>JAQQTO010000034.1:15037500-16332500 GCA_029884595.1 Ormosia semicastrata
ACTTATTTATTCAGTACGTCAAACACGTAAATTTAAATAAATTCATAACATAAATTTCTGTAATATTTCTTTTGCACGATGAGGTGACATTGCATTATATGTTTTTCTTCCCTATCTTTTCTGGGTTTGCTAATGGTCACATTGAGTAAATCATTAGTCATCGGCTATTTGTTAATTGTCAATACGGCAGGGAAGATAGAAGATGCCTTTCTTTCTTTATTGTTTATTAACAGCACACAGATTGTTTAGCAACATAATGGCACTAGGATTTTTTTTTCTTACTGGAATTTCATTATAATATTTTACGAAATATAACTTGATCTAAAAAATGTTTGAATATAACTGTGACAAACATTTCCTTATAATGGCATAAATATGAGATTTATCAAGTATATGTTGGTATATATCAATTTGTATGAAATCTCCTCCATTAATAGAATAATTATTAAAAAATTATCATTTTGGCCCACTAGAAATACCTTTTTTTTTTTAATTTAGTATCTCAAAGTTTGATTTATTAATTAAATTTTTATACACTTTTAATTTGCATTAATAACAAGTTGTGACTCAAGTGGCAAGTAAGATTGAGTTAAGTGATTAAGGGGTATATATAATGTCAGGAGTTCGAGCCCACATAAATGCAATGTTAGAAGCAGCAACCTTAATACACCGAACAAGAATAACTTTACATCTAAAGAATGTGGGAATACTTGGGCAAGAAAAAAATCGCATCAATTTATTTATTATGGATTTGGATTCTCTAAAATGAAAAATTCACTTTAAAGAGAAAAATGAGAAATTTACTCATATATAACAAATTAGAATATATTATTTTAAGAGTGACTTAATCTCTTAAGCTACTCTCTCTCTAAGAATGATACATATTATTTTTAACTTTATTTTTCATTTAAGTTTCAAATTTAAATTATCTTTTTAATTAATTACACATATCGTATTTATAATTTTAATAATTTTAAATATTATTTCTCTTTAATTTATATTTTTTAGATTCTATTTGAAAAAATTAATTATACATTTCTTTTTTATAATCTTAAATATTTTTTCTTTTTTAACCTATATTTATTTAGATTTTATCCAAATTGAAAATAAAAAAAATCCATACCTATACAATGTACGGGATACTTGCTAGTTGTAAGGGTTTACTAACAAAATTTGATGTTATTAACATCCACTTCCTTAATAATCTCATAAAGGATCAGCCAAATCTTATTCTTATAATGCATTTAAATTAAATTGGGAGAGCTAACCTCATATATTAAGTGGCGAGGAATTAATGCCCATGGATAAGAATATTCCTTTAGAGTCTGTTTGGCATACTATATTAAGTTTGATATGATAAGTTAATATAATATATTATTTTCTTATCAGTTGTTTAGTTGTAAACAATGTATTGTATAAACTTATCCATCAAACTCTTTTTATACATTAAAATAATGAATAACTTAATCATGTCTTGCGAGGTGAGATTAAGTTTGATTAAGTATTGATGTATAAGCTCTTGTAAAAAAATTTCTATTACAACCCTAACACCTTGATACCCCAAACTCTTTCGTATCACATCTTATACTATCAAGTCTTATACTATCAAATCATATATTATTACACATTATACTATCATATTTAATATTATCAGATCTTATCTTATTATACGTAACAAACGAATCCTTAGATGTTGAGTTTGGAATCGTGTGAAGCTTAATTAACAAACTTTAAGTGTGTTAATAATGTCATCTCAAATACTTGATGATGTGAATGTTTTCTCCAAAATGTTCAAGTCTTCAAGACATCTTGAATTGACTAAATTAATTACTCGTCTCTACTTTTTATCTCTCCATTTAGAAATGTTGTTTTGTCCAATTTCATTTGTCCATTAAAAAAAATTAATGAATCGTTAGTTTTTTTTTAACTACTCTTGGTATTAATAAGTGATAAAATATTCTAATAAAGTAATAATAATAATTTGAGTATTTTAATAAAGGGTAATTCAGTCAATAAAATTAATTTTACTTGTAATTGAGAATTTTTAATGACTTTCTTAATTCTTATGTAACAAAAATAGATTGAGAGAGTGTAAGATAAAAAAACAAAAAGGTTCTGAAACAGGTTACTTGGATAATTGCCCGAGTTGGTTAATACTTAAAGACTTAATCATCCAAGTTGTATAATGATCGATCAAGTTTCTGAAAATGCTTGGTGGAATGTGTTTTTGCCATAAATAATATTTATTTGAACTTAGTTTTTGATTATCAGTGTATAAGTTTTTGAATTTAATTTTAATTCATTATCAATATTTAAAAAGGTTTGCACTTACATTTAATGATACGTTGTCGATGACATTATTTAAGAAGTTTGATATTTCATATAGTTGATAATGTAATCAAAATTATTAAATAAAATGTTAACATATAATTGAATGCACAATACATCAAAATTAAACTTTAAATTTTTATACTATTGTTATTTAATTATTATGCATCAATATTATTAAAAAGATTTAACTTTTTTAAGTAGTTATTATGATAGTTAAATTCTTTTAGTAATATAATATATAATTAGATCATAGTATAAAATATTTTAAACCTAATAATAATACATTAAACTTAAATCATATTTATTTTTGAAAATATTAATGATTAATTAGCATATTATCTAACAAGCAGGAAGCCATTAATGTCATTATCCTATTGACATGAGAAATCAACAACCTTCAGGAGCTATCTCCCAATTGCATACTTCACTTCACAAATCTATATGAAAATAATTAGTTAAATTAAAATTGTAGTACTTATAATTTTTATTTATTTTTAATTTAATCCCTATTTTTTCAATTCAATCTTTACATTTACAAATATTTTCAAAATAGTATTTATAATTAATTTCTGTTATAATACCATTAATTTAGTTCTTATTAGACATTTTATAGAAAAAAAAAACATCTAAAGGTGCACCTACTAAATAATGAGCACTTACTAAGAAGAAAGGAATATTTACAAGAGCACTTACTAAAATGAAGGAGCACTCACGAGATGTTTTATAGATAAATGAGCATAAAAAAGAATACTTATTAAACAAATAAATACTTACTAAGTTAACTAACTAATGGTATTCTAATGACATTATAATAGAAATTGAAAATGTTTTTGGACCAGGTTTTTGGTCCATAGGTCTGGAATATCTCAGCCTGTCAAAATAGAACCCAATTTTTACTGTGCGCTTGTAATCGCTAATTGTTAGGCATAACTCCCTCAAGGGATATGAATACTAATCATATCCCACATAAATAGGAATTCAGACACAAGGAATAACGATCCTCCAGATCTCACGCAACAGCATTCAATCCGCATTGAATGCATAGATTCTCAACGCCCTAAGAGGCTCCTACATATACCCTGTAAGGCAAAACGGTACGGATCCAATCTCCAATTCTATACACTACCCTCCTTGCGCACAAACTGACTTGAGCGTCGGAGTGCCTTTTGCAGATACCCACCTATTTGCACCACTGCTGTCACTATTGTGTCATGGAGGAATCCACCATCATTTACATTTTCAAGTAACCCTCAAAACCTAGTTCTGAATATTGGCGTTGTCTGTAGGAAACGATAAATTTCTACTCCTAACACCATCTTCAATACTCCCACTACCACCATCATCATGGTGAACACAAGGAGGAGACAAACCTCAACTAACCAGAATCGCGCTTTTACTGCGCGCAACCCACCGTCCACAAATTGCCATCTGGAATCTGTCCCAGATGCTCAAAAACCACTCTTGGAATCAGTCGTAGCCCAACTAGAACCCAGAGAGGACGGGCCAGAGACTTCTTTTGCAGAAGAGAATCTCCCCCATCCTATCCCATGAGTTTCGGTGAGGCAACATCTAGGTCCTCTAAGAGCACCTTCTTGGGATGCTTGATAGCGAGTATCAATGCCGCAACGCCCTGGAGACCGAGTAGACAATGAAGATAATCGTCGCCATGATGAACTAACCCAGACAATAAACACCATCTCGGGGAGCTTTGCAGGCGGCAACGACTCAAGAAATACCAGGAAAAGGCCCCTCTGGGTTATGATGAGCGTAGAATCCCTCACAGAAACTAAGTCGGGCATAGGGTTAAGAAAATCTCCACCGATCTCATTTTCGGATAAGGATTATGAAAACATTATCCCGGATCACGATGACTCCATGGTCATTATCGGGATAATTACCAAGCCGAGGTCTGTAGAATGTTTGTGGATCAAGGGAGCTTGATAAACATTATGTTCCTAAACTTGTTCAATAAGCTAGGATTATCAAAAGAAGAACTAATCCCTTACACTAGTGAGTTGATCAAGTTCACAAGCGATAAGATCACTCCAATTGGGTATATCGAGGCCTATTTGACTCTAGGGAAGGACTCCCTTTTCAAAATTGTCAAGGTCAAGTTTTTGTGGTTGACTGCCCTTCGGCTTATAACGCTATATTGGGCCGTCCCTCACTCAATGCCTTTGGGGTCGTGATCTCCACCCCTCACTTGGCCATGAACTTTTGGACCAACAGGATAGAGTTGTAACAGTCAAAGGAGACCAAGTTGCAGCGAAGAAATACTATAATAAGAGCTTGAGAATTGCCAAAAAACCCTGGACTACGAATCTACACAACGATTCAACTCTAGTCACTACGGCCACCGCTAATGTCCTCTTGACCTAGTTGAATGTATGTGAAGAAATCTGCGGTACACGTCCCCAACCAGGTGGAGAGCTCCAGTCCCTTCAACTTGGTGCCAAGCCAGACTGGGTAACCAAGATTGGAGGACAACTTAGTTAGGAGGAAATATCTCAGTTGATCGAGATCCTATTGAAAAATAAGGATTTGTTTGCCTGGACTTCTGCTGACATGCCAAGTCTAGACCTATACTTTATCTTCCACTGACTTTCTATTGAAAAGAATGCAAAACTGGTGGCCCAGCATAAAAGGAAGGCTGGACTTGAAGGCAAAAGGTGATCCAATAACAAGTAAAGTAGCACCTAGACATCGGGTTCATCAGAGAGGTCTCCTACACTACATTGCTGACAACTTAGTTAGGAGGACAACTTAGTTAGGAGGAAATATCTCAGTTGATCGAGATCTTACTGAAAAATAAGGATTTGTTTTCCTGGACTTCTACTGACATGCCAAGTCTAGACCTATACTTTATCTTCCACTGACTTTCTATTGAAAAGAATGCAAAACTGGTGGCCCAGCATAAAAGGAAGGCTGGACTTGAAAGGCAAAAGGTGATCCAATAACAAGTAAAGAAGCACCTAGACATCGGGTTCATCAGAGAGGTCTCCTACACTACATTACTCTCTAATGTGGTCTTAGTTAAGAAGGTTAGTGGGAAGTGGCGTATGCATGTTGATTACACTTATCTAAATAAGGTGTGTCCAAAAGATCCCTACCCACTTCCTAACATTGACAATTTAGTTGATAACTCGTCTGGTTTTAGGCTACTTTTCTTCATGGATGCCTACTCTGGATACAATTAAATCTCCATGAATCTAGAAAATGAGGACAAGACTAGACTGCCTTCATAATTGAGATAGGGAGCTACTATTACCGTGTCATGCCGTTCAGACTTAAAAATGCTGGGGCCACTTACCAAAGGATGATGAAAAAAGTCTTCGAAAGGCAAATTGGCAAGATGTTAGAAGTATACATTGAAGACATGATAGTCAGGATAGTGGACACTGGTAACCACATCAAAGACTTGGAGGAAGTATTAGCTGAGTTTCGGAAGCACAACATGTGATTGAATCTGGAGAAGTGTGCTTTTGGAGTACAAGCTGGAAAGTTTCTAAGATTTCTATTGACAAACTGTGGTATTGAAACCAACCCAAAGAAATGATAAGTTGTGCTCGACATGTGCAATCCCTAGTCCATTAAAGAAGTTTTACAGCTCACAATCCAGATTGCGGCCCTCATACGTTTCTTAGCCAAGATTGCTCAAAAATATTTCCCCCCTTTTAAAACTTTAAAAAGGGAAAGAACTTTGAGTAGACCTCAGAATGCGAAGCTGCCTTCCAAGAATTGAAAAGAATGCTATATGCACCACCTATTTTGACGAGACCAGACCCTAGTGAGACACTTTATACCTACCTCTTTGTTAGCAACAAGGCAATCAACTTAGTTTTGATAAGAGAGACAAACGAGGGTTAGAGGCCAGTTTACTTCCTCAACAAAGTCCTGCAAGTCCTCCAGATCCATTACCAAAAAATTGAGAAGCTAGCTATGATGCTGATAATCACCACAAGAAGGCTGAGGCAATACTTCCAATGTCACCTCGTAGTAGTGAGGACAGATCAGCTTATCAGGAAAATACTGCATAAATCGGATCTCGCGGGGAGAATGTTTGCTTGGTCAGTAGAACTCTCCAAGTTCGGAATCACCTAAGAGCCAAGGCCAGCCATAAAGGCTCAGGTACTATCTGACTTCCTAGTTGAGCTCACACCAGACTCCGACCATCCTAGAGCATATTCTTAGACCATCTATGTGGATGGATCCTCAAATCCCAAAAGGAGTAGTGGTGAGGTCATGTTAGAAAACAAACTGACCTCGTATTGGAATATTCGTTGAGGTTTGAGTTTCTTACATCAAACAACTAGGCCAAATACGAAGTGTGCATAGCAAATATTAACTTAGCAAATGAGATGGGAGCTACATATATAGTCCTATGTAGTGACTCCCAATTGGTGACCTCTCAAATCCAAAAAGAATATCAGGCTAAAGAGCCCTTACTATAGAAGTACTTAGCTAAGGTCAAAAAATTGATGGAGAGTTTTGACAACGTTAAGGTGGAGCACATCCCAAGTGAACAAAACTCTATGGTTGACATCCTGCAAAAACTTGTCAATACCAAGAGCCCCGATAATAATAGGTCAGTGATCCAGAGCACCTTATCTTCTCCCAGTATCACGGATAATGAAGTCCTCCTATTGGAAGATGAAGAAACCTGGATGACTATTATATTAACCTACCTCCGGAGTGGCTCACTACCCGAGGACCAAAAAGAAACCCAAAAAGATAGTACGGACAACGGCCTAATACACCATTTATGATAACCAACTATATCGTCATGGTTTCTCCTCCTCCTCCTCAAGTGTCTTAGTCCTAAGGAGGCAGAATATGTCTTGTATCCTGGCCGAGATTCATGAAGCGAACTTGGGGCATCATCTTAGGGGCAAGTCCTTTGCATGGAAGGCGTTGAGAGCTGGATACTATTGGCCCACCATGGAAGCTGATAGCAAAGAGCATGTGTAGAAGTGTGACTAATGCAAGCGTCAATCAAGTGTTTATGCAGCTCCACCTAAGGAATTATCAACGATGTCTGTTCCCTGACCATTCTACCAATGGGGAATGGACATCTTAGGCCCCTTTCGCCAAGCAATAGGGCAGGTCAAATACTTGGTGGTGACCATTGATTATTTTACTAAGTGGATTAAGGCAGAACTATTGGCCATAATTACCTCCTTGAGATTCCAAAAGTTCACTTACAAGAACATCATTAGTAGATTGGAAATCCCGGAGTTAATTGTCATGGACAACAGAACCCAATTCACTAATAAAAAATTCAATGATCTCTTGACCAGGCCCAAGATCAAACAACACTGCACCTTGGTAGAGCATCCAAAGACTAATAGATAAGTTGAGGTCGCTAACCGAATTATATTTAGGGGGATAAAAAAGAGACTTGCTGACGAAGGGAAAGTGGGTGGAACTACTCGATCATGTCCTATAGGCATATCAGACCATGCCATATTCCTCTATGGGAGAAAGCCCCTTTAAGTTGACCTACGGTTATGAGGCCATCATCCCAGTGGAGAGACAAGCTAGAGGAAATAAAACTTTTCTGAAGAAACTAATCCGGATCTCATCCGCTAAGAGCTTGACTTGCTTGAAGAACAACTTCGTATTGTTCGTTCAGGATGTAGCCCTCAAATAGAGGATCGTTGTGTAGTACAATTCCAATGTGATCCCACATCGGTTTAACCTCGACGACCTCGTCCTATGCAGGGTAGACATTGGAGGAAAAAACATAAAAAAAAATATGAGAAACTAGCTCCTAATTGGGAAGAACCATATAGAATTATGTCCAAAACCAACGTAGGAGCCTACACCCTCAAAACCTTCTCAAGCAAGGCAATCAAAAACTTCTGGAACTTGAACAAACTAAGAAAATATTATAGTTGAGAACTATGTTAAGTTGTTACTTTGGGATCATGTAAGAAACATCTTTTGATATCAATAAATCAGTTATTCTTCCTAACTGTTGTTTCATCTAAGCTAGTATCTTGGTCGTGACTTTGAGTCCACGAGTACTCCAGCTCGACATCACATAAGCCAGTATCTTAACCGTAACCTTGAGTCCATGAGTACTTCTGCCTCACACAACCCCCAAGGTTACCACATCTTGGCGAGGTCCGAGGAGTACAAGGTCCAAAGAGGATTAGCTATTTCGAAATCTACACATGATGGCCAAATAAGAGGAATCCATTTGACTATTAATCAAGGTCAAGAAGTGCATTTAAGGATTTTCACCCGCACCCTTTTGAGTCTGACCTTAACTCATAAACCGACTAAGTTTACAAAGGTTAAGTGCATTTTTACATGATGGCCAAATAAGGGACCCCACTTGACTAACAATCGAGGTCAAGGAGCATATTTAAGGGTTTTCACCCGTACCCTTATGGCTTGACCTTAACTTAGAAACTGACTAGGTTTACAGTAGTTAAGCGTAACCGACCATAGCCCGAAACTGTGGACTCCACAACAAGAGGCTTTTGTGTCACATACACCTAAATTTTGACTGTCAATTATTCCTAAACGAACCCAACCACTGAGATCGAGCTTTGGACTCATCTCAGTTAGGCAAAACGACTATTCGTCAAACTAAACGAACCCGAACACCGAGATCAAGCTTTGGACTCATCTCAGTCAGGCAAAAAGGAGTGTTCGTCAAACTAAACGAACCCCACCACTGATATCGAGCTTTGAACTCATCTCAGTCAGGAAAAACGAGCATTCATCAAAAAAATGAATATTGAAATCGAGCGTTGGACCTATATCAGTAAACTACATGAGCAAATTGCTAAGTACAAAGCGAATACCGAGACCCTACATTGGACCCATTTCGGGATTACAAAAACAAAACTACACAATATAAAGAACCGCCAAGATCGAACAAGATATAGAGTTGAAAGCCAACTTTATAAGACAAAGAAAAGCAAAATATCCAAAAAAAGCAAATTTATTATTATTCACATTCCAAACATCATCTACTTTATAAGAAGGACCTATAAGCTACTATTGTGCAAGGATGCCCACTTGAAAGAAGCAAAGAAGGTAGCCTGGTATGATGATAATGATGATGATCAAGCACTAACCACAACCACCTCAATGGTTCCTCAAGATGCAAGCACCCATCTCTTCCCTCTTGATCAACATAAGGAGAAGGCTTCATAATCCCACAACTCCAAAACAATCCTGCACACCCAAGGCATGGTGAGCACCTTCGGTGACAGTCAGGGGAGCAGAGGAGGAAGAGCAGTGAAACGCCACCATGCCTCATAGGAACTACAACAGAAGCCCCGAGCCTCCCAGGCAAGAGTAGGATCTTTCCGCATACATCGAGAAAGAAAGACTTCTGTTATTCAGAGACCTGTTGACCAAGCCGTATAGAGCAGTTACTTGACCCTCATCGAGCCATTACGCCTGGAAAGATAGGCCTCCACCAGAAGAATATACAGGGAAAAAGGAAATACCTCTAAGAATTTGGAAAAGAAATGAACGATGATTCTAGAAAGGGACATGACCCTCAATACACTCACAATAAGAAAAATGGGGTCATCCTCTAGAAAAGACCCAACTTCAAACATAGCTAGAAAACGAAAGAAAGGAACAAGTGATAATCCCATTGCAAACATTCTTTATTTATAAAGGGAGTAATGTGCGTTGATTGGCAATGAGCAGTTGGGAAACAGAGCAAAAAATTGCTAGTGCATTAAAGGTCAAGTAGAACTCAATTATTACTATGCACTCGTAACCACCAATTGTTGGGCGTAACTCCCCTGCAAGTTTGAAGTCACATTTAATTGTTCTTCCCATTTGTGGTTTGGCTACATATACTTGCAAGGCAAAAGGAGCAATCTCTAATTCTATACACTACCCTCCTTGAGCACAAACTGACTTGAGTGTCAGAGTACCTTTTGCAGGTATCCACCTCTCACATCGCTGCTGTATCACGAAGGAATCTACCATCATTTACCTTCTCAAGTAACTCTCAAAGCTTAGTTTTAAACAGAAGATATAGATTATTTTAAAAATATTTAAAAAAAAATTGCTAGTGCATTAAAGCAGTTTTAACTCCAAATAAATGCTAGAAATATAATGATTCTCGAATATACTTCAATTGTGAATATGTGTCTCAACTTGTTGCTATTGTTTTGGGTTCGAGTAGAACTCAATTATTACTATGCACTGAGTAAACCATGCTTTCTGGATTGTTGGGCATAATTCCTCAATTCAAAGCTTAAATTACTTGGATAGTCCTTGAATGTTAAATCAAACTTAATCATATCTCACAAAAATTAAGTATTCTTAATTTTTAATGTAGTAAGTGACTAAATAAGAATGGGCATTTTTACTTGAGACTAAGTTGGGATAACGATTGATTTATTTTGTATTTTTTTTAACAATGACGGCCTAAATATTTAAATTTATGAACGATTGTTAATTACTCAAGCCTCTCATCATCGATCTAGTGACTTATATTTGCTCTGTATTAATGTGTATATTATCGAACATTCATAGCATAATTTCATTTTTACCAATCCTATATCACGTAATTAGCACGTCCAAAACTAAATGTTAGGGGTGTCATTTTACAAAAAAACAAGTTAAAGATAGTTCAGTAATATGAACTAGTCAGAATTAGGAGACAAAAAAGACATTGTAAATCATCATACAATTAAAAATAAATAGTGAAATATGGTGCTGAAAATTATTGTTCCTTGCATTGTATCATCTATCCTATCCTATCTCTTCACGGTCAATGGCCCAGCTATATAGGGTCCATTATGTGAGAGGCCGAAACAAAGAACCATCGCATACTTGTCAACTCCTTCCCTTACCTTTTTGAAACTTAAAATGTTTTCACTTCAATCTTATATTGGCCACTTGCCATGTGAACAAAAATGAAAAGTAGAAAAAACAATGACATTTAGAAATATTGTGCCAGAATCGAGATGGACCAATAATACACAAGAGTACTCCATCCTCAGATCTTTTCACTGTCCCTTCCCTGCTATTCCTCATCCCTTTTTATATATGCTTGTGGTTGCTAATTTTGTGAATGTCACACACAAAAAAAGCAAAGCAAAACTGTTGGCTACAAGTAAAGTCTTGACCCTCTGATCCCCATCTGAAAGCTCCGATTGTCTTGTGTCATGGGAAGAAGAGTTTAGAAGCAAAGGACGTGGGTCCCTAATTACAGATTGGCAATCAGGCATTAGCTTCGTACTCATTCAATGCAAAGGTTTGGAATTGGGTTGCGCTCTAAAACATACTGGACAAGGGGTATGTAACAGGAGAGTACAGTGTCTGGTAGAATGTTTTAGTGCCTTACACGTAAGGCATGAGAGGCAATCCCAGCTAATTGGGGAACAGCAATAATGCACGAATTGGTACTGTAATTGATCTAAAGGTCTTTATATGTGAAAGAGCATCTATTGGGCCACAGTCTCGACAGCTTAGTATGGTTTGTGGTGGCTAGTACTGATGAATTAGATTCCTTCGATCTTGATCATGGATATGATATTTAGAGGGGGTATAGTTGATATTGGGTTTCTTTAGTTGCAAATGCAATCAGGTTATAAGATTTTTCAAAGGCGAAAATTTATAAAGATCATGCATGCTTGTCGGGTAGAAGTGTAAAACTTTAAATGAACTTTTTTATTAGAAAAAAATATATTTTCATACTCAAATTTATTTTTTGTTAGAATTTTTTGGGTTTGGATTTTTTTGTTAGAATTTTTTGAGTTTAAATTTCTATTGATTATCGCATTTTGTTTTATAAAATGGATTGAATGGACAATTTGATATTTTTTCTGAAGATCCCATATAATTATGTGATCCATTATAAGTTTCGAAGTCAACATGTATATTATTATTATACTTGAACTCAATGATGAATATGCTGGATTATGGTGTAGGGCTTGGTAACTTGGAGTCCATGATAAATGGAAATTAGTTTACTGATATATTATTGAGAGGACATGATCTCTACTTTACTCTTGGTATGTTGTATGACTGTGCAATGCAATGTTCCATTGAGGTGTCACTTAAAGACAGAGAGACAAAGAGTTGAAGTGGAAGACTATGTTCGTGATGTATATGGGTGCCTAAGCTTTCGTTTAAGGATTCATTAAGATTGTTTCTTGACAAAATGTCTTTAAGAGGTATGCGATATTTATTGTTTATTAGTTTATAAATTTTATTAGTTTTCTAAATCCTAATATAGATGCGATCAATTTTAACATGTAGTATATGAGCACGATATATTAAGTTTAGAATCCTGAAATTAAATTTAGAAATTTTCCAAATTGCTTGAAATTGGGGATTAGGGTTTCTTAGATAAAAAATATTTGGGCTTGATTCGGTTGCTGAAGCTTAGTGCTTTCGTCCTCTGTAGAATGAATTTCACTATGGATATTTTTGTATTTTGAGATATATATGAGAATTCTTAATCTTCACACTTTTACGTGAAAGTTAGCATCTTTTATATTTTGTTTTGGATAAAAACAAATTATATGTTTCTTTTAAAAATAATTTAAACTTATTCATTTAAATTTTTACCTTTAAATATGAACTTGATTCTATTTTGATTTAATGGTTCAAATTAACAAAGGAAGAAAATAGTGGAGGTTAATGTTAATAAAGAAAGAGAATACTTAAATTTAGTTTTAACGAAAAAGAGAATATGATTTTATTATTAACTCTTTTTTTTTTTTAGTAAAATGCTAACTCTGTTTATTAATTTGTTATTATTAAATTATATATTAAAATGTGATAAAATATTTAACATATGTAAATTTATTCATTAAATTTAAAATAAAAGATTAAAAAATATAGCATATAAAATAATTAAATAAACTTTAAATGAAAAAAATAAGCACGTGAAAAATTATTTATATATAATACGTATTTATATGTTACACCTCTAAACAATACACGTTAGAAATTGTTTATATATTTCTAACGTATTGACATCATTAGAATATATAAACGTTCGAACTTGTCCAAAAAAAAAAGTTAGAAATTATTTGTATATGCTTCAATTAAATGACTTTCAAATTATATTTATTATATTATTTAAATAAATTATAAATTATTTTTATTTTATAAGTTTGTGTCAAAAAATTGTTTTATAATTTTTTATGAATAATTTTTTTTAAAATAATAAAATTTATTATCTTTATTCTTTTTCATTTAATAAGAATAGTCAAATTTTCTCTTATCAATAAAATTTGTATTAATATTCTTTTTTTTTCTTCATTAAATTTGTTAATCCTAGGTTATAAAATACCCATAAAACAAAGATATTCTATAAAAAAAGATTTTGGTCTTTTTATCCACATGAATATTAGATTATATATATATATATATATATATATATATATATATATATATATATGTGTATGTATGTATATTATGCACATGCATTTTATGATGTTTTGATCATATAATGGTATGATCGTTATTTTCTAATTATTAAGTCTTATCGGTATACTCTTATAGATGTATTGGGAAATTGTGGAGCATGAGAAAATGGTCTTTTTATCCCTTATAAGGGCTCTGCTAGTTGAGTGAGTGTATGTCACCACAGTAGTTCATTCACAAAATTGGTGAAGTTACCTGTTAAATATTTTTGAGATATTGTGTAACTTGAATTGATTTGTGAGTTGACTCACTCATAGAAGGTTAATTAATTAATTAATTTGTTGTGATAAGTATTTTGAGATGACCTGACAAGAAAAATCCTTCAACCCACAGGTATTAGATTTTTTGTAATTGTTGTTCATTGTATGATATATTCTCCACCCATAGGGAAATTTATATTATATGTGATGAATCCCTATATTTGATAATTATTATTACTGTTGATTGCACATATCTTTAATCATTTTCTTGTTTTTTTTCATCTCCTGTTACTTTTTTCACACTGTCAACAATGTTGAGCTTTTGATTGGAAATAATTATAAGAGTTGGAATGATGATATTGAGCTAGCCCTTAGCTTGTTGGATATTGACAAGACCGTTTGGGAGATTGAACCTACCTTGACTAATAAGAGTACCAATGAACATAAAGCCTACAACAAGGAGTGGACGAAGGCCAATTGTGCCTTATAATGATTTTCAAGCAATCTATTGATGAAACACTTGTGAAGGAAATCTCATATTTTGACAATGTTAAGACTTTCCTTGCTTCCATTGGGGAAATGTATGCAGTTTATGGCAAAGACGAAGTTGGTCAATTGATGGAAAATTTCATTAACATAAGATATGATGGGAATGGTGGTGCTTGACAACATATTTTGAAAATGGTGACCATTGCTAATAAGCTTAATGACCTTAAGTGCCTTTTAGCTGATAATTTCCTTGTACACCATGACTTGACCTCCTTATTTGCCAAATTTGATGCCTTGAAAACTTCTTATTATACCCAAAAGGAGGAACATGACACTAACACCATGATTTCTATCTATTCTCTAGAGGAGGATATAATGAATCATGTGACATCTAAAAGTGTAAATTTGGTCTCTCGGCCTTGCCATAAGAAATATTTTTAAAAGAAAATAAACAAGTCCCAGGGAAACGTTGGTCTTGATAAAGTTCCTGGTCTGTCTCAAAGGCCTCCTGGTCCAAAGCCTAACATTCAAAAGAATGAACTGAAGTGTTGGTTTTGCAAGTCTATAGGCCATAGGAAGTCAAACTGTCACACCTTTAATTCTTTCGTAGAAAAAAAGAAGACTAAAGGTGAGTCACTAGCCTTCTTTTGCTATGAGTCTAGTTTTGTAGATGTTTATTTGAATTATGGTGGATTGATTCCAAAACATCTATTCATGTTGCTAATTTATTGCAAGGGTTCAAGAGCAAGTGAAAGCCAAGTGATGCTAAAGTTAATATGTTCGTAGGGAATAGGAATAAAGTTGACGTCCAATTCATAGGATTAGCTGAATTGAGATTAGAGTCTGGATTTGTTTTGCTTTTAAAAGCCATTGTTTATGTATCGTCCATCAGGCAGGATTTGACTTCTTTGTCAAAACTTGATGATTGTGGTTGTACTTTTAATTTTAGCAATGGATTTTGTGTTTTATCTTATAATTCTCAAGTTAATGGCAAAGCTATAAATGTGATGGTTTATATTGTTTGAATCTTGATTCTAGTGTTTTCAATTCCCTAGATGTTCAGATTGTCGAAATTAAAAGGGCTTTAATTAAAAAAAATCTTTTTCTTTATGGCATAGACGTCTAGGTCATATTTCTAAAGAAAGAATTGACAGGTTAATAAAAGATGAGGTTCTGCCTTCCCTTGATTGTACAAATCTTAAGGAGTGTGTGGACTATATAAGAAGGATATTGATTAAGACAAATAGGAAGGGTTTTCCCCATAGTAAACACGATTTGGAAATTGTTCATACTAATATTTGTGGTCCTTTGAAACCAATCATGTGTGAAAATAAATATTTTATGGTTTTCGTTGATGATTTTCACGCTTTGATTATGTTTATCTGATAAATGATAAATTTGTCTTTGGAAAAAATTTAAAGTGTCATTTGGTTTGTTTTCTATTTTCATTTTCAGTTGATATGCTTTAACTAATAATTACAAAATTACCACTTTATTTTTACTTTGTTTCCTGCTTTTAAACTTTTGTGAAGGTAATGGTGAAAACATATAGAAAACAAACCAAATACCCCCTCAAATTCTCAAGACTGAGGTAGAAAATCAATATGGTAAAAACACCAATTCTAAGGTTGGATCGGGGTGGTGAATACTACAATAGACATAGTGAGAGTGGACAATTTATTTGGCCTTTTGGTAAATATAGGATTGTGGTATTGTTTCCAGTTTATTATACTAGGGACACTTGAACAAAACGAGGTGGCTAAGAGAAGAAACCGCACTTTTATGGATAAGGTGAGGTTTATGATGAGTCATGTTAAGTTACCTGATTCCTTTTAGGGAGAAGCCCTTGAAATAGCCATGTATATCTTAAAAAAAGTACCTTCCAAATCAGTTCCCAAAACATCATTTGAATTGTTTAAGAGGACACGGCCCCTTTGTTCTATTGCTGGCCTATTTTAGGCCAAAATGGGAAGTAATTCTCATTTTCATCTTCTCATCTCTTAGCAGCCAAAGGAAAAGGAAAAGAAAAGGGAGCTCAAAGTGTTAAGGGAGGAGGATCTTCATCCAAGCAAGGGGGAGAGCTTAGCTTTTTAGAAGAACGGCTGACTAATTTCATTTCTAGAAATTAAGGTAGGGGGAAATCTTGTATGGATGGTTGTATTTCTTTTCTTTCATGTCGATTCTTGAGTGACTTAATGAAGAATTTGAGATTTAATGAGTGATTTAATGATTCTTGAGTTGAATCTTGATGTGGATAGATTGGTTGAGTTAGAAACTGATTTGTTGATGTGCTGAGATGAAGTTTTCATCATTGGAAGCCTTAATTCCCATTTAGGTCAATTTTTGGGTTTAGGTTAATGTTGGGGTTTTGATTCACAAGTGTTGATTTGAGTGAAATTGAAGTGATTTAAGAGTTGTTATGTGTAGTTGGACCTTGTTAGAGGTTGGGAATTACTTGAAATCGAGTTTTGGTGATTAGAGGAGGGTCTAGTTCCAATGGAACAATACTCGTATCTGTAGAATTCAGCAGATTCTGAGTTCTGCAATGGGCGCCGCGACGTGAGTGTGATGCACACCCAAATTTTGGGACCCAAGAGATGGGTGTCGCGACGTGGTAAAGAGCGATTGATGGGTCTGAGTTCTACAATGGGCGCCGCGACGTGAGTGTGATGAAGATGTGAATGAAGATGTGAATGCTTTGAATCATAATGATTTGTAATGCTAATTATGAGAGTTTAATTAGTAATGATGATATACTTGATTGTATGTGTTGCCTTATTGAAAAGTGTGAGCCCCGTAGATGTGGGTGATTGCTTTTTGGTAGGTGTGAGCCCCGTAGATGTGGGTGTTCTATATTAGGTAAAGTGGATTGTATCCTTCCTAATATAGTATTTTTGAGGATGGATTTCCTTATTCATTATCGATAACTGTGTAGTTGATGGACTTCACTACTCGGGGGAAGGATAGATTTCCGCTGTGATATTGATGTGGCTGGATGGACTTACAGTACTTGTGTAAGGTTATGGTTGTGACTTCTATTACTTTGTTCAAGTTTCATGCATTCATGACATTACCATGGAATTGTAGGTTCCTGGATATGGTATCATACATTATTCATTTTCATACTTAGGATTTTACATAGGTATAAATACTATACATAACTTGGCATAGCATGGCGATTGTATAGGCAGTTGCCAACATAACATTATTCATGCATTGCAATTGTATGGGAGATTGCGTGTCTCTGAGATGGAGATGTTGTTGTTTCTGTGATTGAAGTGTTATTTTGATAATTGTAAATATTATCTATTTGTACATATACTTGTATATATGCTGGTATTAGAATACTTCTACTGAGATATATTTTCTCATCTCGATTGTGTTGTCATATAAATCCATGTGCTAGTTCCTCAAAAGGGAAGAAGAAAATGGATGAAGATTAGTATAGTTATATGCTTTTGATGATAAAGCTTGTATAATATGCTATTCTTTGTTGTTGTAAAAGTTTATGTATTACAATGTGCCTTGGAGGCAATAATGTGTGTGTGTGTGTGTGTGTGTGTGTGTGTGTATATATATATATATATAACTTTTTTTTCATGACTCTCCATATTTACTCATTAGGTATGAATGATATGAGTTAGATGTTGATGTATGTTAGTAGTAGCATGACCAATATTAGGTTATTCATTTATATGATGATATATCTAGATAGCAAATATTGAGCTGCTACATTTTAGTATCAGAGCAGTTCATCCTATTAAGCCAGAGTATGGACTGTTTATGCTTATGCTTGTGTAGTGATGGTTATGCATTTTTTATCTTTTACATATGATTGTTTGAGCAGAATTGCATGTTTTACCTTTAGCATGTCTGCTTTAGCTACTGTTGCACGGTTATATGATATTGAGCCTAACTAACTCAATATGGATTGTTCTGTGTTTACAGAAGACTATGGCAGCACGAGGGCGATCGACAACACGAGGACGATCGCATAGGAGCTAGAATAGAGACTCTGGGACTGAAGGTACAGAGATGGTTGTGGCTATGATGGCAATGGCCAATGCCATGAGGCAGCAGACTGAGTAAGCAGCGGCGACTGCAAGAGTGTTAGAGAGGTTGGTACCTCAACAGCAAGTACCACCACCAGCACAAGAGGTACCAGTCAGGAGAAATCATAATTTTCTTGACATTTCGGAGTTTAGAAAGAAAAATCCTCTGATGTACAGAGGAGACTATGATCCAGTTAAAGCGGAAGAGTAGTTAACTGAGCTAGAGAAGATCTACGAGGTCATGGTTTACTCCAATGAGCAAAAGTTTCCTTTGCTTCCTTCATGTTGAGAGGGGAGGCGGAGAAATGGTGATGAAGCACTAGGAGGCTGCTAGAGATAGCAAGGACTTTGATCACATGGGGAGTGTTCAAAGAGGCTTTTTTGGAAAAATACTTTCCACAGAGTTTGTAGGATGACAAAGAGAGAGAGTTTCTAAGTCTTCATCAAGAGGACATAACGGTTGGACAATATGAGGCAAAATTTCATGAGTTATCTAACTTTTCTTCTCATTTTAAACATAATCCAAATAAGAATTGAAAGTGTGTCAGGTTTGAATCCGGGCTGAGGAGGAATGTAAGAAGGGCTGTGAGACCTTTAGAAATCAGGGATTTTCCATCCTTGGTGAACAAGTGCAGGATGGTGGAGTCGGATAATCTCCAGCTACAGGCCGAGTAGAATTTGCAGAGCCTTCAGAAAAAGAAGAAGGTGGATGGTAGATATGGGAAAAACACTCCTAAATCTAGCTACCCACAAGAGCAAGATGAGCAAGTTCAGAAATGTGATTAAACTCAGAGATGTGCTAAGTGTGATAGCCACCATGGAAACAAAGTGTGTATAGTGGACTAGATAACCTATTACAAATGTGGTGAGAAGGGACACTACGCCAAGAGTTGTTCTCAAAGGTAAGAGGACAAGTCAGATGATAGACCAGTTGCACGAGGAAGAGTTTTTAATCTGGAAGCTATAAGGTCTTTACCTTCCTATTTTTCAAGAAAAGGTAAGTACATGGTTGTACTTATGTAATTGTGTTTTCTTAAGGTTTGGTTGTACTTGTTGTTGTGTGTGAGTTGTTTGGGGCTTCTTACATAAGGTAAACTAAATTTTGGGGATAAAATTTTAAAAAGGTAGGGAGAATGTAACACCCCAGATAGTCATGATAAACTTGTATATGGTTACGGAGGTAGCCAAATACTAGTTTGTTATGTCTATAAAGTTTTGTGACTATCAGAGCACGTTTAAGCACTTTGTTGTAATACTATGTATGAAATATAGCTATTATTTGCTCCAAAAGTGGCTTAAACTGCTCAGTTAATAAAAATAAGTATGGAGAACTTGTTTCTAGGTCACAAATGTGTGGAAGTAGATGTATTTAAAGTTTGAAAAATATTAGAGTTAGTTTGACATTTTTAGGCATACTGGTTGTGTGTTTTAGTGCCGGATTGACCCCTACCAAATATGAAAAATTATGAAAATGGTGAAACAATATTTTTAATGAATCTTAGGATTTATTTTAAACTTGTTAGAAGTTAAGAAACTTAGTTTGGTGATAACTAAGTATTCTTAACTGTTTGGGTGAATTTTGGTCACTTAAGTGACCAAAATAAGAGGACATGCCCCTTTGTTCTGTTGCTGGCCTATTTAAGGCCAAAATGAGAAGTAATTCTTATTTTCATCTTCTCATCTCTCAGCTGCCAAAGGAAAAGTAAAATATAAGGGAACTCAAAGTGTTAAGGGAGGAGGATCTTCATCCAAGCAATGGGGAGAACTTAGTTTTTCAGAGGAATGACTAATTGACTTCATTTTTGGAAATTGAGGTAAGGGGAAATCTTGTATAGATGGTTGTATTTCTTTTCTTTCATTTTGGTTCTTGAGTGACTTAATGAAGAATTTGAGGTTTAATGAGTGATTTAATGATTTTTGAGTTGAATCTTGATGTGGATAGATTGGTTAAGTTAGAAACTAATTTGTTGACGTGTTGAGATGAAGTTTTCATCATTGGAAGCATTAATTCCTATTTAGGTCAATTTTGGGGGTTTAGGTTAATGTTGGGGTTTTGATTCACAAGTGTTGATTTGAGTGAAATTGAAGTAGTTTAAGAGTTGTTATGTGTAGTTGGACCTTGTTAGAGGTTGGGAATCACTTAAAATTGAGTTTTGGGTGATTGGAAGAGGGTTTAATTCCAATGGAATAGTACCTGGATCTGCAATATTCAGCAGATTTTGAGTTCTACAATGGGCACCACGACGTGAGTGTGATGCACATCCAGATTTTGGGACCCGAGAGATGGGTGCCGCGACGTGGTACTTTGAGTGTCGTGACGTGTTGAAGAACATGAGTGCACATCGCGACGTGGCACATTAGGTGCTGTGGCATTGACAACATTTTCTTGCTGGTACTTGAACCCAATGCTTGGGCGTCGCGACGTGGAACAGGGTATGCCGCGACTTGAGTGTCAAAGAACAACTATAAGTTGTGTTTGATGTTCTGGAGCCTTCCAGTGGCGCAGTTTTCTTCTTTTATGCTTCTTAATGAGTAATAAGACTCTAGTAAGAGTACTAAATGAAGATGTGAATGTTTTGAATGATAATGATTTGTAATGTTAATTATGAAAGTTTAATTAGTAATGATGATATACTTAATTATATGTGTTGCCTTATTAAAAAGTGTGAGTCCCGTAGATGTGGGTGATTACTTTTTGGTAGGTGTGAGCCCCGTAGATGTGGGTGTTCTATATTAGGTAAGGTAGATTGTGTCCTTCCTAATATAGTGTTTTTGAGGATAGATTTCATTGTTCATTATTGATAACTGTGTAGTTGATGGACTTCACTACCTATGGGGGACAAATTTCCTCTGCGATAATGAAGTGGCTGGATGGACTTCCAGTGCTTGTTCAAGGTTATGGTTGTGACTTCCATTACTTTGTTCAATTTTCATGCATTCATGACATTATCATGGAATTGTAGGTTCTTGGATATGGTATCTGATGCGCGATGTCGTGCTCGCCTCAAAATAGACTAGGATTTAAATGGAATATAGCATAGTGCATAACCTAGGTCATCTCCCAAGGATCAATTCGGATTTCTCAAGTATATTAAAAATTATCAAAAGGTAGGGGTTTTTATTCATCAAGAACAGAATGCAAATTCAATAGTAATTAGGAATAAATTCAAAACTGAAAACACCAATCCAAGGGCTTCAAATCAAGTGGCAAAGTAAATCATAGTTCAAAGAGAGTAAAATTATTTATGCAATTATCTCTGTTAATTCGAATTCAACAAAATAATCACCTAGAATTTAATCAACTAAAACAGAATCACAATCACAATTCTTGATTAAGATTGAATTAAACATAATTTCGAATTAACATAGATTATCAATCGATGATCTATTCTCCATTAAATTCAGATTAATCAATCCAAATCTATCTTCAATTTTAAAACATAATCATAAATCAATTAAAGAAGGAGAAGAGGAAAGAACACAATCAGAAATCATAAATAAAACAAAAGAACTCAAAACTCTAACCACAATCATTGAATTCCTTGGATTGATTGGATCTTTAGCCTTCCATGGCCATCACCATTGAAGAGATATAGATTAGAGAAAAGAGGAAAACGAAATAGAGAAGACGAAAAGAGAAGAAAAAGGGTTTCTTGATTCCTATCGTAAAACTCCAAAATCAGGATTCGTAAAAAGTGTGTTTTTCGTATTCTGCCTAAACCTATTTGTAACTGAAAATTCTTTTGCAATTCCTAATCTACCCCTAGCCCAATCTGTAGCCCTCTGAATAAGCTTTACAGAGACATATAGTTTGTCTTATTTGGGTTTAAATTGAGAGAGTTAAGCCCAAATCAGTGAGGGAAGGTCCAAGCTTTATGACAGCAACAGTGTCCTAACTTCGAGGCTCAATTTAGCCCTGAATCCAGCTGAATTAGAAAAACTGCATTAGACATAAAATTGTGTATCTTCGTCTCAGCTTTCAGGGGACATCAAGATCATCCAAATATGACATTTGTAGCCCAAGATATAGCCTGTATAAGATAAAAAGGTCAAAACGAGTTAAATTCTGAAAATTAATAAAGCTTTTACAACTAAGCTCAATGAGGCCCAATCATTTAAAACTCACCTACAAACATAATAATATTGGATACAATTATCATCAATTAGGCTAAATATAAAGTAATAATGAATGCCTCAAAATTGATTGATCAGTATCATACATTATTTATTTTCATACTTAAGATTTTGCATAGGCATAAATACTAGACATAACTTGGCATAGCATGACGATTGTATGGGTCATTGCATTCATAATATTATTCATGCATTGTAAATGTATGAGCGATTGCATGTCTCTGAGATGGAGATATTGTTGCTTCTGTGATTAAAATGTTATTTTGATAATTGTAAATATTATCTGTTTATAAATATATATGTATATATGCTAGTATTAAAATACTTCTACTGAGATATGTTTTCTTATCCCGATTGTGTTGCCATATAAATCCATGTACTAGTTCCTCAAAAGGGAAGAAGAAGATGGATGAAGATTAGTATAGTTATATGCTTTTGATGATAAAGCTTGTATAATGTGTTAGCCTTTGTTGTTGTAAAAGTTTATGTATTACAATATACCTTGGAGGCAGTAATGTATATATATATATATATAACTTTTATTTTCGTGGTTCTCCATATTTACTCATTATATATGAATGATATAGGTTAGATGTTGATGTATGTTAGCAGTAGCATGACCAGTATTGGGTTATTCATTTATATGACAATATATCTGTATAGTAAATATTGGGCTATTACATTTGCCATTCTTATATGAGGTGAGAAATAAGTTAGAAGGTGTTAATTAAGGGTCCTAATAACATAAGATGATGAAGTGAATGCAATTTGAGAGTTTATGGATAAAGCAATTTCATGAGTTTTTGTAGTAAATGGTCAAATGTAGTCCTTCATTACCATTAAACATACTTGGTGTGTGAAATCCGCAAGTGTACGGTTTTGTCATCAAGTAATAAAAAGATCGAATCCACAGGGACTGTGTCTATGAATATCAATTAATTAATTAATTTAATTTAATTTAATTAAATAAATAAATGTTGAGTGATAAGAACGTAGTAACTAAGTAATTAAATAAATAAAATTTAAAATGCAACATTAAGAACAAAAATAGCAAGTTATTAAGAAAGGTTTTTCAAATTCAAGAAAGCTTCCAAGATTTGGGTAACCACAATGATACAAGACAAATCTTAATTGACAACCCTTTTATTAAAATTGAAATTCAATTGAAGGCGAATTACCCTAAATTAGTTAATGTTCTTTCTCAAGAGACAAGAACAGTACCTAATTAAACCAATGCCTACTCTTGTGGTAATTGAATTTAAATTGAACCCATTACGCTTTTTGGTAATTCATTAAATCCTCGAAAAGCTAAACTTACTCTCGTGATTTAGACCTTAAGTTTAATTCTTATGGTTCCAACACCTAAGTTCACCTCTCAGTACGTCCCTAATATCTACGAGATGCAAATATGTGGCCAGCAAATTCACATGAATAAGCGCAATAAGGATTGAATCAAAGAACATTCAAGATTAATAAAAGTGGTAAACAAAGTTAATTAATCATCATCAATGTATTAAATGGCATTGCCTAATCCTAGAAACAAAAGAAACTACTCAGACATGGAGAAAAAGAGACAAGAAATCAAATTCAAGAACATCCAAACCCGTAATCAAAGAGAGAAGAGAGGAGAAAGATAAAGACCAAAAGCCTCCAAATGTGCCTCCTTCAAACCAAATTGAAACCCCAAAATTGTATTCAGAACATCTATAAATACCCTAGGGATTCAACTGGTCCTAGCCTATTAAAAGAAATAAAAACTAAACTTAAAAACTGACTCGGACTGCGATCCACGGCTGTGGGAAATTCCACGGCCTGCTAGGCCGTGGATCTTGCTGTCTGAATTCCACGGCTGTGGAACATTCCACGACCGGGCTGTGGAATTCTCGAGAGTTTCTCTTTTGCTTCTTCAAGCTGCTGCTCGATCCATGGCCATCGAAAATTCCACAGGCAGGCCATGGATCGCTCTAGAGTGAGCTTTTTGACCCTGTTTGCTGTCCGTAAAGCTCCAAATTCAATCATGCAAACTTTCCATTCATTTCAAGGTCAATTGAGCACCAATCCTACATAACAACACCACAAACACCGCAGTTATCTGAACTAAAGGAAAAATAAATAAAAAGAGAAACTAAAATGCCTAAAATGCCTAAAAATGCATGCAAAATAAGAACAGAATATGATATTGTTTCACATACATTAAATCCCCCCAAGTTTAAGATTTTGCTTGTCCCCAAGCAATTACTAATGCCAAACCAAGAAGTGGGATCAATAGATAATAATAAATAAGGAACCTGAGAAAACATCCAACTAAGCAATAGGCAAAGGCAAACCAAGAATTAGAGAGGTAATCAAAATCAAGTTCAATTAGAGGCTAAAGTTCTCAAAAATCATGCTCCTCACTAAATTAAGTTCACTCTACTAATCACACTCAAAGTGTTTAAGGGTGAAGACAATGCACTCAAGATTCCTCAAAGAAATAGCACTTCCATAAGCTTGATAAGAAACCAAATTTTCACTAATAATCAGCATGCATGCAAGAATCAAAAGGCCTTTCAAGGGTTGTAATGGGGCCATAGGAATGACGTTAGGTAGGATAAAGAAAGGAAGGTATGCACAAAAGGCTAACAAAGTTTTCAATAAGCATATTAAACTCACTAGAATATAAATGGAGCAAAGGCATTTTTTCAATCAAGAGCATAACTCTACATTTCCAAGCATTTTTTCCTTACTTTTCCTTCTTCTCTTTCTCTTCTTTTTCAAGCTTTCATTTCATGATTTTCTTTTATTTTCTTTTCCCTTTCCCTTTATATTTTTCTTTTTTTTATTTAACAAAGGGAAGAGCCTTCATTATTTTTTTTTCATTTGAGAAAGAGAATACTCAAAAACATATGATTCCCAACACAACTTTCAAACTCAATTTGCTCCATTTATTATTCTAAATGATTATTAATAATATATCATCATAAGCATCAAGAAAAATAATTATGAAATAAACTCAAGATAGGCAACTAGTGGATGAAAGTGTGACAATTATTTTAGAATACCAGAAAAATATCTAAGATGCCTTAATCACATTCCAGTATGCAAACAAAAATTTCACCTCAAAATGGCTTCAAATCAAGTTCTAGAGCACAAAATCAATGAGGAATTATCACTCAACACAAAGAATGAGAGCAAAAATCATATAGTGCATAAATCTCATACAAGCTCAAAACTCACATTTAGAGGTTCAAAAATAAATGAAAAGCACAAATTCAGAGAACATATGCTAATTATCAACTATCAAGAAATTACCTCCACTATCAATTAAAACAATGTCTGTTGCCTACCACAAGAATCAACTAATTGGGTTCCAAATCAATACAATCTCAAAATCCTCAAAAGAGAGAGGCACAAAGTTCAACCAAAAAGTCGAGAGATATGATGCAATGCAATATGAAGATGCAATGCAAAAGGAAATGCAATGCAAAATAAGACATGAAAATGCATGAAACTGATGATCTAAAATGAAAATGAAAATACATCCAAGCTTAGAACTTACATTGTCCCCAATGTAAAGATCTATAACTAGAGAAGGGATAAAAGAAAAGAACTCACTGCGGTGGTGGGAAAGCTTCTGGTGTTCAATCCATGGCCATGGAATTTTTCATAGGCTGGGTATGGAACTTTCAGACTTCACTCTCCTTCTAATTTGAACTTCAAAAAAGGGTCAAACCTAAACAAGATCCATGAGATAAAGATCAAACCAACAATCCAACACACAAAATCAAAAGAGAAAGAAGAAATTAAAAGGAAAAAACAACGAAACTTGGGTTGCCTCCCAAGAAGCGCTTGTTTAAAGTCATTAGCTCGACTTTGGTCTGGTTTCTGTGCTCAGGTGATGTCAACGGAGTAGTGCTTAGTCTCCACTCCTTCAAAGTATTTCACTCTCTAGCCATTTATCATGAAAGGCTCATGGTTTTCTTTCTTCATCTCAAGCACACCATAGGATAAAACTCGAACAATCTCATATGGTCCTGACCATTTTGACCAAAACTTACTAAGACAGAAATGTAGAAGCGAGTTATTAACAAGAACTTTATCCCCAAGTTTAAATTCACGCTTCTCGACACACTTGTCATTTTGCTTCTTAGGTCATTTCTTGCAGGCCTTGACTTCTCAAATTTTGTGGTACCCTTAGGTAAGGTCTTTTCTAGCATAGCATCAGTCACTGATTCCTGCACGCCTGAAAGCACAACACTATCTACAACATTAGTAGTATCTATGTGATTACATGAATTTAAGGAATTAGAATTATTTTCAGAATTAAAAACATCAAAAACTACTTCCTTATCATTCAATCACAAAGTTAATTTCCCTTTGTGAATATCAATGATTGCCCTTCCAGTGGCAAGGAATAGACGCCCAAGTATGATCGGCATTTTAGCATCAGCTTTTATGTCTAGAACAATAAAATCCACTGGAATGTAAAACTTACCCACTCTAATAGTAACATCCTCCAAGATGCCTACGGGGTATTTGACAAACCGATCTACCAATTCAATGGAGATAGTTGTGGGTTTTAGTTCACCTACCTCCAACTTCTTACACACGGAAAGGCACATAAGACTGACACTAGCCTCCAAATCACACAGAGCTTTATCAAAATTTGTGTTACCAATCAAATAAGGAATAAAGAAGTTATCTGGATCTTTTAGCTTAGGAGGCAATTTATTTTGAATTAAAGCACTACAATCCTTAGTTAAAGCTACTGTCTCATATTCCTCTGGCTTTCTCTTATTAGACAAAATGTCTTTAAGAAACTTAGTATAGGTAGGCATCTGTTTTAACACCTCAGTGAAGGTTACGTTAATGTACAATTTCTTAAGGACCTCTAGGAACTTCCCAAATTGCCTATCTAACTTGGCCTTAGCCAATCTTTGAGGGAAAGGAACTAGGGGTTGGTATGGTTCAGGGGGTACATACTTAGACACTTTCTCATTAGTTTCCTCATCTTCTAAGGGTTGTGTCTTAGTCTCTTTTTTCTCAATTTCCTTATCTTTTTTACTTTCCCCTTTACTCGTGGGATCCTCTAATTTCTTTCTACTTCTCAAAGTCACAGCCTTACAGTGTTCATTACCTAGATTTATTTTAGATTGACCAGGAAACTTACCTTGTTGCCTATGTGAAGTGTTTGCTTATTGGGCAATATGAGTTTCCAATATCTTATTATGAATAGTCAAATTGTCAACTTTAGCTGACAACTCTCTAATGGCCTAAGTCACAACTTGTCTATGTTGCCTAAACTCCTCATTTTGCTTAGATTGACTCTTAACAAAATTCTTAAGAAGAGACTCAAGTCTAGATTTTTGTACCTATTGGAGTCCAAAAGAGGGTTAGCATTACCTTGTCTGGCTTGGTACTGATTATTTCAATAGGAAAAGTTAAGATATGACCTCCAACCGGGGTTGTAAGTTTGAGAATACAGATCATTCCTCCCCTTTTGGTTGAAGTCATAGAAATTATGGCATGATTCCACTTGCTCCACTGGTGCACCTTGTGAGGAGCCAATTGTAACTTGGCATTCGACACCTGCGTGTCCCTAGGCTCCACAAATCTCACAAAAAATGTTAGAAACACTAATGGCATTAACATGATATTTCTCAAGCATGTCAAAACGTTTATTCAAAGAATTAAATTTTGACATAATTAAATCAACACCGTCTATCTCAAACTTACCTCCCGAGAGCTTTCTCAAGTTATGACCTCTTTCATTTGCCCATTGGTGATGATTGACAGCTACACTCTCAATAATCTCATAAGCTTCTGTGAGCCTTCTATTCATCAAAGCTCCACCAGCTACGGAGTCAAGAGACACCTTCGAAGAATATTCTAGCCCATTATAGAAGGTGTGGATGATCAACCATTTTTCTAACCCATGGTGTGGGCAGGCTTCCAGTAAAGCCTTATATCTATCCCAAGCTTCTGACAATGACTCTCCATCTTTCTGAATGAAGCTTGTGATTTGGGTCCTTAGATGAGCAGTCTTGGAAGGTGGAAAGAATTTATCCAAGAAAGCTTGCTCCAATTGGTCCCAAGTAGTTATCATCTCAGTGGGAACGGACTTCAACCAAGCTCTAGCTCTATCTCTCAATGATAATGGAAATAAGCAGAGGCGAATAGCATCAACAGAGGCGCCTTCAATTTTGAGGGTCTCACAGAACTCCAAGAACATATCCACATGATCATTCGGGTCCTCTGATGGCAATCCTCCAAACTGGTTCTGCCTTATCATAGAAAGTAAGGAAGGAGGTATAGTGAAGTGTCTAGCTTCAATGTCTGGCTGAGCAATTCTAGATCGCAAACCCCGAGCATTAGGGGTTGCATACTCTTTTAGTAGTCTATTGTCCTTAGGTTCAGCCATGACAAGTGTTGGTTCAAGTATTTCTCTCGCTCTTTGCCCTTGTTGTCTTCTCCTTCTACGAAAAGTTCTTTCAATTTCAGGATCTGCTTCAATAAGAGTCCCGGAACGTTTAGTACTTTGCATAACAAGAGAAATTACCTACAGAGAGTCAAAGAGAAAACAAGAACGTAAGAATATGATAAAAAGAAAAAGGTTTAAAATAATTAAATTAAAAATTAAATTAATATTCAAGAAAAATACAGTCCCCGGCAACGGCGCCAAAAACTTAGTGTGTGAAATCCGCAAGTATACGGTTTCGTCGTCAAGTAATAAAAAAATTGAATTTACAGGGATTGTGTCTATGAATATGAATTAATTAATTAATTCAATTAAATTAAACAAAAGGGAAAATAAATGTTGAGTGATAAGAACGTAGTAACCAAGTAATTAAATAAATAAAATTTAAAATGCATAATTGAGAACAAAAATAGCAAGTTATTAAGAAAGGTTTTTAGATTCAAGAACGCTTCCAAGATTGGGGTAACCACAATGATACAAGACAAGTCCTAATTGACAACCGTTTTATTAGAATTTAAATTCAATTGAAGGTGAATTACCCTAAATTAGTTAATGCTCTTTCTCAAGAGACAAGAACTGTGCCCAATTAAACCAATTCTTATTCTCGTGGTAATTGAATTTAAATTGAACCCATTACGCTTTATGGTAATTCATTAAATCCTCAAAAGGCTAAACCTACTCCTGTGATTTAGACATTAAGTTCAATTCTTATAGTTCTAATACTTAGGTTCACCTCTCAGTATGTCCCTAGATATCTACGGGATGCAAATATATGGCCAGCAAATTCATATGAATAAGCACAATAAGGATTGAATCAAAGAACATTCAAGATTAATAAAAGAGGTAAACAAAGTCAATTAATCATCATCAATATATCAAAGGGCATTGCCTAATCCTAGAAACAAAAGAAACTACTCAGACATGGAGAAGAAGAGATAAGAAATCAAATTCAAGAATATCTAAACCCGTAATCAAAGAGAGAAGAGAAGAGAAAGATGAAGATCAAGAGCCTCCAAATGTGTCTCCTTCAAACCAAATTGGAACCCCAAAATTATATTCAGAACATCTATAAATACCCTTAGGGTTTCAACTGGTCCCAACCCATTAAAAGAAATAAAAATGAAACTTAAAAATTAACTCGGACTGCGATCCACGGCTATGGGAAATTCCACGGCTAGGGCATGGATCTTGCTGTCTGAATTCTACAGCAGTGGAACATTCCACGACCAAGCCGTGGAATTCTCGGGAGTTTCTCTTTTACTTCTTTAAGCTGCTGCTCGATCCATGGCCGTGGAAAATTCCACAGGCAGGTCGTGGATCTCTCTAAAGTGAGCTTTTTGACCCTGGTTGCTATCCGTAAAGCTCCAACTTCAATCATATAAGCTTTCCATTCATTTCAAGGCCAATTAAGCACCAATCCTACACAACAACACCACAAACACCACAATTATCCGAACTAAAGGAAAAACAAATAAAAAGAAAAACTAAAATGTTTAAAATGCCTAAAAATGCATGCAAAACAAGAACAAAATATGATATTATTTCACACACATCAATACTCCTCCATTACCATTAAAAATATACCAAACATTGTGGGCATATATTTAATCCTTTAAAGGGGGACGAAGAGTTATAGGGCCTTCCTTGCCATACAATTTCAAGATACCTAGGGGATTAATTTTGCAGTGAGACTGCCAATGCCTTTACCCAAATCTAAAATGTGTTGTTGTAACTGAAAATAATTTTTCTTTGAATATATAAAGGAGGTGGTTGCTTACATTCTATAAGTCAAATTACCTTGTTTTATTAAGGTATTGTTAGTAGAGGTGAGGTGTTCAAATTTTTTTAAAAAAAAAATTCAGCTTTACTTTATGAGAAATAGAGTGATTTTATATATTGTTAAAGATATAATAAAACTCATTCTTATATCTTCACCTAACAGTTTGAGCTTTTGAGAGATATGGTTCATGACATGGTATTAAAGCCTCATTAACTAACTAAGTGGTCATACATTTGATTCTTGTCACCCCCATTCCTCTAAATAAAAATTGAATATAAGCATATGGAAAAAAAAGCCTATGCATTGTCCATGCTTCAAACACAAATGGCTCTTGTGTGAAAGGCAGAGATATCAAATTTTTGGGTTTGGATCAAACCCAATTTGACCTAGAAAGATCTAGTCACAGACTGGATCTTTATTGACTTGACCCCAAACCTAAACCAATCCAAATACCTATAGATCGAGTCGATCCATATCTGACTCATTTAAAAAAAATCAAGATGAAAAGAGAACAATAATATATGGAATAATTTATCGCTAGACTATTTGCTTCCACTGCTAATGGAGCTCAGTTGTCGATGATCGACGCCGAAAAGTCAAGCTCTAGCCTTATTGTCATGTGGGTCAGTGACCTGCTACCATGCACGCAAAGTTGTCAACGAGTAAGGGAGTCATCATTTCCTTACTCAAAAACTCGCTTTCAATTCAATTGCTGATGGTAGTTGATAGCAATATATTTTATTCATTTAATAATCCTCTCATTGGGTTTCTTATAGTTCAATTAGGCTTAATTAAGTTAGTTTTATCATATTTTATGATATTGGGCCTAATTGGATCTTTGAAGGAATTATTGCATGAATTGACCTTAATTTGTCTATTTGGTAGTGTTCAATAAATTAGCTATAATTTGAGTTAAAAATATTTGATTGATGTGATTCTGGTCTTATAGGAAATCTAAGACAATTCTCTACAAGTTTTATGTAGACCTCAAGAGAGGAATCACATGTTTGGATAATTTAAATTGAAGTGAAAGTAAGAGTCAGAATTTTGATCTTGACAGCTTGACCTCTGTGCACTCATCAGCTCATTTCTTGAGCTATAAAACTTCAATTGACACCAAACAAGCCCAAATGAAAGCTAAGCTCAAATATACAACTTTCATGAAGAACACAAGAGCATAGTCGGATGTATGGTAGGTCATATTGGGCCTAGAAGTCAGAACAGAGGTGCTGCTACTAGAACTCAAATACTATGCAAAGATTGGGCCATCTCTTGGTCTGTACGGGTTAGGTTGTGATGAAACCGGTGGCATTAGAAAGCTGAGACAAAACCTTTCAACTTTCATGAGATCATTTATGCAATAGATAACTTTATAATCGAGTTATAGTCATGTGAAGACAGCTTAATTAGTTGAGCGGGGAGACAAGTATGACAATAATCCACCCACTCATTAACAACCCCATTGTCATGTTCTACTCATAAACAACTCCTTTGTCATTGTGTGCCCTTCATGCTCTATAAAAGGGCGCCATTGGTTGTCATTAGAATCATCTTAGTTTAGATATCAATATCTTGTTGTTGTATTATTTGTTTCTCTTGTTGTAGTTTTCTTTTGTTCTAAATAGAATTTATGTTCATCTCTTTCTTTTTCTCTCTTTCTTTTTTCTTGTTTATGAGTAACTAATTTTTATTTTTCTTGGGTGAAAGTGTGAAGCTTTTGATAATAAAATAAGGTTAGATTAATCTCTTTCTTATGCTTGAATGATATATTATCAAGTAATCATTATATGTATTGTATTTTATTTCTAATCAATTTAGAAACCCTCCTTGTAAAGTGGAGATCTTAATTTGTTGTAGACAAGAATTTGACACAATGAATGCTTGAACCCATTTACAAGTATTGGTGTTAGTAAATAATTAAATGAATCATAATATAATTACATATATAATCTTAAATGAACTTTGAATGCTGTATTTTCTGATTGAAATCTCCGTTATACGTAAATTCTAATTGAGTTATAAAAAAATTAATTTTGTCCTTAATTTACTTACCAAAAGTGGATCTCCTAACCTAAGCAAATCCTTTTTAATTGTCAACGAGTTTTATCACTTTTATTATTGTGACAAATCATTTTCTTACCTCAAAGAATTTTTCTTCATCAATTCCCTGTGGATCGACCTTGCACTCCCGATAATTTATTACTTGAAACAACCTGTTCTTGGGTTTACAACATATACCAATTCTGTATCATGTTTTTGGTGTCATTGCTGAGGAATTGATTTTAAAAACAAGTTTATTGAGGTTTTCTTTCTTTAAGTAAACTTCACCATCTGGTATACTCTTTCCCTACTCTTTTAATTTTCTAGTTGTATCATATTTGATGACTGGTTTACTACCTACTTGTTAATATTTTTGTTACCTTGGCAGGTTTACCACCTACTTGTTAATATATATTTTTTATTATGGAAGGTTAAGCTCTGTATATATTTTTATTTTTCCTATTTTAAGTCACTGATTTATGCTTAATTGGTATTGTGATTCAAATTATAGTCGTTTGGTTAAAACTAATTTTAGTACTTTATATATTGATCTGTTTGAATCACAATCACACACATTAAACATAATGGCTAAAAATAAAAGTGTAAATGATGAACATGAAAATCAATTATTGCGAACCGTGCGTGAATATTTGCAACAATCTCAAAATTCTAGTCCATCTTGTTTTATATTTCTACTAAATGCTAACAATTTTAGATTTAAACTGAGTATAATTTCATTACTTCTAAATTTCTATGGTTTAGAATCTGAAAGCCTATATTTACATCTAAAAGAATTTGAGAAAGTATGTATCACTTTCATTAATCAAAATTGCACTGAAAAAATTGTTAAACTTAAATTGTTTCCTTTTTCTTTAAAAGATAAAGCAAAAACTTGGCTTAACGCTTTGAAATCAAGATTAATTGGCACATGGCAAGAAATGTAAAGTGAGTTTTTAAAGAAATTTTTTCTAACACTTAAAACCAATGCTTTGAAAAGACAACTCCAAATTTTTTTCCAAAATTCAAATGAAGCATATTTTCAAAGTTAGGAACGTTTTAAAGATTTGTTAAATTCTTGCCCATATCATGGTTTTGAAAAATGGCACACTATAAGTTTTTTTATGAAGGGATAACACATGAAACTAAACATTTTGTAGAAACAGTGTGCAATAACAAGTTTCTTGATAAAGAACTTGAAGAAACTTTAGAATATTTAGACCATTTGGCTGAGAATTCTCAATCTTGGCATGGTACTAATAATCCTTTTGAAAATTCAATTAGATCTAACCTTGCAAGTGCTAGTAAAGGAAAATATCACCTTAGTCAAGAAAAAGATATAAATGCTAGGTTTGCCTATTTGGCTAGAAAGATTGAAATCATGAAATTAGGGGAAGTAAATGAAATCAAATCTGTGCAAAATGAAGAAATTTGTGGCATCTGTGATGAACACTCAACAAAATAAATGTCTAAAAATTCTTGTTTTTAAAGAAGTTGTGCATGAGCAAGTAAATGTAATGAACAATTTTAAAAAACCATTCACCTCTTCTTTTTCAGATTCATACAATCAGGGATGGAGAAATCACTCAAAATTCAGTTGGAGGACTAATAATTAGGCACAATTTATGCAACCACCACCTCCTTAGGCGCAACTGAACTCTCAAAATTCTCAAGGATATGTACCTTACATCCCACCATATAGGAAAAACTTTGAAGCAACATTGCATGCATTCATGGAAAAGCAAGAGGTCATTAATAACCACAACACTCAAGTCATGATTGACATAAAAGACAATCTTGTTAAATTTGCTTCTACACTCACTATTCACAAGAAAGGAAAATTTTCTTCTCAACCTCAACTGAATCCTAAGGGCCAGTACAATATAAATGGGGGTAGTTCAGAAAGCCAACAAATAGATCAAGTTAAGTTAGTAATAACTCTTAGGAGTGGAAAGGTTGTTGAATAACAAATTTCTGAACCTTGTGAGAGAGATGATGAATCAATCCTCCAAGATAATGAAGAGATTGATAAGCCACCTGACCAAAAGGAGACCAAACTCTCGTCTTCACCCCCATTTCCTGAAGCATTAAACAATTCAAGGAAATTGAACAACACTGAAATTTTTAAAATTTTTAAACAAATGAAGGTCAATATTCCTCTGTTAGATATTATCAAACAGGTTCCCTCTTATGTCAAATTTTTGAAGGACTTATACACTATTAAAAGGAAACTAAATGTGAAAAAGAAAGCTTTTTTGGTTGAACATGTAAGCTCAATTCTTCAGAATAATAATGCCCTAAAATATAAAAACCCTGGTTATCCTATAATTTCATGCATTGTTGGTGAACATAAATTTGAACAAGCTTTACTTGATCTTGGTGCTAGTGTTAATTTGCTTTCATATTCAGTTTATCAGCAACTCAGCTTAGGTGAGTTAAAACTAACTTCTGTAACTCTTCTACTTGCCGATAGATCAATTAAAATTTTAAAAGGAATAGTAAAAGATGTGTTGGTACAAGTTGATAAATTCATATATCCTATGAATTTTATTGTCTTAGAAACTGAACCTATGGTTAATAGTGACAAGTCAATTCCTGTTATTTTAGGTCACTCAGTTTTTAGCAACATCTAATACTTTGATAAATTGCAGAAATGAAATGGTGAAGCTAACATTTAGAAATATGACACTGGAACTTAATATTTTCTGCATGTGCAAGCAACCACAGGAAGTTCATGACGAAAATGAAGAAGTTGAAGGGATTGAGGCCATTATAGATTATCTTCTTTAAACCAGGAGTTTTTTTTTTACCCCATTAGAAATTTGTTTAATTTATTCATTTGACTCAGGTATGCAATTAGATGATGATGTTTCTAAAATATGCTCTTTGCTTGACTGTACACAGGTAATGAAATACAAAGGATGGAAGTCAAGATTCGAAAAGTTAAAACCCATAAATGATAATACCCATGAAGAAGTACCTACATTGGAACTAAAGTCATTACCTACTGAGTTGAAGTACACATTTTTGAGAGAAGAGCAAAGTTTTCCTGTGGTAATTTCCTCAACCCTTACTAGAGAATAAGAAGGTATATTAATAGAAATACTTAAAAGGCATAAAAGTACAATTGGATGGACATTAAAGAACATAAAAGGCATTAGTCCATTAATTTGTACACATAAAATACATTTAGAGGATAATGCTAAAATATCTCAATAACCTCAATGAAGATTAAATCCACACATGAAAGAGGTAGTTAGAGCTGAAGTTCTCAAATTACTTGATGTTGGAATTATCTACCCTATCTCTGATGGCTAATGGGCACCCTACACAAGTTGTGCCTAAGAAATCTGGAATAGCAGTGGTTGAAAATGAAAATGGTGAATTAATACCTACGCGAGTCTCATCTAGTTGGCGTATGTGTATTGATTTTAGAAAATTAAACGTTGTCTCTAGGAAAGATCATTTCCCCTTGCCATTTCTTGATCAAAATCTGGAAAAAGTAGCAGGACATCCCTATTACTATTTTTCTGATGGTTATTCAGGCTATTATCAAATACCTATTTCATTAGATGATCAAGAAAAGACCACTTTTACATTTCCCTTTGGCACTTTTGCATATAGAACAATGTCTTTTAGCCTTTGCAATGCTCTGACAACATTTCAAAGATGCATCCTAAATATTTTTAGTGATATGGTTGAGCATTATTTAGAGGTTTTCATGGATGACTTGGCAGTTTATGAAAATTTATTTGAAATTTGTCTTGATAATTTGGAAAAAGTTCTTAAAAGATGTGAAGAAAAATGACTTGTGTTAAACTAGGAAAAATGTCATTACATGGTTACTTCAGGAATAGTATTATGTCATGTGATATCTTCTAAAGGAATTGAAGTAGATAAGATCAAAGTTGAATTAATTGCTCATTTGCCTTCACCAAAAATAGTCAGGGAAGTTCGTTCATTTTTAGGATATACAGGATTTTGCAGAAGATTCATTAAGGACTTTAGTGCCATATCTAAACCATTATATAATCTTCTAATAAAAGATGCACTATTTGATTGGACTCAAGAATGCCAAAAATCTTTTAAAAAATCAATTAGTCTTTTTACATTTGCCCCTATCATGCGACCCCCTGACTAGTCTTTGCCTTTTGAGTTAATGTGTGATGCTAGTGATTTTCTTGTTAGTGCTATTTTAGGCCAAAGAAAAGAAGGTAAGCCTCATGTAATTTATTATGCAAGTCGAACTTTGAATAGTGCACAAATGAATTACACCACTACTGAAAAAGAACTACTTACTATCATTTTTGCATTGGACAAAGTTTGAGCTTATTTAATAAGTTCTTCTACTATTGTTTTCACCGATCATACTGTTGTTAGATATTTAATGTCTAAGCAGGATGTCAAACCAAGGTTGATATGATAGATCTTGTTACTTCAAGAATTCAACATCACAATAAAAGATAAGAAAGGAGCTGAAAATGTTGTTACAAATTATTTGTCCAGACTTACAACAGACTCACCTTTTGACATCACACCTATCAATGATTCTTTTTCTCATGAATTTTTATTTTCTATCAATTCCATGTCTTGGTTTTCTAACATAGTCAATTTTCTTATAATAGGAAAGATGTCGCCTCAATGGACGCACCAAGATAGAAGAAAATTTTTTACTGAGGTGAAAAATTTTTATTAGGATAACCCATATTTGTTCAAATATTATCCTGATCAAATCATTCGAAGATGTGTATCCAATAGTGAGGTAGGTAATGTCATTAAATTTTGTCACTCAGAAGCATGTGGATGTCACTTTTCTTCAAAGAAAACAGCTATGAAAATCTTGTAGTGTGAATTTTATTGGCTCAATTTATTTAAGGATAGCTATACATTTTGTAAAAGTTGTGAAAACTGTCAAATATTGGGTTCCATTTCTAAACGAAACATGATGCTTTTGAACCCTATCATTGTCATTGAAATTTTTTATTGTTGGGTAATTAATTTCATGGGTCCATTTTTATCATCATTTAGATTTGTGTATATTTTGATTACAGTTGATTATGTCTCAAAATGGATTGAGACGATTCCATGTCGACACAATAATCATAAAACTATTCTTAAATTTTTAAAAGAAAATATCTTGAGTCGATTTGAAATCCCTCAAGCTATCATCAGTGATGGGGCAACACATTTTTGCCATAAACCATTTGAATCCTTAATGAAGAAATATGACATTACTCACAAAATTGTCACCCCTTATCACCCACAAATAAGTGGACCAGTAGAATTAGCAAATACGGAGATTAAACAACTTTCAAAAAAAAAATGGTTAACCCAAATCGTAAAGATTAGTCTTTAAGACTAAACGATACACTTTGGGCTTACCACACTGCTTTCAAAACATCTTTAGGCATTTCACCCTATTAGTTAGTTTATGAAAAACCTTGTCGCTTGCCTATAGAATTGGAGCATGAAGCATTTTGAGCCATTAAAGCTTTCAACCTAAACCTTGATATTGCTTGCAAGATATACAAATTGTAATTAAATGAACTTGAAGAATTGAGAAATGATGCATTTGAAAACTCAAAAATTTATAAAGTTAGAACAAAAGTTTTTCATGACAAATCAATTTTGAGGAAATCTTTTGAAATTGGTCAAAAAGTTCTGCTCATAATTCTCATCTTCACATATTCCTTGGAAAATTGAGACCTAGGTGGAGTAGCCCTTTTGTTGTCAAACATGTGTATCCTCATGGGACCATAGACATTGAAAATCCTTGGAATGATAATATATTTAAAGTCAATGGACAAAGACTCAAACTATTTCTGGAAACCCAAGTTGTTGAGGTAGAATCCATCTCCCTTTCTAATCCATGTTATAAGAAGATTTATTTTAATTTTGTTGCTTTCTTTTTGCAGTTCTTTGTGACCCCGGTTAAGTGACGGATAATTGTACTCTGTGACTCTTAAGTTGGTTTATTTTTTAGTTTCCCATAATAACTGATTTCTTCTCCTTTAAAATGGATGTCATTCTCTTGAACTTAAGAAAGCATTTTCCTTCTCTTCCTCAAAATGCTGTAATAAAAATCTATAAAGCTAGGTGTGAAAGATTGAGACTGTTAATGCACAAGGGCATCTTGGAAGATATACGCTGGATAATCGAAGTAAAGTTCCATTTAGCAGGTGAATCTTCAAATTCATTTGCCTCATACATGTCAGGTCTCGGTAAAAATTGGTATTCTAAAAGAAGAAGAGCGAAAAGAATTCAAGTTTGTCATAAATGTGCGCAATGAAATTGTAACAAGTATTATTGTTCTTTGGGGATGGTTTCCACAAACCGAGAAGATAAAATATACTTTATTAAGAATGGACTGAGTAAGGAGTTATTAGATGATATCTTATTGACTCTTGAGACGCATTCTTGTGGAGTTGTGCATCGTGAACTTCTTAATTTGTGGAATCTCTTCAGTGACGAACATAAGCGTTACAGTTTTGGAAATCTGACTCAAAAAGACCCTATTTGCCAATTTATAAGAAAATTGGATGGGAAGCTTATCCTCAACTTATAGAAGACATTTAAGCCGTTATTGGACATAAAATCAGAGGAAGATGTGAGCCACAATCACAACAACATGTATATTATTATCTTGTTAATCTAAAAAAAAAGAAGAGCGATCGAAAGAGTACCATGCTCTTAATTAAGTGTGGATCCCTTACCAGTGGTAGACCCGTCATTGACTCGGGTGGACCTTTGCACGCTGGTCCTTAAATAAGGTTCGTGTACCATACTCTACAGAGAGCCATATCTCACAACCCAATGTTTACTATTCAGGAACTGTGGGATTGATGGACAGAAAGAAGCATCCCGTGTTGGTCTAGAACGTGATTAGACTCGTGTTAGCCGAGTTACAAGGCATCTGAAGCCTGATTCGGGCAATTAATTCCTTTGGCTCTCAGCATCCAGAAGATAAGATTTTACTGTGATTCTATGCACTCCATTCGCAGATTTGTTGACTTTTGCTAGTTGACCGCATCGAAAGCGCTGGCCCTCTAGGTCTTAGACTTCTGAAGACCACCACTGTGGTGATCCTAAGGTACCATTTGTGGTACGCTGATAGGCTCTCCCACTTTAAATGGTGTGTATATTGCACTGATGACGCGCAATTAAAAGATACGCCATCTTGTATATATCTTTAAAGAATGCGCTCTAATGGGGGGAGCCTTCTGGAGTTTCTAGATTTCTTTACCCATATGATTTTCTTGAAGTCATAGAAATAATAATAATAATAATAATAATAATAATATATAAAAAATAAATAAAAAAAGGTTAAAAAAAGAAAAAAATGTGTTTCTTAATTTCAAACTTTTCTGATAACAGCCAACCTACCCATATAAGTGTTATCATTACATTTTTCATTCTTTTCCCTATTTAAACACTTCATTTTCTTCATTTTCATCCAACTTATAATCATTCAAAGGGAGGAGTGTAGAAATGGAGGAAACTTTTGTTCGTCAATTTATAAATATCTGTGTATTTTATGGGTCAAGTTTGGGGAAGAGTACAGAGTTTGTAGAAGCTCTTGGTCGAGCCCTTGCTGCAAGGAAAATTCATGTAGTATATAAGGGAGATAGCATTGGGTGAATGAGGGTTGTATCAATCACTACACATCTAGGAGGCAGTCAAATTTTAAGTATCATTCCTAAAACTTTAACTCAAAGAAATATCACTAGAAAGATAATTGAGGAGGAACTACGAGTATCAACTATGTATGAATGAATGACTAAAATGCTTGACAACTCTAATACGTTCATTACCTTACCAGGTGGCTATGGTACTTTGGAAGAAGTTTTCCAAATTGTCTCTTAGGCCCAACTGAATATCCACCATAAACCCATAGGTTTGTTGAATCTTAATAATTTCTTTAATGGTTTGTTATCTTTTCTTGACCATACTGTGGAATAGAACTTTATCACACATTCGACAAAACGACTCCTTGTCTTTACTTCCACTGTCGATGAGTTAATTGATAAATTACAAGATTTTTCTTATGAACCTGATCCAGTAATAGCCCAGATAAATTAGTCAGAAGGAAGCGGCAAGGAACGTAGATTTGATCTGAAACTTTATCTATAACTTCCCTTTACCTTTGGTTTTATTCATCGTGCTTTGTTTTTGTTTAAATTTGTGTCAAGTTTATCTTTTCAATAATTTTCACAATAGGTAATATCTTCTATCATTTACTAATCTATATTTAGACATTAGGGACAATGTTGGGATTTGGTTGGGGGGAAGGATAGTTGAAATAAAAAAAATTAGGGAAGTATGATTATTAGTAATTTACTAATAGCAAAACCAATTAAGTATGACAAAGTAAGGAGTAAATTTTACTCTTGAAGTAATTTTACTCTTGAGATGTAGCTAAATTAGGAAAAATACTATTTTTGTGTAAAAGTAGCAATTTAAATCCAGGGATTATAGTATGATTGAATAAATTATCTTCTTTCTTAAATTTTACATGCTTGGTTATGGATGTTAAATTGGTGGATTAAGAATGATAGATGTATTCCTTGTGAGATTTTTGAGCCTATTGATGAATGAATTAAACATTTTTACCATTCTCTTCTTTTTTGTGTGATTTTCACTTATGGAATTGTTACACTAGAACTTGTTTTAACTCTATTTGAGGTTACATTTTCATATGCATATATAAACATGATTGAGGCATTTTTCTTGAAATAGCTACTTTAACTAAATAGTCAACCTTGCATATTTTTCATTGCTTAACTCATTTGAGCTTATTTGACTATTCCGTGTTTTTAGCTCATTACATGCCTTAAAAAAAACAAAAAACATGTTCTTACCCAACCTTAGGGAATAAGAGAGTATTGACATTAGATGAGTTCTTGAACAAGTGTGGGGGTGTGTGTGCAAAACGGTTGAAGAAAAAGGAAAGAGTAGCCATTTCTTAAAAACAAAAAAAAAAACAAAAACAAAAACAAAAAACAAAGTGTAAAAAAAGGTCAACAAGGTAAAAAGGGAAAGCAAAAAGAATATATAAGAGAATTTGCATTAGGTAGAGTTGAGATAAACTTTCATGCTTATTATTTGAACTCAACCCTAATGCTCTTTTATTCTCTTTAGTATTTAACTTGTCATATCCATATTACTTCCCTCCTTTACTTTAATCCCATTACAACCTTGAATAAAGTCCTCTTGATTTGTGTGTGTGTGTGTTTTGAGTAGTGGAGAAGTAGAAGATAAGCAAGCTTATGGTAGTGTAATTTTTCATGGGTTGAATTAAGTGAAATACTTACCTTTTAAACACTTGAGGGATTGAAAGTGAATCTTATGACTCTGCTTTTTAATTGAAGTTTCCTTGCATGTTGGTTTGAGATATGAAGAAATGTTACCTCATAAATGTTTTGATCCCTTGAATCTTTGGTTACTCTTCTTGTTTATAAACTTTTGCATTCTTGAATATTATTGAAAATTAAGTCTTTTAGAGTTTTTAGCTTTTGTGTTTGTGTTGTTTTTCCTTGTTCCCAAGCTTCGGTCTTATGTGTTTTGCCTGGGAGTGCAAAAGCTAAGTGTGGGAGAATTTAATAGAAATATATTTTATTCATTTAATAATCTTCTCACTAGGCTTCTTAAGGTTCAATTAGGCTTAATTAAGTTGGTTTTATCACATTTTATGATATTGGACCTAATTGGATCATTGAAGGAATTATTGCATGAATTAACCTTAATTTGTCTATTTGGCAGTGTTCAGTAAATTGCTATAATCTGAGTTACAAATATTTGATTAATGTGATTCTAGTCTTGTAGGAAATCTAAGACAATTCTCTACAAGTTTCATGAAGACCTCAAGAGAGGAATCAAATGTTTGGATAATTTAAATTGGAATTGAAGCAAGAATCAGAGTGTTGATCTTGATAGCTTGACCTCTGCGCACTCATCAGCCTATTTCTTGAGCTATAAGAGTTTAATTGATATCAAATAATCCCAAATGAAAGCTAAAACCCAAATCTACAACTTTCATGAAGAACACAAGAGCATAGTCAGATGTCTAATAGGTCATATTGGGCCTAGAAGTCAGAACAGAGGTATTGTTGCTAGAACCCGAACACTGTGCAAAGATTAAGCCACATCTTGGTCTGAAGGGGTTAGATTGTGATGAAACTAATGGCATTGGAAATCTGAGACAAAACCCTTCAACTCTCATTAAGACCATTTATGCAATGGTGACATTATGATAGAGTTATAGTCATGTGAAGATAGCTGAATTAGTTGAGCAGTGAGACAAGCATGACAATAATCCACCTACTCATTAACAACTCCATTGTCATGTTCTACTCATTCACCCACTCATAAACAACTCCCTTGTCATTGTGTGCCTTTCATGCTCTATAAAAGGGCACCATTGGTTGCTCATTAGAATCATTTTGGTTTAGAGATCAAGATTTTGTTATTGTATTATTTGTTTCTCTTGTTGTAATTTTCTTTTGTTCTAAATAGAAATTATGTTCATCTCCTTCTTCTTCTCTCTTTCTTTTTTCTTATTTATGAGTAACTAATTTTTATTTTGCTTGGATGAAAAGGTGAAGCTTTTGGTAAGGAAATAAGGTAACATTAATCTATTTCTTGTACTTGAATGATATATTATCAAGTAATCATTATATGTATTGTATTTTGTTTTCAATCAATTTAGAAACCCTCATTGTAAAGTGGAGATCTTGATTTATTGTAGACAAGAGTTTGACACAATGAATGCTTGAACCCATTTACAAGTGTTGGCGTTAGTAAATAATTAAAGGAATAATAATATAATTACATATATAATCTTAAATGAACTTTGAATGCTATATTTTTTGATTGGAACCTCCGTTATGCGTGGATTCTAATTGAGTTATAAAAAGAATTAATTATGTCTTTAATTTACTTACCAAGAGTGGATCTCTTAGCCTAAGAAAATCCTTTTTAATTGTGAACAAGTTTTATCACATTTATTATTGTGACAAATCATTTCCTTACCTCAAAGAATTTTTCTTTATCAATTTCCTGTGAATCGACCTCGGACTCTCAAAAATTTATTATTTGAGACAACCTCCATTTGGATTTGCAACACATATCAATTCCATATCAGTAGTGAGTTGCCAATGATCGGCGCTGACAAGTTGAACTACCAACAACAACTCTACCTTGACATCCCAGGCTACATTGTGATCCTAGCCAACCATCTCATCCTTTGATACGAATACGCCCCCTCTTCCTTTTCCTTAGCCACGAAGGCTTCTCCCCTCCTTCCATCAAAGAAGCCACTGACATTTCTTGCTTCGAGCAAAACTGCCTCATAGTCGCTGCCTAAGTTCACATTCACAAAGTCATCAAATTTTTTCTAATGCCATGGTGGTGAAGTCACCGAAAATCGAAGTTCATCGTTGGAAAATGATAGATTGTCAGAAGTTGATGTGATAGGGCTTCACGTCAAATTAGAAAGGCAAAAATCCCCAAATTAATGTGTTAGGGTTTACTAGAAAATAGAAGTTTGGAAATCTATAATGATCCAAAAATCTAGTGGGTTTTTAATGATCCGACCTGACTCGATCCAAACCATATTTCAATCTGAAAATTGTTTGATCCATTGTATCAAGGTGGGCTAGATTGTGTTGGATATCAGATTCATCGTCATCCCTAGTGAGATAGTGTGTTAGATATATAGTTAAAGTCATTCATGTGTCTTCACCCAATACCTTAAGCTTTTGAGAGAGATGGTTCATGGCATATATGATTGGTCACATGTTCGAATTTTAATTATGTCAATTTCTTGTAGACAAGCTGCATAGAATATCCTTATGAATTTCTTAGTCCTGATGTGAATGACCTACCTTTGATTGAGCTAGAAAGATAAATTAGTTGAGGTGCGTGCAGGCCGAGCCAAAGACCAATTAACCGTATTACGAAACAAGAAAAAAAAATGATTCAAATTATAGTCATGCATGAAGTCTAGTATAATTATTAGTGATTGTGATGATTAATTATGACCTACGTATATCTTAATTTTGAGTTGGTATGGGTGGACGGTATAGTATAATCCTTGACTAACGTAGTAGCATCAACCCATAATGGAAAGGAGCTTGCTAGAGTTCATATACAATTTGCTAGGTCTACAATTCACTTCCTTGTTCTATATATGAGCTCGCCATCCATCGAAGAGTCAATCGTTATTAGGAAGCTAGAAATATGACCCTACTATAACTATAGTGTTTGTGTGAGCACCCACTATATTCTTTATCATATTTTATACTACAAAGCACATAAATCCTTAATATGGTATTTTAAGTTTAGCATTCATTATTTCTGTAAAGGAGTTACTGTTACGAATCAATGTGGTATCAAAGAAGCATTCTATTTTACGAATTAGTGACCCAAAATTGTATGATTTCATGTTTAAACTTACAAATTTCATGCTTCTACTATGGATAGTTTGTGGTTTGGTTGTGAGTGTGTCCCCAATAAATGGGCCTAAAACCTTGGGTCTTTAAAACTTGAATATTCCACGACCATATGAGATCAAAAAGTCTAGGTAAACTGACTCATAGTTAGGGATGATAAATTTTCCTTGCATTTGAGGATCTTCACGACCATTGCCTAATTTGAGGACCTGAATTCTAGGAATTTTCTCCTATGTAGACAAAGATTGGAATCATATCTTCTTTCCTATATGATTCTTGTCCTCAAAAAATTATTAAATTATCTTTAAAGTTATATTATATATATGTATTAATATTTTGTTCTTTTTAGTAATTTTCATCTATTATTTTTATATTAGGTTAAAAAAAGTTAAAAAAATATCACCAAGTATTAATTTGTTAATGTCATAGACGTAAATTAAAATTATTTTCAATATTTTACATATTTTTCCATTTTTTAAATTTTTTTAAATAATATCGGAGTCCCCATGCAAACTCGTGGGGAGTGGAGGAATGGGGACAAAGGGAAAAAATATCCCGAGGCGGAGATCGGGAACAAGGGCAGGGGAAGATTGGAGACTCCAGAAGAAGGAACAGGGAGGTAATCCCCACCTCCAACTTGTGTGGGTGTCATCCCTACTCACAGTTTTGGGTTTTATGAATTAGGGTTTGATCACAAAATCCTTGATTCTAAAATTCACAGGGTGATGATGAATGACTCTTATGTGTTTAATGACACTAATTATCCAAACCGTGGTGATTAATTTTGTTTTTATTTTTTAGACCTTAGTTTATATTGCATTTTGGAGTAATTTCTCAAAGTTATTTTGTGCATACATAATCTCATATGGTTAGGTTTAATATGGGGGTTGAAAATTGCATGAAAACTGGCCGAAGAAGCATGAATCAGAGCTGGTAGAAACTAACAGGCCCGTTAAAGAAAAAAGGCCTTTTTCTTTTACATAGATTTTTAAACGAAGCCCTCTAATAGCCTATTATAGGCCTATATGTGCTCCAATAGGTATTGTACATGTAGCCGTGTGTGACTCATCTTTTCGGCCATTTCCTCCAAAATTTGAACACAAGCTCCACTCTTTGAGATAACCACTACTATATAGTATATAGTATTTTCTATATTTGTATGAAAATTATTACAGATTTTGATTGCTTTAAAAATAAATAAAAATAACTACAAATAACCTTCTGAAAGCTTTTATGTGTTATACACTCATCTTTTTGCTAGAGGTATAACCTCAAATGAAAGTGGAGTTTAATTGATGCTTAATATCCATTGGATTTATGTACTTTACGCGTCAAAGTAATATTTTTCAGGTAAATTACATTTTATATTTCCAAAGTCTTTTTTTTTTTTTTTGCAAATTATTATAGTTGTATCAAGTCTAAATCTTACATTTTCCTACTTTTAATTTTTTACACATACACCTTTTCCCCATTGAAACCCCTTTACGATTATGAAATGCTAGATATTTTAATAATTTAGTTTAAAATATAAATAGATAGGTCATCACCTTTTTTTTATCATAAACAAAATCTCAGTTAAACAATAGCACAGCAGCAGCTACAATTTTAATAAAAAAAATAAAGATCTTTGAAGAGAAAAAAAAAAACACGTACAAATTTCACTAAACACTAATCAATGATTTGTAATTTTTACTCTCAGTCCAAAGACTATTAATGACGAGGCACCTTTTACCATAGATGCCAACAAAGAAAGTGTTACAATATAAAAAAGGTATCACATTCTTTATTTTAGAAGATTTGAAGGTGTTAATAGTCTGCGCACTAAAGCAAGAGAACAATATAAGAAAACTAAAGTTGAAGAGTTCAAATAATAACGTGAGGCAGTTATGAAACACTCAGTACTAAATTTTTCAAGTCTATCCAAAATATACCAATTCTAAAAGATTTAGATAAATTTATTAAAAAATATGTCAAAAAAAAGAAAATAGGAAAAAAATGAAATGGCTACTGCCAAAGATGAAAGACAATAGCTCTCATTAGAGAAACAGCAAAAATAAAATACCACAAAAGAGAAATAGCGTTAGGGTCAGCTCTTAAGATTTTTTTAAGAGACTGGTTATTACTCATTACTCATGTATGTGATAATGTGAATTGCAAAAAGTTTAGTAATAAAATACAAAGCCTTTTTTAATTACAAAATGCTTATAGCACATCACTAAACTCTTCATATTTCTCACATATGTTTAGGTGATAAAATTGAAGTATAAGTGTATAAAGAATGAGTCAAAATAAATTATAATCAAAATAATAAAAAATATATAAATGTTGAAATGATATATGTAAATGCGTGTAATATCATTCTTATCAATATGTGTTTCCTAATGTTTATGAATGTAACTGATTCATAATATGTTTTACTGTTTTTATCTCCATAATTTAAGCATGAAATACACAATATCCTTTATTAATATATTTTAGAAGACAAATATCAATTTGTGAATGATAAATTTTGTTCCCTTTAGGCAAAAGATGATCTCTTTCAAGTGAAGCTTGATGAATGAAATTGTAAGAGTTAAGATTTTTTAATGTTAGGAGGAGAAGAAAAGAAAGGAATCAAAAGTAAAAAAGAAAAAGAATATAATTTCATCCAAAAAACAAAGAGAATAGAAGAAAATAATTAAGTAATGATTTTATTTTCTTTGTCAAAATGTTTAAATACTTTTAAAATTAGAAAAATTAATGATAAGGATCATTAAGAGTAATATTTAATTTAAAGGTATAAAAAAGTTAAAATTATTAAGAAAGATCATTTAAGTTTTAATTAAAGAGAAGGATTGTCTCATTTTATTTAATGATCAAAATTACCCTTAATAGAAAGTAATGGCCATCTCATTTAAAATAGTTAGCCGCTTAGTAATAATAAATGGACATTTAATAAAAAGTAATGACCACTCACAATTTTCTTCTTAATTTTGCAAAACTTTTCACATAGATATTCATTTAAAACTGTTATACGTTTAGTAATAACAAATAACCATTTAATAGAAAGCAAGAGCTACTCACGAATTCTTTCTTAATTTCATAAAACTTTATACTTGGAACTTCATTTAAAATTGTTAGTCACTCAGTGTTATCAAATGACCATTCAATATAAAACAATAATCACTCACAAATTTCTTTTTAATTTTATGCAACTTTATACATAAAACTTCAATAAAATCATTAGTTACTCAGTGTTAACAAATGACTATTCAATAAAAAATAATAACCAACTTATAAATTTCTTTTTAATTTCATTAAACTTTGAACATAGAACTTCATTTAAAACTGTTAGTCATTCAATGGTAACAAATAACAATTGAATAAAAAGCAAGGGTCACTCACAAATTCCTTCTTAATTTAATAAAATTTTACACGTGGAATTTCATTTAAATTTGTTGGCCACTCAGTGGTATCAAATGACCATTCAATAAAAAGCAACGATTGCTCATAAATTTCTTCTTAATTTCATTAAACTTCGGATATGGAATTTCATTTAAAATTGTTAGATACTTAGTGTTACTAAATTACCATTCATTAAAAAGCAATGATCACTCACAAATTTCTTCTTAATTTCATAAAACTTTGCACATGTAATTTCATTTAAAATTGTTAGCTACTCAGTGGTAACAAATAATTATTTAATAAAAAGTAATGACCACTCATAAATTTTTTCTTGATTTCATGAAATTTTTGTTACCAAGTGGCTTCAAAACTCAAGAGGGGGGTTGAATTGAGTTTATAAGATATTTTTGCAAACTTTTCACAAAACATTTGTATATCAATTTTCATTGAAACTATTGATTAATTGAGGTGAATAGATAAATTCAATTGAATACTTCACTCACAAATAAACAAGTCAAGATGAAGAGTATTTAAGTAAGCATATAAAAGTAAAGCACAAAAGTAAATGAGATGGAGTTGAGAATAGCAAACACTTGATTTATCTTAATTCAGCCACCCCTTGTGACCTACGTCTAGTCCTCAAGTAAACTACTTGAGATTTTTCACTAATATTTCAAACTTGAACATGTGCTTGAAACCTTTACAATCAAGAGCACTCAACACACCCCTAGGATGCCTCGCCCTTTGTGCTAGAGTCTCAAAACAGAGATATCTCACCATTTACAACTTTAGAGGGATACCTTACCCTCTTTTTTTTCAAGGGATACCTCTCTCTTTTATCTCTTGAGGGATACCTCACCCTCTTACACAGCAAATCAAAGAAAGATTGAATGGGAAACTCTCACAAGAGTGGATATTACAAATTGAAACTCAATGGGTATAAGATTGTTCACACTTTCTAGATAAAAAACAGAGGTTTAAATATACAGGCTGTAAGAATTTATATTAATGCTTAACAAGATGTTTCAGATTAATTTCCTACTCTTCTTTAATGCTTAATGACTTGTATTTATAGCTCAATACATTAAAGATCTGTTGGGAGTGATTGGAGCATTAAATGCAAGCAAACTAGTTGTTAATTTCTCTTTCTAGAAACCAATCTATTCGAATAGGCTAAGCATCTATTCGAATAGATGCGTTTTAGTACAACAAAGAATGATTTCTGGAAGAGCCTATTCGAATAGGCCTATGCTCTATTCGAATAGAGCCTTTTAAAAAACAAAGGAGCGTAGCCATTTAAAAACCTTTATTGGAATAGATGCCCTAATCTATTCGAATAGAGTTTGAGGGAATGAAAATCTTGGCATTCTGACTTTTGTTATTCGAATAGCGAGACCCTCTATTTGAATAGACCTATTGAAAAACACTTTATTCATCTTTGTAAACTTGCCAAATGTTTCCAAAAGATCTAACAAGCTTTTAGACACTTATAAGCTATTTCTTGAGAAGCCAAAAACTATTTTAAAACTTTGAAAATATATGTGCTATTTAAGTTCTTGAAAAACAAGTTTAGAGCTTAAGTGTGGACCCTTTTAATTTTACAAAAAGACCTAAGTCCTAATGCTATTCTTGAAAGGTATTGGACTTGATCTTGCCATCATTTTCATGTTTGTTATCATCAAAACTATTTTCAATGACCAATAGCCAATTACATTCTTCTCCTTTTTGATGATGACAAACAATAATTGGGAAAAGAGTTAGTTTATCAAATTAGAATCTACAAAGTTATTAGAGAGACTTACTCCCTTTTTTTTCCATAAAGGTGATTTTAATTCAAAGATGTACAACTCCCCCTTACTTTTGGAATCTAAAGATCAATATTAGTTTAACCTATCTTTTCTCAACCAAGAACTCAAGCTTTTCCTCTCCTTTTTGTCATGATAAAAAAGATGGGATATTCAACAATATTCATCAATACATACAAATCCAATAAATCAACAAGAACTCTAATATTATAAATTTAGCAAATCAAACATAAGAGACTTCAAAAAGATTCTCATTCATTCATCAACCCAGCCAAATACATATATTTATCAAAAAGAGGCTGCGTGGAGAAGATGAGGGAAGAGAGAAAGAGTTTTTGAAAGAATGAAGAGGGAAGCAGCAGAACGCTTCTTAAAGCACAAGTCTATTTGAATTGAATTGAGTCTATTTGAATAATTACGAAGGAATAACACAGTCTTGACATTCTGCTAAGTGCTATTAGAATAGCCATATGGTTTATTCGAATAGATTCATTCAAAAAACATTTTTCACGTAATTCTGGAAGATGTTATTCAAATAGAACCTATTTATATTCAAATAGAAGCATCAGAAAACATATTCCAAGAGCTATTGAAAGTTCCTATTCAATTAGAAAAACTCCTTATTCAAATATAAGCATCTAAAAAACACTAGTAAACACAGAGATCATGTGCATCAAGTCCAAAAGATTAATTTCAGATAAGGATCAAGTAAGATAGTTTAATATGCACATATGGCAATCAAGAATGAAATGGAACAGTCATATGGCATACAAGGATCATGTTAGATATGGATTTAAGAACATAAAAACCAAGATAAAAACCATCTAACATAAACATTCATTTAAAAAAAATGACTGATCAAGGAACTTAAGAACAAAGATATTATCATAAAAAAAAAGCCATTTCGAACAAGGAGAGTAATTTTCTTAGCAAATTAGCATATGAAAAAATAAATTCAAGACATAAAGTTATAAAAAAGTGTTATTTAAGTCATGAAACTAGTATCCACTTCTCCAAAGGTTACAAGTCCAAGCTTCTTGGAGACAAGAAAGAGAGCTTGGATGATTTTTGGTCTTGTGCTTGGAGCAGCCACTTTCAAGATGCTACAGTGAGTTCTTAGCCTTCAAGCACATCTACAAAATACTTTAATTTTTAACTTTTAGTACCCAAATTTTCTTGAGTCCTTGTATGTTAGTTTTTAGTGAAGTGCCTTGGGGGCCCAGACCATTTTAGTCTCTATTTTGTTATTGATGTTCTTTCTTACATTACAAGTTGATGCGCTATGTCATTTCTTGGCACAATGAAAACATTTAATGAAAGGGCTACTTGAAGTATTTCAAGGAACAAAGAAATTCTTGTAGAGTTTTTGTTGGCTTTTGTGATTATACCCTAAATCGACCTTTTGAAAAACACATCTTATTTTCCTAGCAATTATTCAAGTTGTTTCTTCTAAAAGTGAATTTTGAAAAGGTATTTTTCAAATCTTCAATTTCTTTTTCAAGTGTTTTGCATAATAAGCAAGAAGATGATGTAGAAGCATTTTCATGTGAATAATATATCATGTGTGAAGAATTTGCATCAATGAGTCCAAGAGTTTCATTCTTAATTTTAAGTTCCTTAATTTCCTTGTTTAAAATTGAGATTTTATTTTTTTAAAGAGGAAATTATTTTCTTGGATGATGAAATAAGTTTTGCAAACCTCATAGATTCATTATGCAATTCTTCAAATGTATCTTGCAATTCATCATAGGAAGTGAAAGAGTCAAAGTCTAAGGATGTTACCTCCATGTCATCTTCATCTTCCTCTTCACCTCTAGCCATGAGACATAGATGAGCTTTCTCATTGTCGAAACTATCTGTTGAGTCTATGTCATTATAATCCCATGCAATGTAAGCTCTCCTTTCTTTCTTATCTTTTGAAGACATCTTCTCATACTTTTCCACTTTCCTTTGATAGATTGGACACTCGATCTTTATGTATCTTGGATCTCCACATTCATAGCATTTAGGAGTAGATGAAGTTCCTTCCCTGTTGTGATAGATGTTCTTTGTGGAGAAGAGAGGTCTTCTTTGAGTCTCATTCTTCTTAAAGAATCTTCCAAACTTCTTTACTAGAAGACTAAGATTCTCTTCATTAATCTCCAAGCTATCCATCATCTTCATCATCATTATCATTAATCGTGGAGGAAGTGGTCGTGAGAGCAATTCTCTTCTTTTTCTTGTCAAGCTCCTCATTTTGGTTGAGTCTATTTGATTCCAATTCATATTTTTGGAGCTTGCCAAAGTGTGGCGCTAGGGTCATGGTTGATAGATTTCTTGACTCTGCAATAGTCGTCACTTTGGGTTGTCAATTCCTACTCAAACACATAAACTTTGTTAATAAGGTCTTCATTAGAAAAAAAATTTTCCAATGAAGTAAGATGATTTATAATATGTATGAACTTTTTCTGCAATTCTTGAATATTTTTACCTTGGTTCATTCTAAAAAGACTCATACTTATGAGTGAGAGTATTTATTCTTTATTTTTTTACTTCACTAGTACTCTCATAAGTTATTTGTAAAGTGTCCCGCATTTCTTGGGCATATTCACAATTCGAGATTCTAAGGAACTCATCATACCCCAAGGTTATGGTAATGATGTTTTTGACTCTTAAATTGTATTAGACCTTTTTCTTATCTTCATTGGTCCATTCACTTCTTGGATATGTGTGGGAATAGAAGGACGATTTTCTACTGCATCCTACACATTTAGATCAATAGTTTCAATAAAAAATTTCATTCATTTTTTTCAATTATTATAACTATCTCCATTGAAGAAAGGAGGTCTAAAGAGAGAAGAACCCTCCAATCAATGAAAAACCATTTGAAGAAGCTATCACTCCTCTTGAAGCTATTAAGCTTTTTATACAAGAGTCTAGCTCTGATACCACTTGTTACCAAGTGACTTCAAAACTCAAGAAGGAGGTGAATTGAGTTTATAAGATATTTTTGCAAACTTTTCACAAAACACTTGTATATTAATTTTCGTTGAAGCTATTGATTGATTGAGGTGAATAGATAAATGAGATTGAATACTTCACTCACAAATAAACAAGCCAAGATGAAGAGTATTCAAGCAAGTATATAAAAGTAAAGCACAAAAGTAAATGATTATCTTGGTTCAATCACCCCTTATGACCTATGTCCAGTCCTTAAGTAAACTATCCAAGATTTTTCACTAATCCTTCAAGCTTGAACATGTGCTTGAAACCTTTACAATCAAAAGGACCCAACACACTTTTAGGATTTCTCACCCTTTGTGCTTGAGCCTCAAAATAGGGATACCTCACCCTTTACTCTATCAAGGGATACCTCACCCTTTTATCTCTTGAGGGATACTTCACCCTTTTACACAAGAAATTAAAGAAATATTGAATGAGAAACTCTTACAAGAGTAGATATTATAAATTGAAGCTCCATGGGTATAAGGTTGCTCACATTTTTTAGATAAAAAATAGAGGTTTAAAGATATAGGGTGTAAGAACTAGTATTAATGCTCAACAAGATGTTTCAGATTGATTTCCTACTCCTCTTTAATGCCCAATAACTTGTATATATAGCCCAATGCATTAAAGATCTGTTGAGAGTGGTTGAAGCATTAAATGTAAGCAAACTAGCTGTTAATTTCTCTTTCTGGAAACCAATATATTCGAATAGGCTAAACATATATTCGAATAGATGCATTTTAGCACAATAAAGAATGGTTCTTAGAAGATCCTATTTGAATGGGCCTATGCTTTATTTAAATAGAGTCTTAAAAACAAAGGTGCGTAGCCATTTTAAAACTTTTATTCGAATAGAGTAACTATTCTATTCAAATAGAGCTTGATGGAATGAAAATCTTGACATTCTGACTTTTGTTATTCGAATAAGGAGACTCTCTATTTGAATAGACCTATTGAAAAATACTTTGTTCAGATTTGTAAACTTGTCAAATGTTTCTAAAAGGTCCAACAAGCTTTTAAACACTTAAAAGCTATTTCTTGATAAACAAAAAACTATTTTAAAACCTTGAAACCATATGTGCTATTTAGGTTCTTGAAAAATAAGTTTAGAGCTTAAGTGTGAACTCTTTTACCTTTACACAAAGACCTAAGTCCTAATGCTATTCTTGAAAGGTCTTGGACTTGATTTTACTATCATCTTCATATCTGTTATCATCAAAACTATCTTTAATGGCCAATAGCCAAGTACAACTTTATATATGAAACTTCATTTAAAATCATTAGTCACTCAATGCTAACAAACTAATTATCATTCATTAAAAAACAATGATCACTTATAAATTTCTTCTTAATTTCATAAAAATTTGCACATTGAATTTCATTTAAAATCATTAGTCGCTCAGTGGTAACAAATGACAATTGAATAAAAAGTATGGGTCACTTACAAATTCTTGCTTAATTTCATAAAACATTACATGTGAAACTTTATTTAAAATAGTTAGTCAGTTGCATAAAATTAAGAAGAAGTTTGTGACTAATCATTGCTTTCTATTAAATAATTATTTTTACCGCTGAGCGACTAACGATTTTAAATGAGATGGTAATTACTTTCTATTAAGGATAATTTTGATCATTAGATAAAATGAAATAGTCATTTTCTTTAATTGAAACTTAAATAGTTCTTTTTAATAATTTAACTTTTTTTATTCCATTAAATAAAATATTACTCCTTAATAGTATTTATCATTAATTTTTCTTTAAAATTTTCCAAAATTAATAAAATTTGAAAATATTTATAAAAAAATAAATATGACATTTAATGTGAAAATATTATTTTATTTTCCTAAAATTTCTAAAAAATAGAAAAACTTAACTCTTCTTTTCTTTTCCAAACATACCCTTCTTTTAAGACACGGACAAAGATCCTGTACTATGATTGGGTACATAAGCAAGGAAACTTGAGAAAAATCTGAAAACATTAAAATATGTTCCTTGAAACACTGTAGTGGGCCCACTGAAGTGTCCTCCCTCCTAACTCCTAAGCACTAACCATCCAGCAATTTTCTCTTTATTTAATTGACACATTTAAAAAAAAAAAAAAAAGTTCTCTGGTATGTTTTCTCTCACTTTCCCAGTCACCAAACGGTTTAAACTTCAATCAAACATCACCCTTCATCATCTTTTTGAGTTTAAGTTGTGCCCATTAATCGCCTTTGATTAAGTTGGGAGCTGAAGCATAACAACAATGCCCAATTGGGAGCTCAAGAACTGTTGTCACCATAACCAGGTTGTGTTCCTATCCTGTGTTGCTGCCTTCATCGTTGTAATCCTTGTGGTATGATTTTCTTTCTTCCCCTCTCTCTCTTTCTCTGTACATGAATGACAACACAACAATAAACCCATTTTTTCTTTCTGTTTAGGATTGCAGTTACTGTTATCTTACAAATTCAAAAGAATATCTATGCTTACCCAAAAGAGCCATACCTACAGTTTGGTTGGGCTCAAACCATAGATACTCTTCCCAGACCCAGAGGGCTTAGATGATAAATTATTTATAATTTATGATCATCCTTTTCATGTCATTACACACTTTATAGGTAAATTGGGCTATAATGCAATGCAACTCTAAATTTGAATAGGTAATATAAACTGAGTATGGATACGTTTGCAATGGTATTAGGAAAGAGATACTTAGATAACAGTTCATCTCAAATACTTGGTAACTGAGGATTTGATTGTAAGTTGTTATAGTAAGAATTTGGACCACTATAAATGCTGTTGCCATGTAAAGCTTTCTAGCTAGTCATTTTCCTTGAAACCCAATAATTTTGCTGTGGTATAAGGTTTTCTTGAGAGAATCATGAAGCCAAATGGCAAGACGATTAAAAATTATTTGTCATTTTTGCATGACCTATTTCTTTAATTAGTCTTGTGAATTTGCTGCTATGTGGACTGGATTGTAGTTATTCTATTGGGATAAACTAATGAAAGGAAGTATTAGGTGATTGTCTAAGCTGAGTATTGAATAATAGGTTGGCTTGACAATGGACAATGGGCCTTTTCAAAAGGAGGTCCTTAGTTTAGTTATGGTATTATACAATTATACATCTTCATATCTGAGATGCTATTGATAAAGATCGAAATGTTTCCATTCATTTATGTAGCGTTATTAAGCATGAATATTTATGTCTCTAGATATTTATGTTGGCCTTGGTCGCTGTGCAACTGGTCTTCTAATGCAAATGCTTTGTTGTGGTGGTTATAGCTATGGAGGACTGTACTACTTACACCTTTTAAGCTCATCACTGTGTTTCTGCATGAAGCGAGTCATGCAATTGCTTGCATGCTCACCTGTGGTAAGGTAAAACTGTCAATATAGAAGCTTAATGCTATTTGGTGATACAAGTAGATGACTTTTGAAGATTTCGTTGTTCTATGATATGTTATCTGAGGGTACAAGTCTTAGCTTGTATTCTATGACCTGAATCATAAGAAAATTTACATGAGTTATGGCTTCCAATCTCATATTGCAAGATATCCAAGAAATTCTGGGGTCAATGATGGCTGTTGTTGATCCTATATCATCAAATATGTAGCCACCAGCAACTCTATTTAAGTGGAGATATTGAGCTTTGAAGGTCCATTTAATGATATCGTTTATGTTGCTGCATTTCCATTGGAGCGCATTTTTTTATTTCAAAACTAAAAGAGTATAAGTTATTAGCAAGGAATGGGTTAATGTGATTTAAGATGTTTAATTTAGTTCACCAAATGAGCTACTTATTAAGGATGAACCCATTGTTTAGCTCTAACGCTCTTAGGTAGAATACTTTACTGCTTGATTTTTAGTTGAAGTAAAACTGTTAAATCATGTAAGTTTCTTTCACGTGTGTGATTGTCTTGTTACTTTGGGTAACCTTTGCTTGCATTCATCCAAGGAGCATTTTTATCAGTGTAATTATTTTGTGCATGTTACACCACTAGCAATTTCACTTTTCTAGCTTATAAATAACAGATGCCATAAATCTGATTAGTAATAACTAATTTTTTTGTCAATAGCATCTTACCTGAAAATTAAAACTTTTAAGGATCATATTTCGTCATTCCAATTTTTGTAATGTGTTGCATAACTAATTCATATCAAGTCAATTCTTTACTATTCCTGAATTCCTAATGCATAAATGCTGCATGTTTCAATGAAGTGAAGTTGTATACCATATGGTTAATAATATATTCAGCTATAGATTAGCATTCTGCTTTTTGTGACTGCAGGAAGGATGTGGCCTTATTATTAAGGCTGATAAAGTTTAGAAGTTTGATTCTACTGTATGCTTCTTCATAGTTATTTCATTTTTCTCTGCACGCTGAATCAGTGTTAGTGTGATGGCAACAGGTGGAGGGGATCCAGGTTCATGCAAATGAGGGTGGAGTGACACAAACACGCGGTGGTATATACTGGGTGATTTTGCCTGCTGGATGTAATGCACTTTTCTCCCTCAATTTTCGGTTAACACTAATTAATGCTTTCTTTCCTGCCAAATTACTTGATTAATTATATGATACATAAACAAGGTATGGCATGGATAAATCTTTTTAAGTTAATTTGGAAGGGTCATACATTTATGCATCATGTTTGCTGTCTGATGAAACTAACAGCACGACTTTGCTACAGTTGTGATGTGAAATTGTGTACATGAAAAGTATCAGCAAACAATATGAATTTAGAAACATGTAGATATTATTTACCTTGAATAAACACATACAACAGAATCCTTTTTAGGCATGTGATTTAAATTTAATAAGAGCTTCTCCTCAGTTAAATTTACAGTTTGTGATTGGTTTTGCATCTAGATCTTGGTTCATCATTTTGGGGAATGGCTTTCATACTTGCTTCCACAAATCTTCTTGCTGCAAGAATTGCTGCTGGTTGTTTTATTGTTGCTCTGGTTGTTGTGCTCTTTATTGCTAAAAATGTAAGATGGTTATAGATGCTGAAATGCAAATGTTTTTCTTTAATAAGCTATTTGTGGCCTGACTTTCCTCTTTTCTGTGTTTTTCAACATGCTCTTGTCCGAAAAGTGGACACTTCGCGGACTCTGTATTGGTGAGTAACTTTATGATCATCTAAAATAGAAAGAAAAAAAGAAAAGAATATATCAACAGGGTTTCTCACATTATATTCTTTACTAATAAATATCAGGATTTATTCTTTTTATTGCCGTAATTTGGATTCTGCAAGAGAAAACAAAAGTCCATATCCTCCGCTATGTCATTCTCTTTATTGGTATGTTCTTGTCCTTCTCATATATTTTGTTTAAATGATTTGAATTTGCTTCTGGTTGTATAGTCGTGTCCTCTGTTGTGAAATAGATAGGTAACATATCTATGATTTGGTTAATTTTTCAGGTGTCATGAACAGTTTGTTTTCAGTTTACGGTATACTTTTTTAGCACCTCTTATATGCTTTTATTTGCACTTCAGGTAACAAATCACCTGACATTGCATATCATATGATTGAAATTCGTCTTGTGTAGATATTTATGATGATTTAATATCTCGAAGAGTCCACTCTAGTGATGCTGAGAAGTTTGCTGAACTTTGTCCCTGCCCCTGTAATGGGGTCGGATGGGGAGTTATTTGGTGAGTTTTGCAATATGGAAAATCACTTGAAAGCACAAGCAGAAGATAATTTTTTTGGGAGTAATGATGCAGGCTTTATAGGGTTGGAACATTTTTGTTACAAAATAAATTCATAACCCTCTAATAAACTTGTGTTTATAAGCCTGATTTCATTTTGCCACCCTATATGCCTTGTAACTGGTGTCATAAACTTAACTCATGGTTTATTTATTAATAACTTGTCATTAATCTTCCTTTTTGCAATGCGTTCCTTTTATTAATTACTCGTCACTAATAATATATGCCGTATAACTGCCGGCATAAATTTGTGTGTGTGTGTTTTTCGTTAATTACTCGTCACTATTCTTCCTTTTTGTAATGCATTCCACTTACAGGGGGATGATATCATTTGTGTTTCTTTGCGGATCCTTGTACCTTGGACTTGTCATATTATCATGAGGTATATATTCAATATTTCAATTGATTCTATGTACATACTTTACTTCATCATGTTTCTTATTCAATATCTGTAAGAGTTAATTAATCTTTCGGATGTATTCTTCTGAAGTAAAATTGAACATGAAAATTTTTTAATTCCAATCCGCCGTAGAGAATAGTCTATCATCACTCATGATTGAGTGTCAATAGACACACATACAGATATACACACATATATATGCTCACATATGCAAGACTGCGGCATTTTTTATGGGAAAATGGGGTGGTGTGGGTTGGGAAAGGCAGACTTGTTGGAACAATGACTTCAGGGTCTATTAAGATGGACCTTTTAGGAAGTATATGAAAGAAAAAAGAATGACTTATATTTCTATACCCTTATCGCTTTATGCTGAAAACAATGTGAAGACTGAACCCCGGGTTGAATAAGTCCTGATACATGACAGAGAACCATTCGATGTAATAAATTGATCTGATTGGCATACACAGAAAAGGTTTTTTAAATTTATAAATAATGTGAGGGTACTGCGAATTGTTGTCTGAAATCTTCTGTATTGTCTCCTATTTGAATCATGGATATTGTTATATAAATATCATACATTCTTAATGTCACTATGTCTTCAAAATTTCCTGTGCTTTATTTTTACAGGTTGAGTAATTTGAATCCGAAATGTTTGGCAGTATTGGAATAAGCTTCATCTCTTGCTATTTGATATTTGATGCTTTGAGCAATGATTCTACCTGCTAGAAATTTTTTCCGCTGGGAGTTTGCTCTTTCCATATTACTCCCATGGCTTCATTCTTGCACCCTATTTCGGGTTGCTTCGTGTATGATTTTGTATAGGAAACTTGTTTTCAAGTATTTAGTTGTTGGCGGAGACTTATTTCTTAGTGAAGAATTTTTTTTTTCTTTTCAGTAAAGTATTTTGAGAAAATTGTTAAGAGGTTCTTTTATCTCTTCCTTGTAGCGAGCTGCTTTTGGCACCTGACTAGTCTTCCCCTTTTTTTTGGGAGGGGGGGGGGGGAGGGGTCTAATTTTATGATATATATGATGGTTGCTTAGTTACATTCTATGAAACATATCTCATCAAAATTTTGGCTTGGCGCTTCACTTATTAGTATTAGTTTGGTATCCTATTACGGAAAATTTAAAGATAGATTTGTCAGACTATCTTTTTTTATAAATCTCAACCTATTATTTTTCACACACGTTTACGGGCACACTAAACTAAATCTTATAATAGAATCTTCTTAGCCGCTGCTCTTACTGTAATGAATGTCAACAGTAATGTGTTGCCAAACAAATGCTTTTGTAACAATATTATGCTTAATAACTACTTCTATGATTCATAAATTTAATAAATGATGGGGGAAAAAATATAAGGAAAGACAATTCAATAAGGGCTCGTTTGGTGGTCAGGATAGGATAAGAACGGATAGGATAAGAGAGCAATATAGGAGTAGGATAGGGTATGAGCAGGATAAACTGTTATCCTATCTGATGTTTGATGTCCACCAGATAACCAACAGGATAGTATTATATTATCTTGCCTTGTGTTTGATATAAATCAGATATTATCAGGATATGATATAAATTATATGCAAATGACAAATTTACCATCATATCAGAATTATATATTTTTTTAAATTTTTTTTTTTTACATTTTGTACATTTAAATTATAAAAAATTATATAAAAAAATTGCATAAAATAGATAGAATAAAAATGAAAGCAAGAAACAGAGAGGCAAAGGAGATAGAGCTATCGTGTGTGACTAAAGACTTGGAGGGAGGCATGGTGCTTGGGTTGCTACATTTGCTGCGTGAAAAGGTGGCGATTCGCGGTGAAGGAATTTGGTCTCGTGTAGCACGAATGGTGCATGGATAACGATGGTGGCCTCGGATCTGCGACGTGGAGGCGCGACGCGAGCAGAGGCACGACTCTATGACGACTCACGGTTTTGGTGCGCGATATGGATGGATTTGATGGCGGTCGGTGATTCGGACTTGGTGGCCGAGATGTAGAGGTTTGTTTGGGTAGAGGTTGAACGTTGGTTATTAGGGATGGCAACGGGGCGAGGCGGGCGGGGACAGTAGCCCCCCGTCCCCGCCCCGAGAATAATATCCGCCCCCGCCCGCCTCCATATCCGTGCGGCACCGTTTATCTTTTTTCACGGTAAGCAGTATCCACGGATATCCGCATGAGTACTAATAAATTATAAAAAAATTCAAAAAAATAAAATAAAAAAATGGAAAATAAAAAAGTATAATACTATAATTTTTCAAAATTTGTCTAACACAACTTAATTTAAAAATAATGTCAAACACCTAAAATACTTTTAATTTATATAACTTTACAATATTTTAATTTATATAATTAATTTTTTAATAATTTTATATAAAATATTTATATAAAATTTTTGCGGGTGTATTCATGGTGAATATGCGACCACCATTACACCCGTTTATTAAACGGGAATAATATTAAACGGGTATTTATATCCGCGGGAGAAATTTTACGGGTATTACCCGCCTCTGTCACGGGTATTACCCGCGGGTACCCGCGGGGGCGGGTAAAATTGCCATCCCTATTAGTTATGGAGGTGAGAGGTTGGACCATGGTGGTCTCGGTTGGGACGGTGGATGGGTGGTGTTTGTGATGGAGGGTTGGAATGGAAAAGAAAAATGATATCCTATCCTACTTGCTTCTAACCCAACCTCACCCCTAGGATAAAATTTTAACTAGTGAATAGGATAAGATAAGCTGATAGGATAATCATATCCTATCCTATTGGTTCACCAAACTATAGATTAAAGTAGGATATGATAGCTTATCCTATCCTACCTCTCCTATCCTTGCCACCAAACGGGCCCTAAATGGTTCAAGACTCGAGTACTGATAGGGAAATTTGGTTAGACGTTGGCAAGACTGCAATAATATCCTAAAAGATAAGTGAAATAAGAAAAAGTGAATTACCCATTTCTTGAAAATGCACATGCTTTTGCACAATAGTGTTTTGGAGCCATAGATTTCTTGCTTCTTTACATTCACCCTCCTCCCTTTCATTATATTATAGTAGAGGATCTTGATAAGAGAACGAATTTATTTATCAAACTCAGCCCTTTTGAAGTTTATGACAGCCAAAACCAAAAAGTAAGTCTTCAAGTTCCCTCAAATTCTTACAACATTCTAGTTTATAATTGAATGTTGGAAGCCTTTGAGGGAACATGGAGATTTCGTCAGTTAGACTCACTCTTAGTATTATGTATGTATGTGTGTGAGTTTGATCAAGCGATAGAATTGGGTCTATTTATAGGCATGGTTGGTCCTTCCTCTCAGGAAAGGGCAGAATCTTGGGTCCATTACTTTCAAATTTATTTGCATATATTATTCCATTATCCATATCTTGTTTATGCTGTTATTTTCCATCTTTTATATCACATTATGATATGAGTATCATATTTATGACGAAGCTTACCTATCCTGCAAAACTTTATCATGCTACTATATAAAAGGAAATAAATAAAAAAAGAAACAGAGGAATACATAAAAACGACCACCCATTGTATTCTATATGAACAAAATTTGCCCTCTTATATTTTGTTGAAAAAAATTAAGATTGAGATAAGGTAATTGTGGGGATATATATATATATATATATATATATATATATATATATATATATATATATATATATAGTTTTTTTTTTTTCCTATAAGATTGAAGTTTAACATTTTACACAAATAAGCTCACAAAAAGAATGGTTAAATTAAAATTTTAGTCTATATAATTTTCGTTCATTTTAAATTTTGTCTTTATAGTATTTTTTTTTAAATTAATCCTTATATTTATAAACATTTTCAAGATAGTTCATATTGTTAATTTCTGTTATAACATTGTCAATTTAATCTCTATTAGATATTTTATAATAGAATAAAGAACATATAAAGGAACACTTACCCAACAAAAGAACACTTAATCAAAAGAAATGAGTATCTATAGGAGTACTTATTAGAATGCAGGAGCACCTAGCATTTTACCAAAAAAAAAGGAGCATTTAAAGGAGAGTTTATTGAATAAAGGAACAATTACTAGGTTGGTTAACTAATAAAACGACGTTATAATAAAAGTTGGCAATAGGGATTATTTTGAAAATATTTATAAATATGGGAGACTAATTTAAAAGAAAAAATTATAAAGACTAAATTAAAAATGAATGTAAAATGTAGTGACCAAAACTTTAATTTAATCAAAAAATATTTACAAAAATAGTATTTTTATATACATTTATCAAATTTTTTTTTATTAAATTATAATTATATTTATATTATAGACTGTTTACGATATTTTCTTGATTAACTGAGTGAATAAGTTAACTCATATTTTTTATTCTCATGTTTAGGCAATATGCTAATCAAGGACTTTGTTCTTCAGCCTTAAATCCCTAAGCTACTAAAGAATGAAAAGCAATAAATAAAGGGCTGTAGATTGCATAAAGGTAAAAGCTGAAATTACAGACAAAAAAATTGTAAATAAAGCAATAAAGGCTGAAAGCAATGGTGAAGCATAAAGGAAATAAGGATAAATTGAACTGGATTTGATGAACGGTTATGATTGTTACATTTCTCAATTCACAGAGACTTTACAAGCTTGTCAGCTCAATTCCTTTAGTTTAGGAACAAAAAAAGCTTCCTCAGTTAACTAAATAACTACGAAGTAAGCTAAACATGTAACCCAGTTCCTATTTATACGTAGATGTGGTTATAATGCAGAGTCCAAGTGGTAGAATGCTCACTGACCCAGTCAAATTCATTATTTTATCCTAACCTGCAGCTGAACTACTCAAAAATGCTCTAAAATAGAGAAATTATACCATGTTTCTGATGCATGCTCTAAAAAAAAATTCACCATTAGTTTTAAACAAATTCTCATGAATTTTAAATTAAACAAAATAAACAAACCAATTTTTATTCTTATTTTTATGGGGAGTGGTTATCATTATCATGCAGAGTTTAGTCAATTATAGACTTATAACCACTTAAACTTGATTAAATCAACAATTTAAGCTTTTAACTGAATAGTTTGGAACAATCTAATAACAAAAAATCTGTCACATGTCTGCCTTCTATGCTGAACTGACGGGTGTCCGCCGAATGAGTTCAGCAGTGTTTTTGAACTTGACCCGCTCACTAGAGTAGTGAATTAGGTTAAGTCGTTGAGATTTTTTCGCTCAATTCGACCCAACTTGACTCGCTCAAAAGTGAGTTAGGTTAGGTCGAACCCGTGAATTCGATATTTAAAAAAAAAATACAATTTTTTTAAAAAAAAGTCAAAATACAAAATTTAATAAATTAATATCATAAGTCTAAATCTCAAACATAATATGTCTCAATCTAACAACTTAACACCATAAGTCTCAATCTCAAATATATATAGTAGGTTTCAATCTAATAAATTAACATCATAAGTCTCAACTGACCTTACTCAAATATAATAAGTCTCAATCTCAAATAAACTAAACATCATAAGTCAATAAGTACATAACAAATTAACAACTAACAGATTTTACTAAATCTGGAATAAACTAAACAAAACTAGTCATAACTTAAACAACAAATTAATCTAACCAATCAAAGTCAGTGTCATCACGCATGTCATATGCATTGACATAATCATTGACTTCACTTTCTATTTTTTTCATATACTCTTTATCATTTAAACGACTTTTTACTAAAAAATGTGGGTGGACCGGGTTTGTGCAGGTTAGACATATTCTAACTCGCTACCTAACCCACACAATGTAAGTTGAAACATTTTTCAATTCAACTCAACCAACGAGTCCAACCCAACCCTCATTTTATAAATTGAATTAAGTCGAAACCCACGAGTTCGCGAGTTGATGTGACTTACTAAAGACCCCTAACTAAAGTTATTTATCCTTTAGGCCCGTTTCTAAACTTAGCCCATTATTGTAATGTGCATCCATAACTCATTAGTTAACACATAAGTCAAATATTAGTGAAATTTGAATGTAATTTAACCTGGTCCAAATGCCTTGATCTAGCCCTACTTTCATATTTTGTTGTTGTTAACATGGACATTTAATAATAATGTTGATTTCCTATTGAATTCGGTGTATGAAGTAAGAAATAAAATTTTTAAATTCTAAAAAAATGAGTCCGTGCTGTGGCCAAATAGGCCTTAAAAGTTTTCTTTTTCTAAAAAAATTTGCACTCTTAGCTTTCTTTCTTTGAGATAATTATACTAACCTCCTTGCTAGCAGTAGCACTAACATCCTTTTTATTTAAAAAATTACATCCTTACCTCTTATTTTATATATTGTTCTTATTTCTTAACGTACACCCTTCTTTTTTTAAGAAATGACACATATCTCTCTTGCTCTATATATGGATCCTAAACAAATTTTCTTTGAAAATAATAAAATGATTTTTCTAACAAGTGCTTTTAATATAAAACACTTGTTAAGGATTCAAAATAAAAAAAAAATTATGAAAAATAAAATATTTAATGTATTGAAAATTGATAAAATTTTACTTTTAATGCAAACCTCCCATTTTAGATTCCTTAAAACCCTAAATAAAATAAGAGAAGTAGGCATAATTTTTCAAACAAACAAAAATGTCAATGTAATAAGTGCTAATATAATAGTCAGTGCAATCACTCATTTTTTATTGAACTTTTTTTATTAATAAATTATTAATTTCTGTTATTAGTGAAAAACATATCACCAAGTCATGGATCTAATATACCAAACATTTGTATTTTTTTAATTTATTGCAAACATTTGTATTTAAAAGCATAGTTTTCAAAACTGGATCAGACTAGCCAATTGGACTAGAAAAATTGGAAACCGATCCTTTGAGTGGTTGAGTCTACTCTTAAAAAATCAAATTTTCAAAAATTGGCAAAGATCTAGAAAAATTAGTTTTGAACTAGTTGACCCATGTGAACAGGTCACAGTTCACATGATTAAATCGATAAAGAAAAAAATTTAAAAACTTTTTCTAAAATTTTCTTAACTCTATTAATTATTCGGTTCTCAAATTAAAATCCAAACTAAGCCTTTCTCTTCTTAATTTTATGATAAATCAATTTAATTATATTAAAAATGCATTCAAATATTTTTTCTTAGTTATATTTATACACTCAACATATGTATATTATATTTTTGTTAGATATTGTTATACATTTATATAATATATATGTATAGACAAAAAATCCTAATTCGACACTGTATAATTTTGATTGAATCTCAAAACTTCAAACTTTTTTTTCTTTACCGATTCTTAAAACTTTGTTTAAAAGAATAGAAACCATAATGACATGCACGTTCCTAGAATTCTGCGAGATCATAAAAGCAATGATCTTCCTAGAATATATTCTGTTGATCGTAAGTGATTTATTCTGAATTGCAAGAGTCATAACTTTAACAACAACAACAAAAAAAAAAAACCTAATAAATGGTGCTGTTTTAGATAATAGGTCGACCTTTATTAGATACTGTCACTGCATATTGAGAATGTCAAATGCCATTTGGTAGCCCCATTTTGTCCATTTTTATCGCTTTGAAAACCATGGGTTGGCAAGTAGTAACAAGCGACATTCTTGCATGCATAATGTCTACATGCATATTTGTCATTATCATTTGAGAGCGATGTTATATGCGCGGAAAATGATCCTCTCGTAAGAAAGTTTCTCATGATAAAATTATGTAAAGAAAAAGATAAATACAAAATGTTGAAGTCCTCTTAAAATTTGTAGAACCTTGTGTTAAGATCTTTGTATTTTTCTCTTTTCTTACATAACTTTGTCAAATCATGTAAAAATTTCACACAATAGTATTCATTCTCTATATCATAGAATACTTTTCTACATATTTGATTCTTTCGTCTTTTTCTTTCTCTCTTCTCCTGTGCCATCAAATGACTCTCCTAAAGCCTTTGTAATATCAAACTCTCTACATATATCATTTCTCTTATCTTTGATGTCTTATAACAGATTCTATGCAAATCATTTTATATATTCTAATCACAAAAGTACGTATCTAGCACATGCAATGCTTATAATATAAATAAAAAACAATATATCTTCAAGATATTATATTTCATTGTTCAGTTAATTGTATGGTAAATTAAATTACAGTGGCGGAACTTGATACAAAATCTTGGAAGCCAAGAAAACCAAATAGAGGACGTATGAAAACTAAACAATCATGTTAATGCCTTGAAAATGTTAATAATTCATGGCTTGTTTTCACCATCAAATCATAGCCTACTAATTCTTATATGAAATTACTCAATAAACACTATCATATTTTTTTTAATATGGCATCTTTCTTTTTTCTTTTTCTTAAAGTATCATTACCCAATAAGTGAAAAATTAAATTTTCAGATACTTAAGCGGAGACCCACTCTAACAGTATTATTTCTATATACATAAATCTTGAATCGAACCTAAGATTACATGCTTAAGTGATTCAATCCCCTTTCACTTAAGCCAACACTTGTTGGTAATATCTTTCTTTTAAACATGGTAGAGCTAAAAAACTCAAAAACAAATTAAAAAAAATTGGGGCTAGCTGCCTCCCTCAGCCTTAACTAAGATCCATCCTTGATTGGTGTAATTTGCATGGGTAATTGTAGATCAATAAACTAATGTTAGATAATTTTAAAAAATTAGTCAAAATTTTAACAAAATTTAGTTAGAGTAAACCTACAATTTTGCTATCGAAATATTAATTTGAACTTTGAAAGTTTGGTGACATTAAGTTAATCCTCAAAATTTATCACATGACATTATTTAATTTGGTTCCAATAAACACTAATTTTAGAATTATTTTGATGTTAAAAATTTATTATTCGATGACTAAATTGATGTAATAATCTTTTGAGGACTAAATTAGTATTTTGAAAATCTTTCAGAACCAAAATGAGGTTTACTTATTTAGTTATATTTAAGAGTGATTATTAGATAAGATAAAATAGAAATCACCAAAAGTGAATATATATGGCAACTAATTCTGTAAAAGATTCTAACAAAATTTTGTATATCTAACATTTTCCATTCATCATAAACTAATCATAACGTTAATTTTTAAGCCTATGTACCAAAGAAAAAGCATTATTTTTTAACGTTGACCGTTATATAATTAACTGGTTGGGCAACCAATTATGCAGCTATTTGGTTCAATATTTATCTTTCTCTAAAAAAAAAATAGCACTAAAGATATATTAATTACCTCAAGATTATCAATTAGAGGGATTCGAACTCATGCATATGGAGAATGCAGTCATATGAGCATCTCTTTAACTAGTTGAGTCAAGCATTGGCGAGATTATTTAATATTTAAAATTTAAACATTATATATACTTTTATTTTTGGAATAAAACATAATAAATTCTCTCTAATTATAAGTTATGTGTAAAAAACTCTCTCGTATTTTAACACTAATTGACACGATTCCTTAAACTCATTAAACTGTATATATTGCTCCTTATAAGAGGTCAATATACATTAATATACATAGTTTAGTTAATTCAAAGGGACGTATTGATGAGTTTTAAAACATAGGGAGTTTTCTACACATGACTTATAATTTCTTGTTGTATTTTGCTTTTTTTTTTTTTTGAAAATTTTAAACACTATACATTGTAACTTAGAAAATTAAACATATCTTTCTAAGTTTTTATTTTGGTAAAATATTTGACTATATATTTCTTAGTTTTATCATTTACATTAATTAATAATTATATAAATTGGCTTAATGTAACTTTTTTCTGTTCCTCGTTGTTATTAATTAAGTGTTGTACCTACTAACATTCTATCACATTTCACGAGTCTTTTTTTCATAAAACAAGATGACAGTTACTTAGTTTCTCAATTGATTGAAATGAACTGAACTTAACTTGGAATGGGTTCTTGTTGGAATGATATATATTATCTTCCTTGAGATGAATTTTCATCTATACATTTGATCATAGTGTCCTACGCGTCAAGCGAAACCTTCCTTTTTGCTTCTTGACTTGTGCTTTGAGTGTGCTTTTTACTCGAGATGTCATTGCCCTCATGCTTTTTGCAGGGTCTCTTTACCTCTCTTTCCTTGGCGTAACCCGTATATCCTTCTTCGTCAGAGTCAATATATAATGATCTCTCCCTTGTAATTTCCTTTTTCAAAGCTGTGTTCTTGTGGTTTTGTGGGTTGGACTTGGAGGGGATATATCATTGCAAGTTGGAGGACCATGGAGATTCTTGGGTTCTTCTATGTGAGAGATTTACTAGCTTTCTTTGCATGTCACAACTTTCACCTGTTTTAGTATGTCTTTGGTTCAGACATATCCTCTATATATATGTCGGAGACATTAGCCTTGTACATGAGCAGTTTTGACCTAGAAGTGTCCCTGTAGTCTGCTTTCAAATCAAGATAGTCTTTAAACGTCATCTAAGAAACATGATCATATTCCAGTTTAACCTTATTCTTGCGGTGAATGGAGACTGCAAGTCTGCAACATATGCATTAATTTTACTATTAATTAATTTGTACTTCATGTTATTCATCTTATTAGCATAACATAAGACACAACTGAAGTTAAATATTATTTTAGTAGTAAACATTAAGAAAAGAAAGACAGCAAAATCTTGCTAATAGATCAATATTGAAATCTTTAAGGGCTACTGAGAGCTTCAAGGACTCCTTTGTAGCATTCTAATTCTACTCACTCTCGCTGTTCACCATATTGCTTTTGAAGATTCTCCCACTATTACCATCTTCAAAATCTGGAAACTTTTGAAGGCCTTGATCAACCTCTTACATATGGGCTTGATAGCCAATAGATGGCATCAACAAAGAAGATAGGGCGAAAAAAAGTGATGAACAATATTCCAAAATATCAATTGTTCAAGCTGAATTTGTGCTGTATATCAAACTTTGTTATCAATAACTACTTAGCAAGTCCAGGAAATATTTTACACATAGATACAAATCAACAAGAATTCGGTAATGTATAATATACTCACACACAGAGACACACACTAATGATCTCATGATCAGAACCAGAAGTTGGCTCTCAAATTTCTTCAAAATGCTCTTAAGTTTCATTCAAAGGTTTCCAATATCAATCAATATTGGAAGCCTTTGAAGGGAACTTGTAAGCTTTAGGCATTATCCGACTATGTTTTTAACTGTTTTCTCACTGCTATATGAAATACCAAGGTTTAGTGGCTTTATATAGTGATTAGCAGCGCTTGCTTTGACAAACGGATAGGATCACAGTTTTAGCACCACGCACCATACAAAGTTACAAACATCTACTTGCCCAATTTTCCGGATTCGGTTCTCCATTAATCTTAATTATTGTGATTCGTCTTTATCAAAGAGTGATTCTTAAATCAATAGCATAACATATACAATATTTCTCAGGAAATCTAGGGTAACAAAGGAAAAGAAAAGGTAAAGTAAGTCTTTGAAAGAATATATATGATAATCATGGTTTTAAATTGTAATCCTCAATCACATTGCAATCATAATTGTAATTGTATCAATTGCGTTTTTTCGCAATTATTTGCAATTGCGATAATACAACAAAATTTCAATCACAACTCCGACTGCAATCGCTATTTCATTTTTTAGGTTTCCATGTAGTATCTGTCCGCCTAAAAGGCGAATGACAAATTTGCAATAGTATTGTCTGGCTCCAAAGAGGGGAACCGTTTCCAACTGCGTTTTCTCCATACACATTAACCAACCGCTATTTAAAATTATGATTATAATACTAGTTATAAGAGAAATTCTTAAGTAGTACCCAATAGAAACTCTCATGCTTTGTATTATTTAGGGGTGGTGCCTCACACAACTTAAGGGTCCTCCCTTCAAAATTTTCCAGAGTTCCATTTTTTTTTTAATTTGCTTAAGAATGGTTCCCTCCAAGCTATTTTTTTTTTTATCATTCTAGCTCCGTCCCTAACATTCAGTTATGTAAGTTATCATTATCTTACATTTTATATCTGAGTTGCTACATATTAAAAGCTATATGCCATTAGCTTGGGGAAATGTCTATACTTTAGAAAAAAAAAAACTACGTAATGATGTACACAAAAAAAAAAAAAAAAAACTCCGTAATGATGCAACTAGGCATTTCTCAAATTCTTGCCTTAAACTTTTTGACTTGTAATCGTTGTTTATATCATGATATAATAAGAATTAAAAAAAAAATCTAAATTTCATATACTTTGATCATTATTCTCAAAGCCTTTTTATCCGTGCAAAGCAAGAATTAATCAGAGTACTTTATAAGTAGGAAAAACTTAAAAAAACAAAGATAATAAAGCTTGACTAAAAATTAAGTTGACAATGTATTAAAATGTAGTTTACGTTCTTGCCTATGGTCAATTTTTAGGAGCCACCATCCTCTGCAGAGAGTTTTTAAGAGGGCAAAAAATTATTTGGTAAACTTAAAGTAGAACAAGTTGATACTTTTTAGAGTAAACTACAAAATTAGTCCCTGAAAAATTGGGCGGGAAGAAATTAGTTCCTAGAGAAAATTAAGATATCCTATGCTCTTCGAATGTTTATTTAATTACTGAATTTTGATATCCCTAGGGACTAATTTGCGTTCCCATAAGGACTATTTGAAGTAACTTTAAAAATATTTGTGAACACGGAACATGTAAAATTTTTTGGGACTAATTTGTTCCCACCAAAATTTTTTAGAAACTAATTTGGTAGTTTACTATATTTTTAAAATTGTTTATCTTTGTAATTGATTTAAATATTTCTTTTGGATACATTCAAGTGTAAGCAGTTAGGTATGGGAAGCCTGGTATAGAATCAAATTTCTCATATGAATGTCACAACCTTATTTTAAAGGCATGGTGGGATGAAATTTATCTTCTGCTGGATTAGGAAAAGAGTTATTAGTAAGTTATTTATAAATATTATGGTAAACTCTTATAAAGACTTATGACATGTTTTGACTTTGTAATGGGCACTTTCTCACCAATAAAATTTAATTCATTAAATTAAAAAAGAGTTATTTTTGACCAAGTTTTTGTGGTTAATGAATATGGGAGTTAACTCTAACTTTTTCTTAGAGAAAAAAAATCGCTTTTTAAGGGTCATAAAGCGTCACCGAAAATGATTTTACATGTAAACCAAACTAACACCTTTAACATAATAAACAAATTTATCCTGACTTTATCTAAGGCCAGATCCCAAAATTGCCATACATGCTCAGACGGCAGACATAAAGGAATTAGCAACGTTTTGAGAATGCTTAGAATGAAATCTTGTTTGATTTTTAAAAGCGAGTGATTCGCTCTTGATCGCAGACACGAAAAGTTTATACCCAATGCAAGAATATTGGTCATTCAGACGGCGCACAATTTACAACGTCATCCAACGAAGCTGAAGGTCAATATATATAGTTTCCTTTCAATATATTGATATGCAAACTGTCAATATTATGTCACAGTTATTCAGTAAAGTTTGCTGTAATTTGGATATGTTCTCCATGAAAGTGATGATAGGCGTTAACTGTATTATTTTTTAAAACCTACTTTTTTATTATGATTCTATGAAGGTGAGAACATTTGAGGTTAGATATTTTTTGGTAGACTGAGTTTAGATATTTATACCCACTGTGAAAAGATTTATCTACAGAATCAACTAAAACATTAACTTATAATCATTTCTAATAGTTTATACAAAAAATAAATAAATATCGTTTACATGTGACATGAAACAATTGCAAAGTTAGCGGCAGGCTGGCAGCCAATGGGACATTTCATAGTCTGAGCACTGACTAAAGTTATCCTAGAAATTTGAAGTTTTTTTAAGATAGGTTTGATGGAGAATACACTACTCCCATTATTTTCTTTTTTTAAAAAAAGCAAATTAAAATGGTTTCTTGTTTGCATTTATGGTTTCTTTTATTTTAAAAACTTAAGACATTACGCTCAGTCGCTCATGACCACTTGACAGTAATTACGTACTGTTGGTAATGAGATATTATTTCTTTTTTTTTTTAAATATTTGAAAAGTATGAACGCACACTACTAAAAAATTTAGATTTAAAAATAAATGAAATATGTCTCTAAAATGTTAAAATTTTGTCTCTAATTATTTAGAGATAAAATTAGAGATGAAAATTATTACATTTTAACTTAAAATTAATTGACATTAAGTGGAGTAGCTAGATATATAAACCGCACTTGAAAAATTGAGGCAGACGATATGAAACTTTTAACACCTTCTCTCTACAAATGCCTAGATGGAACAGGTGAAAACAAACAAGTCTAGCGAAGTAGGTAAAAACAAGTTTAACGAAGTAGACAGAAACAAATATGAGATCTTGGCTCTAATATCATGTTAAATTCTAACCTACAACCAATTGACATTAAGTGGAGTGACCTAACAAATATATAAACCGTACTCTGAAAATTGAGGCAGGCGATGTGAAACTCTTAACAAAAATAAAGTCGTTGATAAAAGTGATATCGTTGATTATTTAGAAACAGAAAAGTTAATTTTGTCTCTAATTAGAGACAAAAATATTGATATTCTTTCGTTATTCAGCTTTGAAAATTAGTCTCGAGTACTTTAATTAGAGACAAAAAATTTTCTTTTCTAAAATTATCTTTAAATTAGAGACAATTTTTTTTATTTCTAAATTCAAATCTAATATTTTAAAAAATATCAAAACAAAATTATACATCTAGCTGAGATTTACCACAATTAGATGTCTTCATTTTATATAAAAATAATAATCTATTTTTCTTATGCACATTATTATCTAAAACCAAAATTTATCAAAAAGTAAAATAAATCATTAACCATTATAATTATCCAAATAACTATAAAAGATATCAAAATAATTAAAAGCATATGAAGTAGTTACGATATCTTATGCATATCATTAATTATTATTACATTTTGCAAGTGGACTTTTCTGTAACTTTTACAATCACAAGTAATATAACTCAAAGTAAAATGTGAGTTAAATTGCTGATACCTTAGCATGTCCTAAGCTAAAGATTGATAGAACTTATCCACTTATAGTTGATGTCTTGACCATATATTGCCTTTGACCATGATCTTCCATATGGTGAGAGGTCATAACCCATCTATGATAGAATATAAAGGAGGCAAGAGGTTAGAAAAATGTCAATTAACAATAATGATGAACACGATAATTTGGCAAAAGCAAGAATTTCAAATCTTTCTTGTTCAACATCAATTGCACATTTGTATTCATACTCTTTATACAGTCTACCATACCAAAAATGTTAAACACAATGAAAAAGCTAGGCTTTATGAGACCTACCTACTTGTTAGGAGGAATGCGCCCCCATGAAAGTCTGATGCTTTGTCCAACTAACTAATGGAGTTCCCATTTAATAGCTATAGTGTTGACTGAGAACATGCTCTATAGAAACCATCTAAACAAAGAATGAAGATAAGAGTAACTTAAATTACACAAATATTAACCTACTTTGAATTAACCTCTTCCACACCAGCCTACTAACGTAAACTATCCTACTTTGAACTAAACAGAAAAAGAGAGAGAGAGAGAGATGGTACACAAAAAGAAAGATATAGGTTCAAAACAAAAAGGACGTACGTGGAACAACTCATTATTCTTTCTTGCTGGTACAAATTTCATCTTGGGCACTTAGTCAATTAACTCCAAATTGCAAAAAATCTCCATCACACAGATTATTCAAAAATACATGAAACACGGAGATAAAATCACTTATCATGGATCCAACACTTCCAGTTTATTGCAATTTTTATTTCATCTAAAGCACCAAATCAACATGTCATGAGCTTATTTACATAGCAGTGTTTTATTCTTGTAGCAAAATAAAGACAGCTTATGTCAATACCAAACCAGATTCACGCTTACACAGAACAAAGCATGCTGCATTTAACTTTGACAAGCAATACAGGACAACAATGCAAACAACACATATAACAATTAGAATCAACCCCCCCCCCCCCCCCCCCAAAAAAAAGAACAAGAATTCACAGACTCTTTAATTGAAAAAAAAAAACCTTAGCAATTGAAAAATCTTATCACTATAGGCCTACAAATTAACAACTTAATAACAGGACAAGAAGAGGCCAAAGGATCCTTATAAGCAATTTACTTCAACATTCAGTGAAAACCGATTTGGACTTAGAGCCATGAAAACTCTTTAAAGCAAATGATTAGAAGAGAATGCAGATTTAAGAAATTAGGTATGCACACAACATTTTCACACGTTTCAAATCAGTAATCTATAGACATTGAATATTCACTCCAAACACCAAATATATAAATCAGGATACCAAAAACGAGATTCTTTTCCAAAATGGACAAAACATAAACATCCACCATTCAACCTTTTATTCGTTCTAGCAAGTTATGGATTAAATTGCAAAGCAAGACACACTTGAATGAAAGCTACATTAGTTCCAAGCTGAACATATGGTATTCCAATATTACTTGACACATTTGGTGGTCTCCTGGCCAGATTGACATGACCATAGTTGGGAGTAGCTGTGCCAGATTGATTAGGAGAATATGAAACTGTCATCTGTGCATTTGACTGTCCAGGGATCTAAGAATGTATAAGAGGCTATCCTGCTGGTTGCAGGCTTGCAACATTGGTTGGGGGTTCGGCAATATAGCCATCTCTTGCTGGCCAATCGGCTGACCTATAGGATACATCCTTGGTTGCACTGTCGGCTTCCCCACTAGCTAGACTAGAGCTTGCTGAACAAACGACTGGCCTATTGGTTGCACGACCTTGCTGAACAATGTCATATTTGGCTGGTTAGCATTTGGTTGTACGACCTTTGATTGAATCATTGAGTCCACCAATGGTTGGCCCCCCAGCATATCCAGGAAATTGACCTTGGCAAATTGGAACTAATTGTTGAGGAGGAGGTCGATTGCTAGAAGATGATGTTATGTTCTCCTTAACCTGTTTTCCAGCCTCTAATTTGTTCTTGCTCTAGAACATTTTGAACCTCATTGTGCACCATCGGCTTAATAATGTCTGCCAGCTGCTGGGACATTTGGTACATCAAATTGTTCAACCCCATGTCTATCTGCTGCTTGATAAATGAGATAGTCATAACTGTCGACTGTTTTGACTCATGAATCTCCACAATCACTGGGGTGGAATGTACAGCAGCCGTATTGACAGCTACAATAGCTACCAGCAGATAAGATGACATCCCAAAGGGCTGAGAAGTAGTAATGTGAGGGCTGGACGTCTAAGAATCCATTCTTCTTAGTTATAGATGATGGTTGATTTGTGTCTCCTACAGTCTTACCATACTGTAAATGCATGAGCCAGTTGTAGTCATGCCCTGGCGAAGGAAACTTCCTTGCACTATTTTCCCTTTGTCCCACCAAGCGTGCCAAAATATGTTTGTTGAATACAAAATTATATCCAATTAGCTGAAGTACTAGTTCCTAAGATGACTAAAGAAAGCTTTTAGTTGGAAAATAGCCTAAATAACTTCTATTACCTTGACTAACAGTTGTAAATGGACGAAAGAAATAAAAGGGCAATCAAAAGAAAGGCAATTAAACTAGTAAATAAGCAATGAATGAAATGATACAAGTAAAACCTACAAGTGAAAAGTGTAGAAACAAGAAATTAGGCAAACGAGCTTTGGAAAAATTGGTAGATTGATGTGTTAGTTTGATGATTATCATTTGGCGTAACACACTGCTTGCCACGTTCAATTAGTGCTTCCTACATTCATGCTTAATGGCTAACAACATATTCCCCCACTAACTTGCCTTCGGCTAATCATCGTAGCAAATTATGTCTAGCTACATTGTATCACTTAGCCGAGGTAATAACCTACCATCCTATAAATCCGGCAACCAAAGTAACTACCTCCAACAGCCCCCTACTTTCTTGATATCCCTTTTAGATAACAGTTCCTATCTTTAAGGAACCAATCTTGACTTGGTTAGCAATCTTCAATGGCACTTAATTAGCTCAAAGTCACCAAATAGACTCTAATGATCTTTGGACTCTACTTGAAATATCCATTTCATCTTATCATCCCGACCCAGTTTTGGCCAAAAATGGTCTTTCTCTGCTAGTGGCCCATTAAACTATATTAGTCAAATTTATTTGTTTACCTCGACTAATCATCCAATGTCCCACATCGATTTTTATAGTCAACCCCAAAATTTTTGGTGTTAACAAGATATAGTAAAGTGTATTGATCCAAGTAGAAGGGGGTTTGGGTCCCTTAAGCATGTGGTTTTGGATTTGATTGCGTTAGTCTGAATGGAAGGAGCTTGGGTCCCTTAAGCATGTTGATAGGAATTGATATGTGCTGCAAACCTAAGTGCAGGTTATCTTAAGTAATAAATTCTCAGGAGTCCGAGGTCGATCCACAAGAAATTGATGAAGAAAAATTCTTTGAGATAAGGAAAAGATTTGTCACAATAATAAATGTGATAAAAGTTGTTCATAATTAAAAAGGATTTTCTTAGGTTAGGAGATCCACTCTTGGTAAGTAAATTATGGACAAGATTAATTCTTTTTATAACTCAATAAGAATTCACGTATAACGGATGATTCAATCAGAAAATACAGCATTCAAATTTCATTTAAGATTATATATGTAATTATATTATGATTTCTTTAATTATCTACTAATGTCAACACTTATAAATGCGTTCAAGCATTCATTGTGTCAATATCTTGTCTACAACAAATCAAGATCTCCACTTTACAAGAAGGGTTAATAACACTAACACCTGTAAATGAGTTCAAGCATTCATTGTGTCAATATCTTGCCTACAACAAATCAATATCTCCACCTTACAAAGAGGGTTTCTAAATTGAATGGAAACAAAATATAATACATATAATGATCACTTGATAATATATCATTCAAACATAATAAAGAGATTAGTCTAACCTTATTTCATTACCAAAATGTTTACTCTTTCACCTAAGTAAAATGAGAATTAATTACTCATAAAAAAGGAAGAAAGAAAGATAAAAGAAGAAGAAGATGAACATAATTTCTATTTAGAGCAAAAGAAAACTACAACAAGATAAACAAATAATACAAGAACAAGATCTTAATCTCTAAACTAATATGATTCTAATGAGTAACCAATGGTGCCTTTTATAGAGCATGAATGGTACAAAATGACAAAGGAGTTGTATAATGAGTGGGTGGATGAGTGGAAAATTATTGTCATACTTGTCTCCCTGCTCAACCAATTTAGCTATCTTCACACGATTATAACTTTGCCATAACTGCACCTATTGTGTAAGTGGTCTTCATGAAAGTTGAAGGGTTTTGTCTTAGATTTCCAATGCTACTAGCTTTAGCATAATCTGATTCATACAGCCCAAGATATGACCCAATCTTTATATAGTATTTAGGTTCCAGCAACAACACTTCTGTTCTGATTTCTAAGCCTAATATGACCTACTATACATCCGATCTAACTCTTGTGTTCTTCATAAAAGTTGTAGATTTGAGTCTTAGCTTTTATTTGGGCTTAGTTTGGTATCAATTAAACTCCTATTGCTCAAGAAATGGGCTGATGCAGAGGTCAAGTTGTCTAGATCATAATTCTGACTCTTGCTTCCACTTCAATTTAAATTATCCAAACGTGTGATCCATTTCTTAAGGTCTCATGAAACTTGTAGAAAATTATCTTAGCTTTCTTACAAAACTAGAATCACATCAATAAAATATTTACAACTCATATTATAACTAATTTACTGAACGCTGCCAAATAGACAAATTAAAACTAATTCATGCAATAATTCCTTCAATGATCCAATTAAGCTCAATATTATAAAATGTGACAAAATTAACTAAATTAAGCCTAATTAAACCTTAAGAATCCTAGTGAGAGAATTATTAAATGAATAAAATATATTACTATCAAATTCCCTCACAATTAATTTTTGCACTCCCATACAAAACACATAAGACCAAAATTAGGGAACAAGAAAAAATAATAAAAACTTAAAAGCTAAAAACTCTAGAAGACTTAATTTCCAATGATATTCAAGAATGCAAAAGTTTATAAGCAAGAATAGAAACCAAATATTCAAGGGATCAAACATTTATAAAGTGTCATTTCTTCACATCTCAAAGCAACACGAAAGGAAACTTCAATTGAAAAGCATAAGTCAAGAATGATAGATCCTCACAAGATTCACTCTTGATCAATCTCTTATGTGTTTGAAAGGTAGGTATTTCACTTAATTAAACCCATGAAAAATTGCACTATCATAAGCTTGCTTATCTTCTACTTCTCCACTACTCAAAATACACGTACACACAAATCAAGAGAACTTCATTCAAGGTTGTAATAGGAACAAGGTAAAGAAGGGGGAGTAATATGGATATGACAGGTTAAATACTAAAGAGAATAAAAGAGCATTAGGGTTGAGTTTAAATAACAAGCATGAACTCTACCTAATGCAAATTCCTTTTACATATTCTTTTCGCTTTCCTTTTTTACTTTGTTGACCTTTCTTTACACTTTGTTTTTTTTAAAATGGCTATTCTTTCCTTTTTTATATCAACCATTTTGCACACACAACCTCACACTTATTCAAGGACTCATCCAAAAACAATGTCAATGCTCTCTTATTTCTTAAAGTTGGGTAAGAACATGTTTTTTTAAGGCATGAAATGAACTAAAAATAAAAAATGGTCGAATAAGCTTGTGAACACTCAATTTTGACCAGGCTTCAAAAAAAATGAAAAAATGAAAAGTAAAAAAAATTGAATTTAATTAATTAAAGGTCCATGTTTATGTTTTTTTTAAGCCCAATTGTAAGCCTACTTAAAAAAAAAAGGAAGAGAGGGGGTAGTCTTGGTTACGTTTTGCAGCTGGTTGATTGCAGCTTCAGTTTAGTTGAGATGCAACTAAACCATGACAATATCTGCAATGTTGCAAGTCTCCAAAGGCCCAACGCTCAAGAGAAGCAAAAATGGAAAGTTTTCAGTGATTTGAAACTTGGAAAAGGTCTCAATCACAAAGAAAATACATGAGAATGGAAGCACCTACATCTGCAATGTGCAGCTCAGTCTATAGAAGCTATTTTCGTCAGGATTACAGAGGAGGTTTTCTGCTTACAATAGAGGAAAATGAAAATAGAAGGAGGGGGGAAACTTCATTCGGATCAGCATTTTTTTTTCTTTTTTCTTGCACCCTCCACTCAATCTGGAGGTCCATCATCTTCATAGCCCAAAACTCCATCCTTCCCTACCACCCTTCACCTTCAACCTTGCAGCATCCATCTCCCCATGTAAACCCTCATCTTCATCCTCCTGCAACCCAAAAACAGAACCACAACTCTCTCCCTTCAACCTCCAAACCGTAGGAACCATCAACAACACAATCAATCACTATATCATCACCATCTTCTTCCTCTGCCCCCATCTCCAACATCTTCATCATTACCTTCACCACACCATTACCCAAATCACAAACCCACCATCATCTTTCATAAACTAAACTAAACAGAACCCATCTCCACAACCCCCACACCGTACCCTCACTCCCACAAACCCACTACCCCCATCAACTTTAAAAAAAAAAATATATATATACCTCTCACCTCCATAACCCACCTCAAAAACTTCCATCTTCTTCATCACCTTCAACATTCAACCATCTCCACGGCAGCCACCTCCTTCAAACCAACACCCAAACCGAGACCCACAACCTCCAGATTCGGCCAGCACCGAGCAGAACCGTGAGCTCCCCCCGTCGTGCGTCGCCCCCTCACCGCGTAAGCCATCCCTTTGTGTCGCGTGACCGCGCTTACTTGAACTGGTCCTCGTCAGCAGTGCTCACCGTCGTCCTCTCTGCCTCACGAACCAGAACCTGGCTGTCTGACCCGCTCCACCGTTAGCCACGCCATCCACCCAACAGCACCGTCGCAACCTTCCCTATCAACCACGTAACACCAACCCCTTACCGGAGTTCCCCCACCGCGTGCGAATCCGTCGAGCCGTGACCTCCATCTTCACAGATCCGGCCTGTGAAACACCTTGGAGCTGCCTTTGTTGCGCAAGATGCCATTCACCGGACCACCTCGCGGACCAAGCTGCCGTTCCTCCGCCGTCGCGCCGCGCCACCGTCATTTGCTCTCTCTCAGGTCTCAACAGAGGTTGCCTCCTCTTCCTAGATCTTTAGGTATTAGTAAGATGAAGTTTGTTTATTTAAAAAAAAAAAAAAAAAACTCTGGGCTGGCTGGCAGAATAGGAAGCCCAGAAAAATAGAAAACAAAAGCATAAAAAAAAGAGAGGTTATGGTAGGTGTGTTTTAATTAGTGGGTTATCTTTTATTTTTTTTGTTTTTTTCTTGTTGGCCTAAAGTTAATATGCTTAGTAATTTAAAGACTTAGTGAAAAATAAATTGAAAATTGTAGAGAGAAAAATATGTAGGATTAGATATAAAAAAAATACCAAAAAAATGGAATAAAGATAAAAACAAAAACTATTTTGAGCTTATTTGTTTGTGTTATTTAAAATTAATTGTTGTTTGATGGTGTTTGTTTTATAGTGTGTTTTATGTGGTGTATTGTGATTAATTTGAAAAAGTGAAAATAAGAAGTAAGAAAGGGTTATAAAAAATGAGATAAAAATAAAAAAAATAAAAAAATGTTAAAAGATAAAAAATTAATAATAACTTATCTTGTATTGTTGTATTTAAATTATTTTTATTTATTTATTTATTTGTATTTACTTGGCTCATGATATGATAATGTATTGTTTGTGTGGTTGCTTATTTGTCTTTGTGCCTTCCTTAAAAAAAATGATAAAAGAAAATTTTTTTCAATCAATGCAATGATTAATAATGGTGATTGAATAGTGAATTCTATGTTCATTGTCATTTGAATCATAAGGGTTTATTGAGTAGTCTAGTACTAACTTAAATCCTGTGCAAGAATGTATTTGCTTTCAAACAAAATTCCTTTAAAAAAAAATGTTTTTTTAAAATCAATTAACCCACAAGAATTTTATAGAGAACTACGTGACTTTGAGTTCCTCATTGCACCCGAGGATACGTAGGAGCAGAATTTCATTTCTGTCAAGCCAAAATTAAATTTTCATAATTTTGTGGTTTTCTTTTTTATAAATAGTTACAATGTTTGTAAAATAGGTAAAATAAATATTTCCAAGTATTGTTAAGAATTTGCACAATTAACCTAAGGTACCGTCTTAGGACGGGTGTGTTAGGGGTGCTGTGGAATTAAGTTTTCACCCTTCTTTAAGCATAACCGACTCTCGAATCCAATCTGATTCTCAAAGACCATTTTCAAAAAAGGGTTTTCCAATTTTTTCTAAGCTAAAATAAAATTGGTGGTGACTCCATTTTCAAATTCTAAAATCTCTCGAGTTGCTATTTTTCGCCGCGAGCTACGGTCACGACAGATGGCGACTCTACTGGGGATATTTGGAGAGTCAGGCCTGTTGTTGTTAGTTGTGTAAATTGTTAATAATTTTTATTTATTTATTTTACCTCTTTTTCTCCTTGTTTTTGTTTTCTTTTTGTTTGTAAATGGATTTTATTTATTTATGTAAATATCTGATGGCATTATCTTATGTATATTGTTACTTGTAAATATATTGTACATAATTGTTGAAACCTTAGGATAGATGATTGCTGCCTGACTATTATATATATGCTTTTGCAAGTTTGGGGTTTTTTTTGGTTTTTTTTTAAATTTTTGTATAGGTTAGTATGCTCTCTCACACACGTCACTGTCACGTACCTCACACACTTTTTGGACTCTATACCCGAGTCTGTGTGAACCCGAGGAGTAGGAGGGGTCTCAGCTTTTGTTATTGAGGGGCTTTATGCTCACTTGACATTTGTTGAGACACCACTCAGATTGTTACCATTATCATGGATGAATCATATTGAGAGGGTTTATCCCAACTTGTGATTAATTCATGAATTGGGTCTTTGTCTTTCGAGATAAGGGCAATCTGGGAACCATGACTTTTTAGAAGTTTAGACTGTCCTGAAAAATCTTGCACTGATAGATTGAACATAATGACTATCAAATCTTAGGTCCCACTTGATTAAGGCACAAAAGGGAGCGTACTTCTTCTTCTTTATTTATCTGTTTCTCATATCATTCATTCTTGTAAAAAAAAAATCATAAAAAAAGGTTATTCATTGCTTGCATTTTCATAACATTCTTAGCATTCTAAAAATATATATATCATTTTGCATTTTTATAACATTCTTAGCATTATAAGAAATATCATACATTTTCATGACATTTCCAGTTTTTTTTTTTAAAAAAATAGCATCTTACATTTTCATAGCATCCCTAGCATTCAAAAAAAAAGAAGAAAAAAAAAACATCTTGCATTTTCATGACATAGCATTTTTTTTTAAAAAAGGGGGGAAGAAAAAGGAAAAAGTGTTTTCAAAGTTCATTCATCTTATGCATCTCATGTATTTCATCACATTCTTTGTTAAATGTTTTTGGTTTTAATAAATCAAATTGGTTTGAACCATTGTGCAGCCTAGGAAAGAAGAGACCAATCAAACCCAAATTCACAATCCTAGATCTCAGACCAGAATGGCTGCTAATAACCTTGAGGAAGGGAGAAACTTGAGTATGGAAGTTGATGAGATTAAAGGGAGGATGGATGAAATAACAGAGTCTATGAGAAGAATGGAGGAAATGTTGTTGGCCATGAGAGAGACTCTCACCTTGATTTGGGCGGGTGGAAGCACAAGAGTGACTGGGGCACATCCGCGCTTGCCAACTATCACTTCTATGAGGACAAACCCCAGGATGACCACTGAGATGCCTGTTGTAGGAAGAACCTTGGATACTGCACCGCTAGTAATTCCTATCGGAGAAGGGTATCATTCTTCAAAAGATACTCGAAACGAGGTTCATGGTAATGCTGAATTCACATGGGAACAACCATGTATGTCCATCCCAGTGACAACGGGACTTCCTGCTGTGAGTGGTCATGCGGCGATTCAGAAGGATAAGATGGAAGAAGAATGGAAGGAAAGGATAAAAGACCAAATCAAAGCAATCAAGGGCTCTAGTGCTTATGGACTGCTTAGAATAGAAGAACTGTGTCCTACCATGGATGTCATAATCCCTAAAGACTTCAAGATTCCTTATTTTGCCAAGTATGACGGGAGTGGTAACCCTCGGTTTCATTTAATCAGTTACGGAACCAAGATGGCTGTTTGGTCCAAGGATGATAAGTTCCTTATTAGCTTTTTCCACGAGAGTCTTACAGGCCCCGCTTTAGAGTGGTATCTTCAATTAGACCGCTTTAAGATTTCTCGCTGGACGGAATTGGCTGATCAATTCATGGATCAATACAAGTTCAATCTAGATGTAGCTCCTACCGGGAACAATTGGGCTCAATGCAAAAGAAAAATGAGGAAGCCTTCAAGCAGTATGCCCAGAGATGGAGAGCTCTCGCAGCACAAGTGCAACCACCGTTGACGTTGACAGAAATGTGCTCATATTTTCTAGGGACTTTGGGAGCTCCTTATATTGAGACAACGGCAGGCGCCGTTTATCTAGACTTTGCTGAGTTAATAGCTATCGGGGAAATGATCGAAATTTTGGTAAAAGTTGGTAAATTGCCAACTGGCAATGATGAAAGTAGTTTCAAGAAGGAGTTTTTCCCCTAGGGAAAAGGAGCCGGAAGTGAGCTACATGCAAAACCAAACCCGCCATCCACCATCTTACCCTGCTTACACCCTTCGCCCTCCATCAGCTTGAAACCTCTAAACAATTGGAGATTTGAGGAGTTGATTGAAGTGATTGCCATAAAAAAAATCAGTGATGATGGATTTATGTTAACTTTTGTTGAAGCATTAATGTAATAAATTTGCATGGATACCTTGTTTCCTGTCATTTCCATGGTCTTTTTGGTCATTTTTATTTTCTGTTGTTTAAGGGTCTTCCTTTTGTTTGAACCCCGTTGGACTCCAATTCTTAACAATCCTTGCTTTGATAGATGTCAGTAGTCATAAGGTCCACGAGTGCAAGTGCCATTTGTAAAAAAGAAAAAGAAAAAAAGAAAAAATAAAATAGAGCAAAGAAATAATCGCTTGGTGTGCATTGTCCTTTTTGTCTCTAAATTAAAATTTTTGAAAATGAGCAATCAAGATTTGAAATGAAGATTGGCTATGTTTCTCTATCCGTCACAAGAATTCATCTTTTCATTATCTCTCGATGTCCCTTTTTGAGGTTGAAAGTTTTCTTCAATAAACCCTGGACAAGGATCACATCTATACTAGGGGATGACACAAAGCAAAGGTTGATTGTCATGATGGCTATTTTGAAGCATAATGGAAAAAGAAAAAAGTAAAAGAAATGAAAAAAAAAACCAAAAAGTGATAAGAAAAAATGAGATGAAATAAGTCATGACAAGGGCGAATGAAAGAAAATGAAAAAAAAAAAGGGAAGAAATGAAGAGCAGTAAGAGAAAAGTGTGCTTGAAAGTACAAAGGTAATTGACAAAGTTTAACTTTGAACAAGGATCCTTGGTCCCATTCAAACCCTTAAACACTTGTTTGAGCCTTATATCTTTCCTTTCATAACCCCTAGCTTTGGCCACGTTATAAGCCTCAAAAAGTCCATTTTGATCAATGAAGGATTGTTGTCATTTTCACCAACTTTAATTTTGAGACAAATGTTATGTTCATCTAAGTATCTAATTCATTACTCCTTAATAAAAGAAAAAAAAAGAAAAGAAAAGAAAAAAAGAAAAGAAAAAAGAGACTTTTACCAGAGCAAGTTTCTACCCTGTTCGAGCTGGTCCCACACTGGGGCATTCTTCTCTGTAGTTCAATTTGACCTACATTGGGACAAATCTTTTGGTCATCAGGGCGAGTTTCTGCCCTATTCAGTCTTAGACTGGGGCAAATTTCTCTTGGTTTAATTTGACCTACATTAGTGTAGTTTCCTGACTCACACTGGGGCAATTTTTATTCACAAATGATATACTCTGAGCCAAATTCATTTAATACTCTACATGAGGGCAGATTTTTGTATATACCTAATGAAACAATGGTCATGATGTCCAATTATCGAGTAAAGATCAATCACGTCCATACTAAAAAAAAAAGACCTTTGACTTTCTTGTTATTCAACCTCTTGTGTCTTTATCCTTTGTAAATGTCTTTTGTGTAGTTATATTTCCAAAAAAAAAAAAGAGTCACTCAGTTAGTAAATTCCTTTTCTGTTGTACTTTTGAATTCATGTCTGTTTTGTTACGTAATGCTTCAGGTAGAGTGAACATGAGTACAACACTATGATTTAACCATCTAATGATAATCTCCTGATGAATAATTCGGGTTGTAAAGAACTTAGAAATCCCATTTAATGGAAGAGGAGGTACCTAAAAAAAAATGGAGAAGGGCCTGTAGTCTGAAAACCCGAAAGGTTAATCTAAGCAAAAGTTAGGGCAAATAAATAGGCAAAATCTCAGAGAAAATTGGCTTAATATGCCTTGAAGGGTGCACCAAACCGGGGCAATTTTGAATTGCATTTGATCAGCTACACAGGGGCAATTTCGTTTGCATTCAGTTGGTCATACTGGGGCAAAATTTTTGAAGGATTAAAGAGAGATGTGTTGAAGGAAGTAGCAACAGAGACAGTGATTGAGTTATCAAGCAGTTGCAGGGAATCAACTAGATGAGAGATAAAGTTAAATACTAAAAAAAAAATTCTCTCAAGGAATCAGCCAAGCAATGGTTCATCTCATTTCTCCAAAGGAGAGCTGAAAGCGAAAAACAAAGAAAAAAGAAAGAAAGGAGAAGAAGAAAGAAAAAACTGAGGGGTCTAAGGAAGAAAGACATGTGAACAAAGGATTTGGTTAGTCAAAGCTTTCCAAAAGTCGACATTGTTTCAAAAGGCTTTTAATAAAATAAAAAAGGAGAAAGGAACAAAAAAAAGAAAAAAAAGAAAAAAAACAAAGAAAAAAAATGAGAAAAAGAAGAAAAATCTTTTTGGATCAAAATGTTTATTGCTATTTAAATTTCGGGACATAGTTGCCCATTGTCTTTTTAAATTTCGGGACTCAGTTGCCCATTTGTCTTTTTAAATTTCGGGACGCAGTTGCCCATTGTCATTTTAATTTATGTTGAGCGCATCGGCTCCATGCATTTTAATTTCTGTTGAGCGCATCGGCTCCATGCATTTTAAATTATGTTGAGCGCATCGGCTCCATGCATTTTAAATTCTGTTGAGCGCATCGGCTCTGTGCATTTTAATTTCTTTTTAATTTCATTTCCATCAATTTAATTGAGCGCATCGACTCCATGCATTTTAAAATGTTTCCATGCATTTACGTTGAGCGCATTGGCTGCATGCATTTTAATTTCGTTGAGCGCATCGGCTCCATGCATTTTAAATTATGTTGAGCGCATCGGCTCCATACATTTTAAATTCTATTGAGCGCATCGGCTCTGTGCATTTTAATTTCTTTTTAAATTCTGTTGAGCGCATCGGCTCCATGCATTTTAATTTCTGTCATTTCTGTTGAGCGCATCGGCTCCATGCATTTTAAATTATGTTGAGCGCATCGGCTCCATGCATTTTAAATTCTATTGAGCGCATCGGCTCTGTGCATTTTAATTTCTTTTTAAATTCTGTTGAGCGCATCGGCTCCATGCATTTTAATTTCTGTCATTTCTGTTGAGCGCATCGGCTCCATGCATTTTAATTTATGTTGAGCGCATCGGCTCCATGCATTTTAAATTCTGTTGAGCGCATCGGCTCTGTGCATTTTAATTTCTGTCAATTCTTTTGAGCGCATCGGCTCCATGTATTTTAATTTCTGTCAATTCTTTTGAGCGCATCAGCTCTATGCATTTTAATTTTTGTCTTTTCTTTTGAGCGCATCGGCTCCATGCATTTTAATTTTTGTCAATTCTTTTGAGCGCATCTCCATGCATTTTAATTTCTATCTTTTCTTTTGAGTGCATTTTAATTTTGTCTTTTCTTTTTCGGCTCCATGCATCTTAATTTTCTATTCTTTTGAGCGCATCAGCTCCATGTATTTTAATTTCTGTCTTTTCTTTTGAGCGCATCGGCGCCATGCATTTTAATTTTGTCTATTCTTTTGAGCGCATCGACTCCATGCATTTTAATTTCTGTCAATTCTTTGGAACGCATCGGCTCCATGCATTTTATTTTCTGTCAATTCTTTTGAGCGCATCGGCTCCATGCATTTCAAATTCTTGTCATTCTTTTGAGCGCATTGGAGCTTCGCATGTTATTTCTCGCATTTGTTTTACATCTTATGCATCGCCGGACAAAATTGAAATTCGTAACTTTACTCGTTTCTTACGACGATAATATGAAAACCACAGTTTTCTTATTATCTAGTAAGAAGCAAGTAAAGAGGGGCAACTGTGAACACTCAATTTTGACCGGGCTTCAAAAAAAATGAAAAAATGAAAAGTAAAAAAAATTGAATTTAATTAATTAAAGGTCCATGTTTATGTTTTTTTTTAGGCCCAATTGTAAGCCTACTTTAAAAAAAAAAGGAAGAGAGGGGGTAGTCTTGGTTACGTTTTGCAGCTGGTTGATTGCAGCTTCAGTTTAGTTGAGATGCAACTAAACCATGACAATATCTGCAATGTTGCAAGTCTCCAAAGGCCCAACGCTCAAGAGAAGCAAAAATGGAAAGTTTTCAGTGATTTGAAGCTTGGAGAAGGTCTCAATCACAAAGAAAATACATGAGAATGGAAGCACCTACATCTGCAATGTGCAGCTCAGTCTATAGAAGCTATTTTCGTCAGGATTGCAGAGGAAGTTTTCTGCTTACAATAGAGGAAAATGAAAATAGAAGGAGGGGTGAAACTTCATTTGGATCAGCATTTTTTTTTCTTTTTTCTTGCACCCTCCACTCAATCTGGAGGTCCATCATCTTCATAGCCCAAAACTCCATCCTTCCCTACCACCCTTCACCTTCAACCTTGCAAAGATCCATCTCCCCATGTAAACCCTCATCTTCACCCTCCTGTAACCCAAAAACAGAACCACAACTCTCTCCCTTCAACCTCCAAACCATAGGAACCATCAACAACACAATCAATCACTATATCATTGGCATCTTCTTCCTCTGCGCCCCATCTCCAACATCTTCATCATTACCTTCACCACACCATTACCTAAATCATAAACCCACCATCATCTTTCATAAACTAAACTAAACAGAACCCATCTCCATAACCCCACACCGTACCCTCACTCCCACAAACCCACTACCCCCATCAACTTCAAAAAAAAAAAAATATATATATACCTCTCACCTCCATAACCCACCTCAAAAAACTTTCATCTTCTTCATCACCTTCAACATTCAACCATCTCCACGGCAGCCACCTCCTTCAAACCAACACCCAAACCGAGACCCATACCTCCAGATCCGGCCAACACCGAGCAGAACCGCGAGCCTTCCCCCCGCCGTGCGTCGCCCCCTCACCGCGTAAGCCATCTCTCTGCGTCGCGTGACCGCGCTTACCAGAACCAGTCCTCGTCAGCAATGCTCACCGTCGTCCTCTCTACCTCATGAACCAGAACCCGGCCTCCGAGCTGCTCCACCGTTAACCGTGCCATCCACCCAGCAGCACCGTCGCAACCTTCCCTGTCAACTACGTAACACCAACCCCTTACCGGAGTTCCCCCACCGCATGCGAATCCGTCGAGCCGTGACCTCCATCTTCGCAGATCCGGCCTGTGAAACACCTTGGAGCTGCCTTTGTTGCGCAAGACGCCATTCACCGGACCACCTCGCGGACCAAGCTGCCGTTCCTCCGCCGTCACGCCGCGCCACCGTCATTTGCTCTCTCTTAGGTCTCAACAGAGGTTGCCTCCTCTTCCTAGATCTTTAGGTATTAGTAAGATGAAGTTTGTTTATTTAAAAAAAAAAAAACTCAGGGCTGGCTGGCAGAATAGGAAGCCTAAAAAAATAGAAAACGAAAGCATAAAAAAAAAAGAGAGGTTATGGTAGGTGTGTTTTAATTAGTGGGTTATCTTTTATTTTTTTTGTTTTTTTCTTGTTGGCCTAAAGTTAATATGCTTAGTAATTTAAAGACTTAGTGAAAAATAAATTGAAAATTGTAGAGAGAAAAATATGTAGGATTATATATAAAAAAATACCAAAAAAATGGAATAAAGATAAAAACAAAAACTATTTTGAGCTTATTTGTTTGTGTTATTTAAAATTAATTGTTGTTTGATGGTGTTTGTTTTATAATGTTTTTTATGTGGTGTATTGTGATTAATTTGAAAAAGTGAAAATAAGAAGTAAGAAAGGGTTATAAAAAATGAGATAAAAATAAAAAAATAAAAAAATGTTAAAAGATAAAAAATTAATAATAACTTATCTTGTATTGTTGTATTTAAATTATTTTTATTTATTTATTTATTTGTATTTACTTGGCTCATAGTATGATAATGTGTTGTTTGTGTGGTTGCTTATTTGTCTTTGTGCCTTCCTTAAAAAAAATGATAAAAGAATTTTTTTTTCAATCAATGCAATGATTAATGATGGTGATTGAATAGTGAATTCTATGTTCATTGTCATTTGAATCATAAGGGTTTATTGAGTAGTCTAGTACTAACTTGAATCCTGTGCAAGAATATATTTGCTTTCAAACAAAATTCCTTTTAAAAAAATGTTTTTTTTAAAATCAATTAACCCACAAGAATTTTATAGAGAACTACGTGACTTTGAGTTCCTCATTGCACCCGAGGATACGTAGGAGCAGAATTTCATTTCTGTCAAGCCAAAATTAAATTTTCATAATTTTGTGATTTTTTTTTTATAAATAGTTACAATGTTTGCAAAAGGGGTAAAATAAATATTTCCAAGTATTGTTAAGAATTTGCACAATTAACCTAAGGTACCGTCTTAGGACGGGTGCGTTAGGGGTACTGTGGGATTAAGTTTCCACCATTCTCTAAGCATAACCGACTCTCGAATCCAATCTGATTCTCAAAGACCATTTTCAAAAAAGGGTTTTCCAACTTTTCCTAAGCTAAAATAAAATTAGTGGCAACTCTATTTTCAAATTCTAAAATCTCTCGAGTTGCTATTTTTCGCCGTGATCTACGATCGCGACAAAGCTCAAAGGGGTTAAGTAAAGAAAAACATGCAAGGTTAGCTATTTAGTTAAAGTAGTTATTTCAAGAAAAATGTCTCAATCATGTTTATGTATGCATGTGAAAATGTAGCTTCAAATAGAGTCAAAGAAAGTTCAAGAGTAACAATTCCATGAGTGAAAATCACATAAGAAAGAAGAGAATGGTACAAATGTTTAATCCATTCATCAAGCTCAAAAATCTCACAAGACATAAATATATCATTCTTAATCCACCAATTCAACATTCATAACCAAGCATGTCAAATTTAAGAAAGAAGACAATTTATTCAATCATGCTATGATCCCTGAATTTCAATTGCTACTTCTACACAAAATAGTTACTTCTCCAATTTAGATGTGTCTCAAGAGTAAATTTACCTCAAGGGTATAATTTACTTCTTACTCTGTCATCCTTAATTGGTTTTGCTATTAATAAGTTGCTGACAACTATACTAATAAACATACTTCCCAATTTTTTTATGTCAACTATCCTCCCCCCAACCAGATCACAACGTTGTCCCCAATGTCTAAATATAAATGACTAAAGGATAGAAGATATTACCTATTGTGACAATTATTGAAAAGAGAAACCTTACATAAATTTAAAAAGAAACAAAGTACGATGAATAAAATCAAAGGTAAAGGTAAGTTATAGACGGAGTGTCAGATCAAATTCACATTCCTTGCTGCTTCCCTCTGACCAATCTATCTAAGCTATTACTGGATCAGGTTCATAAACAAAAGCTTGTAATTTATCAATTAACTCATCGACAGTGGAAGCAGAGACAAGGATTTGCCTGGCCGAATGTGTGATAAAGTTCTGTTTCACAACATGGTCAAGAAAAGATAACAAACCATCAAAGAAATTATTAACATTCAACAAACATATGAGTTTATAGTGGATGTTAAGTTTTGCCCAAGAGACAATTTGAAAAACTTCCATCAAAGTACCATAGCCACCTGGTAAGGCAATGAATGTATTAGAATTGTCAAGCATTTTAGCCATTTGTCCATGCATAGTTGATACTCGTAGTTCCTCCCCAATTGTCTTTTATGTGATGTTCCTTTAAGTTAAAACTTTAAGAATGACACCTAAAACTTGACTGCTTCCTAGATGTGCAGCGATTGATACAACTTTTATTAAACCAATTCTACCTCCCCTATATACTACATGAATTTTCCTCATAACAAGTGCCCAACCAAGAGTGCCTGCTGCTTCTACAAACTTTGTACCCTTCCCAAAACTTGACCCATAAAATACACAGATATTTGTAAATCAACAAACAGAAGCTCCCTCCATTTCTATACTCACTCTCCCTTTGAATGATTATTAGTTGGATGAAAATGAAGAGAATGAAGAGTTTAAATAGAGATAAGAATGGAAAATGTAATGATAGCACCTATATGAGTTAGTTGACTGCTGTAAAAAAAAGTTTAAAATTAAGAAACATAAATTTTTCTTCTTTTTTTATTTATTATTATTATTATTATTATTATTATTATTATTATTATTATTATTATTTTTCTATTTTTTATTTCTTTGAAAGAAAACGAGAGCTGGAACCAATCCAAAACTAGAAGTTAGGCTTTCACGCCCATTTATTGAACAAAGATGGCATATCTTTATACTGTGTATCACCAGTATAGTTATCATGGCATATCTTTATACTATGCTTCATGGGTACAGTCCATCATCACAAGGCATGGCTTCAGATCTCTGTCTAAGCTAGAATTATACCGTAGGAAGTCGTGTACTCGTTAGAGCACATAATCTGGCATTTGTGAGTGCTCGACACCCTCGACATGACCTGGCGCATCAGAGCTCATACAATTAAGTACAAGATAATGCTCAGTAGCTGTTTATGTTCACAGTAAAGACGATACTCCTCTTTTGCTCCAATAGCGCTACAGAGCCTAGGTTCCAAAAAATGGGAATGTAGCACGTGGCTCTCTACAGAGCATGGCACACGAACCTTATATACAGACCGACGTGCGAAGGTCTTCTCCTGAGTCTATGATAGGGTAGGCATCTGCTCGAGGCTTCTGATCTAATTAAAAATCAGGTACAACCGAAGTTTCGTCCTCCCTTTTTTTTAGATGAACAAGATAATAATATACTTGTTGTTGTGATTGTGACTTATATCTTCCTCTAGTTTTACATCCAGTGACGGTTTAAATGCCTTCTATGAGTCGAGGATAAGCTTCTCATCCAATTTTCTTATAAATTGGCAAACAGAGTCTTTTTGAGTCAGATTCTTAAGACTGTAACACTTATGATCGTCCATAAATAGATTTCACAAATTAAAAAGTTCACGATGCACAACTCTACAAGAATGCGTCTCAAAAGTCAATAAGATATCATCTAATGACTCATTACTGAGTCCATTCTTAATAAAGTATATTTTATCTTCTCAGTTTACGGAAATCATCCCAAAGAATGATATCGCTTGTTACAATTTCATCGCGCATATTTGTGACAAACTTGCATTCTTTTCGCTCTTCTTCTTTTAGAATACGAACTTTTACCGAGACATGACATGTATAAGGCAAATGAATTTGAAGATTCATATGCTAAATGGACATTTGCTTCGATTATCTAGCATATATCTTCTGGGATGCCATTGTGTATTAACAATATCAATCTTTCACACTAACTTTGTAGATTTTTGTTAGAGCATTTTGAGGAAGAGAAGGAAAATATTTTCTTAAATTCGAGAGAATAACATTCATTTTAAAGGAGAAAGAATCAGTTATTATGGGAAACTAAAAAATAAACCGACTTGAGAGTCACGGAATACCGTTATCCACCACTTAACCGGTGTCTTAAAGAATTGTAAAAAAAAATAACAAAATTAAAATAAATTCTTCTCATAACAAGGATTAGAAAGGGAGATGGAATCTACCTCAACAACTTGGGTTTCAGAAATGGTTTGAGTCTTTGTCCATTGACCTTAAACACATTACCATTCTTAGAGTTCTTAATGTCTATGATCCCATGTGGATACACATGTTTGACAACAAAATGGCCATTCCACCTAGATCTCAATTTTCCAAGGAATATGTGAAGATGAGAATTATAAAGTAGAACTTTTTGACTAATTTCAAAAGATTTTCTCAAAATTGATTTGTCATGAAAAGCTTTTGTTCTAGTTTTATAAATTTTTGAGTTTTCATATGCATCATTTCTTAATTTCTCAAGTTCATTTAATTATAATTTACGTAATTTGCAACCATCATCAAGGTTTAGGTTGAAAGCTTTAATGGCCCAAAATGCTTTATGCTCAAGTTCTACAGGTAAGTGACAAGGTTTTTCATAGACTAACCGATAGGGTGACATGCCAAAAGATGTTTTGAAAGTAGTACGGTAAACCCAAAGTGTATCGTTTAATCTTAAAGACCAATTTTTATGATTTGGGTTAACCATTTTTTCCAAAATTTGTTTAATATCTCTATTTGCTAATTCTACTTGTTCACTTGTTTGAGGGTGATAAGAGGTTACAATTTTGTGTATAATGTCATATTTCTTCATTAAGGATTCAAATGATTTATTGCAAAAATGTGTTCCCTTATCACCGATGATAGCTCGAGGGATTCCAAATCGACTCAAGACATTTTCTTTTAAAAATTAAAGAACAATTTTATGATCATTGCGTTGGTATGGAATCACCTCAATCCATTTTGAGACATAATCAACTGCAACCAAAATATACACAAATCCAAATGATGATGAAAATAGACCCATGAAATCAATTCCCCAACAATCAAAAATTTCAATGATAAGGATAAGATTCAGGGGTATCATGTTTCGTTTAGAAATGGAACCTAATTTTTGTCATTTTTTACAACTTTTGTAAAATGTATAGTTGTCCTTAAATAAAGTGGGTCAATAAAATCCATATTGCAAGATTTTTGCAACTGTTTTCTTTGAAGAAAAGTGACCTCCACATGCTTCTGAGTGACAAAATTTAATGACATTACCTACCTCACTGTTGCGTACACATCTCCGAATGATTTGATCAAGACAATATTTGAACAAACATGGGTCGTCCCAAAAAAATTTTTTCACCTCAGTCAAAAATTTTCTTTTGTCTTAGTGCATTCATTGAGGTGACATCTTTCCTAGGTTTGGCATCCACTAGAAAACTTTATTCTTCTCCCAAAAAACCTGACAGGTAATGACTTTAGTTCCTGTATAGGTACTTCTTCATAGGTATTATCATTTATGAGTTTTAACTCTTCGAATCTCGACTTTCAACCTTTGTATTCTAATACCTGTGTACAATCAAGCAAAGAGCATATTTCAGAACATCATTATCTAATTACATAACTGAGTCAAATGAATTAATTAAACAAATTTTTAATAGGTTAGAAGAACTCCTGGTTTGAAGATGATCATCTATAATGATTTCAATCCCTTCAACTTCCTCCTTTTTGTCATGGACTTCCTGTGGTTGTTTGCACATGTTGAAAACATTAAGCTCTAGTATCATATTTCCAAATGTTAACTTCATCATTCAATTTTTGCAATTTATTAAAACATTAGATGTTGCTAAAAATAGGTGACCTAAAATAATAAGAATTGACTTGCAATTATTAACCACAGGTTCAGTTTGAAAGATAATAAAATTAACAGGATATATGAATTTATCAACTTGTACCAACACATCTACTATTCCTCTTGAAATTTTAATTGATTTATCGACAAGTAGAAAAGTTACAGAAGTTGGTTTTAACTCACCCAGGTTGAGTTACTGATAAACTGAATATAGAAGCAAATTAACAATAGCACCAAGATCAAGTAAAGCTTGTTCAGTTTTATGTTCTCCAATAATGCATGAAACTGTATGACAACCAAGGTCTTTATATTTCAAGACATTATTATTTTGAAGAATGGATCTTACTTGTTCAGCCAAAAAGATTTTCTTTTTCACATTTAGTTTCCTTTTAATAGTGCACAAGTCCTTCAAAAATTTAGCATACCTGTTTGATAGTATCTAACAAAGGAATATTGGCCTTTACTTGTTTAAAAATTTCAAAAATTTTAATGTTATGGTTCATTTTTCTTGAATTGTTTAATGCTTAAGGAAATGGGGGTGAAGGCAAGAGTTTGGTCTCCTTTTGGCCAAATGACTTATCAATCTCTTCTTTATCTTGGGGGATTGATTCATCATCTCTCTCATAAGGTTCAAGAATTTGTTTTTCAACAACATTTCCATTCCTAAGAGTTATCACTGACTTGACTTAATTTATTTGTTGGCTTTCTAAACTACCTTCATTTAGACTGTATTGACCCTTGAGATTCAGTTGAGGTTGAGAAAGAAATTTTTCTTTCTCGTGAATGGTGAGTGCAGAAGCAAATTTAGCAAGAGTGTCTTTTATGTCAATCATTGCTTGAGTGTTTTAGTTATTAACGGCCTCTTACTTTATCATGAATGCATGCAATGTTCCTTTAATATTTTTCCTGTATGGTGGGACATAACGTGCATATCATTGAGAATTTTGAGAGTCCATTTGTTCTTGAGGAGGTGGTGGTTTAATAAATTATCCATGATTATTATTCCTCCAACTGAAATTCAGGTGATTTCTCCATCCCAGATTGTATGAATATGAAAAAGAAGAGATAAATGACTTTTTAAAATTATTCATTACATTTAGTTGCTCATGTATAATTTCTTTAAAAGCATGAATCTTTGGACATTCATTTGTTGAGTGTCCTAAGTCATCACAAATGCCACAAATTTCTTCATTTTGCATAAATTTGATTTTTTTTTATTCTTCCTAATTCTATGGCTTCAGTCTTTCTAACCAAACTGAAAAACCTAGCATTTAGATCTTCGTCTTGACTAAGGTGATATTTTCCTTTACTAACACTTGCAAGATTAGATCTAATTGAACTTTCAGAAGGATTAGTACTATGCCAAGATTGAGAATTCTCAGCCAAATGGTCTAAATATTCTAAAGCTTCTTCAGGTTCTTTATCAAGAAACTCTCCATTGCACATTGTTTCCACAAATCATTTAGTTTCAGGTGTTAACCCTTCATAAAAGAAGCTTATAGTGCACCATTTTTCAAAACCATGATGTGTGCAAGAATTTAACAAATCATTAAAATGTTCCTAACTTTGAAAATATGCTTCACTTGAATTTTGGAAAAAATTTTGGATTTGTCTTTTCAAAACATTGGTTTTATATGTTGGAAAAAATTTCTTTAAAAACTCAATTTGCATTTCTTGCCATGTGCCAATTGATCTTGGTTTCAAAGCGTTAAGCTAAGTTTTTGCTTTATCTTTCAAAGAAAAAGGAAACAATTTAAGTTTAACAATTTCTTCAATGCAATTTTGATCAATGAAAGTGATACATACTTCCTAAAATTCTTTTAGATGTAAATATAAGCTTTCAGATTCTAAACCATGGAAATTAGGAAGTAATGAAATCATACCCCGCTTAAATCTAAAATTGTTAGCATTGAGTGGAAAGATAAAACATGATGGACTAGAATTTCAAGATGGTTGCAAATATTCACGCATGGTTCATAAAAGTTAATTTCCACATTCATCATGTACACTTTCATTTTCAGCCATTGTGTTTAATGTATGTGATTATGATTCAAACAGATCAATATATAAAGTACTAAGATTAGTTTTAACCAAACGACTAGAATTTGAATCACGATACTAATTAAGCATAAATAAGTGACTTAATACACACACACACACACACACACACATAGAGCTCAACCTTCCATAATAAATAATATTAACAAGTAGGCAGTAAACCTGCCATTAAATATGATGCAATTAGAAAATTAAAAAAGTAGAGAAAGAATATACCAGATGGCAAAATTTACTTAAAGAAAGAAAACCTCAATAAATTTGTTCTTCAAATCAAGTCCCCAGCAATAATGCCAAAAACTTGATGAAAATTGATGTGTGTTGCAAACTCAAGTGCAGGTTATCTCAAGTAATAAATTCTCGGGAGTGCGAGGTCGATCCACAGGGAATTGATGAAGAAAAATTCTTTGAGGTAAGAAAAGGATTTGTTACAACAATAAAGGTGATAAAACTTATTCACAATTAAAAAGAATTTTCTTGGGTTAGGAGATCTACTCTTGGTAAGTAAATTAAGGATAATATTAATTCTTTTTATAACTCAATTAGAATCTACGCATAACGGAGATTCCGATAGAAAAATATAGCATTCAAAGTTCATTTAAGATTATATATGTAATTATATTATGATTCCTTTAATTATCTTCTAACTCTAACACTTGTAAATAGGTTCAAGCATTCATTGTGTCAATCTCTTGTCTATAACAAATCAAGATCTTCACTGTACAAGGATGGTTAATAATGCCAACAATTGTAAATGGGTTCAAGCATTCATTATGTCAATCTCTTGTCTACAACAAATCAAGATCTCTATCTCACAAGGAGGGTTTCTAAATTGATTGGAAATAAAATATAATACATATAATGATCACTTGATAATATATCATTCAAGCATAAGAAAAAGATTAATCTAACTTTATTTTATTACCAAAAACTTTACCCTTTCACCCAAGTAAAATGAGAATAAGTTACTCATAAACAAGAAGAAAGAAAGAAAGAAAAAAAGAAAGAAGAAAATGAACATAATTTCTATTTAGAACAAAAGAGAACTACAACAAGAGAAACAAAAAATACAAGAACAAGATCTTGATCTCTAAACTAATATGATTCTAATGAGCAACCAATGGTACCTTTTATAGAGCATGAAGGGTACAAAATGACAAATGAGTTGTTTAATGAGTGGATGAATGAGTGAAAAATGACCATAGAGTTATTTAATGAGTGGGTGGATGAGTGAAAAATTATTGTCATGCTTGTCTCCCAACTCAACCAATTCAGTTGTATTCATACGACTATAACTCTGCCATAACGTCACCTATTGCATAAGTGGTCTTAGTGGGTGGATGAGTGAAAAATTATTGTCATGTTTATCTCCCTGCTCAACCAATTCAGCTGTATTCACATGACTATAACTCTATCATAACGTCACCTATTGCATAAGTGGTCTTCGTGAAAGTTAAAAGGTTTTGTCTCAGCTTTTCAATGCCACTAGTTTCAGCACAATCTGATTTCTACAGCCTAAGATATGACCCAATCTTTACACAGTGTTTGAATTCCAACAACAACACCTCTATTTTGACTTTTATGCTTAATATGACTTACTAGACATCTGATCTAACTCTTGTGTTCTTCATGAAAGTTTTAAATTTGAGTCTTAGATTTCATTTGAGCTTAATTAGATTTTATTTGAGCTTAATTTGGTGTCAATTGAACTCCTATAACTCAAGAAATAGGCTGATGAGTGTGCAGAGGTCAAGCTGCTAGGATCATAGTTTTGACTCTTACTTTCACTTCAATTTAAATTATCCAAACGTGTAACTTATCTCTTGAAGTTTTCATAAAACTTGTAGAGAATTGTCTTAACTTTCCTACAAGACTAGAATCACATTAATAAAATATTTGCAACTCAGATTATAACTAATTTACTGAACGCTGTCAAATAGATAAATTAAAGCTAATTCATACAATAATTCCTTCAGTAATCCAATTAAGTTCAATATTATAAAATGTGACAAAACTAACTTAATTAGACTTAATTGAACCTTAAGAAGCCTAGTGAGAGGATTATTAAATGAATAAAATACATTACTGTCACATGTCATCCTGGATTCAATCTCGGGATTCATGTATATGAAAATAATACTGTTGGGAGGAGTCCCCGCTTAGGCTCTTGACCATATCTCAAGAAATTACTCTCTCACCTATCAAGTGAAGGATACTATGGGAAATTAGAAAAGGAAACATGTAGATACACACAACACAATCCTTTTTATGCATGTGATTTAAATTTAATAAGAGATTCTCCTTACAGGTTGTGATTGGTTTTGCATCTCGATCTTGGTTCATCATTTTGGGGAATGGCGTTCATACTTGCTTCCACAGCAATTCTTGCTGCAAGAATTGCTGCTAGTTGTTTTATCGTTGCTCTGGTTGTTGTGCTCTTCATTGCTAAAAATGTAAGATGGTTATAGTAATAGATGCTGAAATGCAAATGTTTTTCTCAAAATCTATTTTAATAAGCTATTTGTGGCCTGACTTTCCTCTTTTCTGTGTTTTTCTACGTCCTCTTGTCCGAAGAGTGGACACTACGTGAACTCTGTTGGTGGGTAACTTTATGATCTTTTACAATAAAAAGAAAAAAAAGGAAAGAATATATCGACTGGGTTTCTCACATTATCTTCTTTACTAATAAATATCAGGATTTACTCTTTTTATTGCTGTAATTTGGCTTCCGCAAGACAAAACAAAAGTCCATAATGACATTCTCTTTATTGGTATGCTCTTGTCCTTTTCATAAATTTTGTTTAAATAATTTGAATTTGCTTCTGGTTGTATAGTCATGAACAGTTTGTTTTCAGTTTACGGTATACTCTTTTAGCACTTCTTATACGCTTTTATTTGCATTTATGGTAACAAATCACCCGACATTGCATATCATATGATTGAAACTTTTTTGTGTAGATATTTATGATGATTTAATATCTCGAAGAGTCCACTCTAGTGATGCTGAGAAGTTTGCTGAACTTTGTCCCTGCCCCTGTAATGGGGTCGGATGGGGAGTTATTTGGTGAGTTTTGCAATATGGAAAATCACTTGAAAGCACAAGCAGAAGAGAATTTTTTTGGGAGTAATGATGCAGGCTTCATAGGGTTGGAACATTTTTGTTACAAAATAAATTCATAACCCTCTAATAAACTTGTGTTTATAAGCCTGATTTCATTTTGCCACCCTATATGCCTTGTAACTGGTGTCATAAACTTAACTCATGGTTTATTTATTAATAACTTGTCATTAATCTTCCTTTTTGTAATGCGTTCCTTTTTATTAATTACTCGTCACTAATAATATATGCCGTATAACTGCCGGCATAAAATTGTGTGTGTGTGTGTGTGTGTTTTTCGTTAATTACTCGTCACTATTCTTCCTTTTTGTAATGCATTCCACTTGGAGGGGGATGATATCATTTGTGTTTCTTTGCGGATCCTTGTACCTTGGACTTGTCATATTATCATGAGGTATATATTCAATATTTCAATTGATTCTATGTACATGCTTTACTTAATCATGTTTCTTATTCAATATCTGAAAGAGTTCATTAATCTTTCGGGTGTATTCTTCTGAAGTAAAATTGAACATGAAATTTTTTTAATTCCAATCCGCTATAGAGAATAGTCTATCATCACTCATGATTGAGTGTCAATAGACACACATACTGATACACACACATATATATGCTCACATATGCAAGACTGCGGCATTTTTTGTGGGAAAATGGGGTGGTGTGGATTGGGATGTTAGATAATATTGTGCATTTATGTTTTACTTATTTTATTTATCTTAAGGGTAATTTAGTCTTTTATTTGTTGCATATATATTTTTACCTTTTTTTCTATTCTTGTAATGTTAGACTAATTTACTTTTGCAATAGAGAACCCTAGTCACTTTTCTCTTCTCCCTTATTCTTCTTCTCTTCCTCATATGCATTGCTAATCTTAATATGGTATCGAGAGCAAGGATGATTCTGGCCACAGCTTTCGCGGATCCAACTAGGTGATTTTTTGTTAGCAATTCGTTCTTCCTTTTGCGATTCTCTCTGTTAGGGTTTTGTAGAGACCCATTTGCAGAAATTGAGATTTTCTTTTCTCTATTTTGTGATTGTTTGCAATGGCTGGAGAAAAGGATGATTCTCTTCAATCCATTAGTGTGCAGTTGAATGGGCAGAATTATTCATATTGGAGTTATGTGTTGAAGAATTTTTTGAAAGGCAAGAGAATGTGGGGTTATGTTTCTGGAACCTCTATTAAGCCAAAAGATGAAAAAGATGAGAAATATGCAACAGAGCTAGAAACCTGGGAGGTAAATAATTCGAAGATTATTACTTGGATCAACAACTCTGTTTCGCAGTCTATAGGGGTTCAACTAGCAAAATATGAAATGGCCAAGGAGGTTTGGGATCATTTGAAAAAGTTATATGTGCAGTCTAATTTTGCAAAGCAATATCAGTTGGAGATAGATATTCGAGCTCTTCAACAAAACAACATGAGCATACAGGAATTTTACTCTGCTATGAGCAATCTTTGGAACCAGTTGGCTCTTACTGAATCTGCTGAGTTACAAGCTTTTAAGCCGTACATTGACCGTAGAGAAGAACAGCATCTGGTTCAGTTTTTGATGGCTCTTCAAGATGATTTTGAAGGGCTTCATGGAACAATTTTGCATCGTAATCCTCTTCCAACTGTTGATTCGGTTGTTAATGAATTGTTAGCTGAAGAGATTCGACTGAAGTCTCAATCAGAAAAAGGGAATGTAGACAAAGGAATCCTCCCAACCCATCTGTTTTTGCTGTTCCTTCTAACAAAGGTAAATCTCATGGAAAGGTTGGTTACGATGAATGTAGTTTTTGCAAGCAGAAGGGCCATTGGAAAGCTCAATGTCCAAAATTGTTGAATAAGTCGCAGCAAGCACAACAACCATCTCAATGGAGACCTCCCAGTCAGTTTAGCCAATGAAACTTCAAGCCTCCAACATCAAATGTTACTGCAGTTGTTCCTCCGTCAGCTGAGAGTACATCATTTTCTAGTCCTATAGTATCTGATCTTGCTGAGCAATTCCAGAGGTTTCTTGCCATACAACCACATGCCATGTTTGCCTAATCCAATATAGGTTTGCCCTCCTCTAGCTCATCAGGTATATCTTCACCCATATGGATCCTTGACTCTAGTGCCTCTCATCATATGTCATCTGATTCTAAATCATTTGTATCTTTACATCTTGCCTCATCTGTGTTAGTCATGACTGCTGATGGCACTTCTATGCCATTAGCAGGCACTGGGTCTGTTTCCATATCTCATTTGTCCATTTCAGATGTTTATTACATTCCTAATCTCACTTTGAGTCTTGTTTCTGTTAGTCAATTATGTGATTCTGGTTACTCAGTTTTATTTTCTACCACCTCTTGTTTTGTGCAGGATCTGCAATCCAGGAGGCTGATTGGGACAGGCAGTAGGCAGGAGGGACTTTATATTCTGGATGAACTGAGAGTTCCAGATGTTGCAGCTTCTAGTGTTGACCTGTCGTCTTTTCGTTTGAATACCTCGTCTTCTAGTTTTTATTTATGGCATTCTCGTCTTGGACATGTTTCCTCTTCCCGTCTGAAATACTTAGCTTCTACAGAGGCTTTAGGAAAGTTGCAATCTAATGATATTTCTGACTGTTGTGGTTGCAAACTTGCTAAGTTTACTGCTTTGCCTTTTTCTAAAAGTATTTCAGTTTCTGTTGCACCTTTTGTCTTGGTTCATTCTGATGTATGGGAACCATCACCAGTTGCTACCAAAGGTGGTTCTAGATATTATGTATCATTCATTGATGATTGCACTCGTTATTGTTGGGTTTATCTTATGAAACATCATTCTGAATTTTTTGGCATTTATCATATGTTTCGTGCTTTTGTTAAAACTCAACATAATGCTGTTATCAAGTGCTTTCGATGTGATCTAGGTGGTGAATATACTTCTAATAAATTCTCTGAATTACTTGCTTCTGATGGGACTTTTCACTAAACTTCGTGTACTGACACTCCTGAATAAAATGGAGTTGCTGAAAGGAAACATCGCCACATTGTTGAAACTGCTCGTTCCTTTCTTCTGTCTGCCTTTGTCCCAAGTGAGTTTTGGGGAGAAGCTGTCCTCACTGCAGTACATGTCATTAACAGAATTCCTTCTTCTGTTACTTCAGGTTTGTCTCCCTTTGAGAAATTATATGGTTGTGTTCCTAATTATTCAGCCTTAAGAGTCTTTGGTTCTACTTGCTTTGTTCTTCGTCCTCATGTAGAACGTAGTAAGTTGTCTTCTCGATCAGCGATTTGTGTTTTTCTTGGTTATGGTGATGTTCAGAAGGGTTATCGTTGTTATGATCCTGCAAATTAAAAACTTTATATCTCACGTCATGTTGTATTTCTTGAGCATATTCCCTTTTATTCCATTCCTTCTAGTCAACATGTCCTTACTAAATCTGATCTCACCCACATTGATCCTTTTCACACAGATTCTGACACCGCTCCTCTTCCTGTGACCCATAACCAAAATAATTCTGATGTTGAGCTTTGCAGGGTTGACACTAGTAGTTCTGCAGATCCAGATGCCTCCTCTGTCCCCACACCTCCCCAAGAACCTTCTGTGATCGTGGATCCTCCTCCTCCTCCTCGTTATCCTTATCGTGATCGTAAGTCCACTAAATTACCAGATTTTGTTTATTCTAGTTATTCCACTTCTTTTGCTTCCTTCTTAACCTCTATTCACAGTTTGTCTGAGCCATCTTCCTATAAAGAGGCTGTTCTTGATCCCTTTTGGTAGCAGACTATGGCAGAGGAACTTTTTGCTTTGCACAAGACAGATACTTGGGACCTTGTCTCTCTTCCGCCAGGAAAAACTACAATTGGTTCTCGTTGGGTGTATAAGATCAAAACCAAATCTGATGAGTTTGTTGAGAGATACAAAGCTCGCTTAGTTGCTAAAGGCTTTTCTCAACAATATGGTATGGATTATGAAGAAACTTTTGCTCCTGTTACCAAAATGACTACTATTCGTACTCTTATTGCAGTCGCATCTATCCGCTAGTGGCATATTTCTCAAATGGATGTTAAAAATGCCTTCTTGAATGGTGATCTTCAAGAAGATATTTATATGGTTCCTCCACCAGGTGTTTCTCATAATCCAGGTGAAGTTTATAAATTGAAGAAGGCTCTCTACGAGCTTAAACAAGCTCCTCGCGCTTGGTTTGAGAAGTTCTCCATTGTGATTACATCTCTTGGCTTCCACTCTAGCCTGCATGATTCTGCTTTGTTTCTTAGGTGCACTTCTCATGGTCGTATCCTGCTCTCCTTATACGTTGATGACATGATCATTACTGGGGATGATGTTGACGGGATTGTGGAGTTGAAACTCCAATTGGCCCATCAGTTTGAGATGAAAGACTTAGGTACTCTTCGTTACTTTTTGGGGATTGAAGTTGCTTACTCTCCTAGAGGTTACCTCCTTTCTCAATCTAAGTACAATGGCACCATTCTTGAACAAGCTCATCTCTCTGATACTAGAACAAAGGATACTCCTCTTGAGTATAATGTTCAGTATACTTCTTCTGATGCTGTTCCTTTGTCAAATCTCACTTTGTATCATACTCTTGTTGGCAGTTTGGTATATCTTACCATCACTAGACCTGATATTGCTTATGCAATGCATGTTGTTAGTCAGTTTGTTGCTTCTCCTACTACAGCTCATTGGGCAGCTGTTCGTCGCATTCTTCGTTATCTTCGGGGTACTCAATTTCAGAGTCTTCTCTTTCCTTCATCATCTTCCTTGGAATTACGTGCTTACTCAGATGCTGATTGGGGTGGTGACTCCACCGATCGTAAGTCTACCACAGGGTTTTGCATCTTTCTGGGGGATTCTCACATTTCTTAGAAGAGTAAGAAGCAAGTTGTTGTCTCTCGCTCTTCTACCGAAGCTGAGTACCGTGCCATGGCATCCACTACTGCCAAAATAGTTTGGTTGCATTGGTTACTTAAGTCTATGGGTGTCACTTCCCTTGGACCCACTTCTATGTATTGTGATAATATGAGTGCTATACAAATCACTCGCAACTCAGTCTTCCATGAATGCACCAAGCATATTGAGATTGACTGTCATTTCACTCGACACCACTTTCAGCATGAGACCATCACTTTACCCTTCGTATCTTCCTCTATGCAAATTGCTGACTTGTTTACAAAGTCGCATTCCACTCCACGCTTTCGTTTCTTGATTAACAAACTCTCGATGCTTCCTATTAATGCATCGTGAGTTTGAGGGAGGATGTTAGATAATATGGTGCATTTATGTTTTACTTATTTTATTTATCTTAAGGGTAGTTTAGTCTTTTATTTGTTGCATATATATTTTTACTATTTTTTCTATTCTTGTAATGTTAGACGAATTTACTTTTGCAATAGAGAACCCTAATCACTTTTCTCTTCTCCCTTGTTCTTCTTCTCTTCCTCATATGCATTGTTAATCTTAATATGGGAAAGGCAGGCTTGTTGGAACAATGACTTCAGGGTCTATTAATATGGACCTTTTAGGAAGTATATGAAAGAAAAAAGAATGACTTATATTTCTATACCCTTATCGCTTTATGCTGAAAACAATGGGAAGACTGAACCCCGGGTTGAATAGGTCCTGATACATCACAGAGAACCATTCGATGTAATAAATTGATCTGATTGGCATACACAGAAAATGTTTTTTAAATTTATAAATAATGTGAGGGTACTGCCAATTGTTGTCTGAAATCTTCTGTATTGTCTCCTATCTGAATCATGGATATTGTTATATAAATATCATACATTCTTAATGTCACTATGTCTTCAAAATTTCCAGTGTTGTTTTTACAGGTTGAGTAATTTGAATCCGAAATGTTTGGCAGTATTGGAAAAAGCTTCATATCTTGCTATTTGATGCTTTGAGCAATGATTCCACCTGCTAGAAATTTTTTCCGCTGGGAGTTTGCTCTTTCCATATTACTCCATTGGCTTCATTCTTGCACCCTATTTCGGGTTGCTTCGTGTATGATTTTGTATAGGAAACTTGTTTTCAAGTATTTAGTTATTGGCGGAGACTTATTTCTTAGTGAAGAATTTTTTTTTCTTTTCAGTAAAGTATTTTGAGAAAATTGTTAAGAGGTTCTTTTATCTCTTCCATGTAGCGAGCTGCTTTTGGCACCTGGCTAGTCTTTCCCTTTTTTTTTGGGGGGTCTAATTTTATGATATATATGATGGTTGCTTAGTTACACTCTATGAAACATGTCTCATCAAAATTTTGGCTTGGCGCTTCACTTATTAGTATTAGTTTGGTATCCTCTTACGGAAAATTTAAAGATAAATTTGTCATACAGTTTTTTTATATAAATCTAAACCTATTATTTTTCACACACGTTTACGGGCACACTAAACTAAATCTTATAATAGAATCTTCTTAGCCGTTGCTCTTACTGTAATGAATGTCAACAGTAATGTGTTGCCAAACAAATGCTTTTGTAACAATATTATGCTTGATAACTACTTCTATGATTCATAAATTTAATAAATGATGGGGAAACAAATATAAAAAGACAATTCAATAAATGGTTCAAGAGTCGAGTACTGATAGGGAAATTTGGTTAGACGTTGGCAAGACTGAAATAATATCCTAAAAGATAAGTGAAATAAGAAAAGGTGAATTACCCATTTCTTGAAAATGCACATGCTTTTGCACAAAAGTGATTTGGAGCCACAGATTTCTTGCTTCTTTACATTCACCCTCCTCCCTTTCATTATATTATAGTAGAGGATCTTGATAAGAGAACGAATTTATTTATCAAACTCAGCCCTTTTGAAGTTTATGACAGCCAGAACCAAAAAGTAAGTCTTCAAGTTCCCTCAAATTCTTACGACATTCTAGTTTATAATTGAATGTTGGAAGCCTTTGAGGGAACATGGAGATTTCGTCAGTTAGACTCACTCTTAGTATTATGTATGTATGTGTGTGAGTTTGATCAAGCGATATAATTGGGTCTATTTATAGGCATGGTTGGTCCTTCCTCTCAGGAAAGGACAGAATCTTGGGTCCATTACTTTCAAATTTATTTGCATATATTATTCCATTATCCGTATCTTGGTTATGCTGTTATTTTCCATCTTTTATATCACATTATGATATGAGTATCATATTTATGACGAAGCTTACCTATCCTACAAAACTTTATCATGCTACTATATAAAAGGAAATAAATAAAAAAAGAAACAGAGGAATACATAAAAACGACCACCAATTGTATTCTATATGAACAAAATTTGCCCTCTTATATTTTGTTGAAAAAAATTAAGATTGAGATAAGGTAATTGTGGGGACATATATATATATATATATATATATATATATATATATATATATATATAATTTTTTTTTTTTTTCCTATAAGATTGAAGTTTAACATTTTACACAAATAAGCTCACAAAAAAGAATGGTTAAATTAAAATTTTAGTCCATATAATTTTTATTCATTTTTAATTTTGTCTTTATAGTATTTTTCTTTTTAAATTAATCCTTATATTTATAAACATTTTCAAAATAGTTTATATTGTTAATTTCTGATATAATATTGTTAATTTAGTCTCTATTAGATATTTTATAATAAAAAAAGAACATATAAAAGAATACTTACTCAACAAAAGAACACTTAATCAAAAGAAATGAGTATTTATAGGAGTACTTATTAGAATGCAAGAGCACTTAGACGTTTTACAAAAAAAAATGGAGCATTTAAAGGAGAGTTTACTGAACAAAGAAACAATTATTAGGTTGGTTAACTAATATAACGACGTTATAATAAAAGTTGACGATATGGACTATTTTAAAAATATTTATAAATATTAGAGATTAATTTAAAAGAAAAAAACTATAAAGACTTAATTAAAAATGAATGTAAAATGTAGTGCAAAAAATATTTACACAAATAGTATTTTTATATACATTTATCAAATTTTTTATTAAATTATAATTATATTTATATTATAGACTGTTTGCGATATTTTCTTGATTAGCTGAGTGAATAAGTTATTATTCTCATGTTTAGGCAATATGCTAAGCAAGACTTCAGCCTTAAATCCCTAAGCTACTAAAGAATGAAAAGCAATAAATAAAGGGCTGTAGATTGCATAAAGGTAAAAGCCTGAAATTAAAGACAAAAAAATTGTAAATAAAGCAATAAAGGCTGAAAGCAATGGTGAAGCATAAAGGAAATAAGGATAAATTGAACTGGATTTGATGAACGGTTATGATTGTTACATTTCTCAATTCACAGAGACTTTACAAGCTTGTCAGCTCAATTCCTTTAGTTTAGGAACAAAAGAAGCTTCCTCAGTTAACTAAATAACTACTAAGTAAGCTAAACATGTAACCCAGTTCCTATTTAGACGTAAATGTGATTATAATGCAGAGTCCAAGTGGTAGAATGCTCACTAACCCAGTCAAATTCATTATTTTATCCTAACCTGCAGCTGAACTACTCAAAAATGCTCTAAAATAGAGAAATTATACCATGTTTCTGATGCATGCTCTAAAAAAAAATTCACCATTAGTTTTAAACAAATTCTCATGAATTTTAAATTAAACAAAACAAAACAAACCAATTTTTATTCTTATTTTTATGGGGAGTGGTTATCATTATCATGCAGAGTTTAGTCAGTTATAGACTTATAGCAACTTAAACTTGATTAAATCAACAATTTAAACTTTTAACTGAATAGTTTGGAACAATCCAATAACAAAAAATTTGTCACATGTCTGCCTTCAATACTAAATTGAAGGGTGTCCGCCGAGTGAGTTTAGTAGTGTTTTTGAACCCGACCTGCTCACTAGAGTAGTGAGTTAGGTTAGGTTGAGTCGATGAGATTTTTTCGCTCAATTCGACCCAACTTGACCTGCTCAAGAGTGAGTTAGGTTAGGTTGAACCCGAGAATCCGGCATTTAAAAAAATACAATTTTTTTTAAAGAAAAGTCAAAATACAAAATATAATAAATTAATATCATAAGTCTAAATCTCAAACATAATATGTCTCAATCTAACAAATTAACACCATAAGTCTCAATCTCAAATATAGTAAGTTTCAATCTAATAAATTAAAATCATAAGTCTCAACTGACCTTACTCAAATATAATACGTATTAATCTCAAATAAACTAAATATCATAAGTCAATAAGTACATAACAAATTAACAACTAATAGATTTTACTAAATCTGGAATAAACTAAATAAAGTTAGTCATAACTTAAACAACAAATTAATCTAACCAATCAAAATCAGTGTCATCACGCATGTCATATGCATTGACATAGTCATTAACTTCACTTTCTATTTTTTTCATATACTCTTTATCATTTAAACGACTTTTTACTAAAAAATGTGGGTGGACCGGGTTTGTGCGGGTTGGACGTGTTCTAACTCGCTACCTGACCCACACAATGCAGGTTAAAACATTTTTCAATTCAACTCAACCAGCGAGTTCAATTCAACCCACATTTTATGAATTGAGTTAGGTCGAAACCCGCGAGTTCGCGAGTTGACGTGACTTACTAAAGACCCCTAACTAAAGTTATTTATCCTTTAGGCCTGTTTCTAAACTTAGCCCATTATTGTAATGTGCATCCATAACTCATTAGTTAACACATAAGTCAAATATTAGTGAAATTGGAATGCAATTTAACCTGGTCCAAATGCCTTGATCTAGCCCTACTTTCATATTTTGTTGTTGTTAACATAGACATTTAATAATAATGTTGATTTCCTATTGAATTTGGTGTATGAAGTAAGAAATAAAATTTTTAAATTCTAAAAACATGAATCCGTGCTGTGGCCAAATAGGCCTTAAAAGTTTTTTTTTTCTTAAAAAATTTGCACTCTTAGCTTTCTTTCTTTGGGATAATTATACTAACCTCATTGCTAACAGTAGCACTGACATCCTTTGTTCTGGTCTAGAACTGGAAGGTGCCTGAAAAGACACGTGTATGGTGGTTTCCTCCTCCTTCTACAGCTGCTCTGGCCTTTCGGTGGAGGGGTTGGGTAACTACAAAAGGACTCCAAAACTCAAGTCAAGCAAGGGTCGAGAGATGTTATTTTTTGGAATTACGTTAGTTCTGCTTATGGATAAAACAACTTAGCCTAATACTTATAGAGCATGCGCATGGTCCCTTCATGATCAGAGTGAGGTACAGGTACGTTGAGATCGTGGCCTGATGGGGAGGTGCCTCTGCTCCACGTTTGTTCAGGCAGAGCCCTGGCGGTAGGTGTCTCCCTCCCACGATCGTCCAAACAGATCCCTAAAGTTAAGGGATGTCGCGTTAACGGCCACCTGCTGTGTCAGACAACAATGGTCCCCACACCCTAAGGGCCATATGTGGCAGATGTTAAGACCTGCGCAGGCCTAAGGGATGCGGTTTTGGTGTACGACCAGATCCTGAGGCTGGAGGGCCTAACCGGGGTGATCACGATGGAGTCCTGTGGTTCACATGTCGGGTTAGCCTTATCTCACGGGACCTTGGACTACGGTCCAGAACAGTTGCCTCCAGCTTGGCGCTTAGGTGAAAATAAGTGTCAAGGTACCACATCTTGGACGGGGTCCGTGGTTCCTTATTGGTGTACTTTGGAGATACCTCCTAGGTTGGCATTTATTGTCATCCCATCATTCAAGGTATGTCTCTTGGCCCCGTGTATGGTTTCGCTGGGCTTTGCATCGCCATACGTGTTGCCAGAATGTGCTGACTCCCTTTTGGGAAACGGTTGCCTTGACTTTATTGGGAATTAACGATCTTTTTAAAGAAGAAATCAATTACATGATGTTTCCCTACTGCACGCTTTTTCTTCGTCCAATCGAAAACGAAGGGCATTTAAGGTGCTTGTTTATTTTGCGTGTTCAATATGTTTTCATCGGATTAATCAAAACACTCTGTTCCTTCTATAAATAGGGGATGTTTGTGCTAAGGCTGGCATTCCTTCCCTCGTGTTTCCTTCTTCCTTGTGCTTTTGCCTAAGTGTGAGTTCCTTTTTATGCGATGGTTCTCTGTATGTTTTATTCAAGGAGGGTTTTGCCCTCTATGAAGGTCATGATGTTCTTGTTTTTTCCTAAGTGCCTAAAATTGCTCTGCCCCCTAGCAAGTGATTTCTTTGACAGGTGGTTTTCTTTCCCAGCGTAATTATGACAGGTGGTTCTCTTCTCCAGTGTACGCGATATGGTTGCTTGTTTGATACTTCATCGGGGGAGAGTTGAGCCATTTACCGTGTTGGATGGAGGCGTTTAGGGCCTAGCTCACGCTTTCCTCCTCCTTTCCAAGGCTTGGGGGTGTATCGTCCCTCAAGAGCACTTGGAAGGGTCGGAGGGACTATTGAAACGGCTTCTGGAGCAACCTGGAGTGTTCAGAAAGCTGGCCAAGGTTCCAGTGAAATGAATTCTTCATGAAGGCTTGTGTCCCCTCTATCGAAAGAGAAAGTATCCTAGTCTCTGCCACCGTTGAGGAGAAGGCAATGCAGAAGACTTGGCACTAATTCCGGGGTCTTGGTTTGCCAATGTTCTTCAAAGTCAATCCACTTTTTCAAGAGGCCGGGGTTGGTCTTGGTGTAGGCGTGGTGGTGGCGGCGACTCTGAGTGATCATGGTGTTCTGGCTGCGTCACATCCACATTTCCCCCGGGGTCCTTAGCCGCTGTTCTTCCGTTATACATTCCATATCTCAATATTTTCTTTTTTCTCTTTTTTCGATGTAAGATGATGTTTGGAATTAGGTTGGATCAATAAAAATTTAATCTTTCGATATCTTGCCTTTTTTCCTTCTCTTTTTTCTATTGTCCATGGTCTTTTATTTTTGGCCGGGGTAAGTCCAATGCTTACCCTGGGTTGGTGACGCCATGTTGCCCCCAGCTTGATGCTTTGGCTTGAAAAGTCAAAGGGACGAGCTTTATGAGTCTGTGGTCCGTGTTCTTTAATCGTTGTCGGTGACAAAGCTTTTTTTTTAAAATGGCTTCTCTGATTTTAGTGAACCTTCTGGAGATGGTTCTTGGAGGTTGCATGATGTTTGAGGTACTGCACAATCATCCTTTTAACTGCCTTTATAGCTGTGTGGGCCACGTGGGCATTTTTGAATGGGCAGACGTGCCTGGAGCTCTGCGCACCATGATGGGTGCTTTTTTGAATTAATGGGTTATGGGGACAAGATTGCCCCTTAACCGTTTTATCATTTATAAGAGGGGTTAAGGGTGTGTGATTTTTTTCACCTATTTCTAAACGTCTTCTTCGTCTGGGGGTTTTGTGTGGCAGAAAGGTGCAGTTCGCGAGCGGTTTTCATCCTTCTTCAAGCTTTTTCGATTGCTTTTAGCGTTAGCTTAAGGTAATTCTTTCCCTTTTATTTCATTGAGCTTCCTTTTGGTTGTTCCTTCATTGATTCTGGGTAATGGCTCTTCAAGTTGGTGTTTCTGGCTTTTCTCCTAGCCCCCTGAGAGCTCCATCTCCGCCACTCCTGCGCAGTGGGGGTGTCTTTCTAAAATTTCAAAATTCAGAGGGAAATGAGGCCAGTATATGGGTGCGAACTTTTTAGTTTGCCCCCTTTCCGTGTCTGAATCTTCTTTTTAAATGATTCTAGCAAATACTCACCGGCCTTTTTTGGGTTTTCTCAGGGTTTTTATGGCAAGAGGCAGGAGGACTAGGGCATCGGTGTCCGAGGTTCGTGAACCGACGAAGGAAGACCCAATTCGGATTTGCCGTGGTTTGGGGTTGGTATACCCGTGGGTGGGAGATGATGTTTGGGATCATCTCTCCAAGTATTCTTCTGAGACCGCCCTCCGGCAAGCGCTAGATTACGTGCATTTGATGGATGAGAGGGCACGTGACAATGAGTTCGAAGTCATTTGTCCGCAGTGGAATGAGAGAGTATGCGCAAACCGGGAGGAGGGCCCTCATTTCATGTTTCTGTACGAGTCTCTTTTTGTAAAGTTGGGGCTGCGGTTGCCTTTTTTAGAGTTCCAGATTGACGTTCTTTGGACTCTTCGTGTAGCTCTAACCCAGGTTCATCCAAACGGCTGGGGCTATATTATAGGCTTTGAAAGGTTCTGCCATGTGATAGGGTTGCACTACTAAGTCAACACTTTTTTCTACTTTTACCATTGTGTGTGTTTCCAGGGCTCATCGGAGCAGAAGAACTGGCTTACTATCCGGTCTAGGGGAGGTCGGAAATCCTTTGAGATCTTTCAAGATAGCTTTAAGGAGTTTAAGATGACCTTCTTCAAAGTGACGGTGGCTAAGGGGTTTCACCCTTTTTATTTGAATGCTGAGGGGAACCCAAAGTTTCCCCTATACTGGACCCCGGATGCATAGGCTACTCTGACTGTTCTGTTTGAAAAGGAGGAAGAGCACCTGACTCCGGAGAAACTTACGACGATTAAGTTCATATGCCGGCATGCCAAAGAACGTGGAAAAATCAGCATTAAGGATGTCCTTAATACCCCTAGTGATGACCTTCTCTTTACTTAATTAGGTGGGGAATAAGACACCGTGGTCCACCTTAAGCTTTCAGAATTCCAACATGCCTTGTGTTTTCATTTCCTTGGTTTCTAATGTGTTTTTTCTTTCTCTATTGCAGTTAGTGGTATGACATCCGGGCTCTCTATTGCGGCTTTGCGAAACATAAAGGCTCGGTCACGAAAAGAGAGGTCTTCAAGTGCCCCTTTAGGCTCTGCTCCGGCATCCACTGACCGGGGTGTTGTGATTAAGGAGACCTCTGCCCACTCGGGGTCTGGTCAGTATGCCCAGATGAAGAAGAGGGGAGTTGCTGAGGAGTCATCGGATCGAGGAGTGAAAGTGACCCCAGATGACAGTTTTGAGGAGAGGCTGGTCCTCCTGCCCGTTATCGAGGGACGTGCTGATCCCCGACCCTTCCTTGATGAGCGGCTTATGAGTCGCGAGGTGACGGAGCGTATATCTCAATGAAGTTTGGCTCAAGTTCTGATTGAGCTTCAGGCCTCGTCGCTTCGTACCACTGCGAAGATTCGTTATATTGAGATGTCTATTGAGGAGGCCGATAAGAAGGTGGCGGGTGAAATTAAGAAAAAGGATTGGGAGATCAAAGAGGCTGCATTGAAGCTGAACGTTTCCTTCCAGCTGAACGAGGATGTTCAAACCAGGAACGCAGAGCTGGAGAAAGAGCTAGCCAAGGTCCGGTTGGCCAATAAAAAGCTCGAGGCAGAGAAAGTTCAAGCCAAGAAGGAGGGAGCCTCTGTCCGGGGTCGTTTATCCCAGCTTGAAAGGGATAAGGATGAGCTGATCATTGTTTCTGAAAGGATTGGAGGGGAGCAATTTCAGAATGCTGTGGCCCAGATTCAGCACTTCAACCCTGGTGTTGAGCTGGCCTTGGAAAATCTTAACTCCGACAAGGTTTTCATGGATGATCTTCCTCAAGATGAAGCCGCCCCAGAGATTGCTCAGACTTCTGACGTAGAGGATACCGGAGCATAATAAATTTTTTTTTTGCCCTTTGCGAATGGTTAAGTATTGTATGAACTACTGCTCCATTAACCGGGGTGATAATTTATATATTTTGCTTTGCTATCTAATTTTCTATTTCTTTGATTTATTTGCTCTCTGTGGTTTGCCTTGAGTCCAACGCTCATTACATGGTTGTCCTATCACCTTAGTTTGTGATCCAATATCCATCATAATAGACATTTGGAATTTCCAACTTAGGCAATATTTTAATGTCCTGGTTCATGGTCCAGTGCTCATGGTGACGAGTGTCTAGAATTCTGAACTTAGGCAAATTTAACATCCTAGGGCCAGTGCTCATAATAAAGAACATTTGGCATGTTAGGGTTTAGCAAACATAACCTTGCTCGGGGTGTTTATTGTCCCTTTGGCTTAGGTATAAGCGTGGGTCATGGGTTAGTTGACCCCTATTGTTACTTGTCTGACCTTTAGAGCGATCGATAAAGGTTTTGAGCTTGGATGTTGACCCTATAACTTACTACCAAAAGTCTTGGTGTGTTATACCTCTTGACCTGAGTTTCTTTATGTATTCCTTATAGAAAAAAGCTTCTAGCTGACATTTTCATTGATCAGTTTTAAGGGACCAGGGTCCGTAGAGAACATACAATTTCTGCTGGGGCAGATTAAACCTTACCGTAGAGAACATACAATTTCTAGCTATAGTATTTTCTAAGTTTATCTGCATTCCAATAGTTCTTGATTAGGCTGCCTGTTAGTGTTTCCAAGGTGTAGGCTCCCTTACCGGTGCTGATGACGATACGATAGGGGCCTTCCCAATTAGGAGCTAACTTTCCCTGGGAGGCATTTCTCCCTCCTATGTCCATCCTCCTGAGCACTAAGTCTCCTGGATATAATTTTCTTGGGATCACCTTTTGATTGTATCTGGTCGCGGTCCTTTGTTTAAGGGCCGCGTCTCGTATATGCGCCACGCTCCTTCTTTCTTTTATTAGGTCTAAGTTGCCGCGAATAAGTCCGGGATTGTTGTCTAGTGAGAACTGCTGATGATGCCAGCTCAGTTCTCCTATCTCCACCGGGATCATGGCTTCGCACCCATAAGTAAGTCTAAAGGGGGTTTCTCCCGTGGTGGAATGGGGGGTAGTCCAGTATGCCCAGAGTACATGATCCAGTTGTTCGACCCAATTTCCCTTAGCTTTATCTAGCTTTTTTTTTATTCCTCGTACAATAACCTGGTTAGCGGCCTCAGCTTGTCCGTTTGTTCTAGGGTTTTCAACGGCGCTGTAGTGGTGTTTGATTTTCAATCCGATCAGTAATTCCTCGAAGCCTTTGTCTTTAAACTAGGTTCCGTTGTCCGTTACTATGGACTCCGAAATTCCAAACCTGGTGATAATATGTCGCTATGTGAACTTTTGAATCCGTGCCGCGGTAATTGTGGCTAAGGGTTTTGCTTCAATCCACTTTGTGAAATAATCCACTGCTACCACTAAGTACTTCAACTGGCCAGGGGCTTAGGGGAAGGGGCCCTGGATATCCATGCCCCACCTGTAGAACGGCCAGGGGATTGACACTGTGGATAGTTCCTCTGAAGGGGCTTGATAGTGATCAGAATGACGTTGGCACTCGAGTCTCTAATTTTGATGTAAAGTTGATACCTCTTGACTTAGCGAGTTTCTCCTTTTAGAGTGGTGGCAATTTTCATGCTGTCACGATCCGGACGTGTGCATGAGCGTCCGCTTCCATTGTTGGCCAGTAGTATCCTGCTCTTAACACTTTTAAAGCTAAGGCATTGCCTCCGAGGTGGTGTCCGCAGCTTCCTTCGTGGACCTCGAACAGGACGTACTCTACTTCTTTCGGGGTGAGGCACTTGAAAAGAGGGGAGGAGAAGCCATGCCGGTATAGGTGACCGTCATAGATGGTGTACCTCACCGCTGTCCTAATCAGTTTAGATGCTTCTTTGGGATCTGAGGGGTATAGGTAGAGCGTTTCACCGGGGTCCGGTCTTATCAAGATAGAAGGGGAGGAAAGCAATTTCTTTAGGGATAGGAAGGCATCTTCACACTCCGGGGTCCATTTAAAACTTTTCTCCTTTTTCAGGAGATTAAAGAAGGGCAGAGACTTATAGGCTGCCTTGGCGAGGAACATTGTGAGAACTGCAACGCGGCCTGTGAGCTGTTGGACCTCTTTAACGTTTTGGGGACTGCGCATGTCTAGGATGGCCTGGCACTTATTAGGGTTAGCTTCAATCCCGTGATGGGTTAACATAAATCCCAAAAAAATTTCAGCCTAGACCCCGAAGGCACATTTCTCGGGGTTCAGCCTCATGTTGTACTTCCTGACCTGGTCAAAAACTTCCATCAGGTTTGTCACATGTGATTCGTCCTGTGGGGTTTTTACTATCATATCATCTATGTATACTTCTAGCATCTTCCCCACCTGGCCTTCGAAGACCTTATTCATCATCCTCTGGTAGGTAGCTCCCGCGTTCTTTAGGCCAAAGGGCATGACCTTATAGTAGTAGCTTGCCTTGTCAGTGATGAAGGCGATTTTATCCTCGTCTGCAGGACACATAGGGATTTGGTTGTACCCGGAGTACGCGTCCATGAATGACAACCATTTAAAACCTGAGGAGCTATCCACCAGCTTATCCACTTTGGGGAGTGGGTAAGGATCCTTAGGACAGGCCTTATTGAGGTCAGTGTAGCCTACACACATCCTCCACTTCCCATTTGATTTCTTAACCAGGACGACGTTGGATAGCCAAGTGGTATAGGAGATTTCTTTGATGAAATTGCCATCTAGCAGCTCTTTAACTTGCTCCTCGATGACTTACTATCTTTCTAGTCTGACCTTTCTCCTCTTTTAAGCGATGAGTTTTGAGTCTTTTCGGATAGAGAGGCGATGACAGATAAAGCTGGGGTCGAGTCCTGGCATGTCAGACGTTGTCCAAGCTTAAAGGTCTTTGTTTTTGGACAAAAGCTCTATCAGCTGTTGTTTTTCATTTTCTTGCAAATGCGCTCCAATCTTGGTAACTTGCTCTGACTTGGTTCCAAGTTGTAGAGGCTGTAGCTCGCTTTCTAGTTGAGGTCTGGTTCCACGTAGTTCTTCTCTAGCATCTAACTCGGTCATTAATATGTTGACTTGATCTAGGACTGGGCTTGCAGTGGTGGAATTCTCCCTTTTGGGCGCTCTACAGACTCTTAAGCTTTTGTTGTAACATTTCCTAGCAGCAACTTGGTCCCCTTTCACGGTGACGACCTCGTTGTGCTTGTTTGGAAACTTCATCACGAGGTGGGTAATGGATACGACGGCACCAAGCGTGTTTAGGGAAGGGTAGCCTAGGATAATGTTGTAGACCAAAGGGCAGTCTACGACCAAAAATCTCACTTTGACTGTCTTAAACAGTTTCGTGGTGCCCAAGGTTAGATGAGTCTCGTAGTATCCTATCGAGGTGATCTTCTCGCCTATGAAGCCTGTTAACTCCCCGTCATACAGGGTCAAGTCTGAAAGTGGGACTTCTAGCTTTTGGTAGAGATCCAGGAACATGATATTTGCTGAGCTCCCTTGGTCTATAAAGATTCGGCGGACTTCGGTGTTGGAAATTATTCCAGAGATGACGAGAGGGTCGTCGTGGTCTGGGATTATTCTGGCGTAGTCTTCATCTAAAAAGGTGATGGGCGGAGTCTTTCCTTCCTCTACCCGGGGTTCTTACTTGGGGTGAGAGATGCTAAAGACCGCCATCTTTAGAGCCTTTTTCCTTGCTCCATTTGATGGTCCTCCCCCAGCGAATCCCCCTGCTATGGTGTGGATCGTCCTATTTGGTTCAAGACGTCGGTCGTCCTCGCCTCCAGGCGGGGTTTCTCTTTCTCTATTTTCCCTGCCATTGCCATTGCGGTGGGTTGGGGTCCTGGACCTTCTTCTGGGGCTGCGGGACCTCCTTCTTTAGCGAGAAGATGGGCTCCATTGCTTCTCATCTCTGCTCTTTCCGTGGTGATTGTCACCTCGAGCACGAGCGATGTACTGGTGTAATCGCCCGGCCTTGATCAGGAATTCTATGGCATCCCATAGCTAGTAGCAGTCTTCAGTGTCATGGTCATAACGTTTGTGCCATGCACAGTGTTTAGAGTGGTCTTTCTGTTTATTCTTCTTGATGGGTGGAGGCCTCCGAATATTTTGGAACTCGGTCTGCATTACCTCCCTCAGGATCGTTTCCCGGGGGGTGTTCAGAGGAGTGTAATCAGAATGTCGCCTCCGTGGTGGACTACCTTTGGGACGCAGGGACCTTGAGGAATCTTGGTTGGGTTTCTGACGAGGGAGGTCATCTTTATCCCACCTCCTCAGGTTCTCTGTTGCCTCCTCAAGGTTGACGTACTTTTGGGATCGTCTTTGGAACTCCCCCAGGTTTTCTGACTTCTTCTTTACTAGGGACGCAAAAAATTCAGAACCCACACGGAGGCCGCTCCTGGAGTAGTGAAGGGCTATTTTATCGTCAAAATTTTTCACGTTGGTACACGCTGCCATGAACCTTCTTACGTAATCACGGAGGGGTTCGTCCTGTCCCTGCCGAATTTTGGCAAGAGACTCGATGGACTTAGGTTGTTCCTTGCTGGTGGTGTACTGGAGCAGGAATCGTTGCTTCAGATCTACCCAGTTTACCACAGACCTCCGTGGTAAGCAGGAAAACCATTAATAGCTCTTTTTTTTTAGAGATAGGGGGAAGACACGGCATAGCAACTCCATGGATCCTCCATGAAAGAACATGAATTGTTCAAATGCATTCACGTGCTCCTGGGGATCCGTGGTTCCATCATAGATCTCTAGGTTCACCGCGAACTTGAAAATTTTGGGTACGCGGTACTCCATGAGCTGGTCGGAGAAGGGTTGTTCTTAGATGTCGTGGTGCATGTTGTTGTTCCCGACATTGGACACCGTGGCGTCAGCATGAGGCCTCCTTCGATTGTTATCCGTGCTGCGTTCCCCTTTATGGCAGTCTGGCTTAGGACGATTTTCATGTATAGCCCGTTGCATGTTTTCTAGCCTTTGGTATTGCTCGTTTAACATGTCCATATGTTGCTGTAGCATATTTTGGAACTACTGTTAGGACATGTGAGATTGATTCTCACGCTTGGAACGAGCTGTTCGGTCACCAGGTTCACCGCGCGGCATTCCCAAGCACTTAGTTGCTGGGATTCTGCGCTTTTGGATCTAGTTGTCCCCTTCGCCTGGATTCCCAGTCTGTCTCTTACAGAGACACTGCGTGATGGGTTGGGACTTTCGTCTGAGAATGAGGTGAAATGCCCCTCATGCTGGTGCTCTGCGTTGAGTGGCTGATTCCTCATAGCAGGGGCTTCCAAATCAAGCGGTGGGATTCTCGACCGCTGATTAGCAGAGGTTTGTGAGATATCTCTCTTCGAAATTTGTCTTGTGTTTACCATGATGGAGTGGGGTTAGAATTTTACCAGATCCCCACAGTCGACGCCAATGTTCTGGTCTAGAACCGGAAGATGCTTGAGAAGACACGTGTATGGTGGTTTCCTTCTCCTTCTACAGCTGCTTTGGCCTTTCGGTGGAGGGGTTGGGTACCTGCAAAAGGACTCCAACGATTAAGTCAGGCAAGGGTCGAGAGATATTATTTTTTGGAATTACGTTAGTTCTGCTTATGGATAAAACAACTTAGCCTGATACTTATAGAGCATGCGCATGGTCCCTTCATGATCAGAGTGAAGTATAGGTACATTGAGATCGTGGCCTGATGGGGAGGCGCCTCTGCTCCACGTTTGTTCAGGCGGAGCCTTGGCGGTGGGTGTCTCCCTCCCACGATCATTCAGATAGATCCCTAAAGTTAAGGAATGTCGCGTTAATGGCCACATACTGTGTCAGACAACAATGGTCCCCACACCCTAAGGGTCATATGTGGCAGATGTTAAGACCTACACAAGCCTAAGGGATGCGGTTATGGTGCACGACCAGATCCTGAGGCTGGAGGGCCTAACCGGGTTGATCACTACGGAGTCCCGTGGTTCACATGTCGAGTTAGCCTTATCTCATGGGACCTCGGACTACGGTCCAGAACATCCTTTTTATTTAAAAAATTACATCCTTATCTCTTATTTTATATATTGTTCTTATTTCTTAACGTACACCCTTCTTTTTTTAAGAAATGACACATATCTCTCTTACTCTATATATGGATCCTAAACAAATTTTCTTTGAAAATAATAAAATGATTTTTCTAACAAGTGCTTTTAATATAAAACACTTGTTAAGGATTCAAAATAAATTTTTTATATGAAAAATAAAATATTTAATGTATTAAAAATTGATAAAATTTTACTTTTAATGCAAACCTCCCATTTTAGATTCCTTAAAACCCTAAATAAAATAGGAGAAGTAGGCATAATTTTTCAAACAAACGAAAATGTCAATGTAATAAGTGCTAATATAATAGTCAGTGTAATCACTCATTTTTTATTGAACTTTTTTTATTAATAAATTATTAATTTCAATTATTAGTGAAAAACATATCACCAAGTCATAGATCTAATATACCAAAACATTTGTATTTTTTTGATTTATTGCAAACATTTGTATTTAAAAGCATAATTTTCAAAACTGGATCAGACTAGCCAATTGGACTAGAAAAATTGGAAACCGATCCTTTGAGCAGTTGAGTCTACTCTTAAAAAATCAAATTTTCAAAAATTGGCAAAGATTTAGAAAAATTAGTTTTGAACTAGTTGACCCATGTGAAGAGGTCACAGTTCACATGATTAAATTGATAAAGAAAAAAATTTAAAAACTTTTTCTAAAATTTTCTTAGCTCTATTTATTATTCGGTTCTCAATTTAAAATCCAAATTAAGCCTTTCTCTTAATTTTATGATAAATCAATTTAATTATGTTAAAAATGCATTCAAATATTTTTTCTTAGTTATATTAATACACTCAACATATGTATATTATATTTTTGTTAGATATTGTTATACATTTATATAATATATATTTATAGACATAAAATCCTAATTCGACACTGTATAATTTTGATTGAATCTCAAAACTTCAAACTTTTTTTTCTTTACCGATTCTTAAAACATTGTTTAAAAGAATAGAAACCATAATGACATGCACGTTCCTAGAATTCTGCGAGATCATAAAAGCAAATGATCTTCCTAGAATATATTCTGTTGATCGTAAGTGACTTATTCTGAATTGCAAGAGTCATAACTTTAACAACAACAAAAAAAAAAAAACTAATAAATGGTGCTGTTTTAGATAATAGGTCGACCTTTATTAGATACTGTCACTGCATATTGAGAATGTCAAATGCCATTTGGTAGCCCCATTTTGTCCATTTTTATCGCTTTGAAAACCATGGGTTGGCAAGTAGTAACAAGCGACATTCTTGCATGCATAATGTCTACATGCATATTTGTCATTATCATTTGAGAGCAATGTTATATGCGCGGAAAATGATCCTCTCGTAAGAAAGTTTTTCATGATAAAATTATGTAAAGAAAAAGATAAATACAAAATGTTGAAGTCCTCTTAAAATTTGTAGAACCTTGTGTTAAGATCTTTGTATTTTTCTCTTTTCTTACATAACTTTGTCAAATCATGTAAAAATTTCACACAATAGTATTCATTCTCTATATCATAGAATACTTTTCTAAATATTTGATTCTTTCGTCTTTTTCTTTCTCTCTTCTCCTGTGCCATCAAATGACTCTCCTAAAGCCTTTGTAATATCAAAGTCTCTACATATATCATCTCTCTTATCTTTGATGTCTTATAACAGATTCTATGCAAATCATTTTATATATTCTAATCACAACAGTACGTGTCTAGCACATGCAATGCTTATAATATAAATAAAAAACAATATATCTTCAAGATATTATATTTTATTGTTCAGTTAATTGTATGGTAAATTAAATTACAGTGGCGGAACTTGATACAAAATCTTGGAAGCCAAGAAAACCAAATAGAGGACGTATGAAAACTAAACAATCATGTTAGTGCCTTGAAAATGTTAATAATTCATGGCTTGTTTTCACCGTCAAATCATAGCCTACTAATTCTTATATGAAATTACTCAATAAAAACTATCATATTTTTTTAATATGGCATCTTTCTTTTTTCTTTTTCTTAAAGTATTCTTACCCGATAAGTGAAAAATTAATTTTTTAGATACTTAAGCGGAGACCCATTCTAATAGTATTATTTTCATATACATAAATCTTAGATCGAACCTAAGATTATATACTTAAGTGATTCGAACTCCTTTCACTCAAGCCAACACTTGTTGGTAATATCTTTCTTTTAAACATGGTAGAGCTAAAAAACTCAAAAACAAATTAAGAAAATTTGGGCCTAGCTGCCTCCCTCAGCCTTAACTAAGATCCATCCTTGATTGGTGTAATTTGCATGGGTAATTGTAGATCAATAAACTAATGTTAGATAATTTTAAAAAATTAGTCAAAACTTTAACAAAATTTAGTTAGAGTAAACCTACAATTTGGCTATCGAAATATTAATTTGATCTTTGAAAGTTTGGTGACATTAAGTTAATCCTCAAAATTCATCACATGACATTATTTAATTTGGTTCCAATAAACACTAATTTTAGAATTATTTTGATGTTAAAAATTTATTATTCGATGACTAAATTGATGTAATAATCTTTTGAGGACTAAATTAGTATTTTGAAAATCTTTCAGAACCAAAATGAGGTTTACTTATTTAGTTATATTTAAGCGTGATTATTAGATAAGATGAAATAGAAATCACCAAAAGTGAATATATATGCCAACTAATTCTGTAAAAGATTCTAACAAAATTTTGTATATCTAACATTTTCCATTCATCATAAACTAATCATAACGTTATTTTTTAAACCTATGTACCAAAGAAAAAGCATTATTTTTTAACGTTGACCGTTATATAATTAACTGGTTGAGCAACCAATTATGCAGCTATTTGGTTCAATATTTATCTTTCTCTAAGAAAAAAAATAGCACTAAAGATATATTAATTACCTCAAGATGATCAATTAGAGGGATTCAACTCATGCATATGGAGAATGCAGTCATATCAGCATCTCTTTAACTAGTTGAGTCAAGCATTGGCGAGATTATTTAATATTTAAAATTTAAACGTTATATATACTTTTATTTTTGGAATAAAACATAAGAAATTCTCTCTAATTATAAGTTATGTGTAAAAAACTCTCTCGTATTTTAACACTAATTAACACGATTCCTTAAACTCATTAAACTGTATATATTGCATAGTTTAGTTAATTCAAAACTTATAAGAGGTCAATATACATTAATATACATAGTTTAGTTAATTCAAAGGGACGTATTGATGAGTTTTAAAACATAGGGAGTTTTCTACACATGACTTATAATTTCTTGTTGTATTTTGCTTTTTTTTTTTTGAAAATTTTAAACACTATACATTGTAACTTAGAAAATTAAACATATCTTTCTAAGTTTTTAGTTGGGTAAAATTTTTGACTATATATTTCTTAGTTTTATCATTTACATTAATTAATAATTATATAAATTGGCTTAATGTAACTTTTTTCTGTTCCTCGTTGTTATTAATTAAGTGTTGTACCTACTAACATTCTATCACATTTCACGAGTCTTTTTTTCATAAAACAAGATGGCAGTTACTTAGTTTCTCAATTGATTGAAATGAACTGAACTTAACTTGGAATGGTTTCTTGTTGGAATGATATATATTATCTTCCTTGAGATGAATTTTCATCTATACATTTGATTATAGTGTCCTACGCGTCAAGCGAAACCTTCCTTTTTGCTTCTTGACTTGTGCTTTGAGTATGCTTTTTACTCGAGATGTCATTGTCCTCATGCTTTTTGCAGGGTCTCTTAACCTCGATTTCCTTGGCGTAACCCGTATATCCTTCTTCGTCAGAGTCAATATATAATGATCTCTCCCTTGTAATTTCCTTTTTCAAAGCTGTGTTCTTGTGGTTTTGTGGGTTGGACTTGGAGGGGATATATCATTGCAAGTTGGAGGACCATGTAGATTCTTGGGTTCTTCTATGTGAGAGATTTACTAGCTTTCTTTGCATGTCACAACTTTCACCTGTTTTAGTATGTCTTTGGTTCAGACGTATCCTCTATATATATGTTTTGAAGGCCTTGATCAACCTCTTACATATGGGCTTGATAGCCAATAGATGGCATCAACAAGAAGATAGGGGGAAAAAAAGTGATGAACAGTATTCCAAAATATCAATTGCTCAAGCTGAATTTGTGCTGTATATCAAACTTTGTTATCAATAACTACTTAGCAAGTCCAGGAAATATTTTACACTTAGATACAAATCAACAAGAATTCGGTAATGTATAATATACTCACACACAGAGACACACTAATGATGCGTATCTATATCACTTGCTCATGATCAGAACCAGAAGTTGGCTCTCAAACTTCTTCAAAATGCTCTTAAGTTTCATTCAAAGGTTTCCAATATCAATCAATATTGGAAGCCTTTGAAGGGAACTTGTAAGCTTTAGGCATTATCCGACTATGTTTTTAACTGTTTTCTCACTGCTATATGAAATACCAAGTTTTAGTGGCTTTATATAGTGATTAGCAGCGCTTGCTTTGACAAACGGATAGGATCACAGTTTTAGCACCACGCACCATACAAAGTTACAAACATCTACTTGCCCAATTTTCCGGATTCGGTTCTCCATTAATCTTAATTATTGTGATTCGTCTTTATCAAAGAGTGATTCTTAAATCAATAGCACAACATATACAATATTTCTAAGGAAATCTAGGGTAACAAAGGAAAAGAAAAGGTAAAGTAAGTTTTAATATATATGATAATCATGATTTTAAATTGCAATCATCAATCACATTGCAATCGTAATTGTAATTGTATCAATTGCGTTTTTTCGCAATTATTTGCAATTGCGATAATACAACAAAATTACAATCACAACTCTGACTACAATCGCTATTTCATTTTTTAGGTTTCCTTGTAGTATCCGTCCGCTTGAAAGGCGAATGACAAATTTGCAACAGTATTATTTGGCTCCGAAGAGGGGAACCGCTTCCAACTGTATTTTTTCCATACACATTAACCAACCGCTATTTAAAACTATGATTATAATACTGGTTATAAGAGAAATTCTTAAGTACTACCCAATAGAAACTCTCATGCTTTGTATTATTTAGAGGTGGTGCATCATACAACTTAATTAAGGGTCCTCCCTTCAAAATTTTCCAGAGTTCCATTTTTTTTTTAATTTGCTTAAGAATGGTTCCCTCCAAGCTATTTTTTTTATCATTCTAGCTCCGTCCCTAACATTCAGTTATGTAAGTTATCATTATCTTACATTTTATATCTGAGTTGCTACATATTAAAAGCTATATGCCATTAGCTTGGAGAAATGTCTATACTTTAGACAAATAAATACTACGTAATGATGTACACAAAAAAAAAAAAAAAACTCCGTAATGATGCAACTAGGCATTTCTCAAATTCTTGCCTTAAACTTTTTGACTTGTAATCGTTGTTTATATCACGATATAATAAGAATTAAAAAAAAACTCAAAATTTCATATGCTTTTTTTTTTTATAAGCAAATATATTAAAAAGGAGCACAAGGGTACTCCAACCAAATTTCATATGCTTTGATCATTATTCTCAAAGCCTTTTTATCCGTGCAAAGCAAGAATTAATCAGAGTACTTTATAAGTAGGAAAAACTTAAAAAAAACAAAGATAATAAAGCTTGACTAAAAATTAAGTTGACAAAGTATTAAAATGTAGTTTACGTTCTTGCCTATGGTCAATTTTTAGGAGCCACCATCCTCTGCAGAGAGTTTTTAAGAGGGCAAAAAATTATTTGGTATACTTAAAGTAGAACAAGTTGATACTTTTTAGAATAAACTACAAAATTAGTCCCTGAAAAATTGGGCGGGAAGAAATTAGTTCCTACAGAAAATTAAGATATCCTATGCTCTTCGAATGTTTATTTAATTACTAAATTTTGATATCCCTAGGGACTAATTTGCATTCCCATAAAGACTATTTGAAGTAACTTTAAAAATATTTGTGAACACGGAACATGTAAAATATTTTGGGACTAATTTGTTCCCACCAAAATTTTTTAGAAACTAATTTGGTAGTTTACTATATTTTTAAAATTGTTTATCTTTGTAATTGATTTAAATATTTCTTTTGGATACATTCAAGTGTAAGCAGTTAGGTATGGGAAGCCTGGTATAGAATCAAATTTCTCATATCAACGTCACAACCTTATTTTAAAGGCATGGTGGGATGAAATTTATCTTCTGCTGGATTAGGAAAAGAGTTATTCGTAAGTTATTTATAAATATTATGGTAAACTCTTATCAAGACTTATGACATGTTTTGACTTTGCAATGGGCATTTTCTCACCAATAAAATTTAATTCATTAAATTAAAAAAGAGTTATTTTTGACCAAGTTTTTGTGGTTAATGAATATGGGAGTTAACTCTAACTTTTTCTTAGAGAAAAAGAATCGCTTTCTAAGGGTCATAAATGTTAAATTTTTGCGTCGCCACAAATGATTTTACGTGTAAACCAAACTAACACCTTTAACATAATAAACAAATTTATCCTGACTTTACTCTTTTTATTGCTGTAATTTGGCTTCTGCAAGACAAAACAAAAGTCCATAATGTCATTCTCTTTATTGGTATGTTCTTGTCCTTTTCATATATTTTGTTTAAATAATTTGAATTTGCTTCTGGGTATAGTCGTGTCCTCTCTTGTGAAATAGATAGGTAATATATCTATGATTTGGTTAATTTTTCAGGTGTCATGAACAGTTTGTTTTCAGTTTACGGTATACTCTTTTAGCACTTCTTATATGCTTTTATTTGCATTTCTGGTAACAATTCACCTGACATTGCATATCATATGATTGAAATTCGACTGGTGTAGATATTTATGATGATTCAATATCTCGAAGAGTCCACTCTAGTGATGCTGAGAAGTTTGCTGAACTTTGTCCCTGCCCCTGTAATGGTGTCGGATGGGGAGTTATTTGGTGAGTTTTGCAATATGGAAAATCACTTGAAAGCACAAGCAGAGGAGAAATTTTTTGGGAGTAATGATGCAGGCATTATAGGGTTGGAACATTTTTGTTACAAAATAAATTCATAACCCTCTAATAAACTTCTGTTTATAAGCCTGATTTCATTTTGCCACCCTATAGTTTGTTTGTTTGTTTTTTATTTATAATGAAAATTAATAAATTTCTTCAAGATTAACAGAAATAACAATTGAGACAGTTAAATAGTAGCAGAATATGGCAGAAGGAGCAAAAGGTGCATAAGTAACAGGAAGGCATGAATAATATATGCCTTGTAACTGGTGGCATAAACTTAACTTATGGTTTATTAATTAATAACTTGTCCTTAATCTTCCTTTTTGTAATGCGTTCCTTTTTATTAATTACTCGTCACTAATAATATATGCCGTATAACTGCTGGGGCATAAACTTGTGTGTGTGTGTGTGTGTTTTTCGTTAATTACTCGTCACTATTCTTCCTTTTTGTAATGCATTCCACTTACAGGGGGATGATAGCATTTGAGTTTCTTTGAGGATCCTTGTACCTTGGACTTGTCATATTATCATGAGGTATATATTCAATATTTCAATTTATTCTATGTACATATTTACTTAATCATGTTTCTTATTCAATATCTGTAAGAGTTAATTAATCTTTCGGATGTATTCTTCTGAAGTAAAATTGAACATGAAATTTTTTTAATTCAAATCGGTTATAGAGAATAGTCTATCATCACTCATGATTGAGTGTCAACAGACACACATACAGATACACACATATACATGCCTAGTTACACTCTATGAAACATGTCTCATCAAAATTCTATGGAACATGTTCCTTTTTTTTTTTGGGGGGGGGGGGGGGGGGGGTCTAATTTTATGATATATATGATGGTTGCTTAGTTACACTCTATGAAACATGTCTCATCAAAATTTTGGCTTGGCTTCACTTATTAGTATTAGTTTGGTATCCTCTTATGGAAAATTTAAAGATAAATTTGTCATGCTATTTTTTTTTATATAAAAATCTCATCCTAATATTTTTCACACACGTTTACGGGCACACTAAACTGAATCTTATAATAGAATCTTCTTAGCCATTGCTCTTCCTGTAATGAATGTCAACAGTAATGTGTTGTCAAACAAATGCTTTTGTAACAATATTATGCTTGATAACTACTTCTATGATTCATAAATTTAATAAATGATGGAGAAAAAAATATAAGGAAAGACAATTCAATAAATGGTTCAAGACTCGAGTACTGATGGGGATATGGTTAGACGTTGGCAAGACTGCAATAATATCCTAAAAGATAAGTGAAATAAGAGAAGGTGAATTACCCATTTCTTGAAAATGCACATGCTTTTGCACAAAAGTGTTTTGGAGCCATAGATTTCTTGCTTCTTTACTTCACCCTCCTCCCTTTCATTATATTATAGTAGAGGATCTTGATCAGAGAACGAATATATTTATCAAAGTCAGCCCTTTTTGAAGTTTATGACAGCCAGAACCAAGAAGTAAGTCTTCAAGTTCCCTCAAATTCTTACAACATTCTAGTTTATAATTGAATGTTGGAAGCTTTTGAGGGAACATGGAGATTTCTTCAGTTAGACTCAGTCTTAGTATTATGTATGTATGTGTGTGAGTTTGATCAAGCGATAGAATTGGGTTTATTTATGGGCATGGTTGGTCCTTCCTCTCAGGAAAGGACAGAATCTTGTGTCCATACCTTCTAATTTATTTGCATATATTATTCCATTGTCCATATCTTGGTTATGATGTTATTTTCCATCTTTTATATCACATTATGAAATGAGTATCATATTTATAATGAAGCTTACATATCCTGCAAAACTTTATCATGTTACTACATAAAAGGAAAAAAAAAAAAAAGAAACAAAGGAATACATAAAAACGACCACCAATTGTATTCTATATATGAACAAAATTTGCCCTCTTATATTTTGTTGAAAAAAAATTAAGAGTGAGGATAATAAGGTAATTGTGGGGATATATATATATATATATATATATATATATATATATATATATATATATATATATATATATATATATATATATATATTCCCTCTTATATTTTGTTTTTTTCCTATAAGATTGGAGTTTAACATTTTACACAAATAAGCTCACAAAAAAGAATGGTTAAATTAAAATTTTAGTATCTATAGTTTTCATTCATTTTCAGTTTTGTTCCTGTAGTATTTTTCTTTTCAAAATAATTTTTATATTTACAAACATTTTTAAAATAGTTTATATTGTTAATTTCTGTTATAACATTGTCAATTTAGTCCCTACTAGATATTTTATAATAAAAAAAGAACATATAAAAGAACACTTACTCAACAAAGGAACACTTACTTAAAAGAAATGAACACCTATAAAAGCACTTAGACATTTTACAAAAAAACAAAAGGAGTATTTAAAGGAGAGTTTAAGGAACAATTACTAGGTTAGCTAACTAATATAATGACGTTATAACAAAAGTTGACGATAGAACTTATTTTGGAAATGTTTGTAAATATGAAGACTAATTTGAAAAGAAAAATTATAGAGACTAAATTAAAAATGAATGTAAAATGTAGTGATCAAAACTTTAATTTAACAAAAAAAATTACACAAATAGTATTTTCATATACATTTATCAAATAATTTTTTATTAAATTATAATTATATTTATAGTATAGACTGTTTGCCATTTTTTCTTGATTAGCTAAGTGAATAAGTTTACTCATATTTTTTATTCTCATGTTTAGGCGATATGCTAAGAAAGGACTTTGTTCTTCAGCCTTAAATCCCTAAGCTAGTAAAGAATGAAAAGCAATAAATGAAAGGCTGTAGATTGCATAAAGGTAAAAGCTGAAATTAAAGACAAAAAAAGAAATGTTTTATTCTCATATCCAATCATCTTAATTATTGAATAAAGAAAGTATTGAATATTTTTTATATTCTTAAGATATTAAATATATTTATTTTTTTATTTAATAATTTCTTCATTTAGTATTAAGAGGATTATTAGAAAGAATTTGTAGGAGTATATAGCATTATTCAATTTGTAAATAAAGCAATAAAGGCTGAAAGCAAAGGTGAAACATAAAGGAAATAAGGATAAATTGAATTGGATTTAGTGAACGGTTATGATTGTTACATTTCTCAATTCACAGAGACTTTACAACCTTGTCAGCTCAATTGTATGAGGCACCGCCCCTAAATAATACAAAGCATGAGAGTTACTATTGGGTAGTATTTAAGAATTTCTCTTATAACTAGTATTATAGTCATAGTTTTAAATAGTGGTTGCAGTCGAGAGTTGTGATTGTAATTTTGTTGTATTATCGTAATTGCAGATAATTATAAAAAAATGCGATTGATATAGTTACAATTGGTCACAATGTGATTGAGAATTGCAATTTAAAACTATGATTATAGTATATATTCTTTCAAAGACCTACTTTATCTTTTCTTTTCCCTTGTTACCCTAGATTTCCTTAGAAATATTGTATATGTTATGCTATTGATTTAAGAATCACTCATTGATAAAGACGAATCACAATATTTAAGATTAATGGAGAACCGAATCAGGAAAATTGGGCAAGTAGATGTTTGTAACTTTGTATGGTGCGTGGTGCTAAACTTGTGATCCTATCCGTTTGTCAAAGCTAGCGCTACTAATCACTATATAAAGCCACCAAACCTTGGTATTTCGTATAGCAGTGAGAAAACAATTAAAGACATAGTCAGATAATGCCTAAAGCTTACAAGTTCCCTTCAAAGGCTTCCAATATTGATGTTGGAAGCCTTTGAATGAAACTTAAGAGCTTTTTGAAGAAGTTTGAGAGCCAACTTCTGGTTTTGATCATGAGTAAGTGATACAATACGCATCATTAGTGTGTGTTTGTGTGTGAGAGTATATTATACATTACCGAATTCTTGTTGATTTATATCGAAGTGTAAAATATTTCCTGGACTTGCTAAGTAGTTATTGATAACAAAGTTATATATACAGCAAAATTCAGCTTGAGCAATTGATATTTTGGAAGATGAGAATTATCTGTTTCCATTTCTTGTCAATTTTTTTGTCTCTCTATTTAAATTCTCCTAAGTGTTCTAAATTTAATTACATATCTTCATCCATTCTTTTTTATTTTTCACTTGTCAGAATTTAAGTTGGGAGACATGAAAGGAGACAGGTGATCTTCATCCTATTTGGAAATACTGTTGATTACTTTTTTTTTACCCTCTATCTTCTTGTTGATGCCATCTATTGGCTATCAAGCCCATATGTAAGAGAAGAGGTTGATCAAGGCCTTCAAAGTTTCCAGATTTTGAAGATGGTAATACTGGGAGAATCTTCAAAAGCAATATGCTGAACAGCTAGAGTGAGTAGAATTAGAATGCTACTAGTGAATGATAAATCCATGTAAAGGAGTCCTTGAAGCTCTCAGTAGCCCTTAACGATTTCAATATTGATCTATTAGCAAGATTTTGCTGTCTTTCTTTTCTTAATGTTTACTACTAAAATAATATTTAACTTCAATTGTGTCTTATGTTTTGCTAATAAGATGAATAACATCAAGTACAAATTAATTAATAGTAAAATTAATGCATATGTTGCAGACTTGCTGTCTCCATTCACCGTAAGAATAAGGTTAAATTGGCATATGATCATGTTTCTTAGATGATGTTTAAAGACTATCTTGATTTAAAAGGAGACTACGTACAGGGACACTTCTAGGTCAAAACTGCAGATGTACAAGCCTAATGTCTCCGACTATATATATATAGAGAGAGAGAGAGAGAGATAGAGAGAGAGAGAGAGAGAGAGAGAGAGAGTGAGAGAGAGAGAGAGTGTGTATGTCTGAACCAAAGACATGCTAAAACAGGTGAAAGTTGTGACATGCAAAGAAAGCTAGTAAATCTCTCACATAGAAGAACCTAAGAATCTACATGGTCCTCCAAATTAATTGCATAAGATATGTTGTGACGCGTAGGACACTATGATCAAATGTATAGATGAAAATTCATCTAAAGGGAAGATAATATATATCATTCCAACAAGAACTCATTCCAAGTTAAGTTCAGTTCATTTCAATCAATTGAGAAACTAAGTAACTGCCATCTTGTTTTATGAAAAAAAGACTAGTGAAATGTGATAGAAGTTAGTAGGTACAGCACTTAATTAATAACAGTGAGGAACAGAAAAAAGTTACATTAAGCCAATGTATATAATTATTAATTAATGTAAATGATAAAACTAAGAAAAATATAGTTAAATATTTTACCCAAAATAAAAACTAAGAAAGATATGTATAATTTTCTAAGTTACAATATATAGTGTTTTAATTTTTCAAAAAAAAAAAAGAGACCAAAATACAAGAAGTAATTATAAGTCATGTGTAGAAAACTCCCATATGTTTTAAAACTCATTAATACGACACTTTGAATTAACTAAATTGTGTATATTAATGCATATTAACTTCTTATAGAGAGTCAATATATACTGTTTAATGAGTTTAAGAAATCGTGTTAGTGGGTTTTAAAATATGGAAGAGTTTTCTACGTACATAACTTATACTTAGAGGGAATTTCTTAAATTTTATCACAAAAAGTACATATATAATGTAAGTTTAAATATTAAATAATCTCGCCAATGTGGTTGACTCAACTAGTTAAAGAGATGGTAAGAAGATTGCATTCTCCATATGCATGAGTTCGAATCCCTTTAACTGATAATCTTGAAGTAATTAATATATCTTTAATGTCATTTTTTTTCTTAGAGAAAGATAAATATTTAACCAAATAGCTGCATAATTGGTTGCCCAACTAGTTAATTATATAACGGTCAACGTTAAAAAATAATGCTTTTTCTTTGGTACATAAGTTTAAAAATAACGTTATATGAATTGGTGATTTCTATTTTATCTTACCTAATAATTACCTTAAAACTAACAAAATAAGTACACCTCATTTTGGTTATGAAAAAATTTCAAAATATTAATTTAATCTGCAAAAGATTATTACATCAATTTAGTCATCGAATAATAAGTTTTTGACATCAAAATAATTCCATAGAGTAAAAGAAAATGCAAATTTTTTACTAAAGTCAAAAGAAAGAAAATGTAAATTTTATACTTAGTTACACTTAGAAGTAAAGGATAAAAAAATTAATCTATAAGTTATACTCTAATGTAGAGAGGCATAAATGATATAGGCATATGAAAAAAAAAATTACATTTGTTTATTAGCTCAAAGTTGACTACTAGTTAGCTCAAAGGGTTAGCATTAGTCCGAATTCCTCTAACTGATAATCTTGAAGTAATTAATATATCTTCAGTGTCATTTTTTTTTCTAAGAGAAAGATAAATATTGAACCAAATATAGCTGCATAATTGGTTACCCAACTAGTTAATTATATAACGGTCAACGTTAAAAAATAATGCTTTTTCTTTGGTAAATGGGTTTAAAAAATAACGTTATGATTAATTTATGATGAATAGAAAATGTTAGATATACAAAATTTTGTTAGAATCTTTTACAGAATTAGTTGGCATACATACATACACACATATATATAGGGAGTGTATATATATATATATATATATATTCACTCTTGGTGATTTCTATTTTATCTTATCTAATAATTACCCATAAATCTAACTAATATAAGTAAACCTCATTTTGGTTCTGAAAGATTTTCAAAATATTAATTTAGTCCTCAAAATATTATTACATCAATTTAGTCATCGAATAATAAATTTTTGACATCAAAATAATTCTAAAATTATTGTTTATTGGAACCAAATTAAATAATGTCATTTGATGAATTTTGAAGATTAACTTAATGTCACCAAACTTTCAAAGATCAAATTAATATTTCGATAGCCAAATTGTAGGTTTACTCTAACTAAAATTTGTTAAAGTTTTGACTAATTTTTAAAAATTATCTAACATTAGTTAATTGATCTACAATTACCCATGCAAATTACATCAATCAAGGAGGGATCTTAGTTAAGGCTGAGCGAGGCAGCTAGCCCCAAAATTTTTAAATTTTTTTTTGAGTTTTTTAGCTCTACCGTGCTTAAAAGAAAGATATTACCAACGGATGTTGGTCAGAGTGGAAGGAGATCAGATCCTTTAAGCATGTGATCTTAAGTTAAATTCATAATTCATATATATAGAAATAATACCGTTGAGAGGGGTCTCCGCTTAGACGTCTGACTGTATTTCAAGAGATTAGTCTCTCATTTATCGGGTGAGAATACTTTAGGAGAAAAAAAAGAAAATACCATATAAAAAAATGATAGTTTTTATTGAGTAATTTCATATAAGAATTAGTAGGTTATGATTTGATGTTGAAAACAAGCCATGAATTATTAACATTTTCAAGGCACTAACATGATTGTTTAGTTTTCATACGTCCTCTATTTTGTCTTCTTGGCTTCCAAGATTTTGTATCAAGTTCCGCCACTGTAATTTAATTTACCATACAATTAACTGAACAATGAAATGTAATATCTTGAAGATATATTGTTTTTTATTTATATTATAAACATTTCATGTGCTAGATACTGTTGTGATTAGAATATATAAAATGATTTGCATAGAATCTGTTATAAGACATCAAAGATAAGAGAAATGATATATGTACAGACTTTGATATTACACAGGCTTTAAGAGTGTCATTTGATGGCACGGGAGAAGAGAGAAAGAATAAAACGAAGGAATCAAATATGTAGAAAAGTATTTTGTGATATAGAGAATGAATACTCTTATGTGAAATTTTTACATGACTTAACAAAGTTATGTGAGGAGAGAGATAAATATAAAGACTTTAACACAAAGTTTTACAAATTTTAAGAGGATTTCAACATTTAAAATTATTGTGTCTATCTCTCTCTTCACATAATTTTATCATGAAAAAATTTCTTACGTGAGGATCATTTTTCGCGCATATAACATCGCTCTCAAATGATAATGACAAATATGGACGTAGACATTACGGATGCAAGAATGTCGCTTGTTACTACTTGCCAACCCATGGTTTTCAAAGCGATAAAAATGGACAAGGCTACCAAATGGCATTTGACATTCTCAATATGCAGTGACAGTATCTAATAAAGGTCGACCTATTATCTAAAACAGCACCATTTATTAGGTTTTTTTTTTGGTAAAGTTATGACTCTTGGAATTCAGAATACGGCAGCGTTATTCGTCCAACTAAAATACTTTAATTTTCATTCAACTTATTCATAAATTTATTTTGTATCCTATAAAAAAGTTACAATAATATACCGTTTAATTTGACATTTCTCTTATATAAATTTACAATATAAATACGGTATATATATTTTAATTGTACGAGAAACATTATTTTTCATAATAAGTCACTTACGATCAACAGAATATATTCTAGGAAGATCATTGCTTTTATGATCTCGCAGAATTCTAGGAACGTGCATTACATTATGGTTTCTATTATTTTAAACAATGTTTTAAGAATCCGTAAAGAAAAAAGTTTAAAGTTTTGAGGTGAAATCGAAATTATACGAATTAGGATTTTATGTATATACATATATATTATATAAATCATAAATGTATAACAATATGTAACAAAAATACAATATACACATGTTGAGTGTATAAATATAACTAAGAAAAAATATTTAAATGCATTTTTAACATAATTAAATTGATTTATCATAAAATTAAGAAGAGAAAGGCTTAATTTTGATTTTAAATTGAGAATCGAATAATTAGTAGAGTTAAGAAAAATTTTAGAAAAAGTTTTTAAATTATTTTTATCAATTTAACCGTGTGAATTGTGACCTGCTCACATGGGTCGACTGGTTCAAGACTAGATTTTCTAGTTCTTTACAGTTTTTGAAAATCCGATTTTTAGGAGTGGACTCGACTACTTAGAGCATTAGTTTCCAATTTTTGTAGTCCAATCGGCAGTCTAATTCAGTTTTGAAAACTGTTTTAAATACAAACGTTTGCTATAAAAAAAAATACAAATGTTTGGTATATTAGATCCATGACTTGGTGATATATTTTTCACTAATAATAGAAATTAATAACTTATTAATAAAAAAAGTTCAATAAAAAATGAGTGATTACACTAACTATATCCCTGATATTAGCACTTATTACATTAATATTCTTTTTTTGTTTGAAAAATTAAACTGATAGCAATATATTTTATTCATTTTATAACCTTTTTACTGGGCTTCTTAAGGTTCAATAAGGCTTAACTAAGTTGGTTTTATTACATTTTATGATATTGAGTTTAATTGGATCATTAAAGGAATTATTGTTTGAATTGACTTTAATTTGGCTATTTGGCAGCGTTCAGTAAACTAAGTATAATTTGAGTTACAAATATATGGTTGATGTGATTCTAGTATCGTAGGAAAGTTAAGACAATTATCTACAACTTTCAGGAGACCTTAAGAGCCAAATCACAAGTTTGGATAATTTAAATTGGAGTTGAAGCAAGATCCAGAGTGTTAATCCTAACAGCTTGACCTCTGCGCACTCATCAGCCCATTTCTTGAGTTATAGGAGTTCAATTAACGCCAAACTAGTAGAATTAGAAAGTTAAGACCCAAATTTACAACTTTCATGACGAACGCAAGAGACAGATCAGAAGTATAATAGGTCATATTGAGCCTAGAATTCAGAACAGAGGAATTATAGCTGGGTCTGAATAGTGTGCAAAGATTGGGCCATATCTCGAGCTGTAAGAATGATATTGGCTGAAACCAGTGGCATTGGAAAGCTAAGACAAAAGCCTACAACTTTTATGAAAATCACTTTTTCCATATTCTAACAGTAGCCATGAGTTCAGCACCAAATCATTTGGGAGACAAGCATCTCAATAATTTTTCACTCATTCACAATTATCAAACAATTCCCTTGACATTTTCCACTCATTATCAAGCAACTCCATTGTCATTTTGCTTCCCTCAAGCTCTATAAAAGGGAGCATTGGCTCCTCATTTTAGGCATCTTAGCTTAGAGATCAAGATCATGCTATTGTGTTATTTGTTTATCTTGTGGTGGTTTTCTTTTGTTCTAAATAAAAGTTATGTTCATCTCCTTATTCCTCTCTCTTTCTTTCTTCTTGTTCATGAGTAATTAATTTTCATTTTGTTTGGGTGAAAAGGGTATCGCGACCGAAAAATCACGGCAAAATAGTAACTTAAATTAAAAATATATATATTAATTTAGGAGTCGCCATCAATTTTATTTTTTTATTAGGAAAAATTGAAAAACCTAAGAAAAATAGTCTTTGAAACTAGATTGAATTCGAGATTCGGTTGTGTGTAGGGAAGGGTGAAAAATTAATCCCACAGCACCCTTAACACACCGGTCCTAAATCGATGCCTTAAGTTCATTATGCAAATTCTTAATAATCTTTGAAAATATTTGTTTTACCCCTTTTATAAAAAAATGAAATAGACAAATGAATTATGAAAAATTAATTTTTGGCTTGACAGAATAGAGATTCTGCTCCTACGTATCCCCGGGTGCAATGAGGAATTCATAGTCACGTAATTCTTTAGAAAATAATTGTGGGTTGGTTGATTTTATTTTTAAAAAAATTATATTTTATAAAAAAGTTGAATTAATAGGTCGTCACAACTCTGTTAATCAAATTAAGATTTGAATAGGTGAAGCTCGCGTCACGCTAGAGACGTCACCCATTGATTATCAAATTTGTTACAAAAATTTTATTTAAAATTATCTAGGAAAAAAATTTGGTTGATTTCTTTTTTATTTAAAAATAATAATTTAATTATATTTTTTAGAAATTTGAACTAACAAGTCGTCGCAACTCTGTTAATCAAATTAAGAATTGAATAAGTGAAGCTTGCGTCACGCTAGAGACGTCACCCATTGATTATCAAATTTGTTACAAAATTTTTATTTAAAAAAAGTTTTATCAATTAGTGATTTAACTTATAAAATTTGAAAACAATATATTAATTTTAATAATAATAATAATAATAATAATAATAATAATAATAATAATAATAATAATAATAATAATAATAATAATAATGTAAATCATCAAGTTGTTGTAACTCAGATGATTACAAAAAATTACAAGGATTAACAAGCTGTCGCAACTCAAATAACTATTCTTATTTTTCTAAAGAATCTTTTAACTATTCTTTTTATTTCAATGCTTTTTAACTTTATTTTTATTTAAAAAAATAGTTTGGCCTATTAAGTTAAGCCCAATTACTAAAAAAAATGAAACTTCAAAAAGAAAGAAAATACTTACTGTCCAAACAGAGAAACAAGGATGCTCTATTACTTATATGTTCGTGGAGAATATGCAGCACTGGCTGCTTCGATGACACGGAGGGGTACGATCTTCCAAACTCAGTCGGTGCTGGCAGGAGGTGTGGAACTCCGAATCGTCAACGTTTCTTAACAGGGACATGCGGAGCGTGACACGGTTCGAGCAAGGTGGCCCTCGGGTTGGAGCGCAGAGGTACCAGTGGTTCCGGATCTGGCGTGGCACAGCTCCAAGGGCGACGTGCGACGGTAGCATAGCAGTGGATTCCAACTGCAATGGGCCTCACAGAGCAGATCGGCGGTACGAACTGACAGCGTGGCTTGCGCTGTGCGGTTTGACGGTGAAGGATGAAGACGCAGTGAGCGACGATTATACGAGGTGGAGCGTGATGGCGCTTAGGTGGCTGTGTATGACTGTTCACGATCGTGAGGAGAGGACGCGTGAACGGAGGTTGAGCTGTTCGGTGGTGGTTTAGGGGGCTGTTTAGGTGTGTGAGGAAAAGGTTGGTGTTTGTTTGTTTGGAGGTGGATCTGATGAGGTGAAGGGTGTTGTGAGGGTGGCTTGGTTATGGTGGAATGGAGGTGGGAGGACGTGAATGATAAAGGGTGGATTATGGAGGTTGACCGTGGAAGACTATAGTGATTGGGACGTTGATAGATTTGGTGAAGAATTGAGAAGGGGAGAGGTTGATGGTTTAGAGGGGGTGAAGAATGGCAAGTTGGTTATTATGGTTAGGTTATGGAAGGATTTTGGCAGAAATATACCGTAAGTGAGAAAATATAGTTTGTGATAGTTGTAGTGTGAATATCATGGCTGAAAGTGAGTCAGGTCCTGAGTGTTTCTATGTGTGGGTTATGTGTTTATATAGGATGGGATTAGGCTGAAGTGTTTGAGTTGAAGTGTGATTGAAATTTGTTTAGGATGATAAGTGCTAGTTGGCTCAAGATAGGTTTGTTTAGGATAGTTAGGATAAGTGCTTGAGAATTAGGATAACTGATGGAGTTTGTTTAGGATAAGTAGGATAAGTGCTTAAGGGTTAGGATAAGCGATGAGGTTTGTTTAGGATAAGTACTAGCATATGGGTTGTGGGTTAATGAGTTGGATCATGGATTATGGGTTAATGGGTTGAAAGATGAATTTTTTTTTATTTTTTTTATTTTATTTTTTTTATTTTTTTATTTCTTTTACAAAATGCCCCGGACAAAATTAGGTGTTCACAGTTGCCTCTCTTTACTTGTTTCTTACTAGATAAAAAGAATAACCGTAGTTTTTCATTTTATCATGGTAAGGAACGAGTAAAGACATTAACTCGAATTTTGTTCGGGAGCGAAAAGAAACAAAACAATGCAAAGAGCGATGCGCTCAATGCTCAAAAAATTAAAAGACAGGAGTCGATGCGCTCAAAAGCAAAAGACAGGGAGCCGATTGCACTCAAGAGAAAGAGATAGGAGCCGGGGCTCTCAAAAGTAAAAAACAGGAGCCGATGCGCTCGAAAGTAAAAGACAGAAGACAGGAGCCGATGCGCTCTAAAGTAAAAAATAGAAGCCGATGCACTCAAAAGTAAAAGACAGGAATTAAAAGACAAGGAGCCGATGCGCTCAAAAGTAAAAGACAAGAGCCGATGCGCTCGAAAAGTAAAAGATAGGAGACGATCCGCTCAAAAGTAAAAGACATGAATTCAAAGACAGGGAGCCGATGCACTCGAAAAGTAAAAGACAGGAGCCGATGCACTCAAAAGTAAAATACAGGAGCCGATGTACTCAAAAGTAAAAGACAGGAGCCGATGCGCTCAAAAGATTAAAATGCAAATGCAAGGAGCCGACGTGCTCAAAAACTTAAAATGCAAAGAGTCGATACGCTCAAAACTTGAAATGCAAAGAGCTGATGCGCTCAAAACTTGAAATGCAAAGAGCTGATGCGCTCAAAACTTGAAATACAAAGAGCCGATGCGCTTAAAAATGCCATGACAGTTAGACAATGCCTTAAAATCTCTTTTTTTCTCTATTTTTTTTCTTTCATCTTTCTTCTCTCTTTCTTTCTTTTTCCTTTTTTTCTTTCTTTTAATCATTCGAACCAGCAACGACTTTGGAAAGCTTTGACCAATCAAACCCCTATTCACCTGTTTTTCTTCATCAGACCCTTTGGCTATCTCAGAATCCTCTTAACCCTTTCTCTTCTTTATTTTCTTCATTTTCATTTTTTTTTTGCTTCAACTCTTCCTTTCCTTCTTGGCAACAAATCATTTCGACCAAATGTCACATTACAAACCATACTTTGCGCTACTAAGATCTTTCAATCTAACTCAATCATTGAAGGATTGCTGTAGAAATGTCAGAATCAAACTGTTGACATTAAATTTATGTTATTTGAGACATAACTTAATTAGTTAAATATGCATTCATGAATGGATAGAAATTCGTTGAATGAACAAATTTCTTTTTATTACTTTGGTAATATGATTGTACATGAATATTTGATAAGATGCATGCTTGAAAGATGAAGGCATAGAAACAAAAGAAAATTGCAAGGAAAAGAAAATTTGCCCCAGTTTTGGTTCTTTATTCCTCATTCAATTGATTTCCTGCAACCGTTTGATAATTACCACTGTCTCTGTTGCTACTTTCTTCAACACATCTTTCCTTTAATCTTTCAGACATTTTTTTGCCCCAATATGGCCAATTGAATGCAAAATAAAAATTGCCCCAGTTTGGAGTTTCAAACCTCCTTTCTTTGAGATTTTGCCTATTTATTTGTCCTAACTTTTGCTTAGGTCGCCTTTTCGAGTTTTCGACCTAACAGACTTTTTTTTTTTTTTTTTCTTTTTTCTTTCTTTTTTTTTTTTTTTTAGGCATAGAATCTCTTAACAACATCAGTATTTACTGGCCTTGGCAAATCTTGTCATCCATATTTTGTAAAATTAAAGCCCCTCTTGAAAATGCTTACTTGACTATGTAAGGACCCTCATAACTCGGAGCCTATTTTCCTCTAACATCCTCTTGATTAGGGAGAATCTTCTTCAATACTAAATCTTCTGAACAGAATTCTCTAGGACAGACTTTTTTATTAAAGGCTCTGGCCATTTTGCTTTGATACAACTGTCTATGACAAATAGCTGTCAGTCTCTTTTCTTCTATCATATTCAATTGCTCATATCGAGTCTTCACCTATTCAGATTCTTCCAACTCTGCTTCCATCAATACTCTTAGAGAAGGAATCTCAATTTCTATGGGAGAGACAGCTTCTATCCCATACACTAAAGAGAAAGATGTTGCTCTAATGCTTGATCGTATATTGGTACGATATGCGTGCAAAGTATAGGGTAACATTTCGTGTCAGTCCTTGTATTTCACAACCATCTTAGCCATAATTTTGTTGACATTTTTATTTGCGGCTTCAACCGTACCATTCATCTGAGGCCTATAGGGAGCTGAATTATGATGCTTGATTTTGAAATTTTCACAGAACTTCTTAATCTCAGCACCATTGAGATTAGTAGCATTATCTGTGATTTTTCTTTCTAGGATTCCATATCTGGAGACAATATCCCTCTTGAGAAATTTCAAAAATACCTTTTGAGTAATATTGGCATACGAGCAAGCTTCTATCCACTTGGTGAAATAGTCAATTGCCACCAAAATGAAGCGATGACCATTGGAAGCTTTGGGGTTAATTGGCCCAATGACATCTATTCCCCACATCGAGAAAGGCCATGGAGATACCATATTGTGCAAGGGGAATGGAGGTGCATTGACTCGATCTGCATATATCTAGCATTTATGGCACTTTTGAATATATTTTATGCAGTCCGTTTCCATGGTGGACTAATAATAACCGCTTCTAAGAGTTTTTCGCGCCATCATATAACCATTAGCATGAGTCCCACAGATTCCTTCATAGACTTCAGTCATGATTAAATGAGCTTCACAAGCATCCACATATCTAAGCAAGGTGTCGTCATGGCTTATCTTGTATTAAACCTCCCCGTTCAAGAAAAAGGCCATTGCCAACCAGTGGATAGTCTTCTTATTCACCTCATTTGCCCCAGTTAGGTATTCTCTATGCTGGATGTACTGCTTGATATCATGGTACCAAAGTTTACCATCTGGCTCGCCCTCCACATTGGCACAATACGCGAGCTCACTATGCACTTTTACTTGGATGGGTTGGACATTATTGTGGATATCCAACTTAGTTATTACAGCCAAAATGGCCAAAGCATCCACAAATGATTCATGTCTCGAGTCATATGGGAAAAGGTCACCTCTTCAAACTTCTCGATTAACTTGGTCAAATACTTTTGATAAAGCACTAACTTTGGGTATTTAGTTTGCTATTCACCATTCACTTGATAAATGATAAGTGCCGAATCTCTGAATACTTTTAATTGCTTAATCTCCAAGTCAATTGCCACTTATAATCCAATAACACGGGCTTCATATTCTACAACATTATTAGTGCATTCGAAATCCAACTTGATAGCGACTGGGTATTGTTTTTTGACTGGTGAAATAACAATAGCTCCTATGCCACTACCATACATATTGACCACTCCATCGAAATACATCTTCCATGTAGACTCCTTTTTTTTCTTCCTCTCCTTCTGCCATCAATATTTCTCCATCAGGGAACTCGTATGTCATTAGCTGTCCGCCCTCAAAAGGGTTTTCAGCTAAATGATTTGCAATTACACTTCCTTTGATGGATTTCCGAGTGATGTACTTGATATTGAACTCAGATAATATTACTTGCCATTTTGAAACCCTTAATGAGACATGAGGGCTTTCAAATACGTACTTTAGAGGCTCCATTCGGGAGATCAACCAAGTGGTGTAATAGAGTATGTACTGCCTTAGCCGTTTTGAGGTCCATACTAGAGCACAACAAGTTTTCTCAATAGCCATGTAACGGGCTTCACAGTCATTAAACTTCTTACTCAAGTAATAAATCGCCTGCTCCTTTTTCCCTGATTCATCGTGCTACCCCAACATTGCCCCCATTGAGGTTGACAGTACGATTAGGTATAATATCAGAGGATAACCCAGTGTAAGGGGTACCAATACAGGAGGATTCATTAAATAAGTCTTTATCTTATCAAAAGTTTCTTGACATTCTTCATCCTATTTGCCCGGCTGATGCTTCTTCAACAACTTGAATATAGGCTTACAGGTGTTAGTCAAGTTAGCAATGAATCTAGCGATGTAATTAAGTCTCCCGAGAAAACTTCTTACTTCACGCTCTGTCTTAGGAGGAGGCATCTCTTGTATAGCCTTTGCCTTATCTGGATCCACCTTTATTCCTTCTCTGCTAATGATGAATTCGAGTAATTTTCCAGTGGATGCTCCAAATACGCACTTATTAGGATTGAGCCTCAACTTATACTTCCTGAGTCTTTCAAATAATCTCCGTAGGACTGTTACATGACTTTCCTTTTCTTTGGATTTGGTTACCATATCATCTACATAAACCTCAATTTCTTTATTGATCATATCATGAAATAAGGCAACCATAGCACGTTGATAGGTAGCCCAGCATTCTTCAATCCAAAGGACATTACTGTGTAATAATAGGTTCCTAAAGGTGTAATAAAAATCATCTTTTCTTTGTCATTAATATCCATGGGGATCTGATTATACCCAGAATACCCGTCCATAAATGAGAACCTGTGATTTCCTGCTATATTATCAACAAGAACATTAATATGTGAGAAAGGGAAATCATCTTTTGGACTGACCTTATTTAGATCTCTATAATCCACGCACATCCTGACCTTCCCATCCTTCTTTGGTACTGGCACAATATTTGCTACCCATTGCGGATGTCTTGACACCTCTATAAATCCAGCTTCTAATTGCTTAGTCACTTCTTTTTTTATCTTTAGTGACATATCAGGATACATTCTTCTCAACTTTTGCCTCTTTGCTTCTGCATCTGGATATAATGGGATTTTATGTGACGCTATTTCAGGGTCTAATCCAGGCATATATCTGTAGGACCATGCGAACACATCAAGGAACTCCCTCAATAGTGCCACCATTTATATACGCTCGGGATTATCTACTATTTTCTACTCCTTCTTGTCTTCTTTTATTCCCATGTTAATTACTTCTATTACCTTATTATCCACATCAAACTTCCTCTCGAGTATTCTAGCATTTTTTCAAATTCTTCAACAATCTCTTCCTCTTCACCAGATCCGGGATCCTCTTCATCAAACATTGTAGGGGAATCAATTGATAAGTTTTCAAGGTCCTTTTCATGAGATGAACTTTCTACAAGACTCACATCCTTAGAAAGTAATTTATGGGGAATTAGAAAGATAAAATAAAGTAGAAATGATAAAACAAGAGCAAGAAGTCTTTTTTTTAAGAGAAACACAGGAAAAGAAAACTAATAAATGTAAAAAAAAAAACAAAGAGAGTGACACAGAGGAATGCTGAATAAACATGCAACTTTATTTAGTTAATTGTCTCAAATAACATAAATATAAGATAAAAACATAGCTAGACACAAATATCTGCTTGTTACAGCATGACTATACAATTACTTAGAAGCAATAACATCAATCATTGACTCAGATTGCCAGTTCTTCAACGGCTCCTCTTTAGTGAAAAGCCGGATTACTTTGTACTCTTCAGGGCTTTCTTCATGCAATGCATTGATAGTAAGACAGTATTGGGGATGAATGACTTCTTCAGGCATAATTACCTTGGTTGGTGCCGGGAATGTCTCCCTCAGGTGAGGAATATGCTTTATTTCATCCTTATCGCTTCTTTTTCCCAAAGTCATATTCTCTATTCTCTCTTCCAAAGCTGCTTTATACCCCAATCCGAACTTGTCTAGTTTTTCTGGAAATGAAATCGGTGTCTGAGTTCCTTGCAATTTTGAGCCCAGGCCTTTTCCTTTCTGGTACCCATTATTAGTCATGATTCGGGCCACCACCTGATTCACAGTTTGAATTGAGGGTTTATCTCCACCGAGTTTAGTCTCAACTACCTCAAAGTTGTGCCACAATTTCTCCTCATCCTTCTCTGCACTTTCCACATACGACACTGAAACTAGTTTTGACAACATGATTTCTTCTTCTCTGTGTATAGTAATGATCGACCCATTTTCGATGTATTTAACACTCTAGTGTAGGGTAGAAGCAACAACACCAGCAGCATGGATCCATGGTCTCCCTAGGAGCATAGTGTAACTAGGATCAATGTTCATAACTTGGAACAATACCCGAAAATTACTTGGACCGATCTCTACTGGCAAGATCACCTCTCCTAAAATGCTTCTCCTATTTCCATCAAAGGCTCGCACCACCATTTCTCGATGTGACAGTTCATCCTCACTTATTGATAATGAGGTTGGAGTCGACTTCAATAGGATATTTAGTGCAGACCTCCCATCAATCAAAACTTTTACAACTATATACCCTTTGCATTTAAGGGTTATGTGTAAGGCCCATGGGTTTTTCTCAGATTGAGAGGTGATCTCTTCATCTATAAATGTGATCATGTTGGCATGCTTTACCGGGTCCACCATGCTAACAACATTCTCAGGGGTAACATCAAGTTTGACATAAGCTTCATTTAGTACTCTTAGCAGCGCTTTTCGATACAACTCAGATGTCAAAACGAGTGACAGAAAGGATATTCTTACTGGAGTCTTCTTCAACTGTTCCATCACATCGTATTCACATTGTTTCATGATCTACAAAAATTCTTCTTCCTTTTCTTTCCCTCTCTCCTCTTCTCTTGTACTTTCCTCCTTGCCCCATTCTTTAACATTCTTTTTCTTCTCTACTTCTACTGGGCCATAGTATCGCCCACTCCTGGTAACTACATTAGTCACATACCTTTCATCCTGGAGTATTTTAGCAACTCGGGGCTTTAAAGTCTTCTCCCCGACTCCCTTCATTTCCACCTTAACATCATAATTCCATGGTACTGAATGAGTATCATCATAAGCAAATGGCATTGGCTTCTTGACTGCCACAATTACTTTCCCTGGTGCCGGGGCTTGGTTGAGAGGTGGCACCTTCAGCATAAAGCGTTCTACTACACTGACCTCTTTAGAGAAATCTACCCCTTGTCTGGCTTGTATTATTCCCAAAGTGAGTAATCCCTGGACTCGAACCTTAAAGTCCCAACAGTTCTCGATATCATGTCTTGTTTTCCCACTATAGTAAACACACCTTGATTCTTCATTATACCTCTCCTCTTCTTTTACTGATGAAGCTGGTGCGATGATAACATAACCTGCTTTCTTCAACCCCTCAAATATTTGGGTCATCGACGTGCGCAGGTTCATGGCATTCCTTATTGGAGGTCCTTCCATCTCTAAAGCATTTACCATATTCCTTTCACCATGATTAGAGATTGGATTGTTAACAATGCTAGGTCCAGCCTCCTCTTGAATATCCAGTTTTTCATAAGCAATGAGCTTCTCTACCGTAGTCTTAAAAGATTCACAGTCTTCGATTGAGTGCCCTGGGATATTCATATGGTACTTGCAAGTTAAATTTGGGTTGTACCATGCTGGAAATAGTGGTTGTAGGGGACATACAGGATTCCCTGAGATGAGGTGAGCATCAAACAACCTTTGGAACAGATCTGCATTTGATTAGGGATGGAAACGACCTTGATTTTGGAAGTTTGGTCGAGATCATGGGTAGTTTGGGAAATTTTGCGCAGGTGGAGGTGGGTACTGAGCATAGATTGGGCGAGTTGGTGTATATGGTTGAGGTACAGGAACATTGTTGATTTGGAGTGGCTGGGTTTGAGATGTATTCGTGGGAGGGGCGATTAGGCCAGGTAGATAGGACGGTGCAGGTGTCTGATAAGAAAGGTAAATGTTTGGGTTATATGGGGGTGCTCAGTATGCAGGGTAGGATGGCGAATATCAGGGTTATAAAGGTTGCAGATTTTGCACGTAGCTCACTTCTGGCTCCTTTTTCTTAGGGGGAAACCCCTTCTTGAAACTACTTTCATTATTGCCAGATGGTAATTTTTCAGCATTTAACAAAATTTTAATTTTTTCTCCAGCAGTAATTAAATCAGCAAAGTCTCGGTAAACGGCGCCCGCCATTATCCCAATATAAGGAGCTCCTAAAGTCCCCAAGAAGTATGAGCACATTTCTGTCAGAGTTAATGACGATTGCACTTGAGCTGCGAGAGTTCTCCACCTCTGGGTATATTGCTTGAACGTCTCCTCATTTTTCTTCTGTAGTGTTCCCAATTGCTCCCGGGTTGGGGCTGTATCCAAATTAAATCGATATTGTCCCATAAATAAATTTACCCAGTCATCCCAAGAGGAGATTTTCGAGAGGTCCTGTTGGATACACCACTCCAAAGCAGGCCCAGTCAAACTTTCATGAAAGAAGCTGACGAGGAACTTCCAGTCCTTTGACCAAATGGACATTTTGGTAATGTAAGTTTTTAGATGGAAAAAGGGGTTAGTGCTCCAATCATACTTGACAAATTCTGGGATTTTAAAATTCTTGGGGATGATGATGTTAGAAGTAGGGTACAATTCTTCTATCCCAAGGGGATCGTAGGTGCTAGGACCCTTGATCGCCTTGATTTGCTCCTCCATTTTTTCCATCCACTCTTCTTTCATCTTAACATTCTGAATAGTTGCGTACCCAGTACCAGCAGGAAATCCAGTTGGCATTGGAATGGACATACATGGTGGTTCCTACGTGAACTTAGTGTTACCATGGATCTCATTTCTAGTATATTCTAATGAATGATATCCTTCTCTGATAGGAATCACTACTGATGCAGTGTTTGAGGTTCCTCCCACAGAAGGTATCTCAATAGTGACCCCTGGGTTTGTCTTCATGGAAGTGATATTCAGTGAGTACGAATGTGCCCCAGTTACTTCTATACTTCCAACTGCCCCCATCAAGGTGAGGGTCTCCCTCATAGCTAACATCATTTCCTCCATTCTTCTTTAAGACTCTGTCACCTTATTCATCCTTCCTTTCATTTCATCCATTTCTAAACTTAGGTTCCTGCCTTCATTTTTAGCTGCCATCGCTGCAAGCAACCTTGTTCGAGCCCTTGTGTTGTGAACACGGGTTTGATTGGTGTCTTCTTTCCTTGGTCGCGCAATGGTTCTAAATTTCCTGTGAACAATCAAAGTACAACTTATTAAAAACAACCATGATTATTATTGATTTGTTAGAGGACTATTGTTAATTTGTGCTAAGTGGATTTGAGTAAGTATCTTTTATCTTTGTTTTTCATGACTATTTCTTAGAACATCTTATTCAAAAGTTTGTTTGTCATGACCATTACTTAGAACGTCTCGTTCAAAAGTATTGGGTCTTCAGTAAAGCATAGGATCAAAAAGACAAAAAGGCATACTTTATTCAATCGAAAAAGAATCATCAACGTCATTTGAGAGGAGTACATCATTTCGACTCTATTTGAAATACATCATTGCCTAGTCTAATTCATCCTTCTCAAACGAATGCACCTTGATCATTTGCTTTATTTGTCTAATAAGATTCTTGCAATACTCAATGAAGTCATTAATCTCTGCCGAAGTCTTAAGAGGATCAACCACCTTATCTGCCACCTTTAAATAATATAGAATGTCTGCGATTGCCGTGTTGGCTAGGCATGCTAGTTTCGAGAATTGATCTCTCCAAAAATGGACTTCTTCTTTCCATCCATTAATGTTCTCATCTTGTTATCTTGCATGATCTATCATTTTCTGCAAGTCCTCCTGTCCCTGTCGCAATGCTGCTTCATACCCTGCAATCTCCTGAACAGTGCACAACCTCTCAATTTTGATCATGTCTTCATATCTTGCTAACACTGTCTTCACTTGTTGCCTCATACTATCTGCTTGCTGAAGAGCATTACTCTGTGTTGCTTTGGCAATTACGAGCAACTCCTTGAGTTGTTGATTTTCTGATAGAGCCTTATTTCTTTCCTGCCCTCGGAGCCCTAGTTCCTTATTTGCAGCTTCCAAACATCTTCTGATTTTTGACATACCATCTTGCTCTGTCTTTTGCCTTTTGTTTGCTTTTTCGAGAGCATCGTTTTTCTCAGCATTTTTACGCTTTAAAACTGCACATGCCTGGCAAACCTTTTCCAACTCTACTTCTAATTTTTTTTCTTTGTTGGTTTCTGCTAACCTTTCTTTATTTCTTCATCTTCTATCGAAGTCGGAGACAAATATTTACTGACTGTAGAGGTTATTGGGATTTTGAAGGGTAACTTGACTTCCTGAGCCCTGTTTTTGATCCACTGCTTGTAACTTTCTTTAACCCCACGGCTTCTGACTCCTAGCTCTTTACCCTTTCTGATGACTTTCTTCCAAGCGTCTCGCACTCTCCTAAATGTCTCAGTACACTCTATTTGCATATCATAGACAAAAGGAGTGGTTTCTAATTCTGACGGTGGCCCCATCATGGGGTAGCCTAGTTGTCGCAATGCCAGGGCGGGGTTGTAGTTAATGCATCCCTGAGTACCCATGAGAGGAACATTAGGAAAGCCTTCACACTGATAGACCACTGTTTGCTCTTCTTTACGCCATGGGTACCATACAATTTTCTTTTCCTCAAGTTTGGCCAATTCCTCGGCCCATTCGCAGCTATTCCTGGTTTTCAACTAGAGCATCTTGAGACTTGTAATAGGACATAGACCCTCGTAGCCCTTCTTGAACATGTGACTTGTGAGCCATACGAATAACATCAATAGATAACATAAGATCCGCTTACACTTCTTTTCATGGCAGAAATTTAGAGTATAATAAACATCAGCAAGAAGGGCTGGGATAGGATTAGCAGCATCATTCCTTCGAGCGAGAAACACATCTATTACTGCAAAATTTATCAAGTCTTCATTACTCGGGAATAGGATGCTGCCATAAATAGTGAGGGCTAACACATCCATAAAGGTATTCCAGTCTTCAACCTTGGCTAGGTGGCATGTGCTCTTCTAAGTATTTCCTTGGGAATCCCTCCGTTCCTTTCCTATTTTGCTTTGCTTTTTGCAGATCCTTTACATGAACCTTCAAGACGTCTGCTATGGTTGACATGGATGCATGGTGGCCTATATAGAAGTATGGCTTTTCCTTTTCCAACGGTAAGTGATTCACACTTTTTAATTGTCGCATTTGCAAACCCAAGTGCAGGTTATCTCAAGTAAAAAATTTCTCGGTGAGTCCGAGGTCGAACCACAGGGAATTGTTGAAGATTAAGGTGAAGTAAATATTTTGTGACTACGGTAAAAATTATTTACTTGGGTAAAAAGATCCACTCTTGGTAAATAAAGGAAAGGAAAGATTAATTCCTTTTATAACTCAATTAGAATCCTCGCAACATGGAGGTTCCAATCAGAAAATACAATATTAAAAGTTCATTAAAATAATATACGTAATTATATTATGTTTCCTTTAATCATCTATTAATATCATCACTCATAAAGGGGATCAAGCATTTACTGTGCCAATATTTTGTCTACAATAAATCAAGATCTCTACTTTATAAGGAAAGTTTCTAACACCAACACTTATAAATGGGTTAAACCATTCATTATGTCAATCTCTTGTCTACAACAAATCAAGAACTCCATTTTATAAGGAGTGTTTCTAAATTGATTGGAAACAAAATACAATACGAAATAAAATAATATACGTAATTATATTATATTTCCTTTAATTATTACCACCACTTGTAAATAGGTTAAAGCATTTACTGTGCCAATATTTTGTCTACAATAAATCAAGAACTCCTCTTACAAGGGTAGTTTCTAAATTATTAGAAATAAAATATAACACGCATAATAACTACTTAAAAATATAAATCATTAAAGTACAAGAGATGAATAAATCTAACCTTATTTTATTACCAAGAGCTTCACACTTTGACCCAAGTATACTAGAACTTATTTACATATAGACTAAAAGAAAGAAAAAGAGAAAAAGAGAAAAAGAGAGAGAAATGAAATTGGAGGGAGACTGAGGAGAGAGACTGGGCACTGCCCAAAAGCCTCTCCCAGCGTCTCCCCCAAAGATTGTGCTCCGAACATCTCCCCCCTCCCTCTATTTATAGAAAAACATTTGAGGTTACTGTGCATTGCATAGTAACCTACATGATTAATTTCAAAACGTCATCCATGACGTTTTTCTATTTTCTTTTTCTTTTTTTTTTAAATAATAATTGAGTAAATGCACAGCCGTGCGTCCAGTCATTTTTTCATTTTTGAGAAAAGTGGTCTTCATGAAAGTTGTAGGCCTGGATATTTAATTTAAAATGACTTTAGTTTCAGTCCAAAATCATGCCTAGAATTCAAGATATGGTCCAATTACTGCAGAGTGTTTAGACCCAGTTTCAGCTTCTCTATTTTGACTTCAAAGCCCAATATCACCTCCAAGGAGTCCGATTCTTGAAAAGTGTTCAACATCAAAGTTGTAGGGAATTGTCTAAGCTTTCCTACAAGACCAAAATCACATCAATCAGATATTTACAACTCAAATTATAGCCAGTTTACTAAATATTGCCAAAGAGATAATTACGGTTCATTTATGCAATAATTTATTTAATTATCCAATTCGGCTCAAAATCATAAAATGTGTCAAAATCAACTTAATTAAGCTTAATTGAACCTTAAGAAGCCTAGTGAAAGGATTACAAAATGTATAAAATATAGTGTTATCAAATTCCCCCACACTTAACTTTTGCACTCCTGGGTAAAACACAAAAGACAAAAACCAAAGAAAAACGACACAGACTCAAAAACTAAAATTCTAAAGGATTCAATGACTCAAGAAGAGCAACTAGACAATCAAGGGATCAAAACATTCATGAGGTAACATGTCTTTGCATCTCAAACCAACAAGCAAAGAAACTTCAGTTGAAAAGAATGAATCAAGAATGATAGATCTTCACAAGATTCACTTTCAATCCCTCAAGTGTTTAAAAGGTAGGTATTTCACTCAATTCAACCCATGAAAATTGTACTACCATAATCTTGCTCGTCTTCTATTTCTCCACTACTCAAAACACATGCACACACAAATCATGAGGACTTTATTCAAGGTTGTAATGGGGTCAAGGTAAAGGAGGAGGTAATATGGACATGACAAGTTAAATACCAGAGAATAAAAGAGCATGAGAGCTAAGTTCAATTAACACGTATGAAAGTTCATCCCAACTTCACCTAATACAAATTCCCTTTACATATTCTTTTCCTTTCCTTTATTACCTTTTGACCCTTTTCTTTTTACATTTTTTTTATCTTGAATTTTTTTATTGATTTTTTTTTTTTACAAAAAGAACATTATATATACATTTTTTTAACCATTCTGCACACACTCTCCCACACTTGTTCAAGAACTCATCGAATGACAAAACTAATGTTCTCTTATTCCCTAAGGTCAAGTAAGAACATGGTTTTTTTATTTAAGACACATAATGAGTTCGAAACAAAGAATAGTCAAATAAGCTCAAAGGGGTTAAGCAAAGGAAAATATGCAAGGTTGGCTATATGGTCAACATAGTTAATTCAAGAAAATACCTCAATCATTTTTATGTATGCATATGAAAATATAGTCTCAAAAAGAATTAAAGCAAGTTCTAGAGTAACAATTCCATGAGTGAAATTCACACAAGAAAGAAGAGAATGGTACAAATGTTCAATCCATTCATCAATAGGCTCAAAATCTCACAAGGCATAATTCTGTCATTCTCAGTCCATCAATTCAACATCCATAACCAAGCATGTGAATTTTAAGAAGGAAGACAATTAACTCAATCATGCAAATTTCCTTGAATTTGAATTGCTACTTCCACACAAACTAGTTGTCTACCCCAACTAAGATGCATCTCAAGAGTAAAATTTACTCCTTACTCTGCCATCCTTAATTGGTTTAACTGTTAGAAAATTACTGACACACATATAAATACAACAAACATAAACACACTTTCAAAATTTTTTTTCAAGCATTTTTTTTACACAACTCTACACACGACAAAAAGAAACACACTTACTAATTTTTTTTTATACATTTTTTTACACAACTAATCACACAACTATCATTCCCCCTAACTAGATCAAAACATTGTCCTCAATGTTAAAAAATAGAAAGGAAAAAGATAGAAGATAGTACTTGTTAGCAATTACTGAAAAGAGAAACTTCACACAAATATAAACAAAAACAAAATACGATGAACAAAACCAAAGCTTGTAATTATTTAAACAATTGGAGTGTCTGAACTGGCTTGCTTTTCTTACTGCTTCCCGCAACATTTCTTTTTGACCAATCTATCTGAGCTGCTACTGGATCAGGGCTGTCATAAGAAGAAGAAATACAAGAAAATATATACATGTAGTTGTGATTGTGACTCACATCTTCCTCTGGTTTTACGTCTAGTAACGGCTTAAACGCCTTCTATGAGTCGAGGATAAGCTTCCCATCCAATTTTCTTTTAAATTGACAAACAGGGTCTTTTTGAGTCAGATTCCCAAGACTGTAACACGCTTACTTGCCTTTGAAGAGATTCCACAAATTAATAAATTCACACTGCACAAATTCGTAAGAATGCGTCTCAAGATTCATAAAGATTTCACCTAATGACTCCTTACTCAGGCCATTCTTTAATAAAATTTTTTTATCTTTTTATTATTATTTGCGAAAACCATCCACAAAGAACAATTTCACTTGTTACAAGAAAAATTGACAATTTTGGCAAACCAAGACATGAAATTAAAAATTCATCAGAGAAAAAAAATCATTGATAGGTGTGATTTTTAAAAAAAAAATTAAGCCTATTGTAAGTATGAACAAAATATTTTTGGCTCATTTTGAATTCTTGAAGCAACAAAATTCACCGTATCAACCTAGGTTTACAAAAACTTGTTGAGAAAATCGACGAGTGACCAAAAGGTCAAAATAAAGTTGACTATTAAAAAAAGAAAGAAAAACAAACACTAAGACACACGAAATTAAGAAGAAAAAGAGAAAACAAAGTTTTTTATTATTATTATTTTTTTGTATTTTTATTTTGAAATGAAAACACATGAAATTAGAATACTAGGGATCAGACTTCACTTGATTCAATAATCTATCATAGACAATAGAGTAGTTTTGGGACCTTCCTTCTAATCAATTTCTAATCATTCAATTGATGGGGAGAATCAGTAATTTAAAAACATTTAAAGGCATGACTTTTACTCTATGGATTCTCATGGAAAAATACCACAGTTCTCTCACACAACCTATAATCTCCATTCCTAGATGATTATAAATCATGACACTTTATTATTTATGGTCTAGGTCATATGCAAACATTTTGGGTTACACATATACCCACTAGATTAATTTATGAGTGGCCAATTCATAAAAGTATTATGAACCATAATAGGCACTCAAATTGAGTAGAAAAGAAATTGATTAAAATTCCAATCTTAATACATGTCGATTGAATCAAGTTACGTCTTTACCCTAAAAACACACAAGACAAAAGAAAATAAAAAATAAGAAAAATAAAAATATATACAAAGATGTGGTATAAACCAATCACCAAATAAATTTTACAAAGGTGTGGAATAAACCAACCACTAAATAAAAAAATAAAAATGGTGTGGTAGAAACCAACCACCAAATAAAAAAAATAACAAAGATGGGGTAATAAACCAACCACCAAATAAGTTAATAAGAAAAAATAAAAAATAAAAATAAAAACTTAGTATGCGAGATAAATTAACATGTTAGAAGCGGGTAAAGTAAAAAGTTAGATAGTTAGTAAGAAAGTTAGTAAGTTAGTAAACAAAAATAAATGACAAAAATAAATAAATAACAAAAATAAATGACAGAAAAAAATGATGAGAAAATAAATAACAAAAAAAAATAAAGTGCAAAAAATAAAATACAGAAAATAAAGTGCAAAAAGTAAATTTAAAATATGAAAACTGGAGAATCGGCAAGCCGATTTTTTGCTCCAGCGAGAGAGAAGAGAAGAAGAAAGATTATTTCATTAATGATTGCAGATTATAGAGGGTTAAGGGAGAGTTACCCCCACTAAGTTAGTATATACAGAAAATAAAAGGAAGAGATTCCCCCACTGTTAGTGCGTAAAACAAAAGGGAGAGTTTCCCCCACTGTTAATATTTACAAAAATTAAAAGAAAGAATTACCCCCACTGAGTTAATATGTACAAAGAAAATAAAAGGGAGAGGTTCTCCCACTAAATTAGTATATACAGAAAATAAAAGGAAGAATTATCCTCACTTTGTACAAAAAAAAAATAAAAGGGAGAATTAACCCCACTATTAATATGTACAAGAAAAGAAAAGAAGTTTTCTCCCACTGAGTTAATATGTACAAAAAAAAAAATAAAAGGCTTAACTTTTTTTTTTTTTTTTTTTTTCATGTGGACAGCCTTGTCCACCAATTCCTTTTTTTTTTGGTAGTCACAGGTGTGACCACCTTCTCTCTTTTTTTTTTGGTTTTTTTTTAATTTTCGTTTTTTTTACTTTTTATTTTTTTTTACTTTTTTACCATTTATACTATTCACACATCTTTTTTTAATTTTATTATTATTATTTTATATTATTATTATAATTTTTTTTACTTTTTACTATTTATACTATTCACATATTATTTACTTATTTATACTATTCACACTATTCATTTAAATTTATTATTATTATTATTATTTTTATTTTTTTACTATTCATACTATTCATGTTACTATTCACACACTATTCACATACTATTCATGCACTATTCACACACTATTCACTTTTTTCTATGTACAAAAATATTTACAACAGAAATTTATTCTTCAAAACAAGTCCCCGGCAACGGCGCCAAAAACTTGATGCACACTTTTTAATTGTCGCATTTGCAAATCCAAGTGCAGGTTATCTCAAGTAATAAATTTCTCGGTGAGTCCGAGGTCGAACCACAGGGAATTGTTGAAGATTAAGGTGAAGTAAATATTTTGTGATTACGGTAAAAATTATTTACTTGGGTAAAAAGATCCACTCTTGGTAAATAAAGAAAAGGTAAAATTAATTCATTTTATAACTCAATTAGAATCCTCGCAACATGGAGGTTCCAATCGGAAAATACAACATTAAAAGTCCATTAAAATAATATACGTAATTATATTATGTTTCCTTTAATCATCTATTAATATCATCACTCATAAATGGGATCAAGCATTTACTGTGCTAATATTTTGTCTACAATAAATCAAGATCTCTACTTTACAAGAAAAGTTTCTAACACCAACACTTGTAAATGGGTTAAAGCATTCATTGTGCCAATCTCTTGTCTACAACAAATCAAGAACTCCAATTTATAAGGAGTGTTTCTAAATTGATTGGAAATAAAATACAATACGAAATAAAATAATATACGTAATTATATTATATTTCTTTTAATTATTACCACCACTTGTAAATGGGTTAAAGCATTTACTGTGTCAATATTTTGTCCACAATAAATCAAGAACTCCTCTTTACAAGAGTAGTTTCTAAATTATCAGAAACAAAATATAACATGCATAATAACTACTTAAAAATATTAATCATTAAAGCACAAGAGAGGAATAAATCTAACCTTATTTTATTACCAAGAGCTTCACACTTTGACCCAAGTAGACCAGAACTTATTTACACATAGACTAAAAGAAAGAAAAAGAGAAAAAGAGAGAGAAAAGAAATTGGAGGGAGACTGAGGAGAGAGATTGGGAATTGCCCAAAAGCCTCTCCCAGCGTCTCCCCCAAAGATTGTGCTCCAAACGTCTCCCCCCTCCCCTCTATTTATAGAAAAACATTTGAGGTTACTGTGCATTGCACAGTAACCTGCATGATTAATTTCAAAACGTCATCCATGACGTTTTTCTATTTTCTTTTTCTTTTTTTTAAATAATAATTGAGTAAATGCACAGCCGTGCGTCCAGTCATTTTTTCATTTTTGAGAGAAGTGGTTTTCATGAAAGTTGTAGGCCTGGATATTTACTTTAAAATGGCTTTGGTTTCAGTCCAAAATCATGCCTAGAACTCAAGATATGGTCCAATTACTGCAGAGTAGTTAGACCCAGTTTCAGCTCCTCTATTTTGACTTCAAAGCTCAATATCACCTCCAAGGAGTCTGATTCTTGAAAAGTGTTCAACATCAAAGTTGTAGGGAATTGTCTAAACTTTCCTATAAGACCAAAATCACATCAATCAGATATTTGCAACTCAAATTATAGCCAGTTTACTAAACATTGCCAAAGAGATAATTACGGTTCATTTATACAATAATTTATTTAATTGTCCAATTCAACTCAAAATCATAAAATGTGTCAAAATCAACTTAATTAAGCTTAATTGAACCTTAAGAAGCCTAGTGAGAGGATTATAAAATGTATAAAATATAGTGTTATCAGTAAGCCTAAGATCTGCTCAAACTCTTCTAAGGTCAAGGCCAACTGAAAATCTTGAAACGTGAAACAACACAATGGTGGGTCATAGAATTGGGCTAGCGCGGTAATAGCTTCTACCTGTACATCCACCTCTAACAGATTCAGGATCTTCTCATATCTTGCAGTGAAGGTCAGGTGTTGTGTCTTCTTCAACATTCAACCCAAACTCAATAAGCTTTCTGTGTCAACTTCATTGGCCTTAAGTTGCAAGGTCTTTTTCAAAATGGCCTCATTGTGATCTGATCCCATGACACGTTCCATTATTAATCAAAGATACTCACTGTTAATCCTTAGGCACTTAGTTTCAACAGTCCCCCAACAAACTTGGATTTAACACATAAGAATTATCAATGCATGGTTTTTTGGAGAAAACATAATGCGAAGAATGATGCCTTGTGATGCAATAATGAGTGAATGAGTTGTTGGTCCTTTAATAATGACTCACTTCCTTTTTGGGAATTTTTTTTTAAGAGGGACACAAGTATGGTTTGTTACATTAAAGGACTAAACAACTCATAAGATATGGATAAATCTAAAGGCAATGAAAGGTGTGCTCCCTTTGTGTCCTAATAGGGTTGCCTTAAACTTGGGAATTATATCCTAAGGATCTAAGAGTCTTTCTGGTTCATGAAAACTTCTATAGGGTGGCTCTTCTATTTTAGAGGTCTCTAGAGCTAAGTCCTATTTCAGAATGTTGACCACGAAATAGTGGGTAAACCACTAGGTGTGGGACATTCATGAAAAAGGCACACTCTAGATGAGGTTTTTGTAATAACCAAACAGGATGTACATCCAAAACGGCTACCACTACGCAACCTTTACTTAACTTAGGCTTCACTCAGACCCGGGTATAGGGCCTCACTTGAATGTGTGTGTTACACGTGTAGGTGCAATAAGTGTAGGGAGCGTACAAACCTTTACAATCCTAAAGACTACCCATATCCTGCAAAACAAAGCAAAAAAAAAAAAAAAAAACTCCAAAAGTTTTCTACCTTAAGGTTTAGATAGTAAAACAATTAACACTAAAAATAAAAAAAATCATCAAATAATAAAAAGAAAAAAAAGGGTAAAGCAAACACATAAAGATCACCAAACATTTTACATAACCAACTTTTGTAGGCTTGACTCTCAAGTGTCCCCAATGGAGTCGCCATCTGTTGCAACCGAAAAATCACGGTAAAATAACAACTTAAATTAAAAATATATATATTAATTTAGGAGTCGCCACCAATTTTATTTTTTTATTAGGAAAAATTAGAAAACCTAAGAAAAATAGTCTTTGAAATCAGATTGAATTCGGGAGTCGGTTATGTGTAGGGAAGGGTGAAAAATTAATCTCACAGCACCCCTAACACACCCGTCCTAAAATGGTAACTTAAGTTAATTATGCAAATTCTTAATAATCCTTGAAAATATTTGTTTTACCTCTTTTATAAAAAAATGAAATAGAAAAATAAATTATAAAAAATTAATTTTTGGCTTGACAGAATAGAGATTTTGCTCCTACATATCCCAGGGTGTAATGAGGAATTCAAAGTCATGTAGTTCTTTAGAAAATAATTGTGGGTTGGTTGATTTTATTTAAAAAATATATATATTTATAAAAAATTTGAATTAACAAGTCGTCACGACTCTGTTAATTAAATTAAGGTTTGAATAGGTGAAACTCACGTCACGCTAGAGACGTCACCCATTGATTATCAAATTTGTTACAAAAATTTTATTTAAAATTATCTAGGAAAAAAATTTGGTTGATTTCTTTTTTATTTAAAAAAATAATTTAATTATATTTTTTAGAAATTTAAACTAACAAGTCGTCGCGACTCTGTTAATCAAATTAAGAATTGAATAGGTGAAGCTCGCATTACGTTAGAGACGTCACCCATTGATTATCAAATTTGTTGTAAAATTTTTATTTAAAAAAAGTTTTATCAATTAGTGATTTAACTTATAAAAATTTGAAAATAATATATTAATTTAAATAACAACAACAACAACAACAACAACAACAACAATAATAATAATAATAATAATAATAATAATAATAATAATAATAATAATAATACTAACAATAATGTAAATCATCAAGTTGTCACAACTTTGATGATTACAAAAAATTATAAGGATTAACAAGCTGTCACAACTCAGATAACCCATTTTTATTTTTCTAAAGAATCTTTTAATTATTCCTTTTATTTCAATGCTTTTTAACTTTATTTTTGTTTAAAAAATATAGTTTAGCCCATTAAGTTAAGCCCAATTACTCAAACAAAAATTGAAACTTCAAAAAGAAAGAAAATACTTATTGTCCAAACAGAGAAATAAGGATGCTCTATTATTTATATGTTCGTGGAGAATATGCAGCACTGGCTGCTTCGATGACACGGAGGGGTACGGTCTTCCAAATTCAGTCGGCGCCGGCGGTAGGTGTGGAACTCCGGACCAGCAGCGTTTCGTAACAGGGACGTGCGGAGTGTGACATGGTTCGAGCAAGGTGGCCCTCGGGTTGGAGCGCAAAGGCACCGGTGGTTCCGGATCTGGCGTGGCACAGCTCCAAGGGTGACGTGCGATGGCAGCGTAGCAGTGGATTCCGACTGCAACGGGCCGCACAGAGCAAATTGGCGGTGCGGACCAACAGCATGGCTTGCGCGGTGCGGTCCGACGGTGAAGGATGAATACGCAGTGAGCGACGGTTGTACATGGTGGAGCGTGATGGCGCTTAGGTGGCTGTGTGTGATGGTTCACAATCGTGAGGAGAGGACGCATGAACGGAGGCTGAGCTTTTCGGTGGTGGTTTAGGGGGCTATTTAGGTGTGTGAGGAAAAGGTTGGTGTTTGTTTGTTTGGAGGTGGATCTGGTGAGGTGAAGGGTGTTGTGAGGGTGGCTTGGTTATGGTGGAATGGAGGTGGGAGGACATGAATGATAAAGGGTGGATTATGGAGGTTGACCATGGAAGACTATAGTGATTGGGACGTTGGCAGATTTGGTGAAGAATTGAGAAGCGGAGAGGTTAATGGTTTAAAGGGGGTGAAGAATGGGAAGTTGGTTATTATGGTTGGGTTATGGAAGGATTTTGGCAGAAATATACCGTAAGTGAGAAAATATGGTTTGTGATAGTTGTAGTGTGAATATCAAGGCTGAAAGTGAGTTTGGTCCTGAGTGTTTCTATGTGTGGGTTATGTGTTTATATAGAAGGGGATTAGGCAGAAGTGTTTGAGTTAAAGTGTGATTGAAATTTGTTTAGGATGATAAGTTGTGGTTGGTTTAGGATAAGTGCTGGTTGGCTTAGGATAGGTTTGTTTAGGATAGTTAGGATAAGTGCTTGGGAATTAGGATAACTGATGGAGTTTGTTTAGGATAAGTAGGATAAGTGCTTAAGGGTTAGGATAACTGATGGGATTTGTTTAGGATAAGTGTTGGCATATGGGTTGTGGGTTAATGAGTTGGATCATGGATTATGAGTTAATGGGTTGAAAGATGAGTCTTATTATTATTATTATTATTATTATTTATTATTTATTTTTTATTTTTTTATTTTTTTTACAAAATGCCTTAGACAAAATTGGGTGTTCACAAAGGGTGAAACTTTTGGTAATAAATTAATGTTAGATTAATTTCTTTCTTGTGCTTGAATGATGTATTATCAAGTGGTCATTATATGTGTTGTATTTTGTTTCCAATCAATTTAGAAGCCCTCCTTGTAAAGTGGAGATCTTGATTCATTGTAGATAAAGGGTTGACACAATAAATACTTGAGTTCATTTACAAGTGTTGGTGTTAGTGAATAATTTAAGGAACCATAATATAATTATATATATAATCTTAATTGAACTTTGAATGTTGTATTTTTCGATTAGAACTTTCGTTATGTGTGGATTTCAATTGAGTTATAAAAAGAAATAATTTTATCTTTAATTTATTACCAAGAGTGAATCTTCTAACCTAAGTAAATCTTTTTTCATTTGTGAACAACTTTTATCACCTTTATTGTTATGACAAATGTAACATCCTGAATTTAATAACCATAATATAACCAAAGTATATCACAGTGATTAGATTCAAGCATACTACTTTCTACAGCTATGCAATTTTCAATATAACATATTAACGTTATATAGAAAATATGAGCCACGAATGAACAGCTATATATATATATATACATCACAGTCTCAACAGGGTATACTGTTATACATAACTCAAAACAATTAAACAAATATAAAACATATATAAGTTTAGCTCACAACAGCACCTACACTGTGCTAAATCTCACACATCTTCTTCTTTCCTTTCGAAGAACTCATTCCTGGATTTACATGGCAACACAATTGGGGTGAGAAAACATATCTCAATAGAAGTATTCCAATAGCATAATATATATATATATATATAACATATATACTCATTCAGATAAAATTAACAATTATCAAAATAACACTTCATCACAAAAGCCAACAACATCTCCATCTCAGAGATATGCAATCGCCCATACAATTGCAATACATTAATAATGTTATGAAAGCAGCCACCCATACAATCGCTATGCTATGCTAAATTATGTCTAGTGTTTATTCCTATGCAAAATCCTAAGTATAAAAATGAATAATGTATGGTACCATATCCAGGAACCTATAATTTCATGGTAATGTCATGAATGCATCAAACTTGAACAAAGTAATAGAAGTCATAACCATAACCTTGAACAAGCACTGGAAGTCTATCCAGCAAACATCATTATCACAGAGGAAATCCATTCCCCCTTGGGTAGTGAAGTCCATCAACTACATAGTTATCGATAATAAACAAGGAAATCTATCCTCAAAAACACTATATTAGGAAGGATACAATCCACCTTACCTAATATAGATCACCCACATCTACGAGGCTCACACATTTCAAAAAGCAATCACCCACATCTACGGGGCTCTTACTCTTTAAAAACAAACACCCATATCTACGGGGCTCACACCTTTCAAAAAACAACCACTCACATCTATGAGGCTCTTACTCTTTAAAAACAAACACCCATATCTACGGGGCTCACACATTTCAAAAAGTAATCACCTACTCTTTAAAAATAAACACCCACATCTACGAGGTTCACACCTTTCAAAAAGGCACTCATACAATCAAGTATATCCTTGTGACTAATTAAACTCTCATAATTAGCATTACAAATCATTATGATTCTACAATCACATAAAGAGAACATACGCACCTCAATATGCTCCACAAACCTCTCATGCAAAACAAATTACTAATTACTTCCCGCAACTAGTTTCACAATTGATTTATATGCATTTCAAATTCATTTCACAACACTTCATCAAATACTTCTAAAAGTACTTTAACACTCTCAAAAGAGCACACATGAGTGATTCCAATGCTTAGGAAAAACTCATTTCCTCAAATCATCTTAATACACAATATATGTGTATAATCATGTCTAATTATCCTACATAATTAGCACTTCAACTTAATATGATTCAAATCACCCACTCTTCATTAAATACTCCCACGAGAGTCTCATGACTCATTAAGAAGCATAAAGAAGAAAATCGCGCCATTGGAAGGCTCCAAGGCATCAAACACAACTCGTAGTTGTTCTCTGGCACTCACGTCGCGACATACACTGTGCCACATAGCAATGCCCAAGCCTCGGGTTCAAACACTGGCAGGAAATGCTGCCCACGCCTCGACACCTATGTGCCATGTCGTGGCGCGCACCCCCTGTTCTTCAACACGTTGCGACACTCAAAGTATCACGTCGCGGCACCCATCTCTCGGATCCCAAAATATGGGTGTGCATCACACTCACGTCACGACGTTCTGCGCCTTGCAGCGCAGCGCCCACTGCAGAACTCAGAATTTGTTGCTAAATTCTGCAGATATGGGTACTGTTCCATTGGAATTAGAATCTCTTCCAATCACTCAAAACTCGATTTCAAGTGATTTCCAACCTCTAACAAGGTCCAACTACACATAGCAACTCTTAAACCACTTCAATTTTATTCAATTCAACACTTTATGAATCAAAACCCTAATAGTAACCTAAACCCCCAAAACTGACCTAAAAGGGAATTAAGGCTTCCAAATGATGTAAACTTCATCTCAGCACATCAACAAATCAGTTTCTAACTCAACCAATCTATCCACATCAAGATTCAACTCAAGAATCATTAAATCACTCATTAAACCTCAAATTCTTCATTAAGCCCCTCAAGAACCAAAATGAAAGAAAATGAAACACAACCATCCATACAAGATTCCCCCTACCTCAAGGTCTTGAAGATAGCCAAGGATGGATCCAAGCTCTCCAATTCTTGCTTGCCTCTTGGCTTCTCCTCTTTCTCCTTCTTCTTCATGTTTCCTCTTTTCTCTTCTTTGTTTTCTATTTCCCTTTCTCTCCCTGCCATAGGACTACTTATAAAGAGGAGCCAAATTTGGCTTCTCACATATAAGCACTAAAACCTCGATATGCTAAGAACACACAGATTTCACCAAATCTTATTTCCTAACTTCCACCAATTTCAAAATAAATCCTAAGATTTATTAAAAATTCTGTTTCACCATTTCTCTATTTTTCCATATCAGCTGCTAGTCAAACTGGCATTAAAACACACAACCAGTATGCTTAAAAATGTCAAACTAACTCTGATTAACCTCAAACTTTAACTGTAGCATAGTTTTCACATTTGTGACCTGAAAACAAACTCTCCACATTTATTTTTAATAACTAAACAGTTTAAATTACTTTTGGAGCAAATAACAGTTATATTTCACACATAGTATTACAGCAAAGTGTCTAAATATGCTCAGAAAGTCACAAAACTACACAGATATATTAAGTAGGTATTACGTTACCTCTGTATCCATACACAAGCCTAACATGTTTTCCAGGGTGTTACAACAAATCTTTTCCTTACCTCAAAAGAATTTTTCTTTATCAATTTCCTATGGATCAACCTCGCACTTCCGATAATGTATTACTTGAAACAACCTGCACTTAGGTTTGCAACTTATAATTCACATCATAAGCCTACTTCTCTTATTTTATTTAGGGTTTTAAGGAATCTAAAATGGGAAGATTTGCAATAAAAGTAAAGTTTTATCAATTTTCAATACAGTAAATGCTCTATTTTTCATATACAGTTTCTTATTTTGAATCCTTTCTATTAAATATACTTGTTAGAAAAATTCTTTTATTATTTTCAAAGAAAATTTGTTTAGGGTCCGTATATAGAATAGGAAAGACGTGTCATTTCTTAAAAAAAAAAAAAAGTGTGCGTCAAAAAATAAGAACAATATGTAAAATAAGAGATATGAGTGTAATTTTATAAATAAAAAGGATGTCAGTACTGCTAGCAAGGAGGTTCGTATAATTACCCCAAAGAAAGAAAGCTAAGAGTGCAAATTTTTTTAGGGAGAAAAAATCTTTTAAGGCCTATTTGGCCACAGCGCGGACTCATTTTTTTAGAATTTTAGAATTTTATTTCTTACTTCATACACCGAACTTCAATACGAAATCAACATTATTATTAAATGTCTATGTTAACAACAACAAAATATGAAAGTAGGGCTAGATCAAGGCATTTGGACCAGGTTAAATTGCATTCAAATTTCACTAATATTTGGCTTATGTGTCAACTAATAAGTAAAGGATGCACATTATAATAATGGGCTAAGTTTAGAACGGGCCTAAAGGATAAATAAGTTTAGCAATGAAGGCAGACTTGTGAAAGATTTTTTATTATTGGATTGTTCCAAACTATTCAGTTAAAAGCCAAATTTAAATTGTTAATTTGATCAAGTTTAAGTGGCTATAAGTCTATAACTGACTAAACTCTGCATGATAATGATAACCACTCCCCATAAAATAAGGATAAAAATTGGTTTGTTTTATTTTGTTTAATTTAAAATTTATGTGAATTTGTTTAAAATTAATGGCAAATATTTTTTTTAGAGCTTGCATCAGAAACATGGCATAATTTCCCTATTTTAGAGCATATTTGAGTAGTTCAGCTGCAGGTTAGGATAAAATAATGAATTTGACTGGGTCAGCGAGCATTCAACCACTTGGACTCTGCATTATAACCACATTTACGTCTAAATAGGAACTGGGTTACAGGTTTAGCTTACTTCGCCGTTATTAACTGAGGAAGCTTCTTTTGTTCCTAAACTAAAGGAATTGATCATGTGTTTGTGATTTTTCTAGTTGTACTACTATCTTAATCTTAATATATAGTATATACGTATATAATATTTGTAAATTTAGAATTTGTCATCAAATTTACATCTCTTTCACATTGACATACGATATATTTATTTTACTTTAAAATACAGTATATTTTGATATAACTTTAATGTCTATCTCTTCTCTATTTAACTACATGAAACAAAAAATGACATGAAAAGATCTAAATTCATTTATCTCCACTCACATCAGCATATAATATCTATATAGGGTATCAAATTTAATAGTACAAAAAATATTTTCCTTTCAAATATTTAAGCACGTACGCAAATTAATGCAGTTTAATGATCATGTGTGTTAGTGTGTAGATAGTCCTTAATTAACATATATAATATCTGGTCTAATAGAATTCATCAAGAACATACGCAATACGAGGCGAGGCGGGGGTTGGGTGTGCGTGATATGTAAACAGTAGCTATTAATATTATAGTGCCTAGATTTTTTGTTTTGACCTGTATGAACTATTATCAGCTTCATTCTGCCACACAAAGCATACAGTCTCTATCATGCATTTTGGCATCTGGTTGCGCCACAAGAGGTCTAGACTAAAGAGTTAGTTAAAATCTACCTTTCACAATTCACAAATACGCCAACCATCCTTGTTGAACATTCACACCCCATTTGTTGGAATCAAGATCAAAAGCTTCTAACGCGCGTTTGCAGCAAAGCGATTCAAGCTGATCAATATGCTGATTCCCTCAGAGTACTTGTTAGTCAAGTGGCTACCTAATGCTTCCATAACAGCCCTGCACACGAAGTTCTCGGAAGCTATCAATTCAATTCCTTTGAATTGTCTCTGCTTTTCTTTCAACATGATTCTGTGAATTTCAGGGTCTGCTAACCCCAATGGCTGGTTTGCACAATAATCCACTTTGAAACGTGTCGAAGGGAAACAGTGTTGTTGTAGTTGTCCCTCTATCTTCTTCCTCTTCAAACACCAGGACTTACCCATGAAGTTAATTGTGTTCATCTTGCACTTCTTTTTATTCTTCGTTTTTAAGCTTGACTTTAACCTTGTTGTCACTTTTTTCGAGTAATTGCCACCGAACATAAGGGATTGGATTTACATGGAACAAGAAGGGGGTATCAGGGTTTGCCTTAAACCCGAGAGATAGACCTCAGAGTATCAGAGTTCTTTTTTCATAAAACAAGATGGCAGTTACTTAGTTTCTCAATTGATTGAAATGAACTGAACTTAACTTGGAATGGGTTCTTGTTGGAATGATATATATTATCTTCCCTTTAGATGAATTTTCATCTATACATTTGATCAGTGTCCTACGCGTCAAGTGAAACCTTCCTTCTTGCTTCTTGACTTGTGCTTTGAGTGTGCTTTTTACTCGAGATGTCATTGCCCTCATGCTTTTTGCAGGGTCTCTTTACCTCTCTTTCCTTGGAGTAACCCGTATATCCTTCTTCGTCAGAGTCAATATATAATGATCTCTCCCTTGTAATTTCCTTTTTCAAAGCTGATGTTCTTGGTTTTGTGGGTTGGACTTGGAGGGGATATATCATTGCAAGTTGGAGGACCATGTAGATTCTTAGGTTCTTCTATGTGAGAGATTTACTAGCTTTCTTTGCATGTCACAACTTTCACTTGTTTTAGCATGTCTTTGGTTCAGACATATCCTCTATATATATATATGTCCAAGACATTAGCCTTGTACATGAGCAGTTTTGACCTAGAAGTGTCCCTGTAGTCTCCTTTCAAATCAAGATAGCCTTTAAACGTCATCTAAGAAACATGATCATATTCCAGTTTAACCTTATTCTTGCGGTGAATGGAGACAGCAAGTCTGCAACATATGCATTAATTAATTTTACTATTAATTACTTTGTACTTGATGTTATTCATCTTATTAGCATAACATAAGACACATTTGAAGTTAAATATTATTTTAGTAGTAAACATTAAGAAAAGAAAGACAGCAAAATCTTGCTAATAGATCAATATTGAAATCTTTAAGGGCTACTGAGAGCTTCAAGGACACCTTTACATGGATTTATCATTCACTAGTAGCATTCTAATTCTACTCATTCTAGCTGTTCACCATATTGCTTTTGAAGATTCTCCCAGTATTATATTACCATATTCAAAATCTGGATACTTTGAAGGCCTTGATCAACCTCTTCTCCTACATATGGGCTTGATAGCCAATAGATGGCATCAACAAGAAGATAGGGGGTAAAAAAAGTGATGAACAGTATTCCAAAATATCAATTGCTCAAGCTGAATCTGTGCTGTATATAAAACTTTGTTATCAATAACTACTTGGCAAGTCCAGGAAATATTTTACACTTTGATATAAATCAACAAGAATTCGGTAATGTATAATATACTCACACACACAGACACACACTGATGATGCGTATCTATATCACTTGCTCATGATCAGAACCAGAAGTTGGCTCTCAAACTTCTTCAAAAAGCTCTTAACTTTCATTCAAAGGTTTCCAATATCAATCAATATTGGAAGCCTTTGAAGGGAACTTGTAAGCTTTAGGCATTATCTGACTATGTCTTTAACTGTTTTCTCACTGCTATATGAAATACCAAGTTTTAGTGGCTTTATATAGTGATTAGCAGCGCTTGCTTTGACAAACGGATAGGATCACAAGTTTAGCACCACGCACCATACAAAGTTACAAATATCTACTTGCCCAATTTTCCGGATTCGGTTCTCCATTATTCTTAATTATAGTTTGTGATTCGTCTTTATCAAAGAGTGATTCTTAAATCAATAGCATAACATATACAATATTTTTAAGGAAATCTACAGTAACAAGGGAAAAGAACAGGTAAAGTAGGTCTTTGAAAGAATATATACTATAATCATGTTTTAAATTGCAATCTTCAACCACATCGCGACTGCACTTGTAACTGCATTGGTCACTTTTTTTTTTTTTATAATTATCTGCAATTACGATAAATATAACAAAATTGCAATTGCAATTACCATTGTAACTACTATTTAAAACCATGATTATAATACTAGTTATAAGAGAAATTCTTATGTACTGCCCTATAATAACTCTCATGCTTTGTATTATTTAGGGGCGGCGCCTCATACAACTTAAGGTTCCTCCCTTCAAATTTTTCCAGAATTCCATTTTTTTATTATTAATTCGCTTAAGAATGGTTTCCTCCAAGCTATTTTTTTTTTCATTCTAGCGTCACCCCTAATATTATTCAATATGTACTATATCAGTTATGTAAGTTATCACTATCTTACATTTTATCTATACTTTTAATGCTATATCTGAGTTGCTACATATTAAAAGGATTATGAATGTATATGCCATTAGCTTGGTGAAATGTCTATGCTTTAGTAAAATAAATACTACGTATTGATGTACAAAAAAAAAAAACTACCTAATGATGCAACTAGGCATTTCTCAAATTCTTGCCTTAAACTTTTTTATTTGTTATCGTTGTTTATATCATGATATAATAAGAACCAAAAAAAAAATTCAAAATTTCATATACTTTGATCATTATTCTCAAAGCCTTTTTATCCGTGCAAAGCAAGAGTTAATCAGAGTACTTTATAAGTAGGAAAAACTTAAAAAAGATAATAAAACTTGACTAAAAATGAAATTAAGTTGACAAAGTATTAAAATGTAGTTTACGTTCTTGCATATGGTCAATTTTTAGGAGCCACCATCCTCTGCCGAGAGTTTTTAAGAGGGCAAATAATTATTTGGTAAACTTAAAGTAGAATAAGTTGATATTTTTTAGAGTAAACTACAAAATTAGTACCTGAAAAAATTGGGTGGGAACAAATTAGCTCCTAAAGAAAATTAAGATATCTGTCGCAACCGTCCCGAAGGGCGTCGCGAAAATAAAAAGAAAGAAGAGGAATGGACCTTGGGGTGTTAGGAGTCGCCACCAATCGCTTTATCCATTAAATGGAATGGCGCAATTGGACACCTAAAAGATGGTCTACGCTTCAGAGTTTGAGATTCGGGGGTTGATTACGGGTAGGGAAGGTGTTAGCACCCTACACCGTCCGTTCTAAGAACGGTTACCTATTTAATCTAATGTTATTTACAAGATTAATTTAATTGGTCCTTAACTAATTAAAAGAAAAGAATTTTTTATTTTTTTATTTTGACATGTTCCATTTTGTCAAGCATAATATCAAATATGATAAATGACTAAGACATGGAATGGATGGCTAAATAGCCATTATTTTAGAACAAATTCTAAGTCTATAACATATTGTATAAAAGTGGTGAATTAAAATTTTATCTTTTGAAGAGAAGTAATTTTTAAAATAAATGGCCAAATAAAAAAAATTTCAATGAATAATTTTAATTCAAAGAAATTTGTTTGAAGTAAGAGAAAGTTTTTTTTTAAGTAAATGGCCAAATAAAATCTCTTTTGTAATCAAGGAGAAAAATATTTTTAGGCACAATGAGATTTTTGCATTAATTTCTAAAAAATGTCTTCATGAAAAATAAAGTTTTAATTCACCACAATCATAATGCTAAAACTATATGAATTTGTTTACTTTTATTTGAATACTTTATTTTACAAAAAGAAAAGTTTATTTTGGTTTATTTAAAAAATTTATATTTTAATTTACATAATTATTTTAATTTTTATGTGGGGATTAGACTTCATGGTAGCTCCCTGGCAAAATCCAATATAAAACCTCAAGATTATCGAGAAGAGTGTAATCTGATCGGCGCTCCGATCCTCTCCCAATTTTTCCGTCATAGGCAAATTTTAAATTATCTAATTTACAAAAAATGATTAAATTAAATTCACATATCAACCATTACAATGATAATAACAACAAACAAGACAATCAATAAAGAGATAAAGATAAAAATATAATCAAGTTAAACCAATCCACAAATTAAATTTCATCACTCTTTTTCTTTTGAAATTTTATTTTTTATTTTTATTTTATTTTTTATTTTTTTATTTTTTATTTTCGTTTTTTCATTTTTATATATTTCCTTTATCTTATTCATTTTTTATATCCCACATATCAATTTTAACTTTTTCATTTTTAAATCTATTTTTATTAAGTAAAAAACCGGTATTATTAAAAAAAAAAAAAAAAAAGGAACACGGTGGGCGCACTGGGAATAACAAAAGAAAAGAAAAAAAAAAAGGGTGGTTAAATAGTTAGCCACCTGTGAAGAACAAAAACGAACCAAAAAAAAAAGAAGAAGAAAGAAGGCTAGTCACGGGTGACTAGCGTAAAAAGCAAATAAAGAGACTTTTAGTCTCTTTGGGCATCTAGAAACAGAACACAAAAACAGGGAGGCAGAGAGGCTTTTAGCCTTAATCCAATCAAACGAAAATAGAAGAAAGAAGCAGAGGGAGAGAGGAGACTCACGGTGATGCAGAGAAGTGGAGATCCGGCAAGAATGATGGCGCGGTGGACGGCGGCTGGGCGCAGTGGACGACGGCTGGGCGCGGTGGACGGCGGCTGGGCCGGTGGGTTGTGGCTGGGCTACTATTTCTGTTTTCTTTTTTTTGTGGTGGAATTTGAGAATAAAAGTGGCTGAAAGGTGAAGAAGAAAAATGGTTTTAGGAAGATGATGAATAGTGGTCGTTATGGGTTTGTGAAGGTTGAAAATCTCTTTGTATCTGTGTGGTAGTTACTCTCTATTTTTTTTGTTTTCTGAATGATTCAAATCCCCCCTCCTCTTCCTTTGTGTGTGATTCTTATAAGGAATAAAAAGACATGCCAAAACAAAACTCTTCCATTTCTGACGATCGGAATGCAAAACGGTCTCAACTTTCAATTTCTGAATGAATGCAACAAAACTTGATGATTGAAAAAGAAAGCATCGAAACCTTTTAATTCAATTCAATGCAAACTATTGATGGCTCGGTGGTAACAATAGGAAGGGGAAAGGGAAGAGTTGAGAAAATGGGTTATGGGTTGAGAAGAGAAATGGGTCATGGGTTGACCCATACAACAGGAAATTAAATTAAATAAATAAATAAAAACGAAAATAAAGAAAATGGATAAAATTGGGTATCAGCAAGTTGCCCCCTTTGTTTTACATTTAGAATAAATGAAAAACAAAGGAATTGATTCAATTTTGTCCATGAAAAAGTAAAAACCTGCGGATTCATGTGTCCGCTGAAACTTAACAGAAAACTTCAAAGCAATGGGTATGGGGACCTGAAAGCTTGCAGAGTTAGGTATCCGCTGAAGCTTAACAAAACAAGGTAAGAAGCTTACGGAGTCGGGTATCCGTTGAAGCTTAACAAAAACAAAAAGGCAATGGGTACGGGGACCCAAAAACAAACAATGGGTACGAGGACCCAAAAGGTAAAAAGCTTACGGAGTCAGGTATCCGCTGAAACTTAACAAAAACTTAAAAGTAAGAAGCTTACGGAGTCGGGTATCCGTTGAAGCTTAACAGAAAACTTAAAGGCAATGGGTACGGGGACCCAAGAACAACGGGTACGGGGACCCAGAAAAGGTAAAAAGCTTGCGGAGTCAGGTATCCGCTGAAGCTTAATAAAAACTTAAAAGCAAGAAGCTTACGGAGTCAGGTATCCGTTGAAGCTTAACAAAAACAAGGTAAGAAGCTTACGGAGTCGGGTATCCGTTGAAGCTTAACAGAAACAAAGAGGCAATGGGTACAGAGACCCAGAAACGAGAACACAATGGGTGCATGAACCCAAAAACTAAAAGACAATGGGCGCGGGGGCCCAGAAATTGAAAAGACAATGGGCGCGGGGGCCCAAAAATGAGAAAACAATGGGTGTGAACCCAAAAACTAAAAGATAAATGGGCGCGGGGGCCCGAAAGGAAAACACAATGGGCGCGGGGCCCGAAAACGAGAAAACAATGGGTGTAGGAACCCAAAAACTAAAGACAATGGGCGCGGGGGCCCGTAGAAGGAAAACAAGGGTGTAGGAACCCGAGAAAGGAAACATAATGGGCGCGAGGGGGGTGCGGAAAGGAAAACACAATGGGCACGGGGGCCTTGGAACGAGAATACAATGGGTGCAGGGACCCAAAAAGGTAAAAAGCTTGCATGAGTCAGTGTATCCGTGAAGCTTAACAAAAACTTAAAAGCAATGGGTACGGGGACCCAGAAAAGGAAACAGCAATTTGGACCTTTGTAGGTCAAGGCTAGCAAAATGAGAACAAATGCACTATGCAATGCATGCTTCAAATGTATGAGAGTATGAAAAAATTTCTTTTTTTTTCTTTCTTTGTTTTTTTTGTTTTTTGTTTTTCTTTTTTGTCTCCACGACCCTTGAGGACATGATTGCAATCATTTTCAAAGATGAATTGGAATAGGATTTAATGGCATCCTTTCATTTGTCTATTCAGCCGATGGTTGAAATGTCCAACCAGAATGACCCTTGAAGTATGCATTAGATGTGACACACAAGAGCAATAGGAAAGCTCTTTAGATGACCCTTGAGGTGACCTGGTTGTCCTTTCTCTTTTATCAACATTCTTATCAGGAATCATTGTGTTTCCCATACCTTTCAAATCATTAGCAATTCTTAATGCTCGGACAGCAATGTCACATTTCACATTCCAATATATGATTATTAGAAAAATGCATATTAAGTCAAAGAAGAGGCAAAGGTAAAAACATGACGATATTGTATTGAAATGGGAATGGTGAAAAGAAAGTATTATTGTGGTCATCAACATGAAATTTACAGAGGGATGATAAGGGCAAAGGTCTTCAGCTCTTCCAATGAAACCCTTTATCGTAATCAGCGTCAATCCTCTGCATACCCGATTTTGAACACCCGTTAACCAGCCTATGAAGACTTTGATTGCCCCAGTTGAGATCATTTGGCCTGCCCCAATATGGAAACTTAGTTTGCTCTAAAGCAGAGATTTGCTCCTCCCTGGCATGGAGACTCAACCGCTCAGGTCTCACTTCCTTTGTCATATCAAGCACTATTGTCATTTTATTTTGGACCTTAACTTTTGCCTAGGTCACTTTTTGAGTTTTTAACCTACCAGGTCACTCTAACTTTTGCCTAGGTAGCCTTTTCAGGTTTTCCACCTAGCGAGCCATGGTTATCCCTTTTTTTTTTTCTTTTCTTTTTTTTCTTTTATTTTTTTTTGACAAGTAGTGCTTTTACGCATAATATTTCTTGACTGCGTCCGAATTTACAGGAAGTGGTAGATCTTCACCATCCATTTTTGTGAGAATTAAGGACCCTCCAGAGAAAGCCTTCTTCACGACATAAGGTCCTTCATAATTTGGAGTCCATTTTCCACGGTGATCTTTTTGAATTGGCAGGATCTTTTTGAGCACTAAGTCTCCTTCTTGAAATTGTCGAGGGCACACTTTTTTCGCATAGGCTTTCATAAGCCTCCTTTGATATAACTGGCCATGACACAGTGCAGTTAACCTTTTACCTTCAATAAGATTCAACTGATCTAGTCGAGCTTGGACCCATTCGGCCTCTTCCAGTTTTGTCTCCATCAGTACTCTTAATGAGGGGATCTCTACCTCAATAGGGAGTACGGCTTCTATTCCGTAAACTAAAGAGAAAGGAGTTGCCCCAGTTGAGGTACGGACAGATGTGCGATAACCATGCAGAGCAAAGGGAAGCATCTCATGCCAATCTTTGTATGTCACAACCATTTTTTGGATGATTTTCTTGATGTTTTTGTTTGCTGCCTCAACAGCCCCATTCATCTTTGGGCGATATGGCGAGGAGTTATGATGTTGGATTTTGAAAATCTCGCACATTTCCTTCATCATTTTGTTATTCAAGTTGGTTGCATTGTCAGTGATGATCTTATTCGGTAGACCATAACGACATATCAACTCTCTTTTGATGAACTTGATCACCACATTCCTGGTCACATTGGCATAAGAAGCAGCTTCAACCCATTTGGTGAAGTAGTCTATCGCGACAAAGATAAAGCGATGCCCATTTGAGGCCTTAGGTTCAATAGGTCCTATGACATCCATACCCCACATGGAGAATGGCCAGGGTGCTGCTAGGACATTCAAGGGGACTGGCGGCGCATTGATCTTATCAGCATATGTTTGGCACTTGTGGCACTTCCTCACATGATTGAAGCAGTCAGTTTCCATGGTTAACCAATAATAACCAGATCTTAGGATTTTTCTTGCCATTGCATGTCCATTGGAGTGAGTTCCAAAGGAGCCCTCATGTACTTCTTCAATAATCTTTTCTGCTTCCATTGCATCAACACATCTTAGAAGCACCATATCATGGTTTCTCTTGTAAAGTATTTCCCCACTCGAGAAAATAACCCATTGCGAGCCTCCTCCTCGGTCCTCTTGTCATTTTCTCAAGCGCCCTGCAGGTACTCCCTATTCTTGATGAAGCATTTGATGTCATGGTACCACGGCTTCCCATCAGGCTCATCTTCAACCACTTGACAATATACAGGATAGCCACGACTTTCCATTTTTATAAGTGGTAGGTCTCTTTCATGACTTACTTGGAACATTGATAACAGTGTGGCCAAAGCATCAGCCAACTGATTTTCTTCTCGAGGAACATGATGAAAAGTGACTTCATCAAATTGCTCGATCAATTCTTTGATGTAAACATGGTATGGGATCAATTTGGCATCATGGGTTTCCCATTCTCCTTTTAGTTGATGAATGACCAAGGCAGAGTCCCCATATACTTCCAAGATCTTCGCTTTTGATTCTATTGCTGCCTGAATACCCAAAGCACACGCTTCGTATTCTGCTATATTGTTGGTACAGTCAAAACACAACCTTGCTGTGATTGGGATGAATTTATCTTCGGGGGAGATCAAGATGGCTCCAATGCCATGCCCCAGTGCATTAGAGGCTCCATCAAACCACATAGTCCATTTTTCTTTTTCAGAGGAATCCTCATTTTTAAACAGAGCCATTATATCTTCATCAGGGAACTCACATTGCATCGACCCATAATCTTCTATAGGTTGGTTTGCCAGATAATCTGCAAGGGCACTTCCCTTAATTGCCTTTTAGGTGACATAAACAATTTCATACTCCGATAATAGAACTTGCCATCGCGCGATTCTCCCAGTGAGAGTGGGTTTCTCAAAGATATACTTGATAGGATCCATTTTGGACACCAACCAAGTAGTGTAACACAACATGTATTGCCTCAATCGATGGGTAGCCCATGCCAAGGCGCAACAAGTTCGCTCTAACAATGAGTACTTTGCCTCATAATCGGTGAACTTTTTACTTAAGTAATAAATGGCGCGTTCTTTTCTACCGGATTCATCATGTTGCCCCAGTATGCAGCCCATAGACTCATTAAGCACCGTCAAATACATAATGAGAGGTCTCCCTGGCACTGGAGGCACCAAAACTGGGGGTTCTTGTAAATACTTGCTTGACTTTTTCAAAGGCTCTTTGGCAATCATCATTCCACTTGACCTGGTGATTCTTGCGTAATAACTTGAAGAGCGGCTCGCATGTTGCTGTGAGCTGGAATATGAATCGAGCGATGTAATTCAACCTTCCCAAAAATCCCCGAACTTCCTTTTCAGTGCGAGGGACCGGCATGTCTAGTATTGCTCGAACCTTGTCAGGATCAACTTCTATTCCTTTCTGCCTCACCACAAGCCCCAATAGTTTGCCTGATCTGACACCAAAAGTGCATTTTGCAGGATTCAATCTGAGTTTGAACTTCCTCAATCGCTCAAAAAGCTTTTGCAGATTGATTATATGATCTTCTTCTGTTTTTGACTTTGCAATCATATCATCCACATAAACTTCTATTTCTTTGTGCATCATGTCATGGAACAATGTCACCATAGCTCTTTGATACGTTGCCCCAGCATTTTTTAAACCAAAAGGCATCACTTTGTAGCAGAAGGTGCCCCATAAAGTGATGAATGTGGTCTTCTTCATGTCCTCCGGTGCCATCTTGATCTGATTATATCCCGAGAAACCATCCATAAAGGAAAAAAATGAATGCTGAGCAGTGTTGTCCACCAAAACATCAATGTGAGGTAACGAGAAATCATCTTTAGGGCTGGCCCTATTTAAGTCTCGATGGTCCACACACATTCGGACTTTCCCGTCTTTCTTTGGGACAGGAACAATATTGGCAACCCATTGTGGGTATTTTGTAACTGCAAGAAATCTAGCATCAAACTGTCTTTTTACTTCATCTTTGATTTTTAGGGACATCTCAGGTTTCATTCGTCTCAACTTTTGCTTAATCGGAGGATACCCAGGTTTTAGTGGCAATTTGTGCTCAACTATGTCAGTGTCTAACCCTGGCATATCTTGGTATGACCATGCAAAAACATCACTATATTCAAACAAGAGTTTAATCAACATGTTACGCTCATCTTCTTTCATCGAGGTACCAATTTTGATTTCTTTCTTATCATTTTCAGTCCCCAAGTTAATTACTTCAATTGGTTCCTCATGGGGTTGGATTTCTTTAGCTTCTTGTTCAAGTAATCTCATTAACTCAGGTGAAGTTTCCCAATCATCCTCATTATCCTCATCAGTATGATTAACAGGGTGTTCAAAATTATATGATGAGATATTGCACTTGTCACTTTCAAGAGAGTCATTTTCAGATCTGCAATAAGTGATGTTGACACAAGAAAAATGAAATGAATAGAAGGCCATGATAATGGAGGGATGAAAGCTAATGGAATGAAAAATGAGAGAACTCAAAAATACATTTTATTAATAACAGTTATTGGCAATGAAACATGTGAGCCCATTTACAAATGAAAATCCTAAAGCCTTGGGCAGAGCTAAAGGAAAAGCACTACAGAATTACTTTGAAGGAGACTCTAAGGTTATGGAAAACTCGGAGATCTCCCAATTGTCGAGTCTTGTATCTGAAGAACATGCATATACCAGGTCCGTATGACTGATAAAATCATCTTCAACTGCAGTCACTTGGTCTACAAACACAACTCCTGCGCTCCGGAAGCTTTGTCGTATATCACAGATGGGGACTTCCTTCACTTTAGGTTCTCGATTTTCCAAGCGAGCCAGCCTTTTCTCTTTTTTCTCTTCCATTATCCTCCTCTTATCGGCCTTGGTGGGTTTGTACCCCAGCCCAAATCTATCTTTATTTTCAAAGGGTTGAAAAAGTCCTGTGGCACCTTGTCGTTTCTTGCCCAGCCCTTCTCCATGCTGATAACCCCCTTCTAGCATAACTTTCGCCATCATTACAGATGCAACAGAAGGCTGCGGCTTAGGAATTGGAGCTCCTTCTTTTATATAGATGGTATTGACAACCTCGAGTGCTTGAAAGGCAGTCTCCAAAGCCTCTTCCGTAGCTTCAATATAAGGGGTGTCTAGCGGCTTACTCACCAGTAGGTCCTCTTCACCAAAGACAGTAATCATCTTGTTATCAACTATGAATTTGACTTTTTGGTGCAATGTGGAAGGCATAGCTCCAGCAGAATGAATCCATGGTCGTCCTAGGAGACAACTGTATGATGGTGCAATGTCCATCACTTGAAAGAGTATGTTGAAAGTGCAAGGACCAATTTGAACTGGTATTTCAATCTCCTCTATGACTTCTCTCCTCGTGCCATCAAATGCCCTTACTATCATCGCACTTGATTTCATGTGTGACCCATCAAAAGGTAATTTAGAGAGTGTTGACTTTGGTATCACATTCAAGGAAGAGCCATTATCCATCAGTACTCTAGCCATGATATGGTCTTGACATTTTACTGAGATATGAAGTGCTTTATTATGTCCTCTTCCCTCATTGGGTATTTCATCATCGGTGAAAGTGATGTAATTATCTGCTGTGATGTTGCTGATAACGCCATTCAACTTGTTAACCATGATGTCATGAGAAACATGAGCTTGATTGAGCACTTTCATTAGCACCTTCCTGTGTGGCTCAGAGTTCAGGAATAAGGATAAGAGTGATATTCTTGCAGGGGTGCGGTTCAGTTGATCCACCACCTTGTATTCACTTTGCTTTATGAATTTTAAGAACTCACAAGCTTCTTCCTCGGTCACTTCTTTCTTATAGACCTCTTGCTGTGCTGCTTTTGGTTCCTCCTTTTCTTTCAAGGCTTTTTCAGTAGAAGTTTCCCCCATCTTGCCTTTCCCTTTCTGAGTTCTTTCCACTTCCTCCACTTGGTCTTTACGCAGATCCTCAGGTGTATAAATACGACCACTCCGAGTCATTCCACCAATCCCAGATATGCTAGAGATAGCCGATGGAATTTTCATTTGATTGTCCTGGAGATCATTTACAACGACTTGCACATCATATTTCCAAGGCACAGCTCTGGTATCCTTATAGGGAAAAGGAGTCGGCACTTGAATAGTGATAGGATTCCGACCAAAAGAGACTTGCGGAGACACCTCTTTACTATAATGAATCGTCAATGGCCTTGGTATACCTTGAGCTTGCCCTATGATTGGTTGCGCTACATAGGCATTGGCAGCCTCTTGAACTGGTGAAGGTATAACTTCCTTGACCACATAGACGTCACCATTATCGTACTGATTACTTATTTGCACTAGGTAACTGTCCATCAAACTTTGGAGAATCTGCTTGAATTCATCACATTCCTCAATAGAATGCCCGACTTCCCCATGAATCTTGCACACAGTTTCATCTTCATTGACCTTTTTTATCTCAGCTTGGTTTTGTATCAACCCATATTTGCACAGCTCTTGAAAAATTACTTTCATTGGAGTTTTCACATTAGCTACCTGACTTATGAGGCATCGTCCAAAAGACTTTTCTATGACATTAACTACTGGACCTCCATGATCAGGCAAGGGATTGCGGCCTACATTAGGAGTTTTTTCTTTAAAGTTTAACCATTTGGCATTAATCAAGTCTTGCACTTTGAACTTCAAGGCTCTACAATTTTCTGTTGAGTGACCTACAGCCCCAGCATGGTACTCATATTTAGCATTCTGGTCAAACCCTCTTGGGTAGGGGGGTTCTAATGGCTTCATTGGGCAAGGAACCAATAAGGAGTTTCGGAAGAGTTGTGGTAGCAATTCAGTATAAGTCATGGGAATTGGGTCAAATTGGACAGGTTTCTTTTCTTGGTTAGCTGGCGGCCTTCTTTGGTTGGTATTTGGGTTTTGGGCCCATGGTTAGGTTGGTTGATATGGTATGGTAGGGAGTGTTTGGTTTGGGATAGGAGATGGTGCACGATAAGGGATCATTGGGTGATAAGGCTGAGGGTATGGAGCTTGAGAGGCATTAGCAATGTATGGATAGTAAGGCATGTAAGGAGGTTGGAAGGATGGTTGGGGGTTAACAAGTGCTTGGCTATGTCTCCCTTAGGCAAAACTCCTTTGATCGAAAGTCACAGCATGGGCTTCTCCTTCTCTTTTCTTCCCTGCTGGGGGCTTTTTGGCACTAAATGTCCCCGTTGAGCTTTCAGCAATCTTTCCACTTCTCATTCCTCCTTCAATTCTTTCCCCGATGATAACCATGTCTGAGAAATTCGACGACACACTTCCTATCATTTTGTCATAGAAGGGTGATTGGAGAGTGTCAATGAATGTGGCCACCATTTCTCTTTCTGTCAATGGGGTTCAACCGAGCACTATTTCTCTCCACCGTGAGCATATTCTTTAAAGGTTTCACTCATTTCTTAGCCATATTCGTAATTGTAGCCTATCTGGTGCCATATCGATGTTGTACTTATATTGCTTCAAGAAAGCATCAGCCAAGTCCTTGAAACATCGTATATGAGCACGTTCCAGGTGTGTATACCAATTAGAAGCTGCCCCAGCTAAGCTATCCTGGAAGAAATGAATCAACAGGTTATCATCATGAGCATGGGATGCCATCTTGCGGATGTACATGGTCAGATGATTCTTTGGGCAAGTGGTTCCCTTATATTTTTCAAAATCCGGGACCTTAAACTTTGGAGGAATTACCACATTCGGGACAAGACAGAGCTCTGCGGCATCTAGAAGACCATAGCTACTTGCTCCTTCTATGGCTCGCAATCTTTCTTCCAGAACTTCTAATTTTCCCTTGGATTGAATGCCTTCAGTTGAAGGGTTCAGCGGAGAAGTTCCAGCGACTTTATGGGGAAAAAACTGTGGCATGTAGAAATGAGGTTGGGCCTGAGTCGAGCCTTGTGGCCCTGAAGTAGGTATTACCAAAGATGAACCGCTCTCAAGAGGGTTGGTAATTTAGGATGGCATAAAACCAGGAGAAATGCCATAAGGTGGAATAGAAACCGGGTACTGAGGAATCTCACTGGTATTTGGTTGAGATCCTTGGAGAGGGTTTGAACTCGTTGGGATTGTCGATGCACTGCCCTCAGGAATATTGGTGGATAATGGTGGCACATAACCAGGTGGAAGGCCATATGGTGGGAATGAAGATGCCTGTGTTTCAGGATTATTTGAGTAAATTATGAGTGACATCATGGCCCCTTGAGAGGTGACACTAGGATATTGCCAAGGAACTGGCGTAAAGCCAGGCGGGTGAGCAGGCGTGGCAGAAGGATCATCATTTGCCTTTGAAGGAGTCCCCTTTGTGTTCTTCGTTTTTTCCAGAATTTCCAAGATCTTGGCCATTTGTTCTTTGAGCTGGCTTACTTCACTTCTCAACTCCTCTTGTGACTGACCCAGTTCATCTATGACTCTTGATTGAGAGCGAGTCCTATATGGGTGTCGTAGAGACAGTTTTCCTTTCTGTATTCATTATTTTTATTAGAAAATATGAAAAAAGGAAAAGAAAATACAAACAAAAATAAAACTATGCATGTAGAGACATGATCCAAAGTAGCAAGCGATATCGATAAACCTCATTTATTCAAAGGGAAAAGCTCTATGTGTTAGCCATGGCAACCATTACCCAAGAGGGGGGGTGAATTGGGTAATGACAAGTTTTAATGCAACTTTAACAAATTATGCATTTTGATATTTTCAATTAATACATGCAGCGGAATAAGTCTAATAAATGCACAACTATTGAGGATTACTCAAATACAACTTGGGATATATGATGAATCAAGTGAATAGGCTAGATATCAAGTTGTAATAATCAAAACATCAAGATATGCAATAGATAAATATATTTCACCAAATACAAAATTTAAAGAGTGTAGGGAAGATAGAATCAAACTCAAGAATTTATCCTGGTTCAGCCACCAACCACTTGTGGCCTACATCCAGTCCCCAAGCTTAACTTGAGATTTTCTTCACTATCTCCTAGACTTTACGGGTGCTAGGAAAACCTTTGTACATACAAGAGCACTCCTCACACCTTGAGATACCTCACCCTTGTGCTAGAGCCTCCAATTCTTCAAGCTTCACGGGTGCTTGATGACCTTTACAAACTTGACTATTTTTCAATCGTTTGGTCTACCACCAAGACTAACTTTCCAAAAACACTTTGTTGGGCATTTAAACTTTTTAGAAAACACTTTTTAAAGATGTTAAAACATGTTTTGAGCTTAGTGTGATTCCCATTTACCTTTACACAAGATCTAAGTCCTATAAGCTATTCTTGAAGATGTTGGACTTGATCTTTGCACTTTCAATCCTTGATGTAATCTAAGCTTCCAGAAAATTCTTCTCTTCATGTCTTGCACAAGCTTGGAACATCTTTATTATTTTCATCCTTCTTGAGTTGAGCATAGTTGTGATCTTTTTACTTTCTTGTTGTAATGCTCACTCTTGGTACTTGGACTTATCCTACAAAATATTGCTCGCTTAACCAAACATAGTTAGTCCAAATTCATAACTCAATATCTTCATATGCATGATTCATAAATGTATAACTCTAGTTAGTCTAACATGCATACAAGACTTTTATAGACATATCCAATATTAATTCATTTATGACTCATATAAAATATTATTGGAAATGTTATATGATGAATGTTACATATATCTCAATGCATGATGATTAAGTGTAATATAACTAGATAAAGTACATAATCATGCATGATATAATATATCACATTAAGTACATCTATGTAACATGATCAATATTCTTTTGTGATGCATTTGTCATCTATAAAGTACATCTATCAAGCATAAGCATCATTCTTTTTGTCTTGTATTTGTCATCATCAAAACTTAATATATTAATTCATTTGGGGCAAGCTTATTTCCACATTCTCCCCCTTTTTGATGATGACAAATCACCAAAGAAAAATATGTTGGACAAAATAGAATAATAGATATTCATGTAAGCATATCAAACAATTAAGCACAAGAACATATTTTTCTTTCCAATTTTTCTCCCCTATTTGACATCAACAAAAAGGCTTAGGAAGAAAAGATAATGATTTTCTCTCCCCTTATAGATAAAACTCAAGTTGTCAAATAGATGAAACAAGCATGTTTTCAAGATATAAAAGATTATTCATGCAATACTTGTCACATTTTGGTACATCAACATTTAGAATATGATAACAATAAGCTTAAGAAATTATGTCTAGCATATAATATATTGCATACCACATGATAAATAAGTGCCACTTGATATCACTTGTTAGAAATTACAAAATATCCATGTAAGAGTATGGAATTTAGGTTTTCAAATGAAAGATTATATACCTTGCCACATATGAAACATTTCTCAATGAAAGAATCAAAAGATATGAAATTTAAGAATATATACCTTCTTTCATTGATAGAGGAAAAAAGAACAAGAGATGATCAAGAAATATAACATGTTAGCCAAGAGATATACCACTTGTTAACTTAGTGTTAGCTATAGGATATGAGCAATAATTTAATAGATAGGCTCCCCCTCAAAATATGCATACTATCAAGAAATAAAACATAATAATTCAACATAGTCATGCATATATTTATAGTCAACAAGAATATGGAAAAAAGATATGTAAGATAAGTAAGATAAGCTCCCCCTTATTGAAGCACAACATAGATAAAGGAAAACATGTATGCCAATACTATGTAAGCACGTTACCATAAAGAAAAGTAAGGCAAAGATACATATTCTCCATCCATCAATCAAAAATCATTTTTAAGACTTCTCCCCCTTTCAAAAAGAATTTTACAATAGCACATTATATCTTCAAAAGCATTTTAGAAGGGTAGATAAGTTTTATTAAAAACCACATATTCCATGAAATTGATCAAACTTAAGTCAAATGAACATTTGAAAGTATATCTTCTCTCTTTTTCATTGAACAAAAGCCTTGAAAAGATAAAACACTTTTGAAGAACAAGACTTATCTTTTGAAGTATAAAGATTGATCTCTATAGAACATTTCAAAAGATTTATTTGAAAAACTTTCTTAAATACTCTCTCAAGATTTAATAAACATTTCAAAGCAATGAAGAGAGTACTACATTTATAGCACAAATCCAATGATTTCCAAATTTTCAAGACAATTAGGAGATGATAATACTTTCAAGGTGTTAAGACAAGTTCAAAGGATTCTCAAGGATATGGAACTTGAAAAGCTTCTTTCAAATATGAAAAGAGATTTTTCTTAAGAAAAAAATATTTAGTCAAACCATAAACTCTTTTCGAAACAAGTGTATGATTCTCATAAGTATTATACAACTAAGAAACCATAGATCAAGAGAATCATAGATATTAAACATTCATCATGATGAAATATGCTATATGTATAGAACTAATGTCATCTACCCCATATGCAATGACAAAACTAGCAATTTAATGTCCAATTAGGTACTTTGTCAATGCTAAGCATACTTCTCATGTAAGGAAAGCATCTAATCTTTTAAGATCAATTTATCAACAAGTATCACATAATCCATAACATATAAAACACCACAATAGTTTAGGGATAGAGATACTTATTGAGAGAGTGATGCTCTTTAGAATATTCTTCGTTTATTGGTCCTTTGAGTTTGTACTTTCATCCATTGAGTATTCCATTTCATTACACTTGAAGAAAGTCTCCTCATGTCCCTTTTCATCCAACTCTTGTCATTTATCCACATATGCTTGACCCTTTGATATTTGATGGCTATACTTGAAGCACATAGAGACATTTGCAAAGCTAACTCTAAAAGTTCTCTAAAATATAGGTTAGCATCAAATATCATTTAATCTCATTTATAAGCATAAATTAGGTTGATATATAATGTAAAACATGTATCACATTATCAACCATGCAATGTTAGCTCTAATAAGAATAAAGGAAGAACATATGCACTTGAATCCAAAAATATAATTTAAGCATTTTCAAAGCAAGATTCAAGTTTATCAAGAAAAGCTTGATCATCATCAAAATATAAATAAACAATTTGGGGCAAACAATGATCATGCAAGACATGTAGTATCAAGTATAGAATTCTAGTATGCACACATGCTAATCAAGAACAAAAGAATTCCATTATTGTAATGCAAGAAATGAAAAACCATGGAATTATAATCTTTAAAACCATTTATGATTCATTTCAACATATATTTCAATGTAAGAATAATTGGAATTTAAAGGCATGTTCAAGACACAAATGATGTTGAGTGAGTGGGTGCTTGATATGTGAAGGAGGTCATGGTAGGGAGTCTTTTTTGATGACCAATAACCGGTTAGTGAAGTGTGGTAACCGGTTAGGGCTATTGGAGTTAGCCACTGTGTTCTCCAATAACTGATTAGGAAGGTTGGCTAACCGGTTATTGTGCAAATTCAGAACGCATAAGATGAAATCCAGAAACAGGGTAACCGGTTAGGATTGTTTGCTAACCGGTTAGGCTAGTCGATTTGTAGGTTACGGTTTAAGCTAACCGATTAGGGGCAAATGGCTAACCGGTTATTTTGCTGACAGAGGGCACGAAATTGTTTCTAAACACAGGGTAACCGGTTAGGGGCTTGGCCTAACCGATTATTTTGGCTTGACAGAGACACCATTAATGTACCAGAAATTTTCAAAAGCCAAAACCAAATTGTTCCCTTCTTGGATTGATTGTTTCACTTCTATGGTTATTGAACTTTCATGAAAACATCACTTAAACAAACCAAATCATGCCTCCTTGAAGATCATTCTTTAGATTAGCTTTATTTTTCATTTACTCAAACCATAAATACAACTCAACATGACAAGTTATGCAAAAAAAAAATATTTTTAGCAGGAGTTAGATACATGATTTATTCAATATGCCAAGATCAAGGATATTTTCATCAAATATGTTATTTCAAGCAAGAATCAAACTAATCTAGCATATGTAAAGATGTGTTCAAGAAATTAAGATAGAGAAGCATAAATCAAGTCTCCATTTTACCAAAGGTTGCAAGTCCAAGCTTTTTGGAGTCAAGGAAGAGAGCTCATAATATTTTTCTGGCCTTGTGCTTGTAGTCGCCAAATTTTATGATACCAAAGTTAATTTTTGACCTTCAAGCATACCTACAACACACTTCAATTTTTGGCTTTTGGTACCCAAATTTTCTTGGGTCCTTGTGTGTTAGTTTTTTTGAATATTAATCCATTGTGCTCTCATAACGAGTAATTTTTCCATAGTATATAAATTGAGCACAACAAAACAAATACTCAATTACCAAAACCAAGCTTACTTTCATAATATATAGACAATTTAAATCATAGTAAGCATACCTAGGAATTGTAGAACCTCATGTACCATGATATATAACAAATTAATGAGCTATGATACAATAAGAATTAATATAATCATGTGCTAAACAAAATATTCATATTTTACCAAGTGCACATAATTCTATCATTTACCTAGGGCCTATAAGGAATATACCTCAAATTCATTGAATTTACAAGTGAATGTGCATAAGAGATAGAAACGTTTGATACCTTAGCCTTGGTAATCAAGGAAACTCTTTTCCTCACCCATTGCTTCTCTTTTGGTGTTTTGAACTTTGCAAGTTCCACATTTTGTACATGAGAAGCTTTGGTTGAAGTCATTTTCCTTCTTTGATCAAAACTTCTACCAATGGGTTTTGGAAGTATTCCCTTTGATGATTCATTTTTCATTTGACTAATTTGTCTATCCTTTTGAGAAGTTTTCTGCATAATTGAAACACTAGGAGGACTTTTTGGTACCTATTTCATCTTGGGTCCTTCAATGTTAGTACTAGAACCTTTAAGACCTTTAGGAACCCATACCATATTATTTCTCATATAAGAATTTCTTCTATAATTGCATAAATGAGAAATATGTCCTAGATGACCACAAAAATTACAAACAATTGAATTCAATGGTGGTTTGGTCCTTTGAAGTTCATCTTTGGAAAACTTAAGCCTTTTGTTGTTAACATATTCTATGTTATTTTTGTCACAAGCCTTACTTGGTTTTCCATGTGAAATAACATCAATTGCATTCTTATTAACACACATGGATTGTAAGCAAATAGAATCATTAGCTTTGACAAATTCAAAAGATAAGTCTTCAACTTGATTTTCTAAATCAATGCATTTTTCACAAGAAGTTGAGGTTTCATATTTCAAAGGCATTTCCTCATCAAGAAAAGCATATTCATTTTTCAAAGTCTCAATTTCAATTTCAATAGAGGAAATGTTTTCCAAATAAGATGAATTTTTCTTTTCTAAATTCAACAAGCCATCATATAATTCATCATATCCACATTGTAGTTCATCATACGAAGGACTATAATCTAGTTTAGCATTATTTACCTCAAAATCCTTTTTAAGGGAATCACCATCTTCCTCATTGTTGTCCATCCAAGATTCAAGAACATCTTCTTGAGGACATTTTTCAATATTGTCTGCCTTTAGAGACTTTTGCTCTTCTTGCTCTCGATATACAACTTTTTGCAAGAAATCATTGTTAGCAAGATAAAAATCATCAAGAGCATCCCATATATCTTTAGCACTAGAGCAACTCTTAATTTTAGCATAAGCATCATCATTTAAACCACTTCTCAAGATTTGCATTGCTCTAATGTTCAAGGAAAAGCATTTCTTATCATAGGCATTCCAAGTCTGTTTTGATTTGTAAGTAAATCCATCAAGCATAACATCCCACAAAACAAGATCAATAGATTGTATATAAATCTCCATTCTAGCTTTCCAATAAATGAAATTCACACCATCAAAGAATGGTGGTTTATTAATTTCAAAATCATTCATTTTGAAAAACTTTTAATGGTTACCAAACAAACAAGGATCTTTAACTCCAAGCTGTTAAGCTTTTACCAGAGCACGAAGCTCTGATACCACTTGTTAGCCATGGCAACCATTACCCAAGAGGGGGGGTGAATTGGGTAATGACAAGTTTTAATGCAACTTTAACAAATTATGCATTTTGATATTTTCAATTAATACATGCAGCGGAATAAGTCTAATAAATGCACAACTATTGAGGATTACTCAAATACAACTTGGGATATATGATGAATCAAGTGAATAGGCTAGATATCAAGTTGTAATAATCAAAACATCAAGATATGCAATAGATAAATATATTTCACCAAATACTAAATTTAAAGAGTGTAGGGAAGAGAGAATCAAACTCAAGAATTTATCCTGGTTCAGCCACCAACCACTTGTGGCCTACATCCAGTCCCAAGCTTAACTTGAGATTTTCTTCACTATCTCCTAGACTTTACGGGTGCTAGGAAAACCTTTGTACATACAAGAGCACTCCTCACACCTTGGGATACCTCACCCTTGTGCTAGAGCCTCCAATTCTTCAAGCTTCACGGGTGCTTGATGACCTTTACAAATTTGAGCACTCAACACACCTTGGGATACCTCACCCTTTGTGTTTGAGCCTCTATTTCCAAGGGATACCTCACCCTTACAATTTTGAGGGATACCTCACCCTCTCTTTTACAATTTATACAAAGATAGAATTGATAGAAACTCTCTCAAGAGTGGATGATACAAATTGAAGCACTATGAGTATAAAGGATTTACACACTTATAGCTCAAAACAGATTTTTAGAGAAATAAAGAGTGAAAAACGAATTTAATGCTCAAGAGTAATTTTCATATTGTTCTCCAATATTTCTATGATGCCCAAACACTTATATTTATAGCCCAAATAAATTTAGAGCCGTTGGGTAAAGTGTGAAAGTGATTAATTAAGAAAACTAGCCGTTTTATGACCGTTTGGAGCGTTTCTGGTTTTATCATAACCGGTTAGGACATTGTCCTAATCGGTTAGGCCTTTTAGAAAAAACCTTCTGACTTATCAAATAACCGGTTAGGCATTTGGCCTAATCGGTTAGGCCACCTTAAAAAAGCTTTTCACGTTCATTTTGTAGTCATACTAATCGGTTAGGCCATTTTAATAGCCTAATTGAATTTCACTCAAAAACATGTGCTAACCGGTTAGGAAAACTTCCTAATCGGTTAGGAAGCCTTTTAAAACATGAAAAATCCTTCTTTTTATCATCCTAATCGGTTAGGCTTATTGCCTAATCGGTTAGGCCATTCTGGAACGTAAAAATGGCTCCTGACAGTGTCAATAATCGGTTAGGGAAAGTCCCTAATCGGTTAGGACGCTCTGGTTTTGAAAACCAACTTTAAATGGTCATAACTTCTTCGTTTCTTATCCGTTTTAAGCAAATGACCAGTCATTGGAAAGATCTTTGAGTCTATTTTCAGATGAGATAATTCAAAGCAAAACTCAAAAGTATTTTGAAAGATATGATTAAAAGAGTAACTAAAGGTCAGTTTTGCAAAACACAAACTTGACTATTTTTCAATCGTTTGGTCTACCACCAAGACTAACTTTCCAAAAACACTTTGTTGGGCATTTAAACTTTTTAGAAAACACTTTTTAAAGATGTTAAAACATGTTTTGAGCTTAGTGTGATTCCCATTTACCTTTACACAAGATCTAAGTCCTATAAGCTATTCTTGAAGATGTTGGACTTGATCTTTGCACTTTCAATCCTTGATGTAATCTAAGCTTCCAGAAAATTCTTCTCTTCATGTCTTGCACAAGCTTGGAACATCTTTATTATTTTCATCCTTCTTGAGTTGAGCATAGTTGTGATCTTTTTACTTTCTTGTTGTAATGCTCACTCTTGGTACTTGGACTTATCCTACAAAATATTGCTCGCTTAACCAAACATAGTTAGTCCAAATTCATAACTCAATATCTTCATATGCATGATTCATAAATGTATAACTCTAGTTAGTCTAACATGCATACAAGACTTTTATAGACATATCCAATATTAATTCATTTATGACTCATATAAAATATTATTGGAAATGTTATATGATGAATGTTACATATATCTCAATGCATGATGATTAAGTGTAATATAACTAGATAAAGTACATAATCATGCATGATATAATATATCACATTAAGTACATCTATGTAACATGATCAATATTCTTTTGTGATGCATTTGTCATCTATAAAGTACATCTATCAAGCATAAGCATCATTCTTTTTGTCTTGTATTTGTCATCATCAAAACTTAATATATTAATTCATTTGGGGCAAGCTTATTTCCACACTATGGTCATAGAGAGTTTTACACACGTTGATTCTTTCTACTCCTCAAGTCAGATGGAGGAGTTAGCTTTACAAAACAAGATGGAAAGAGTCATTACATCAGCATTCCTAGAACAAGAAACTAATTTTAGTGAAATTTTCCTAGGAAGTCAAGGTCCTTTCTAACCCGAGTCAGAATATCTTGGTTTTCTCCTGGTGCTAGCTTGGCTTCCACTTTGATGATTTCTCTTGCCCTCTTTCTTGAATGGTTGGAGATTTCCCTCATATTATCAAGAACCATTTCGGCTTTCCGCTCCATTTCTTGGCTTGCATTACGATAGAAATTCTTTTCATTAGTCAAGAAAAGAACATCATCCTCTAACCGATTCTTCTTACTTTCCAAGAAAGTAGACCATTCAACATGTTTTTCCAAATATTGATTCAAGATTTTAACTTCATTCTTGAATTCTTGAAGTTGACCATCCTTCCCCTGAATGATTGTTTCGAGGGCTTGACATGTGTTCCTTAACCTTTCTATTTCAATATCTTTAGAGGCCATTTGTTCTTGACTTTGGATTTTTCTTCTTGCAGTGCTAAGTTGTTCTTCAAATGACCTTCTCTCAGTAGTCCACTGCCGATAAATGATTTCGTACCGCCCCTCTGCTTCAGCATAGTAGTCATTGGGTTCATTAAATTGGTGCATTGGTAACTCTGGACCTTGTACCTTGGGAGCAAGAAACCCCTTCTTCCTACTAGCCTGCCAAATTGGGTATTCTGGTGTCGTTTCAGATGATGGGAGACCGGGCTTCACACTTCTTGTGTCCTTCCAATCTTCAATGACTTCTTTTATTTTATGACTGGTTCCTTCATCGCCGTATGAGAATTCAAATTTGGACAGTCCATGAGTCATTGGAATGAATTGCAGAGATGCCATTTGTCTTCGGACCATAGCTGGAGCATAGCCCACTACTCCCCATGGGCCAATAAGTGGAACCCAAGGTTTGCTTCCACATCTATATATGGTATAAGTGTGAGGAAACCACTTGGCCCTCCAGACTACTTCTTCTATTTCCATGAAAAAACTGATCCATTGCCTCATCGTCGGAGTTCGGGGAGGCCAATTGTCACGACCATATAGAGAGAGCGGGTGCTTAGGTATGACATACTGTTTCAGATCAATTTCTGGATGGTTAAAGCACTTCAACGTTGGCATATGACTAAGCATCCATACTGCAAGTAATGGTGCACATCCCTAAAACCTTCTTTTTTGATGGACTCGGCAGTAGTTCAGAGATCGAATTATCTCGGCTAAAATTGATGGGGCTGGGTGTACCCCATGCTCAATCTGCTCAAACAAATTGATCATATGTCCATCTATTTGATTTTTCCATCTCGGAAAAATTACTAACCCATAAATAGCAAGGGCTAGTGCTACCAAACCAAACCTTTGATCAATTTGAGCTTCAACCAGCCTAAGCAAGAACTCCGAATCTAGACTTCGTCCTTCATCCACCATGTACTTGTCTAGTTCATTGGCATGAATCCCTATCAATTTGGACAGCATCCTTCTGGGCGTCTTCTTAGGGTCATGTGAGTACACTTTGTCCTTTGGCACGTCGTCTCTATTAAGAAGCCTAGCATACTCCTCAATCGTGGGCACCAAGTCAAATTGTCGGAAAGTAAAATACCGATATGAGGGGTCCCAAAAATGGAGCATAGCTTTCAACATTTGGAGGTCAGGGGTGATAAACATGAGAGCTGCAATATCTCCATACTTGTCATTGAATTCTTCTTGTCTTCTCATGCTACACCACACATTACGGAGCCTCCTCAAGTCATTTTGCTCAAAGTCATGGCTCCCCTTTAAGAGAGGTAAAGGAACATCCTCGCGATGCAAACTATTTCCTTCCTTGGCTTGAATTCTTGCAGATTCTTCACCGACAACCCTGATACTCTCTGCCACCTCAGACATTAGAGTCATCTTCCCCTTATTCATGCTTGAGGTTTATCGATATCTTCAAGGATTGGACCACATATGCAAATGCAAGATAAAAGAAAAGTTAACAACTACAAAATAAAAGACAAATAGAAATTCCTCATATGTTAGAGGAAAATGGGTACCTAATCTTGGTACCCGATCAGCAGGATAAGTTCTATGAACAATGATAGCTCTAAGATTATATCTACAAGTGAGAGCTTTGGTTCTAGACCCCTATTGGACAAAAGGTCCCCAAATTGTCCCTTACTGTCACCAACACTTTGGCTAGCAAGGGTCCTCCATCCTCACCCATGATAGGTTTCAAGCGGAAAGAGTTCAATTTGAGCGAGGGGTTTTCATGTGCCTAAACGGAGACCAACGGTCCCACAAAGCAACACTACTTCACCCTCTGTCTAAGCCTACAAGGTACTGAGCTCGGGTAGAGAGCTTGTGTGTGGAAGTGTACATGAGAGAACTTATTTACAAAGCAGAAATATAATACATATAATGCAAACAACAAATAACAAATAAATAAAACAAAAATGGACCAACATAATTAAAAAGCAAATCACATAAGATTAAAACAAGGCTTAACCCTCTATGTCCCCAGTGGAGTCGCCAGCTGTCGCAACCGTCCCGAAGGGCGTCGCGAAAATAAAAAGAAAGAAGAGGAATGGACCTCGGGGTGTTAGGAGTCGCCACCAATCGCTTTATCCATTAAATGGAATGGCGCAATTGGACACCTAAAAGATGGTCTACGTTTCAGAGTTTGAGGTTCGGGGGTTGATTACGGGTAGGGAAGGTGTTAGCACCCTACACCGTCCGTTCTAAGAACGGTTACCTATTTAATCTAATGTTATTTGCAAGATTAATTTAATTGGTCCTTAACTAATTAAAAGAAAAGAATTTTTTATTTTTTTTATTTTGACATGTCCCATTTTGTCAAGCATAATATCAAATATGATAAATGACTAAGACATGGAATGGATGGCTAAATAGCCATTATTTTAGAACAAATTCTAAGTCTATAACATATTGTATAAAAGTGGTGAATTAAAATTTTATCTTTTGAAGAGAAGTAATTTTTAAAATAAATGGCCAAATAAAAAAAATTTCAATGAATAATTTTAATTCAAAGAAATTTGTTTGAAGTAAGAGAAAGTTTTTTTTTTAAGTAAATGGCCAAATAAAATCTCTTTTGTAATCAAGGAGAAAAATATTTTTAGGCACAATGAGATTTTTGCATTAATTTCTAAAAATGTCTTCATGAAAAATAAAGTTTTAATTCACCACAATCATAATGCTAAAACTATATGAATTTGTTCACTTTTATTTGAATACTTTATTTTACAAAAAGAAAAGTTTATTTTGGTTTATTTAAAAAATTATATTTTAATTTACATAATTATTTTAATTTTTATGTGGGGATTAGACTTTCACATTCCCTGGCAAAATCCAATATAAAACCTCAAGATTATCGGGAAGAGTGTAACTCGATCAGTAACTCTCCGATCCTCTCCCAATTTTTCCGTCATAGGCAAATTTTAAATTATCTAATTTACAAAAAATGATTAAATTAAATTCACATATCAACCATTACAATGATAATAACAACAAACAAGACAATCAATAAAGAGATAAAGATAAAAATATAATCAAGTTAAACCAATCCACAAATTAAATTTCATCACTCTTTTTCTTTTGAAATTTTATTTTTTATTTTTATTTTTATTTTTTATTTTTTTATTTTTTTATTTTCGTTTTTTCATTTTTATATATTTCCTTTATCTTATTCATTTTTTATATCCCACATATCAATTTTAACTTTTTCATTTTTAAATCTATTTTTATTAAGTAAAAAAATTGGTATTATTAAAAAAAAAAAAAAAAGGAACACTGTGGGGCGCTACTGGGAATAACAAAAGAAAAGAAAAAAGGGGGTGGTTAAATAGTTAGCCACCCGTGAAGAACAAAAACGAACCAATAAAAAAAAGAAGAAGAAGAAAGAAGGCTAGTCACGGGTGACTAGCGTAAAAAGCAAATAAAGAGACTTTTAGTCTCTTTGGGCATCTAGAAACAGAACACAAAAACAGGGAGGCAGAGAGGCTTTTAGCCTTAATCCAATCAAACGAAAATAGAAGAAAGAAGCAGAGGGAGAGAGGAGACTCACGGTGATGCAGAGAAGTGGAGATCCGGCAAGAATAATGGCGCGGTGGACGGCGGCTGGGCGCGGTGGACGACGGCTGGGCGCGGTGGACGGCGGTGGGCGGTGGGTTGTGGGTAGCCACTGTTTTCATTTTCTTTTTTTTGTGGTGGAATTTGAGAATAAAAGTGGCTGAAAGGTGAAGAAGAAAAATAGTTTTAGGAAGATGATGAATAGTGGTCGTTATGGGTTTGTGAAGGTTGAAAATCTCTTTGTATCCGTGTGGTAGTTACTCTCTGTTTTTTTTGTTTTCTGAATGATTCAAATCCCCCCTCCTCTTCCTTTGTGTGTGATTCTTATAAGGAATAAAAAGACATGCCAAAACAAAAACTCTTCCATTTCTGACGATCGGAATGCAAAACGGTCTCAACTTTCAATTTCTAAATGAATGCAGCAAAACTTGATGATTGAAAAAGAAAACTGTCTGAAGCCTTTTAATTCAATTCAATGCAAACTATTGATGGCTCGGTGGTAACAATAGGAAGGAGAAAGGGAAGAGTTGAGAAAATGAGTTATGGGTTAAGAAGAGAAATGGGTCATGGGTTGACCCATACAACAGGAAATTAAATTAAATAAATAAATAAAAACAAAAATAAAGAAAATGGATAAAATTAGATATCAACAGTATCCTATGGTCTTCGAATGTTTATTTAATTACTAAATTTTGATATCCCTAGGGACTAATTTGCATTCCCAAAAAGACTATTTGAAGTAACTTTAAAAACATTTGTGAACACGGAACATGTAAAATTTTTTGGGACTAATTTGTTCCCACCAAAATTTTTTAGAAACTAATTTGGTAGTTTACTATATTTTTAAAATTGTTTATCTTTGCAATTGATTTAAATATTTCTTTTGGATACATTACAAGTGTAAGCAGTTAGGTATGGGAAGCCTTGTAGAGAACCAAATTTCTCATATCAACATCACAACCTTATTTTAAAGGCATGGTGGGATGAAATTTATCTTCTGCTGGATTAGGAAAAGAGTTATTCGTAAGTTATTTATAAATATTATGGTAAACTCTTATCAAGACTTATGACATGTTTTGACTTTGTAATGGGCACTTTTTCACCAATAAAATTTAATTCATTAAATTAAAAAAGAGTTAGTTTTGACCAAGTTTTTGTGGTTAATGAATATGGGAGTTAACTCTAACTTATACTTAGAGAAAAAAAAAAATCGCTATCTAAGGGTCATAAATGTTAAATTTTTGAGTCACCGCAAATGATTTTACATGTAAACCAAACTAACACGTTTAACATAATAAACAAATTTATCCTGACTCTATCTAAGGCCAGATCCCAAAATTGCCATACATGCTAAGACAGCAGACATAAAGGAATAAGCAACGTTTTGAGAATGCTTAGAATGAAATCTTGTTTGACTTCTTTTAAAAGCGAGTGATTCGCTCTTGATCGCAGACACGAAAAGTTTATACCCAATGCAAGAATATTGATCATTCAGATGGCGCACAATTTACAACGTCATCCAACGAAGCTGAAGGTCAATATATATAGTTTTCTTTTAATATATTGATATGCAAACTGTCAATATTATGTCACACTTATTCAGTAAAGTTTGCTGTCATTTGGATATGTTCTCCATGAAAGTGATGATAGGAGTTAACTGTATTATTTTTTAAAACCTACTCTTTTATTATGGTTCTATGAAGGTGAGAACATTTGAGGTTAGATATTTTTTGGTAGACTGAGTTTAGATATTTATACCCACTGTGAAAAGATTTATCTACAGAATCAACTAAAACATTAACTTATAATCATTTCTAATAGTTTATACAAAAAATAAATAAATATCGTTTTACATGTAACATGAAACAATTGCAAAGTTAGTGGCAGGCTGGCAGCCAATGGGACATTAGTCTCAGCACTGACTAAAGTTATTATAGAAATTTGAAGTTTTTTTAAGATAGGTTTGATGCGAGAATACACCACTTCCACTATTTATTTTAAAAAAAAATCAAATTATAATGGTTTCTTGTTGGCATATATGGTTTCGTTTATCGTTAAATACTTAAGACTTTACGCTCAGTCGCTCATGAACACTTGACAGTAATTACTTACTGTTGCTAATGAGATATTATTTCTTTTTCAAAATATTTGAAAAGTATGAACACACACTACTAGAAAATTTGGATTTAGAGATAGACAAAATTTATCTCTAAAATGTTAAAATTTTGTCTCTAATTATTTAGAGACTTAATTAAAGACAAAAATAGAATTATCGGTAAAATTGGCATTGCTAATTATTTAAAAACAGAAAAGTTAATTCTATCTCTAATTAGAGAAGGAATTATTGATATTTAGTCGCTATTCAGCTTTGAAATTTTGTCTCCAGTTCTTAATTAGAGATGAAATTTTTTTTTCTCTATTTTTGTCTTTAAATTAAAGATAGATTTTTTTGTCTCTAAATTCATTTCTAATATTTTAAAAATATCAAAACAAAATTAGACATCTAGCTTAGATTTGTCACAACTAGATGCCTTCATTTTACTTAAAAAAAATCTATTTTCCTATGCACATTATTATCCAAAACCAAAATTTATCAACAAGCGCAATAAATCATCAATCATTATAATTACCAAATAACTATAAAATATCAAAACAGTTGAAAGCATATGAAGTAGTTATAATACCTTATGCACACTATTAATTGCTATTACATTTTGCAAGTACCTTTCACTATAACTTTTACAATCACAAGTAATGCAACTCAAAGCAAAATGTGAGCTAAATTGTTGATACCTTAGCATGTCCTAAGCTAAAGATAGGTAGAACTTATCCACTTGTAGTTGATGTCTTTGATCATATATTGTCTTTGAACATGTTCTTCCACATGGTGAGAGGCCATACCACCTATGATAAAATATAAAGGAGGCAAGAGGTTAGAAAAATATCAATTAGCAATAATGATGAACATGACAATTTGGCAAAAGCAAGAATTTCAAATCTTTCCTCTTCAACATTAATTGCACATCTGTATTCATACTCTTATGACAATCTACCATACCAAAAAGGTTAAGCATAATGAAAAAGCTAGGCTTCATGAGACATACATACTTGTTAGGAGGAATGTGCCCCCATGAAAGTCTAATGTTTTTGTCCAACTAACTAATGGAGTTCCCATTCAATAGTGATAGTGTTGGCTGAGAATTAACATGCTCTATAAAAACCATCACACCACCCATTAAGAATACCATACTAAACAAAGAATGAAGATAAGAGTAACTTAAATTACACAAATATTAACCTACTTTGAATTAACCTCTTCCACACCAGCCTACTAACGTAAACTATCCTACTTTGAACTAAACATAAATAAAAAAAAGAGGGATGGTCCACAAAAAGAAAGATAGACTCAAAACAAAAAGGACGTGAAACAACTCATTATTCTTTCTTGCTAGTACAAATTCCATCTTGGGTACTTAGTTGACAATTAACTCCAAATTGCAAAAAATCCCCGTCACACAAATTATTCAAAACACACGAAAAACAGAGATAAAAATCACTTATCATGGATCCAACACTTCCAGTCTATTGCAATTTTTATTTCATCCAAAGCACCAAATCAACATGTCATGAGCTTATTTACAGAGCAGTGTTTTATTTTTGAAGCAAAATAAAGATAGCTTATGTCAATACCAAACCAGACCCACGCTTACACAGAACAAAGCATGCTGCATTTAACTTTGACAAGCAGTGCAGGACAGCAATGCAAATAGCACATATAACAATTAGAATCAATCCCACAACCCCCCCCCCCAAAAAAAAAAAGAACAAGAATTCAAAGACTCTTTTATTAAAAAAAAACCTTGGCAATTGGGAAATCTTATCACTATAGGCCTACAAATTAACAACTTAATAACAGGACGAGAAGAGGCCAAAGGATCCTTATAAGAAATTTACTACAACATTCAGTGAAAACCAATTTGGACTTAGAGCCTTGAAAACTCTTTAAAGCAAATGATTAAAAGAGAATGCTATTGTTCTGGACTATGGACCGGGATCCTACCCAGAAGGGTCAACTCGACACACGCTCCACCTTACTCCTCCATCAACACCCCGGAAAGTACTGTAGGACCTCGGAATATATAATTCATGAGGATCAGGGAATCAACAGATCTTCGTAACTGCTAATACGAATCTCTTTGATTCTATAACCTCTCCTCTCAATAAATGACTATAACGTTCACATTACAATAATACCTGCATTAAATGCTCTGACTCCAATCATGCTCCATAAAGATCAAGTTAAGTAAACCTAAACAGGTAACGATTATTATTGAGTAACAGACACCTTAGCACACTAGCTGACTTGAGCATCGGAGTCCTTTTTGCAAGTACCACCCCCGCTGGACCTTAACGGTGGAACGCAGATACAGAAGGGAGGAAACCACCAAACCATACCATCAACAGGTATCCATCTGAGTTCATTCAGAACATTTGGCACTGACTGTGGAGATTCTGATAAATTACTATTCCCACGTTCATCATGGTGAGTACAAGGCAAAATCAACGGAGAGGAAGTGCTGCACATGCTGCCCCTGCTCACGGACAGGGCCCAGCGGTTCAGCGCGACCCTCCTTCCGTCGCACCACCAGAAACCTCCATCGTAAGGAGCAGGCCTGTTCTGGTAGAGACGCTAAACGGGGGACATGAAACTTCAGCATCAGCTGAAAGCCCAGTCCCCTCGCGAAGGGTCTCTGTCTGGGATAGACTTGTCTACCCCCCAACCGGAGAGAATAACGCAAATCAAGGTGCAAGGGTCCCAGTGCATGCCCACTTGGGAATCCCCAACTTAGATGCTGACCATTCACATTATGAGGACAATTCGCAATCTGGAATGGCGAGGAATGAACTTCGAAAATTACTGCACCAACAGACCGCACTAATTGACAACCAATGGCGTCAGTAAGAGGAACAGCGCTGCCGTTTGGACAATTTAGAAAGGTTTGCGCAGGCTGGCAATGAGGGAGGTGAGCGAGTCGCAGTTCAAAGGGAAACCCAACATGTCGGTGCCGGGGTCATAGAAAACAGTGACCCGATCCCCGGCCGTCAGCAGCAATTCTCCGATGCCTTAATGGCATATAGGGTCCCAAGGAACTTCAAGCCCCCGAGCAATTTAGAACCCTACGACGGGACTACGGATCCACAAGAGCACTTGAATGCTTATACCCAGTCCATGCAGCTCTACGGGTATACCCCAGAACTGTTATGCCATACTTTCCCGCTCTTCCTGAAAAAGGATGCTCTTCGTTGGTTCCTGACCTTACGGATAAAAATTACAGGATGGGGGGACCTCACGCAGCGATTCTTGTTACATTATACCACTGCCAAAGAACAACCGAAGTCAATTGATTCTCTCTCTGGAATTCGCCAAAAGAGTGATGAATCCCTACGCGAGTACATCAAGAGATTCAGTCATGTTTGTGTGGGTATTGAAAACCTCGATGATAGGATAACCCTCCATTACGCCAGAAATGGTCTACAGACTGATTCAGATTTCTTCCGGTCACTGGAAAAAAAGAAGCCGGCCAGTTTAGATGAGTTCCACTTACGGGCAGATAAGTACGTAGAACTGGAAGAGATTACTAGGGTAAAAGAAAGTCTCAATAAAGATGAACCAGTTCAGAAAAAGAATCACAATTCCGGCCAGCCCCGAGATCCATCCAAGAGTGAGCGGTATAGGCCTAAGTATTCTGAGTATACTCCTTTGAACACCCCTCAAGAAACAATCTTGAAGGAGGTCCTTTAAACCGAGTTTCAGGATATCAAAAGGCCACCACCTGTTAAAAAGCAGTACCAGAGCGATCATTCGAAGCATTGCAGGTTGCACAACAGTTATGGCTATGAGACCGAAGATTGTTATCAGCTCAAGGATGTTATCGAGTCCCTGATCAAAGAGGGACGTCTGCAGAAGTACATTGGTAGTTTTCATGGCAGTCAAGACCACAGAAGGAGAAGGAATCAGAAACGAAGCCGAAGTCCATGGCGGAGTCCAAATCAACATCGGCAAAGAACCCGTAGCCCGACCTGAAGAAACCGAAGTCCTGTCAGAAGATCTCGAACCCCGACACGCCGAGATGGGGAGAACAGACAAGGGCCAAACCGGGATGCCCAAGAAGGCGGATACCGGAAGGATAGATTAATCCACACCATCGCAGGAAGGTTCGCTGGAGGAGGAGTGTCAAATAATTCCTAAAAAAAGGCACTTCAGACGACGGTTTTAAGTGTGTCAAGTTCTTCACTAAGACCAGCTGCCCGAAATAGTGGAGCACCTCCCATCTCTTTCTCCGAGGATGACTATGGCGATATCATCCGGGATCATGACGACCCACTAGTAATCTCCAGAGTAATATCCAACGCCGAAGTCCGTCGAACTTTTGTGGATCAGGGAAGTTTGGCAGATATCATGTTCATGGATGTCTTTGAAAGGCTGGAATTCCCTTTATCTGAATTAACACCATATGAAGGTGAGCTCACTGGTTTCTCTGGGGAGAAGGTCGCCCCGGTAGGATGCTTTGATACTTTCCTGACCTTGGGTGATGACAGCGCATATAGAACCGTGAAGGTGAGATTCTTGGTTGTGGATTGTCCCTTGGCCTACAACATCATTTTGTTGAACAGCATGGCCGCTGTAATCTCCACCGCCCACCAAGCCATGAAATTCCTTAACCGGGATAATAAAGTGGTCACGGTCAAGGGCGATCAGATTACAGCTCGCAAATGCTACAACGAAAGTTTGAAAATCAGTAGGGCATCCAGAAACAAGAAGGCACGCACACCCATCCCAACCCACTAAGTCAATATTTTAATGACCGAACTGGATGCACGAGAGGAAATCCGAGGCACTAGACCCCAGCCCGACGGAGACTTGATCCCGTTACAGCTTGGTAATGAACCTAATTACACCACCAAAATTGGGGCGAACCTCGACGAGCAGGAGAAAGCTCAATTGGTAAAACTATTACAAGAAAATAAAGATCTTTTTGCCTGGACATCTGCTAATATGCCTGGAATTGACCCCGCTTTCATCTGTCATCGTTTATCTATTAAACGAGATGCAAAGTCGGTCTCTCAAAAGAAGAAGAAGGTTGGCCCAAAAAGGCAGCAAGTTATTGAAGGACAAGTAAAAGAGCTCCTGAACGCCGGATTCATCAGGGAGATTTCATATACCACCTAGCTGTCCAACATTGTCTTGGTTAAAAAATCCAACGGCAAGTGGAGGATGTGTATGGACTACACCGACCTAAACAAGGCGTGCCCTAAGGATTCATACCCCCTCCCTAATGTGGACAAGCTAGTTGATAGTTCCTCCGGTTTCCAACTACTGTCTTTCATGGACGCTTACTCCAGGTACAATCAGATTTCGATGTACCCCGGGGACGAAGATAAAACCGCGTTCATCACCGAAAAAGTAAGTTATTGCTACAGAGTAATGCCTTTCGGGTTAAAAAATGCCGGAGCTACATATTAGAGAATGATGAACAGGGTCTTTGAAGATCAGATAGGGAGAATGCTAGAGGTCTACATCGACGATATGATAGTCAAGACCTCGGTGTAAGGATCCCACACCTCGAATTTAGAAGAAGTGTTTGAACAGCTTAGGAAGCATAATATGAGACTTAACCCAGAGAAGTGTGCATTCGGGGTCCAGGCTGGAAAGTTTTTGGGGTTCATGTTGACACACCAGGGAATTAAGGCAAACCTCGACAAGTGTAAGGCCATGCTCGACATGCACAGCCCCCAGAATATGAAAGAAGTACAGCAGCTAAATGGACAGATCGTGGCTCTTACGTGTTTCTTGGCTAGAGCTGCTCACAAATCCCTCCCACTTTTCAAATTGTTGAAAAAGGGGACTGGCTTTGAATGGACTCATGAGTGCGAGGACGCATTCGTCTCATTGAAAAATATCTTGTCATCCCTCCCAATTCTCACAAGACCTGAGTCAGGAGAAACATTGTACATATAACTCTCCATTTATGAGGAAGCCGTTAGTGCAGTACTAGTCAGAGAATCCGACAGTGTCCAGAAGCCAGTCTACTTTGTGAGCAAATTATTGCAAGGCCCCGAGCTCCAGTATCAGAAGATTGAGAAGGTCGCATTCGCACTCATCGTTACGGCCAGAAGACTGAGACAGTACTTCCAATGCCACCCGGTAGTGGTAAGAACGGATCAGCCTATCCGACAAATATTGCACAAACCGGACTTGGCAGGAAGGATGATTGCATGGTCCATCAAGCTTTCTGAGTTTGGAATCACCTACGAACCCAGAGTAGCAATCAAGGCGCAAGCACTATCGGATTTTCTAGCTAAATTAACCTCGGAAACAAATAAAGCCGAAGAAAAACAATGGACTGTGTTTGTTGATAGGTCCTCAAACCCAAAAGGAAGTGGCGCCGGGGTGATAATAGAAAATTTCGACGGGGTCACTGTAGAAAATTCCCTCAGGTTCGAGTTTCTCACCTCAAACAATCAAGTTGAATATGAAGCATGCATTGTCGGACTAACGATGGCTAGGGACTTGGGAGCCACCAAACTTAAACTATGCAGTGACTCCCAACTCGTAACTTCACAGATCCGAGGTGATTATCAAGCAAAAGAGCCACTTTTACAGAGATATTTACTGAAAGTAAAGCAGCTTCTCTCAAGTTTTCAATCGGTACAGCTAGAACACATCCCGAGAGAGCAGAATTCAAGGGCCGATATCTTGTCTAAATTGGCTAGCACTAAAAGCTCGGGTAATAACCGCTCTGTGATCCAGGAAATCATCCAACAACCATCAATCACCGACATGGCAATTTTCTAGGTTGACGGGGAGGAGCACGATTGGACTATGCCGTTGGTGGAGTACTTACAGTCCGATAACCTCCCTAATGACCCAAAGGAAGCATCTAGGCTAAAGAGAACCACAATCAGGTATACTATCTATAATGGGCAGCTTTACAGACGGGGATTTTCCTTACCCCTCCTTAAGTGCCTTACGCCGAAAGAAGCCAAATATGTTTTGGCCGAAGTCCATGAGGGGAGTTGTGGACACCATCTGGGAGGGAGAGCCCTAGCTTTGAAGGCTCTCAGGGCAGGTTACTACTGGCCGACGATGGAAGCAGATGCTCTTGCACATGTTCAAGTATGTGACAAGTGCCAGCGGCATTCGGATCACTATCACGCCCTACCTGAAGAACTATCCACGATGTCCATACCTTGGCCCTTTTATCAGTGGGGAATAGACATCCTGGGTCCGTTCCCTCAGGCTCCCGGGCAGCTGAAATTCTTGATTGTTGCGGTGGATTACTTTACCAAGTGGATTGAAGCTGAGCCCGTAGTTACCATCACCTCGGCTCGAGTTCAGAAATTTACTTGGCGTCACATTATTACCAAATTCGGTGTTCCGGAGTCAATTGTTACGGATAATGGGATGCAGTTTAAAGACAAGGGGTTCGAAGAACTACTTTCTGGGCTGAAAATAAAACATCATTGTAGCGCAGTCGAGAACCCCAGACAAAACGGGCGGCAGCCGAAGCCGCAAATCAGATCATAGTCCGAGGATTGAAGAGAAGGTTAGATGAAGCAAAAGGGAGTTGGGCCGAGCAGTTGGACCACGTCCTTTGGGCCTACCGAACTATTCCCTACTCCTCGACGGGCGAAACTCCTTTCAAGCTAACATTCGGATATGAGGCCATGATCCCGTTGGAAATTGGAGAACCAAGTCTGCATTCTTAGAACTTCTCATATGATAATAACCACGGGTTAATCAGGGAAGACTTGGACCTGTTGGAGGAAAGGATACGTATTGCCCACATACGAGATGTCGCAATCAAGCAGAGAACGGCATCCCGGTACAACCTGAAGGTCATCCCGAGAAGATTCCAGCCGGGTGACTTGGTACTCCGCAGAGCCGATATCGGCGGAAGGAATGCCTCCCAAGAAAAATTAGCCCCTAACTGGGAGGGTCCTTACCAGGTTGTAATCAGCACCGGCAAAGAGGCTTATACCCTAGAGACTTGGACAGGGAGGCTGGTAAAAATTTTTTGGAACGCAGACAAACTTAGAAAATACTACAGCTAAGTGCCTTGTCAGGCCTAGTCTCCTAGTTAAACTTTGTTTGATCTGCCCAAAATTGTTATGAAACGCACATTATGATATTCAATAAAGTAAGTGTTATTTTTTCTATTGTGTCGTTCTTCTATTCAATTTAAGTTTTTCAGTTACTTCATAGTACCAACCGAGATGTGTTACATAGTCCGTGCAATAGAAAAATCCTATATTGGGAAAATTCTAGCACCAAACTAAAAGCACGAAATGACCTCGGCAAGGACTAGTCTTTTAAAAAACATCGTCATGTGGTATCCCAAAAAGAACCCCAGACATTGTTTCTTACCTTTGGCACGGATCTTAAATGCCGGATTTATTTGGACATCGGATCCTAAGCCAAGGTTTAAAGCAGTTCTACAAAGAATAAAGAATATGACATCTTGATCAGCAAGAATAACGATAATTGATAAAGCCCAAAGTCTGGGTTGATGTTTACAAAAATAACTGGGGTACAGATAAACCAAGACCTCGCGCAGGAGGTTTTTAAAAAAAGCCTTAATTTGCAGTTGAATCCGGACCACAGATGTTAGAGTCTTCGGCCAAATCTGAAGAAGCCACACGAGGAGCTACAAGAGATCCCTCCCGAAGCACCTTTCCGGAGTCAAGCCCATCCAAAACCAATGCAACCCTAGGGTTGAAATGTTGAACTTGGCTGACAGCGTTGCTGAATTGATCTTCTTTTATCTTTGTGCACAACGATATCAGCTGGTTAACATCGGCCTGAAGAGAGGTAATTTTAGCCTCACACCGAGACTTGGCTTGAGAATTGTCACTTTCAGCCCGGAGCGCGGCAATCTGCTTCTGCTGCTTGGTCAGGGTGGCCTCCCTTGCTTTGCTGGCATCCTTCAAAGTAACTACTTCAGTTTCTAACTCCTTTACCCGAAGTAAAGCTTCATCTTTGGCCTTTGAGGAATCCTCCAGGTCCTTAAGAGCTTTGGTTTCACCACCCTTGGCCGCGGCCAGTTTGTCATCCATTTCTCGTTCACGATCCTCGAGGGCGAACTCTAAGAACTGAGCTTCGGCAGCAATATGGATCCCCATGTTTTGGAAAGCCAACAAAGCTTCCTTTGACCTGCGTCGGGCAAAGTGATCCACAACCTCTTCATCAAGAATATTAAAGTCAATAAATTCCCGGGGATCTACTTCCTCCTGAAATAGCTCTATTGGCCCAGAAATTTCTTCTGTCGCTATTCTCTTACTCCAGCCACTAGACTGCCCTTCTTCCAATGCCGCCCTCTTGTGTCCCCGAGGTGATTCAGGAGAGTCGTCCACATTGATAGGTTCCACCACCTCAGAAGGAACCTCGGGCATCGTGCTCGTAGGGGACGACATAAACCCCACTGGAGGACTCATTGGAACGTCAGAATTCCTTGCCCTAAGTGCCTCCAAAATAGCCAAAGAATCACCACCCACCATCTCGGCTAAGCTCTTTACAAAACATAGAAACAAAAGTCAGATACATTAAAATATTAGGCATTTAAATATACACCACGGCTGATCGACGTTACCTAGCACGATCCAGAGCTCATCGTCATCCGGGCTATCTAAAATATCTTTAGGACGGATCCGGGCTATCTAAAATATCTTTAGGACGGATCTTGTCGACCTCTTCAACCCACATGTCGAAGAAGTTCACATATTCAACCTCTTCATCGGTGAGCTGGTTGATCTCCTTCTCAAACAATTGAGTAGGGATGCTTCATGCCGCCGGATTCCAGTAAAGACTGAATACCGTCTCTTCACCATTACCCAGCCAAAAGGGACGACTACCACTCACCGCCTTCAATTTGAAGAATTTCTCTTTGAAGTCCTTGTAACTCTCCAAGTATGGCAAGAATACAGCCCTTCCTTGCCGCGATCGAACTGAGAGCCAAGACTGTTGTCGAGCATGGGCTCCAAGAGTTGAATACCAGGTATGGAAATAAAAGAATGCCCCGTCAGAGCATCGTAACCCCATTACCCGGCATATTCTTTCAAAGGCCAGGATATTTGCCCAACCGTTGGGATGAATTTGACTGGGGGCGGCATGAAGAGTCCGGAGAATAGCAATATGAAAATCGTTGAAAGGAAGCCGTAGTCCGAACCGCGTGAAAAAGTCCTCGTAGAGATACATGAAGTGCTCGCCTTCTTCACGGGTCCAGCACACTCGTTCTTTCCCCGGGGACAAAATCACGAACTCATCGTCCCTTTCACCACCCTCGGTGAGCTCCAGGTATTCCTTCAACCTATCTAGTTCAGTGCCGGACTCATAACGGGATATCCTGTCATAGGCATCGTTTGCAACCCACGTACAGGGCAACAAAGGACCTCGGCGAATCCTAATCGCCTGCTCCGCTTATTGATCTGAGGTTGGGGTAGGAGCTTCACCTCTTGGCCGCCTTCTTGTGGCCATTTAGTTTCCTGGAAGACATACAGAGGCCTAGGGTTAGAACCAAGATGTTCAAAACATCCAAACATTGCAGTGGGTAAGCAGCAAGCTAACACCCACGCACTGGCCTCTGCACCCACCGAGACTTAAGCCTCAGAAGGACACCCCCGCCTGCCGTACGCGGCGCAGAAGGGGAGGTGCAACATCAGGCAACGCCGTTGGAAGGGGGGACGAAATAACTATCCCCAAAATTGATAGAAGAGAAAAACAAACAGTCCATCAGAAGGACATTCGCATGTTCAAGTTATCGGTAAAAATGGTATTTAGCGGAAGAAAATACCTTGACAAAGGTTAGTAGAGGCTGCTTTAAAACGCAAACACCACCACTAACAGCTGTGAAAACTTGTCGGATTTCCTCTCAAGCAACCAGTTTTTAAGCAAAAATAGTAAAAGGTGAAAAATGGAAGGACGAAGCCCTATTTATAGAAGCTACGGTTAGGGGACATTTCCGTCCATTCAGTCTGAATTTGAAAAGATGTTCATTATAGCGCGCAAAGCACTATGCACGACTCCTCAACCAGAGCAAGCCACGTGGCCCACGTCGCTGTCATGGCAGTTGAGGGGACGGCCGCTCAGCAGAACCAACCAACCCTAGTATCTACAACGTCTACAAAATATTAAAGACCCCGGCTCATTACATATCCCAGTAAATCCTTTCACGGTAACAAATACCCCGGTTTAGTTGCTTAAGCTTTGCACTTTGTCTGTCTCGGCAAAGTACAGAGCTGGGGGCATGTTATACGGGGCGAGCATTGGACTCACCCTGGTACAATATAAATTCCACAAATAAAAAATGGTAAAAGAAGTTACTTGACAATTCAATCAGATTTTATTTCATTTCATACATCATCATACATCAATACAAGGAGAAGGAAAACAAGGGATATGAAAAGGTTAAACAACACTGACGAGCCCGGAGGCCAACTTTTTGCTGAGAACTTTCACATTCAGATTCTCTAGAGCGCACACCAGTCTTTTCCCTATTGAGATTTCTTGAAAAAGTGGATTGGCTTCAAAAAACTGAGCATAACCAGAATAGAATATTGCCGCGGGATCAAGAAATTTCTGTCATACCACTCATCGGTTCCACTCACAATGATAAAAGAAGATCGACGTGTGTCCTCCTCGGTTGAACGGAGTTAGGTGTGGAATGAACTTCTTCATGATCATTCTGGGACGCTTGGAAGTAATTACTTCAATGGTCCCCCCGGCTTATCTAAAAGGATGACCAAGAAGGGCTCTATTTCTCCAATTACCTCCATCCAACACGATAGGGATTACAAAACTTCCCAGTGAAAAAGTGTGAATTAGACATTCCTTCGTACGCTGGGAAGGTAAAGTCCCCGTTCTCATTACGCTGGGAAAGAAAAGTTCCTAATGAAACAAGGTTTTTAGCAGGAAAAGAAGTATCTTCAAATATTTTGAGAAAAGTAAGAAAATGGTGACCTTCACATAAGGCAAAACTTCTCTAACTCCCTCTGAACATAAGCACGGGCGTAAGAACAGGAAAACCATTCTGGAAGATTGCAGGATTAGGAGGAAAAAGGAATGATTGTACCAGGCTAGAACCTCCTGTATTTATAGAACGGGAGGCTTTGACTGACCCTATGAATCAAATCAACGACATTAAATGCTCTCCCTTTCCTATTAGTTACGAGAGCAACGGATGTCTGAGAAACATTGAAACTGGTCCTCTTTTAAAGGATCTTTATCTCCTATTTAAGTCAGAAGCAACAGTTTCCAAAGATAAGGATTCGAATTTCTACAAGTTTCAAGAAGTCTAGGAACAATATCCAGATTTCGAGGAAGCAGCAAGATCCAGACTCTGGGACAAGGGGTACGGATTTACCGATCTCCAACCCTGATGACATTTTAATACAATGAACGTCGACCTCGGCACGAGACATCACGAAACCTGGCTTTGAAGTCAAGGGGTAGCCCGTTTCATTTTATGAAGCTGAATACCTTGGCACTTGACTACCCCGTCAAAGCACCAAGCTAGGGGCAACTGTTCTGGACCGTGGACCGAGATCCTACCCAGAAGGGTCAACCCGGCACACGCTTCACCTTACTCCTCCATCAACACCCCGAAAAGTACTGTAGGACCTCGGAATGCATAATTCATGAGGATCAGGAAATCAACAGATCTTCGTAACTGCTAATACGAATCTCTTTGATTCTATAACCTCTCCTATCAATAAATGACTATAACGTCCACATTACAATAATACCTGCATTGAATGCTCTGACTCCAATCATGCTCTATAAAGATCAAGCATTATTATTGAGTAACAGACACCTTAGCACATCAGCTGACTTGAGCATCGGAGTCCTTTTTACAGGTACCACCCCCGCCGGACCTTGACGGTGGAACGCAGCTGCAGAAGGGAGGAAACCACCAAATCATACCATCAACAGGTATCCATCTGAGTTCATTCAAAACAGCTATGCACATAACATTTTCACAGGTTTCAAATCAGCACCCTACAGACATTGAATATCCACTCCAAACACCTAATATATGATTCAGGATACCAAAAGCAAGATTCTTTTACTAAATGGGCAGAACTGCCAAAGCATAAACACCCAGCATTCAACCTTTTATTCATTCCAGCATGTTATGGATTAAATTGCAAAGCAAGACACACTTGAATTAGTCCCATCTATCATACCACAAAGCTAACAAGCCAACAACATCTCCAAACCCTGATTAATCAACATCACAGTAAGCCAAAACAAAGGAAAAAATAGAACACTATGTTCATAAACAAGTTCATCACCTTCTATCAACCACACTTTTTGTAGTCAAAGGGTCAAGCTCCTAACATCATTCTCATAATTCATAACACAAGAACATAATTTCAAGCTCCTCCAAATAGAAATTCACTACATGATAAAGAGACCTTTTCTTGCTAAATATGAAGACACAATAGCAAAGCCACAGACCAAACATTCAAACAATAACAATGAAGAAGTAGGTGCAATACTCCTATTCTGTCTTACATCAGATCACGTGTCTTATTTGTCTTAAAGAGTATATTTTGTAGAAAAAAGTAGGTGCTCTCCTCATATATGATAAACAACTTCTTGTACAATTAGTGACATTATACTTCAAGAGTGTAGACTGTGTACCTCATACTAAAAAAGTATCTACATGCAAGACAAGAAACATTCATTTCACAGCAATGAAATTTCAGTAAGTTGAAAGGAATGTTTTTTAGTAGATCTACAGCATTACTATGCCAACTTGTGGAAAAGAGAGAAAAAGAGAAAACAATAAAATAGTAGAATAGTTTCAGTAAAAAATACAACCAATTATAAGGTGAGTTCGGAATTGCACAATGCCTTCGCTCACCACCATTTGATTATGTTAACAAAATTACCAAAATTGACAAAGCTAGAACAAAAGAATAAGTAGATTATATCAATAAGCAAAGAGATAAAGGGAAAATTATAGTAATCTGAAGCAAAAATAAATAAAATTCAACAATAGAGTTTTTCAATCTAGACAATTCATAACATGTCAATCAATCCCCAAACCCTTTGCACATAATGAGTCTAAAAAATTTTGCATGTATCATTATCGATATGCTTCAACTCACTTACTTCAATTAGGAGTTTCTTCTCAAACAGATTATAGGCACACACCAATTCACATTTTACATGTCTCAGATTCAAAGAAACATTAATCCACCACAAGTCAGCACAAACAAGTTCATAACAAGATCATGAAGATGGGTAGGGAATTAAGCACATCTTTCAGCAATCAAAATACTCACAACTACTGAACACCACAATAATGAACTGAAGAGAGGAAACTAAGTAACACAACATCCGAATTTAGTTATTCTCACTCACTTAGGAGTTTTATCAAACAAACTATAGTCACACAACAATTCACATTTTACATGTCTCAAATTCTATAATCATCAACCTATTACAAGTCAAGACAGGATTATATTTTCAGCTCAAATTACACTCATAACATAACTAATAAGAAATAAATTTTACCCTAAATTGTTCCTGAGAATAGAGCTAGAACCACACGAGAAACCTTTGTTTCTATTCACCACGAATTTGGGCTCCTTCAATTCTCTCTCCCTTTATAACCCTTGCCTTCCATAATTGTGAGGTATCAAGGCAAGGCTGAGAGAAAACGAAAATAGAGAACAAAAGGAGAGAATGCTAAAAAAGATCTTTACTGAATATCATAAAAATGAATTCTACATACCGATTACAATTGCAATACATGTATATATAGTGAATAGCTTTTTGGTTAGAGCTTAACTAACTCAAGTCAGTTATAACTAACTTCCTAACTGCTAACTAACCATTCTCTCTCATATCCCCCTCAAACTCAGCAGTGGAGGAGTTCTAACTCTGAGTTTGTCTCGAAGCTCACTGAATTGAGAGCTAGAGATGGCCTTTGTTAAAATATCTACAACTTGAGCATGTGCTGGAATGTGGCTAATTCGGATTCTGCCTGAAACAACATAATCACGAACAAAATACAAGTCAATTTCAAAAGTGTTTGGTTCTGGAATGAAGAATAGGATTTACAATAAGAAGCATTGCACTCAAATTGTCACAATAGACCATTAGTGGGGCTGGTAAAGTCATGTGTAACTCATGGAGAAATGATCTCATCCATGTTAACTCAACAACTAGTAAAGCAATGTTGCGGTATTCAACTTTTGTGCTAGATCTAGAAACTGCATGTTGTTTCTTAGAACACCAACTCACTGGATTTGAACCAAAATAAACACAAAATCCTAAAGTTGATTTTCTGTCATCAGGATCAGACCCCCCAATCAGAGTCACTAAATCTAATCAAGTCCAATGTGGTTGGTTTTTGAAGATGCAAACTAGCAGAAGAGGTAGCTGACTGATATCGAAGAATTCTCTTGACAACCTTCCAATGAGATTCAAGTGGAGTTTGCATAAATTGATAAACTCTGTTAACACAATATGCTAACTCAGGTCTACTGATTGTAATATACTTCAAACTACCAACAACTGACCTATAAAGGCTCAGATCAGAAAATGGAATGTTGCCAATGGCTGAGAGTTTCAAATTTGCTGTCATAGGAGTGTGATAGGGTTTGCAGCCAGTCATTTTGGCTTTAGCAAGTAAATCTTGAACATACTTGGTTTGTGATAATAATAAACCACCGGAGACAATTTTCTGAATTTCTATTCCAAGAAAATAATGTAGTTGTCCCTTATTCTTAGGTGCAAATAAGGCATTGAGATCACGAATGAGGGTTGCAATAGCTGAGGAAGAATTTCCTGTGATAATGATATCATCTACATAGATAAGAATCAACAATGTGGAGATAGGAGTGATTCTGGTAAAAAGTGAAACATATGATTTTGTAGAAATAAAGCCTAAGGCATATTGGGCAGAGGATAGCTTTTGAAACATGGCCTATTTAAGACCATATAAAGTGTTGGTCAGTTTGCAAACTTGATTGCCATTGCCAATTTCATATCCCTGAGGTTGAAGCATGTACACTTCTTGTAAAATCTCCATTCAAAAAAGTATTATTGATATCTAATTGATGAATTGGCCAATTGTTGAATAAAGCCGATGCAAGAACAATTTGAATGGAAGCATGTTTGACAACAGGACTAAAAGTATCATTATAATCAAAACCAGCTTTCTGATTGAACCCCTTTACCACTAACCTTGCTTTGTATTTCTGTAGATCCATCTGAATTGTATTTAATTTTAAAAATCCATTTACTGCCAATAGGAATTCTGTCCTTAGGTAGATCAACTATAGTCCAAGTTTTATTTCTCATTAAGACACTGTATTCATCATCCATTTCCTGTTTCCAATGAGGTTGAGATAGTGCTTGCTTAACAGAACTAGGTTCTAATGAAGCAGAAAATACCTTAGGTTTATAAATCTCAGCCTTTGCCCTGGTAGTCATAGGATGAATGTTAACTAGTGCTGAATTAGTAGGATGAACAGTGTTTAAATTTTGAGAATCAGGAATTGTAACTGATTGAGAACCATAATGAAAGTACAGCAATAGGCTGCTGAGCACATGCTTGGTCAGATAAAAATGATGGAGAACCAAACTGGGATACAACAATAATATTCTGTTGAGTACATGCTTGATCAGATAAATTATTAGTGATAGTAACAGTATTAGGAGGAGAACTGAATGCAGGATGAGAATTATGATGTATAGAATTCTAAGAAATACATGGTATGACAGGAACAGTATGTTGGTGTGTTGAATCATTGACAGAATGGAAATGGGGAGTAAAGCAAGTAGAATGAAGTTAAAGGGAAATAAATGCTCATCAAAAATAACATTTCTGCTAATGACTATTTTCCCTGAGGGTGTTAAACACTGATAGCCTTTATGTTGTGTTCTATACCCTAAAAAGACACATTACTGAGACTTAAAATCAAACTTATACTGATTGCAGGGTCTAAGAAGTGGATAACAAGCACATCCAAAGACTCTAAAAGTGTCATACAAAGGCTTTTTATGAAAAATGATTTTTGTGGGAGACAATTTCTTTAGAATGGGAATTGGAAGAAAATTAATTATTTGAGTTGCAGTAAGAAAAGCATGACCCTAGTAAGAGAAAGGTAAAGATGATGCTGCTAGTAAGGTTAAATCTACTTCAGCAATATGTCTGTGCTTTCGTTCAGCACTTCCATTTTGCTGATGGATATAAGGGCATGACAGTTTGTGTACAATACCATGTGACTCAAGATAGTTGGATAAAGCAAGATATTCTTTAGCATTATCTATTTGAAGAGCTTTTAACTTTGTTCCTAGTTACAACTCAACTAGTTGTTTGAAATTCAAAAATACGGAGAACACTTGAGATTTACTATGCAAAAGATAAATCCAAGTATACTTAGAATAAGCATCTATAGAGTGCACATAATATCTTGCTCCATTTATTGAATTAAAAGGGGCTGGACCCCAAACATCATTATCATTACCACTATATTCCATCTTTTGCATCAGATTAGAAGACTCGGGTGTCATGTGATGTGTAGCACCAGAATCTGGATACCAATTTGGATCAAACAATGTAGTAGGTGTAGCAAGCATATTACTCATGGAAAAATTAGCATTAGGTGCATTATGAGAGGCAAAATATCTATTATTAGAGGCTTGATTTGAGTTGGAACCAAAACCAAAAACACCAAAACCAGAACTAGTAAAATTAGGGTCAAATTGTTGAAATTTATTCACAAAACCAAACTAGTTCGGCAAGTGCACCAAATCGCAACAAGTAATATAATGATGAGAAAAGAGATATCTTCTCCACAGGGATTGTGGTTGTTTATCAAAGCAAAAGAAAAGATTGTTTCTACTTGAACTGAAAATAAACTTTTGGTAACTTGGAATGTATTAGTTTTAAACAAGTATAAGTGGAATGAATTAAAAATAAAACAATTAACAAATTAAAGTATATTTTTGAATTTTTAAGGAGAAGAAAATCTATCGAGAAAAGTGGCTAGGGTCTGAATCCCATTGTTTACCCTCTTATGCTACTGATTTACTCTCAATACAAGTGATAATCATGCATTTGAAGTTCCAATCAATAAATTAGACTTAGATCAATTCCTTGATTCAAAGCCCCTTTAACCCAAAATACAATTCCCAATTCCTTAGGTAATTGTTAATTCAGATTAAGCATTAATAGCAATGATTTCATGGAACACATAATTACAATGATATATTCCTATATTCAATCATAATCATGCCAACCCAACTCAGTTCCAGCATTACAACCAATTTTTCAATTAGAAGAAATACCCAAATTCAAACCAATAGTGATCAAGTATTGATTAGCATTAAGCAAAGAGTAGAGTGCTCAAATACATGAAATTAACTTGTAAAGAAATAGTAAAACAGATTACATAAGAGTATCCACAATGTTCATCTGACCCTAGCTCAAAAAGATCTAGCTACTCATGATAAAAGAAGAAGAGATGAGAGAAATCAAACAAATAGAAGAGGAAGAAGCAATTGATCCTTCAAAATCTTGTTCCCAAGCTTGAACAATCAATGGAGATGGAAGAAGATGAAACCCTAGCAGAGCTATGGGTAAAAACCCCAATATTTTAGAGTTCAGAAACGAAAAAATATGAAAAGATCCGTAACAAATGTTTCATCTGGCTATTTAAAATTGGCTGGATAACAACCATCGCCTCGCGATGGCCCGTGCGATAGCAAGACTCACAGCAGCTTCAAAAATCCTTCCATCCAGCAGCTCGCCTCATGATGGATGTTCCTCACCTCGCGATGGCTCGCATTATCGCCTCGCGATGGAAGACTATCGCCTCGCGATGGCGTAATTGGAACGAAGCCTATAATCCTTTCATTCATCTTCTCGCCTCACGATGGAGAACTGTCGCCTTGCGATGGAGCGACTGGAAGCTTCGTCTTGCGACACTGATTCATCGCCAGGCGACGAACTGAGTAAGCAACTCTTTTCCTTTCTTCTAAGTTAAATCCAAACCTGTTTCAATGAAAGATTTAAATCTCATTAGCCAATGAACACAAAAACCTATAATACTAAAAAACAATGAAAACTTATCTAAATTCTACCTAAATTCTTTATTTCTAAAACTAATTTGACCCAAAAACTTACTTGTGCTAGAGATTCAACACAACCCCAAACTTAGAGTTTTGCTTGTCCTCAAGCAAACAACAATTTCAAACAAGGGTCAGAAGATTGAACAATCCACCAAAGTTTCATCAATCATTGCACAATCAATTCACTTACTCTTTTGCATTTGTGTTTCCCAATCATCACAGCTTTAGGTAACCAGAATCATTGATCCACCAAGAGCAACATATCAATGCTCACTACTCCTCTCCAAAAAAAATATTTCACTCAACTCAAGTGTTTAGAGGTGTAAATTACACTCAATTCACATCACAAGCAGCACCTTACCATAAGCTTGACAAAGTTCTAGAGAAGTAAATGCAATGCAATGCACACACACACAAAAAGAGGTCTTTTTGGGTTGTAATGAGGCTTAGGTAAAGGTAGGAAATTATTTGGACAAGAGACTTTTTGTACTTGGAATTAGACATAAGTCATTTCACGACACTCTTAAGCCATCCTTCAATTTATTCAGTACCAAATTCCCCAAAACAATTCTTCAAAATAAAAGAAATGAAAAACAGAATAAGATGCAATTTTTGTTCTCTTTTTTTCTTTTTTTATATATTTTATTTTCTTTTTTATTTATCATTCTCATATTTTTTTCATTTTTTTTTGATCAATTTTTTGTTTGTTTGTTTTTTGTTTTGTTTTTGTTTTTTAACATTGGACCAGAAAAAGTCCACAACTACCCCAAACTTAAAACATTGCTTACCCTCAAGCAACCCTAAACTTAAGAATGTGCCAAGACATGCCATGAAATGACCCGTACCTAACTCCAAGTAAGTAGGGACAATGGTTTTCCAATTTTTTGGCTTGTAATGAGGGTGAAAATCAAAGAAAAAGCTAAAGGCTCAAGGGGGTAGCAAAGGATCAAAGTATGCAGGTGGTTTATTTAGGCTCTAGTGAAGAACAAGAAAAGTGCCTGAGTGTGTTTGAACAAGCAAGCAAAAACAACTAAGACCACATGCAATGGAAACACACATGAAAGAAATGATAGTGTTTAGGCCCAAATACTCATAAGTGTGTGAGAAAGTGAGGAAAGACATGTTACAATCAATTTCACTTTGAATAAAGTTACAGTGAGCTGCTGAAAAGGTACACACTCAAGCAAAATTTCAGCTCTTTAATTACACAACTCATGCAAAACTAGGTGTCAAGTTCACAATGTGTGCAAGATTTGAAATTTAAGCAAGGAATGAGTTCAATGCAGACACAACATTCAAGAGAAATGAACGTGCAATGAGCTTACAAGGAGGTGCATAATCATTGTGAATTTTTAACAAACATGTGGTGGGTGAAGTACATGAAATGATTGAATTTAAGAACAAAAATGCTTGTAAATTACCATTCCACAAATCCACAATTTATTTCAACCACAAAACACTCTTAAATTCTTTTGTTATCAAGCACAACTCGTGGTCGCAGCATGGTAGCATTAAGGAAAAAAAAGATTTACCATGATCCTTAGAGTGAAGATAGAGAGAGAAGACATACCTGAGAATGGATTGCAGATAAATTGAGTGTATAGAAGGGGTTAGAATGAGAGAAATGGAAGAAATGAATATTAGGTGAGGGGTTGAGAGAAAAACCCAAGCAAAGCTTTTCGAAGAAGTTCATGGGAAATCACTTCAAATGGGCCAATTGTTTATAAAATGCGACCCATCGCCTGGCGACAACAACATGTCACTCCGCAACATCACATTCTGGCAAGAAGAAAAGATGGTTCACGATCTATCGCCTGGCGAGTGCTTTCCATCGCCTCGCGATGAAAGTTAGTAAGCTCTTGCTGGAAATTCGCCCTGCGATGAAGAAATATTACGAGGCAATGGGTACCAGAAAAGAAACCTAAATTTACACATCCCATCTCGCCTCACGAAGGCTTCATCCTCGCCTCGCGATATAAGTCAGTAGCCTTTGGGTAGAAATTCACCGCGCGATGGGAGATCTACCGCGAGGCGATGAGCACTGGGAAGAAAATCTTGAATTTACAACTCATATCTCGCCTCGCGATGAAGAACCATCGCCTTGCGATGAAAGTCAGAAGCAAATTGGAGGAAATTCGCCTGGCGATGAAAACTTATCGCCTGGCGATGGCACGAATGGAGGCACATAGAACCCTTTTGTCTTTCACATCGCCTCGTGATGAAGAATTATCGCCTCGCGATATCTGATCGTGACACAACTTCCCTTTTTTTTCTTGCGAATCGCCTCGCAATGAAGATTCACCGCCTCGCGATGAAGATTGAAATACTGATTTCGCTAGGCGAGAAAACACATTCGCTTGGCGAGGAGCTTGACTTCTCCATATTTTAACTCTATCTCCCAACACTTCATTCCTTGCTTGAAAACAACACAATTACAACCTTATCCCTGCAGCAATAAGTATTAAATCAGATCAAAACTAGCATTTTATTTTGACAAAAAGAAAACAAAGAAAATTGCTACTCAAAATGAATGAAAAATGATTAAGAAAGAGAAAATGCTTGGGTTGCCTCCCAAGAAGCGCTAGTTTAACGTCATTAGCTCGACGCCTTATGACTTTTATGGCTCATGCAAAACAAGAGCAACTATTGCTCTTTCTATCACCCCACCAAGATAAGGTTTCAGCTTCTGGCCATTGACTTTGAAAATCCTTTTTGAAGTTAGATCCTCCACTTCTACTGCTCCATAGAGTGTCACTTCTTTGACTATGAATGGTCCTGACCATTTAGACTTCAATTTTCTTGGAAACAACTTCAGCCATGAATTAAACAATAACACCTGTTGTCCCAAATAAAATTTTTTGTGTGAAATGTACTTGTTGTGGTAGACCTTCATCTTTTTAGGAACAGCCTGAACCGGACTCACCCAAGCACTATTCAAAATATGGTAAATCATTCCGACTTCAAGGAGTTTCAGCACCTCCTTTTTCACTACTTCTTTCATTGTGAGATTTAATCTTCTTTGTGGCTGAACCACTAGCTTGAATTCCTCCTCAAGTTTGATCTTGTGCATACAGAAAGCTGGACTAATCCCTTTTAAATCAGAGATAGTCAATCCAATTGCAGTTTGTTGTTCTCGGAAGACCCTTACAAAATTCTCTTCTTCAGGTTTTGATAAAAGACTGCTGATTATCACTGGATTTGTATCTTGATTGCTAAGAAAGGCATATTTCAAGTGAGATGGCAAGGGTTTCAACTCTAACTTTACTTTTTCCTCCACCTTGTCATTACTCAGCTCTTCTTTCACATTGTTAACAGCGTTTTCTGTTAGATGTACTTCTAGATATTGCAAACACTCCCCAATGACTTCATCATCCATCTCTTCATGTTCTTTAACTGAATTCACAATCACTCTTTCAAGAGATGCAATTGGAGTATTTTGCTGAAAAGATTCCTCAACAGTAGTATCAATCAAATCCACCCTATAAGAAGTTGCTTTATCATCTGGGTGTTGCATTCCTTAAAAACATTAAAAGTGACTTTTTCATCCTTCACTCGCAATATTAACTGCCCTTGCTGGACATCAATGAGGGCTCTGCCGGTAGCTAAAAATGGTCTTCCAAGAATTAGAGGTATCTCTGCGTCCTCATCCATATCCAATATGACAAAATCAGTCGAAAATATAAATTTATCGACCTTTACTAGCACATCCTCTATGACTCCATACGGGTGCTTAATTGACCTATCTGCTAGTTGCAAAGTCATTCTTGTTTGCTTGACCTCACCTCCCCCAAGCTTCTTAAGCATAGATAATGGCATCAAATTTATGCTTGCTCCCAAGTCACAGAAAGCTTTACCAATGGTCATGTTGCCAATAGTGCATGGAATTGTAAAACTCCCCGGATCTTTCAATTTTGGTGGAAGCTTCCATTGAACTATTGCACTGCACTCTTCTATCAATGCCACCGTTTTATCTTCCTTGAACTTTCTCTTCTTAGTCAACAACTCCTTCATGAATTTAGCATATGTAAGCATTTGCTCTAATGCCTCTGCAAAAGGAATATTGATTTGGAGACGTTTGAAAATGTCCAAGAACCTTGCAAATTGCTCCTCTTTCTCCTTTTTCTTACTCAAGTGAGGATATGGTAACTTCACATATGGTGGAATCACTTGAGGCTTATCCCCATCTTACAAAATCTGACGCTTTGTTCTCCTCAAGATGGAGTCCTCATCTACTAAGTTAGAACTCTTTTTATCCTTTTTTTTTCTGATTTTCAACCTCCACTTCTTTTTCTTCTTTTTCATTTTCTTCTATGTTCACAATGTCACTCTTTTTATTTAAGTCTTCATCCAACATCTCCCGCACATTTGTCTCAGCAGATCCTGAAACTAATGGCTCCACCATGGCTGGTGTGATAGTTTTCCCACTTCTTAAAGTTATGGCTTTGCACGTCTCATTCTTGGGATTATCCACTATATTTCCAGAAAATTGTCCCCTGGATTGTTCACCAAGTTACTTTGAGAGCTGTCCAATTTGGTTTTCAAGGTTCTTGATAGATGCATCTTGGTTTTTGAAATGAGCCTATTGATTTTGGAAATTGGTTTGGTTCATATGCATGAATTGAGTCAATGCTTCTTCTAATGCAGAAAGCTTCTCTTTAGGTTGCTGTGGTTGAGGAAGTTTGCTTAATTGAGGAGCTTCATATTATTGCCAAAAAAAGTTGGGATGATTCCTCCACCCTGCATTATAGGTGTTAGAATAAGGGTTTCCTCTTTGCCCCTGAAAATTTCTCATATAGTTGGCTTGCTCATTTGAATCACTTTGAGCTTCACAATTACCATTCTCATGTCCTCCTCCACAAAAATCACACCTCATACATTGCATCACAGCCTTGGAATGATGAGAGTGAGAGAAACTTGTTTGTAGAGCTTCAAGCTGTTTAGTGAGAACCTCCAATTGTTGAGAAACCAATTTGTTTTGGGCTAATAGAGCATTATGTGTATCTAGCTCTAAAACATCCCTCCTTGATTGCACTCCTTTATCATGATGAATGAGATACTCATTTGAAGCCATCGCTTCCACTAACTCTCTTGCTTCTTCAGCTATCTTGTTATTCATTGTACCCCCTGCTGAAACATCTAGCATCATCTTTGTATTTGGTCTCAACCTATAGCAAAATGTTTGCATTTGTATTAAGTCATCATAACCATGATCGGGACACCTTTTCAAAAGCCCTTTGAACCGTTCTCATGCTTCATAAAGATTTTCTCCATCTTTTTGCTCAAAACTGGTGATTTCAGCCCTTCTTTTGATGAATTTGGAGGTAGAGAAGAATCGGTCCATAAATTTGTCCTCCAATTCATTCCAAGTAGTAATACTTCCTTGAGGAAGTGATTGTAACCAATCCTTTGCCCTGTCTCTCAAAGTAAAAGGAAACAATCTCGTCCTCTTAGCTTCTTCAGAAACACCATCCAGCTTCAATGTACCACAAATCTTAAAGAAATTCACCAAGTGCTGGTTGGGATCCTCATTATCTGCTCCAGAAAATTGATTCTGCTTGAGAACATTCAATAAAGAAGTTCTGATCTCAAATGCATTAGCCTCCACTGGTTGATACTCAATAGCCAACCTCTGACAGTTATTCCTCTGGCCAAAATCTCCCAAAGTCTGCCTAGGTGGTGGTTATGCAGCCATGACCTCTATTGTGATAGTATTAGAAGAAGGAGAGGATTCTTGTTTTTCTTGAGTTATTTTTTGTTGCTTTGCTTTCTTTGCTTGCTTCCTATTTGCTTTTTCTGTTTTCACAATCTCAAGATCAAGCAAAAATTCAACTGTCTTTTTCCCTCGCATAAATAGAAAATAAAAGAATAGCAAGTAGCAAATCAACGATATTTAAGAATGAAGGAATTTAATGCAATTAAATTGTAAACAAAACATAAAAGAAAATAGAAAAAAATTGTCCAAAGTAGTAATTCTTTTGCCTTGCTGATAATCAAATCAACAATCCCCGGCAACGGCGCCAAAAACTTGTTGAAATTTATTCACAAAACCAAACTAGTTCAGCAAGTGCACCGAATCGCAACAAGTAATATAATGATGAGAAAAGAGATATCGTCTCCACAGGGATTGTAGTTGTTTATCAAAGCAAAAGAAAAGATTGTTTCTACTTGAACTGAAAATAAACTTTTGGTAACTTGGAATGTATTGGTTTTAAACAAGTATAAGTGGAATGAATTAAAAATAAAATAATTAACAAATTAAAGAATATTTTTGGATTTTTAAGGAGAAGAAAATCTATCGAGAAAAGCGGCTAGGGTCTAAATCCCATTGTTTACCCTCTTATGCTACTGATTTACTCTCAATACAAGTGATAATCATGCATTTGAAGTTCCAGTCAACAAATTAGACTTAGATCAATTCCTTGATTCAAAGCCCCTTTAACCTAAAATACAATTCCCAATTCCTTAGGTAATTGTTAATTCAAATTAAGCATTAATAGTAATGATTTCATGGAACACATAATTACAATGATATATTCCTATATTCAATCATAATCATGCCAACCCAACTCAATTCCAGCATTACAACCAATTTTCCAATTAGAAGAAATACCCAAATTCAAACCAATAGTGATCAAGTATTAATTAGCATTAACCAAAGAGTAGAGTGCTCAAATACATGAAATTAACTTGTAAAGAAATAGTAAAATAGATTACATAAGAGTATCCACAATGTTCATCTGACCCTAGCTCAAAAAGATCTAGCTACTCATGATAGAAGAAGAGATGAAAGAAATCAAACAAATGGAAGAGGAAGAAGCCATTGATCCTTCAAAATCTTGTTCCCAAGCTTGAACAATCAATGGAGATGAAAGAAGATGAAACCCTAGCAGAGCTATGGGTAAAAACCCCAATATTTTAGAGTTCAGAAGTGGAAAAATATGAAAAGATCCGTAACAAATGTTTTATCTGGCTATTTAAAATTGGCTGGATAACGGCCATCGCCTCACGATGGTCCCTCATCGCCTCACGATGGCTCGTGCGATAGCAAGACTCACAGCAGCTTCAAAAATCCTTCCATCTAGCAGCTCGCCTCACGATGGATGTTCCTCGCCTCGCGATGGCTGGCATTATCGCCTCGCGATGGCACGATTGGAACGAAGCCTATAATCCTTTCATTCATCTTCTCGCCTCGCGATGGAGAACTGTCGCCTTGCGATGGAGCGACTGGAAGCTTCGCCTTGCGACACTGATTCATCGCCAGGCGACGAACTGAGTAAGCAACTCTTTTCCTTTCTTCTAAGTTAAATCCAAACCTGTTTCAATGAAAGATTTAAATCTCATTAGCCAGTGAACACAAAAACCTATAATACTCAAAACAATGAAAACTTATCTAAATTCTACCTAAATTCTTTAATTCTAAAACTAATTTGACCCAAAAACTTGTGCTAGAGATTCAACACAAATCTATGCCAACAATTAAGACAAAGATGTCCAAATTTCCCACATAATTGACAATATGGTTTATTGGATCTACCTCCTCCTCGACCAAATCTACCTCTGCCAAAACCTGAGAAGTTTTGATTTTGAGAGTTTGGATTAAACCTTGCTTGGTCATTGTAGAAGAATCCTTAGGATCTGAAAGTTCCCTTTCTCTGTTGATGTTGATTAAACTACTGAAATTGAGTTACATTTTCTTGAACCAAGTTGTTATCTGCTTTCCTAAAACTTTCAATTCTCTCTTCTTGTGCCATGATAAGAGCTCCAATCTGTCCTACTGAAAAAGGATCAGTTCTTGATGTTATTGATGTGACAAATGCTTCATATTCTTTAGTTAATCCATCCAGGATTGCTTCTATATGATCAGCTTCATCAACAGGTGCACTAATTGATGCTAAAGCGTCTATGATTTTCTTGATTTCAAGTAGATATATATTGATAGAAGCTTGTTTCTTCGTATTTCTCAGCTGCAGCTTAAGTCGCCTTACTTTTGCATGAAAATGAGAAGAAAAGAATTCTTCCAATCATTTTCCAAACTTGATGTGAAAACTCAAATCCCACCATACAAGTTGTAAAAGCTTTACTCATTGAGGACAACAACCAAGATAACAAAAGTTGATCTTGTCGTTCCCCATTTGAGAAAATCATCACTGATTACTCCACTTTCTTCATCTTCTAGTGATGCAAACTTCTTAGGAACTGATACTCCCGTAATATACTTGTGAAGTTTATATCCTTTGATAGTTGCTAGTGCTTGTTGTTTCCATGGTAAGAAGTTGTCTTCATCAAGCTTGATTGAGACTGGATTCGAAAAGGTATTGTTGATACCCAATTTTATCCATTTTTATTTATTTATTTTTATTTTTATTTTTATTTAATTTAATTTCTTTCTTTTTAAAAAAAAAAAAAAAAGAAAAAAAATTATCACTACGGGTCAACCCAACCCAATTTCCATCTCAACCCGTAACCCATTTTCGTTTTTAACCCATAACCCATTTTCCATCTCAACCCTTCCCTTTCCCTTCCAAGCTACTGCACCTAGCCTCCACAAATAGCTACACTAAATTGGATTAAAAACTTTTGTCAGTTTTCTTTTCCATTTGTATTCCAATCGTTGCAAATTGAATGAAAATTAGTGCAAATCAATTGTGAATGGAACCACAAGGCAAGAATAAAAAGGAGAAGCGTTCAGAAAAAAAGGGAGGATCATTCGGAAGAAAGGAAAAATCACAAACTGAAAATCACACTTCAGTGGTCCCAAAAAAAAACTGCTCACTCCCATCTCCAATTTTCGTTCATTCATCTTCATATTTAGCTTCCACTTACAGCCACCATTCATAACTCACCATTTCTCCTCATCCAAAAACAAAGCTTTCATCATTTTCCAGCATCCACCCCACACTTCTTCCTTCACCTTCACAAACCCATAACCACTATTATTCATCACCTTCCTAAAACCATCTTTCTTCTTCACCTTTCACCCATATTTTACTCTCAAATTCCACCACAAAAAAAAGAGAAAATGTAAAACAAGAGGCCCCACCACAACCCACCGTCCCCGCAACGCGTCGCCACCCCGCTCGGATCCGAGCACCGCCGGCCCGCGAGCCTCGCTGACCCCCAACTCGCAACCGCGTCGTCGTACGCTCCGTCGCCGCACCGCACGTTCACCCGGACCCGCCGCTGCCAGGCTCCGTCCGGCCCGCGAATCCCACAACGTCGCCTCCCAAGGCGCGTCATACGCGCCTCACCCAGCCGCGCCGTCTGACTCGCCACTCAACCGCCCAACCAGATCTGTACCGAGGCCACCACCTCTCTGACCGTGAGCTTCGTGAGTTCTACCCCTCTCCATTTTCTGCTTTCTCTTCATGTCTGTTTTTGATATCTGAGACTATAAGTCTCTTCATTTAAGCTGTTTTTTTTTTTTTTTGCTTTTCTTTTCTCTTGGGCTCAAGTAAAATAAATTCAGTGCCCATCTTTTTTTTTTTCTCTTCAGTGCGGGCCTATTTTTTTTTTTTTTTTTTTCTTCTTTTAATTTATTTTTATTTATTATTTTGGATTGATTTGTATCTATTAATTTGAGGTTTACATTATTTGTATTTGATACATTTTTTTATATATTAAGTATTTTGTTTGTTATTATGAGGTTGATATATGACTTTAATTTAATCATTATAAATTAGATAATTTAAAACTCACCGATGATGGAAAAATTGGGAGAGGATCGGAGCGCCGATCGATTACACTCTTCCCGATAATCTTGAGGTTTTATATTGGATTTTGCCAGAGAACCTTTGGCGAGGTCTAATCCCCTACATCAAAATTAAAATAATTATGTAAACTAAAATACAACTTTTTTTATAAACCAAAATAAAACTTTTTTTTGTAAAATAAAATATTCAAATAAAAGTGAATAATTTCATACAGTTTCAACATTATGATTGTGGTGAATTAAAATTTTATTTTTTATGAAGACTTTTTTTAAATTACTACAAAAATCTCATTGTGCCTAAATTATTATTATTATTATTGTAAATGAGATTTTATTTGGCCATTTTATTTTGAAAATTACTTCTCTTCAAAAAATAAAATTTTGATTCACCACTTTTATATAATATGTTGTAGACTTAGAATTTGTTTCAAAATAATGGCTATTTAGCCACCCATTTCTAGTCTTAATCATTTATCATTCTTGATATTATGCTTGACAAAATGGGACATGTTAAAGTAAAAACAAAAAAAATATTTCTTTCTTTTTTTGAAGGACCAATTTAATTAATATTGCAAATAACATTAGATTAAATAGGTAACTGTTCTTAGAACGGACGGTGTAGGGTGCTAACACCTTCCCTACCCGTAATCAACCCCGAACCTTAAACTCTGAAACGTAGACCATCATTTAGGTGTCCAATTGCACCATTCCATTTAATGGATAAAGCGATTGGTGGCGACTCCCAACACCCCGAGGTCCTTTAAACCTCTTTCTTTTTTATTTTTGCGGCGCCCTTCGGGACGGTTGCGACAGCTGGCAACTCCACTGGGGACAGTTAGAGGGTTAAACCTTATTTTTAATCTCATGTGATTTACTCTTTAATTATGTTGGTCCGTTTTTGTTTTATTTGTTTATTTGTTATTTGTTTCATATTATTGTATATTTTGTTTGTATTATATGTATTATATTTTTGCTTTGTAAATAAGTTCTCTCATGTACACCTACACACACAAAGCTCTCTACCCGAGCTCAGTACCTTGTAGGCTTAGACAGAGGGTGAAGTAATGTTGCTTTGTGGGACCGTTGGTCTCCGTTTAGGCACATGAAAACCCCTCGCTCAAATTGAACTCTTTCTGCTTGTAACCTATCATGGGTGAGGATGGAGGACCCTTGCTAGCCAAAGTGTTGGTGACAGCAAGGGATAATTTGGGGACCTTTTGTCTAATAGGGGTCTAGAACCAAAGCTCTCACTTGTAGATATAATCTTAGAGCTATCATCGTTCATAGAACTTATCCTGCTGATCAGGTACCAAGATTAGGTACCCCTTTTCCTTTAACATATGAGGAATTTCTGTTTGTCTTTTATTTTGTAGTTGTTAACTTTTCTTTTATCTTGCATTTGCATATGTGGTCCAATCCTGTGAAGATATCGATAAACCTCAAGCATGAATAAGGGAAAGATGACTCTAATGTCTGAGGTGGCAGAGAGTATCAGGGTTGTCGGTGAAGAGTCTGCAAGAATTCAAGCCAAGGAAGGAAATAGTTTGCATCGCGAGGATGTTCCTTTACCTCTCTTAAAGGGGAGCCATGACTTTGAGCAAAACGACCTAAGGAGGCTCCGTAATGTGTGGTGTAGCATGAGAAGACAAGAAGAGTTCAATAACAAGTATGGAGATATTGCAGCTCTCATGTTCATCACCCATGACCTCCAAATGTTGAAAGCTATGCTTCATTTTTGGGACCCCTCATATCGGTGTTTTACTTTCCAACAATTTGACTTGGTGCCCACGATTGAGGAGTATGCTAGGCTTCTTAATAGAGATGATATGCCAAAGGACAAAGTGTACTCACATGACCCTAAGAAGACGCCCAGAAGGATGCTGTCCAAATTGATAGGGATTCATGCCAATGACCTGGACAAGTACATGGTGGATGAAGGACGAAATCTAGATTCGGAGTTCTTGCTTAGGATGGTTGAAGCTCAAATTGATCAAAGGTTTGGTTTGGTAGCACTAGCCCTTGCTATTTATGGGTTAGTAATTTTTCCGAGATGAAAAAATCAAATAGATGGACATGTGATCAATTTGTTCGAGCAGATTGAGCATGGGGTACACCCAGCCCCACCAATTTTAGCCGAGACAATTCGATCCCTGAATTATTGCCGAGTCCATCAGAAAGGAAGATTTTGGGGATGTGCACCATTACTTGCAGTATGGATGCTTAGTCATATGCCAACGTTGAAGTGCTTTAACCATCCAGAAATTGATCTGAAACAGTATGTCATACCTAAGCACCCACTTTCTCTATATGGTCGTGACAATTGGCCTCCCCGAACTCCAACGATGAGACAATGGATTAGTTTTTTCATGGAAATAAAAAAAGTGGTCTGGAGGGCCAAGTGGTTTCCTCACACTTATACCATATATAAATGTGGAAGCAAACCTTGGGTTCCACTTGTTGGCCCATGGGGAGTAGTGGGCTATGCTCCAGCTATGGTCCGAAGACAAATGACATCTCTGCAATTCATTCCGATGACTCATGGACTGTCCAAATTTGAATTCTCGTATGGCGATGAAGGAACCAGTCATAAAATAAAAGAAGTCATTGAAGATTGGAAGGACACAAGAAGTATGAAGCCCGGTCTCCAATCGTCTGAAACGACACCAGAGTACTTAATCTGGCAGGCTAGTAGGAGGAAGGAGTTTCTTGCTCCCAAGGTACAAGGTCCAGAGTTACCAATGCACCAATTTAATGAACCCAATGACTACTATCTTTGAAGCGAGAGGGCGATGTACGAAATCATTTATCTAAGCGGTGGACCACCGAGAGAAGGTCCTTGGAAGATCAACTTAGCACTGCAAAAAGAAAAATCCAAAGTCAAGAACAAATGGCCTCTAAAGATATTGAAATAGAGAGGTTAAGGAAAACATGTCAAGCCCTCGAAACAATCATTCAGGGGAAGGATGATCAACTTCAAGAATTCAAGAATAAAGTTAAAATCTTGAATCAACATTTGGAAAAACATGTTGAATGGTCTACTTTCTTGGAAAGTAAGAAGAATCGGTTGGAGGATGATGTTCTTTTCTTGACTAATGAAAAGAATTTCTATCGTAATGCAAGCCAAGAAATGGAGCGGAAAGCCGAAATGGTTCTTGATAATATGAGGAAAATCTCCAACCATTCAAGAAAAATGGCAAGAGAAATCATCAAAGTGGAAGCCAAGCTAGCACCAGGAGAAAACCAAGATATTCTGACTCAGGTTAGAAAGGACCTTGACTTCCTAGGAAAATTTCACTAAAATTAGTTTCTTGTTCTAGGAATGCTGATGTAATGACTCTTTCCATCTTATTTTGTAAAGCTAACTCCTCCATCTGACTTGAGGAGTAGCAAGAATCAACATGTGTAAAACTCTCTATGACCACAGAGCTTTTTCCTTTTGAATAAATGAGGTTTATCGATATCGCTTGCTGTTTTGGATCACGTCTCTACATGCATAGTTTTATTTTTGTTTGCATTTTCTTTTCCTTTTTCATATTTTCTAATATAAAAAAATGAATACAGAAAGGAAAACTGTCTCTACGACACCCATATAGGACTCGCTCTCAATCAAGAGTCATGGATGAACTGGGTCAGTCACAAGAGGAGTTGAGAAGTAAAGTAAGTCGACTAAAGGAACAAATGGCTAAGATTTTGGAAATTCGGAAAAAATGAAGAACACGAGAGGGACTCCTTCAAAGGCAAATGATGATCCTTCCGCCGCCACGCTCGCTCACCACGGCTTTACGCCAGTTCCTTGGCAATCCTAGTGTCACCTCTCAAGGGACCATGATGCCGCTCACCATCTACTCAAATAATCCTGAAACACAGGCATCTTCATTCCCACCATATGGCCTTCCACCTGGTTATGTGCCACCATTATCCACCAATATTCTTGAGGGCAGTGCACCGACAGTCCCAACGAGTTCAAACCCTCTCCAAGGATCTCAACCAAATACCAGTGAGATTCCTCAGTACCCGGTTTCTATTCCACCTTATGGCATTTCTCCTGGTTTTATGCCATCCCAAATTACCAACCCTCTTGAGAGCGGCTCATCATTGGTAATACCTACTTCAGGGCCACAAGGCTCGACTCAGGCCCAACCTCCTTTCTACATGCCGCAGTTTTTTCCCCATAAAGTCGCTGGAACTTCTCCGCTGAACCCTTCAACTGAAGGCATTCAATCCAAAGGAAAATTAGAAGTTCTGGAAGAAAGATTGCGAGCCATAGAAGGAGCAAGTAGCTATGGTCTTCTGGATGCCGCATAGCTCTGTCTTGTCCCGAATGTGGTAATTCCTCCAAAGTTTAAGGTCCCAGATTTTGAAAAATATAAGGGAACCACTTGCCCAAAGAATCATCTGACCATGTACATCCGCAAGATGGCATCCCATGCTCATGATGATAACCATTTGATTCATTTCTTCCAGGATAGCTTAGTTGGGATAGCTTCTAATTGGTATACACACTTGGAACGTGCTCATATACGATGTTTCAAGGACTTGGCTAATGCTTTCTTGAAGCAATATAAGTACAACATCGATATGGTACCAGATAGGCTACAATTACAGAATATGGCTAAGAAAGGAGCTGAAACCTTTAAAGAATATGCTCAGCGGTGGAGAGAGATAGCTGCTCAGGTTGAACCCCCATTGACAGAAAGAGAAATGATGGTGACATTCATTGACACCCTCCAATCACCCTTCTATGACAAAATGATAGGGAGTGTGTCGTCGAATTTCTCAGACATGGTCATCATTGGGGAAAGAATTGAAGGAGGAATGAGAAGTGGAAAGATTCTTTGAAAGCTCAATGGGGACATTTAGTGCCAAAAAGCCCCGAGTAGGGAAGAAAAGAGAAGGAGAAGCCCATGTCTTTGTGACTTTCGATCAAAGGAGTTTTGCCCAAGGGGACATAGCCAGTGCACCGTTAACCCTCAACCATCCTTCCAACCTCCCTACATGCCTTACTATCCATACATTGCTAATGCCTCTCAAGCTCCATACCCTCAACCTTATCATCCAATGATCCCTTATCGTGCACCATCTCCTATCCCAAACCAAACACTCCCTACCATACCATATCAACCAACCCAACCATGGGCCCAAAACCCAAATACCAACCAAAGAAGGCCGCCAGCTAACCAAGAGAAGAAACCCGTCCAATTTGACTCAATTCCCATGACCTATACTGAACTGCTACCACAACTCTTTCGAAACTCCTTATTAGTTCCTTGCCCAATGAAGCCAGTGGAACCCCCCTACCCAAGAGGGTTTGACCAGAATACTAAATGTGAGTACCATGCTGGGGCTGTAGGTCACTCAACAGAAAATTGCAGAGCCTTGAAGTTCAAAGTGCAAGACTTGATTAATGCCAAATGGTTAAACTTTAAGGAAAAAACTCCTAATGTAGGTCGCAATCCCTTGCCTAATCATGGAGGTCCAGTAGTTAATGTCATAGAGAAGTCTTCTGGACGATGCCTTATAAGTCAGGTAGCTGATGTGAAAACTCCCATGAGAGTAATTTTTCAAGAGCTTTGCAAATATGGGTTGATACAAAACCAAGCTGAGATAAAAAAAGGTCAATGAAGATGAAACTGTGTGTAAGATCCATGGGGAAGTCGAGCATTCTATTGAGGAATGTGATGAATTCAAGCAGATCCTCCAAAGTTTGATGGACAGTCACCTAGTGCAAATAAGCAATCAGTACGATAATGGTGACGTCTATATGGTCAAGGAAGTTACACCTCCACCAATTCAAGAGGCTGCCAATACCTATGCAATGCAACCAATCATAGGGCAAGCTCCAGGTATACCAAGGCCATTGATGATTCATTATAGTAAAGAGGTGTCTCCGCAAGTCTCTCTTAGTCAGAATCCTATCACTATCCAAGTGCCGACTCCTTTTCCCTATAAGGATATCAGAGCTGTGCCTTGGAAATATGATGTGCAAGTCGTTGTAAATGATCTCCAGGACAATCAAATGAAAATCCCATCGGCTATCTCTAGCATATCTGGGATTGGTGGAATGACTCGGAGTGGTCGTATTTATACACCTGAGTATTTGCGTAAAGACCAAGTAGAGGAAGTGGAAAGAATTCGGAAAGGAAAAGGCAAGATGGGGGAAACTTCTACTGAAAAAATCTTGAAAGAAAAGGAAGAACCAAAGACAACACAGCAAGAGGTCTATAAAAAAGAAGTGACCGAGGAAGAAACTTGCGAGTTCTTAAAATTCATAAGGCAAAGTGAATACAAGGTGGTGGATCAACTGAACCGCACCCCTGCAAGAATATCACTTTTATCCTTATTAATGAACTCTGAACCACATAGGAAGGTGCTAATGAAAGTGCTTAATCAAGCCCATGTTTCTCATGACATCACGGTTGACAAATTGGATGGCATTATCAGCAACATCACAGCAGATAATTACATCACTTTCACTGATGATGAAATACCCAATGAGGGAAGAGGACATAATAAAGCACTTCATATCTCAGTAAAATGTCAAGACCATATCATGGCTAGAATCGATGGACAATGGCTCTTCCTTGAATGTGATGCCAAAGTTGACACTCTCCAAATTACCTTTTGATGGGTCACACATGAAATCAAGTGCGATGATAGTAAGGGCATTTGATGGCACAAGGAGAGAAGTCATAGGGGAAATCAAAATACCAATTCAAATTGGTCCTTGCACTTTCAACATACTCTTCCAAGTAATGGACATTGCACCATCCTACAGTTGTCTCTTAGGACAACCATGGATTCATTCTGCTGGAGCTGTGCCTTCCACCTTGCATCAAAAAGTCAAATTCATAGTTGATAACAAGATGATTACTGTCTTTGGTGAAGAGGACCTATTGGTGAGCAAGCCGCTAGACACCCCTTATATTGAAGCTACGGAAGAGCCTTTAGAGACTGCCTTTCAAGCACTCGAGGTTGTCAATACCATTTATATAAAAGAAGGAGCTCTAATTCCTAAGCCACAGCCTTCTGTTGCATCTGTAATGATGGCAAAAGTTATGCTAGAAGGGGGTTATCAGCATGGAGATGGGCTGGGCAAGAAACGACAAGGTGCCACAGGACTTTTTCAACCCTTTGAAAACAAAGATAGATTTGGGCTGGGGTACAAACCCACTAAGGCCGATAAGAGGAGGATAATGGAAGAGAAAAAAGAGAAAAGGCTGGCTCGCTTGGAAAATCGAGAACTTAAAGTAGAGGGAGTCCCCATCTATGATATACGACAAAGCTTTCGAAGCGCGGGAGTTGTGTTCGTAGACCAAGTGACTGCAGTTGAATATGATGATTTTGTCAGTCACGCGGACCTGGTATATGCATGTTCTTCAGATACAAGACTCAACAATTGGGAGATCTCCGAGTTTCCCATAACCTTAGAGTCTCTTTCAAAGTAATTTTGTAGTGCTTTTCCTTTAGCTCTGCCCAAGGCTTTAGGATTTTCATTTGTAAATGGGCTCACAGGTTTCATTTCCAATAATTGTTATTAATAAAATGCATTTTTGAGTTCTCTCATTTTTCATTCCATTAGCTTTCATCCCACCATTATCATGACCTTCTATTCATTTCATTTTTCTTGTGTCAACATCACTTATTGCAGATCTGAAAATGACTCTCTTGAAAGTGACAGTGTCAATATCTCATCATATAATTTTGAACACCCTATTAATCATGCTGATGAGGAAAATGAGGATGATTGGGAAACTTCACCTGAGTTAATGAGATTACTTGAACAAGAATCTAAAGAAATCCAACCCCATGAGGAACCAATTGAAGTAATTAACTTGGGGACTGAAAATGATAAGAAAGAAATCAAAATTGGTACCTCGATGAAAGAGGATGAGCGTAACAAGTTGATTAAGCTCTTGTTTGATTATAGTGATGTTTTTGCATGGTCATACCAAGATATGCCTGGGCTAGACACTGACATAGTTGAGCACAAATTGCCACTAAAACCTGGGTATCCTCCGGTTAAGCAAAAATTGAGACGAATAAAACCTGAGATGTCCCTAAAAATTAGAGATGAAGTAAAAAGACAATTTAATACTGGATTTCTTGCAGTTGCAAAATACCCACAATGGGTTGCCAACATTGTTCCTGTCCCAAAGAAAGACGGGAAAGTCCGAATGTGTGTGGACTGTCAAGACTTAAATAGGGCCAGCCCTAAAGACGATTTCCCGTTACCTCACATTGATGTTTTGGTGGACAACACTGCTCAACATTCTTTTTTTTCCTTTATGGATGGTTTCTCGGGATACAATCAGATCAAGATGGCACTGGAAGACATGGAGAAGACCGCATTCATCACTTTATGGGGAACCTTCTGCTACAAAGTGATGCCTTTTGATTTAAAAAATGCTGGGGCAACGTATCAGAGAGCTATGGTGACATTATTCCATGACATGATGCACAAAGAAATAGAAGTTTATGTGGATGATATGATTGCGAAGTCAAAAACAGAAAAAGATCATATAATCAATCTGCAAAAGCTTTTTGAGCGATTGAGGAAGTTCAAACTCAGATTGAATCCTACAAAATGCACTTTTGGTGTCAGATCGGGCAAACTATTGGGGTTTGTGGTGAGTCAGAAAGGAATAGAAGTTGATCCTGACAAGGTCCGAGCAATACTGGACATGCCAGTCCCTCGCACTGAAAAGGAAGTTCGGGGATTTTTGGGAAGGTTGAATTACATCGCTCGATTCATATTCCAGCTCACAGCAACATGCGAGTCGCTCTTCAAGTTGTTACGTAAAAATCAGCCAGTTAAGTGGAATGAAGATTGTCAAAGAGCTTTTGAAAAATCAAGCAGTATTTACAAGAACCCCTAGTTTTGATGCCTCCAGTGCCAGGGAGACCTCTCATTATGTATTTGATGGTGCTTAATGAGTCTATGGGTTGCATACTGGGGCAGCATGATGAATCCGGTAGAAAAGAATGCTCCATTTATTACTTAAGTAAAAAGTTCACCGATTATGAGGCAAAGTACTCATTGTTAGAGCGAACTTGTTGCGCCTTGGCATGGGCTGCCCATCGATTGAGGCAATACATGTTGTGTTACACTACTTGGTTGGTGTCCAAAATGGATCCTATCAAGTATATCTTTGAGAAACCCGCTCTCACTGGGAGAATCGCGCGATGGCAAGTTTTATTATCGGAGTATGAAATTATTTATGTCACCCAAAAGGCAATTAAGGGAAGTGCCCTTGCAGATTATCTGGCTAACCAACCTATAGAAGATTATGGGTCGATGCAATGTGAGTTCCCTGATAAAAATATAATGACTCTGTTTAAAAATGAGGATTCCTCTGAAAAAGGAAAATGGATTATGTGGTTTGATGGAGCCTCTAATGCATCAAGGGCACAGCATTGGAGCCATCTTGATCTCCCTAAAGATAAATTCATCCCAATCACAAAGAAGGTTGTGTTTGACCTGTACTAACAATATAGCGTATCACGAAGCGTGTGCTTTGGGTATTCAAAACAATAGAATCAAAAGCAAAGATCTTGGAAGTATATGGCGACTCTGCCTTGGTCATTCATCAACTAAAAGGAGAATGGGAGACCCGTGATACTAAACTGATCCCATACCATGTTTACATCAAAGAATTGATCGGGCAATTTGATGAAGTCACTTTTCATCATGTTCCTCGAGAAGAAAATCAGTTGGCTGATGCTTTGGCCACACTATCATCAATGTTCTAAGTAAGTCATGAAAGAGACCTACCACTTATAAAAATGGAAAGTCGTGGATCATCCCGTATATTGTCAAGTGGTTGAAGATGAGCCTGATGGGAAGCCATGGTACCATGACATCAAATGTTTCATCAAGAATAGGGAGTACCCTGCAGGCGCTTCAGAAAATGACAAGAGGACCCTGAGGAGGCTTGCAATGGGTTATTTTCTGAATGGGAAAATACTTTACAAAAGAAACCATGATATGGTGCTTCTAAGATGTGTTGATGCAATAGAAGCAGAAAAGATTATCGAAGAAGTACATGAAGGTTCCTTTAGAACTCACTCCAATGGACATGCAATGGCAAGGAAAATCCTAAGATCTGGTTATTATTGGTTAACCATGGAAAATGATTGCTTCAATCATGTGAGGAAGTGCCACAAGTGCCAAACATATGCTGATAAGATCAATGCGCCGCCAGTCCCTTTGAATGTCCTAGCCGCACCCTGGCCATTTTCCATGTGGGGTATGGATGTCATAGGACCTATTGAACCTAAGGTCTCAAATGGGCATCGCTTTATCCTTGTCGCGATAGACTACTTCACCAAATGGGTTGAAGCTGCTTCTTATGCCAATGTGACTAGGAATGTGGTGATCAAGTTCATCAAAAGAGAGTTGATATGTCGTTATGGTCTACCGAATAAGATCATCACTGACAATGCAACCAACTTGAATAACAAAATGATGAAGGAAATGTGTGAGAATTTCAAGATCCAACATCATAACTCCTCACCATACCGCCCAAAGATGAATGGGGCTGTTGAGGCAGCAAACAAAAACATCAAGAAGATCATCCAAAAAATGGTTGTGACATATAAAGATTGGCATGAGATGCTTCCCTTTGCTCTGCATGGTTATCGCACGTCTGTCTGTACCTCAACTGGGGCAACTCCTTTCTCTTTAGTTTACGGAATGGAAGCTGTACTCCCTATTGAGGTAGAGATCCCCTCATTAAGAGTACTAATGGAGACAAAACTCGAAGAGGCCGAATGGGTCCAAGCTCGACTAGACCAGTTGAATCTTATTGAAGGTAAAAGGTTAACTGCACTGTGTCATGGCCAGTTATATCAAAGGAGGCTTACGAAAGCATATGCAAAAAAAGTGCGTCCTCGACAATTTCAAGAAGGAGACTTAGTGCTCAAAAAGATCCTGCCAATGCAAAAAGATCACCGAGGAAAATGGACTCCTAATTACGAATGACCTTATGTCGTGAAGAAGGCTTTCTCTGGAGGGTCCTTGATTCTCACAAGAATGGATGGTGAAGATCTACCACTTCCTGTAAAGTCAGATGCAGTCAAGAAATATTATGCGTAAAAGCACTACTTGTAAAAAAAAACAAAAAAAAGAGAAAAGGAAAAAAGGAAAAACATGGCTCGCTAGGTGGAAAACCTGAAAAGGCTACCTAGGCAAAAGTTAGAGCGACCTGGTAGGTTGAAAACTCGAAAGAGCGACCTAGGCAAAAGTTAAGGTCCAAAATAAAAAGACAATAGTGCTTGGTATGATAAAGGAAGTGAGACCTGAGCGGTTGAGTCTCCACGCCAGGGAGGAGCAAATCTCTACTTTAGAGCAAACTAAGTTTCCATATTGGGGCAGGCCAAATGATCTCAACTGGGGCAATCAATGTCTTCATAGGCTGGTTAACGGGTGTTCAAAATCGGGTATGTAGAGGATTGACGCTGATTACGATAAAGGGTTTCATTGGAAGAGCTGAAGACCTTTGCCCTTATCATCCCTCTGTAAATTTCATGTTGATGACTAAATAATACTTTCTTTTCATCATTCCCATTTCAATACAATATCATCATGTTTTTACCTTTGCCTCTTCTTTGACTTAATATGCATTTTTCTAATAATCATATATTGGAATGTGAAATGTGACATTGCTGTCCGAGCATTAAGAATTGCTAATGATTTGAAAGGTATGGGAAACACAATGATTCCTGATAAGAGTGTTGATAAAAGAGAAAGGACAACCAGGTCACCTCAAGGGTCATCTAAAGAGTTTTCCTATTGCTCTTGTGTGTCACATCTAATGCACACTTCAAGGGTCATTCTGGTTGGCATTTCAACCATCTGGCTGAATAGACAAATGAAAGGATGCAATTAAATCCTATTCCAGTTCATCTTTGAAAATGATTGCAATCATGTCCTCAAGGGTCGTGGAGACAAAAACAAAAAAAAACAAAAAAAAACAAACAAAAAATAAAAAAAGAATTTTTTTTTATACTCTCATACATTTGAAGCATGCATTGTATAAGTGCATTTGTTCTCATTTTGCTAGCCTTGACCTACAAAGGTCCAAATTCTTGTTTCCTTTTCGGGTCCCCGTACCCATTGTTTTATGTTTTTGGGTCCCCGTACCCATTGCTTTTAAGTTTTTGTTAAGCTTCACGGATACTGACTCATAAGCTTTTTACCTTTTGGGTCCCCGCACCCATTGTATTCTCGTTTGAGCCCCGCGCCCATTGTGTTTTCCTTTTTGGGTCCCTGCACTCATTGTATTCTCGTTTCCGGGCCCCCGCGCCCATTGTGTTTTCCTTTCCGGGTCCCCGTGCCCATTGTCTTTTAGTTTTTGGGTTCCTACACCCATTGTTTTCTCGTTTCCGAGCCCCCACGCCCATTGTGTTTTCCTTTCGGGCCCCCGCGCCCATTGTTTTTAGTTTTTGGGTTCCCCGCACCCATTGTTTTCTCTTTTCGGGTCTCCGTACCCATTGCTTTTTGTTTTTGTTAAGCTTCAACGGATACCCGACTCAGTAAGCTTCTTACCTTGTTTTGTTAAGCTTCACGGATACACTGACTCCGTAAGCTTTTTACCTTTTGGGTCCTCGTACCCATTGTTTGTTTTTGGGTCCCCGTACCCATTGCCTTTAAGTTTTTTGTTAAGCTTCAACGGATGCCCGACTCCGTAAGCTTCTTACCTTGTTTTTGTTAAGCTTCAACGGATACCCGACTCCGTAAGCTTCTTACCTTGTTTCTGTAAAGTTTCAGCGGATACCTGACTCCGCAAGCTTTTTACCTTTTCTGGGTGCCCGTACCCGTTGCTTTTGGGTCCTCGTACCCATTGTTTATGTTATCGGGTCCTCGTACCCATTGCCTTTAAGTTTTCTGTTAAGCTTCAACGGATACCCGACTCCGTAAGCTTCTTACCTGGTTTTGTTAAGCTTCAGCAGATACGACTGCAAGCTTTTGGGTCCTCGTACCCATTGCTTTTAAGTTTTTCGTTAAGTTTCAAGCGGACACCGAATCTGCAAGTTTTTACCCTTTCATGGATAAAATTGAATCAATTCCTTTGTTTTTCATTTATCCTAAATGTACAACAAAGGGGGGCAGCTGTTGATACCCAATTTTATCCATTTTTATTTATTTATTTTTATTTTTATTTAATTTAATTTCTTTCTTTTAAAAAAAAAAAAAAAAAAAATTGTCACTACGGGTCAACCCAACCCAATTTCCATCTCAACCCGTAACCCATTTTCGTTTTTAACCCATAACCCATTTTCCATCTCAACCCTTCCCTTTCCCCTTCCAGCTGCTGCAGCCCTAGCCTCCACAAACAGCTACACTAAATTGGATTAAAAACTTTTGTCAGTTTTCTTTCCCATTTGTATTCCAATCGTTGCAAATTGAATGAAAATTAGTGCAAATCAATTGTGAATGGAACCACAAGGCAAGAATAAAAAGGAGAAGCGTTCAGAAAAAAAGGGAGGATCATTCGGAAGAAAGGAAAAATCACAAACTGAAAATCACACTTCAGTGGTCCCAAAAAAAAAAAAACTGCTCACTCCCATCTCCAATTTTCGTTCATTCATCTTCATATTCAGCTTCCACTTACAGCCACCATTCATAACTCACCATTTCTCCTCATCCAAAACAAAGCTTTCATCATTTTCCAAAGCATCCACCCCACACTTCTTCCTTCACCTTCACAAACCCATAACCACTATTATTCATCACCTTCCTAAAACCATCTTTCTTCTTCACCTTTCAGCCACATTTTACTCTCAAATTCCACCACAAAAAAAAAGAGAAAACAGAAACAGTAGCCCAGCCATAACCCACCGTCCCTGCAACGCGTCGCCACCCCGCTCAGATCCGAGCACTGCCCAGCCGCGAGCCTCGCCAGCCCCCGACAACCCGCGCGTTGTACGCTCCGTCGCCCGCACCGCACCGTTCACCCAGACCCGCTGCTGCACCGGCTCCGTCCAGCCGCGAATCCCGCAACGTCGCTGCCCCGCGTCGTACGCGCCTCACCCAGCCACGCCGTCTGACTCGCCACTCAACCGCCCAACCAGATCTGTACCGAGGCCACCACCTCTCTGACCGTGAGCTTCGTGAGTTCTACCCCTCTCCATTTTCTGCTTTCTCTTCATGTCTATTTTTGATATCCGAGACTATAAGTCTCTTCATTTAGCTTTTTTTTTTTTTTGCTTTTCTTTTCTCTTGGGCTCAAGTAAAATAAATTGAGGCCCATCTTTTTTTTTTTTCTCTCTTCAGTGCGGGCCTATTTTTTTTTTTTTTTTCTTCTTTTGATTTATTTTTATTTATTATTTTGGATTGATTTGTATCTATTAATTTGAGGTTTACATTATTTGTATTTGATACATTTTTTTATATATTAAGTATTTTGTTTGTTATTACGAGGTTGATATATGACTTTAATTTAATCATTGTAAATTAGATAATTTAAAACTCACCGATGACGGAAAAATTGGGAGAGGATCGGAGCGCCGATCAGATTACACTCTTCCCGATAATCTTGAGGTTTTATATTGGATTTTGCCAGAGCGCTGGCGAGGTCTAATCCCCTACATCAAAATTAAAATAATTATGTAAACTAAAATACAACTTTTTTTATAAACCAAAATAAAACTTTTTTTTTAAAATAAAATATTCAAATAAAAGTGAACAATTTCATACGAGTTTCAACATTATGATTGTGGTGAATTAAAATTTTATTTTTTTATGAAGACTTTTTTTTTTAAAATTACTACAAAAATCTCATTGTGCCTAAATTTTTATTATTATTATTATAAATGAGATTTTATTTAGCCATTTTATTTTGAAAATTACTTCTCTTCAAAAAATAAAATTTTGATTCACCACTTTTATGTAATATGTTGTAGACTTAGAATTTGTTTCAAAATAATGACTATTTAGCCACCCATTTCTGGTCTTAGTCATTTATCATTCTTGATATTATGCTTGACAAAATGGGACATGTTAAAGTAAAAACAAAAAAAAATATTTCTTTCTTTTTTTGAAGGACCAATTTAATTAATATTACAAATAATATTAGATTAAATAGGTAACTGTTCTTAGAACAGACGGTGTAGGGTGCTAACACCTTCCCTACCCATAATCAACCCCGAACGTCAAACTCTGAAACGTAGACCATCTTTTAGGTGTCCAATTGAACCATTCCATTTAATGGATAAAGCGATTGGTGGCTACTCCCAACACCCCGAGGTCCTTTAAACCTCTTTCTTTTTTATTTTCGCGGCACCCTTCGGGACGGTTGCGACAGGTATGAAGAACAAAGAGCATGGATTTGTTATTGAATTCTGGGAAGAATTTTGGGAAGCCATGGAAGCACAAGCTCTAATACCATGTGAGGTATCAAGGCAAGGCTGAGAGAAAATGAAAACAAAGAACAAAAGGAAAGAATGTTGAAAAAGATCTTTACTGAATATCAGAAAAATGAATTCTACATACCGATTACAATTGCAATACATGTATATATAGTGAACAACTTTTTGGTTAGAGCTTAATTAACTCAAGTCAGTTATAACTAACGTCCTAACTACTAACTAACCATTCTCTCTCACAATAATCAGCTTTTTATCCCCTTATTTGCTCTCTAGACCACTAATTTATCAAAACCCTTTTTATAATTTTTGCTACTCTTTTTCTTCCTTTGAGACTTGTTTGTACCCATCTTCCCCTTTCGTCTTCTCCCTGACCTCCTTCTTATTTCTTTCTTTTATCGCAACATCCTTCTCTTTATTGACCGAAGTAATCCCTTTTTGAGAGATGTCTCTCTTGGACACTGTCCTTCCCTTCGTTGCATGTTGAACCAAAGACATGTGCGAGTGCAAGATTGTAGTGGAACTGTTGAGCATTGTGAGTGTGTGGAGAGGTAGTGGTGACGAAGGAGGCATGTTGCAGGAATGGAATGAATAGAAGATGGCGTACGATGGTGGACTTAGGTTTACTAGAAAGGTTAAATGCTTGGAGGGAGTACGTGTGAGAGACGAGAGATATTTTAGCCATTTTCTTGTAGTATTTTTTCAAAAGCCTAAAGTTTAAAAGGTTGATTCCAAGTCCAAAAAGCTTTTCATCTTAAATTTGTAGTTCATTGATGAGAATGTAAAATTTTATATTTTTTTCTCTTAATTTTTAATCTTTTATAATTATTTTGTGCCTAAATATACTCATTATTCTTATATTTTGATTTAGGATGCAAATGAGAGCATTTAGTGAAAAACAAATCTAATTAGGCGATTTTGGATAGTTTTGATATCGCTTCACAATTTGGGATGTTCCTTAACCTGCAATTCTAATACACGAATTTAACGTAGTGTATTTTTGAAAATTTTCAGATTTTGTGCACAAAAATTCCAACTGAAAATACAACTTTCCTAGTTATATTAGGATCCTACTTTATTTAATTTTTTTCCTTAATGAGTTAAATTTGGATATTGTTATCTTACCATAATATTTAGAATATTTATAGGAGATTTTATAGAAGATTTTGTAAAAGATTTTATAAGAGATATTTATAGAAGATTTGATAAGAGATTTGGTAGGCTTGAATGTTGATACAAAAAGGATAAAAGGTAAGGGAGTAATGATCAAATTTTTCCACACGCCACCCCCCTCTTCTTTCTCTTCTCCTTCAAGTTTTCATCTATGGTCTTGCATGGCTAAGTTTATAATTGCTAGGACGAAAAAGAAGCCTCAGAATCAATAAAACTGTGAAATGTAATTTATTTTTATTGTTTAATTTATGCTTTAAGTATCGAATGTTCTTCAGTGATTATTTTTATGATTGTTTCATTTAATTACTAAAGGTTTACTAGTTTATTATTCACTGCAATTTATTGCTAAATTAGATATCAAAATTTGTAATTATTTGATCATTCTAATTTGTAAAGTAACTAAAATTTAATGATTTGTTGAGTCATAAATTATTAGATTTTAGGAAGAACGCTTGACTAAATTAAATGCAACTGCTTGTGCTTGTATTGTTTAGTTTAATAGATCTCTCTAATTCTTAAAGCTGTTACTTGATTAAGCCTTTAGTGCTTGTCTTGGGCTTTTTAGTAGTTAGGCTTATTTAGATCGATTGTTTTCCAATTAACTACGACTAAAGAGAGATAGGAAAATAGTTCTAATGGTAAATATTCAAAATTGAATTGATATATACTTGCATCGTCACAGTTGTAAAATTTTGATGGTAGATGTTAACTTAGACCAAGGTTTGTTCTTTTGATTAATTTTAATAATTTAATTTGAATTGTTCCTTAATTATTTTTCTTAAAATTATTTTTCTTATACTCAAAACCCCTAATCTACGTTCATATATTTTAAAACTAAGCTAGATACTCTCCATGAGAATGATATTTACTCGCACTACTACATATATTTTTAAAAGTATAAGTTTTTTTTTAATTGTTTGCAATAGCACACCAAATTTTGGCATCGTTGTTGAGGAGTGATTTTAGTTTATTTTTGTACTTCTTGTGATCATTATTTCGTTCTTGAAATTTTCAATTAAAAAATAAAATGTTAGTTTTATTTATTTATTATAGTAGAATATTTATTTATTTTTTTTCAAGAAAAATAAATTTTAAAAAAAAATTGAAAAAAAAATTAGCATAGAATATTTATTTATTTTCATTATTATAAATTTTTCCTGATTTGTTTTTCATGATTTATTAGAGTTTCTTTAATTGCTTATGCTTGTAACTCGATTTTCTAATTAAGGTGATTTACAGTCCAATCTAAAAATAGAGAGAACTTTATGCAAGTTAAAGAGAAATACTCGAAGAAATTTTAAAAAAAATGATCTAGCTCTTAATTTCTTATTTGTTAGTGATTTTGATTTAAAAGAGGAAGAAGTCATGACTGACAATCAAACTTTAAAAGAGCTTGTTGTCTTTGATTTGAATCGACAACCTTTATGCGTAACGTTCCCTAATTTAGATGCTCTACTACTCAGATCTAATGGCCATCATTTATTCTCAATTATACTCACCAATTAGAATAAGAAAATCACGTGCCAAGCGATCTATGCTCCTCCATTTCAAACAAGATATCCTGCTAACTGTTAAGACTGATGGTGGACGAAGGTATTGTGACCATTCAGCAGACCTTCAGATTTCATACTTTACGATTCTCTCCCATTTTCGAGATGTCAGATTCGCCAATATAGGCCATGAGATAAGGACAAAGCAAGACAATGGTGCATGTGTTGTATATTGTGTGGTATAGGAAGATTAGGAATTGTTGAACTTGGCTGCCACGAAATGTATTGGACCTTGGTGGAAAACCATAAAATGAATGGAAAAGAGTGCTAGAGGGTGTAACTAAGAAGTAATAAGCATTCATCGCAAAAGGCTCAATTGGACCCAGATACTCCATACGAGAAAGCCAATATTATCATCCTCGTCCCCAGTGGCCACATCGCTATGGTCTTCACCATTTGCTATCACCTACGACCAAAGGTGCAATTGGATCTTCTCGCAGAACTACAGAAATGCAACTTTGGACGTCACGTGATTTTTATTTTAATTAGTGAGCATAAATGACAGCCATTAGATCTGCATAGAATATAAGGTGAGGATTGAGAATAACTCTTTAGATTTACTCTGGATTTAGTGAATCCCTTTTCTATTATATGATGATGAAGCTTAATGGCAAAGTTATATCATGATACTAACATACTGTAGAAGATTAGAAGGAATAAAAGAAGAAACAGAGGAATAAATAAAAACGACCAACGTTTGTAATTCTATATTGACAAAATTTTCCATCTTATATTTTGTTGATAAAAATTAAGATTGAGGATAATAAGGTGATTGTGGGCATAGATACATTTTCATTTTTTTTTCAATTTTGTGAAAATGTGAATGGACTATATGATTATTGATTTCCACTTTCTCTTATACTAAACTTTAGCACAAAAAGATGATTTTAAGATTTTTTCTTTGTTTTTCTCTGTAAAATGGAGTTTAACATTTTGCACAAATAGTATTTAATTTAGTTTAATCTTGATTCATGATCAAAGTAAATTTTTTTATCCTATTATCAAATCAGGTGTTAATATATCATTAAAAGAACTTGACTTTTTAAATACTTATTGTAATAGTCAAACTTATTCAATGATACACCTATAATTTGATGAGAGTGTAAAAAATTTTTACACTCATATTAAATCAAAAATAAAAATATTTTTACCTACATTTATCAAATAATTTCTTATAAATTATACTTTATTTATATTATAGGCATTTGATAATGTTGATTACCTTTTTATTTTTATTTTAAGACTACGAGAATAATGTTGATTTCTTATTAAGTACGTTTTCTGAAATAAGAAATTCATTTTTTTTAAAATTCTCAATCACATATATAAGTTAGTTAAATCCAAAATCTCAGGCCTTAATTAAGTGTTTTATTTTTATTTTTATATTTTTTCTCTCTTTTTCAATTTAAGTTTCTTTTTCTAATTAAATAATTTTTTTCTATATTTTTAGTGAAAAATACTTCACCAAGTCGTGGATCTAATATACTAATATTGGTTAGGGAACGAAAATAAAGGTTAGTAAAAAGTAAATTATTTAATATTTTGATAATCCAAAAAGTATAATAATTTCTTAAGTAATTAAAAATATTTAATAGCGCGTATTAAATATTCCTTCACCATCATCTTTAAGACATTTATTAATAAGAATTTTTTAACGGGTACCTAAGGGTATATATTAAGAAATCAAAACAACATTTATTATTCTTAATTAATTAATTAAATAATAAAATATTAAATATTTTTGGATTTTTAAGATATAAAATGCTTTTGCTTTTTATTTAATAATTTTTATTTTTGATTCATTAACTTTAAGGGTAGAAATGGGTCATGTCAGGTCAGACATTGTCTAAAACAGATTTGACCCGTTTCTCAATTGCAAAGCCTGAGCTTGGCATATTTACTTGACATAGATCAATTTTTAAAGATTGATCTGACCATTTTAAAAGTTTAGTCTAACTTTCTTAAAAGTCTGACCTGACTTGAAAGCCTATTTAAATATCTATTTTGTAATAAGACCCTTAAATAGGCTAACAGATCTATCTCTAAATAAGCCAACGAGATAAGGTAATGGGCCTAAACATTTAAATAGGCTAACAGACTAAGATTTTTAAAAAATATTATATTATTTATTAAATTAATTAAATTATATAATTATTAAAATTTGATAATATATATAAAATAATAATATATAATTAAATAAACTGATTTACTAGGCTTAAGAGACTTTTTCAAATGTCTGAAGCCTGACATGTTTAACTAAATATGTTTTTTAAAAAAATTTGACCTGATTTTTTTATTAAATGAGTCAGACCAGGTTAAGCCTTAAATAGGTTAGGTCATAAGCTCCCGATAGGCAGTCTGACCTATTTTCACCCTTTGTTAACGTATGTCCTACGTTAACAAAACTATATTAATGCCAACAATGATTGGCACAATAGATAAGAGCAGACCACGTTACTTAAGTTAGCTAAAACGAATCCTATAATGATCTATTATTAGTGAGTTATCTATAAGTATCATATCAGTACTTATTAAACTTAGAAGCTTACATTGACCTTGGGATATAACATTCACCCCTTACCCTAAATTTTTTTCAAAAGAAAAAATCCTATTTATAAGGGATGAGAATCACTTGTCTCTAATTCTTGTCTCATTTTATATCTCTCCACTTAAATTTTATCAAGTATTCTAAACTTAATTATATGTTTCTTTTCCTTCTTTTTTATATTTTACTTGACCAAATTTAAATAAAAAGACAAAAAAATGATAAAAAATAAAGAGAAATGATTTTCATTCATTAATATTACCCGTAGAAAAGAATAAATACCATTTATGTATGATCATGGGAGACTTATTCTCCAGGGCAAGAGTCATAATAACTCATAGCGCAAAAGCCTAGTAAATGATGCTGTTTTAGGAATAGGTCCACACAAAAGCCTAATAAATGATGCTGTTTTATTTGGGCCTAGGCCCTCCAATGTAACAAAAACAAATATGCTGTGTTTTACTTTTGGGTAATAGCTTGGCCTTTCACATAATAGAAAAATAAAAAAAATAAACTTTATTGGATATACTATTATTGCATTCTGGGAATGTCAAAACACATTGCATTTGGTAAACCCATTTCGTCCATCTTTATCGCTTTGAAGACCATGGGCTGGCTGGCTGGTTGACATAGAGACACCGTACTATAGATTCTATAATCTATCGATTCGTCTATATTTGCCATTATCATTTTATACCGTACAATAGATTCTTTGCAAATCCTTTTTTCTTTTTTCTTTTTTAAATCTTTGTATATATTCTAAGCACAACAGTGTCTAGCACATGCAATGTGTGTATACACATCATTATTCATTTATAATTGAATGTTATTCCCTTTATTAGGTAATGAATTTTATTTCATTTTATTTGTTATTTTAAAAATTAAAAAGATATTAATTATTTTTAATTAATTTTATCTTTGTTATGTTATCTCTATTAAATAAATTAAAAATAATATTAATAAAATAAAAAAATAATTTAATCAAATAAAATTATATTTCTTTATAATTATATATTTAATAGTTTTTTCAATCTTTATGTAAAAACATTAAGCAACGTATATTTTTTAAACGAAATGATTAATGCACAAAATCGTAATTTGCATCGGTCATAGTGTGTGGCAGAGAAATTAAAGTCTGTATCAAAATATCAATTCATTATAAGCTAATCATAACGTTATTTTTAAATTTGTACAAAAGATTATTTCAAATACTAATAATTACAGACAACGTGCCATGGCAACCAATCATGCGGTTATACGGTTCAATATTGATATTTTTGTAACGAATTAAGGTCAAACTAAGAATAATTTTCTTGTACTCATGCGCTATTTTATGATCATTCACTTAGATTTAGTCATTTTTGCTTCGATTCGTGAAAATTAAACTTACCTAAAATTTTATGGAAAATACAATTCCTTATTTGTATCATTCTATCAATTGAGTCAATACTTTATTTGAATACTTTTATATCTTATATTGTAATTTTCCCTCGTTATGTCCCTTCATGCGAAGATCGTGTTCATGATTTTTATTAGAATAATTAGGTCTAACTTATTGGATTGTGTCTTTGTGATTGAATTTGGACTAAATACGTTTGAAAAGTTAAAAAAGAAAAAAAAATGATGTGTGCTCGTGATAATAGTTGAAGTAATGTGCATTTAAATATAGCAATTTGCTTCTTGGTTTTGGGGGTGCGCCGAATGAGTAAAAAACAGAGAGTTTGATGTTTTTGTTTTTACTATGTTTAGTTGCAACGTGAGTGAAAAATTATGAGAGATTTGTTGATTTGAAGAGAAAAATTATAAGCCATTATATATGGCGTTGTGTGAGGTGAAAGATTTGTGAGTGTTTACACGTTTGCTTGAGTGTTTGTTTAAATGGAGAAAAAGTTTATGAGTGATATTTCAATATTGGTGATTGTAATTATTGTTTGAATCTAGTGGATTGATTTGTGAAGTCGTGGACGTAGGCAGTGAAGGCCGAACCACGTTAAATTTCTTGTGTTGTTATGCTTGTTTATTTGCTTGTTTTCTTGTGGGTGGGGGATTTTTCCCAACAACTGGTATTAGAGCGGGTTCCGATCCCGCTTCTGGTGTTTTTTTTTTATGGTGAAGATGCAAGGTTTAGGAAGCAGCAAATTTGAGGTGGAGCTCTTTGATGGCAAGCGAAATTTTAGCCTATGGCAAAGTACTGTAAATGATATTTTAGTGTAGCAGGGACTGATTAAAGCTCTAAATGGAAAGGAAAAGAAGCCTGAAAAGATAACAGACGAAGAATGGGAACAACTGGAGATGAAGGCGGTTAGTACGATTCGACTATGTCTGGCACCTGAGGTAAAATACAATGTTTTGAATGAAACTTCTTCTGTTGAATAATGGAAGAAATTAGAGAATATGTATATGTCTAAATCTCTCATAAATCGTTTGTTTCTAAAGAAAGAATTGTATCAATTGAAGATGGGTGATGATGTAGACATTATAGATCATTTGAATTATTTTACAAAGTTGATTACACAATTATCTAGCATTAGTGTGAAAGTTGATGATGAGGATAAAGCTTTGTTGTTATTGTCATCTCTTCCAAACACTTATGAGAGTTTAGTCACTACATTGCTAGTTGGAAAAGAGACATTGAAGGTAGATGATGTGATTGTCATATTATTGGAGAATGAAAAATTTAAAAAGCTAGGTGCTCAGTCTGAAGGAGGTATTTTGGTTGCTAGATTTTTCAGGTGTTCAGTCTCATGGTAGGAGTGCGTCTCGTGGTAATTTTTATGGTAGGAATAATTCAAGATCAAGTTATATGCCAAGGCCGGATTATAGAGAAAAATAGTGTTATTTTTATCATGAGATGAGTCATATTAAATTTTATTGCAAGAAGCTGAAAGCAAACATGGAAGAATTTGAAAAGAATAAAGGAAAAGAAAAATCTGAAAATGTTACAGCTGTTGTGCAAGAACCTTTGGGTTATGAAAATGAGTTATTGATGGTTGAAGAAGACAATTGTGCCTATGGTGATTGTTGGGTTTTAGATTCTGCATGTTCTAATCATATTTGCTCAAGGAAGGAATGGTTTGACACATATAATGCAGGTGGTGATGAAGTAGTGAAATTGACTAATGGTAATTGCTTGAATATTGCTTGAAAAGGTATTGTGAAAATTAAGATGCATAATAGTCTTGTGAAAACACTTGGTGATGTAAGACATGTGCCCACACTTGGAAAGAATTTGATTTCTTTGGGTAGACTTGATGCATTGGGATATGGATATTCTGCAAGAGGTGGAGTTATGCAAGTTTGTAAAGGCTCAATGGTAATAATGAAAAGTAAGAAAATTGATAATAATTTGTATAAATTGATGGGAGATACTTTGATAAGAAAAGGTCATGGTGGAGCATGTAGTAATGTGAAGAAAGTGGAGCATGTCTATATACCAAAGAAGAAAGTAACATTTACAGATACTTTGACAAAGTCTATTGGCACTTGCTATTGACACTTGTAATTTGTACCAATCACAAGGCAAGGTGGAGATTTATTGGGTTGTGCCTTTGTGATTGGATTTGGGCTAAGCCCATTTGAAAAGTTGAAAATGAAAAAAAAAAAAGGTGGTGTGTGCACGTGACAAGGGCTGAAGTAATGTGCTTTAAATATAGCAATTTGCTTCTTGGTTTTGGGGATGCGCCGCATGAGTAAAAAACAGAGAGTTTGATGTTTTCATTTTTCTTGTGTGTAGTTGCGATGTGAGTGAAAAATTATCAGAGATTTGTTGATTTGAGGAGAGAAATTGTAAACTATTATATATGGTGTTGTGTGAGGTGAAAGATTTGTGAGTGTTTATACTTTTGCTTGAATGTTTGTTTAGATGGAGAAAAAGCTTATGAGTAATATTTCAATATTAGTGATTGTAATTATTATTTGAATCTAGTGGATTGATTTGTGAAGTCATGGACGCAGGTAGTGAAGGCTGAATCACGTTAAATTTCTTGTGTTATTATGCTTATTTATTTGTTTGTGTTTTTGTGGGTGGGGAATTTTTCCCAACATAACTCCACTCTAAAAATTAGTTCAAGAAAAGGGATTGTCCAAATCATCATAATTAATTCTTTGCTCAACTATTCAATTAATGTGAGACTTAATACACTCTCTTCGTGCCTAAAAAGACATTTGCAGGTGACCCAATTAAAATATATTCTGATACCATATTTGAATAAGTGAGTATAACTCTACTTCAAAAGTTAACAGTTAACTCAAAGAGAGAGGACTGTCAAAATTATTATAAATAATTTTTACTTATATATATATATATATATATATATATATATATATATATATATATATATATATATATATATATATTCAATGGAATTTAATAAATTTTCCGAGTTCTTAGATAGTAGTACCTCTCTTACAATAGAAAACTTTTTAGATCAATATTCTCAAGGATTCAAATCTAATCTAAAATTCATTATATAATATTTTAGATTTAATCTGAAGCCATGTATTCATATCATATGCCATATGTTGTACCAAAAAAATATCAATGCCATAGGTTATATTTTAAATATATAAATTTCTCCTTATCGGCGTCACCAGAGGAAGTGTATTCTTTATCATCTGAGTCAATACTGGTCTTTCTCTTTGTATTTTCCATTTTCACACTTAGTGGCCTTGAATTTGTGGGTTGGAGTGGAGGGGATTATTGCAAGTTGGAGGAGTTATGCCCTGGGAGATTCTTAGATTCTTCTTGAGCTCTACTAGCTAGCTTTCTTTGCATCTAACAACTTTCAAGTTTAACCTGTTTTAGCATGTCTTTGGTTCAGAAATATCTTGATTTTGATTTCGTTTTGAACAGGGATTGCACCATCGGCATTAGCCAATTGTAGCATCCTTACAATAGTAGACAGTGAAGATAAGGAAAATTCTTGTGCCCTCTTGGAGGAAGAGTTTTTCTTCTTTTAGGATAATCTAGCACTATTAAAATGATATTGAAACTTGTATAGTTGGTGAAATCCCTAGAAGATGGATGGTGGTAATCTATTGTAGAGGAAGAAAAATTTTCCTCTATAAAGAGGAAAAAATCTCTCTACAATTGTTCTTATGAGGGTTTGAGGGTCCAACTCACCCTCTTTCATTGTTTGCTAGGGACGCTAATTGTTTTGGTGGGGACAGGGGATACCATGTCCCTTCCTTTAATTTTATTGAAAACGGCACGTCTCTTTCAATTTTTTTAAGGAATATCACATCTTTTTTAGTTTTATTGGGAAATATCACATTATTTTTTTCCCATACATAATTACCTTACACACAATTTAAAGCTTACAGGATTAGAAGACAATTTTTCTCAAACTTTCATTTTCATAACCCTTACAACTCTCTAATAACCTACCCTTACACAACTTTTCTGGATTCCTATAATAAAAATAAACTTCTTTAAAATCTCTCACATATATTTTACATATTTTTCAAATCTTTTAAATATATATCCTTTAAAAATCTTTTAAATCTTTTACCAAATCTTTTATATTTATCAATATAATAAGAAATTATTGATAATGATCTTTAATGTAATTTGGGTCATGCCCAACCATAAGAATTGTGTTTACACAAAGCACTTTCACAAGCAATGAGAACATGGGATATGGGAACTCAGACGGCTGTACAAATGTTGTCAGTTAGTTATCCATACTGGGGGGCTGAGAGGCCTGAGAAGATAAGAAGTCGACCCTTTTGCATGTATAGAGGTTCTCTTTTTACAGACCCCATTGGTAAAAATACAATGTTATCCAAGATCTGCTAAGCAATTATCATGTGTACTCTATACATTTACATTTTCTTATCAAGAAAGAGATGATGAAGCTTCATTTTCATCATCATAAACTCAATATATATATATGTGAATAAGTGAAAGTTGTAATTGATAGATATATATACAAAACTATTCTTGAGTCTTCACTTAATAGCAAAAGTTTGAGATAGTTAATTTTTGACATAGTATATCAGTTCATTGATAAAAAATTATCCTTTTATGCTTTTACTTGTCTCTATTCTTTACTTTTAATTTTTTACTTCTCCTATCAACCATACCCATAATATAGTAGTTTCTTACTTTATCAAATGAAATCAAGATACTCTTAAAACTTCATCTAAGAAACATGATATGCCAATTTAATGTTATTCTTGCGGTGATTGGAGACTGCAAGTCTGCAACATATGCTTTTATGAATGTCATTCTTATTCATCTTATTCGAATAACATGGCACAATTGAAGTTATACAAGGAACGATGGTTTATTATATAGTAAAAGTTTTGAAAAGAAAGAAAAGGATAGAAGAATGGTAGATTTACTGAAAAAACAACATAAAAGAAACGAAAAGACAGTAAAATCTTGCTAACAGATCAATATTGAAATCTTTAAGGGTTACTCATTAGTCATTACTGAGAGCTTTAAGGACTCCTTTACACGGATTTCTATCATTCACTAGTAGCATTCTAACTCCATTCACTCTTTTTTTTTTTTGGTGATACTTTCATTTTTAGTTTAAAAAGAGAGGTACATAGATCATAGATCCATGTGCAGTGACGGATCTATGTTCAAAGAAGTGGAGACAGATGCTCTCACTATATTTTGTTTTTACTCTTATATGTAGATAAATTAATAAATTCATAACAATAAAAAGTAAAACTCATATAATATTATTGAATGATTATTTGATTACATATATAGAAAAAGAAATATTTGATAGTATTAATAATGAAAATATCATTTAGAGTTTTCAAAATATAAAAACGCAACTTTACCCCCCTTAGCTAAAATTCACGCAACTTTGCTTCCATTGACTAAAATCTCTGGATCCGTCACTGTCCATGTGTCATGGGTTACCACGGCCATTCTAAATTCTAAACTAGCTTTTAGGTGGAAGCAAAATGATATGATTTTCCCTCCACAAAATTTACATAGGAATCGAACACATATCTTTTCTGTAAGTTTCTACTGCGTCACCTTATACGGTCTAACTCCATTCACTCTGGCTGTGTACCACATTGACTTGAAGATTCTCCCCTAGAGTCACCATCTTTAAAATCTGGAAACCCTTATCTGACGGCCCTTGAGGTTCGCCTCTTATATATGAGCTCGATATCCAATAGCCAATAGATGACATCAACAAGAAGATAGAAAAAAAAAAGTTACGTTCGGTATATCAAAATATCAATTGTCCGACCAGAATTTGTGATATAACTTTGTTAGAAAATATTAATTAGCAAGTTCAGGAAATATTTTACACTTTCAATGTAAATCATACCGAATTCTTGATGATTTACATCGAGAGTATAAAATATTTCATTGACTAATGATGGGTACGTATGTACATCGCCTACTTTTGAGCAGAGCCAGAAGTATTAGCTCTCAAACTTCTTCAAAAAGCTCCTCAAGTTTCTTTCAAAGACTTCCAATAGATGGTAATATTGGAAGCCTTTGAGGAAACTTGGAAACTTCAGTGATTATCTGGCAATGCCTTCCATTGTTTTCTCACCGTGCAATGTGAGAAACCAAGGTTTAGTGGCTTTATATAGTGATTATTAGTGCATGCTTTCGCAAACGGGTAGAAATCAAAAGTACCACTATACAAATTTACAAACATCTACTTGCCAAAATTTCCAGATTCGGTTCTCCATTAATCTTAATTGTAGTTTGTGACTTGTCTTTATCATAGGGTGGTTCTTAATTAACAGCATAAATATACGAACATAGCTTTCCAATAAAAAAAATCTAGGGAAAAGAAAGCTAAAGTAGATTTTGAAAGAATATATACTAATATTAGTTATATCTTTAATCAGAAATTTTGAATAATGCATGTGCACTTAACTTTTAGTTCAGTACGTGTAGTTCGTTTGTTTCTCTTTATTTGGCGGGAAAAAAAATAAAAATAAAAATGCATGAGCATGAAAAGCAATCAAATTGAAGATCTTGATAATGGGGCAATGTCTATGCTTTAGTAAAAGTTCTAAGTTCCTAATTGATGCTGCTAGGATTTTGTCAAATTATTGACAATTTTTGCATAGGTTAAATTAAATAATTAGGCCCTATACTTTTACCCGATTTAAATTTTGATCCTTTTAGTTTATTTTTTATAAAACAATTTGATTCTTATAATTTCATTAATTTATATTTTGGTCTCTCAGGAATAGGAGTGGAAACAGATCAGGTCAGATCAGACTTTGGTTTAAACAAGCCTAGCCTGTATCCCAATTATAAGACCTGGTCTGTGAGCCTGTAATAAGCCAATTTTTAAGATCTGACCTAACCTTTTTAGAAGTCTAGTCTGGCCTGAAAGCCTATGTAAAAGGCTACTTTGCAATGAGACATTTAAAAAGGCTAACAGACCTACTTCTAAATAGGTCAACAGACCTTTACATAGACTAACAGACCTACCTTTAAATAGGTTAACATATCTTATATAGACTAACAGACCTACTTTTAAATAAGTTAATATGTCTTTACATAGGCTAATAGACCTAAATATTGAAATAAGTCAATGGACCTATTAAAAGCTAATAGATATTTGTTATAATTTAACACTCACATTCTAATTTTATAAATGTTTATCACTTTCTTACTCTAATCTTTGGTAGATGTGAGACTTAGAGATATACCAAGTTGTTCACTTTCTTACTCTAGTCTTTCAAGTCTCATATCGACTAAAGATCATAACAAGAAAATAGTGAGCATCTATAAAAGTAAGAGATGAGTGTTAACTTATTATTTTCATTTTAATAAATATATTACATTAAATATATTAATAAATATGTTATTTCTATTCTAACTTACTAATTTTAGTTTTACTTATTGACTTTTATTAAAATTTAATAAAAAATATATTAATATATTATAATAAATTAATAATTATAATTATTATAATAATATATATTATATTATATATAATAAAATAGGTTTTCCTCAAAAGAGGAAAAAAGACTATTAGATTCGAGGTATGGCATTTTTAGTTACACAGACTTTTAACACTACAAAAAATACGCTAAATTGCGGCGATTTTTTTTTTCAATTTGCGGTGGTTTTTAACCCCCGCTAATTAAATTGTGGCGGTTTTAAAACAGGGGATACCATTTACGTTAGCCACAATATGTTGCGGCAAAAGCGACCCCACAACGTCTCTTGAATAAGTTGTAGCGGTTTAAAACCCCCACAATTTGCGGTGATTTTTATTCAATTTGCGGAGGTTTTTAACCTCCATTATCTAGTTACCTGATTCTATTTATAAAAAAATTGCAGAAGTTTAAAACCACCGCTATTTAACATATTTGACTTTTTGAGATTTAAAACAACTACAATTCATCTGATGAATTTTTTTTGAAAAAAAGATTTACTAAATATAAAACTATTAATATGAATGTGAATCAAATTGCATTAAAAATATTCATAATAACATACAACATCACAAGTTCAGATCCATAATAAGCTAAATAAATTCATTCCTTGTAACTTAAACTTACAACTTAAAATCCTTAATAACCTAAAGTAGTGCCACAATAAATGTACATAAAAAATCAATACTAAATATGCTATTGGTGGTTTGTGTTGTTATCGCCAGATGATCTTCTTGCATCCAATGACGTAGTAAGTTCACTTGAAACATCACTTGACTGAAATAGTAAAATACATTTGGTAAGAAACTACATATAGATAAAAATATATATAGGCTATAAATAATTTTCATTTCATTTAAAAGAAAAAAACTTGAGAATGCCAAGTAAAAAAGACAGTCAAGTATATTTAGTGAGTTGATTATCCTTTTTTTTTGTAGGTTATGTTATTAACAGGATGATGTGGCAATGCAGATTGAGTATATGGTACTATGAAGATGAATAATGTCAATGGGTCATGATCTGAGAATCTCCCTTACCCCTCCCCCAAACCAACAATTATTCCTGTTTTGAATAAGAAAGATCCTAGGTTCTATATCTCTAGACATATTTAAAGGTGCATATCTAAGTATGATTCATACTGCTCTATTTTTATTTTACGAATAATATAAGAAATACACTTTGTATGATTATTTTATAAATACTTGAGTACTATATTATACGCAAAGTTTCAAATCGAGTGCAAAGCAAATTCTAAAAATGCATGCTTACCTGTTTTGGGTTCATCAGCAAATACAACAGATGGGCTTCCCAATATCATGCTTATCAACCTCATCCATACCATACAACGTATATTCAATGTATTATAACATAATCATTTAAAACCATAGCATTAAACATCAACATCATTCACATATGTCATTCATTCCATACTAAGTGTATATAATTCAAGTTTAACCCATTAAGGAGCAAACACATTTCTACTACACTTTCATAATTGAACTTTAACTATTAAAGAAGCTACTAAAGTTTCTAGGGTCCAAATTTTCTTAAAAACACCTCATTTTTTGCCTAAAAAGACTATTTTTCATGAGTGCGCCAAATGCACATACTAACTTTAGAAATTCTGAGATTTTACAGTCATATAGCCTTCCCTTCTATCTTTCAAATGCCACAAACCTCACCTCATTTGGATAAATGTAGCCAAAGTTATGCGACATTATGCAGAAGCTAAAACAGGGTATTCTCTGTTTTACCCGAAAATGACCTGACTTTGAAATGAAACTGGGAACAAATTAAGAACTCAAAAATTCTAAAATTTAACAGTCAAATAGCTTTACGTGTTATCTTTCAAATTCCATTGGTTTCATGTAAATACAACATCGGAGCAAGAAATTATGCAATCTGGTTTAACAGGTGTCAAATTTCTTTTTCTGCAGAATTTGGCTTGGTTTCAAATCAAAACTGGAACTAATTGGGTTGCTCAATAATTCTGAAATTTTTACTACATCAAATCTTATGTCTTAGCTTTCAAATGGATCCAGAATTAAGTCAATATGATGTCTGTAGCTCAAGTTATGCAACAAACATCACAGACGACTTGATGCTGTCCTGTTTCTGCATAATTCAGGTTTTGCATAATTTTGGTTTCTAACCAAGTTCTAATCCTCAAATCATGGATTCTAAGTGTTTCTCAACCCTAATCATGGTCTCTAATCATATTAGGATCATTAAACACTAAATTCAACTCATCAATCATAGATTTAAACTCATCTAACTAATCATTTTCAAATGACATGTTCAAAAACATAATCTAGAGGATACACAATTCTTGCTTGACATGGACTCATGGTCAATTTGTTATTGTGACTATGGCAAGGTATGAAATTTCCTTACTTGCTTCTCTCTCTCTCTCTCTCTTTGACCCAAAAAATAAGTATAGGAAAGTTGGGCATATGGAAAAAAAATAAAAAAAGAAACACGTCTACCCTAATGGAGAATAAAGACTCCAGAAAAATATTTTCTTTGTTTGGGGGTGGGGGAGAGAAATTACATAGGAATTTGACTAATTTGAAAAGAATGTTCAACAAATAAAGGAACACTAAGGATGGCGATCACACATGCTTGTGAAGAGAGAGATCCTAAGCATTCCATGTTTAAGAACAATACAAAGCAATTACTACTATTCTTCCTCAATAAAGCGAGAACAAAGCGAGAAGATGAAAAATAAACTTCAAATAAGTATATGAATATCTATCAATAAGAATATAATGTATATAGCAATCAGCAATAAAAAAATTTCTAAAATTGGACCAGAATATTAAAGTTAGACCTACCATAACTGGTATCATTTTAGCGAAATATTTTACACTTTTGCAAGAGTTTGAACAGAAAACCGACATATTTGAGGGCCTCGGAGTAAGAAATATGGCAATTCAAATAAACATGGGTATTAACTTACAGCAATAACAATAGCAACTTCTAATGAGCATACAATGTATAGGCACACAGAAAGTATGCAACTTACCTCATATTGACAAGTTGTGGTAAGTATGTTTGAAACTGACACCAATGCAATACTTATAAATGGGAGCTACAGGATCCAATGCTTTTTTACTCACCTATAAGAAAGATTGAAAACTATAAATTTGAGGATAATTCTGGCTAAACAAATGCAGTCATCTACCAAATCATTGATTGAGAGCTCATTAGATAATAGTGAGATAAGCACCACAAGCAGGATATGTCATGGAAAAAGAGAACAAGTTAGAACAGTACGTGAACATGAAAGCTTTCAAAAATTATAGCACAGGCATACCTAATCCTCTGCTGAAGGTAACAGACTACGAAGTGGTACCCAAATAAGACCATTAGACCAACAATGCACTTTGTTTTTCTGTGTTGTTTGAAGAACTAAGGAATGTGAACCAACCATTATACAAAATTAAATCCTAATACCACGAAAGTGATGGCATTTCTACCTGATATGATCCTTATCATTGCAAACTGCAAAATGCCAACCTCAGCTCAAATTAAAAATGCAATAAACTAAGAGAGCAACAACATGACCCAACACAAATTATCAATTCCCAAAAGCCAAAGCCAAATGGTAGTCCAGGCCAACTAAATAGTGATGAAAAGTTATTGACTACATAGTCAAATTGGTTCTATAAGGACACATAGGACATCAAGTTGGTCTTCTAAAAATTTAGAACATCAATTTGTTCCTTCATAGTGTAAAACAAGCATAAACTTAAGAACCAAATTGATGTCCAGAGACACATTCAAGGGCTAAACCTAAGATAACATTGAATAAAATCATAAAACACATTACAACCAAAACAACAATGGCCAGCTGTAGCTAACAACATTGAATAAAATCATAAAAGACATTACACCCAAAACTTGAGCTCCTGCGTCGCTTTCAATTTTTCATTTTTATAAAAAAGACTTCAATTGTGATCAAGAATTTATATTACCTCAAAGATGAAACCAAGCAAGAAAGGAAAGTGCAGCTTAAAAAAAGTGTAGCATTAAAATCACATGTAACCATGCAACATCAACAGCCATTTTTACAAGCAAAAAGGCAATGACCTTTACCCAAAAGTTTCTATTTTTTGAGACATTCCAATTAAAGCCCTCAACAACCCCTATTAAATTGCAATCAAAATCAGTAAATAGAAATTACAGCAAAAACCCAAATTAGATCATGACAAAAAAATCACTATTTCTCGGTAATAAAGCTAAAAATAAAAATTAATTTAAAAAGGAAAAGGAGATGAGAAAACATACAAGGGAAGTAAAGCTTGTTGGAGGGATCAAGCTTAAGACGACGTCGTATTGGGAGAAGCGATCTGGCGACGGAAGAAAGAGAACTGGAGGTGTGAGAGGTGGAACCCTCAAGGGGAGGATTGTGAAGGTTAGGGTTGCTGTGATGGTGGTGATGATGATGATGATGAGGGTTAAGAGACGACGTCGTGTTGGAAGAAGTGGCGTCGGAACTAGAAGAAGAATGGCGAAAGGGAAGCTTGAAGAAATTCCAGACCTTAGGTTCAGAGTGAGGCTTGGAGTCAGCGACGGCCATGACATCTCGTTCGTATGGTTCTGAGAATGATAGAGTCACGGCGGATCGGGTTAGTTTTGATTTGGCATGGGAGGTTGAAGGAGCGGCTGGTTACGCTCTAGCATGAAGTGGAGGAGAGACGATGGCGGTGGCTCCGATTCGAGTGGCTACTGGTCTAGTTCAATTGGTTTACGGTGGCGTCATGGGTGTTAAAGGGAGAAATGAGAGGGGGAGAAATGGAGAAAGCTATGCTAGAGAGTGAGAGGGAGAGTAAGTTTGAGAGCGAGAGGGTGTGAGTCAAATGAGAGGGGGAAAAAAATCAGACGAGGGTAAAGCTAAATTAAAAAAATCAATAATTTTTTAATTTATGGAGGTTAATAACCTCCATTAATTATATATAAAAAACCCTTAATTTATATTAATTTGTGGCATTTGATAACCTCTGTAATAAAACCCCCACAATTTAACGTTTTTTTTGTAGTGTAAAAAAGTCTTGACCTAATTTGTTTAGTAAACAGATTAGGTCAGACCAGGTCTCAGACAAGTCAGACCATAGGCTTTTGACGGACAGTCTGGTCTATTTTCACCCCTACTCAGGAACTAATATACCTTAATAATTTGAAATGTACGGACCAAGTCTTAATAAAAAATAGAGATTAATATCTTAACAAAGTAGAGACTAATAAAGATTAAAACCCAAATGAGTGGTAAATATAGGGACCAATACTATAACAACAGGGACCAAAATCCTAAAAATAAAAAATGTAGGGACTAATATAAAAAACACTACAAAGACCAAAATTCAAAACTGGTAAATTAAACTATAGGGACAAATTGTTTAATTTAACCTTTTGGGAGCATAAAACTTCTGATTTGTTATCGTTGTTTATATCCTAAAACAATTAGAACCAAAAAACAAAAGAAGAAGAAATTTTCATCTGTATATTTTGATTGTTACTCTCAAATCCTTTTTATCCATGCAAGCAAGAATTAATCATGAGTATTTTAAAATTAAGAAGGAAACATAATGCTTGAGGAATAAACAAATTAAATTGACAATGATTTAAAATGTAATTTATGTTGTTGGGAATGATAATTTTTCAGTAGCCACTAACATCTGGACAAGACCCTCTTAAAGTGAGTTTACTTCTAAAGTAAATAAGTAAGGGTATATCCACCTTTAATTTGATAAAATGCATAAAGATCTCAATTCACTAAATGATCTAAAAGTAAATATATCATTATTTACTCACTTTAAAAGTAAACTTAGTTTAGAAGATTCTTTTTACAATCCTCTAAAAAGTGTTTTTAAGAGAATAGAAACTTATTGGCAAACTTAAAATAGAATATAATGAAACCTATAAGCTGTTTTCTCTTGCTAAATAAATAAATAATATTTGTGTCTACATAATGCACTTTAAGCATTTACGGTTGTGCTATTCGTTCATCTAAAAGACTCCAACTATTGTCTACCATATGTCAATATACAGGATTTTGTGGTGAATCTCATTAATTAGTGAAAGTTAAATTAACTGGTTAATACATTAGAAATAAGTAGTTAATCTATATCAGCTTTTGGTGAATTCAAGAAAGAATTCTCAATAATGAATTAATTGGTTAATACATTACATAAAATGGGTTAATCACTATAGGTTTCTGGTGAATCTCGTTAATTGGTGAATCCAAATTAACTGGTTAATACATTAGAAATAAGCAGTTAATCTATATTAGTTTCTGGTGAATCCAAGAAATAGTTCCCAATAATGAATAACTAGTTAATACATTACGTAAAAGTGGTTAATCACTATAGGTTTATGATGAATCTCATTACTTGGTGAATCCAAATTAACTTGTTAATATATTATAAATAAGTGGTTAATCTATATCAGTTTTTGGTGAATCCAAGAAATAGTTCCCAATAATGAATAATTGGTTAATACATTACGTAAAAGTGACTAATCACTATAAGTTTATGGTGAATCTCATTAATTGGTGAATCTAAATTAACTGGTTAATACATTAGAAATAAGTAGTTAATCTATATCAGTTTCTGGTGAATCCAAGAACCGAGAAATGAGAAGTGAAAAATCAACTGATTAATACATTAGAAATAAGTAGTTAATCTATATCAGTTTCTGGTGAATCCAATAAGCGGGAAATCAGAAACAAGAAATTAACTGATTAATACATTAGAAATAAGTAGTTAATTTATATCAGTATCTGATAAATCCAAGAAGCGAGAAATGAGAAACTTGAAATGAAAATATTGACATACGAAAAAGTCAACAAACATACGTACAGAAGTATACGATGGACAAAGGTTAGAGTATTTAGTTGGACGATAAACGTTTTCCTTTAGATAAAGGGAATAGGGGAGACGACGCGGTGAAGTCGCATAAATATAACACTAGCACTCGATTAAGCCTTTAATAATAACAACCAAACTAAAAGTTGAGAGAGAAGTCTGTAATATTATTCTAAAAGATGATTAAAAAGAACAGAATATAACGTAATAATAGGATGGTAAACAGTCATCCCAAATTAGAATTCCTAATTAAAAAGGTAAATATAAAATTAAGGAAAAACTCAACGGAAATACTAAAATAACCTTAACACATGCTTAAAGCCTTAAACAATGTATTTTGGGCTTGAAATCAAGCTCAACTAGGACATCCTGATTATGATGATGACAAGCTTAAAATGAGCTTTCTGTTGATATTTTATGAGCCCATAATTCTACTCGAATTAAAAGTTGTGGCTGTTTAAAGCTGATTTGCCCATTTAAGATCTACAGGCCACTTGTTCGGGCATTTAGGCTTAGGACTCCTAGTATTCTCTACGAACTCTCTACTAGACGTTCTACAATGGTTGTTAAAAAAGGATTTTATTGTTGTTTTGATATTTCCACTCTCAAGGAGAGGAGTCGATCCTTTTGCATGTATAGAGGGTCTCTTTTTATAGGCACAGTAGATGAAGATGCAAAATTATAGAGTTACTCATGGGCTGACTTGGACTTGCCCCAGTCTTGGCCCAAGATTTTAGTCGGGTCAATTTTTTGTGCCCGAACCTAGCCATGGACTTGAGCAGACCCAATCATGTTGGGGTCTACGTTAGGCCTTGCCAAGATTAGGAGTTTAGACAACACACAATCTGAACTGCAAAAATATAAAGAAAAAAGAGATTGGACTAGTTGTGCAAAATAATATATTATTATGTAAGTTCCACAAATTAAACAATGAACCATATTAAAAAAGGAAAATATAGTATCAAAGTATAAAGTTATATAAAACATTATAAACACAGTCCGGCATTTCACACAATATATATCTATCTTGTTGAATGTTAATAGTTAAATATTAAAAAACAAAATGTGTTTCTTTCAACCACCACAAAATAACAAATTTCTTGTGATACTTAACAAATTAATATGTTTAATGTCAAAAAAAAAAAAATATAACATTAGGTTGTGCTAGGTCTATTTAAAGAGTAATTTGATCCTAGCCTGATATTTCCTTTGGATCATAAAATTGAGTCCGAACCCAGCCTAATTTTCAATGAATTAAGTCCAACTTAACCCGAATGGCTCAAGTTAGAGTCAAGTTGGCTCACCGGCGGATCGATGTATCATGAGCACCACTACAATGTTATCACTTATCAAGGATCTTCTAAGTAGTTATTTGGGATTTTGTCATGTTGTCCAGTTCAGAGATAGTAAAGCAAAACAGGTGTAGCAAACTAGCCATGGAAGCCCTAGGAGAAATTTTTAGGTATACTTAGTGTAATACAATTTTTTATATTATATCATTAAATATGTGGTATATTAATTATATGGATTACTGTTGTTCTTCTACTATTTATAAATTAATAATGATTTGCATAAAAATTATCATCTTTTATGATTAAAGGGTGAGACCATGGAATCTAGAAAATAAGTGTTGCAGGAGCCAAAATTTATTAAATAAGTAAAAGTTGATTGTATACGTTATAAGAAAAGAGGTTTAGCACGCCTTAAATATGCAAAAAATTGAATTAAGTTTATATGGACTGAATTGGAGTAAAAAAATGTTTGTGCTTTTCAAATTTTATATATATATCAAATTTGAAATGATAAGTTGGTATTTTCTCAAAGAATAAATGGTCAATATAACCCATAATTTTAGTTATTTAGTTTAAAATAAAAAGGATGAACGGCCAAAGATATTTTGGATTAGGATTTAAAAATACATTTAAAATTTTAGAACCTATGAGTTCTTTTTAAGTTCAAACCCTGCAAAATAAGATTGGAATCAATACCCATATATAACAGAACCTAAAGAAAATTAAATAAAGCATAAAAGAAACGTAAAAATTTATTCTGGACCAGGTTTTGAGTTAGTGGTTTAAGAGTAATTCAACTCATCAAAATTAAATTTTAGATATTTATACATGTTATTAGATAAGTAAATATACTTATTTATGATGAGTAAATCTCACAAGATCCGTCATAGATAAAGAAATTAATTATATCCATCATAAATAGAGGAATCAGTTATAAAAGATAACAATCTCATTGGATTCTTATCCTAATTAACAATATTTAATGTATATTTAACTATAATTCTTATCAACCAAGATACTTCTATAAATACCACACAAGGTAGCAAATGTATGAAATCAAATTCCAAACACTACCCTCATTGTGCACAGTCTAACTTGAGTATCAGAGTGTCTTTTGCATATACTCACCCCTCGCAACCATCATGCATCGGAGGAAACCATCTACGTCAACCTTATTCAGGTGATTCTCTAAAACCCGTTTAGAACATTGGCGTCATCCGTAGAAAGTGATAAACTTTGATTCTCATTACCACCATCATGGTCACTATAAGGCAAAATCATGTTTCTGCCACTTAAAATCAACCTTTCTCTGGTCGTTGCTGCCCAACATCTGCCCCAGTTCAGGAGCTAGTCCAAGAGCCAGTCGCAGCTCAATCGGAACCCCGACAAGAAAGGGTAGAGACTTTCTATACTGGAAAAAACCTCTCTCCTGCGCTAGGGGGAGTTCTAGTGAGGCAATGACTCGGTCTGCAAGGAGTACCTTATGGAGATACCAGAAAGCAGGTATCGACGCTACAATGCTTAGGAGCACGAATGGATAATGATGAGTTCGGTCCCACCAAGGTGAATCTGGTCTCTCGGAGCTATCTAGAGAAGAACTCATCTATCTTGTTAGACTCTAGGACGAACGTATTCATACCCTGGAGAGAGTCGTCAACAAGGAGAAAGAACGTGAAAATTGAATTTCTAATAGGAATCAACAAAATCGAAGGGACCCAACCTGCGATGGGGTACACCATCCTGAGTATTCCAAGATCATAGAACCCAGTTAAAGAGAAGAAATCCCAGTTCGAGGAAACAAAGAGCAGGATTAAGGAATTTGGTTAAACAAAACCAACATTTTTTCGATAAACTGATGACCTATGAGATCCCTAGGTGTTTCAAATATCTAACAAATATTGAAGCCTATGATGGGACCACGGATCCTTAAGAGCACTTAGATGCTTATGTTTTTGCTCTCCTATTTGTTAGAGGAGGTGATCCGCTCATGTGCCATGCTTTTCCTCTTTCTTTAAGAAAAGCCGTCCTGAGATGGTTCACCACTTTGACTCCTAAATCCGTTATTAACTAGGAACACTTGTCCTTGAGATTTTTACTACACTTCACCACTTGTAAGGTGCAGCCGAAATCCATTTCATGTCTCTCTCATATTAAACAAGGAAAGAAGAAATCTCTCTAAGACTTTAAATTTCAGTTCAATAAAGAAATAATAAATATTTGTGATTGAGATGAAAGGCTCGAACTACATTACATGAGGGAAGGACTCCATTCTAGGCCATTATCTTTTTTCTTGCAAAAAAGAAACCTAAGACTATGGATGAGTTCCATGCTAGGGCTGATAAATACATCAATACAAAAGATATTTTTTGAGTTAGGAAGCATTTGGAGAAAGGAAAAGATGTCAAACTTAAGCCCGAACAACCCACCCAACAAGGCTAGAACTCAAGGCTACCTTTGAAGGGAAAATATGAGAGTTATACCCCCCTCAACACACTTCGGGCTCAAATTTTCCAGGAGGTGATGAATACAGAGTTTAGGGAAATGCAAAGACCTATCCCTTGAGAAAACATGCATAGAAGGATAAATCTAAACACTGTGCATTTCACGAAGGTCATGAGCATAATACTGAAAACTGCATCAACCTTCAAGACGCCATTGGATCTTTGATCCAAGATGGTCGCCTAAGCTGTTATGTGCGTCAATCTAGGAATAATAATCAAAAGGGAGGACAAAATTACAGAAAACAGAGTTACAACCCTCAGAGAAGCCCATCTCCACCATACCAAAGAAGACGTTCTCCTGCGAGGAATGAAAATCCTAGCGCAGGCCCATCCCGAGGTAATGCCTAGAACCAAGAAAGGGCACAATTCGGAGGCAATACCAATTTGGATAATGATCGTCATCACGCTGAACTAACCCAAATAATCAACACCATTTCAGGAGGCTTTGTGGGTGACGATGAATTAGGAAATGCAAGGAAAAAAGCACTCCGAGCTATATTGAGCATGACATCTCTCTTAGGATCTAAGTCAGATAGCGGAGCTAGGGGTGGAAATAAGCCAGACTGCCCGTCAGGGGCCTATGGCCTGGCTTTCCTGAAACCTGGCCTCTGGCTTGGCCTATTTACTAAACAAGTTAGGCCAATGTTTTTTTAAAAGCTTGTTTAACTAAAAAGGTCAGACATCAGGCCATCTAATAGGCATTTTAAGTCTGACAGCAGCCACTGACCTATTTAACTATATATAATATAATATATATTATTATAATATAATGATATATTTTTAATTAAATTTTAATAAAAGTCAGTAACTAAAACCTAAGTTAGTAAGTTAGAATAGAAATAACATATTTATTAATATATTTAATGTAATATATTTATTAGAATGAAAATAATAAGTTAACATTCACTCTCTACTTTTATAAATGTTCACTACTTTCTTACCATGATCTTTAGTCAAGGTGAGACTTGGAGATATACCAAGTTACAAAATTATTGGAGACATATAATTACAACTTGGTATATCTGTAAGTCTCACATCGACCAAAGACTAGAGTAAGAAAGTGGTGAGTATCTATAAAATTAGAAAGTAAGTGTTAAGTTATAACAAAAGCCTATTGACTTTAAGTAGACCCGTTGACCTATTTCAAGGTTTAGGCCTGTTAGCCTATGTAAAGACATGTTGACTTATTTAAAAGTAGGTTTGTTGGCCTATGTAAATGCATATTGACCTATTTAAAGATAGGCCTAGTAGTTTATGTAAAAGCATGTTGGCCAATTTAAAAGTAGGTCTATTAGCCTATTTAAAGGCTTCATTGCAAAGTAAGCCTTTAAATGAGTTTTCAGGTCAAGCCAGACTTTTAAAAAGGTCAAGTCAGACCTTAAAAATGGGCCTATTACAAGCTCATAGGCTAGGCTCAGGCCTTATAATTAGGATATAGTCCAGGCTTGTTTAGGGCAAAGTCAGGCCTGACCTGACCTATTTGCACCCCTAAGCAGAGTAAGAAAGACCCCGCCAATTTCATTTATTGATGAGGATTGCAAATGCACTATCCCAAATCACGACAATCCATGGTGATCTTGGAAATAATAACCAATAGTGAAGTCTGTCGCATATTTGTTGATCAAGGGAGCTTGACTGACATTATGTTCCTAGATCTATTCGCAAAATTGAGACTATCAAAGAATGAATTGATCCCGTATACTGAAGAGCTGATCAGATTTACTAGGGACAAGATCACCCCGGTAAGATATATCGAGACTTATTTGACTTTAGGGAAATATTCTCTTTTCAAGACACTTAAGGTCAAATTTCTCATAGTTGATTATTTTTTGATATATAATGTCATACTGGGTCGCCTTTCACTCAACGCTTTCGGGGCTGTCATCTCTACACCTCACTTGGCCATGAAGTTTCTCGACTAACATGATAAGGTCGTTATTGTTAAAAGAGACCAAACTACAGTAAGGAAGTGCTATAATGAAAGCCTGAAGATTGCCAAGAAACCATGAACCACGAACCAACATAACAATCTAGTTCTAATCATTATGGACCACGTCAATGTCCTCTTAACTGAGCTACATATTCATGAAAAGATCCGTGGTACGCACCTTCAACCTGATGGAGAACTTCAGTCCTTTCAACTCGGTGCCAAGCCCGACTAGGTAACAAAGATTGGAGGACATTTGAGACCAGAAGAAAGATCCTTGTTAATTAAATTTCTTGAGAAAAATAAGGATCTCTTTGCCTGGATGTCGGCAGATATGTCAGGGCTAGACCCTGAATTTATTTGCCACTGAATTTCCATTATGAAGGATGCAAAGTCGGTGACACAACGAAAGAGGAAAGTCAAACCTGAGATACAAGAGGTAATTCAAATACAGGTAAAAGAGCCCCTAGATTCTGAATTTATCATAGAAATTTCTTATCCCACCTGGCTCGCTAACGTGGTCTTGGTTAAAAAGTCTAATGGGAAGTGGCATATGTGCGTCGACTATACAGACTTGAATAAAGCTTACCCAAAATACCCTATCCATTTCCCAATATAGACAAATAGGTGAACAATTCATCTGAATTTTGGCTACTCTTGTTCATGGACACCTATTCCGGATATAATCAGATTCCCATGAACTTGGAGGACGAAGACAAGACCGCTGTCATAACCGAGATGAGAAGTTATTATTGCCATGTCATGCCGTTTGAATTAAAAAATGCAGGAGCAACTTACCAACAAATGATGAATAAAGTCTTCGAAAAACAAATTGGTAAAATGCTAAAAGTCTATATAGACAATATGATAGTCAAGACAATGGAGATAGGTGACTATGTGAAAGATTGGGAAGAGGTATTCACTCAAATACAAAAGCATAACATGAGGTTAAACTCGAAAAAATGCCATTTTGTGTACATGCCAGTAAATTTCTAGGATTTTGTTGACAATTCGAGGTATTGAAGTCAACCTAGGTCATCCTCAACATGTGCAGCCCGTGGTCCATGAAAGAGATATAACAAATAACAGGTTGGATAGTAGCCCTCATTCGCTTTCTAGCCAAGATCGCTAAAAAATCTCTTCCCTTTTTCAAAACCTTTAAAAAGGAAAGAAATTTCAAGTGGACCCTAGAGTGTGAGGTTGCTTTTCAAGAGTTAAAGAAGAAGTTAGCTACACCACTGATTCTGACGAGATCGGATCCAGGAGAAACTCTTTATGCCTACCTCTCTGTCAACAATGAAATGATCAATTCAGTCTTGATAAGAGAAACTAATGAAGGTCAAAAGTCGATTTATTCGTCAGTAAAGTCCTGCAAAGCCTTGAGATTCGCTATCAGAAGATTGGTAAACTGGCTCTAGCATTACTGATTACTATAAGAAGGTTACGATAATATTTTCAATTTCACCCCGTGATTATAAGGATGGATTAACCGATACGACAAGCCTTACATAAGTTGGATCTCGTTGGAAGAATGATTGTGAGCTCTCCGAATTTGGTATCACTTATGAGCCAATACAAAGCATAAAGGCTCAAGTCGTATCCAATTTTTTGGTTGAGCTTACACTAGATTTTAGTCATCCTAGAGTGAATTCCTAGACCATCTACGTTGATGGATCATTGAATCCTAAAGGGAGTGGTGTCAGAGTAATGTTAGAAAATGAAGCTGGACTCATATTAGAACATTCTCTGAGGTTTAAGTTTCCGACTTTAAATAACTAACCTGAATATGAAGCATGCATTGCGGGCATCAACATAGCAAAAGAAATAGGGACTACAGATATAATTCTATGCAACGATTCACAATTAGCAATGTCCTAAATCTGGGGTGAATACTGGACTAAAGAGCCCTTGTTGCAGAAATGCTTAGCCAAAGTAAAGAAGTTAATGAAAAATTTTGATAGTGTTAAGGTGGAACATATTCCAAGAGAGCAGAATTCCGAAGCCAACATCTTGTCAAAACTTGCCAGCACCAAGAGCCCTGACAACAACAAGTCTGTAATGTAGGATACCTTACTCACTCCCAATATGGCAGACAATGAAGTCTTTCTACTGGAAGATGATGAAACTTGGATGACGCCCATAATTGCCTACCTCCACAATGACTTATTACTGGAAGACCAGAAAGAAGCCTAGAAAATAGTATAGATAGCGGCTTGGTATATCGTATTTGATAATCAGCTATACCTTCATGGGTTTTCTTCTCCTCTCCTTAAGTGCCTCGATCCTAAGGAAGTGAAATATGTCTTGGCCAAAATCTACAAAGGGAGCTCTGACCATCACCTCAGCGGAAAGTCCCTAGCACGAAAAGCGCTAAGGGCTGAATACCATTAGCCTAGTATGGAAGATGATAGCATGGAACATGTCTAAAAATGTGATCAATGTCAACAGTTCTTAAATATCTACGCTGCCTCACCAAAAGAACTATCTACGATGTTCGTCCTTTTGCCTATTTACTAATCGGGGATGGATATCCTAAGTCCTTTCCCTCAAGCACCAGGGCAAATCAAGTACTTAGTAGTGGCTGTTGATTATTTCACTAAGTGGATTGAAGCTGAACTGTTATCTACCATCACCTCAGCTAGGATCCATAAATTTACTTATAAGAATATTATCAGCAGGTTTGGTATCCCAGAGTTTATCGTGATAGATAATGAAACCCAATTCATCAATCAAAAGTTCAACGTTCTCTTAGTTAATCTCAATATCAAACAACATTTCACATCGATGGAACATCCAAAGACCAATAGGCAAGCTGAAGCCGCTAACTGGGTTATACTTCAAGGAATCAAAAAAAGGCTCGATGACACTAAGGGGAATTGGGTGCAGCAGCTCAATCGTGTCTTATGGGTATATATTGGACCACACCTCATTCCTCTGTAAGAGAGACTCCCTTTAAATTGACCTACGGTTGTGAGGCTATGATCTCGGTGGAAATAGAAGAATTAAGCTAAAGGAGACAACACTTTTCAGACCCTCATTTGTCATGACTTAGACTTGTTGGAAGAATAATGCTACGTTGCTCATATCCGTGAAGCCGCCTTTAAACAGAGGATTCTAGCACGATATAATTCTAAAGTGATACCATGAAGATTTATTCCTGATGACCTCGTACTACGTAGGGCAGATATCGAAGGTAAAAATGCGAAAGATAGAAAGTTAGCTCCTAATTGGGAAGGACTATACAAGATCATGACAAAACACTCTCGTTTAGGAAAAACATGAGTGTTTGCTAAGTGTAAAAGAGAAATATTGAGATCAAGCATTGGACCTATCTCGGTTGAATAAAAGCAAGAATATGCACTAAGTGTAAATGGAATCACCAAGATCGAGTGTTTGACCCATCTCGGTGAGGAAAAAGAAACTAACATGAATATATGACAAAATATTCTAAGTGCTAAAGTTCAAAAATGCCCAAAACCCATGAATTGTCCAAATAAAAATGAAATTAACCCCACGCAGGGGGCAAAATAAAAAGAGACAAAATGAAGATCAAGCATCTGGGATAGGCTCCCCTTGGTCGATAACTTCCACCTCAACCTCCTCAACTAGGCCGCTGTCCAAGCTCTCTTTCCTTCCTCCTTGTCGCCGGCTGTTGTAAGGACCTGATTCACCAGAGTGGGTTCAGGGAGGGTGTTCACAATGCAATCATCATGGACCACTTTCCTCGAACCGGTTCCTTCCATGACAAAGTCCAAATTCAGCAAGCACATTTGAGCGAGAGCATTGGAAATAGATTCATCCACCGAGTTAGCCCATTGATCTTCAAGATATAGAATATCACCTTTCAGCTTGGCCTCATATTATAGAAGAATCTCATTCTTAGCTTGGAGTACGATTAGGGTGGACTCGACAGAAGACATATGATTTTTTAAGTTGTTTTCTTAAGTAACCCCTTCAGCAACTTTGGCCTGGAGCCCAGTTACCTCAGCTTTGCGCAATCCGAGCTCTTCGTTAACCTGAGCAAGCTGGTCGTCTTTTTGAGCCATAGCTAACTCGAACTCCTTCCTTTCACCCTAGAAGGTGTCAAGCTCCTCTTCCAGCTCTCAAGTCTAATGAACAGACTTAAATGTGGACTCTAGAAAATAGAGAACTGAAGCATTGCGCAAAGCCCGCACTTGGGCATCCCAGATGAGCTTGATAAAATCCTACTCAATTAGGACATCCTGGTCAGCTTAAGATAAAAGGGCATTGTTAATTATCCTCCCAAGATAAACCCCCTTCCCCAAACCGACCTTCCAACAAATTGCAGAGAGGCGCCCTCAGGGATTTCAGTCTCCCGGCCAGCAGTAAGATTGAAAGGAGTGACGTCCCCCTTTTTCCTCGTTGCTCTGGGCGATCGTCCCCTTTTCTCTTCTGTTGCTGAAGAGATTAAACAGGTGATCCAGAGTCCGCCTCCTATATAGTAGGTTAAGGAGGAGGAATAGCAATTGTGGGATGAGATCCAGACCCCGAGGCCCCAGCTTTTCGTTGTGCCTACCGTAAGGTGAGAGCTTCAAGCCCACCAGGGGACACCATGCTTTCTGCAAACAGGAAACAAATATGTTACAACACTTAGAAGAAATTATGAAATATAAGCTAATCAAATATGTTTCAGATGGGATACCTAAGAATGGCCTTATTGAGTTAGAGATCTCATCTAGGACATCTTTATTGTAGATGATCCTACCTTTATCGACCCACTTAACTTGAAAGTTGAGGATGTCGACCTCATCTTCTAACAGGGCAGACATCAGAGTCTCTATTTTTTTCAAGCTCTAGTTCCACACTACTTGTGTCCAGTATAGAAAAAAATTTGGTTCACTTTCTAGGGTAACAAAAAAATGCATAAACCTTGGAGCTCTTTTTATCCTGAAGAAATCTTTCTTGAAGTTTTTGAAGGATTCTTGATATGGTTTAATACCTTACGCCTTCTTTGTGTGTGCAAGGTAACCCACCCTTTTTGGAAATTGTTCCCACAAGGTGAAAACTAGGTGAAGAGGAAAAGAACGACCCCATGGAGTATGACCATCTAAAAGTTTTATAGATAAGTTCAAAAGTCTTGATGAAACCCCATGTGTTCGGGTGTAGCTGAGTTAGAGCTATGCGCAAGTGGTTAAAGGCTCCGATCTCGAACTCGAAAAAAGGAAGCCGGACTCTAATGCGGGTGAACAATGCATCATACATATAGATTAAGTGATCACCTTCTGTTCTTGTTGAGCAAACCTATTATTGGTCAGATGGGGTTCGAATTATATATTCACCATCATGAAGTCGGTCCTCGATAAATTATAAATATTCTTGCTTGGCGTTGGCATCCTCCAATGTCTCAACATTTGAAGGAGTACCCAGGACTTATCAGTCAACCCATTGGTATAGACCAACATTTTTTGGAAAAATGTACTCTCTTGGTTCTGAAGTAGTCTCTCTTCGACATGCCATATCTGAGTTGATAGCATTACCTATAGAGGCCGTACTCATGTCAGAATCAGAAGAGGTTTCATTGTAACTCTCTAACTCCTTCATGAGTACGAAGAAATGATGTGGTGGTCTTAGCCTTGCAAGTTCCTTGGCACGATCCACCCTCCATATCATTTCCAGGATGTCCATCTCGGATAGCGGCCTCAGACCTCTGTCAGAATCTCCACCACGAGAAGAATGTCTCCGTCGTGCTTAAGGCGGTGGAGACGGCAGAGCAGTTAGAAATTCTATGGAACTACTCTTTCCATCACTATTTTGTGACATTCTCACCCTCACTATGGTATTTTCAAAAGGAAAAGAGAATTGGAAAAGGAGAATACATTGAGAATAAGTGAAGAAAAGGCTTGAAAGGAGTCAAAAACCACCAAGAACCGCCGCTTCTGCTTGCCAGAAATCACCTAAGGTCCCCGGAGAAGGAGGCAAAAATGGGAAGAAGAGACAAGAGTGAGGCATTCTCCCCTCACTCCCTATTTATAGGCGCTAGAAAAGCTTCCCCAACCTTTGCCACAAGGAGGGGTAAAGTTGGAAGGTCACAATAAATTTAAAATAGTAATCATGGTAGTACGAAACTCAAATGGTGACTTCCAATACCTTTAGGCCACGTGGCTGAACGTACTTGACATGGAAGCTAGAGGACAACGCTTAGAGTTGAAGCGACGTATGATGTTGTAAGAAGATATTCAAATCGGATCACGAACTTGTGTCATGATATAATGATATATTTGAAATACAAATCTTGGTTCAAGATCAAATTACCTTCATAATTAAATGGACCCCATGATGATAACATATTTGATATATTAATAAGCTTTCATTCTTAGTTATTTACACTCTCTATGTACTTAATTGATTGAGTTTTATTATGTTTTGTAAGTTTGGACTTAAATTGGACTTAATTGAATTTTTTAGCATGATTCATATCTTACACTGTTTCTGTATTTGGGTCATATCTTGGGCTGTAGGTGGTCTTTAGAGGTGATTCTAGTGGCATTTGAAAGATAAGAGAGAGTTCTACAACTTTCAAGAACACCTCAAAGGCCTAATTACACGTGTAGATAACTCAAATTGGGATTGAAGCAAGAACCATAGTGCTTTTCCTGACAGCTTAACCTATGTGTACTATTCATAGCATACTTCGAGATAGAAGTTGTCAAATGGGATGAAATTTGGATGCTGAATAGTTAAGACCCATATCTACAACTTGCATGTTGAACACTTTTCCAGAATCGGAATCTTTGAAGGTGATATTGGGCTTGGAAATCAGAACAGAGGAGCTGTAATTAGGCCTGGGCAGTGTTCAGTAATTTGAACGTATCTGGAGTTATAGAAGTGATATTGGACTCAAACTAAAGCCATTTGAAAGCTAAGATCCAGGCCTACAACTTTCATAAGACCCTTGGTTCAAAAATGACGAATGCAATGACTTCAGAGCCGCATGATTTCGGAGACAAGGAATCTCCATAATTTTCCACTCACCTAAAGTCATTTGGCATTTTCCACTCATTTTCCACTCATCCACCCACTAATGACTCAGCCCCCTTTTCATTTTGTATCTCTAATCCTCTATAAAAGGGGGCCTTGACAGATCATTGAGGGTGTTAGCTGTTAGTTACCAAAATGATGCCATTTTGTTACTAGGTTTTCTTGTAGTAATTTTCCTTTGTTCTAAATTAAAGTCATGTTCTTCTTCTTCTTCTTCTTCTTCTTCTCTCTTTCTTTCTTCTTATCTATAAGTAACAAAGTTTCATTTTACTTGGGTGAAAGGGTGAAGCTCTTGGTAATAAAGTAAGGTTAGATTTATTCTTCTCTTGTGCTTAAATGATTTATATTTTCTAGTAACCATTATACGTATTATAATTTGTTTCTTATAATTTAGAAACCATCTTTGTAAAGAGGAGTTCTTAATTTGTTGTAAACAAAATATTGACACAATGAATGCTTTAACCCATTTATAAATGGTGGTAATATTTTTAGGAAACATAATATAATTACGTATATTATTTTAATTGGACTTTTAATATTGTATTTTCCGATTGGAACCTCCATGTTGTGAGTATTCTAATTGAGTTATAAAAGGAATTAATCTTACCTTTATTTTATTTACCAAGAGTGAGTCTTTTTACCCAAGTAAATAATTTTAATCATAGTAACAAAATATTCACTTCACCTTAATTAATCTTCAACAATTTCCTGTGGATCGACCTCGGACTACCGAGAAATTTATTACTTGAGATAACCTGCACTTGGGTTCGCAATGCAACAATTAATCCCGCATCAAGTTTGTAGACTTGTTTGAAATTAAAAAGTGTGCATCAAGTTTTTTGCCGTTTCACGGAACTTGATTTGAAGATCAATTTCTCGGTGTAAAAATTTTGTATATATACTAACATACTAACTAGTGGGGAACCTCTCCTTTTTAATTTCTGCGTGCATACTAACTTGGGGAAACTCTCCCTAATTTCTCTATAATCTTTAATCATTAATGAAATAATCTTTCTTATTCTCTCCTCTCTCATTTGGAGCAAAAAATAAATTGCCGATTCTCTAGTTTTCATATTTTAAATTTACTTACTTTATTTTCGCATTTTAATTTCTGTGTAGGGGTAATTCTCCATTTTATTTTCTTGTATATTTTAACTTAGTGGGGGTAACTCTCCCTTTTATTTTTTTTGTACTTTATTTTTCGTATTTATTTTTTTTCTGTCATTTTTTTTTTGTTTACTAACTTACTAACTCTCTTACTAACTATCTAACTTTTTACTTTATCTCGCTTCTAACATTTTACTTTATCGTATACTAACTTTTTAATTTTATGCTTATTAACTTATTTGGTGGTTGGTTTATACCACACCTTTGTTAATATTTATTTACTAACTGTTAATATATATTTGATGGTTGGTTTATACCACACTTTTGTTAATATTTAATGGACAGTTTATACTGCTAGCTTGTACATTTTTTTTTATACTGTAAGTTACTTGTATATGCTTAATTGGTATCATGATTTAAACTCTGGTCGTTTGGTTAGAGTTAATCCAGGTACTTTACATATTGATTTGTTTGAATCACAATCACACACATTAAGCACAATGACTGAAAACGAAAGTGTACATGACGAATATGAAAATCAACTGTTGTGAACCATGCGTGAGTATTTGCAATCATCTTAAAAGTCTAGTCCATCATGTTTTATCTTTCCACTTAATGCCAACAATTTTAGATTCAAGTCAGGTATAATTTCTTTACTTCCTAATTTTCATGGTTTAGAATCTGAAAGCCCATATTTACATTTAAAATAATTTGAGGAAGTATGTACTGCTTTTCATGATCAAACTTGCACTGAAGAAGTTGTTAAGCTTAAATTGTTTCCTTTTTCTTTGAAAAATAAAGTAAAAACTTGGCTTAACACTTTGAAACCAAGATCAATTGGCACATGGCAAGAAATGCAATGTGAGTTTTTGAAGAAATTTTTTCTAACACATAAAACTAATGCTTTGAAAAGACAAATCCAAAATTTTTTCCAAAATTCAAATGAAGCATATTTTCAAAGTTGGGAACGTTTTAAAGATTTGTTGAATTCTTGCCCACATCATGGTTTTGAAAAATGGCGCATTATAAGCTTCTTTTATGAAGGGTTAACACCCGAAACCAAACAATTTGTGGAAACAATGTGCAATGGTAAATTTCTTGATAAAGAACCTGAAGAAGCTTTAGACTATTTAGACCATTTGGCTGAAAATTCTCATTCTTGGCATGGTACTAATCCTTCTGAAAATTCAATTAGATTTAACCTTGCAAATGTTAGTAAAGGAAAATATCATCTTAGTCAAGAAGAAGATCTAAATTCAAGGTTTGCTAATTTGGCTAGAAAGATTGAAGTAATGGAATCAGGGAAAGCAAAAGAAATCAAATCTGTGCAAAATGAAGAAATTTGTGGCATTTGTGATGAATTGGGACACTCAACAAATGAATGTCCAAAACTTCCTGTTTTTAAAGAAGTTGTGCATGAGCAAGTAAATGCAATGAACAATTTTAAAAAGCCATTCACTTCTTCTTTTTCAGATACATACAATCCGAGATGGAGAAATCACCCGAACTTTAGTTAGAGGAATAGCAACTAGCCACAACTCATGCAACCACCACCTCCTCAGGCATAGCAAGATTCTCAAAATCCTCAAGGATATGCACCCTATGTCCCACCATATAGGAAAAACCTTGAAGGAACATTGCATGCATTCATGGAAAAATAAGATGCCATCAATAACCACAACACTCAAGCCATGATTGACATAAAAGACACTCTTGCTAAACTTTCTTCTGCACTTGCCATTCATGAGAAAGGAAAGTTTCCCTCTCAACCTCAACCAAATCCCAAGGGTCAGTTTAGCTTAAATGAGAGTAGTTTAGAAAGTCAAAAAATAGATCAAGTCAACTCAGTGATAACTCTTAGGAGTGGAAAGGTTGTTAAAAAACAAATTCCTGAACTTTTTGAGATAGTTGATGAGTCAATTCCCAAAGATGAGGAAGGAGTTGATAAGTCACCTAGCCAAAATGAGATCAAACCCTCGTCTTCACCTCCATTTCCTCAAGCATTAAACAATTCAAGTAAAGTGAATCATAACAGTGACATTTTTGAAATCTTTAAACAAGTGAAAGTTAATATTCCTCTGTTAGATGCTATCAAGCAGATTCCTTGTTATGCCAAATTTTTGAATGACTTGTGCACTGTTAAAAGGAAACATAATTTGAAAAAGAATGCATTTTTGACTGAACAGGTAAGCTCCATTATTCAAAATAATAATGAGTTGAAATATAAAGACCCTGGTTGTCCTACAGTTTCATGCATTATTGGTGAACATAAAATTGAACGAGCTTTACTCGATCTTGGTGCTAGTGTTAATTTGCTTCCATATTCAGTTTATCAGCAACTCAACCTTGGTGAGTTAAAACTAAGTTCTGTAACTCTTCTACTTGCTGATAGATCAATTAAAATTTCAAAAGGAATAGTAGAAGATGTGTTGGTACAAGTTGATAAATTCATATATCCTGTGGATTTTATTGTCTTGGAAACTGAACCTATGGTTGATAGTTCTAAGTCAGTTCCTGTTATTTTGGGTCGCCCATTTTTAGCAACATCTAATGCTTTGATAAATTGCAGAAATGGAGTGGTGAAGCTAACTTTTGGAAATATGACACTGGAGCTTAATGTTTTCAACATGTGCAAGCAATCACAAGAAGTTTATGATGAAAATGAAGAGATTGAAGGGATTGAGGCCATTATAGATGATAATCTTCTAATCAGGAGTTCTTCTGACCCATTAGAAATTTGTTTAAGTAATTCATTTGATTCAGCTACACAATTAGATTATGATGTTTCTGAAATATGCTCTTTGCTTGACTGTACACAGGAAATGGAATACAAAGGAAGGAAGCCAAGATTCGAAGAGCTAAAATCCATGAATGATGATGCCCATGAAGAAGTACCCACAATGGAACTGAAGCCATTACCTGATGGGTTGAAGTACACATTTTTGGGAGAAGAACAAAGCTCTTCAGTGGTAATTTCCTCATCCCTGACCAAAGAACAAGAAGGTAAGTTGATAGAAGTACTTAAAAGACATAAAAGTGCAATTGGACGGACATTAAAGGATATAAAAGGTATTAATCCATTAATCTGTACACATAGAATACATTTAGAGGATAATGCTAAAACATCTCAACAACCTCAAAGAAGATTAAATCCACATATGAAAGAGGTAGTTAGAGCTGAAGTTCTTAAATTACTTGATGTTGGAATTATCTATCCTATCTCTGATAGCCAGTGGGTAAGTTCTATACAAGTTGTGCCTAAGAAATCTAGAATAACAGTGGTTGAAAATGAAAAAGGAGAATTAATACCTACCTGAGTCTCATCTAGTTGGCGTATGTGTATTGATTTCAGAAAATTGAATGCAGCCACTAGGAAAGACCATTTCCCTTTGCCATTTCTTGATCAGATTCTAGAAAGAGTAGTAGGACATCCCTACTATTGTTTTCTTGATGGTTATTCAGGGTATAATCAAATACCAATTGCATTGGAGGATCAAGAAAAGACCACTTTTACTTGTCCCTTTGGCACTTTTGCATATAGAAGAATACCTTTTGGTCTTTGTAATGCTCCGGCCACTTTTCAAATATGCATGCTAAGTATTTTCAGTGACATGATTGAGCATTATTTAGAGGTTTTCATGGATAATCTGACAGTTTTTGAAAATTCTTTTGAAAATTATCTTGATAATTTGGAAAAAGTTCTTAAAAGATGCGAAGAAAAAGGATTTGTGTTAAATTGGAAAAAATGTCATTACATGGTTACCTCAAGAATAGTGTTAGGTCATGTGATATCTTCTAAAGGAATTGAAGTTGATAAAGTCAAAGTTGAATTAATTGCTCATTTGCTTTTCCCAAAAACAGTCAGAGAAGTTCGTTCCTTTTTAGGACATGCAGGATTTTACAGAAGATTTGTAAAGGACTTTAGTGCCATATCTAGACCTTTATGTAATCTTCTAACAAAAGATACACCATTTGATTGGACTCAAGATTGTCGAAATCTTTTAAAAAATTAATCGGTCTTTTGACTTCGACGCTCCTATTATGCAATCTCGAATGGTCTTTGCTTTTGAGTTGATGTGTGATGCTAGTGATTTTATTTGTGGCGCTGTTTTAGGCCAAAGAAAGGAAGGTAAGCCTCATGTAATTTATTACGCAAGTCGAACTTTGAATAGTGCACAAATGAATTGCACCACTATCGAAAAAGAACTACTTCGTAATTTTTGCATTGGACAAATTTTGAGCTTATTTAATTGGTTCATCCCTTTGTTGTTTTCACTGATCATATCTTGCTATTAGATATTTAATGTCTAAACAGGATGCCAAACCTAGGTTGATACGGTGGATCTTGTTGCTTCAAGAATTCAACATCACAATAAAAGACAAGAAAGGAATGAAAATGTTGTTGCAGATCATTTGTCAATCGACAATGAGCTCATCTTTCGATAGCACACCTATCAATGATTCTTTTCCGATGAATTTTTATTTTTGTCAATTTCATGCCTTGGTTTGCTAACATTGTCAATTTTCTTGTAACAAGTAAGATGCCGCCTCAAGTGGACACACCAAGACGAGAAAAAGTTTTTTATTGAGGTGAAAAATTTCTTTTGGGATGACATAATATTTGTTCAAATATTGTCTGATTAAATCTTTCGGAGATGTGTACCCGACAATGAGGTAAGTAGTGTCATTAAATTTTGTCATTCAGAAGCATGTGGAAGTCATTTTTCTTCAAAGAAAACAAAATTTGCAAAAATCTTGCGATTGTGGATTTTATTGGCCCACTTTATTCAATGACAATTATACTTTTTGCAAAAGTTATGAAAGTTGTCAAAAATTGGGGTCCATTTCTAAAAGAAATATGATGCCTTTGAACCCTATCCTTGTCATTGAAATTTTTTATTGTTGGGGAATTGATTTCATGAGTCCATTTCCATCATCTTTTGGATTTGTGTACATTTTGGTTGCAGTTGATTATGTCTCAAAATGGATTGAGGCAATTCCATGTCGGCACAATGATCATAAAACTGTTCTAAAATTTTTAAAAGAAAATGTTTTGAGTCGATTTGAAATTTCTCGAGCTATCATCAGTGATGGGGGGAACACATTTTTGCAATAAATCATTTGAATCCTTAATGAAGAAATATTGCATTACCCACAAAATTGCAACCCCTTATCATCCTCAGACAAGTGGACAAGTTGAATTGGCAAATAGGGAGATTAAACAAATTTTGAAAAAAACGGTTAACCCAAATCGTAAAGATTGGTCTTTAAGACTAAACGATGCAATTTGGGCTTATTGTACTGCTTTTAAAACATCTTTAGGCATGTCTCCCTATCGATTAATTTATGAAAAATCTTGTCATTTGCCTGTAGAATTGGAGCATAAAGCATTTTGGGCCATTAAAGCTTTCAACTTAAGTCTTGATGATGCTTCCAAGTTACGCAAATTGCAATTGAATGAACTTGAGGAATTAAGAAATGATGCATATGAAAACTCAAAGATTTATAAAGCTAGAACAAAAGCTTTTCATGACAAATCAATTTTGAGAAAAACTTTTGAAATTGGTCAAAAAGTTCTGCTTTATAATTCTCGTCTTCACCTATTCCCTGGAAAATTGAGATCTAGGTGGATTGGTCCTTATATTGTCAAACATGTGTATTCTTATGGGGCCATAGATATTGAGAATCCTAGGAATGGTATTGTATTTAAGGTCAATTGACAAAGACTCAAACCATTTCTGGAACATCAAGTTGTTGAGGTAGAATCCATTTCTCTTTCTAATCCTTGTTATGAGTAGAATTTATTTTAATGTTGTTTCTTTCTTTTTGCAGTTCTTTATGTTCCCGGTTAAATGGCCGATAACGGTACTCCGTGACTCTCAAGTCGGTTTATTTTTCAGTTTCCTATAATAACTGATTTCTTCTCCTTTTAAAATGGATGTCGTACTCTCAAATTTAAGAAAACATTTTCCTTCTCTCCCTCTAAATGCTCTAACAAAAGTCTATGAATCTAGGTGTGAAAGACTGAGATTGTTAATGTATAAGGGCATCCCAGAAGATATACGCTGGATAATCGAAGCAAAGATTCGTTTAGCTGGTGAATCTTCAGATTCATTTGTCGCATACATGCCTGGTCTCGGTAAAAGTTCATTTTCAAAAAGGAGAAGAACAAAAAGAATGAAAGTTTATTACAAGTGTGCACGATGAAATTGCAACACGCGATGTCGCTCTTTGGGGATGGTTTCTATAAACGGAGAAGATAAAATATTCTTCATTAAGAATGGACTGAGTAAGGAGTCATTAGATAATATCTTATTGACTCTTAAGACGCATTCTTGTGGAGTTGTGTAGCGTGAACTTCTTAGTTTGTGGAATCTCTTCAGGGACGAACAAGAGCGTTATAGTCTTGGGAATCTGACTCAAAAAGACCCTGTTTGCCAATTTAAAAGAAAATTGGATGGGAAGCTTATCCCCGACTCATAGAAGGCGTTTAAGCCATTTGTGGACGTGAAACTAGAGGAAGATGTGAGCCACAATCACAACAACATGTATATACTATCTTGTATATCTTCAAAAGAAAAGAAAAAAAAGAAAAAGAAAAAAAAAAAAAAAGAAAGAAAGAAAAAAAAGAAGAAAAAAATGAAAAAAAATGGAAAAAATGAAATAAATTAAATAAAATAAAAAAAGGGCGAAACTTCAGTTGTACTTAGTCTTTAATTAGATTAGGAGCCCCTGCTAGTGGAGTGGCAGACCCATCATTGACTCGGGTGGACCTTCGCATGCCGGTCGGTAAATAAGGTTCGTGTGCCATGCTCTGTAGAGAGCCGCGCAAACATTCCCAGGTTTTAACCAAAGGCTCTGCTTGCTGATGGACAAAAAGAAGCGTCCCGTGTTTGCATTCTCGCATGACAATGCCTCTGAGCTGGATCCTGTGATTTAATGCCATGGGCTCTTCGGTGACCTCTCTTGGATGTGGTCGTTGGTGGTAGTCATTTGACGATTTTACGCACTTTAATTAGTAGCATCGTAACTCAATCCAAAATATCCCACAAGCGGGAGGGAGAAGAATGCCCAGATTGGCTGAGCCGTCTTGGTATTACTACACTCATGAAGCGCAGTATAAAGATCTGCCATGAAACCTGTACATAAAGGTATGTAATAATTTGTTATTATTATTTTATCTTTGTATGATTTTGTTGAATTTTGGTTTTGGAATGAGACGATCCTTTGATGGGATCCTTCTAGGGTTTCTAGACTTCTTTACCCCGATGGTTTTCTTGAAGTAAAAAAAAAATAACAAAAATAAAAAAAAATTATTATTATTATTATTTTTAAAATTTCAAACTTTTCTCGACACCAAGTACCAACCTACGTATAGGAGCTATTATTACTTTTTCTATTCTCTTCCCTATTTAAACACTCCATTTTCTTCACTTTCCTGCAACTCATAATCATTCAAAGAGAGTGTGAGTATAAAAATGGAGGGAGCTTCTTCTTCAGTTCGTAGATTTCTCAGTATCTGTGTATTTTGTGGGACAAGTTATGGGAATGGTTTAGAGTTTGTAAACGCAGCAAGCACTATTGGTAGAACACTTGCTGCGAGGAACATTCATGTAGTATATGGGGGAGGTTGCCTTGGGTTAATGGCGGCTGTATCACTTTCTGCATTTGTAAGAGGTGGTCAAGTTTTAGGTGTCATTCCCAAACCTTTAACTCGAAGGAACATCGTTGGAAAGACAATTGGACTGGAAATTCAAGTATCCTCTATGCATGGACGAATGAAGGCAATGTTTGAAAACTCTGATGCATTCATTGCCTTACCTGGTGGTTTTGGTACTTTGGAAGAAGTCTTTCAAGTTATCTCTTGGGCCCAATTGAACATCCACTATAAACCCATAGGTTTGTTGAATGTTAATAATTTCTTTGATAATTTGTTATCTTTTGTTGACCATGTTGTGGAACAGAAATTTGTCACACCTTCAGCAAGACGACTCCTTATCTCTGCTTCCACTGTTGATGAGTTGATCGATAAATTAGAAGCTTTTGTTTATGAACCTGATCCAATAACAGTTCAGATAGATTGGTCCGAAGGAAGCGGTGAAGGAAGTGGTAAGGGAAGCAAAATGAAAAGAAAGCCAGCCAAGACACTCCAACTATTTAAATAATTACAAGCTTTAGTTTTATTTATCATACTTTATTTTTGTTTAAATTTGTGTGAGGTTTTTCTTTTCAGTAATTACAGCAACAGGTAATATATTCTATCCTTTACCTATCTATGTTTTGACATTGAGGACAATGTTGTGATCTAGTTGGGGGGAAGGATGATTATAAAAAAAAAACCCAAAAAAAAAATTATTAGGAAGTGTATTTGTTAATATGTTTATTATGTTTATATTAGAAAAAAAAACTAAAAAAAAATAAAAAAAATAGGAGTGTGTTTGTTAATATGTTTGTTGTGTTTGTCATCAATTTATTAACAACAAAAGTAATTAGGAATGGTAGAGTAAGGAGTAAATTATTTACTCTTGAGACGCATCAAAAATTGTTAGTAGAGTAAAGAGTAATTGGGATAGTAACTAATTTGTGTGGAAGTAGCAATTCAAATTCAGGAAAATTTGCATGATTGAGTAAATTGTCTTCTTTCTTAAAATTCACATGCTTGGTTATGAATGTTGAATTGGTGGACTGAGAATGATAGAATTATGCCTTGTGAGATTTTGAGCCTATTGATGAATGGATTGAACATTTGTACCATTCTTTTCTTTCTTGTGTAAATTTCACTCATGGAATTGTTACTCTAGAACTTACTTTGATTCTTTTTTAGACTATATTTTCATATGCATACATAAATATGATTGAGGCATTTTTCTTGAAATAGCTACTTTAATCAAATAGTCAGCCTTGTTTAGCAGCATGTTGTCTTAATATGATATCAAGCACTCTTATGACTTCTTGGAAATTCTCTGATTCTTGCTAACATAAAGCATTAGAAATGACCTATTTCCCCTTGCTTAACCCCTTTGAGCTTATGTAACTATTCTTTGTTTCGAACTCATTATGTGCCTTAAATGAAAAACCATGTTCTTACTTGACCTTAGGGAATAAGAGAACATTAGTTTTGTCATTCGATGAGTTCTTGAACAAGTGTGGGGGTGTGTGTGCAGAATGATTAAAAAAATGTATATATGATGTTCTTTTTGTAAAAAAAAAAAATCAAAAAAAATGTAAAAAGAAGAGGGTCAACAAGGTAATAAAGGAAAGGAAAAGAATATGTAAAGAGAATTTGTATTAGGTGGAGTTGGGATAAACTTTCATGCTTGTTAATTGAACTCAGCTCTTATGTTCTTTTATTCTCTAGTGTTTAACTTGTCATATCCATATTACCTCCTCTTTTACCTTGACCCCATTACAACCTTGAATAAAGTCCTCATGATTTGTGTGTGCATGTGTTCTGAGTAGTAGAGAAGTAGAAGATAAGCAAGCTTATGGTAGTGCAATTTTCATGGGTTGAATTGAGTGAAATACCTACCTTTTAAACACTTGAGGGATTGAGAGTGAATCTTGTGAAAATCTATCATTCTTGACTCATGCTTTTTAATTGAAATATCCTTGCTTGTTGATTTGAGAAGTGAAGATATGTTACCTCATGAATGTTTTGATTACTTGAATGATTGCTCTTCATTTTTAAATATTATTAGAAATTGAGTCTTTTAGAGTGTTTAGCTTTTGAGTCTGTAATTGAATGACGACTCATTTTTTTTTTTTTTTTTGTGAGTGGTCTTATGTGTTTTGCTCAGGAGTACAAAAAGCTAAGTGTGGGGGAATTTGATGATCACATATTTGATACATTAATAAGCTTTCATTCTTAGTTATTTACACTCTTTATGTACTTAATTGATTGAGTTTTATTATGTTTTGTAAGTTTGGACTCAAATTGGACTTAATTGAATTTTTCAGCATGATTCATATCTTACACTATTTCTGTATTTGGGCCATATCTTGGGCTGTAGGTGGTCTTTGGAGGTGATTCTAGTGGCATTTGAAAGATGAGAGAGAGTTCTACAACTTTCAAAATACCTCAAAGGCCTAATCACACGAGTAGATAACTCAAATTGGGATTGAAGCAAGAACCAGAGTGCTTTTCCTGACAGCTTAACCTATGTGTACTGTTCATAGCATACTTCGGGATAGAAGTTGTCAAATGGGCTGAAATTTGGATGCCAAATAGTTAAGACCCATATCTACAACTTTCATGTTGAATACAGTTCCAGAATCGGAATCCTTGAAGGTGATATTGGGCTTAGAAGTCAGAACAGAGGAGCTGTAACTGAGCCTGGATAGTGTTCAGTAATTTGAACGTATCTGGAGTTATAGAAGTGATATTGGACTCAAACTAAAGCCATTTGAAAGATAAGATCCAGGCCTACAACTTTCATGAAGACCACTTGGTTCAAAAATGACGAATGCAATGACTTCAAAGCTGCATGATTTTAGAGACAAGGAATCTCTATAATTTCCCACTCACCTAAAGTCATTTGGCATTTTCCACTCATTTTCCACTCATCCACCCACTAATGACTCAGCCCCCTTATCATTTTGTATCTCTAATCTTCTATAAAAGGGGGCCTTGGCAGATCATTGAGGGTATTAGGTGTTAGTTACCAAAATGATGTCATTTTGTTACTAGGTTTTCTTGTAGTAATTTTCCTTTGTTCTAAATTAAAGTCATGTTCTTCTTCTTCTTCTTCTTCTCTCTTTCTTTCTTCTTATCTATGAGTAACTAAGTTTCATTTTACTTGGGTGAAAGGGTGAAGCTCTTGGAAATAAAGTAAGGTTAAATTTATTCTTCTCTTGTGCTTAAATGATTTATATTTTCTAGTAACCATTATACGTATTATAATTTGTTTGTTATAATTTAGAAACCATCTTTGTAAAGAGGAGTTCTTGATTTGTTGTAAACAAAATATTGGTACAATGAATGCTTTAACCCATTTATAAGTGGTGGTAATATTTTTAAGAAACATAATATAATTACGTATATTATTTTAATTAGACTTTTAATATTGTATTTTTCGATTGGAACCTCCATGTTGTGAGGATTCTAATTGAGTTATAAAAGGAATTAATTTTACCTTTATTTTATTTTCCAAGAGTGAATCTTTTTACCCAAGTAAATAATTTTAATCGTAGTAACAAAATATTCACTTCACCTTAATTAATCTTCAACAATTCCCTGTAGATCGACCTCGAACTCCCGAGAAATTTATTACTTGAGACAACCTGCACTTGGGTTCGCAATGCAACAATTAATTCCGCATCAAGTTTGTAGACTTGTTTGAAATTAAAAAGTGTGCATCACCCCACAAACAAAATCTATATGGAGGTAACTTACTATGAATCCCGAATGTCGGTGTATTGACTTTAAGCAGAGTGATCTTTTCCGGATCTTAACTTTATTCTTTAACGCTGGGGGCATTCTACCATATATCATAGACATCAGCCCTTTGATAAAAATATCGCGATAACCAACATTTATATCATGACTTGGATTCATTTATCCTATGCATGTCATTTGCTCTTGTTGAACTCAGATATCTTGACACGATTAGCTGTTACATCTAAGCACCAACCTGGGACCAACTGTTCTGGACCAGGTTCTGTGTTAGCGATTTAGGAGTAACCCGACCCACTAGAATTGGATCCCAGATATTTATGCGCACTATTAAATAAGTAAATCTACCTATTTATGAAAAATAAATCTCTCACAAGATCCCTTATATTGATAAGGAAATCAATTATATCCCTCATAAATTGAGGAATCATCAGTTATGAGACATAACAATCTCATTAGATTCTTATCCTAATTAATAACATTTAATGCAAATTTAACTATGATTCTTATCAACCAAGATGGTCCTATAAATATTACACAAGATAGTAAATATATGCAATCGAATTCCAACCACATTGTGCACAGTCTAACTTGAGTGTCAGAATATCTTTTACAAGTACTCATCCCTCGCATCGTTATCGCAACCATTGTGTATCGAAGAAAACTATCTACATCAACCTTATTCAGGTAATTATTTAAAACTCATTCATAACAAAATTTATCCACTAATTGCTAAGATAGGATCTAAAAGAAGAACACTAAATTATGGCTAGGTATTTAACATGATTCATGGAACAAACATCATTAATTCCTTCCTTGAAAAAGGTTAAATAACTCCATTTCTGAGTTATCACGACTCACAATCACAAATTTATTTATGATATAATATTAGATGTACAATTCTTCACACACAAAAATCATACTCCTTTGTGCATGGTTAAATTAATATCCAAATTTATATTAGGTCACGTTATTACTTTTTTCCCCCTAAAAATTCACATGCAATTCAATGATTGTATTCACTATTTACTTTTGTATATGTACACTAAAAAGTTGTTCACCTAGCATATTTATTTTTTTGTTGCCATAAAAAGTGTAGGGGCCAAAAAAATGTGAAACAATTAAACATACATTACTAATTAAATGTTGAATCTGTGGGGCTAGGTCCCATTGGCCCCCTCTAATTCCATCCGTGTGTGAGAAAATGATAGACCAATTAATGTAGAACACGTTAAATGATATAAATATTTACACTGAATAAATATTTAGATACTCTAAAAATAATACTTTTAATTATTTAATTTTAATTAAATCTTAATATATAATATTATAAAATTTATCTAATGACATGTATATTCGGTGTTATGTGTTCTATTTTTAGTGAATTAATAAAACACTCTTAATTAAAATACATAAAAAACTTGTAAAAAAATTTTCCACCATAAACAGTGTCCATAAAAAACTTTCCCATATAGTGTCCATCCACGCCGATCTTATAAATGATAGTATTTTTTTTAAGAGTGTGATATGTTCTTATTATATTCTCTTTTTCTTTGATAATAGAATATTTTATTTTATAATACTTTTTTTTATGTTACATGTCATTTCTTTTATATTATTTCTTTTATATTAGTTCTCTCTATTTACTCTTGCATTGCCTACTTTTTTTTCTATATTAATTACAAATCAAATTTACTTAATTAATTTTCTATTGATCTACTTAATCAAATCTCAAATTTTTATGGATAAGATTTTTAATATCCTACTTTTCATAAAATATTTTTGTAAAGTAGTTTCTAATTTTTTTAAGATGAACATTTTATTTGGTTTTAGTTGAGATAATTTTGTAATTATGGTTATTCAATAAAATATATTAGTAAGTTTGTAAGAATTAAAATCTTAGAAGTTAACTTTTTAGATAAATTGGTAATGGAAAGTTAAAAATATATGACACTAAATTAGTATAAAAATTATGAAATTGGAAATAAAAATTTATTCAAATAAGACTTAATATTAAATCTTTGTGATAAGAATTAAGAGTATTTTAATAGATTGAAGTAATATTAGAAAGATATTATTATTATTATTATTATTATTATTATTATTAAAAATAGAGATATTTATTGCAACTAATCAGGTGAGATTTTTGTTGAAAGTAATTATTACTTTGATTAAAAAAAAAGTAAAGAAGGATACGTGCACCACAATCATGTGGACATGTGGTGCAAGTGACACCAAAATGACCACATAAAAAACAATAAAAAAATTGTGTTAGAAAGACTATAAATAAGGGGTTACGGTGAAAAGAAACAAAGTGAAAAGAGAGAGAATACTCTGAAACTGTGAAACCAAGGGAGGGGAAGAGAAATGGAGAAGGAAAGGGGAAGAAAGAAGGGATGAGAAAGAAAAGGAAGAAATGAAAAAGTCTATTAGTGGTAGAAAATGAACATTTTAAAAAGAAAATTAAAATTATGGTACCAAATATATTTATAGTTAGTTGATAGTGGGTATGGTTATGTTCTATTAGTAATTTTATTTATAAATTTAATTAATTTTTTATTTTAGTTGTGCATATTATTATAACATCTTTTTAAAGCTAATTTAGTTGTCTACATATTGAAAGGGTATTTGTTAGATTTTAAAAACTTGATTTGATTTGTATTTATGTTTGTGGTTTTGAATTTCTCATGATGCTTAACAAAATTTTAGAGTTATTATAATTTGAATTTTGACTCTTTCATGAGACTAGTTTTATAATTTATAAAAAATTAAAGTATTATTCAAACTTAAGTTAAATAAATATTCTTAATTTACATGAATTTTTTTATCTTAAATTATGTTGTCTTGGCTTAGAGACAATTTTATGACTTCTATGTTGACCTTTGCAAAGAAAGGACTCTTATGCAATGAACTCATTATGGACCTTTATACCTTTGCAAGGAAATGACTATTGTGCAATGAAACTACTATTGAGACTTGGACAAAACTATCGATTGTGATGAGGACTATGATGAAAACTATGATGAGGACCTTTAAAAGAATTAATGAAATATTCTTAATTTAAAAAATTGGTTCCTTGAAGAATTGATATTTGAATTTGATAACTCTATATAAGTTTTGTGAATTTTATGTTATGATTTATTTAAAGTTTATTGTAGAATTGTATATGATGAATTTATTTTGTGACATATTTGTTGTTTTATATTGCTTGTATTTGTGTGTAATGACAAGCAAGTAAATGTAAGATCCTTTTATATTACCTGTCTTGGCTAGTGTGAGAATGTCTTGGTTTATCATCACGATGTTAAAAATAACATCAGACATAGGGAATTCCCTAAGAAAGAGAATGTCTTTGACTAAGACGTGAGACAATCAGACATAGAAAGGAAAGGAAATTAAAGCAAAGATAATATAATATGTTAAAAACTTGCCTAATGATGTTCGCATGTAAAACTATGTTGACTGATTTATTTAACATTTATTTAGTCATGTTATTATGATTTGGTTGTGCTGCTTGAATTTGTCCTATTTTATCATATTTGGTTACCTGTGGTTTTTTGTGGCTTTACAAAGCTGAAACTCTCCATGTGTTTTGTAAAAGATTTTCTAATCGTTCATTTTCTAACGAGAATTTTAAGTTCTCACTCTGTTCATGGTAATTTCAGACTAGGACAGGAAGCATCATGATTTATCATCTAGATCAATTATATGTGGGCCCTGATCCCCAAGGAAGGGGAATATATTAGAGTTATTAGTGATATACATATTTTTACTCTATGACTAGCTTGCTTAATTGACAAAGGGCATCTTGACAATGATGTATATAGTTTAGTGATACTTATTCTACAATCAGTAATAATGTGTAATGCATGTATATATGAGTGATAATATGATATTGACAATGATTTATAAACTTTTGATACAATGATATAGTAAATATTTTTCAACTCGTATTATACGTGCTAGCATAATATTACTTTTAGTTTTAAATTTTTTTTGACACCAATCTAATTCGATTATTAGTTCTAAAACATTCACAAGGTAAGAATGTAAAATTTTGTTATTTGAGTGAACTTGTGAAAGAGGTTACAAGATTCATCAAATTAGTTTAGTGATACTTATTCAACAATTAGTAATGATGTATGTATATATGATTGATAATATGATCTTCACAATGACTTAAAACTTTTGATGTAATGATATAGTATATTTTCAACTCGTATTGTGTGCTAGCATAATATTACTTTTAGTTAAAAAAAATTTTTTGACACCAATCTAATTTGATTATTATTTCTAAAACATTCACAAGATAAGAAAGTAGAGTTTTGTTATTTGAGTGAACTTGTGAAAGAGGTTACAAGATTCATCAAATATTAATCGTAACAAGTGTAAGATATTTGACAATAATTACATCAAATTTAAAGCTACAAAACAATTACAATCATAATGTTCATGCCAACCTAAAGAATTATCATATTTTATTTTGTTCTTTTCTATTTTTTGAAAAAAATATTACCAATTACATGTATGCTTTATACTGAAAACTAAATATGTGCACAACAAAATTTTTAATAAAATATAATTTAAACACATTAAAATTTATATAAAAAAAACCATGCATTGCACGAGCTACTTACTAATTTAGGCAAACGAAGTCACATGCATATAACAAGGATAAAGCCCTAAGGTGTAGTGCATGTTTGGATTGCAGTTAGCAAATCCAAACACACTTTTGGAGTTCTTGAAGGGCGTGAAATCATGTTTGATATTTTTTTTTCAATTGAGTTCAATGAAAAATGCTTTCAAAAGGACGTTAGAGTGAAAGTAAGAATTTCTTGCTTTTCCATTAGGCAAAAGTTCGTTGGAGAACATTTTCCTCTTCAATCTTACTTCAAAAGTGATTTTAATCTTTCATCCAAACATCATTCATTTTGTCAAACTCACTTTTAAGACAAAAGTTCCCAAACATAAATCATGTTACTACAAACTTACTTTTAATCAAACTAAAGTTTACAAACATACTTTCACCTAAACTTAAGTTTACCAACTGTAAACCAAACACACACGTAATAGTTATCCCAATTTTGAGGATATAGCTAAGTAATATTTTCATTTTGGACTAGAAGGGTATGGCAAAGTAATTGAGCTTGCTTGTAGTGTGGAAAAATCTTAATATATCCTAAGAGTAATATTTTTAATTGTTGAGATTGATTTTAAAATTTATTAAGTAATATTTTAAACTGAATCGAATGACTTGTATTGTTATGTAATTCACGTGTTATGTTTTCATTGTATTTAGTGTAGTAATTTCAGAGTACAAAGAAGCTCTCGGTAATGTGATAGTTAGACATGATTAATGTTAATGGTCCACTTGTATCAGCCTTATAGGTGAAGTCTACGCATTTAAAATTCTCTTAATGACCAGTTTTGACCAGTTTTTGCTATGAGGAAAATCAACAATTAATAATGACTTTTTTATAGAAAAAATGCATTTTAGCCCTTGAACATTGGGTCATGTGCATTTCAGTCCCTAAACTTTAAAAAAGTACAATTCGATCCCTAACATTTCCTAAATGTGCAATTTAGTCCTTCTGTTAACTTTTTCATCATTTGCTAATGAAATAGTCACATGGAAGGCACATGACCATTTTAGTGACAAATTAGCTCTTAAGTAACTCACTTGCTCCTCATGTGACCCCTCCTCCATCTAACCCTAACACCCTGTCCCTCTTCTCCTTCCACTTACCCTAACCCATTTTCCCTTCTCTTAAACCCTAACACTTCTTAAAACCAATGAAACCACCCAAAATAGAAGAAAAACAACTTTAGATAAACCTAAATAAACAAATGAGAAAAGGTATGGTCTTGGTGAAGACACAAGGGTCATCAAAGGGTGAAGTTCAAAGAGTGGAGCCTTAGGAAAGAGCTAGGTGGATGGTGGGGTGGAGTGAAGGTACGCCAAGGATCAATTAAAAATTTGGGTGGTGGTAAGTGGCGACTCTAAGGCTTTGGATGGTGGTGGTTGCTGGGTTACTGGTGGCTTAGGTGCTATGCGCGATGGCTTGTGGGTGCGAGGTAGTGTGGAGGCATGGTGTGATGTAGCGGTTGGTTTGGCTTCGGTGATGGAGTCTATGGTGGAGGTAGAGGGGTTGCGACTTTATTTTTTGTTTGAATTTGGGTCTCGGTTTGATGAATTTGTTGTTTCGTGGTGGGTTTTTTCTTGTGTTGGGGTTCTTGTTGTATTTCAAGTTGAGTATAACTTGTGATTTGGAGATGAAATGAGTTGGTTTATTACTTGATGATCATGTTTATTTCATTTATGAGAAGATGGAGGGGGTTAAAGTAAGTGGGAGGAGAAAAGAGGTATGGGTGTTAGGGTTAGAGGGAGGAGGGGTCACGTGAGGAGCACATTAGTTACTTAAGGGAAAATTTATCACTAAAATGGTCATGTGCCTTTTATGTGACTATTTTTGTTAGCAGATGATAAAAATTTTAATAAAAAGACTAAATTACACAATTAGGAAAAACTAGGAATCAAGTTTTACTTTTTTAAAGTTTAGGGATTGAAGTACACATGACTCAAAATTCATGCGATAAATGCATTTTTCTCAATTATTTTTAAATTTTTTTTATTAAACTAAGGTTGTAAGTGATGTTAGTTTTGCATAATGGTTTAAATAAAAAAAGAAAGAATAAAAATAAAGTGAAAATCACCTTTTACATTTTACCCACAAATAAGTATAAAAATGAATATAAGATTAAAAACAAATGTACTATTTATATTTCTTTCTAAATAAACGGGGCCAAAGACCCTATATTATTTGCATTTTACTTTTTCTTATGAAGAAAGAGGGATGAAATTTCATTTTAATCTTCATAAATAAATCCCATATAATTTATTTTTAGCATAGTTGTGAATAAATGAAATTTATAAGAAAATGATTTTCTTTTTTTGCTTTTACTTCTCTTTATTTTTACTTTTAATTTTGTTTTACGTCTCTTATCAACTATACACACATAGGAAAGAGTCCTATTAGAACGATAAAGACAAAAGTAATTCTTAATATATCTTGTAACTCATCATGGTGACTTTGCATAATAAAACTTTTTTCTATCTCTTTCTAACAAGATGATAATGTGACAGGAGACCATCCAGATCAAATATAATAATTTCTTACACATTACTTTATCAAATGAAATCCAGATACTCTTAAAACATTAGGAAACATGATATGTAATTTAACGTTATTCTTGTTCAAAATTTGAGTGAGTTTAATTTGGGCATGAGTGAAGAAGTTCCATACTGGATAAGAATAGACAAAGGTGAGAACCATAAAAAGTGGAAGGACCCATGAACCAAATGCCTTAACGTTTTGGGTTGAGACGCGGTATTAGGTCCACTAATGTGGTTCCTTGGTAAAGTTAATTGAAATAGAACTTTCTAGTGTTTTGGACTCCTTGTGACAGCCTAACAAGTGGTATCAAAACCAAAAGTTCAAATTGGCTGGGATGAGATCTGATGGCTTGAATTGATTGGATGAGTATTGGAGTAACAGTGGTTAATGAATGGCGGTAAGAGAAATTTGCCCGACCCGATGACGAGCGGTAACATGTGTGGAAAGATGGCTCGATGTGTGGTGAAGAGCTGTAACACGTATGACATGGCTTTTGGAAAGAGTAGGCTTGGTAAGTGGCCTAGTCTAGGTGACGAGTGGTAGCACGATGGTTAAGACTTGATTTGGTCTGATGAAGAGTGGTAAAATGTTGGTTGATATGTGGCTCTTAGAAAAGTGGGCTTGGTGTGCTCGAGTTAAAGTCGTTAACTGTTGAATACTCAAGAAAGACTTCCACTGAATAGTGGATCTTGAGCAAAAATTAGTGGCTTGGTATGTGTAATTTTCTTAAGTACTTTTATGGAATTTTCAAAATTTTTGGGGTTACCACAACTCCCCCAATCCCTATGAAGATTCGCCTTTGCTTCCACCTGAAGGGGGAAGTGAAGGATGTCCTTATTCAACAAAATGAAAGGATAGGAAATCAAATATGACGGATTATAGGGCTACACATGTTCATTGGCTGAGATGTTCGAATCAGGTGGAGCTATAGTTATATGGTTGATTCAAGTTGTGTGTAGCTAGAACATATGTAGAGGGCAATGGTATTTTCTTATTAGTGTTTGCGACAAATAAGGGTTCTTCATGGTGTTCATGAAGGTTGCCACGTGACTGGGCTGCATGGATATATTAAAGTGGACTTTTTATGAATTCCCAAGGTGATAAGACATTCACAAAGGTGGAGATTTGGGAAATTGGCTCATGTATCTTGAAAATGATAATAATTGGTTTTATTTATTTTATCCTTAGCAAGTGTATCCTTGATGATTTAGGAAATTTGAATTAAGAATATGATATAATCTTAAGGATTTTGTGAAAATTGATAAGATTTGTGAAATTTGTAAGGATTTGGGAAACTTAGAAAATAAGTAGTTTTGGTGACTCAGGAGTCTTGGCCATACATAGAACTAATGACCCAAGTATATTGTGAATAGAGAGAGAACAAATGATAGAGGGTTTTTTCAAGTTATGAGAGAGAGTGTACAAGAGGTTTTGGGTGTGGGTTAGGTTAGTCAACTCCGTGATATTCTTGTACTGTGTTTTTCTCTGATAGTGGTAGTGTTTTATCCTCTGGGGTGGGAGTAGGCATGTGACTTTCCGAACCACATTAATTTCTTGTGTCTTTACACTCATTTTGTCATCTTGCTATTAACTCCTCTTGATGGCCTCAAAAAGTGGTATCAGACCCGATGATTTAAATCGACCAGGTTGAGAGCCAATGGTTCAAATTGTCTGGACAAGTATTGGTGAAATGTTGGTTGATGAATAGTGGTATTAAAAGGTGGTCTGACTCGGTGATGAGCAGTAACACATGTGGAGATGTGCCTCGGTGTGTAGTGAAGAGCTGTAACATGTATGATGCTAAGGCTTGGGCAACCACAAGTACATGGGTTGTAACAAGTAATAAAAGATGAGAAATCGAGTTTCATCTCTGTAGGGATTTGATTTTTAATGTTTGTGTTAGCGAAGAGTTAATTCCTTTGTTCAGGCTTAAGCAATATGAAAATTAGAACTAAAGAAGAAATTACACTTAAAATAGAAAAATCCACACAAGCACCCGAAAAAGAGTGTTAACAATGGTTAAAGCCTAGGGGTCTTTCTTCACCCACTATTTCAATTAGATGCTGTAAATTACAAGAATATTTGATAATGAGTGCAAGTTTTTAGCCAAAACCTTAATAATTCAACATGCGTATGTCTAGGTCATATAAATTTTTAGCATCAATAACCTAAATCACTATGTTTCGAAGTGAGGAAGAGTAATTTCACGCTCATTCAATCCAAGTTTCAAACATATGCTATGCATGGCTAATGAGTATGTGTCCATTCCTTCGGCAAATCAATACACCCAAATCATACAAGTGAAATTAAACGTGCATTATCTAAAATCATGGTCCCACTTTCCTTTCCCTATGTCTAGATCAAGGAAAAGCCCCAAATCAATTGGTGATCAAACAATTGAATGTATTAACACAGAATTGGACAAACAACTTTATACTTATTAACAAATATTCAAGATCAATTTACATATAATTAAGATCCATAGTGGGATCCAAAAGATCCCTTAAAAAAGTTTAGAAATCCATGGAAAACAAAGAAACAAGAACTAGATAGGAAGCCATGAGAGACAAGATAAAACAAGATAGGGAAGAAGAAGAAAAACTAGGATGAGTGATCCTTGATCTTGGTCCCTTCCTTGAGCTTGATCTTCCAATCTCCAATGAAACCTCTCTTTAGATACCTCTAACTCAAAGCTTCACACTCTAAAAGGGCTTGAAGAAGAAAAACCAGAAGTTCCGAAAATTGGTTTTCTAATTTCATTAAAAGAATAAAAAATGCGGAATAGGGTGTTACGCATGCCTTGGTGTGTTCTGCTGCACGCTTAGGCATGCGTACAAGAAAGTATGTTCATGGTAGTTAACCATGCCTAGGCATGACACTTTGCCTGATAAATTCATCTGGGATAGAGACCTTCACACCTAGGCGTGCTTCCCCTATGCATAGGTGTGGGATGATGATCTTCAAATCTTGTTTCTTTGCTTCCTTTCCTAGGTTTCCTCCTTTCCTAGCCATTTCCAAGCCTCATTCCTTTATGATCCTGTAAAACAATATCAGTAATTGGCATGAGAAGCTAGGTATTAATCAAAATTAGATATAGAATCTAAAAGAAACTTTTCTAACCCAATTCTAAGAAAGAGGAAAGGTTAAAAGCTTGATTCACATAATTTCTTGAAAACCTTATAGAAAACTAGAAAAAATTGGTCTAACACCTCTTTAATTACCCAATTTAAGACTGTAATAACTCTAATTAATGGAGTTATCATATGACGCGACTCTTGAAAAAAGTAAGTTTGGTAAGTGGCCTGGTCCAGGTGACAAGCAGTAACACGATGGTCAAGATGTGACTCGGTCTAGTGAAGAGTGGTAACACATTGGTTGATATGTGGCTCTTGGAAAGTGGGCTTGGTGTGCTCGGGTTAAGGCCATTGATTGTTGAATACTCAGGAAAGGCTTCCACACGAAGGGAGGTGAAGGGCATCCTTGTTTAACAAAATGAAAAGATGGGAAACTAGAGATGAAGGATTGCAAGGCTACACATGTTCATTGGGAGAGATGTCCAAATTAGGTGGAACCATGGTTATATGATTGATTTGGGTTGTGTATAGTTGGTACGTGTGTAGAGGTCAATGGTATTTTATTTGTGTTTGTGACAAATAAAGGTTCTTCATGGTGTTTATGAAGGTGAACACATGACTAGGTGGCTTGTATTAAGGTGAAGCTGCTATAAATCTCAAAGGTGGCAAGACATTCACCAAGGTTGAGATTTGTTGGGAAATTGACTCATGTATCTTGATAAGGATAAGATTTGGTTTTATTTACGTTTAACCTTAGCAAGTGTATCTTTGATGATTCAGGAAATCTAAAGTAAGGATGTGATAGAATTTTTAGGATTTTGTGAAAATCGATAAGATTTGAGAAATCTATTAGGATTTAGAAAACTTGGAAACTAAGGAGTCTTCGACATCTAGGAGTATTGGCTATAAATTGAATCAATGGCCTAGGTGTGTTATGAGATAGAGAGAGAACAAGTGAGAGAAAGGTTCTTTCAAGTTATAATAAAGGGTGTTCAAGGGGCTTTGGATATGGATTAGGTTATTTTACTCCATGATTATTCTTATAATGTGTTTCTCTCTCATAGTGGAAATGTTTTATCCCTTGGGGTGGATGTGGCATGTGACTTTCCGAACAACGTTAAATTCTTTTGTCTCTATGCTCATGTTTGTTATCTTGTTAATTAACTCCCCCTGATGGCCCCAACAAGTGTATCAAAGCCAATGGTTCGAATAGGCCAAGATGAGAAATGATGGTTCAAATCATCTGGACGAGTATTATAGAAACGATGGTCAATGAATGACTATACGAGCTGGTGGCCTGACCCAGTGAGGGGCTATAACACATGCGGAGACATAACTTGGTGTGTGGTGTATAGTTGTAGCACGTATGACATGGCTCTTGGAAAATATAGGCTTGGTAAGTGGCTTGGTCTTGGTGATGAGCAGTAACACAGTGGTCAAGACGTGGCTCAATTTGGTGAAGAGTGGCATCACGTTAGTTGATATATGGCTCTTGGAAGTGAGTTTGGTGTGCTCGGGTTAAGATCGTTGACCATTGAATACTCAAGAAAGACTTCTACATGAGGAGTGTTAAGGAGTCACACTTGAGTAAGAGATTGTTTAGAATTGAAGTGTGAGTGCAATATGTCATGACAGAAATGGACAAGGTGATGATGAAATAAAGTGAAAGTTCTCATAAACCTAATACCTTAAGATTTTGAGTTGAGATGTAATATCAAACTTACTAGTATAATTCTTGGGTAAAGTCCATTAAAATAGATCTTCCTTGTGTTTTGAACTTCCCTTATGGCCCAACAATTCTTGTAGTGACTGGTTACTCAAGTATATATGCAACATATGCATTTCATTATTAATTCCTTTTTAATGAATTTTATTCATCTTATTAGAATTGAACTTTGTTATTTGCACACTTATATCATTAATACACTTTTTTTATTTATTAAAAATATAAAGATAGAAAGAAAATGTATTAAAATGTATTTTCTAAAAAAAATTATATAAAAATAGTATAATGAAAATAGTGTACAAATAACCTTATTGATTAGAATAACATGGCACAATTGAAGTTAAATATAAGGAACAATAGTTTATTATTTACTAAACGCTTAGAAAAGAAAGAAAAGGGTAGAAGAACTGTAGATTTGCTGAAAAAACAATATAAAGGAAACGAAAAGACAGCAAAAATCTTGCTAATGGATCAATACTGAAATCTTTGAGGGTTACTGAATACTGAGGGCTTTAAGGACTCCCTTTACATGGATTTTAGATTCGCTGTATTGTTACTATAACATGTACAACTGAAACAGCAGCAAGCCAACAACGAAAGAGTTCACGAGGATGCCACTACGTATCTGACATCATACACGAGTTTTTAAAAGACTCGAGCCAATAATATAATTGGGCTACAAATAAACTCGTTGGCTGCTTCAATGTACTTCTATCAAACAACTGAATGAGTTATTCACTAGTTGCATCCTCATTCCCAGATTCCAATTCCATTCACTCTGGCTTTGTACCACCTTGCTTTTGAAGATTCTTCAAGTGCCACTATCTTCAAAATCTAAAAATACTAATCTGAAGTTCTTAACTCTTTCCTATGTAACCAATAGATCCAATCAACATGAAGAAATAAAAAGTTATGCTCACTATACCAAAATATCAATTGCTCGAGCTGATCTTGTGTTTAATATATAACACTAGTTAGCAATAATTACTAAGCAAGTCCAGGAAATATTTTACACTTCGATAAAAATCATCAGTAGCCAATGATATCATATTTCATTAACTAATGATGCGTATGTATATCACTTACTCTTCATCAGACCAAAAGTTAGTTCTCAAACTTTATCAAAAAGCTCCTCAAGCTTCCTCAAAGGTTTCCAATATATGACAATATTGGAAGCCTTTGAGGGAACCTGGAAGCTTAATTAAGCCATTATCTCTGAGAAGGCCTTTCGTTGTTTTGTCACTGCAATGCAATAAACCAAGGTTTGGTGGCTTTATATAGAGATCAGTAGTGCTTGCTTGGACAAACGGATATAGAATAACAAGTTCACACCATGCAAAGTTACAAACATCTATTTGCCAAAATTTCCAGATTCGGTTCTCCAATTATCTTTATTGTAGTTTGTAATTCGTCTTTATCATAGGGTGGTTCTTAAATTAACATAATAAATAAACAAATATAGATTTCTAAAGAAATGTAGGGAAAAGAAAAGATAAAATAGATCTTTTAAAGAATATATACTAATACAAGTTATACTTAATTACTGATTATGAATGCATATGTGCCTTTAGCTTTTAGTTCGGTTTGTTGTTTGTTTGTTTCCTGTGGATTTGATGGCCATACAAAAGTTGCATGTGTGTGAAAAAAGCAATTGTTGAAGCTCTTCTTGGTAATGGGGATGTCCATGCTTTAGTAAAATTAAGAACTACGTACATATATAACTGGTGCTAAGGCATTTGTCAAATTCTTGCACAATTTTTTTTATTTGTTATCGTTTTTTATTTCCTGATATAATAAGGAAAAAAAATCAAAATTTCATATTTTTTTTTGTTTATTCTCAAAGCCTTGTAATATACACAAAACAAGTATTAATCAGAGTATAAAAAGTAGGGAAAATAAGAATAAAAAAGATAATAAAGCTTGACGAAAAAATGAAATGAAATTGATAATGTATTAAAATGTACTTTATATATATGTTCTTGCAAATGGTCAATTTTCAGTAGCCACCATCCTCCAACGAGTGTTTTAAGGAAAATTTTTTTTTTGATAAACTTAAAGTAGAACATGTTGATATTTTTTCAATTATTTATTTTCACAATTGATTTAAATTAGTTTCAAACCCTTTTAATAGATATGAAGTTCATCTTAAGCCGATTGCTCTTGCTAGACAGAGAGACTATTTTTGACAAAGTTTTTGTGGTTTATGAAAATGGGAGTTAACTCTCTCAAATCGCATTTAATTATTTTTTTTTAAAAAAAATCCACATTTTAAGGGTTAGCTTCAATGTTGAAGTTTTGCGTCAACTGCTAATTATTTTAACTGTATAGAACTAACCAATATCTTCAACAAATAAACAAATTTATCTTGACTTGATCTAAGGCCTGGTCCCGAATTTGCCAGACAAGCATAGAGCAGAAATAAAAGAATTAGCAACGTTTTGGTAAAGCTTATTAGTAATGAAATCTTGTTTGACTTCTTTTAAAAGCCATTGATTCGTTTAGAATTTAATAATAGTACTTTCTTGTTCGAATATAAGAAAAGTTTATACCCATGCACGCAAGAATATTGATATCATTCAAATGGCGCACACAATTTACATATTGCCCTCCAGGGAAGTCAAAGGTAATGGGACATTTCATAGTTGAGCAATGACTATGTTATTTTATAAGTTCGAAGTTCAAATCCTCATAACAGGTTCGATGAGTTAGGTACGACAATTCACTATTCCATTATCTTAAAAAACCAAAATATAAATAATTGTGGAGATATAAAAGCAACCGCAAGTATCAGTATATGTTGCTAATGTTCCTGTTTTGAACGTGACGTATCTTATTCGATCTAGAGCAGTTGAAAATGATGGTTTTTTCTTGTGTGGCAGCAGTGGAGAGGGGGTGATGTACTTGCAAGGTACTTCAACACTCAAATTACAATATGCAATAAGAAAGAAGAGTATATTAAAGTAGATGCATACTTGAGTGACTTAAGCTTATATTTATAAAATGCATTTACATGCAGGGGAAATAGTATATGAAAAGATACTATTTCATATAACTAAGATTGATAGTTATGAAGGAAATTTGATTCTTAAATATCCTCATTAAAGAGGGGTTCTATTAAGATAAGATATTTATCTTATTGATCAACAAGTAGTTACTTGTTAGATAAATAATTAATTATGAGGGTCACGATAGTTTGAGATCGCGATTGGGCTATTCATGTTGGGCTGCTCTAGATTTGGGATACCACTCTAGAACAATTGCCCCCAACTCATTGTTTTTGATGTGACAACGGAGTGTCAAGGTACTCTAAGCCAAGGCCAATAGGAGCAATTGATGCCCCTAGTCATATGGATCTGTCTAGGGCATTATGGCCATGATTCATTAAATTATAGCAAAAGTTCGTGATCCTGTATTGAAGGTTTTTGCTTTAGTTGCCTTATGTAGAGGGATGTTATGCCGCTATATGTCATGTGGTTTAACAATGCCCCCAAGCTGTTAGGACCCATTATGGTGTAAAGATTGGGGTTCGTTGGAGCGGGCATATGATTTCCACCAAGATCAGGTATCCTTCATTACAATCATTGTGCTGCTGTAGTGAGGCAATGCTCAGTTTACCTTAGATACTTCATCTGAATGCCGAGGTTGTTTAAGTTGCTTAGACAATTGTTCAACGCCCACGTGGCATCCACAAGGTGCAAAATGACCAAGATACCCTTCTTGATAGTGATAGTTGAGGGAATGGTCACTTATAAATAGGGAAGTGGGGAGAATGGCTGTCATTCCCACGCTCCACACTCTCTCACTTCTAATTGTTAAGGTATGTTAAGCTAGGGTTAATGGGAACAATCAATGCCCTTATTCACAAGGATTCGTTTCGAGGTGTTAAGGTCGGGATCCATTTTACGATGAGATACGTAGCACCGTGATTTGGTATCAAAGATTCATGGTTGTTTTCCCTTAGGGGAGGGACATGTTGTAACTTTTGTCGTGTTCCACTATGTAACACTGTGATGCCTTTAAGCGATGAAGACCCGTAGTGGTAGATGACGAGCGCCGAACTCAGTCAAAATTATAACCGAAGTTATTACCTAAGTTTGTAGCATAGTGACAACACCGGATCATCTCCACGAGGATTGTAGATGCAATTTAATCAAATCAAGTGAAAGTTTAGCAAAGGGGGGTTTGACAGTTTAAGATCGCACTTAACAAAATTAAAGGAAGAAATAACAATTAAAGAGCAGTCAATTTAGAAACATATCCAAGATTGGGTGGATTCAATCATAGACCCTTCATAGAACACTTGAAGTGCAATTGAGTTGTTAATTTGGATCTAACCGAGATCTCTGCATCAAATCCAGAATTCATACTAGACGATCGTCTAGAATTCAAGTAACAAGTGATAAACACAAATCCGTAATCACGCCATTCAAGAAGATCTATATTAATTTCAAGTACCAAATTCAATTAACTTAGGCACAAATCAGTAACCTAACCTTTTCAATTCTGTGATTAATTTAGATCAATCAGTTCTAAGTTTCATCACAAATCTCAATCTTCATTTATGTGATTAGTTTAGATCAATCAGTTCTAAGTTTCATCACAAATCTCAATCTTAAACCAAGATCAAATCAGATCAACATAAATAGAATCACCATTCATGCATTCAAGATCAAGAAGAAGAAAGAAGAAGAAGAAAAGAGAAATTCAATTACAAATCAAATACAATACATAACCAAGGTCTCAAGAATCCAAACCACAATCTCTTCAAGAGTTCTAAATTGACCGAAAGTAGCTTAGCCCTCCATTACCACGAAGGGGAGCATCAAAATATACAAAAGCTATAAGAAACTATGAAGAAACAAGAAGAAACTATGAGAGAAATGAAGGAGAATACAACTTGTTATTCATGATAACCAATGGTGCCTTTTATAGAAGTCTAGGGTAACAAAATGACAAAGGGGAGTGGGTGGATGAGTGGGTTGGTGGAGTGGAGTGGTTGAGTGGGTTGGTGAGTGGAGTGGTTGAGTACAAAAATTTCTTGTCTGACTTAAAAGCCAAAAACGACTAACTATACTTCAGATCCATGAAAAGTACTCTTTATGAAAGTTGTAGATCTTTATCTTAGCTATAACATGCATATCTGGATCGTCCAATTTGGCTTCCTACAGCCCAAGATATGACCCAAATACCGCAGGTTGCTCAAACCCAACTTCAGCACCTCTGTTCCGACTTGCAAGCTCAAACTGACCCATTAGAATTCATTTTTTCAAAAAGTGTTCTTCATGAAAGTTATTTATTTGGATCTTAACTATCAACTATCCAAATTTCAGTCCATCTCCAATATTACAGCTTGAGATATGATTTTATGAGTGCACACCATTCGGATTCTAGTGACAGAACCCATATTCCGACTTCCATGTAAATTTAGGTCCCTTAGACATCTGTTTAGGACTTCGAGCTCTTCATCAAAGTTGTAGAGCTTCCTCTTAGCTTTCCGACAAGGTAAAATTCATGATTATCAGATATCAGGAACTCAAGTTATGACCGAAATACAGAAACAGTGTCAAATCTCAATAATGCTGAAAATATTCAATTAGGACCAATTTGAGCTCAAACTCACAAAATCATACCAAACTCAATCAATTAAGAATATGGAGAGTGTAAATGACTAAACATAAGGGTTTTTTAATGAATAAAATATGTGATTATCAAATTCCCCCACACTTAGCTTTTTGCACTCCTGGGTAAAACTCAAGACCAAAACAAGGACATAAGAGATTAACAAAAATTTAAATTCCAACGACATTCAAGAGCCCAAAATTTTACAATCAAGAAGAACAATCAAAGGTTCAAGGGATCAAAACATTCATGAGTTAACAATTCTCCACATCTCAAACTAACAAGCAAGGTATCTTCAACATGAATCGAGAATGATAGATCTTCACAAGATTCCTTCTCAATCTCTCAAGTGTTTAAAAGGTAGGTATTTCACTCAATTCAACCCATGAAAATTGCACTACCATAAGCTTGTTTATCTTCTACTTCTCCACTACTCAAAACACATGCACACACAAATCATGAGGACTTTATTCAAGGTTGTAGAGAGGTCAAGGTAACAGAAGAGGATAAAATGGATATGAGAAGATAGATACCAAAGAGAATAAAAGCAAATGAGAGCTGAGTTCAAATAACAAGCATAAAAGTTCATCCCAACTCTAATGTATATCCCTTTACATATTCATTTCCCAATCCTTATATATATATATATATATATGAACATAACTATATACATACATTTTTCCTTTTTTTTTAAGCACTCTTTCCTTTTTCAACAACCATTTTGTACATACACCCCCACACTTGTTCAAAAACTCATCCATTAACCAAGCTAATGTTCTTTTATTCCCTAAGGTAAAGTAAGAACACGATTTTTCATTTAAGGCACATAATGAGCTAGAAACAAGGAATGGTCAAATAAGCTCAAAGGGGTTAAGTAAAGAAAAATATACAAGGTTGGCAGGAATTAAAAAATTTTTAAGAAGTCAAAAAAGTGCTTGATATCATATTCAAAACAAGGTTGGCTATTTGGTTAAACTAGCTAATTAAGAAAGAGTGCCTCAATCATGTTCATGTATGTAAGTGAAATGTAGCCTCAAAAAGAATCAAAGCAAGTTCTAGAGTGGTCATTAACATGAGTAAAAATCACACAAGAAAGAAGAGAATGGTATAAATGTTGAATCCATCCATTAGGCTCAAAATCTCACAAGGTATGCATCCATCAAACTCAATTCATCAATTCAATCATCCATCACCAAGCATATCAGTTCAAGAAGGGAGAAAAGTTATTCAATCATGCAATGAACCTTTTTTTTTAAACAAAAAAAATGCTAAAATCTCTCCCCACACTTAATATAACATTGCCCTCAATGTGAAAAGAGATATAGAAAAGAGCAACACAACCGATAAGAAGTGAATCAACGCCAAGCGTAAAAGAAGTACCTTTGTCGTGCCGCATCGATCCACGAAAAGAAATCAAATAATAAAACTTTAGTACTTCCACAATTTAATACTAATTAATTACTACCTAAAAAAAAACTCCTTACTCTGCCACCAATTAAGATGCGTCTCAAGAGTAAAATTACTCCTTACTCTGCCATCACTAATTGGTTTAATAAGTCCATGACAATTATATCATGCTTTCCAAACAAAACAACAAATTTTTTTTTTGGGTCAACTATCCTTCCCCCCAACTAGATCACAACATTGTCTTCAATGTTAAAATATAGATGAGTAAAGGATAGAAGATATTACCTGTTGGAGAAAGCTGACACAAATTTAAATAGAAACAAAGTACAATAAAATTAAACCCATTAAAGAGAAAGTTTCAGATCTGGATTTCTTTTCTTGTTACTTCCTTCGCTACTTCCTGTTGACCAATCTATCTGAGCTAATACCTTATCAGGTACATACTCAAAAGCTTCTAATTTATCAATGAGCTCATCAATAGTAGAGGCAGAGATAAGAAGTTGTCTTGCCGAAGGAGTGATAAATTTCTGTTCCACAGCTTTGTCAAGAAAAGATAACAAAAGATTAAAGAAATTATTAACATTCAACAAACCAATGAGTTTATGGTGGATGTTCAGTTCGGCCCGAGAGACAATTTGAAAAATTTCTTCCAAAGTACCAAAACCACTTGGTAAGACAAGAAATGCATCAGAATTGTCAACCATTGTTTTCATTCGTCCATACATGGATGTTACTTGAATTTCTTCTCCAACTGTCTTTCCAGTGATGTTATTTTTAGCTAAAGGTTTAGGAATAACACCTAAAACCTGACTGCCTCCTATAAAAGCGAGTAAAGTGATGTACCCCCCATTAACCCACGACAACCTCCCCCATAAACAAGATGAATATTCCTCGTAGCAAGTGATCGACCAAGAGTGCTAGCTGCGTTTACAAACTCTAATCCATTTCCATAACTCGACCCACAAAAAACACAGACATTTTTTAGGTTACAAATAGAAGGCCCCATTCTATACTCTTCCTCTCTTTGAGTGTTTCTGAGTTGAAGAAAAATAGAGAAAATGGAGTGTTTAAATAAGAAAAAGAATGGAAAGGGGAATAATTGCACCTATAAGGGTAGGTTGGCTGTTGTCAGAAAAGGTTGAAATTAAGAAACACATAATCTCTTTTTTTTTTTTTTGAAAGATAACATGAAGAAGAAGAAGATGATGATGATATGTACAGATTGTTTGTGGATATGACTCACATCTGCCTCTGGTTTAACGTCAAGTAACGGCTTAAACGTCTTCTATAAGTCGATGATAAGCTTCCCATCCAATTTTCTTATAAATTGGCAAACAGGGTCTTTTAGAGTCAAATTCCCAAGACTGTAGCGTTTTTCTTCATCCTTGAAGAGATTCCACAATTTAAGAACTCCACGATGCACCAATCCACAAGAATGCGTCTCAAGAGTCAATAAGATATCATCTAATGACTCCTTACTCAGTCCATTCTTAATGAAGAAAATTTTATCTTCTCTATTGGCGGAAACCATCCCCAAAGTATGACATCACTTGTTACAGTTCCATCGTCCACATTTGTGACAGACTTGTAACCTTTTTGCTCTTCTCCTTTTAGAATATGAACTTCTTCCAAGAGGGCATATATGAGTCAAATGAAATTGAAGACTCACCCGTTAATCGGACCTTTGCTTCAATTATCCAAAGCAGTACATCTTTCGGCATACCTTTGTGCATTAACGGTCTCAATCTTTCACATCGAACTTTATAGATTTTTCTCGAGCATTTTGAGGAAGAGAAGGAAAATGTTTGCTCGGGTTTGAAAGAATGACATCCATTTTGAAGGAGAAGAAGAGTTCGTTATTTTGGGAAACCGAAAAATAAACCGACTTGAGAGTCACTTGAGTACCGTATCCGCCACTTAACCAAGCAACACAAAGAACTCAAGAACTTGGTTTTCCGGGAATGGTTGAGTCTTTGTCCATTAACTTTAAGCGCATTACCATTCCTAGGATCCTCAATATCTACGGCCCCCGGAGGATACACGTGTTTGACAACAAAAGAACCGCGCCACCTAGATCTCAATTTTCCAAGGAGTAGGTGCAGATGATAATCTCAAAGCAGAACTTTTTTGACCAATTTTCGTAGCTTTTGCAAAAGGTGTAATAGACCTTGAATAAAGTAGGCCAATAAAATCCATACTGCAAGATTTTCGCAGTTGTTGTCGCTGAAGAAAAAATGACCTCCACATGCTTCCGAGTGACAAAATTTAATGGCACTACCTACCTCATTGTCGGGCACACAAATTGTTTTTTTTTTTTTCTTTTTTTTCTTTTTTTTTCTTTTTTTTATTTTCCCTTTTTTTTTTATTCATAATGCGGATGGAGAAGGTTCATCACCTCCACTTCTGCATTCTCTGGAAGTTTATGATACTGTTTGAGGCAGTGTCCATTTACGATGAAAGCTTTGGCAGTGACCTCACTTTTAATCTGAATAGCACCAGAAGGAAAAACCTTAGTAACAATAAATGGTCCATCCCATCTGGACCTTAATTTTCCAGGCATAAGTCGGAGGCGGGAGTTATAGAGGAGAACTTTTTGACCAATCTCAAATGTTTTCCTTAGAATCAACTTATCATGGAAGGCTTTGGTCTTCTCCTTATAAAATTTGGAACTTTCATAAGCCTCCAAGCGGATCTCCTCCAATTCTGCATTGCAGTTCTTCCTCTCCATACCTGCTTGATCTGGGTCCAAGTTGCACCTTTTCACCACCCAGAATGCATGATGCTCAATTTCCACTGGCAGGTGGCAGGCTTTTCCAAAAATAATCCGATACGGAGACATCCCAATTGATGTCTTGTAAGCAGTCCGGTAAGCCCATAAAGCATCCTCAAGCCTCTTGCTCCAGTCCTTTCTGTTAGGTTGAACTGTCTTCTTGAGTATCTGCTTGATCTCCCTGTTGAAAATCTAGGCTTGCCCATTAGTTTGGGGATGGTAAGGTGTAGAAACTTTGTGCAAGACCCCATACTTTTTCATCAAAGCTTCCATGCTTCGATTACAAAAATGTGAACCCTGATCACTGATGATGGCCTTCGGAACTCCAAACCTGCAGAAAATCTATGATCTAACAAAATCCACAACAACTTTGGAATCATCAGTCCGAGTAGCTTTCGCCTCCATCCACTTGGATACATAATCAACAGCTAGCAAAATGTAAACAAAACCAAAAGAAACAGGAAAGGGTCCCATAAAATCAATACCCCATACATCAAAAATCTCACAGAACAATAAGGATTTCTGGGGCATCCCATTCCTTCGAGAAATGTTTCCTGTTCTTTGGCATTGATCACAAGATTTACAAAACACATATGCATCATGAAATAGAGTGGGCCAATATAATCCAGATTCCAAAACTTTCCTAGCAGTTTGGGGACCAAAATGACCTCCACATGCAAGTGTATGACAAAAGCTAAGAATAGAACGGAATTCATTATCAGGCACGCATCTCCTAATGACTTGGTCACTACAAAATTTCCACAGATAAGGGTTGTCCCACACATAATATTTTGACTCACTCTTCAATTTATCAATCTGAGCCCTAATAAAATGTGCATGGAAAACACCAAAGAACTAAGAAATTTATCAAATCAAGCAAACCAAGGAGTGTTACCTTGCACTTGAAAAGTGCTCATCGAGAAGACATCATGGATAGGAAAAGTATCTGCCTCCCTTTCAATTCGGCTTAGGTGATCAGCCACTAAATTCTCCGCTCCACTTTTATCACGGATTTCAATGTCGAACTCTTGGAGGAGCAAAATCCACCTAATCAACCTAGGCTTTGCATCAAGTTTCTTCATGAGAAACTTCAGAGCTGTATGATCTGAAAACACAACCACTCTAGAACCAAGCAAATATGATCGAAATTTGTCTAAAGCAAAAATAATTTCTAAAAGTTCCTTTTCAGTGGTGGTGTAGTTGACTTGTGCAGGATCTAAAGTTCTTGAAGCATAGGAGATGACATGAGATATTTTGCCGACCCTTTGTGCAAGAACAGCTCCCAAAGCATAATTAAAGGCATCACACATGAGCTCAAATGGGAGTGTCAATCTGGTGGTGGATGATAGGTGTCTTTGGTCAATGCTTGCTTCAAGTGATTGAAGGCATCCTTGCATTTCTGGTCAAAATGGAACTCCACTTCTTTTTGTAGCAAGTTGGATAGTGGAAGAGCAATTTTGCTGAAATCTTTTATGAATCGCCTATAGAAACCTGCATGACCAAGGAAAGAACGAACCTCCTGCACGCATGTAGGGTAAGATAGGCATGAAATAACATCTATTTTTGCAGGATCTACCTCAATACCCTTGCTAGATATTATATGCCCTAAAACTATGCCTTGCTCTACCATGAAATGACATTTCTCAAAATTCAGAACAAGGTTAGCCTTAATGCATTTATGCAAAACCTGAGTCAAACTATCCAAACATGCATCAAAAGAAGAGTCATAGACAATAAAGTCATCCATAAATACATCCATGCAATTTTCTAAAAGGCCAGAAAATATACTTACCATACACCTTTGAAAGGTGCCTGGAGCATTGCACAGACCAAAAGGCATCCTTCTGTATGCAAATGTGCCAAATGGGCAAGTGAAAGTAGTTTTATCTTGGTCTTCTGGGGCTATATGGATCTGAAAATAACCCGAATATCCATCCAAGAAACAGTAATGCGACTTGCCAGCTAGTCTCTCTAACATCTGATCAATGAAAGGTAATGGAAAATGATCTTTCCTGGTGGCTTGGTTAAGTCGTCTGTAATCAATGCAAACCCGCCAGCTGTTTTGAATTCTTGTGGGTAGTAGCTCATTGTTCTGATTTTCAACTACTGTGACCCCAGATTTCTTTGGAACAACCTGCACGGGGCTCACCCATTTACTATCAGATATGGGATAAATAATGCCAGCTTGCAGTAGCTTGGTAACTTTCTTTTTACCACATCCAGTCGGGGGTTCATCTCCTTTGGGGCTACCGATCTTGGTTTAGTATCTTCCTCCAACAAAATCCTATGCATGCATGTGGAGGGACCTGATACCAGGAAGATCGCAAATGTCCATCCGATGGCTTGTTTATTCGCCTCAAAACCTCGCAGTAATTTTTCTTCTTGATCAAAGTTGCAAATTTTTAGCAACAATCACAGTAGCTTCTCACCATCTTCCAAATATGCATATTTAAGATGGTCCAAGCAAAATCTTTAATTCTAAGGATGGAGGTTTGTATAATGAGGGCAAAGAAGTCGTTTGAAACAACTAATTCAAGTAACATTAAATTCAACATACTCCCGACTCTTATTTTCACATGCTACATCATTCAAGTCGTGTTAACTACATCACCACTCATAAGCGCATAAATCTCAAAGACATGCAAAGACATGGTACAATATCACAGCCAGCACATGTTTCATAGGTAACAGAATCCAGAAAATCAGTAATATCAGGAAATTTAGCATAAATATCAGCATAAGCATCGTCAACTAGCATATCAATCACATCAACATGGAAAACAGAATGCTCCTCTAGGGGATGTCTCATGGCCTCAAAAATGTTAAATTATACCACATCGTCGCCAAATTCCATGGAAAGGGTGCCAGAATACACATCTATCTTGGTCCTGGCTGTCTTGAGGAAAGGTCTACCTAGGATCAATGGAGCATGGTTTGTTGAAGACTCATCTTCCATGTTCAGAATATAGAAGTCCGCTGGAAAAATTAGCTCATTCACCCGAACTAACACATCTTCTAGCACCCTTGCAGGATGAGCAGTGGTCCTATTTGCCAACTGAATCACTATACCAGTAGGTTGCAAAGTACCAATGTTCAAGGACTGATATATTGACATAGGCATGACATTAATCGAAGCACCCAAGTCTAGCATTGCATGTTCAAATTTGGAGTTACCTATCGTGCAAGGAATTGTGAAAGTTCCGGGATCTTTGCATTTTTGTGGCATGTTTGGTAGAATCATTGCGTAAACATTTCTGCCCATGCTTATTTTCTCAAGCACTTAAGTCTTCTCTTGTGAGTACACAACTCTTTGAGGAATTTGACATACTTGGGAATCTGCTTGATTGCATCAAGGAGGGGAATATTGATTTCCACCTTCCTGAACGTGTCCATGACTTCTCTTTCTATTTTTGTTTGCGCAGTATGCTTAGACTGTGTGACTCTGTTTAGAAAAGGTAATGGAATGACCAAATTTGAATTCTCTGCACATTTCTTCTGTGTCACAGATTTTTGGACTGAGCTATCCACTTTCTTCTGTTTCTGGTCACCTTCTGGTTGCTGCACTTGTAGTTCAGGTTGTGGTGGAGTAGGACCGTCAACTTCTCTGCCACTTCTCAAGCTAATGGCACTTACATTGCCTCTTGGGTTATTGACTATTTGTGAAGGCAATTGGTTCGACCCTTGACTTTTCAGCTCACTCAGAGTGGTTGCCATCTGCCCAATTTGAGTTTGTAAATTCTGGATGGTGGCATTGACATTCTGCTGAAACTGTTTCATCAAGTCTTCGAAAGGTGGCTCAGTTGGAGTGGCTGCTGGAACAGGCAGCTGGAGGGGCTGCTGCATGGGTGGCGGCGCAGGTTGTGCTTGCCTAAATGCAGGTGGTTGGTACTTGTTGCTAGGGCCTGTAGCTTGGTATCTAAACTGCGGTTGCTGCTGTTGGTAGGGTTGTTGTTGTTGTTGACCAGAATTTCCATATCTCAGGTTGGGATGGTCCCTCCAGCCAGGGTTATAGGTATTAGAAAATGGATCATATCTGGGCTGCTGCTGTGATTGCTAATATTGGGGTCTACCAGGAAAAATGCCAGCTGCTGCAACAGATTGCTCTGGAAAAATAAAACCACTATCCTGAAGTGTGGGGCATGCATCAGTAGAATGAGATGAACAAGAGCAAATGCCACACACACTTACTGACCCATCTGCATTGGTGCTTGTTGTCCCACTGCTAACTGCCTCACCAAAGAAGTCAATTCATCAAGTCTGTGTTCCATTCTCTGTTGGTCTACATGAGATGATTGAATCTCATTGACTTCTCTAGTTGAGGTAATAATTCGTGTGCCAAATTGTTGGGTGTTGGCTGCCATGTTTGCTATCAAATCTCTCGCTGCTGTAGGGGTCTTGTCTACTAAGGCTCCTCCAGAGGCAACATCCACATTGCTTCTGTCATTTGGCAGCAAGCCTTCATAGAAATATTGAATTAAGAGTTGATCGGTGATTTGGTGGTGGGGACAGCTCGAGCACAGCTTCTTGAATCTTTCCCAATATTCATGCAAGGTCTCTCCTGTCATTTATCTTATGTCACAAATATCTTTTCTAATGGCAGCAGCTCTAGAGGCAGGGAAAAATTTCTCTAAGAATAACCGCTTCATGTCAGTCCAACTTGTTTGAACCTGGTGAAAGATAAAATAACCAATCCTTGGGTTGTCAGACAGAAGTGAGAAAGGAAATGCCCTCACTTGATGTGCTTTCTTCGAGATCCCATGTGGCTTCATGGTTAAACAAACCACATGGAACTCCTTTAGATGCTTATGGGGATTCTCATCTGCAAAACCGTGAAACTTGGGCAACAAATGTATCAATCCAGATTTTAACTCAAAATCAAAGCATTAAGATCCTGGGTATTGAATACACAAAGACTGGTTAGTTATATCGAGCAACAAGTTCCTTAAGAGTTCTATTCTGTATGTTATTAGCCATGGTTTCAGAATTATTCAAGATCTCAAGTTCACTCCCAATATTAAGATCAAATTCAGAAGTAATTCTTGCACTTGGCCTACGAGCTTTAATCAACCTATGCAAGGTTCTATCAATCTCAGGATCAAAGTCAACCAAGTTATCAGGCTTGGACCTAGTCATGCATCATACAAAAATAAATAAATAAGCAAAATATACTAGACAATGGATAAAAATGTTAGAAAAGTTAAAAAACAAAAGTTAGTAAAAACACTTAAAATGAAAAGATTACACTTACTAATCCCTGGCAACGGCGCCAAAATTTTGACGAGCGCCGAACTCAGTCAAAATTATAACCGAAGTTATTACCTAAGCTTGTAGCATAGTGACAACACTGGATCATCTCCACGAGGATTGTAGATGCAATTTAATCAAATCAAGTGAAAGTTTAGCAAAAGGGGATTTGACAGTTTAAGATCGCACTTAACAAAATTAAAGAAAGAAATAACAATTAAAGAGCAGTCAATTTAGAAACCTATCCAAGATTGGGTGGATTCAATCATAGACCCTTCATAGAACACTTGAAGTGCAATTGAATTGTTAATTTGGATCTAACCGAGATCTCTGCATCAAATCCAGAATTCATACTAGACGATCGTCTAGAATTCAATTAACAAGTGATAAACACATATCCGCAATCACGCCATTCATGAAGATCTATGTTAATTTCAAGTACCAAATTCAATTAACTTAGGCACAAATCAGTAACCTAACCTTTTCAATTCTGTGATTAATTTAGATCAATCAGTTCAAAGTTTCATCACAAATCTCAATCTTCATTTATGTGATTAATTTAGATCAATTAGTTCTAAGTTTCATCACAAATCTCAATCTTAAACCAAGATCAAATCAGATCAACATAAATAGAATCACCATTCATGCATTCAAGATCAAGAAGAAGAAAGAATAAGAAGAAAAGAGAAATTCAATTACAAATCAAATACAATACATAACCAAGGTCTCAAGAATCCAAACCACAATCTCTTCAAGAGTTCTAAATTGACCGAAAGTAGCTTAGCCCTCCATTACCACGAAGGGGAGCATCAAAATATACAAAAGCTATGAGAAACTATGAAGAAACAAGAAGAAACTATGAGAGAAATGAAGGAGAATACAACTTGTTATTCATGATAACCAATGGTGCCTTTTATAGAAGTCTAGGGTAACAAAATGACAAAGGGGAGTGGGTGGATGAGTGGGTTGGTGGAGTGGAGTGGTTGAGTGGGTTGGTGAGTGGGTTGGTTGAGTGGGTTGGTGAGTGGAGTGGTTGAGTGGGTTGGTGAGTGGAGTGGTTGAGTACAAAAATTTCTTGTCTGACTTGGAAGCCAAAAACGACCAACTATACTTCAGATCCATGAAAAGTGTTCTTCATGAAAGTTGTTTATTTGGATCTTAACTATCAACTATCCAAATTTCAGCTCATCTCCATTATTACAGCTTGAGATATGATTTTATGAGTGCACACCATTCAGATTCTAGTGACAGAACCCGTATTTCAACTTCCATGTAAATTTAGGTCCCTTAGACATCTGTTTAGGACTTCGAGCTTTTCATCAAAGTTGTAGAGCGTCCTCTTAGCTTTCCTACAAGGTAAAATTCATGATTATCAGATATCAGGAACTCAAGTTATGACCGAAATACAGAAACAGTGTCAAATCTCAATAATGCTAAAAATATTCAATTAGGACCAATTTGAGCTCAAACTCACAAAATCATATCAAACTCAATCAATTAAGAATATGGAGAGTGTAAATGACCAAACATAAGGGTTTCTTAATGAATAAAATATGTGATTATCAGTAGAATATCTGAGATCCATCATCAGGGTACATTGTTGTTACCGAGATCAAGAACTCATTAGTGTGGCTGTTGTAGAGCTTTAGTGAAGTGACACTTGGCTTGCCCAAACATTTCGTCTAGGAGCCAATGTTATTTTATCTATCTGACGGATGGGGTGGTAGAAGCAATAAGCCCTAATGGCTACCTTTGGCATTTGAGTCGAGATCTATAATAACACGTTAGCAAGGATCCGTGATGGACTATTTAGAGTGCCCCTAATAGTGGGTGGTAGTTGAGACTTTATATGAGGCTCGTGGGAGAGCTTTCTTCCACTTTTTACTTTTCCATACTCTTTCATAACTTAAGTTTCCATTATATATTGAAACTGGGCCACAAAATCTCTTGAGGTTTTTGGGGTTTAGGAAGGTTTGATTATGATAATATCTCGAAATAGGAGAGTCAACTGAGAGTTTCATACTTGGGTGACATATATTATCTCGATGTGGGAATGACCACTTTAAGGGCTTCGTATTTGGGCATAAGTAAGTGGTATTAAGCGGTCTTCTGGGAGTGAACCAAAGTAGGAACGTTGGCTTAGGAGTTCCTTACTTGGTGGGTTTAACTGAGGCAACCATAGTTCCTTAGTTGCTTTGTATAGCTCTATTTCTTTTAAGTGTTTTAGTACTAATCTTTTAGAGGAGCTGTAACATCCTAATACCAATATCTCAGTATATATGTCATACAAGGAGATACTTAGCATTACAATGTCACTACATACATACTAATCATATACTTATATCTATAATGTTCGTTGGAAACACTATAGAGAGTCATATGAAATGCGGATATACAATATTTATACCATAATGCATCAAGGTACATATAAATTATTAGCCTTAGTAAAGGCTTGAAGTATTACATAACTTTATTTATTTCAAAAGGAATACTAATAAGTACAACAATTGAAATATAAAACATAAACTAAATATAATCTTTAGCTTCTTTCTTCTTCTTACTCTTGGAAGAAGTTTCACTTGGAATTACATAATACACAGCGAGGTGAGAAACTACATTCTCAGTATGAGTAATCAAAACCAGACATATATACATAGCATAGATAAACATAATCTTAATATCTACTAAGAAAATATGTTTAAAGCGTCTACAAGGTCTAACTATTGCATTTAGATAAGCCAAGTTAACATACATCTCATACATACATCTAGTTCAACTTAGAACCAAAAATGTAAGTCTTAGAAATTACTGGTTTCATGTGTTATTTTATGGCAAATAGAGGTTTCTCCTCACATCACACATATCCTAGCACATGAGAAGTTCAGTCTAAATCCTGATTCCGAAGAACCTTATGGACCCCTACTTATCTCTTCTGGCCTTGGCACTAACGAAATATCAGGGTTATGTCATTCCTCAATTGAGTCTATCAGACACCTTTCAATCTCTCTTGGCCTTCATGAATGACTATTAAAGGATACTCACAAAATCCACATTACCAATCTTTCCCATACATACTAGGTATAGTTCTCCTCTTGAGAAATATCTCTATTTGTGCCTTAGCATACTTTAGGAAACATATACTAATGATCCCATCTAGTCAAGAACTTCAAAACATCAAAAATAATATTTTTGAAGATTTTGACTTTAAACATAGACCATGTCTTATTACACGGCCCCCCATGTCTTGCTCTGTTACCACTATTCATAAATTAGAATAGGCAGAGAGGGACACAACCCCCCCCGGTGTCTTCAGACACGGGCCGTGTCTCTGAACTAGACCAATTCTGCAGCTCATTTGCAGAATCGTGGTACTGTTTCATTAGTTCTTTTCTTGGATTTTAGTCATTCTAATTCAGTTTCTAAGTGATTTTAAGTCTCTAATTAGTTCTTAAACATATAGGGATCATCAATCACAAACTTAAATCTCTTAATCTGGATTAATGCACCAAAATCACCTATAGGATGACCTAACCCCCCTTTTGTGAATCCAAGGTCCAAATGAGATATTTAAAGCTTCTAACTTCAATTAATGCTATGAATAAGTCATAAATGACCAAAGGAACTCAATCATGCAAGCAAAACTCATCAAACACCTCAAGAACACAAAATGACCTATTGAGAACCAAAGTGCATCAATGGAGAAAAGAGTGAAAGGAAGTGAAGATGAACTTAAAAACCCCTACCTTTTCAGCTGTGTAGAAGATTCAAGCTTGGCTAGATCTCACACCTTAGCTTTTCCTTTGGCTTTCCACTTTCTCTCTTCCTCCTCCTTAGCCTTTTCTTCTCATTCTTTTTTATTTTCTCTTGGCAACATTTTTGTTTCTGCTTTGTGAAATAGTTTAGCCGTGAGAGAGGCCTTATAAAGGTGAAACTAAAGACTCATATGTCCTTTAGGCTAAAACTGATAAAATCTCGATATGCTAAAAACACCCAGATTTAGATAAATCCAGATTTTTAATTTCTAACAAATTTAAAATAAATATTAAGATTCATATAAAAATTCGTTTCAATATTATCTGATATTTTCATATTTGCTACAATTCAAACTGGCTATAATTAGACAATCAGTATGCCTAAAAATGTCAAACTAGCTCAGTTTGCCTTGAAACTTTATCTATAACTTGTTCTTCATATTTGTGACCTAGAAATAAATTATCCATATTTATTTCCCTCTCCTAAGTAATTTATGCTATTATCTGAGTCATTTTAAGTTACTTTTCACAGTCCAAGTTGCAACTAAGTACCTAAATTAACTTAGATTGTCACAAATATAAACATACATGCTAAGCAAGTCATATGCTACCTTTTGAACATATAAACAAGTCTAACATAACATTTAGGGTATTACAGGGGTAAAGTCCCTCGGCAAGTCGGAGTATTGTCCAACTGTATATAAGTTTGGGAGTAAGGTCCTTTAGTCCGAAGTGGAATCCCGGCTTAGAAAATGAGATGAGAACATTCCTGAATCCAGAATAGGAATCGCAAGTAGGATCCTTACACTTGATATATTTTTAATGTCCATGCATGAGGACTTTGAATTCTTGAGTCATGGCGTAGCAATTGTAGGGGAAGTGATGGTTTCTTAGGCCTCGAGAAGCCGGCCATAGGCAGCATTGTGGGCTCGTTAGGAACATAGAATGGTTATATTGGATGATAACCTCGTGGATCTCGATGAGGCAGTGATGGATGACTTCGTGGGTTTTCTTGGAAATTAAAACGTCTGAAGTGGGATGGTGATCCTTACACCATGATGAGGTAGCCACAAATAGCCTTGCGACAAAAGAACCAAGAGTACATGATGCGAGTTGTCGTTCTCTAGTGTTTAATTAGAGTGTTTAGGGGGATGCAAATCTCGCTCTTATAGGATCAGAGCTTGGGGTGTAGACCACACGAAACATGACAGGGTGGTCAAAGAGTGAAGACCCTGTGAATCGTGGTAGGGCGGCCATAGACGGCCTTGGGGTTTGTGCTTTTCATGTTTGACATGGGTGAAAACCCAACAAGCATTGGCAAAGCAGCCTAAGTGACCTTGGGGTGCATTAAGATTAAATAGGCATTTTAGTGAGGTGAGAACCTCGTTAACCATAGTAAGGCGGCCATATATGGCCTTAAGGGTTGCCATAAGATAACGACCACGTATTTCAGGATGAAAATCCATCGAATCTTGCCAACATGGCCACAAACTCCCTTATGGGTAGCGCATAAGATAACGAGCATGTATCTTAGGATGAAAATCCCTCGAACCTTGCCAAGGCGGCTATATATGGCCTTATAGGTAGCATATAAGATAACAAGCATGTATTTTAGGATGAAATTCCCTTAGACATTACCAAGGCAACCACAGATGGCTTTGTAGGTGGCATTTTTTAGGGAACTATAATCCTAAGATCCTTGCCAAGGTAGCGCGAAGCTACTTGGGGATTCAAGTTCATTGAGATTAATTAAAGATCTTATATAGGATGGGATAGAGATCAATCGTCATTATCAGGATCTTCTTCTTTTGATTCGATGAGGCATTAAGCCAAAGACTAGCCAAATTAAAGTCGTATAGGGATATTGGCAAAGGCAAAGTTTTATTTGGCGAAGTTGAGATCAAGGCAAGGTATGGTGGAGATGAAGTCTTGCTGAGGTACTGGTCAAGATGAGATCAAGCTGAGGTACTGGCCAAGATGAGATTGGGCCGAGGTATTGGTAGAGGCGAAGTCCTACCGTGGTACTAGCCGAGATAAAAATAAGTTAATGTACAACTCATGGATGCGAATTCTTGACAAGGTACTACCCGAGATAAGATTGAGCCGTGGTACAACTTGTGGATGTGAAGTCCTACCAAGGTACTAGTCGAGATAAGATCTGACCAAGGTATTAGCGGAGGCGAAGTCTTATCTAGGTGCTGACCGAGATGTAATCTAGACAAATCGTATCCTCTAAATTGGTATGATGGTTAGGTTGCGTGGAGAAGCATGGCTGAATAGGGGCCCCATGAGATGATGTGTGCATTCATGCCCATACACCGCTTATGTGATTGATATCGCATTAAAGATTTCAAGTTGGTTCTCGGCAGGCTGAAAATCTCTGCTTTGGAGACTTTGGTGCAGCAATTCTTGATTGACCTTTCTTAGTCAAATAAGTTTGTGGATGATAACCATGCATCACTGCTTTTATGATATGTAAAAGATATATGATAAATATGCAAGATATGAGAGATATTTGTTTTTAATAGGAAATTAAGAAAGTCATAAAGAGTCTATAAGGGTTTGTTGTTAAGCTAGTTCTTGTAGATTATAAGTATGTATATTAGGGAATTGTTTGAGGTATGAGAATGAGAAAGAAGAAATTGTGAGTAGTGCTACGATGGAGGATTTACAACTTTATTTTCAAAAATTGCATTAGAAGATAGTATGCAATTTTGTTTGTGCAAAAATTGCCTTAATAGAGGGTTTGCAACTTTGTGATCCTTAAAAGTTGCATTCTGCACAAAAGGTACCTTGGAGGAGGATTTGCATCTTTATTTGTGCAAAAATTGTAGTGTGAGAGGGTTTATAGATTTATCCACACAAAAGTTATATTGTAATTTTATTCATAGTGAAATTGATCTCTTTTTATCGGTGGATATAAGCATGTTGATCGTATCATGTTAAATCTTGTGTGTGATTTATTTGTGATGTTTACCATATTTATAAGTATTTATACAAGCATGTATAGAAGGATATGTGATATTCCTTTTACGATAAATACATATATAGTGCAGTTTAGCATACCACCATTAGATAATGAGGGAATTGTATAAATTCTAATTTAAAATTTACTTGAGTTGAGTTAAATCACCTAAATAGCAGTTCTGTGAATATGGTTTCTTAATTTCTTTTATCGTTAGAAACTTAAAACTTTACGCTCATGACCACTTTACAGCAACTATATACTGTCGCTAATGAGATATTATTTCTTTTTTAAAATATTTAAAAAGTATGAACACACACATACCAAACTGTCATTTTTTTAGTCCCTGTTTAAAATTCATAAGTAACAATGGAAAGATGGATTGATACATACTATATTACCAATAAACTTGTAATTAACGTGGGAGCATATATATCGTCTTAAGAAGATATGTAGAGAATAAGATTTAAAGTATAGAACTAATGATTTGTTCTTACAATAGTTTATTTCATTCATTTATTATTACCATTTTTAACTCACATATCTTTCGCCTGTCCTATGTGTAATACTGACCCAGAATATGTGCTTATAGTTAGTTTTCCCCATCTGATCTCTTGACACGGGTCTTTTCATGGGCAAGAGACATGAAGTTGGGGTTAGAGATGGTAGGAAACCCTTAAACATTGTAGCAATAGCAAGGAGTTGTTGACAAAGCTATTAGAATCAGAGTTTGGAGAAAAAATGAGCTTCATGTTTTGTTAAGTTACCATGCATACTGGATATATATATACAAGAGGAGAGGTTTATGATTATCACCATAGTCTCAACGTACATGAATGTAAGCTATCTAATAGTCTATAACTAAGAGAAAGAGTAACTACCAAATAACTAATCTAACTCAACTCTAATAGTTAACAGAATAAATGTAATATAAACTATTAATACTCCCCCTCATGGGTGGTATATGTCAAGGATTTCTATCTTGGACAAGATGACATAGTTAGTAATGATGTTAGCAAGATGATGGTTAGTCTTCACATGCACTAGTTTAACCAAATCAGTAGTCACCTTTCTCTCTGACAAAGTGGTAGTAAATGTTGTTATGCTTAGTTCTTTCGTGGAAGGTGGGGTTAGAGGCTTTATGGATGGCAACTTGATTATTACAGAAGACCATGATTGCTATGGTAGGTTGATTTTTTTTATTCCCAAGCAATCAAGGAATTTCCTCAGAAAACATAGTAGCTTATTGTAGATTTTTTGGTGTCAATACTGCTACCCTAGTCAGCATCAACATAAACTTTCAAAGCAAGATCAGAGGAAGGGGAAAATAAGAGACCTTGATCAGGTGTGCCTTTGAGGAATCTTAGCAGCTAATGAACTACAGCCAAGGGGGAAGTTCTTGGTTTAGACACGAATTGGCTAAGTTTATTCACTGTGAAGGCTATGTGCGGCCTAAAAATTATAAGATACAGTAACCAACCATTGACTCTTTTATAGGTTGAGTCATCTGGCAATAGTTCCTCATCCTCCATGCTCAATTTGGAATTTTGGTCCGTAGGAAATGCTGCTAGCTTGCAACTTAGAAAATCAGTATTATTCTCTAGTAAGGTGAGGGTGTAATTCCTTCGTGATAGATAAATACCCTTACTGGATTGAGCTATTTCCAGACCAAGAGATCTTTAAGCTTGAAGGTGGATTGCAAAAAGGACTTCACCTGGGATATTGCATTAGAATATGAACTTGCAATGATAATATCATCAACATATACAAGCAACATAACTAAGGAGGATCTATATTGGTTAGTGAAGAGTGAATAATCTGCTCGTGACTATTTGAAACCATGAAGCAATAAAGCAGTAGAAAAGTTAGTGAACCATTGTCTGAAAGCACTACAACAAAAAAGTCATTTAGCAGCAATAAATATGCCTTTTAGCGGTAATAAGAATTATCGCAAAAACATTTATCGATAATTAATTATTTGTCACTGTATCTAGTGTCGATAAAGGTTTTACTGGCCATTATATAGAGTGCTGATAAAGACTCCTTTTATAACCGGTAAAAGTATGTCATTTTAGCGGTAATTATTTGCAAACAATTGTAATAGCGACTAAAATAGCCCCAGGTTTGCCTTTTTTAATGTCTTGAACAACCTTTGTTATTGTCAGTAAAAACTCATTTTATTGTCAGTAAAAAATATGTCTTTTATCAGTAATTATAATGGTGGCTAAAATAGTTCTATGTTTGCCTTTCTTCATGTCTTTAACGACCTTTGTTATTGTCGATAAAAAATGTTATACATGTTCTTTTTTGGTACAAAAATGTTATGCCTATTTGCCATTCAAGGTGAGATTTCAATGTCATTAACAAAAAATTTAGTGATAATAATATTTTTCCCTAAAGAACTTAAATCATAACATACAAATGTTTTTAAATACAACATACTAGAATTCATTTTAAAAAGTAAAATATATTTCATGAAATCCACAATAAAAAAGAACATCCATAACTTTATAGTGTCAACAACAAAACATAAAAAGTACACCATCTAATAACTAGTGTTATCAAATAGTCATAGTACAAGATAGTAGGTAGTCCATAAACAAATCTTTAACTCTTGATCATAATGAAATCTTTCACATGCAAAATTTCTCAAAATCATAGTGTATGACCTACAATGATAAAATAAAAATAATGTGTCATTCAGATATAATTCATCAACCTTAGTTAGAAAATACCAATGAAAGTTAAAATATATAATAATATGTCCAAAATTAGTTAGCAAAAATTCATTTTAATTACAAATCTATAAAAAATTTCTCATACAATGCAACATAGAAAAGTTAACTAAAAGTACAAATCTAAAACAAAGATGTCTAGCTATATGCCTATACCACACAAGAGCATGAGTCTAGTGTTAAATACTTAACAACACTACAACAAGATTGGCCTATAGTGTACTTTAAACCATACAGAAGTGTTGCCTTTGATTAAGGCTATGCTTTTTGGCCCTAATACAACACTTTTAGAGGGGTGGCCTATTCTGGCGTGGCCTATTATCTATGGCTATGCTTTTTCAACATCAAAGGCAACACTTATTTTCTTTAAACTATGGGTACGCTTATAAAGTGTTGCTCTTTTGGCAACACTTACAAAGCGTTCCTCTATGTCAAACTCTATGGGTACACTTGTAAAGCGTTTCCTTATGTCAAACGCTATGAGTACACTTGCTGGCACTCCTCTTCCTATCTCCATTCATTATGAAAAATTGAGAAAATTAAACTGACTAAAGTATTGACTTCTATTGCTATTAGATTAGCTAAATTTCATATAAAACCATGCAGTGACAATGTTATTTGTGATTTCATCCTGAGATTATTATAGACAAGAAATGATTTTGCTAGTTTCTTTGTAGTTGAGGGTCATTGGTAGGCAGAGCTTGTGGAAAGTTTCTCCTGGAGATGCAGAATGACTTCTAAGATTTGAAGTTGGTGATTGGGTATGCTCAAAACCAAGCCTGGGAACCAGACCAAGTTATGACTGGAGTAGTGTTGGGAGAGAAAGTTTAGTTGTTGTGCATAGTGTACAGGATTCTGGATACTTGGAGTTGGCTTGCTGTTTTCGTAAAGGAAAATGGATCATTCATTATACAAACATGGAAAAGATTCCTAGCTTTAAAGTCAGGCAGTATGTTAGGTTCCGAACTGGTTTGGTTGAACCAAGGTGGGGTTGGAGAGGAGCTCAGCCTGAATCTCAAAGGGTTATAACCAGTATTCATGCTGATGGAGAAGTCAGGGTCTCATTCTTTGGTTTATTAGGACTTTGGAGAGGAGAGCCTTCGGACCTATAGATTAACCAAATGTTTGAGGTGGGAGAGTAGGTGAAGTTGAAAGATAATACAAATAATTGGAAATCAATCGGGCTAGGTAGTGTTGGTGCTGTACAAGGAATAGGGTAAGAAGGAGATGAATTGGACAGAAGCACTTATGTTGGCTTTTGTGGGGAGCAAGAAAAGTGGGTAGGACCAAGTTCTCATCTTGAAAGAGTTGACAAACTCTTTGTTGGATAGAAGGTTAAAGTTAACTAATATATAAAGCAACTAAGATTTGGGTGGCCAGGACACACCCATGCTAGTATTGGAATTATACAAGCAATTGATGCTGATGGAAAGCTTCGTATATACACTCCAGCAGGGTCAAAAACTTGGATGTTGGACCCATCAAAAGTGGAGGTGGTAAAAAAGAAAGAGCTCTGTATTGGAGACTGGGTAAGGGTTAGAGCATTAATTTCAACCCCAACACACCAGTGGGGGGAAGTAAGTCATTCAAGCATTGGGGTGGTGCATCAGATGGAAGATGAGGATCTGTAGGTGGTGTTCTATTTTATGGAGAGGCTATGGCTTTGTAAGGCATGGGAAATGGAATGGGTTAGGTCATTTAAAATGGGGGACAAGGTAAGGATCAAAGAAGGACTGGTGACCCCATGGTGGGGATAGTGAATGGAGACACATGCCAGCAAGAGACATGAATATCAAAGAAACATATATCATTGAGCAAAAGCAGAACCTTTAAGCCTGCATATAACTTTTTGACTAAATGAACAGAATAAGGTTCAACTCTTCAACAAACATTCAGAAATTGTCAACAAAGTATGCCAATAGGTTTTCCTAGGAAAGCTAGGAAAGAGAGAGTGATGAAAGAGGAATTGTTTTGTGGGAAGAGTTGTAGTTGGAAATGTGTTCAGAGTTCCAGAATGGAGGGAATAGAAAAAGTGTTCCAGCGGGCAAAATTCATTATGTTTACTAATTAGAGGCCACTTGTTATATTTGCTACCAAAATTAGAATTTTTAGTGGCCATTGTTCATTTGTTGGAATATCATCAATTTAGAAAATATATTACCGGCAATTAGTGCATGGCCGCTAAAGAATTGTCACGAAAGCCCCTTTTTGTTGTAGTAAAGCTTGTTTTAGCCCATAGATGGACTTATTGAGTTTACATATATAGTTCTCCCATTGGTTAGGATATCTTAGAAGAAGATCCATGTAGACCTTCTCAAAGAGATCTCCATTTTAGAATATATTAGTTATATTTAACTACATTAACCTCCATCCCTTAATAGCAGCAAGAGATAACAAAAGCACGACAGTTATGAGCTTGGCAACTAATAACTCTATGAAATGGAGTTAGTCCTCCTTTCTTTAGGAGGTTAATTCAATTGTTCATCCAAGTTTTCTATGATTTTTTATAGGATTTAGACCCAATATGGAAACTATGAGCTTACATCTCTTTTAAACTAAAGATTGGTCTTGATTTGATTCATTGTTGATAAAACCTAAATTGCTTAAGAAACTTAAGATTCTCTTGTAGAGTTTTAGTGATTGTTTTGTTGATTTTTCCAAGATCATGGACTAAGAAGAGCCAAGTAAGATAACTAGGAGGTGAAATTAGATAAGGAGGCAAGAAAACAAAGGAATTTGGACTAGGAATCCACGCCAAGGTGTGGCCCTTACAACTGGTATGCACGTTTAGGACAAAGAGCCGAACCACTTCTAGGCATGTTTAACCAGCCTAGATCTGTGACTTTTCATGTATTTTTACATATTGTGTAATTAGAGACTCATTTAGTGTTTTAACCCCAAACTTAGAGAGGAAAGCTTTGGTTTTGTGAGATTTAGATCTAGAGAGAATTTCCATTCAAGATTGAAGGTCAAGGCTCAAGGAGGAAGAGATTCATCTCTCAAGCTCATCATCTCTAGTTTTTTTCTTCTTCTTCTTTATTCTTTTATCTTGTTGTCTTAGAATGGGTTTCTTTTTAGTGATAGATCCTTTATTTTTAATGGGTTTCTAAACTTATAACTAGGGGATCTTTTGATTCCTATACTATGAATCGTGGATTATTATAGATCTTTCATGAGTAATTGTTAATTAATGCATTTTTCTTCATCCAAATTTTTACTTAATTTGTGCAATTACTTGATCACCAATTGACTTGGGGCTTTTCCTTAACCTAGACATATGAATAGGATTTTAGGACCAAGGTTTTGGGTAATGCACGTTCAATTTCTCTTGCATGAGTTAGGTGTGTTGATTTACTAATGAGATAAATACATACCCATTGACCATGTATAGCTTACGTTTGAAACAAGTGCTTAAGGAGTTGAAATCACTGTAACTCACATGGATACATAGTGATTTAGGTGATGAATGCATAATCAAGTGACTTGGGCATAGGCATCTTGAAAACATTAGGTTTCAGCTAATGATTTTGGTTCATTAACAATTATTTGTGCAGTTTACAAAGTCCAAGTGAAGTAGTGGGTGAAGAAAGACCAGCTAGGCCTTTTAAACCATTGTTATCTCTTTACTCTTTATGTGTTGTGTGTGGATACCTTCATTACTCGTGATTTTCCTTATTGTTCTTAATCTTGTGTTTCTTAAGCCTGAACAAGGTAATTAACTAATCGATAACACATTTACTAAATTCAATCCCTTGGGACATGACAATACACTCTATTACTTGTTCAACTCATGCACTTGTGGATTTCCAATAGCAACTGGGGAAAAGATCTATGTGAAATCAACTCTAGCTTATTAGGTATACCCTTTGGCTAATAATCTAGCCTTATATCTGTCCACTTGTCCATCTAGTTGGAATTTCATTTTGTAAACCCACCTAGAGAGCCTATGGTGTGCTTAATAGGGGAAGAGGTGTTGCTGGACTCTATCCTGCAGTTTAGATGCCATGACTTAATCCCATTTAAGGAATTTCATAGCTTAATGATAGAATTAAAGATAAATTAGACTTTACCTTTGTAGTTTCATGCTTTTTCAATCAATCCTCCTCTACTTTTTTTTTCTTTTGTTTCACTTAACCCTCCTCAACTTTGGTTTAAGTTGAAAACATTAACATTTTGGTTAATTTTATTAGCAGTTATTGTTTATTTTACCTATTACCCCCATGTGGTTTAACACTTTCTTAACCTACCCCCTAAAGTTTTTCTAAAGTTTTTTTTAATCACCAAACCCCCTAAACTTTAAGGGGTAATTTGAAAAAGTATTAAATTGTCGTTAAAGTTAACCAAAAGTTAATGTTTTTAACTTAAACTAAAGTTGAGAGGGGTTAAGTGACACAAAAAAGGTAGAGGGAAGTTATTTGAAAAAGCGTGAAATTACAGGGGGCAAAGTGTAATTTACTTTAGAATTAATTTTGGTTTAAGGACAATGGCAATTTGGAAGATAGATTTTGCATATTATGAGAACAATTTGGCATAGGATAGGTAGTTAGAGATATGATAGCTAACAAATAACTAATTTAACTAATTTCTAACAATAACCAAAATAAATTGTAATAGTATTAGCATAGTTAGAGTATGGTTGGAGTTAGTTAGCTTAGTTAGAAGTTAGTTAAGATTAGTTTGTTGAGTTAGAAAGTTAGTTATTAATTAGTTAGTTGCTTTCTCTGGTTATATATAAGTCATGTGATTGACTTGTATACACTTTTTATCATTTAGTAAATTCCACATTTCCATTTCTTATTTTCTTAACTCTCTTTAGCTCTTGCCATGTTTCTCAACATGGTATCAGACCTGCCATGTTACCCACCATGAGGTGGTTTTATCTTCCACTGCACTGAGTTCATGTGGAACTCACACTACAAGAAATTTGAGTTTTAGCGATGAGTTTTTTCGGCAGATTTGTGGCCATCAGTAATACAGGTAATTTCTGATAGACAAATCTGCCAAAAAATTGAATGTCAAGTAAAAATAATTTTTGATGAGTTTTTTTTTCATTTTTGATGGCAAATCTGTTGATAAATGTACTAGTTACTTTTCTCAAAGTTTTTTGGCATATTATTTCCACCCAAAAATTTCTCCAACTTTTGAGGAGGAATGCCATCCAATTTCAAGCCACAAGAATACTCTAGTAAATGAACCGATTACGTATTTCAAGATTTTTGACAAATTAGCCATTGAAAAGTCAAAGATTTTGCTAGTAAAAGTTTCTAATGGAGACTAATTAGTCGAAACTTTTTTTTATGAGAAACACACGCAGATGCTTCCCTTCCATTTTTTCACTTTCTCTCCTATGCTAGCCATTACATCCTCCGTCCTCCCATACTAGCCACACATCCCAACACAGCCACCACGCCTCTTCCATACCAGCCAACAAAGGCTTACCTGCAGCTATCCCAAACCAACACGGTCACTATGTCCTCTGTCATTCTTGCTAGTTCTAACCTCACCAATGCCTTCGTTGTCGTCACCTATATCGGCCTTCATCGCAACCACCGCACCACCTTTCTTTGCCAATGACGATACCTGTCGACTGCGATCTTGACTACGTAAACAGTCATTGTCACTCCATCATTGTTGCGTCCACACACTAACGCCACTGCGTCAGTTCCAGCTCCAACATGGCACAAACTACAATTGTTACTCTTGCTACCTCACACTACCATGTTCATCATCACCATTTCCCAACGTGGTGGTGTGTAGGTAGCTTATGTGAACCTAACCCAAGTCGTCGCATCTCTGAACATGGACGTGGGCATGGTGCATAGGAGACGTGAATGCATGGTGCATAACCAGTATATTTTTTTGTTTAATTTTTATTTGAATGTTATTTTTGTTTATTTGTTTATAATATGTATATGCATGCATGTATGCATATGGTGTTTATATTTTGAAAATATATGTTTATGTTTATATTTGAATGTATGTTTATATATATAGTATATTGTTATTTTTGATGTTTGTGTGTTGGTATGATAGATGATAATTATTATGATAGTATAAGATTTGAATAATAATATTACATTGTGTAAGACTAATATTACTTTATTATAAGAATAATATAGTATTATGTGGTAATTTTAAAATTTACAAATGGTGACAAAAATTAGTAATATAAATTTTTTAAAGTTTTAAGTGAGGAGTTTGATAAATTATTTAATTTGATAATTTATATATTAAATTAAAATAATTAATAATTAATATTAATAAAATATAAAAACATATAATATGAAATAAAAGAAATTAAAAGTCTGAATTATATAAATAAATAATTAAATAAAAATGATAAATTACAAAAATGTATACCTAATTGTTGAACGACGATTTATATGCATGGGTTTGGGATAAGAGGTAATATATCAAATCTTGCAGACGATTGATGACTTCAAACTAAGAGGAATGAAAAATATATAAAAAGCATAAGTTACAAAGCCACAAATTGCGTAAACTAAAAATTTAAATTTAATAAAATATAAAAAATTATAATATGAAATTATAGAAAGTGAAAATTTGAACTATATCAATATTTGAATAACTAATTAATTAAAAATTAATTAATTATATAAGAGGTAGTGTGGCAAATCTTGTAGACAAACGATGACTTCAAACTAATACGAGGAATGAAAAATATATAAGAAGCCTTGGTTACCGAAATACGAGTTATGTAATATAGTAATATGTTATTGTTTTTAACACTTATTTTCATGCATGTTGTTGTGTTTGAATTGTTTAAATAATTGATACCCTACTTAATTAAGTAGCTTTAAATCTTAAGTTAGATGATATTAGTTTTGAATTCATAGGTTAAGTCTCTATGAGCAATCTGATATTCGACTGCTTAAGTAACTTATCTTTTGTTATTCAATAATTGTAAGGATGATGACTAATGATAAGATTATCAATTAGTAAATGTGAGAGAAAGTTTGAGTGGTGACACAAGTCCACCTCCTATGATAATGAGTAGAAGACTAGCTAGGAGCATATTTGGGATAGCTTCCCAACAGCTTTTTTCAACATGTTTGGTAACTATTTAGGAGCACGATGATTAGGAACTATTTATAACATGTTTGGTAACTTTGACTTAAATTTTTGCACAAAATTCAACGCATTATAACCATTTTTTTATAAGCTTGAAGTTTATGATTCTTGATTATAGATTATTTCAAAAGCTTTGGTATGTAAATAACATTTTTTACTCAATCAAATAACTTTTTCAATCATTATATACCTCTTTTGGTAATTTAATGCATAAAAGTGATTCTTTTTATACCATCAAATGAAAGAGATTATTTTAAAATCACTTTTCAGCTAATATTTCTAAACATAAAATTGATTATAATATAATCGATTATACAATAATTGATTATTAAAATAATTAAAGTTTTCACAGCTAATCCAAACACCCACTAGGTAGGGTGATGTAAGAAAAAGAAGAAGAAAAACATTATGGATTAGAAAAAAATTTAAATTTACATGTTTTTGTGAAACAAATTTTCTGATAGATAGAAGTCACATAGTGAAGTAGTTGGAGAATAAAACAAAAATCAAAAGCAAATAAAATTTTTATAAAGAGTGATTTCAACAACAAAAATAGCACTATACAAGAGTCTCATAGAGATGAAATGCCTGATAAAATCATGAACTCGACATTGTTAATCGTGGAGCAGTTGGAGAATAAGACAAAAATCAAAAGCAAACAAAATTTATATAAAGAGTGATTTCAACAATGAAAATGATGCTATACAATAGTCATATGAAGAGGAAATACTTGATAAAATCATGAACTCAACGTCGTTAGGATTTAGGAAGTTGAGTGGGTAGTGCCTAGATTATTACTCTTGCTGGTGACACCGGAAGCACATGTCTCCTTGCACTTGTCTATCTAGTTTTGGAGAGTAGTTGAGAGAAAAATGATTTTAGAGGTATTTGGATGAAGTTGGGATTAGGGTTTTGATAGTGATTGTGTTGAAAAGTAGAGTAAATGTATTTTTCTTATTAGTTGTAATACTGTTGGAACTCAAAGAAAGACTATCTATATTAAATGAATGAGTATAGGAATTGGGAGCATTATGAAGTAAAATTTCTTTTAATCTTTAATAAATTACTCTTACTCGTGTTAAAAGATTTTCGTACTTGATCTCTCCAAGTGAGTTAGGATTGAAATGTTGGCAACTATTTGATAAGTACTTTCTTTCTCATAAGTAATGTTCTTTACAAAATACATCAATTATCATCCTTGTCTTCAACAGTTAAATACTTGGATTTTCTTAACATTCTTAAAATTTTCCTTATGCTTGACGATAGCCACATCATATAGTTCATCCCATATGGCTTCTCCAATCTAGAGAGGTCTTTGGATTAGAGAAGTTGTATGGTCCATATCTTTGGATTGGAGAAGGCATATGAGTTGACTTCTATAAGATTTGGCTATCATTAATTGTTTGGAAGAGCATATGTAAGAATAATGTTAATAAAATTCATATATTTAACAATTGAAGACAATGATGATTATTGATATATTTCACAACAAATATTGCTTTTGAAAAATTTGTACTTCTCAAATTATAGCGAGCAAGATTGGTATCCCAACTCATCAGGAGAGAAACCAAAACAAAAACTTTTTAAACACAAGTGTGATCAATTCAATAGCTCAAAATAAAAATGGCTTTAATTTTTTTATACTGACAATCCTAGTTTCTAGACTGATTCATTAAATTTAGATAGTCTTTCCTTGAGTTTATATTGTATTACATGTAATAAGATAAATATATATATGTTTTCACTTATTATCATCATAATTCTCTAAATTCCAATTTCACTCTCATGCAAATTTCCTTGAAATTAATTTTTTTTTCTACTCTTTAAAAATCATTACACGACTGTAAGCAGACATAAAATTTCTGTGTCACATGCAAAGGTAATGGTCTTAGGGCTGCCTTCTCAACTTTCCTAGTTTTAATAATGTTAAGCACAAAATATTATCGGGATATTTATCTCCATGATACTCTACTAAAATATCATTTTCATCGGTGTCATCATTCTTGATAAAAAAAATTCGTTTACTTTTGGTTTCCTTCATATTCTTCGGCTTCTCCACCAAGGGGCTTCTGTGTAAGCTCCAAAGCCCTTTTATGGTAATATTTCCTATTTTGGTTTTGATGGTAACAAACTATGTTGAAAATGTTAATCTATTACTCTAACATTCTTGAGTGGATTAATGCATTTCTGTGAAGTTTGTTCTTAGTTTTGATGTGTAGGACCTATACATTATACATGAGAAAGATCTTAGGATGGTTAGAACAACTTTAGAAAGTTCATGGAAGACTTGACAAAGTTGCTTGCCAGCATGAGAAAGTTCAATAGAAGACTAGAAAAGTGAAGACCTCTCACAGAACAAGTTTCAAGATCACATTATTTTTCAAAGTTGCAGTTTCAACCACCTGCTTCACAAAGAAAATAATCAAGTTTTGGTTTCAATGAAGATGAGAAGCTTGAAGCATTTCAAGCTATGTGAATGTTAGCTAAGAAGGTTGGACAAGGAGATTGGCTGTGAGAAAGTTCACATCAAGTTAAATATAGAATAAAGAACTCTCCCAGAACATATTTGAAGATTGAAGTATATTAGAAGAACATCTTATCCACTTATAATGTCCAACCAAATTCAATCAAATGGAAGAAACCAAGTCTAAGAAGATTGAAAACATGAGAAAGTTAGTTGAAAAAGGATCAAATTGAAAACAATCATGAAGAGCTATTCTCAAGTCACTAAAGGACAACTTTGGAAAGCGAAGCTAATGAAAATGATTGAGATGAATTTTTAATTGAGCTACCGAAGGTGAAAGATGAAGCTAACAATGATTAGCACCAGATGAGAAGCATTAGAATAGAAGTTTTGAACATGTGCTTACAAGCTGAGAAATGTCGAATGCAAGATGAAAGAGTTTGAATCCTTTTTGAACAAGATTATAAGTCTAAAAGAGACAAGATGTGCTAAGTCTACTTTGAAAAAATCAAGCTCAAAAGGATAAGCATGAAAAATTCTACCAAAGCAAAGCCAAAGCTGAGCTAAGAAGAAGCTAAGAAAGTTTATGTTGAGAAAGTTTGACATGAGAAAGTTCGAGTTGAGCAAGTCAATGTCAGCAACTTTCTTAACTATTAGAAAACAACAAACACGTGCGAAAAAGTGTTGCAATGGCTAGTTTCCACATGGAATCAATTGGGACTTGTTCCTAATGGATAAAAACACATTCCTAACTATAAATTCGACCTATCCATGAAGATTAATGAGAGCTTTTCTTGGATTTACATGAAATTAAGTTAGAAAGTCATATTTGAGCTCATACTCTATTTTATGCTCTCTTCGAGAGAAGACATCTGGTTTACATCTTAAAAGCTGAGGTCTACTAAGTTTAAAAGAGATATATACTCTCTAAGTGATCAGAGAGCCTACCCATACACAAACAACTATCAAATATTTGTATCCTTGATCTAGTAGTGATCATAGGTGAGATTTAATAAGTTGTATCAATGTTTGTGTAAGTTTGTTGCCGTGTTAACTCAAAGAGGTTGTGTTAAAAGAATACTTGTGTTCAGTATGAAGAGACTATGGTAAAATAATACTTTTGTTGAGCTTGAATTGGTTATGGTAAAAGAATACTTGTATTGAAGCCTGAAGAGGCTTGGTTAGGCAATAACACAAGAAAGGGAGTTGAATTATGTTGTTTTTCACTTGAAAATTTTATACTTCTCACACATTTCTCAAGTTTATCAAATTTGAAGGTAAAAAGGTTGCTATAGAGTACAAGGATTAGGTGAGAGAGTTCAATAATGAGAGAGAACAAGAACAAATAATATAGGGTGAGAGAGTTCGTGAGAAGGTTCACTGGCTTAGTTAGATTGAACTCTCTCATAGTTTCAGAATATAACACAAATTGCTTCTCTTGTTAATATCTTAAAGTACCATCACCTAAACTTTGAAAAACCCTTTCTTAGTAACAAGAATGAATTCCAGAACACAAAATCAAACCTTAAAATGAGAAGATTCTTGTTCACTTTAACTCAAAAACCACCTTTATTCTTATTATAGTTTAAAGCTCTAGTTTTCTTAAGTTAAGTATCAGAACAAATCTAAATGAGTTAAAGTAAAGAAAAAGAAACAAGACACAAATATTTATACCCCTAAATTACTTGGGGTTATGCCTAATACCTAACAAGTACTAAGATTTTCACTATGTAAAAAATATTCTTTTTTACCAAGTCTCTTCAGGTTCTTACACTTCCATATTCTTTTTCCTCACCCTCTCTAAGTACGAAATGTAGGATATTATTGTAGTCTTGCCAACGTCTCACCAAATTTCCCTATCAGTACTCGAGTCTTGAACCATCTATATTGAATTGGCTTTCCTTAATTTTTTTCCCATCATTTATTAAATTTATGAATCATATAAGTAGTTATCAAGCATAATACTATTACAAAAGCATTTGTTTGGCAACACATTACTGTTGACATTCATTACAGGAAGAGCAGCGGCTAAGAAGATTCTATTATAAGATTCAGTTTAGTGTGCCCGTAAACGTGTGTGAAAAATATTAGGATGAGATTTATATAAAAAAAAAATAGTATGACAAATTTATCTTTGAATGAGGATAACTAATACTAATAAGTGAAGCGCCAAGCCAAAATTTTGACGAGACATGTTTCATAGAGTGTAACTAAGCAACCATCATATATATCATAAAATTAGACCCAAAAAAAAAAAAAGGAAAAGACTAGCCAGGTGCCAAAAATACCTCGCTACAAGGAAGAGATAAAAGAACCTCTTAATAATTTTCTCGAATACTTTACTAGAAAAGAAAATAATTTCTTCACTAAGAAATAAGTCTCTGACAATAACTAAATACTTGAAAACAAGTTTCCTATACAAAATCCATCATACATGAAGTAACCCGAAATAGGGTGCAAGAATGAAGCCATGGGAGTAATATGGAAAGAGCAAACTCCCAGCAGAAAAAATTTCTAGCAAGTAGAATCATTGCTCAAAGCATCAAATAGCAAGAGATGAAGCTTTTTCTAATACTGCCAAACATTTCGAATTCAAATTACTCAACCTGTGGAAATAAAGCACAGGAAATTTGAAGACATACTGACATTAAGAATGTATGATATTTATATAACAATATCCATGATTCAGATAGGAGTCAATACAGAAGATTTCATACAACAATTGGTAGTACCCTCACATTCTTTATAAATTTAAAAAACATTTTCTGTGGATACCGACCAGATCAATTTGTTACATCGAATGGTTCTCTGTGATGTATCAAGAACTGTTCAACCCGGGTTCAGTCTTCACATTGTTTTCAGCATAAAGCGATAAGGATATAGAAATATAAGTCATTCTTTTTTCTTTCATATACTTCCTAAAAGGTCCATATTAATAGACCCGAAGTCATTGTTCCAACAAGTCTGCCTTTCCCAACCCACACCACCCCATTTTCCCAGTTCTGCTACAATCTTGCACTTGTACACGTCTTTGGTTCAACATGCAGTGAAGGGGAGGACAGTGTCCAAGAGAGAGAGCTCTCGAAAAGAGATTACTTCGGTCATCAGAGAGGAGGATTTTTGCGATAAGAGAAAGAACAAAGGAGAACGTCATCAGCGAGAAGACGAAAGGGGAAGAGGGGTACAAACAAGTCTAAAAGGAAGAAAAAGGGTAGCAAAATTTTAAAAAAGGGTTTTGATAAATTGGTGATCCAGAGAGCAAATAAGGGGATAAAAGGCTGATTCTGGAAGGCAAGGGTTAGAAAGGGGGAGAGAATTGAAGGAGCCCAGATTCGTGGTGAAGAGAAACAAGGGTTTCTTGTGTGGTTCTGGCTCCATTCTTAGGATCAAGTTGGGGTAAAATTTATTTTTTATTAATTGTGCTATGAGTGTAATTTGAGTTGAAAATATAACCCTGTCTTGACTTGTAATAGGTTGATGATTATAGAATTTGACACATGTAAAATGTGAATTGTTGTGTGACTATAATTTATTTGATAAAACTCTTAAATGAGTGAAATTAACCAAAATTCGGATGTTGTGTTACTTAGTTTCCTCTCTTTGGCTCATTATTGTGGTGTTCAGTAGTTGTGAGTATTTTGGTTGCTGAAAGATGTGTTTAATTCCCTACTGATACGTTTAAAATGCATTAAAAACAAGTGTATTCTATCGCTAAGTAATATAGGATTTGAGTCTCATTTATCGATCTCACGAGGAATAAGTAGTAATTACTAAATTCATAAAACTCTTTGTTATTTAGATAATCAAAAGTGAAAAGAAATTCAAATTAAAAAACAGAAAACAAATAAAGAAGAAAGATGGATAATCAAGCAAAGAATAGATAATCAATAAGAGAGAAATTAGGGCGCAAAGTTTACTGAAATTCAATTATTCAGATTTTCTTTCATTTATGATGTAAGGTAATTCTTTTGCCGATATTCTCTTACCTGCTATTGAATGCTAATGGTCATGGATGAAATAATATTTTATTCCTAAATTAAATCACTTATTTGATCATTTAGTTGAATTAATTAGGAATGCATTAAGTTTCAATTCAAGATAAAAACTAACATACCTGTTCATTTCATTGATAGGAAAAATTGATGTTTAGTCATTTACCAATCTAATCCTAGGTTTATCATATAGATTCACTCATTGAATGCGGATGGTCACCGGTTAAATAATGAATTAACACATGCCAAAAGTGATCAAGTTATGACAAGAATGTAAGCAATATGACAAACCCTAAAAGAAATTACCTTAATCAAATTAAAAATCAAACCCAAATAATTAGGAAAATAAGATCCCCCATAACCCTAACTATAGGTTTAGCTACTCATGTTCAATAAAAACAAACTCATATCAAAATACAACTCATGGAAAGAAAACACAAAGAAAGGGGAAAACTAGAAGGAAAGAGAAATCAAAACCCCTTTTACGGTGATTATGATCTTCAAGCCTTCAAGAACTGAATCCTCCCTTTGAAGCCGTCCTCCAAGGATTCATGACAATTCTCTCTTTTGATCTACCTTTCAACGTCTTTTGTCACAAAAGTCTGCTTCAGGTTTAGGGATGTGCTTTAATTTATAATGTTTGGGGTGAAAAACTGTCATTTTTATGCTCAAGAGACCCTACACGACCGCGTCTAAGCTCGACACGGTCGTGTGAGCTTAAAAAATAGCATAACTTCAACATAGAAAGGAGACACGTCCATGTGACCAAGAGACATAATTGTGTCTCCAAGTCAAAAGATTCATTGAAGTTAGACAGGGTCGTGTGAGCATGATATAAACGTTTCCCAAGTTAGACACGGCCATGTCTAACTTCAAATGTTAAAAACCTATCAAAATGTCACCGTTTGGAAAAGTTGTATTCATGAAAGTTGAATTTTTTTGTCTTAGCTTTCCAATGCTACCAGAATCACCTCGTTTCAACCTTCGTAGCTCAAGATATGCTCATTTTATTGTGCAAAGGTCAAAAACTCCGCGAATCTTGGCCATATAAATTCCGAGTTCAACTCCATTGCAATGAATCTATCCAAAGCTTCATAGAACTATGGCAAAACACTTCTTTTGGACCTAAAAACATAGAAAAAGATCAATCATGAGATACTAAGGATAATTAGATTAAATGTGACATAAATTGTAACATAAACCAATCAAAGCAAACTTAAATCCACCTCAAATCAAGTACAAGATGTGTGTATTTTATTCACACATCAAATTCTCCTACACTTGAGCTTTGCTTGTCCTCAAACAAAGAATAGGAATCAAAAACTACATTAAACTCAACGTCAAGAAACATGGATCAAGGGAATTTCCATAACTTAAAAATTCAAGTTCAGCAATCAAATTCAATCAAGCAAGATTATCTAGCACTTAAAACAATTAGAGACTTGAGTTTAGCTTGCATCTTTTCTCTCCACCAAACATCTAAGATCAATCATCTTTCCATCGTTCAAGTGTTTAAGAACAAAGAGATCACTCAAATTTCTCTTGAAAAATGCAATATAGACTTGGTTATCAATCTCATCTCCACTTCCAAGTTCACATACATAACAAAAATCAAAAGGGCTTTCTTTGGTTGTAATGGGGCCAAGAGTATAATGAAATGTAGGAAAAAGATAAATAAGGATAAAGAATGCTCATGGATAAATCGATACAAAGTAGAATCAAGTTGAAAAGATGATAAATAAAGCATAATCCATAAGAATATCTCACTTTCAACTTAATATTTTCATTATTCTTCACCAACAATCCTTTTCTTTCTTTCTTCATTTTTCTTTTTTTCTTTTTTTTAACCCTTGAAGACAAAAGTAACCCTTAATAACTTTTCAATTAACACATCAACTGCTCCAAAGAATCAAACCTAATTATTCAATTAAGTATTTCAAGAAATCAATTTCAAGCTCAAATAGGATAACTAAGGGATTATTTTGTCAATACAACTCTGAAAGTCATGAAAGAATTAAGCCTAATTGCCTTAATCATATTCAAATCTGTATATGAATCATTAAAGTCTCAACAAGATATCAAAGCAAGTTCTAGCGCACATCAATCAAGAGAAAACTCACTCCAAATGAAAAATAATATTTTCTTTATGAAAAATCCAATCATTAAAGCTAAAAACTCATTTTCTGACTAAGTCAATAAAAAGGGCAAATACAAGCAGACATGACTAATTTCTAACTAAGATACTAAATTTCACTTTACTTCATTGAACAAGATTGCTTCACACAAAATCAGCTCTTGAATGATGGAATCCCCTTTAAAACATATCTCTATCAGCTCAGAATTAATTCAAGAAATCAACACACAATTCCAGCTTAATTACCAGTAATACTCAAGTGTTCATCAATTGTGTAAAATTTTTTTATAAGAGTACCCCCTCACACTTAAGATAAACATTGTCCTTAATGTGAAAGAAAAAGAAATAAAGGGATAAAGAAAAGAGTAACACAACCTGATGAAAAGTGATACAGTGTCAGACAGAGAATAAGCACAAGAGTTAGCGTCACAATAGAATCTGAAAAATTCCAAAACACATGAGTAGTATCTAAAAGAAAAACAAAAACAACAAAAATAAAACAATGAAATTAAGATAAATAAAGAAGAAACATAGGTTGCCTCCTGTGAAGTGCTTGTTTAACGTCATTAGCTCAACGTTGCCTTTTTTAGGTAAATCAAGGTGGCTTCTTAAAAAAGCACCAAAAATAGGATGACCCATTCTCATTTTCAAACCAGTACCTCGCGTTTTGGCTATCAATCAAGAATGTCTATGGACCATCTTTCTTCACCTCTAGCACACCATATGATAAAATGAGAACAATCTCATATGGTCCACACCCTTTTGACCAAAACTTACCAGGATGAAGATGAAGACATGAGTTATCGACAAGAATTTTATCCTTAATCTTAAACTCATGCTGCTTGATACACCTGTCCTGTTGCTTCTTTGGTCTCTTCTTGCAGAGCTTGGTATTCTCAAAGTTAGTGGCAACCTTGGGCAAAATCTTTTCTGGTATATCAATAATCATAGATTCCTGCATATATGAAGATACAACACTATCCACAACATCTGTAGCATCTATACGATTACATGAATCAAAGGAACTAGGATTCTTTTTAGAATTTAAAACATTAAGCACTAGTTCCTCATCATTTAATCGCAAAGTTAATTTTCCTTCATGGACATCAATTATAGCCCTTCCAGTCGAGGAATGGACGCCCAAGTATGATTGAGATCTCGTGATCCTGCTCCATATCCAACACAATACAGTCAGTTGGAAAAATAAATTTTTCCACATTTTCCAAGACATATTCTAATACACCACGAGGGTAAGTGAGGATCTATGCCAGCATGAAATCTTAGTAAGTTTAGGTTCCTACATCCCTAATTTCCTAAAGACAGAGGAAGGCATCAAATTAATACCAATACCCAAATCATATAATACTTTATCAAAATAAGAGTTACCAATAGAACAAGAAATAATAAAACTTCTTGGATTTTTTAATTTGGGAGTAACTTCTTCGAAAGAATAGCAGAGCACTCCCTAATTAAACATATCGTCTCAAATTTCTCTAGCTTACGCTTCTTTGTAAGTATTTCCTTTAAGAATTTTGCATACTTGAGCATTTGAGAGATGACTTCAACAAATAGAATGCTAATTTGTAATTCCTTGAATATCTCTAAGAATTTAGCAAATTGCTTGTCTTCTTGAGTGTTCTTGAGCCTCTGAGGGAATGTGATCTTGACATATAGTAATGGTTCATATGTTGTGTTCTGCACACAATCTTTCTTCGCTCTCCGCCACTTTGGTTGTTCTTTTACAACCTCTCTTTTGTTATTGTCATCTTGAATTGAGACATCTTTAGTAAGAACATTATTTTTCTTTTTCTCAATTCTTAACGAGCTAGGTGCTTTAGTAATCTGTCCTTCCAAAATCTTGTCACTTCTCAGGATAATTACATTGACCTGTTCTTTTGGATTAGTCTCAATAGTACCAAGCAATGTCCCTGGTGTCCTCGCTGTCATCAATGTAGCCAACTAGCTAATCTGAGTCTCCATGCTATTCATTCTGGCCTCTAAATTCTGCATATACTTCATCACAAAGTTTTCAAAATTTTGTCTCTCTTCAAGAGCTTGGAAATCTAGAGGTGGTTGCGGAGCTCGCTGATTCTGCTGATTGCCCTATTAATTTCCCCATTTGAAATTAGGATTGTCCCTCCAACCGAGATTATATGTATTTGAATATGGATTATATTGTTTCCAGTTGGAATTACTAACAAAATTTACTCATTCAAGCTCGGGGGCAAAAGGACTATCAACTTGACAGTTTGCACTTATATGACTCTGTCTGCCACATGCTTCACATATGATTAGTAGGATTACACTGTTTGCTATTATCAAAGTCTCCACCTTCTTTGTCAATGCTTCTAATTAGCTCAAAATGGCAATAGAGTAGTCAACAACATGCACACTAACTTGTTTCTTAGGAACCTGGTGCTCATTTTACCATTGATAATTGTTCAACGCTATTTTGTTCAATCAATACTTAGCTTTTAGTAGGTATTTTCATCCAAATTGTACCTCCTGCAATGACATCAATGAGTGAACAATTGGCAAGCGACAAATCATTGTAAAAGGTTTGTACCTGCTGTCATACGGGAAATCCATGATATGGACATATCCTCAATAACTCTTAAAAGTGCTCCCAAGCTTCATAGAGAGTATCCATGTCAAACTGCACAAAAGAAGATATGTCATTCCTTAACTTAGTAGATTTAGAAGGAGGAAAATACTTATCCAAAAACTGTTGTGTCAATTGATTCCATGTGGTGATGGAACCCCTTGGTAGTGACGTTAACCATTGACTTGCTCTGTTCTTAAGAGAGAAAGGAAATAGTCACAATCAGATTGCATCATCTGTCACCCAATTGTACTTTATAGTATCACACAACTGCAGAAACCTGGCCAAATGTTGATTTGGATAATCCAAAGGCAATCCACCAAACTGAACAGAGTTCTGAATCATTAAGATCAATGCTAGTTTGATTTCAAAATTGTTAACCGCCACAGCCAGTCTTATAATACTCCCTCCATACCCTTCAGTCGTGGGCATGAAATACTCAAGCATAGTCCGCTCTGCTGGGGTAGCTCGTGCTTCACGATTCCCCTCAACTGTTATCTCTCGCTCCATCCTTCTTGTAGCTTCTTCAGTCACAACTTCCATGTGAGATTGCTTCCTTAACCTACGAGTTGTTTTCTTAATTTCTGGATCAAATGTCAAATCAAAAAACTGAGATCGAGTAAGCATAAACAAGAAATATATGCAGAGAGATAAAGTGACAAATAAATTAAAAATAACAATAAAACTAAAACTAAAAATAAAATAAGAAATAAAAATAAAAAGTACGTCTAAATTAACTAGAACTTTTTGCCTCTAATATTACCAAATTTACTCCCTGAAAACGGCGCAAAAAACTTGATACGCGCAAAATACACTAAGAACAAGTGCACTCTATTGCCAAGTAATATAGGACTTAAGTCCCAATTATCAATCTCAGGAGAAATAAGTGGTAATTACTAGATTCATAAAATCCTTTGTTATTTAGACAATTAGAAGTGAAGAGAAATTCAAATTAAAAAATAGAAAACAAATAAAGTAGAAATATGGACAATTAAGTAAAGAATAGATAATCAATAAAAGAGAAACTAGGGCTCAAGGTTCACTTGAATCTAATTATTCAGATTTTCTTTCATTTATGATGTAAGGTAATTCTCTTGCAAATATTCTCTTACTTACTATTGAATCCCAATGGTCATAGATGAAATAATATTCTATTCCTAAATTAAATCACCTATTTAGTCATTTAGTTGAATTGATTAGGAATGTATTAAGTTTTAATTCAAGAGATGAACTAACATACATGTCAATTCCATTAGTAGGAAAAATTGATGTTTGGTCATTCACCAATCTAATCCTAGGTTTATCATATAGATTCACTCATTGAATGTGGATAGTCACTAGTCAAATAATGAATTAACACATTCTAACAGTGATCAAGTTATGACGAGAATGCAAGCAATATGACAAATCCTAAAAGAAATTACCTTAATCAAATTAGAAATCAAACCCAAATAATTAGGAAAATAAGATCCTCCATAGCCCTAGTTATGAGTTTAGCAACTCATGTTCAATACAAATAAACTCATATCAAAATACAACCCATGGAAAGAAAACCTAAAGAAAGGGGAAAACTAGAAGGAAAGAGAAATCAAAACCCCTTTTATGGTGATTATGATCTTCAAACCTTCAAGAATTGAATCCTCCCTTTGTAGTCATCCTCCAAGGTTTCGTGGTAATTCTCTCTTCTGATCTGCTTCTCAAAGTCTTTCGTCACAAAAGTCTACTTCAGGTTTAGGGATGTGCTTCTATTTATAATGTATGAGGGTGAAAAACTATCATTTTTATGCTCAGGAGACCTCATAAGACCGTGTCTAAGCTCGGCTCGGTCGTGTGAGCTTAAAAATAGCGTAACATCAACGTAGAAGGGAGACACGGTTGTGTGACCAAGTGACACGGCCATGTCTCCAAGTCAGAAGCTTCATTCAAGTTAGACAGGGCCATGTGAGCATGACAGAAACGTTTCCCAAGTTAGACAAGGTCGTGTCTAACTTCAAACATTAAAAACCTTATCAAAACATCTCTGTTTGGAAAAGTGGTCTGCATGAAAGTTGAAGTTTTTTGTCTTAGTTTTCCAATGCCACTGAAATCATCTTGTTTCAACCTTCGTAACTCAAATTATGCTCGTTTTATTGTGCAAAAGTCAAAAACTCTACGAATCTTGACCATATAAATTCTGAGTTCAACTCCATTACAATGAATCTATCCAAAGCTTCATAGACCATTTTAAAACACCTCTTTTGGACCTAAAAACATAAAGAAAGACCAATCATGATATACCAAGGATAATTAGATTAAAAGTGACATAAATTCTAACATAACCAATCAAAGCACACCTAAATCCACCTCAAATCAAGCACAAGATGTGTGTTTTTTATTCACACATCACATACCCGACTTCATGCTCTTGTTATGTTCTTGTTTGTGCTGACTTGTGGTGGATTAATGTTTCTTGAATCTGAGACATGTAAAATGCGAATTGGTGTGTGCCTATAATCTGTTTGAAGAAACTCCTAATTGAATTAAGTGAGTCGAAGCATAGAGATAATGATGCATGCAAAAAAATTTTGACTCAGTATGTGCAAAGGGTATTGATTGAAAATGCTCTATTGTTGGATTTTATTTATTTTTGCTTCAGATTATTATAACTTTCCCTTTATCTCTTTGCTTATCAATATGGTCTACTTATTCTTTTGGTCTAGCTTTGTCAATTTTGGTAATTTTGTTAACATAATCAAATGGTGGTGAGCGAAGGCATTGTGCATTTCTGAACTCACCTTATAATTAGTTGTATTTTTTACTGAAACTATTCTACTATTTTATTATTTTCTCTCTTCCTCTCTTTTCCACAAGTTGGCACAGTAATGCTATAGATCTGCTAAGAAACAGTCCTTTCAACTTACTGAAATTTCTTTGCTTTGAAATGAATGTGTCTTGTCTTGCATGTAGATACTTTTTTAGTATCAAGTACACAGTCTGCACTCTTGAAGTATGATTTCACTAGTTGTACAAGAAGCTGCTTATCATATATGAGGAGAGCACCTACTTTTTTCTACAAAATATAAACCACAAGAAATAATCAAATTAGCGAGGGAAATTACCCTCGAAGTCCGTCGCTACTCCCTCGCAAATAATATTTGTGGGGGGGTAGCGACGGACTAGCGAGGGATCATTTAGTCACTTTTTTTTCATGGCTAACTAGCGAGGGAATGTATGCCCTCGCTGATCCACCACTAGTGAATTCATTTCCCCCACTAATACGTCGCAAATATAAACCCTTACTCCCTCACAAATTAGCGAGGGAATTTACGTCGCTATTCCATTGCTGTATATTATAAATCCGTACCAAATTTGGACCTTTATTCCCTTGCTAATCCCTCGGTAATAAACCCTCGCTATTCCCTCGCTAATACATCGCTAAACTTCCATCACTATTTTTTTGCTAATCCCTCGCTGAGTATCTATATGATTTACTCACTATTCTGTCTCTAATCCCTCGCTAGTTATCTATATGATATACTCGTTATTCCGTCGCTAATCCCTCACTAACCAGTCTATTTTTTAAAAAAAAAAATTACCTGTATATTATTGACCTACCCAGACCTGTATATCAAACAGAAATCCAACAAGAGTAGCAATAAACATAAATCCAATAGCATGCCAAAACAAATGGCAGAATCCAAAAAAAATCTACTAGTTATGTAAATAGTTCATAAAATGTACAAAACAAGATAAAAAGAATATTGTATTCATAAAATGTACAAAATAGGCTAAAAAAGAATGTCATAAAAAAGAATGTCGTATAAAAAGAATAGACAATCAGTCTATAAGTTAGCTTCATCTTCGTCTTTGTCTTTGTCTTTGTTTTCATCTTCGTCTCTATCTTGACCCTCGCCAATTGTTGCACCTTGTGATGGTACTTGTGGAGCAACATTTGCTGATCCAATCGTAGATAGGAACGATTAGAAGGGTGCCAACATAGGGACAAGTAGAGTCTGAACAAAAGAAGCCATCGTTGTTGCCACTGCTATATTTACAGCTTTGGATATGTCCTGTGTCAATAGTATAGAGCGGGAAGGACCTGCAACCGAGGAGGATGAAGCTTGCACAGTGTTATTAATGCTAATGTGCAAGCTATTACCTATACCATGTACCCGTCCCTCCTTGTTGGGACCCGCCGCATCCAACCAGACCTCTGGGTCAACCATAAGATGAGAGGAAGAGTTTTCTCTATATTTTTCTGTCATCGCAGTGTCATACGACTCCTAAAATAACAAAAAAAAATTAACAAAAATCAATAACAACAAATATAAATGACAATCGAATTTTAAAGACACCAACAATAAAATTCCTCGAGCGCTTGGAAACATAGCTTCCGTCTTTCTTCTTGTGAACTTTGGCATATAGATCTCTGTAAGAAACCTGATGCTTTAACTCTGCCTCCTATAATTACATATGAAAGAATATATAATAAACACATATCCAGGAGGCCAATCCCTCTAAAATACCAATGCCTTTATGTCATACTCAATATAGGCAAATAACTCAAATAATTACAACATGTTAATAAACAAATTAATAAAATAAATTAAAACTCAAAAAATTCCAGAAAGTCCAAACAGATTACCAACAAAACTTTAAATGAGGAAGTTATATTATCATCTTACTCTTGTGTTGACCAAAGCTTATCGACCCGCCTGTATGCTTCAAGGCATCAGGCATGGTTGCCCTATTCTTTTGGGCAGCTGCAGACCTCGTCATCCATTTATCTGTCAGCCAAATGTCGACCAGGCCATCCTACACTTCTGTCCTCATTCCTCTGGGCCCATAGCCCTTAACATCATCCAAGTTGTTTGAATTTGCTTTCTCAAAAGCCTTATCTCGTACTTTGTTCAAATGGTCTGGATAACAGTCCATGATAGTCCGTTCCCAAACAGTTCTCGCCATGCCGTGATCAGCATCAGATATGAACCGATGCTTAGCCAACACAAATGATATGTATGTATATTTATTTTTTAATAAACGTATAATATATAATTTTATAAACACAATTACTTACCATAAAGTCGTTAAATAGTATTTCCTTCATCTCAGCTAGATAACCTCGCCACATACTAGCCGGAACAGGTATCCTTGTCATGACATTGTACATAATGTCACGTGTCACTCTCAGCAGGAGAAACCTCCTCCTGTAAGTACAAGAAGATATTGTTGGTAATTTAAAAGTAAATATATGTAATAAAAGATGATAATCACTATTACTTACAGTTCAGGGACAGGTGCCACATATATAAGTTCTTTGCTATCTGTTTCTACATTGGATTCTCCATATAAAGGCACCATATTCGGGCCACTGGTGGGTGGGTCAGCAAGGGTGACATAGAAAGGGCTGGGTCAGTAAGGGGTGGGACAGAAGCTGATGCACTTCCAATGGTCAATAGACTAGACGCTAGTAGGCTTGCACTAGTCAATGGGCCAGTAGCTGAAGTTGCACTTAACATAATTATAGACAAGCAAAAAAATACATATATATTACATTTATATAAACCACGAGTTAAAAATAATTAAAAAGATTATCCTACATGTATACCTAGAGAGGACTGAGAATGCTGTAATATTGGAGAATCATGGCCAGATGAAACATTACGACCTCTCCCATGACCGCGTCTAGCACCTCTACCTCGAATGGTCATGATGAATATCTGCATAAGGAAACATAATGAAACATAGATTCGTTAAGAAACTATATGTCAATAAAAACCTCAAAATATAATAATCATATTTCAGTGTAAATACCATTAACGAAATTTATTAAACAATATTCAATTTTAACTACTTGAGTCTGAAGCAAAAGATTCCTCATCTTCATCTGAGAATTCATTAATTTCATTATTTTCATTGTCATTAATGAACTCATCATCAACCAGAACGTCCATTGGATAATGTATATCACGTATGTTCACTTCTTCCATTTGGGCATGTGCATCAAATAAGGAAACTGCTTCATCATCTATGACAATATTGTGTGTTCCAACGGATCCATCATCTTGGTAATAATCAGTAGCAACTGGGTCATTCAATTCATCACCTTCGTCATTCAATGTCTCAGCCACGAAGAGTTTTACTCTGACCTTACAAGCTGCCCACCATTTACCATTAGCTATATTCTTACTTTGTGAGTATCTTGTATAGTACACTTGTTGCGCTTGTTCGGCTAAGACGAATGGCTCATTTGAGTGAAGTCTTGATTTATGCTTGATGTCAACTGGTGCGTGAAATCCACAAGTATACGGTTTCGTCGTTAAGTAATAAAAAGATCGAATCCACAGGGACTGTATCTATGAATACCAATTAATTAATTAATTCAATTAAATTAAACAAAAGGAAATTTAATTATTGATTAAGAAGAACGTAGTAACAAAGCAATTAAATAAATCAAAATCAAAATACAGAATTTAAAACAAAAATAGCAAGTTATCAAGAAAGGTATTCAAATTCAAGAAAGCTTCCAAGATTGGGGTACCACAGTGATATAAGACAAATCCTAATTGACAAATCTTTTATTAAATCTGAAATTTAATTGAAGGTGAATTACCCTAAATTAGTTAATGTTCTTTCTCAAGATACAAGATCCGTGCCTAATTCAACCAATTCTTACTCTCGTGGTAATTGAATTTAAATTGAACCCATTACGTTTTGTGGTAATTCATTGAATCCTCGAAAGGCTAAAACTACTCTCGTGATTTAGACCTTAAGTTCAATTCTTATGATTCCAACACCTAGGTTCACCTCTCAATACGTCCCTAAATGCCTATGAGATGCAAATAAGTTGCCAGCAAATTCACATGAATAAGAGCAATAAGGATTGAATCAAAGAACATTCAAGATTAATAAAAGGGCAAACAGAGTCAATTAATCATTATCAAAGTATCAAAGGGCATTGCCCAATCCTAGAAATAAAGAAAACTACTCAGACATAGAGAATGAGAGACAAGAAATCAAATTTAAGAACATCCCAAACCCGTAACAATGGAAGAAGAAATGAGAAGATGAAGATCAAGAGCCTCCAATGTGCCTCCTCAAAATCAAGGTAGAACCCCCCATGTATATTCAGAACCTCTATTTATAACTTAGGGTTTTAATTGGCTAAAAAGTCCCCAAAAGAAATAAAAATAAAAACTTAAAAACTGCTGCGCACTGCGATCCACGACCGTGGATCATTCCACGGCCAGACCGTGGATCTTGCTGCCAAAGAGTCAGTTCTGGATCATTTGAGTTCCACGGTCGTGGTTAGTTCCACGGCCTGGCCGTGGAACTCTCTGTAATTTCTATCATGCTTCTTCAAATGCTGCTCGATCCATGGCCGTGGTTTGATCCATGGGCAGGCCGTGGATCCCTCTAGAATGGTCTTTTTGCACCTTTTAGCTATCCATAAAGCACCAATCCTGCACAACAACACTACAAATACCACAGTTATCCGAACTAAGGGAAAAACAAACCAAAAGAGAAACAAAAATGCCTAAAATGCCCAAGAATGCATGCAAAACAAGAACAAAACATGATGTTGTTTCACACACATCAAATCCCCCCAAGCTTAAGATTTTGCTTGTCCCCAAGCAATAACTAAGGCTAAACCAAGAAGCGGGATCAAGAGACAATAATGAATGAGGAATCCGAGAAAACAATTATCCAGGTAATAGGCTAAGGCAAACCAAGAATCTGAGAGGTAATCAAAATCAAGGCCAATTAGAGGCCAAATTCTCAGAAATCATGCATCCTCACTTATTGAATTAAGTGCACTCCACTAACCACACTCAAAGTGTTTAAGGGTGAAAATAATACCCTCAAAATCCTTCAAAGAAAATGCACTTCCATATGCTTGATAAGAAACCAAATTTCCACAATAATCAGCATGCATGCAAGAATCAAAAAGTCTTTCAAGGGTTGTAATGGGGCCATGGGAATGAGGTTAGGTAAGGTAGAGAAATGAAGGTATGCACAAAGGGCTAACCAAATTTTCAATAAGCACTAGAAATACAATAGAATATAAATGGAGCAAAGGTAATTAATTTTTTTTTTCTTTCAATCAAAAACATAACTCACATTTCCAAGCAATTTTTTTTTCTTTACTTTTCTTTCCTTTCTTTCTCTTCATCCTTTTCAACCTTTAATCTCATGATTTTCCCTTTTTTTTTTTCACTTGAGAAAGGGAAAGGTCAAAGTCCTATGATTCCCAACACAACTTCACACAACTTTCAAACCCAATTTGCTCCATTTAATATTCTAAATGATTGCCAATAATGTATTATCATAGGCATCAAGAAAAACAATTATGCAATAGGCTCAAAATGGGCAACTAGTGTATGAAAGTGTGACAATTATTTCAGAAGACCAGAAAAATACCTAAAATGCCTTAATCACATTCAAGCATGCAACCAAAAATTTTGCCTCAAAATGGTTTTAAATCAAGTTCTAAAGCACAAGATCAATGAGGAATATTACTCAACACAAAGAATGGGAACAAAAATCATACAGTGCATAAGTCCTATATAAGCTCAAAACTCACATTTAGAGGTTCAAAATTCAATGAGAAGCACAAATTCAGAGAACATTATGCTAATTATCAACTATCAAAAGATCACCACTACAATCAATTAAAACAATGCTTGTTGCCTACCACAAGAATCAACAAGTTGGGTTCCAAATCAATACCATCTCAAAATCCTCAAAAAAGAGGGGCACAAGTTCAACCAAAAAGTTGAGAGATATGATGGCGTGAAAATGCAATGCAAAACAAGACATGAGAATGCATGAGACTCTAAATGAAAATACCAATTATCTAAAATAAAAATAAAAATATGAAAATATCCCCCCAAGCTTAGAACCTACATTGTCTCCAATGTAAAAATCTAAAACAAGAGAAAGGATAAAAGAAAAAAAAAACTCACTGCGGTGGTGGAAAATGGTTTTGACTCAAATGCCAACTATGAATGGCCCGAACCATGCTTTCCATACTCTGAACTGTCCCCTCCATGGCATGCAGGCGGCCATCAGTAGCCTGACCCTGCTGATGAAGCTCCTTTAGTATGTGGCGTTGCTGCACCTGCTTAGCATGAAGTTCCTCCAAAGAAGCATAAATCCGTGTGAGACCATCTTCTGAAGGACCTGAAAAAGAAGAAGAAGAAGGACGAGAGGTGCCTGCCCTTGGTGGAGGGCAAAGAGGGCATTGAACATCAATTGGATCATCTGCTACATTCCCAGGAGTGCACTAGTTTGCACGGTTACGCACAGTGATAGCAAGAGGGTTAGGAAGGGGTAGGGGTTGAGCTCTATCATGCAGGCGGAGGCAGTAAATTCCATCCTCTTTGACAATCATCTTAATTGCTAAACAAGACTCTAAATCAATCCTAGAATTACCTTGAACTGCCTCCAGACCATCTAAATCATATTCAAAGAAATTAGCTATCGCTGTGATAAGCCCACCAATAACAATAGTCCCCGATTGGGCCCTACCTACCCTAAGCAGATGCCTAACAAGAAAAGATCCAGTGTCCATTTTGACATCATTAAGAATGGCCCACATAAAAGCAAGTTCATCAGCACGGACATTGCCATCACTATCCCCATGCCCAAATAGAGTATGAGCCATGATACAGTGGAGATAACGAAGGCAAGGATTTGGCAGAAAAGATGCCTTACAATTTGAGGAATCATATATACCTGTCCCATAAGAGACATCAACCCAAAAAGAAATTGTGAAAAAACCACTTGGGTGCCTCCTTTCCCCCACAGCAGGCAATCTAAAAATCACATTAAACTCTTCCAAATTTAAGCAATGCTCATTATTGAACAGCTAGAAAGTGATCCGGCCTTCAGAGCAACCCTCCCCCTGAAGGATATGAGCCTCAACAGAACTAAGAAACTCCAATGTAAGCTCAGTGTAAGTGGGATACTTTAAATTCAAAAAATAAGTCCATCCTGCCCTATCAAGCACCCAATCAAAGTCATCACGCAAGCCTAAGGTATCAAGAACAGCATCATCCATATACCTAGTGCTAACTATCCTTATATTCACTAGCACATTGTAACGATCTCTCTGCTCATTATTCCTAAAATTAAAACCATGGGGATTAAGGAGATTACCTCTTAGAGCAGTAGTGCCTCTTCCCCGTGTCCTTGAGCTTGAACCAGCTTCTCCCCTCTGACGCTTGTTCGTCATTCTGCCTAGCCACACCAAATCAACAAGCACCACAAAAAACCCCTTTGTGCAGCACTATTCACGAAATTGGGGTTTAATTGCCTAATCTGGGGTTTTCCAAATTGGAAGGAGGGAGTGATTGGGTAGAGGTTAGGAAGGTAAGAAATGGTAGAAAATTGGAAAAAAAATGGTGGTTTGTGGAGTAAAGGAGTGTTTGTGAAGGTTTGGGTATGGTGGGTTATGGTGCTATGATGAGAGAAGGAGAAGAAGGGAGAATGGGGGGGGAAGGGATGGCCTTGAGAGGGAGGAAGAAGATGGTGAATGTGGGATTGTGAGGGAAATAAGGATTAATGGGGGTTTGGGAGGATGAGTATAGAGGTTGAGGGAGAAAAGAAGGAGAAGAAGGAGAAGAAAGAAAGAAGAAGTGGGGAAATAAAGAAGGGAAGGGGGCGTGGTTTTTTTGAATCTGGGCAGCAGCGATCCACGGCCATGGATCGTTCCATGGCCAGGCCGTGGAAGCTGCTGACTTGCCCCCCCCCCTTTTTTTGAAGAATTGAGATCCACAGCCATGGATCTATCCACGGCCAGGCCGTGGACCTCTTTGACTTATACCTTCTCCTCTGGTTTGCATTCCATGGCCATGGAATTTTCCATGGGCGGGGTGTGGAACCTTCTGACTTCTTTCTTCTTCTAAATTTATCTTCAAAAAGGGTCAAACCTAAACAAAATCTAAAAGATAAACATCAAACCAACAATCTAATACACAAAATTAAAAGAAAAAGATGAAATAAAATAGAAAAACAAGAAAACTTGGGTTGCCTCCCAAGAAGCGCTTGTTTAAAGTCATAAGCTCGACTCCTATGCTTTCATCACTCTGCAGTTGGGTCACGGAGGGCAACGTTCATCCTCTTCTCAAGTTGCTCCTCCGCTAGATAGTGCTTCAACCACTGACCATTAACCTTGAAAGTCCCTCGCTCTTCATTCCAAACCTCCACAGCACCATAGGGAAACACTTTCTTCACCAAAAATGGCCCTGACCATCTTGACTTAAGTTTTTCAGGAAAGAGTTTCAATCTAGAATTTAAAAGAAGCACCAATTCTCCTTCACAAAACTTTCTACGAAGAATATGCTTGTCATGCCACCTCTTGGTTCTTTCCTTGTATGACTTGGCAGACTCATAAGCATCCAATCTCAGCTCATCAAGCTCATGAAGTTAAAGCTTTCTCTTTTCTCCTACTGCTTTTAAGTCAAAATTCAGAAGCTTAATAGCCCAAAAGATTTTATGTTCAAGCTCAATGGGTAGATGGCAGGGCTTCCCATAAATCAGTCGAAAGGGTGTCATACCAATGGGAGTCTTGTAAGCAGTACGGTAAGCCCAAAGAGCATCATCAAGCTTCAAAGACCAATTATTTTTGGAGCTAGACACAGTTTTCTCCAGAATACTCTTTATCTCATGATTAGATACCTCCACTTGACCGAAAGTCTGAGGATGGTAAGGTGTAGCAACCTTATGAGTGACTCCATATTTCTTCAAGAGGTTCTCAAATTATCTCTCTATGAAATGTGAACCTCCATCACTGATCACAGCCCTAGGAACTCCAAACCTTGGAAAGATTATATTCTTGAATAGCTTAATCACGGTCTTTGCATCACTTATTGGAGATGGAATGGCCTCCACCCACTTAGATACGTAATTAACAGCTACAAGAATGAATTTATTGTTGCAGGAGGATAGAAAAGGGCCCATGTAGTCAATTCCCCAAACATCAAAGATCTCTACCTTAAGAATAGTATTCATTGGCATCTCATGCCTTTTGGAGATACTTCCAGTTCTCTGACATGGATCACATGATAACACATAATTCCGAGCATCTCTGAAAATATGAGGCCAAAAGAAACCACACTGAAGAACTTTGGCTGCCGTCTTGGAGGCACTAGCATATCCTCCATAAGATGCAGAATAACAATAACTCAATATACTCAGAGCCTCTTCCTTGGAGACACACCTCCTATAAATACCATCAACACACCTCTGATATATGTATGGGTCATCCCACACAAAATTTTTTAGATCTGAGAAGAATTTCTTCTTCTGCTGATAGTTAAGCTCAGGAGGTAGAACCTTACTAACCAAGTAATTTACATAGTCAGCATACCAAGGAACACTCTCCGCAAAAATTGCAAACAATTGCTCATCAGGGAAAGAGTCATTAATAGGTAAATCGCTCTCCCCAATCACTGGTTGCTCAAGCCTGGATAAATGATCTGCCACTTGATTCTTCGTCCCCTTTCTATCCAGAATCTCCAAATCAAACTCTTGGAGGAGAAGGATCCAACAAATAATTTGAGACTTTGCTTCCTTCTTGCTCATGAGATACCTAAGTGCCAAATGATCAGTATACACAGTCACCTTTGACCCCATTAGATAGGACCTGAACTTCTCAAAAGCGAAAACTACCGCTAGCAACTCTTTCTCTATAGTGGCATAGTTTGCTTGAGCTCTATCAAGTGTCTTGCTAGCATAGTAAATTGCATGCACTTTCTTGTCCTTTCTTTGCCCCAACACAGCTCCTACGGTATAGTCACTAGCATCACACATGACCTCAAATGGTAGATTCCAATCCGGAGTTTGTAAAATGGGAGCAGTGATCAAAGCTTCTTTCAATCTGCGAAAAGCATTCAAACAATCACTATCAAAATTAAATGGAACATCTTTTACCAAGAGATTAGACAAAGGTTTAGCAATTTTAGAAAAATGTTTATGAATCTCCGGTAAAAACCTGCATATCCCAAGAAACTTCGCACTCCCTTCACATTCACCGGTGGAGGCAACTTCTCAATCACTTCAATTTTTGCTTTATCCACCACAATTCCTTTTCCAAAAACCAAATGTCCAAGCACTATCCCCTCTTGTACCATAAAATGGTACTTCTCCCAATTCAAGGCAAGATTAACCTCCTCACATCTCTGCAAAATCTTAGACAAATTAGACAAACAATCATCAAAGTAAATACCATATACTGAAAAATCATCCATAAAAACTTCCATGATGTTTTCAATAAATTCAGAAAATATTGCAGTCATGCATCTTTGGAAAGTAGCAGGGGCATTACATAAACCAAATGGCATTCTCCTATAGGCAAAAGTGCCATAACGGCAAGTAAATATGGTCTTTTCCTGGTCACTAGGATGGATAGGGATTTGGTGGAATCCCGAATATCCATCTAAGTAACAAAAGTATGTATGCCTAGCTAGCCTCTCAAGCATCTGATCAATGAAGGGAAGAGGGAAGTGATCTTTCCTAGTTGCACTATTTAACTTTCTATAATCAATGCACATCCTCCAACCTGTGACTGTCCTAGTGGGAATCAATTGATTTTTCTCATTTTCAATTACAGTCATCCCCCTTTCTTAGGAACCACATGCACAGGACTAACCCATTCACTATCAGAAATTGAGTAAATTACCCAAGCATCAAGCAACTTAAGAACCTCTTTTTTAACAACCTCTTTCATATTAGGATTCAACCTACGTTGATGTTCAACTGAGGGTTTATGGTCAGGTTCTATCAAAATTCTATGCATGCAAAAGGAAGGATTTATGCCTTTAATATCATCAAGAGTATATCTTATGACCTTTCTATGCATCCTAAGAGCCATAAGCAATTTCTCAGTCTCTAACTCATTCAAGCTAGCACTAACAATGATAGGATAAGAAGAGTTGGGACCAAGAAACTCATACCTAAGGGTGGAAGGAAGAGGTTTAAGTTCTACCTTAGGAGCATTTTCCTCTTCCCAATCTTCAGACTTAGGCTTGGGCTTAAGCTTTTCCACTTTGGCTTTGTAAGGAGGAATTTTTGAGGTTGCCTCCAACAAGCGGGTATGCTCAGCTACCTCTCCTCCAGAATCAATAGAGCCGCCACCAACCAAGCATCTCTCCAATGGATCTTCCAAATAAATATTGGTGGACTCTTCTTCCACCACCTGGTGCAATAAGTCAATCCTGTAACAAGAGTCCTCAAAAGAAGGTTGTTTAATAGATTTAGAAATATCAAACTCAACCTTATTATCACCAATAGTTAAAGACAATTTACCATTCTTAATATCAATTATAGCACCAGTAGTAGCTAAGAAAGACCTACCAAGAATAATGGGGATTTGGGAATCCTCCTCCATTTCAAGCACAACAAAATCAGCAGGTATAAAAAACTTACCAACACGGATAGGAACATCCTCCAAGATTCCTACAGGGTACTTGACGGACTGATCGGCCAATTGAAGCGAGATAGTTGTGGGTTTTAGCTCTCCCACTTCCAACTTCTTACACACAGAAAGGGGCATAAGACTAACACTAGCCCCTGAATCACACAAAGCTTTATCAAAATTCATGTTGCCAATCAAACAAGGAATAGGGAAGCTACCTAGATCTTTGAACTTAGGAGGCAATTTATTTTGAATTAAAGCACTACACTCCTTAGTTAAAGCTACTGTCTCATATTCCTTAAGCTTCCTCTTATTAGACAATATGTCCTTAAGAAACTTAGCATAGGTAGGCATTTGTTTCAACGCCTCAGTGAAGGGTACATTAATGCACAATTTCGTAAGAACCTCTAAGAACTTCCCAAACTGCTTATCTAACTTCCCCTTAGCCAATCTTTGAGGGAAGGGAACCGGGGGTTAGTAAGGTTCAGAGGGTACATACTCAGACACCTTCTCAGTAGTGTCCTCCTCTTCTAAAGGTTGTGTCTTAGTCTCTTTATCCTCAATTTCCTTATCTTTTTCACTCTCCCCCTTACCCAAGGAATCCTCTAATTTCTTTCCACTCCTCAAACTCACAGCTTTACAATGTTCATTGCCTGGGTTGACTTCAGGTTGACCAGGAAACTTACCTTGCTGCCTATGAGAAGTACTTGCTTGTTGGGCAATCTGGGTCTCCAACATCTTATTATGAATAGCTAAATTGTCAACCTTAGCTGACAACTCTTTAATTGCCTCAATCACTACTTGTCCATGGTGCCTAAACTCCTCATTTTGCTTAGACTGGCTTTCAACAAAATTCTCAAGAAGAGACTCAAGTCTAGATTTCTATACCTGTGGGATTCCAGAAGAGGGTTTAGCATTACCTTGCCCAGCTTGGTACTGACTATTCCGGTAAGAGAAGTTAGGATGTGACCGCCAACTAGGGTTGTAAGTTTGAGAATACAGATCATTGCCCCCCTTTTGGTTAAAGTCATGGAAATTATGGCATGATTCCACTTGCTCCACTAGTGCACCATGCGAGGATCCAATTCCAACTTGGCATTCAGCTCCTATATGTCCCTGTACTCCACAAATCTCACAAAAATTGTTAGAGGCACCTATGGCATTAACATGAGCTTTTTCAAACATGTCAAAACGTTTATTCAAAGAATCAAACTTTGACGTAATTAAATCAACACCATCTACCTCAAACTTACCTCTCGAGAGCTTTCTTGGGTTATGGCATCTTTCATTAGCCCATTAGTGATGATTTGAAGCTACACTCTCAATTATCTCATAAGCTTTTGTGAGCCTTCTATTCATCAAAGCTCCACCAGCTGTGGAGTCAAGAGACACCTTCGAAGAATATTCTAAACTATTATAAAAGGTGTGGACAATCAGCCATTTTTCTAACCCATGGTGTGGGCAGGCTTCCAGTAAAGCCTTATATCTATCCCAAGCTTCTGACAATGACTCGCCATCTTTTTGAATAAAGCTTGTGATTTGGGTCCTTAGATGAGCAGTTTTGGAAGGTGAAAAGAATTTATCCAAGAAGGCTTGCTCCAATTGGTCCCAAGTAGTTATCGTTTCAGTAGGAACAGACTTCAACCAAGCTCTTGCTCGATCTCTCAAAGATAATGGAAACAGGCGGAGACGAATAGCATCAACAGAGGCGCCTTCAATCTTGAGGGTCTCACAGAATTCCAAGAACATATCTACATGATCATTAGGATCCTTTGACGGCAATCCTCCAAACTGGTTCTGTCTTATCATAGACAGTAAGGCAGGAGGTATGGTGAAGTGCCTAGCTTCAATGTCTGGCCGAGCAATTCCAGATCGCAAACCCTGAGCATTAGGGGCTGCATATTCTTTTAACGGTTTATTATCCTCAGCTGCAGCCATGACAAGTGTTAGTTCAGGTATTTCTCCTACTCTTCGCCTTTGTTGTCTTCTTCTTCTGCGTAAAGTTCTTTCAATTTCAGGATTTGCTTCAATAAGAGTCTCGAAACGTCTAGTACTTTGCATAAACAAGAGAAATTACCTGCAGAGAGCCAAAGAGAAATCAAGAACGTAAGAACCAGATAAAAGAAAAAGGTTTAAAATAATTAAATTAAAAATTAAATTGATATTCAAGAAAAACACAGTCCCCGGCAACGGCGCCAAAAACTTGGTGCGTGAAATTCGCAAGTGTACAGTTTCGTCGTCAAGTAATAAAAAGATCGAATCCACAGGGACTGTATCTATGAATACTAATTAATTAATTAATTCAAATCAATTAAACAAAAGGGAATTTAATTGTTGATTAAGAAGAACGTAGTAACAAAGCAATTAAATAAATAAAAATCAAAATGCAGAATTTAAAACAAAAATAGCAAGTTATCAAGAAAGGTATTCAAATTCAAGAAAGCTTCCAAGATTGGGGTACCACAGTGATACAAGACAAATCCTAATTGACAATCCTTTTATTAAATCTGAAATTCAATTGAAGGTGAATTACCCTAAATTAGTTAATGTTCTTTCTCAAGATACAAGATTCGTGACCAATTAAACCAATTCCTACTCTCGTGGTAATTGAATTTAAATTGAACCCATTACGCTTTGTGGTAATTCATTGAATCTTTGAAAGGCTAAAACTACTCTCACGATTTAGACCTTAAGTTCAATTCTTATGGTTCCAACACCTAGGTTCACCTCTCAGTACGTCCCTAAATGCCTATGAGATGCAAATAAGTGGCCAGCAAATTCACATGAATAAGAGCAATAAAGATTAAATCAAAGAACATTCAAGATTAATAAAAGGGGAAGCAGAGTTAATTAATCATTATCAAAGTATCAAAGGGCATTGCCCAATCCTAGAAATAAAGAAAACTACTCAGACATAGAGAATGAGAGACAAGAAATCAAATTTAAGAATATCCCAAACCCGTAACAATGGAAGAAGAAAGGAGAAGATGAAGATCAAGAGCCTCCAATGTGCCTCCTCAAAATCAAGTTAGAACCCCCCATGTATATTCAGAACCTCTATTTATAACTTAGTGTTTGAATTGGCTAAAAATCCCCTAAAAGAAATAAAAATAAAAACTTAAAAACTGCTGCGTACTATGATCCACGACCGTGGATCATTCCACGGCCAGGCCGTGGATCTTGCTGCCAAAGAGTCAGTTCTGGATCATTTGAGTTCCACGGCCGTGGTTGGTTCAACGACCACGTAGAACTCTCTGTAATTTCTGTCATGCTTCTTCAAATGCTGCTCGATCCATGACCGTGGTTTGATCCATGGGCAGGCCGTGGATCCCTCTGGAATGGTCTTTTTGCACTTTTTAGCTATCCATAAAGCTCCAACTTTAATCATGCAAGCTTTCCATCCATTTTGGAGGCCAATTGAGCACCAATCCTGCACAATAACACCACAAATACCGCAGTTATCTGAACTAAAGGAAAAATAAATCAAAAGAGAAACTAAAATGCCTAAAATGCCCAAGAATGCATGCAAAACAAGAACAAAATATAATGTTGTTTCACACACATCATCAACCAAACCATATCTCTCATCAACATTGACTCCATTTATCGGGTCAAACCAATGACATTGTAAAAGAAATACTCTGTTCTGATTTCCTATATATGACAATTTCAATATATCTTCAACGATGCCATAATAGTTGAAGTCATTCTCACCATATATACTACCTCTAACATATATGCCACTATTCATGGTAACTTTATTTTGTCCATACACCTTAGTATGAAATCTATATCCATTAACTATTAAGCCACAGTAAGAAGCCACGGACTTGGATGGACCATAACTTATCTCTCGTATCATTTGATCCTTAACTTGGCCTATACTAACCTGTATCATTATATAGACAGTAGATAGTTGTAACATCTAGCATAATGAACATTGAATTTAATATAATAGATGTGATTATGGATAAAAGGACTCACTAGATGTTTTAACCACCTACTGAAGTCCTTATCTTGAGCTTCCAATATTTGACCATCAGTGATATTGGGATCTATTTCCCTTAACGAATCCTCGAATTGTCTAATCAATATAATAATTAATATTTAGCATGAATTTAGCGAAAACTAACAAATTCATTAGATAGAGAGTAGACTTACTGGAGGTAAGGTTCTACTTCTCCACAATTTACAAGCACATATGTCTCAGTAATTTGAAGTTCCACATCCGTCAAGAATCTATTTTGACCTCTCCCGATAGGACGACATAGATGTTTAAAAATAGATAACCGTTCATTAATTGTATCTTCCTCACCGTCGTTATTCCGAGGAACTTGAGTGCGCCTGGTCTGTAGGTGGGGATCAAAATACATGGAAGCAAAATTGAAAATTTCTTCTAAAATATACGCTTCACAAATGGATCCTTTAACTTTCACCTTATTTCAGACCTTTTTTTTTCAAGTACAGCATACACCTCTCAAAGGGGTACATCCACCTATAATGCACTGGTCCTCCAACCTTAGCTTCATAAAGGAGATGCACGACTAGATGTTCCATCACGTCAAAGAATGCTAGAGGGAAAATCTTCTCTAACTTGTAAATTGTTTCAATGATAGAAAGCTCTGCATTCTCCATGGTGGAAGCACGAATTTAAGTTGCATAAACTTATTTAAAGAACAAGCTTAGTTCTGTTAACGGTCCCCATATAGGTTTTGGCAAGATATCACGAAATGCCAGAGGAATTAACTTTTGCATAAAAACACGACAATCGTGACTTTTCATTCCATATATCTTCCCGTCGTCTATATTGATGCAATATGCGATATTCAACGCAAACCCATCAAGAAATTTTAACTGTTTTATCCACTCGCACACCATCCTCCTTTGATTGGAATCGAAGATATACATCGCCTTTGGTTTTTTACACTTGCCATTCTCAACTATTAGCTCCAAGGTAGGATGTTTGCATATTATCTTCAAATCTTCTCTTGTATTTGCATTGTCTTTTGTCTTGCCCTTTATGTCCATGACAGTGTTGAAGATATTGTAAAACACGTTCTTCTTGACATGTATAACATCTAAATTATGTCGTATTAGATTAGTGGACCAATAAGGTAATTCCTAGAATATGCTCTTCTTCACCCAATTGTGGTATATACCAAAGCCATCTTGTTTTTGTTTACCTAAATTCAAGCCAAAAATGACTTCCTTAAGTTGAGTCACTCTATTCAAGACATCTGTTCTACTCAGCCGTTGCGGTGGATTAGATTTTTCCACTGTTGATTTCTTAAAAAAGTTTCGATCACGGCGAAATGGATGATCAAAAGGCAAAAATTGGCGATGACAATCAAACCACGGCATTTCCTACCATGCCTCAACACAAATGACTTACTGTGATTCATACAAAGCGGACAAGAAAGTTTTCCATGAGTGCTCCACCTAGACAGCATTCCATAGGCTGGAAAGTCACCTATTGTTCATAACAAAGTCGCTTTCATATCGAAATTTTGCTTCTTCCAAGCATCATAAGTTTGCACCCCATCATCCCGCGATATCTTTAGATCGTTAATTAGGGGTCTAAGATAAACATCTAAACTTTTACCTAGTGACTTTGGTCTAGGAATCACAAGAGTGAGGAATATGTATTCCCTTCTCATACACATACTTGGGGGTAGATTGTACAGTGTGACAAAAATAGGCCAACATAAATACGGTGTGGCTGAACCGCTGAATGGATTAAAATCATTTATATACAGGCCAAGCCTAACATTTCGAGCATCTAGCGCAAATGTTGAATGGGTAGCATCAAATCGTTTCCAAAACTTAGCATCAGCTAGATGCTTGATCACTGATTCATCTTGACGCACTCCATCCGCATGCCAACTCATATACTGTGCAGTGTTTTTGGACATAAATAGACGTTGGAGTCTTGGCATAATAGGAAAATATCACAACGCTGAGTGCGGCACATCCTTCTCATTCGATGAACGTCCAGCCTTTGGTTTGAATCGCGGGTGTCCACATACTAAGCAAACTGAGTAGAGTGTCTTGTCACTGTATTCTTTGTAATACAACATGCACTGATTAAGACATGTATCTATCTTCTCATATCCTAATCCCAACTCACGAACCATTCTCTTCGATGTTAGAAGTTCTCGGGTAACCTTTCAGGCTCTGGAAGCATGCTTTTAATTATGACAATCATTCGATCATAACAACTCTCACTCATATTAAATTCTGACTTCAAGTTTAAAAGTTGAGTTACAGCTGACAATTTCGTGTGCTTATGGCAACCATCCCATAAAGGTTCGTCAGTGTCTCTGGTGTGGTGTGGAATACAATTAAAAATTAATATAAAAAACAGTTACCAAGTTCCACCAAAAATATAAAAACTTTGCAACCAGTTGTAGTAAGCAAAGGTCAATCCACAAAGAACCAATTCAATTGACACTATTAATCCAATTCCTAAATTAAACTTTGATGAATAATAAACAGTAAAAAGTAAAAAAGGAGTTTTGTTAATTACAAGTATAAATTGAACTTAAAACAAAAATAGTAAACACAGATTGAATTACCAAGTTAAAGATATTGGTTAAGAGATGAAATCCACCACTAGATTTATATGATTATGCTAACTTACATACTCTTTATACCAACATGATCAATTATATTCTCATGTGATTGTAAGATAAATCCCTTGTTTTCCTTAAGTTTTGCTTAATTCAGTAACCGCTCAAATCAAACTCTTACCATTAGTTATTTGTAAAGCAACCGCTCTTACACCTACCTAATGATTGCATTAAGAATTAGAAAACCAATCACACTAAGATCTAATCACACACCGGGATTAAATTACTTAGATCATATGTTTCACTAGTTTTACCACCACAACCGCGCATAGCAATCCTAGTTTTACCACTCTTGAAATTTGGCAAGAATATAAAGACCTTTATGTTGATTTAAGAACAGAAATATATGAATAAAAATATAACTGTATTGATATAAAGAAATATGCAAGATTCACATAATCAAAACTAGAGTTTCATCTTCCCTTAACCAATCAAGAAGTTTAGCCACACATGGCAAATTCAAAATCACAAGAACAATAGAAGAAAAAACATAGTTCAGAATGAAAGTGCAAAAGAAAACTGAAGATCAAACTAGTTTCCAATGATCAAGGTTGATTGATCTTCGATTGCTCGAACCCGAGACTCCAATCTTTGATCGAATCTTCCTCTTTCTTATTCTTCATGTTTCCCTCAATTCCCTTGACGGCTCTCAGTCCAGATCTCCTTTAGGGGCTCTAAGCAACCTTATTTATAGGTTTGGACACCTAATTTAACATTAAAATTTGAATTTAAATTTAAGTCGATGACACGGGCCGTGTCATATAACACAGCCCAATTTTTGTCTGAATCTGGTAACAAAATTCCAACTAATTTCAAAGTCAGAGAAGAACACGGCCCAACCCGTGTTATGTGACACGGGCCGTGTTATCGGTCAAGGCTGAAAACTGAATTCCCTTATGAAGACAGAGACGTACACGGCCTACCCCGTGTCATATGACACGGGCCGTATTGTCCAAAAATAGGATTTGACTCGTCTTGAAATAGTCAGAGGAGTACACGGCCCACCCCGTGTCATTTGACATGAGCCGTGTCACTCACTTTCTTCAAATGCGACCTTGATTCTTCATAACTGCCCTTCTTTCTTTGCTTCCAAGGGTAAAACTGATTTTCTTAAGTATTCATCTCTCTCCTCAAATGGTCATCAAGCTCGGTTTTATGCTAATGGACTCAAACACTCAATGATCTCATGAAAAGCATAATTCATTTATGAGTGTTTATAACCCCATTTAAACATAATTTCACAATAAACATCTGATTAAGCTTTAAATCAGAAACTTAGCTAAATGCCAACAACTGAACACATATGGAGTCCAATTAGATCAAACAAAAGCCTTTCATAAAATTATCAATAGATCAGTCTCTTAGCAAGTCATAAAACTTCGCAGTTGACGGATTTGGATCCTCTTCTAAATCTTGAGCTTCTGGATTTAATCTATAATGTGCGGCATCCATAACCATATCCACGTATGGATTCCTAGGCTCCACTTCATCATCATGGACAATGGATGTTGAGTCGCTATCCCCCCATCTGTCATCACCATGAATGGTCCAATTTACATAATCTTCCACAAATTTGTACTTATACAGATGTTGTTCTACCCCAAATACCTCCCTCCAAGCACGATTCTTACATCTAGCACATGGACAAAAGATGCGATTTAATGCATCAGCCATTGTCGGGTCTCCTTGAGCAACCGTAATGAAATCATCAACTTCATCCTTGAATTCTCCACTTACATAGCCAGTAGGATCATTTCTTCGTAACATCCAACTTCGATTGGGTCTCATGATTTCTGAAATTGATTTAGCACATTAATACAAATCCTTATATCTTTATCTCCTTCTTAACATGGTATGGCCCTATCCCATTCGATAAGAAACTTTTTCAACACTTGGTTAATAATTATTCCTTAAATCTCATATTTTATACTTAACAAAATTTCAGCAGCATTTCCCATTGGTCTCCAAGTGCATGACTATAACACAGTGAAATCTACCGCATTTAAGTATACACCCAGAGAACAAAAGGAAATGTAGTAGACTGAAATTTTAACAAGTATAAGATATGAGATTTAAAGAATAACTATTAACCAAGTGAAGGAAAATTTTCTTACCAAACTGTCCCACTTGAACAATTCAAGATTCAATACAATGAGCAGTACCAACCATAGGTATGCATGCTCATTAATATTGAATCTCAAATGGGAAACTAAGGTTTTGCTCAAATTTTTACTCGAATAAGAAAATAAAACTTTAAGCATATGTTAAAACACAATCAAAAGTTAAATCAAACCAAGATTCTTAACACATAATTCGTTAGAAATTCATAACTTTTATTTTCAGTATCCAAGGTTTGACGTCATATTTAGAGAGTCCTAAATGTACTGGGATATGAGAGAAGAGCAATTCTTAAAGGAAATTGGTTTTATAATTCCATTGATGGAAGCCCAATATGCCAGTCACTATACTAAGGAAGCCATGATTATTCTGAGTCATGAATTTCAGTCGCCTGAGGAAGAAATGAAGAAAATTATTCTGAAAGTGGTGAAGCAGTGTGTAATTACTTGAGGGTGTGGAAGCTGATTATATTAGAAATGATATTCTCCTTGACTTTTTCAAGAACGTCTAGGTTAGGAGGATGGCTTCGGATCAAAGAAACTATAAGCAACTTGTGGAGACTACTACAGAGATAGCAAACAAAGTTAGCATTATCGATATTGTCAGGAGAATTATTAAGGATCTTAAATATGAGTAAACTAATGTTGTCAAACATGTTCTAAAGAATTAAAGAGATTTTAAGAAAAATAAAAGAAAACACAAATTGCCTTAAGAACTTTAAGCATTAGCATCAAAATCCTAGCCACGTAAATAAAACCATGTAAAGATATAGAGACTATACATAACTGCAGTAAAAATTATGTCTCCTATAGGATTTCCAACTAGGCAAGTCAACTTTACATATTGCAATTTCAATTTTCCTAAACCGCAAAAGTCAGAGTTTGAAGTTAGGCTCTGTTTTCCTTTTTTTAATGTAAAGGATGCATTTGATCTCTATTATGTTACTAGTATAAGCATTACATTATATTTGCTTAGAGGGGGGGAAAATTAATCGAAGGTAGGAACTTTTGGTTTATCAAGCTAAAAATGATCACAAAATCACAAAGTTCGTTAATAGTCATAGGCTTTACCAAAGAACTAAATTCAACTTAGATTATTAGCTTCAAATTTCTTCCATTATTAATACATGTTAAAGATTTAAATTATTTTTTTATCTTGTATCTAATAATTAAAACTTTTGAGTAAGTTGACGTTTTCTCCATATTAAAATCTATTTAATCAAATCATCGATATTTGTCACATCTTCTCTATTCTCAATTAAACTTCAATGTTTTATACAGGATTACATGAGTTTAGGCTTAGATACAAATGCTATAAAGGGCACCTATTTCCGGAACTCTAGCTATCTGGTATTCACCAAGCTCCCCATGATGACCACATGAATGGATTTATGTGTGTGTGTGTGTGTGTGTGTGTGTGTCAAGTGTTGAAAATGTGCAGCATATATTATATTGTCAATCATTGATGGGTGATGTCTCCTGTGCATTGTGCATGCTGCATATGCACTAAAAGTTTGTATATGTCAACCTACTACTGACTGAACTACTTGCAATGCAAGAGATAACCGTGTTTCCTCAACAGCATAGTTTTGTTAAGGGACAAACCCACATGTACTATAAAAGTCAACCAAAAAAAGGGATCTTGAGCCAAATTGTAGATCACAAAAATATTGTATAGCCAAAATGCTTTCTAATGATTGATCCAATAAATGAAAATGCAATACTATATCACATATATATAAGGGAATAGTTGAATAAAAATAAACAGAAAAGCAGAAGACTTTAGGCTCAAACAAGCAACAATAGATAGAATCAACCCATTATATCCCAACCACAGATGGTTCTTTCTACAACAACCTGTGAGTTTATATTATGTATCATCCTTTAAGTTGAAGAGGAATACACTGAAAGCTCTATGCAGCAAATTTTCAGATTCAATCTTTTTCATCAAGTGGCCTATATAAAATTTTGCAAGCTCAAAATAGTGAATTAACCAACGCAGCAGGTAGAGGAAGGAGTGCAATAACAATCACAAGGAGGAAAAGGAAATAATAGATCTAAATACAAGATTCCAAATTTCCAAGACCTTTATGTATTTCTACTTTAGGAAGTCTAAATTCAGAGGAGTGCCAGTTATCTCGAGTGTCCACCGGTCACATTTGCTCAAAAAACTACTAATAATGCATTAATTAAGAAATAATTAATTTAATTATATTTCCTATTATGCATGAACTGACCATTCTAAGAAAACAATGAGCAACTTTGTTAAAAGCTTATGAACAAAATGCAAAACTCGGCCTGCAGATGATCAAGCACATAGAACTTTTTACAAACATAATAAATCAGAAATGTATATACCAAAATCAAAGTGCACACAATATTCTCTTACACAAGTTCAAAACTCAAAATAATAATAATAATAAATCAAAAATAGCAAAAGACACAAAACCTTGTCAAATGCAAAAGTTGTTGGCTATATTCTGCATAGCCGAAACTTCTTCTTTCTTCCCTCGTTACACAAAATCACAATGGGTGTATGCAACCTGATTTCATCTGCTCAATGGCCTACAAAAGCACACATGAAATCAATCACCGATTTTCCAAGTCGTAAAACAAAATAAACTCAGTTCAACACTGAGTTAGACCGAGTTAGACTCACCTGATATCTGTGGGGCTTACCCGTGGACTTGGAGCAGAGGCAGAGGCTGAGCAGATCTGTACCTGCGAGCTCGTGTTAGCATGACGGTGGCGCAGGATTCACGGCTTTGGGCAGAGGCAGAAGCTAAGTAGAGAACAGAGGCTGCGACTTTGAGTGAGAGAGAATGAGAGTGAGAGTGAGAATGAGAGTGAGAGTGAGAGTGAGAGCACGAGAGAGAGAGGGTAAGGGTGAGACTGAGAGTGAGACTGAGAGTGAGGGTGAGAGGGAGAGGGCGAGGAAGAGGGAGAGTACGAGAGAAAGAGGGTGAGAGTGAGAGGGAGGCGTGGTTGTGAGGGATTTAGAATTGTTTAGGGTTCAGAATAGATTAAGGTTTTGCAAGGGATTTGTGACGAAAATATCCCTCGCTAAAATTTTATTAGTTAGAGAGGGAAATATTCCCTTGTAAATCCCTTGCTAATTTTAGCGATGAAACTTATTCGTCACCATTCCCTCGCTAATTTGACTAAGTTTTAACTATACTTTGAGCGGGGAAACGTTCCCTCATAATTCCCTCGATAATTTTAACAAGGAAAAATTTCCCTCGTAATTCCCTCGTCATTCCCTCGCTAATTTTAGCGAGGGATATTTTCCCTCGCAACTCCCTCGCTATTTCCCCCTCGAATTTATTTTTGAAATTTAGCGATGGCTCAAACTTCCCTCGCAATTCCCTCGCAAAATTCCCTCGCGAAATCACAAATTTCTTGTAGTGATATACTCTTTAAGACAAATAAGACACGTGATATGATGTAATAAGACAGATTAGGAGTATTGCACCTATTTTTTCATTGTTATTGTCTAATTGTCAGGTCTGTGGCTTTGCTAATGTGTCTTCATGTTTAGCAACAAAAGATCTGTTTCTCATTTAGTTAATTTCCATTTGGAGGAGCTTGCACTTATGTTCTTGTGCTCTAAGTTATGAGAATGATGTTAGGAGCTTGACCCTTTGACTACAAAAAGTGTGGTTGATAGAAGGTGATGGACTTGTTTATGATCATGGTGTTCTATTTTTCCTTTTGTTTTGGCTTAGTGTGATGTTGATTAATCGGGGTTTGGAGATGTTGTTGGCTCGTTAGCTTTGTGTTATGATAAATAGGACTAATTCAAGTGTGTCTTGCTTTGCAATTCAATCCATAACTTCCTGGAACGAATAAAAGGTTGAATGCTGGGTGTTTATGTTCTGTCATTTAGTAAAAGAATCTTGTTTTTGGTATCCTGATTCATATATTTGGTGTTTGGAATGAATATTCAATGTCTGTAGGGTACTGATTTGGAACCTGTGAAAATTTTGTGTGCATACCTGATTTCTTAAATTTGCATTCTCTTCTAATCATTTGCTTTAAAAAGTTTTCAAGGCTCTAAGTCCAAATCGATTTTCACTGAATGTTGAAGTAAATTGCTTATAAGGATCCTTTGGCCTCTTCTCGTCCTGTTTTTAAGTTGATAATTTGTAGGCCTATAGTGATAAGATTTCCCAATTGCCAAGGTTTTTTTTTAAAAAAATTAAAGAATTTGTGAATTCTAGTTCTTTGTTTTTTTTTTTGGTGGGGGGAGGGGGGAAGGGGCTTAATTCTAATTGTTATATGTGTTGTTTGCATTGTTGTCTTGCACTACTTGTCAAAGTTAAATGCAGCATGCTTTGTTCTGTGTAAGCGGGGATCTGGTTTGGTATTGGCATAAGCTGTTTTTATTTTGCTACAAGAATAAAACACTACTATATAAATAAGCTCATGAGATGTTGATTTGGAGCTTTGGATGAAATAAAAATTGCAATAGATTGGAAGTGTTGGATCCATGATAAGTGATTTTTATCTCCGTGTTTCGTGTGTTTTGAATAATTTGTGTGATGGGGATTTTTTGCAATTTGGAGTTAATTGTCAACTAAGTGCCCAAGATGGAATTTGTACTAGCAAGAAAGAATAATGAGTTGTTCCACGTCCTTTTTGTTTTGAGCCTATCTTTCTTTTTATGTACCATCCCTCTTTTTCTTTTTCTTTTTTTATGTTTAGTTTAAAGTAGGATAGTTTGCGTTAGTAGGCTGGTGTGGAAGAGATTAATTCCAAGTAGGTTAATATTTATGTAATTTAAGGTACTCTTATCTTCATTCTTTGTTTAGTATGGTATTCTTAATGGGTGATGTGATGGTTTCTATAAAGCATGTTACTAGCCAACACTATCACTATTGAATGGGAACTCCATTAGTTGGACAAAGCATTAGACTTTCATGAGGGCACATTCCTCTTAACAAGTAGGTATGTCTCATAAAACTTAGCTTTTTCATTGTGTTTAACTTTTTTGGTATGGTAGATTGTCTTAAGAATATAAATACAAATGTGCAATAATTAATGTTGAAGAAGAAAGATTTGAAATTCTTATTTTTGCCAAACTGTCATGTTCATCATTATTGCTAATTGATATTTTTTAACCTCTTGCCTCCTTTATATTCTATCATAGGTGGGTTATGGCCTCTCACCATGTGGAAGATCATCTTCAAAAGCAATATATGGTCAAGACATCAACTATAAGTGAATAAGTTCTACCCATCTTTAGCTTAGGACTTGCTAAGGTGTTAAGTAGTGGATGCTGAGATGTACCTAAATGGGCCTAAATGGGTATTTTTCTCCTTGGGCAGTAACGGAACGTGCGGAACGGGGGTAGTTGGTACTTACAAATGCACTCCAACGCTCAAGTCAGGCTATTGATGCACACTTTTTAGTTGTTGCATTTACAAACCCAAGTGCAGGTTGTCTCAAGTAATAAATTTCTCGAGAGTCCGAGGTCGATCCACAGGGAATTGTTGAAGATTAATTAAGGTGAAGTGAATATTTTGTTACTATGATTAAAATTATTTACTTGGGTTAAAAGATCCACTCTTGGTAAATAAAATAAAAGTAAGATTAATTTCTTTTATAACTCAATTAGAATCCTCACAACATGGAGGTTCCAATTGGAAAATACAACGTTAAAAGTCTATTAAAACTATATACGTATTTATATTATGTTTCCAAAAATATTACTACCACTTATAAATGGGTTAAAGCATTCATTGTGCCAATATTTTGTCTACAACAAATCAAGAACTCCACTTTATAAGGAGAGTTTCTAACACCACCACTTGTAAATGGGTTAAAGCATTTATTGTGCCAATCTCTTGTCTACAACAAATCAAGAACTCCACTTTACAAGGAGAGTTTGGAAACAAAATATAATACGTATAATGATCACTTGAAAATATATCATTTAAGCATAAGAGAGAAATTAATCTAACCTTATTTCATTACCAAGAGCTTCACCTCTTCACCCAAGTAAAATGAAACTTAGTTACTCATAGATAAGAAGAAAGAAAGAGAGAAGAAGAAGAAGAAAAACATGACTTCAATTTAGAACAAAGGAAAATTACTACAAGAAAACTTAGTAACAAACTAGCATTATTTTGGTAACTAACACCTAATACCCCTAATGATCTGCCAAGGCCTCCTTTTATAGAGGATTAGAGATACAAAATGTCAAGGGAGCTGAGTTATTAGTGGGTGGATGATTGGAAAATGAGTGGAAAATGCCAAATGACATTAAATGACATTAAATGAGTGGGAAATAATGGAGATTCCTTGTCTCCGAAATCATGCAGCTCTGAAGTCATTGCATTCGTCATTTTTGAACCACGTGGTATTCATGAAAGTTGTAGGTCTGGATCTTAGCTTTCAAATGGCTTTAGTTTAGATCCAATATCATTTCTACAACTCCAGATACGTTCAAATTACTACATACTGTCCAGGCCCAGTCACAGCTCCTCTGTTCTGACTTCCAAACCCAATATCACCTTCAAGGAATCCGATTCCGGAAAAGTGTTCAACATGAAAGTTGTAGATATGGGTCTTAACTATTCAGCATCCAAATTTCAATCCATTTTACAACATCTAGCCCAAAATCTGTGATAAACAGTATATGTAGGTCAAGTTGTCAGGAACAGTATTCTAGTTCTTGCTTCAACCCCAATTTGAGTTATCTACTCATGTGATTGGGCCTTTGAGGTCTTCATGAAAGTTATAGAACTCTCTCTTATCTTTCAAATTCCACTATAATCAGCTCCAAAGACCACCTACAGCCCAAGATATGACCCAAATACAGAAACAGTATAAGATATGAATCATGCTGAAAAATTCAATTAAGTTCAATTTTGAGTCCAAACTTACAAAACATAATAAAACTCAATCAATTAAGTACATAAAGAGTGTAAATAACTAAGAATGAAAGCTTATTAATGTATCAAATATGTGATCATCAAACTCCCCCACACTTAGCTTTTTGCACTCCTGAGCAAAACACATAAGATCACTCACAAAAAAAAAAAAAATGAAACAGACTCAAAAGCTAAACACTCTAAAAGATTCAATTTCTAATAATATTTAAAAATGAAGAGCAATCATTCAAGTAATCAAAACATTCATGAGGTAACATATCTTCACTTCTCAAATCAACAAGCAAGGTTATTTCAATTGAAAAGCATGAGTCAAGAATGATAGATTTTCACAAGATTCACTCTCAATCCCTCAAGTGTTTAAAAGGTAGGTATTTCACTCAATTCAACCCATGAAAATTGCACTACCATAAGCTTGCTTATCTTCTACTTCTCCACTACTCGAACACATGCACACACAAATCATGAGGACTTTATTCAAGGTTGTAATGGGGTCAAGGTAAAGGAGGAGGTAATATAGATATGACAAGTTAAACACCAGAGAATAAAAGAACATGAGAGCTGAGTTCAATTAACAAGCATGAAAATTCATCCCAACTCCACTTAATACAAATTCTCTTTACATATTCTTTTCCTTTCCTTTATTACCTTGTTGACCCTCTTTTTTTACAATTTTTTTTTTTTTTTGAATTTTTTTTTTGATTTTTTGATTTTTTTTTTATTTTTGATTTTTGAATTTTTTTTAAGAAGAAGAACATCATATATACACATTTTTTTTAAAATATTCTGCACACACACCCCCACACTTGTTCAAGAACTCATCGAATGACAAACTAATGTTCTCTTATTCTCTAAGGTCAAGTAAGAACGTGATTTTTCATTTAAGGCGCATAATGAGTTCGAAACAAAAAATAGTCAAATAAGTTCAAAGGGGTTAAGCAAAGGAAAATATACACAATGTTGGCTATTTGACTAAAGTAGCTATTTCAAGAAAAATGCCTCAATCATATTCATGTATGCATATGAAAATGTAGTCTCAAAAAGAATCAAAGCAAGTTCTAGAGCAACAATTCCATGAGTGAAATTCACACAAGAAAGAAAAGAATTGTACAAATGTTTAATCCATTCATCAATAAGCTCAAAATCTCATAAGGCATAATTCTATCATTCTCAGTCCACCAATTCAACATCCATAACCAAGCATGTGAATTTTAAGAAAGAAGACAATTTACTCAATCATGCAAATTTCCTTGAATTTGAATTGCTACTTCCACATAAATTAGTTACTACCCTAATTACTCCTTACTCTGCCACTAATTTTTGATGCGTCTCAAGAATAAATAATTTACTCTTTACTCTGTCATCCCTAATTACTTTTGTTGTTAAAAAAATTGATGACAAACACAACATATTCACAAACACACTTTCTAAATTTTTTTTTTGGTTTTTTTAATGATAAACACAATAATCATATTGACAAACACATTTCCTAATTTTTTATTTTTTTTTTGGTTTTTTTGGGTTTTTTTTGTTTTTTTTGTTTTTACAACCATCCTTCCCCCCAACCAGATCACAACATTGTCCTCAATGTCAAAACATAGATAGGAAAAAGGATAGAATATATTACCTGTTGCTGCAATTACTGAAAAGGAAAAAAAATCTTACACAAATTTAAACAGAAATAAAGTACGATAAATAAAACCAAAGCTTGTAATTATTTAAATAGTTGGAGTGTCTTGGCTGGCTTGCTTTTCACTTTGCTTCCTTCACCACTTCCATCACCGCTTCCTTCGGACCAATCTATCGGTCATTATTGGATCGGTTCATAAACAAATGCTTCTAATTTATCAATCAATTCATCAACGGTAGAAGCGAGAGATAAGGAGTTGTCTTCTTTGAAGGTGTGACAAATTTCGTTTCACAAACATGGTCAACAAAAGATAACAAATTATCAAAGAAATTATTAACATTCAACAAACCTATGGGTTTATGGTGGATGTTCAATTGGGCCCAAGAGACAACTTGAAAGACTTCTTCCAAAGTACCAAAACCACCAGGTAAGACAATGAATGCATCGAGTTGTCAAGCATCGCCTTCATTCGTCCATGCATAGAGGATACCTTAATTTCCAGTCCAACTGTTTTTCCAACGATGTTCCTTCGAGTTAAAGGTTCAGGAATGATACCTAAAACTTGACCACCTCTTACAAATGCAGAAAGTGATACAGCCCCCATTAACCCAATGCTACCTCCCCCATATACTAAATGAATTTTTCTCGCAGTAAGTGTTCGACCAAGAGTGATTGCTGCGTTTACAAACTCTAAACTATTCTCATAACTTGTCCCACAAAATACACCAATACTGAGAAATCTTCGAACTGAAGAAGAAGCTCCCTCCATTTCTACACTCACTCTCTTTGAATGATTAAGAGTTGCAGAAAAGTAAAGAAAATGGAGTGTTTAAATAGGGAAGAGAATAGAAAAAGTAATAAGAGCTCCTATACAGGTAGGTTGGCTGGTGTCAGAAAAGTTTGAAATAATAATAATAATAATATTTTTTTTTGTTTTTTTTGTTGTTTTTTTTTTTACTTCAAGAAAACCATCAGGGTAAAGAAGTCTAGAAACCCCCGAAGGATCGTCTGTCCAAAACCAAAATTTAACAAAATCATACAAAGATAAAATAATAATAACAAATGATTACATACCTTTATGTACAGGTTTCATGGCAGATCTTTATACTGCGTCATGAGTGCAGTAATACCAAGACGGCTCAGCCAATCTGGGCATTCTTCTCCCTCCCGCTTGTGGGATATTTTGGATTGAGCTACGACGCCACTAATTAAAGTGCGTAAATCTGACAGCTACCACCAACGACCACAGCCAGTGAGAGGTCGCTGAAGAGCCCATGGCATTAAATCACAGGATTCAGCTCAGAGGCATTGTCACGCGAGAATGCAAACACGGGACGCTTCTTTCTGTCCATCAACAAGCAGAGCCTTTGGTTAAAACACGGGAATGCTTGCGCGCTCTCTGCGAGCATGGCACACGAACCTTATTTATCGACCGAGGCGTGCGAAGGTCCACCCGAGTCAATGACGGGTCTTCCACTCCACTGGCGGGGCTCCTAATCTAATTAAAGACCAAGTACAACCGAAGTTTCGCCACTTTTTTTTATTTTTTTATATTTTTTTATTTCAGTTTTTTTTTTTTTTTTTTTTTTTTTTTTTCTTTTTTGAAAATGTACAAGATAATATATACATGTTGTTGTGATTGTGGCTCACATCTTCCTCCGGTTTCATGTCCGAAACGGCTTAAACGCCTTCTATGAGTCGGGATAAGCATCCCATCCAATTTTCTTTTAAATTGGCAAACAGGGTCTTTTTGAGTCAGATTCCCAAGACTATAACGCTCTTGTTCATCCTTGAAGAGATTCCACAAACTAAGAAGTTCACGCTGCATAACTCCACAAGAATGCGTCTCAAGAGTCAATAAGATATTATCTAATGACTCCTTACTCAGTCCATTCTTAATGAAGAATATTTTATCTTCTCTGTTTACGGAAACCATCCCCAAAGAGTGACATCGCGTATTGCAATTCCATCGTGCACACTTGTAACAAACTTTCATTCTTTTTACTCTTCTCCTTTTTTAAAATGAACTTTTACCGAGACCAGGCATGTATAGGACAAATGAATCTGAAGATTCACCAGCTAAACGAACCTTTGCTTCGATTATCCAACGTATATCTTCTGGGATGCCCTTATACATTAACAATCTCAGTCTCTCACACCTAGCTTCATAGACTTTTGTTAGAGCATTTAGAGGGAGAGAAGGAAAATGTTTTCTTAGATTTGAGAGAATGACATCCATTTTGAAAGGAGAAGAAATCAGTTATTATGGGAAACTGAAAAACAAACCGACTTGAGAGTCACGGAGTACCGTTATCTGCCATTTAACCGGGAACACAAAGAACTGCAAAAAGAAAGAAACAACATTAAAATAAATTCTACTCATAACAAGGATTAGAAAGAGAAATGGATTCTACCTCAACAACTCGATGTTCCAGAAATGGTTTGGGTCTTTGTCCATTAACCTTAAATACAATACCATTCCTAGGATTTTCAATGTCTATGGCCCCATAAGAATACACATGTTTGACAATATAAGGACCAATCCACCTAGATCTCAATTTTCCAGGGAATAGGTGAAGGCGAGAATTATAAAGCAGGAACTTTTTGATTAATTCCAAAAGTTTTTCGAAAATTGATTTGTCATGAAAAGCTTTTGTTCTAGCTTTATAAATCTTTGAGTTTTCATATGCATCATTTCTTAATTCCTCAAGTTCATTCAATTGCAATTTGCGTAACTTGGAAGCATCATCAAGACTTAAGTTGAAAGCTTTAATGGCCCAAAATGCTTTATGCTCCAATTCTACAGGCAAATGACAAGGTTTTCCATAAACTAACCGATAGGGAGACATGCCCAAAGATGTTTTAAAAGCAGTACGGTAAGCCCAAAGTGCATCGTTTAGTCTTAAAGACCAATCTTTACGATTTGGGTTACCCGTTTTTTCCAAAATTTGTTTAATCTCCCTATTTGCTAACTCAACTTGCCCACTTGTCTGAGGATGATAAGGGGTTGCAATTTTGTGGGTAATGCAATATTTCTTCATTAAAGATTCAAATGGTTTATTGCAAAAATGTGTTCCCCCATCACTGATGATAGCTCAAGGAATTCCAAATCGACTCAAAACATTTTCTTTTAAAAATTTTAGAACAGTTTTATGATCATTATGCCGACATGGAATTACCTCAATCCATTTTGAGACATAATCAACTGCAACCAAAATGTACACAAATCCAAAAGATGATGGAAATGGACCCATGAAATCAATTCCCCAACAATCAAAAATTTCAATGACAAGGATAGGGTTCAAAGGCATCATATTTCTTTTAGAAATGGACCCCAATTTTTGATAACTTTCACAACTTTTGTAAAAAGTATAACTGTCCTTGAATAAAGTGGGCCAATAAAATCCACACTGCAAGATTTTCGCAGTTGTTTTCTTTGAAGAAAAATGACCTCCACATGCTTCTCGAATGACAAAATTTAATGACACTACTTACCTCATTGTCGGGTACACATCTCCGAAAGATTTGATCAGGACAATATTTGAACAAATATGGGTTATCCCAAAAGAAATTTTTCACCTCAATCAAAGACTTTTTTCTGTCTTGGTGTGTCCACTGAGGCGGCATCTTACCTGTTACAAGAAAATTGACAATGTTAGCAAACCAAGGCATAGAATTGACCGAAAATAAAAATTCATCAGGGAAAGAATCATTGATAGGTGTGCTATCAAAAGATGAGCCTGTTGTCAGCCTTGACAAATGATCTGCAACAACATTTTCGGCTCCTTTCTTGTCTTTTATTGTGATGTTGAATTCTTGAAACAACAAGATCCACCGTATCAACCTAGGTTTGGCATCCTGTTTAGACATTAAATATCTAACAGCGGCATGATCAGTGAAAACAACAGTGGATGAACCAATTAAATAAGCTCGAAATTTGTCCAATGCAAAAATTACAGCAAGTAGTTCTTTTTCAGTAGTGGTGTAATTCATTTGTGCACTATTCAAAGTTCGACTTGAGTAATAACTTACATGAGGCTTACCTTCCTTTCTTTGGCCTAAAACAGCGCCAACAGCAAAATCACTAGCATCACACATCAACTCAAAAGGCAACGACCAGTCAGGAGATTGCATGATAGGAGCAGAAGTCAAAAGACCAATTAATTTTTCAAAAGATTTCTGACAATCTTGAGTCCAATCAAATGGTGTATCTTTTGTTAGAAGATTACATAAAGGTCTAGATATGGCACTAAAGTCCTTTACAAATCTTCTGTAAAATCCTGCATGTCCTAAAAAGGAACGAACTTCTCTGACTATTTTTTGGAAAGGCAAATGAGCAATTAATTCAACTTTGGCTTTATCAACTTCAATTTCTTTAGAAGATATCACATGACCTAACACTATTCCTGAGGTAACCATGTAATGACATTTTTCCCAATTTAACACAAATCCTTTTTCTTCGCATCTTTTAAGAACTTTTTCTAAATTATCAAGACAATTTTCAAAAGAATTTTCAAAAACTGTCAAATCATCCATGAAAACCTCTAAAAAATGCTCAATCATGTCACTGAAAATACTTAGCATGCATCTTTGAAAAGTTACCGGAGCATTACAAAGACCAAAAGGCATTCTTCTATCTGCAAAAGTGCCAAAGGGACAAGTAAAAGTGGTCTTTTCTTGGTCCTCTAATGCAATTGGTATTTGATTATACCCTGAATAACCATCAAGAAAATAATAGTAGGGATGTCCGCTACTCTTTCTAGAATACGATCAAGAAAAGGCAATGGAAAATGGTCTTTCCTAGTGGTGCATTCAATTTTTCGAAATCAATACACATACGCCAACTAGATGAGACTCGGGTAGGTATTAATTCTCCTTTTTCATTTTCAACCACTTTGTTATTCCAGATTTCTTAGGCACAACTTGTGTAGGGCTTACCCACCATGGCTATCGAGATAGGATAGATAATTCCAACATCAAGTAATTTAAGAACTTCAGCTCTAACTACCTCTTTCATGTGTGGATTTAATCTTCTTTGAGGTTGTTGAGATGTTTTAGCATTATCCTCTAAATGTATTCTATGTGTACAAATTAATGGATTAATGCCTTTTATATCCTTTAATGTCCATCCAATTGCACTTTTATGCCTTTTAAGTACTTCTATCAACTTACCTTCTTGTTCTTTGGTCAAAGATGAGGAAATTACCATTGGAGAGCTTTGTTCTTCTCCCAAAAATGTGTACTTCAACCCATCAGGTAATGGCTTCAGTTCCAGTGTGGGTACTTTTTCATGGGCATCATCATTCATGGATTTTAGCTCTTCGAATCTTGGCTTCCATCATTTGTATTCTATTTCCTGTGTACAGTCAAGCAAAGAGCATATTTCAGAAATATCATCATCTAATTTTGTAACTGAATCAAATGAATTAATTAAACAGATTTCTAATAGGTCAGAAGAACTCCTGATTTGAAGATGATCATCTATAATGGCCTTAATCCCTTCAATCTCTTCATTGTCATCATAAACTTCATGTGGTTGCTTGCACATGTTGAAAACATTAAGCTCCAGTGTCATATTTCCAAAAGTTAGCTTCACCACTCCATTTCTGCAATTTATCAAAGCATTAGATGTTGCTAAAAATGGGTGACCAAGAATAACAGGAACTGACTTAGAACTATCAACCATAGGTTCAGTTTCCAAGACAATAAAATCCACAGGATATATGAATTTATCAACTTGTACCAACACATCTTCTACTATTCCTTTTGAAATTTTAATTGATCTATCAGCAAGTAGAAGAGTTACAGAAGTTGGTTTTAACTCACCAAGGTTGAGTTTCGATAAACTGAATATGGAAGCAAATTAACACTAGCACCAAGATCAAGTAAAGCTCGTTCAATTTTATGTTCACCAATAATGCATGAAACTGTAGGACAACCAGGGTCTTTATATTTCAATTCATTATTGTTTTGAATAATGGAGCTTACCGGTTCAGTCAAAAATGTATTCTTTTTCACATGATGTTTCCTTTTAACAGTGCACAAATCTTTCAAATATTTGGCATAAGAAGGAATCTGTTTGATAGCATCTAACAGAGGAATATTGACCTTCACTTGTTTAAAGATTTCAAAAATATCACTGTTATGATTCACTTTACTTGAATTGTTTAATGCTTGAGGAAATGAGGGTGAAGACGAGGGTTTGATCTCCTTTTGGCTAGGTGGCTTATCAACTCCTTCCTCATCTTTGGGAATTGACTCATCATCTTTCTCAAAAAGTTCAGGAATTTGTTTTTCAACAACCATTCCACTCCTAAGAGTTATCACTGATTTGACTTAATCTATTTTTTGACTTTCTGAACTACCCTTATTTAGGCTAAACTGACCCTTAGGATTTGGTTGAGGTTGAGAGGGAAACTTTCCTTTCTCATGAATGGCAAGTGCAGAAGAAAGTTTAGCAAGAGTGTCTTTTATGTCAATCATGGCTTGAGTGTTTTGACTATTGATGGCCTCTTGTTTTTCCATGAATGCATGCAATGTTCCTTCAAGGTTTTTCCTATATGGAGGGACATAGGGTGCATATCCTTGAGGATTTTGAGAATCTTGCTGTGCCTGAGGAGGTGGTGGTTGTATGAATTGTGGCTAGTTGCTATTCCTCCAACTGAAATTCGGGTGATTTCTCCATCCCGGATTGTATGTATCTGAAAAAGAAGAAGTGAATGGCTTTTTAAAATTATTCATTGCATTTACTTGCTCATGCACAACTTCTTTAAAAACAGGAATTTTTGGACATTCATTTGTTGAGTGTCCTAATTCATCACAAATGCCACAAATTTCTTCATTTTGAACATATTTGATTTCTTTTACTTTCCCGGATTCCATGGCTTCAACCTTTCTAGCCAAACTTGCAAACCTTGCATTTAGATCTTCTTCTTGACTAAGATGATATTTTCCTTTATTAGCATTTGCAAGGTTAAATCTAATTGAATTTTCAGAAGGATTAGTACCATGCCAAGATTGAGAATTTTCAGCCAAATGGTCTAAATAATCTAAAGCTTCATCAGGTTCTTTATCAAGAAATTCACCATTGCACATTGTTTCCACAAATTGCTTGGTTTCAGGTGTTAACCCTTCATAAAAGAAACTTAAAGTGTGCCATTTTTCAAAACCATGATGTGGGCAAAAATTCAACAAATCTTTAAAACGTTCCCAACTTTGAAAATATGCTTCATTTGAATTTTGGGAAAAATTTTGGATTTTTCTTTTCAAAGCATTAGTTTTATGTGTTGGAAAAAATTTCTTCAAAAACTCACATTACATTTCTTTCCATGTGCCAATTGATCTTGGTTTCAAAGTGTTAAGCCAAGATTTTGCTTTATCTTTCAAAGAAAAAGGAAACAATTTAAGCTTAACAACCTCTTCAGTGCAAGTTTGATCATGAAAAGCAGTACATACTTCTTCAAATTTTTTTAGATGTAAATATGGGCTTTCAGATTCTAAACCATAGAAATTAGGAAGTAAAGAAATCATACCTGGCTTGAATCTAAAATTGTTGGCATTGACTGGAAAGATAAAACACGATGGACTAGAATTTCGGGATGGTTGCAAATACTCACGCATGGTTCGCAACGGTTGATTTTCATGTTCATCATGCACACTTTCGTTTTCAGCCATTGTGCTTAATGTGTGTGATTGTGATTCAAACAAATCAATATGTAAAGTACCTGGATTAGTTCTAACCAAACGACCAGAATTTAAATCACGATACCAATTAAGCATAAACAAGTAACTTAAAATAGAAAAAAAAATACACAAGCTAGCAGTATAAACAGTCCATTAAATATTAACAAAGGTGGGGTAATAAACTAACCACCAAATAAAATAAAAATAAATAAATAAATAAAAAGTTAGTATGCAGATAAATTAAAATGTTAGAAGCGAGATAAAGAAAAAGTTAGATAGTTAGTAAGAAAGTTAGTAAGTTAGTAAACAAAAAAAAAATGACAGAAAATAAATAAAAAATGACAGAAAATAAATACGAGAAAATAAAGTACAAAAAATAAAAAATAAAAATAAAAGGAGAGTTACCCCAGTTGTACAGAAATTAAAATACAAAAAATAATAATAATAAAGTGCGAAAAGTAAATTTAAAGAAAAAAAAATAAGTAAAAGGGAGAGATTCCCCCACCAAGTTAGTGCGTAAAATAAAAGGGAGAGGTTCCCCCACTAGTTAGTATGTTAGTATATATACAAATTTTTTCTTTTACACCAGAAATTCAGTCTTCAAATCAAGTCCCCGGCAACGGCGCCAAAAACTTGATGCACACTTTTTAGTTGTTGCATTTACAAACCCAAGTGTAAGTTGTCTCAAGTAATAAATTTCTCGGGAGTTCGAGGTCGATCCACAGGGAATTGTTGAAGATTAATTAAGGTGAAGTGAATATTTTGTTACTATGATTAAAATTATTTACTTGGGTTAAAAGATCCACTCTTGGTAAATAAAATAAAGGTAAGATTAATTCCTTTTATAACTCAATTAGAATCCTCACAACATGGAGGTTCCAATCGGAAAATACAACGTTAAAAGTCTATTAAAACTATATACGTATTTATATTATGTTTCCAAAAATATTACTACCACTTATAAATGGGTTAAAGTATTCATTATGCCAATATTTTGTCTACAACAAATCAAAAACTCCACTTTATAAGGAGAGTTTCTAACACCACCACTTGTAAATGGGTTAAAGCATTCATTGTGCCAATCTCTTGTCTACAACAAATCAAGAACTCCACTTTACAAGGAGAGTTTGGAAACAAAATATAATACGTATAATGATCACTTGAAAATATATCATTTAAGCATAAGAGAGAAATTAATCTAACCTTATTTCATTACCAAGAGCTTCACCTCTTCACCCAAGTAAAATGAAACTTAGTTACTCATAGATAAGAAGAAAGAAGAGAGAGAAGAAGAAGAAGAAAAACATGACTTCAATTTAGAACAAAGGAAAATTACTACAAGAAAACTTAGTAACAAACTAGCATTATTTTGGTAACTAACACCTAATACCCCTAATGATCTGCCAAGGCCTCCTTTTATAGAGGATTAGAGATACAAAATGTCAAGGGAGCTGAGTTATTAGTGGGTGGATGATTGGAAAATGAGTGGAAAATGCCAAATGACATTAAATGACATTAAATGAGTGGGAAATAATGGAGATTCCTTGTCTCCAAAATCATGCAGCTCTGAAGTCATTGCATTCGTCATTTTTGAATCAAGTGGTCTTCATGAAAGTTGTAGGCCTGGATCTTAGCTTTCAAATGGCTTTAGTTTGGATCCAATATCATTTCTACAACTCCAGATACGTTCAAATTACTACATACTGTCCAGGCCCAGTCACAGCTCCTCTATTCTGACTTCCAAACCCAATATCACCTTCAAGGAATCCGATTCTGGAAAAGTGTTCAACATGAAAGTTGTAGATATGGATCTTAACTATTCAGAATCCAAATTTCAATCCATTTTACAACATCTAGCCCAAAATCTGTGATGAACAGTATACGTAGGTCAAGTTGTCAGGAATAGTATTCTAGTTCTTGCTTCAACCCCAATTTGAGTTATCTACTCGTGTGATTAGGCCTTTGAGGTCTTCATGAAAGTTATAGAACTCTCTCTTATCTTTCAAATGCCACTAGAATCAGCTCCAAAGACCACCTACAGCCCAAGATATGACCCAAATACAGAAACAGTGTAAGATATGAATCATGCTAAAAAATTCAATTAAGTTCAATTTTGAGTCTAAACTTACAAAACATAATAAAACTCAATCAATTAAGTACATAAAGAGTGTAAATAACTAAGAATGAAAGCTTATTAATGTATCAAATATGTGATCATCAGCTATGCACAAGTAGGGTTTTAGCAAAAGAGTAATAGTTACATGTTGAAGGTAATTGAGCCTAATATTTATAGAGGTTGAGTAGGGAAATACTTCCCCTTGACTGTTGCAGAGGATCCCTATAAAATAGAAATATTGATATTGTAGTTATGAGCAGTTAAAGATAGTTATGGGCATTATTATTATGTGTGATTGTGATTGCCAATTACGGATATTCATGGGATTCATCCACTATGCAAATCTCACGGTCGTATTGTTGCTGCCTAATGTCGTGGTCCGACATATGTTGTGTTGGGGTCTCAATAATACATCAAGATTGAACTTCCATTGGGGTGTCAATAGCAGATTTCGACTGTATGCGTGCTGAGTTGACCCATGAGATTAGGTCTCAGATCATACTCCATATATAAAATAAGGTATCAGCAATTTAGCTCACATTTTGCTTTGAGTTGCATTACATACTTATGATTGTAAATCTTACTGAGAAGTCTACTTGCAAAATGTGATAGCATTTAATGGTGTGCATAAAATATTGTAACTAGTTCATATGCTTTCAACTATTTTGATATCTTTTATAGTTACTTGGATAATTATAATGATTGATGCTTTATTGTGTTTTTTGATAAATTTTGGTTTTGGATATAGGAAAATAGATTATTATTTTTATATAAAATGAAGGCATCTAGTTGTGACAAATCCCAACTAGATGCCTAATTTTGTTTTTTTTTTCTTAAATATTATAGATTGATTTAGAGACAGAAAAATCTATCTGTAATTTAGAGATGAATATAGAGAAGAAATTTTTTTGTCTCTAATTAAAGAATTGGAGACGAATTTTCAAAGTTGAACAGTGACAAAATATCAATATTTATAATTTTGTCTCTAATTAGAGACCATATTAACTTTTTTGTCTCTAAATAATCACCAACATCATTGTTATTGATGACTCTATTCCCATCCTTAATTCTGTCTCTAAATAATTAGAGACAAAATTTTAACGTTTGAGATATGAATTTTGTCTATGTCTAAATTCTAATTTGAGATATACACTTTTAATTGGTATTTGTGCTGCACTAGTGTCGCAACCGTCCCGATTGGCGCCGCAAAAATAAAAAGAACAAAGAGGAAAAGACCTCGGGGTGTTGAGAGTCGCCACCAATCGCTTTATTCATTAAATGGAATTGTGTAATTAGACATCTAGGAGATGATCTACATTTCAGAGTTCATGGTTCGGGGGTTGATTACGGGTAGGGAAGGTATTAGCATCCTACACCGTCCGTTCTAAAAATTGTTACCTATATAATCTAATGTTATTTGCAAATTAATTAAATTGGTCCTTTAAAAAAAGAAAAGAAATATTTTTTTGGTTTTTACTTTATCATGTCCCATTTTGTCAAGCATAATATTAAGAATAATAAATGACTAAGACCAGAAATGGGTGGCTAAATAATCATTATTTTCGAACAAATTTTAAGTCTACAACATATTATATAAAAGTGGTGAATCCGAATTTTATTTTCTTGAAGAGAAATAATTTTCAAAATAAATGGTCAAATAAAACATTATTTCAATGAATAAACTTTAATTCAAAGAAATTTGCTTGAGGTAAGAGAATATTTTTTTTTTAAGTAAATGGCCAAATAAAATCTCCTTTATAATAAAAAAAATTAGGCACAATGAGATTTTTGTAGTAATTTTTAAAAATGTCTTCATGAAAAATAAAACTTTAATTCACCACAATCATGATGTTGAAACTATATGAATTTGTTCACTTTTATTTAAAGATTTTTTATTTTTTACAAAAAAAATTTATTTTAATTTATAAAAAGGGTTGTATTTTATTTAGCGAAAATATTTTAATTTAGTGTGAGAATTAGACCTCGCCAGCGCTCCTGGCAAAATTCAATATAAAGCCTCAAGATTATCGAAAACAATGTATTTGATCAGCGCTCCGATCCTCTCCTAATTTTTTCATCATCGGCCAGTTTAAAATTATCTAATTTACAATAATTAAATTAAAGCCACATATCAACCTCATAATAACAAACAAAATACTTATTAAAAAAAGTGTATTAAATACAAATAACGTAAACCCCAAATTAGTAAATACAAATTAATCCAAAATAATAAATAAATAAAATAAATTTAAAAGGAGAAAAAAACTAAAGATTAGGCCCAAACCAAGTAAAAAAAAAAGGGGCCCAAATGAGTAAAAAGAATGAAGAGGGGACCCAAATTTATTCTACTTGAGCCCACGAAAAAAAAATTGAGCAGCAAAACTAAAAGAGACATATAGTCTCAGATCAGAAATATCACATGAATCATGAAAAGAAAGAAGAAAAAGGGGAAGAGGAGAAGAAACTCACGGTGGGGAACATTTTGTGCCCGGATTTGGCGAGAACAATGACGCAATGGACGGCGGCTGGCTGCGGTGCAGCATGATTACGATGGAGCTCGCGACGGAGGCACGTGCAGGTGGTCTGAGGTCACGGTTTCGATACAGATCCGGGCCAGAGCGAGTCTCAGTCGGAGTGTGCGGCTGTTGCGATGGCTTCGGATGGTGGAGGCGGTCGCGGCTGGTACCAGTGGATAGCAGCGCCGGATCTGGGCTGAGGTAGTGCGGGTTCGGGGAAGGCGTGGTGGGTCGCAGTTCTGCGAGTAGGCGCTTAACGGAGGTTGACGGCGGAGGAGCGGGATGTTTGGGTGTTGGTCATAGGGCGGCGGAGATTGGATCCGGTTATTGGATTTGGCAAAGGTGGTTTTTTTTTTTGGGTTTGTGGGTAATTATTATGGAGGTTGAATATGAGAATAGAGAGGGTAGAGGAAAATGGAAGGAGGTGATGGTTAGTTTGAGATGATGAAGATGGGAATGGAGAGTGGCTTACGGTGGTAATGAAGGTGGGTGGTGAGGAGTTGATGAAGATTATGGGGTTGGGTGTGAGGGTGAGTCATGGTTGGCGAGAGAACGATGGAGGTTTATAGTGAGGAAAGTGGTGAAGATGAAGGTGATAGAGATAATGGTGGTTAAGTGGAGGTTTGAAGATGGTGGTATGAATGAAGATTGGAGATGGGAGTGAGCAGTTTTGGGGTTGCTAAAGTGTGGGAATTTTTCTCTTATCTGTGTGAATTTCTAAGTCTGTGATTGCTCTGTAATTGCTCTCTATTTTTTTTGTTTCTGAATGATTAATTCCCTTTTTGATTTGTCTGCTTGAGATTTATAATATTCAATAGCCAAACCTTTCGTTTCTGAATAATGATTAGAATGCAAAAGGAGAAGAAAAAACCGTCTGAAATTTATATTTCAAATGATGATTGGAAAGCCAATGCAAAAGAAAACTGTAAGAGTCTTTAATCCAATTCAATGCAGTTTGATGGCTAGGGTTGTAGCAGTAGGAAGGGAAAGGGTTGAAAATGAAATTGGGTCATGGGTTAAAAATGAAATTAGGTCATGGGTTAAGATGAAAAATAGGTCATGGGTTGACCCGTAAGAACAAAGTTAGTGATTTTTTTCTTTTTTCTTCTATTTTAGAAATTAAAGAAATTAAATTAAATAAATAAATAAAATGAAAATGAAAATAAAAGAAAATGAACAAAATTAGGTATCAATAGCTGCCCCCCTTTGTTTTACATTTAGAATAAATGAAAAACAAAGGAATTGATTCAATTTTGTCTACGAAAAGGTAAAAACTAGCGGATTCAGGTGTCCACTGAAGTTTAAAGAAAAATGACTTGCGAAATCGGGTATCCATTGAAGCTTAACAGAAACGAGGTAAGAACCTTACGGAATTGGGTATCCATTGAAACTTAACAGAAAAAACTTAAAGACAATGGGTATGGGGACTCGAAAACATAAAACAATGGGTGCGAGGACCGGAAAGGTAGAAAGCTTACGGAGTCGAGTATCCGCTGAAGCTTAACAAAAACAAGGTAAAAAGCTTGCGGAGTTAGGTATCCGTCGAAACTTAATAGAAAACTTGAAGCAGAAAAAGGTAAAACACTTGCGGATTCGAGTGTCCGCTAAAACTTAACTGAAAACTTGAAGTAGAAAAAGGTAAAAAGATTGCGGATTTGGGTGTCCGCTGAAGCTTAACTAAAAACTTGAAGTAGAGAAGCTTAAAGGCAATGGGTACGGGAACCCAAAAATACAAAAACAAAGGGTACGGAGACCCAAAAGGTAAAAAGCTTGCGGAATCAGGTATCCGCCAAAGCTTGACAGAAAGCTTAAAGCATGAAAAGGTAAAAAGCTTGCGGAGTCGGGTATCCATTGAAGCTTAACAAAAAATTGAAGCAAAAAAGCTTAAAGGCAATGGGTACGGGGATCCAAAAACATAGAACAATGGGTACAGGGACCCAGAAAAGGAAATAGCAAGAAGAGATGGGTGCAGGTACCCATAAAAGGCAAAAAAATTGCAGAGTCAGGTATCCGCTGAACCTTAACAAAAAAACTTAAAGACAATGGATACGGGGACCCAAAAAGGTAAAAAGCTTGTGGAGTCAGGTATCCGCTGAAGCTTAACAAAAACAAGGTAAGAAGCTTACGGAGTCGAGTATCCGTTGAAGCTTAACAGAAACAAGGTAAGAAGCTTACGAAATTGGGTATCCGTTGAAGCTTAACAAGAAATTTAAAAGCAAGGTGCGGGGACCCAAAAAGGTAAAAAGCTTGCAGAGTCAGGTATCCGCTGAAGCTTAACAAAAAACTTTAAAGCAATGGGTACGGGGACCCGAAAACATAAAACAAGGGGTATGGAGACCCAAAAAGGTAAAAGCTTGCGGAGTCAGGTATCCTCTGAAACTTAACAAAAACTTAAAAGTAATGGGTATGGGGACCCTGAAGACATAAAATAATGGGTACGGGAACCTAGAAAAGGAAACAGCAATTTGGACCTTTGTAAGTCAAGGCTGGCAAATTGAGAACAAATGCACTATGCAATGTATGCTTCAGATGTATGAGAGTACGAAAAAACTCTTTTTTTTACTTTCTTTTTTGTCTCCACGACCCCTGAGGACATGATTGTAATCATTTTCAAAGATGAACTGGAATAGGACTTATTGGTATCCTTTCATTTGTCTATTCAGCCGATGGTTGAAATGTCCAATCGGGATGACCCTTGAGGTGTGCATTAGATGTGACACATAAAAGCAATAAGAAAACCCTTTAGATGACCCTTGAGGTGACCTGGTTATCCTTCCTTTTTATCAACACTCTTATCAAGAATCATTGTGTTTCCCATACCTTTCAAGTCTTTAGCAATTCTCAATGCTCAGCAATGTCACACATTTCACATTCCAATATATGATTATTAGAAAAATGCATATTGAGTCAAAGAAGAGGCAAAGGTAAAACCATGACGATATTGTATTGAAATGGAAATGGTGAAAAGAAAGTAATATTGTGGTCATCAACATAAAATTTACAGAGGGATGATGAGGGCAAAGGTCTCCAGTCCTTCCATTGAAACCCTTCATCATAATTAGCGTCAATCCTCTGCATACCCGATTTTGAACACCCATTAACCAGCCTATGAAGACTTTGACTGTCCCAGTTGGAATCATTTGGCCTACCCCAACATGGAAAACTTAGTTTGCTCTAAAGTAGAGATTTGCTCCTCCCTAGCATAGAGACTCAACCGCTCAAGTCTCACTTCCTTTGTCATATCAAGCACTATTGTCATTTTATTTTGGACCTTAACTTTTGCCTAGGTCGCTCTAACTTTTGCCTAAGTAGCCTTTTCAGGTTTTCCACCTAGCGAGCCATGCTTTTCCTTTTCTTTTCTTTTTTTTTTCTCTTTTTTCTCTCTCTTTATTATTTTTTTTTTTGACAAGTAGTGCTTTTATGCATAATATTTCTTGAATGCGTCTGAATTTACAGGAAGTGGTAGATCTTCACCGTCCATCTTTGAGAGAATCAAGGACCCTCCAGAGAAAGCCTTCTTCACGACATAAGGTCCTTCATAATTTGGAGTCCATTTTTCCCGGTAATCTTTTTGAATTGGCAGGATCTTTTTTAGCACTAAGTCTCCTTCTTGAAATTGTCGAGGGCGTACTTTTTTCGCATAGGCTTTCATAAGCCTCCTTTGATATAACTGGCCATGACACAGTGCAGTTAACTTTTTACCTTCAATAAGATTCAACTGATCTAGTCGGGCTTGGACCCATTCGGCCTCTTCCAATTTTGTCTCCATCAGTACTCTTAATGAGGGGATCTCTACCACAATAGGGAGTATGACTTCCATTCCGTAAACTAAAGAGGAAAGAGTTACCCCAGTTAAGGTACGGATAGATGTGCAATAACCATGCAGAGCAAAAGGAAGCATCTCATGGTAATCTTTATATGTCACGACTATTTTTTGGATGATCTTCTTAATGCTTATGTTTGCTGCCTCAACAACCTCATTCATCTTTGGGCGGTATGGCGAGGAGTTATGGTGTTGGATCTTGAAATTCTCGCACATTTCCTTCATTATTTTGTTATTCAAGTTGGTTGCATTGTCGGTGATGATCTTATTTGGTAGACCATAACGACATATCAACTCTCTTTTGATGAACTTGATCACCACATTCCAGATCATATTGACATAAGAAGTAGCTTCAACCTATTTAGTGAAGTAGTCTATCGCGACTAGGATAAAGCGATGCCCATTTGAGGCCTTAGGTTCAATAGGTCCTATGACATCCATACCCCACATGGAGAATGGCCAAGGTGCTGCTAGGACATTCAAGGGGACTGGCGGCGCATTGATCTTATCAGCATATGTTTGGCACTTATGGCACTTCCTCACATGATTGAAGCAGTCAGTTTCCATGGTTAACCAATAATAACCAAATCTTAGGATTTTTCTTATCATTGCATGTCCATTGGAGTGAGTTCCAAAGGAGCCCTTATGTACTTCTTCAATAATCTTTTCTGCTTTCATTGCATTAACACATCTTAGAAGCACCATATCATGGTTTCTTTTGTAAAGTATTTTCCTATTTAGAAAGTAACCCATCGCGAGCCTCCTCAGGGTCCTCTTGTCATTTTCTGAAGTGCCTGCAAGGTACTCCCTATTCTTGATGAAACATTTGATGTCATGGTACCACGGCTTCCCATCAGGCTCATCTTCAACCACTTGACAATATACAGGACAGTCATGACTTTCCATTTTTATAAGTGGTAGGTCCCTTTCATGACTTACTTGGAACATTAATGATAGTGTGGCCAAAGCATTATCCAATTAGTTCTCTTCTCGAGGAATATGATGAAAAGTGACTTCATCAATTTGCTTGATCAATTCTTTGATGTAAACATGGTATAGGATCAGTTTGGCATCACGGGTCTCCCATTCTCCTTTTAGTTGATGAATGACCAAGGCAGAGTCCCCATATACTTCCAAGATCTTAGCTTTTGATTCTATTGCTACCTGAATACCCAAAGCACACGCTTCGTATTCTGCTATATTGTTAGTATAGTCAAAACACAACCTTGCTGTGATTGGGATGAATTTATCTTCAGGGGAGATCAAGATGGCTCCAATGCCATGCCCCAATGCATTAGAGGCTCCATCAAACCACATAGTCCATTTTTCTTTTTCAGAAGATTCTTCATTTTTAAACAGAGCCATTATATCTTCATTAAGGAACTTATATTGCATCAACCCATAATCCTCTATGGGTTGGTTGGCCAGATAATCTGCAAGGGCACTTCCCTTAGTTACCTTTTGGGTGACATAAACAATTTCATACTACGATAATAAAACTTGCCATCGCGCGATTCTCCCAGTGAGAGCGGGTTTCTCAAAGATATACTTGATAGGATCCATTTTGGACACCAACCAAGTAGTGTAACACAACATGTATTACCTCAATTGATGGGCAGCCTATGCTAAGGCGCAACAAGTTCGCTCTAACAATGAGTATTTTGCTTCATAATCAGTGAACTTTTTACTTAAGTAATAGATGGCATGTTCTTTCCTACCGGATTCATCATGCTGCCCCAGTATGCAACCCATAGACTCAATAAGAATCACCAAATACATAATGAGAGGTCTCCCAGGCACTAGAGGCATCAAAACTGGGGATTTTTGTAAATACTGCTTGATTTTTTCAAAGGCTCTTTGGCAATCTTCATTCCACTTAACTGGCTGATTCTTGCGTAATAACTTGAAGAGCGGCTCGCATGTTGCTGTGAGCTGGAATATGAATCGAGCGATGTAATTCAACCTTCCCAAAAATCTCTGAACTTCTTTTTCAGTGCGAGGGACTAGCATGTCCAGTATTGCTCGAACCTTGTCAGGATCAACTTCTATTCCTTTCTGGCTCACCACAAACCCCAATAGTTTGCCTGATCTAACACCAAAAGTGCATTTTGCAAGATTCAGTCTGAGTTTGAACTTCCTCAATCGCTCAAAAAGCTTTTGCAGATTAATTATATAATCCTTTTCTGTTTTTGACTTTGCAATCATATCATCCACATAAACTTCTATTTCTTTGTGCATCATATCATGGAACAATGTCACCATAGCTCTCTGATACGTTGCCCCGACATTTTTTAAACCAAAAGGCATCACTTTGTAGCAGAAGGTTCCTCATAAAGTGATGAATGTGGTCTTCTCCATGTCTTTCGGTGCCATCTTGATCTGATTGTATCCCGAGAAACCATCTATAAAGGAAAAAAATGAATGTTGAGCAGTGTTATCCACCAAAACATCAATGTGAGGTAACGGGAAGTCATCTTTAGGGCTAGCCCTATTTAAGTCTCGATAGTCTACACACATTTGGACTTTCCCGTCTTTCTTTGGGACAGGAACAATGTTGGCAACTCATTGTGGGTATTTTGCAACTGCAAGAAATCCAGCATCAAACTGTCTTCTTACTTCATCTCTAATTTTTAAGGAAATCTCAGCTTTCATTCATCTCAATTTTTGCTTAACCAGAGGGTACCCAAGTTTTAGTGGCAATTTGTGCTCAACTATGTCAGTGTCTAACCCAGGCATATCTTGGTATGACCATGCAAAGACATCACTATAATCAAATAAGAGTTTAATCAACATGTTACGCTCATCTTCTTTCATCGAGGTACCAATTTTGATATCTTTCTTATCATTTTCAGTCCCCAAGTTAATTACTTCAATTGGTTCCTCGTGGGGTTGGATTTCTTTAGCTTCTTGTTCTAGTAATCTCATTAGCTTAGGTGAAGTTTCTCAATCATCCTCATTATCCTCATCAGCATGATTAACAGGATGTTCAAAATTATATGATGAGATATTGATACTATCACTTTCAAGAGAGTCATTTTCAGATCTGCAATAAGTGATGTTGACACAAAAAAAATGAAATGAATAGAAGGTTATGATAATGGTGGGATGAAAGCTAATGGAATGAAAAAACTCAAAATGCATTTTATTAATAACAATTATTGGAAAGGAAACATGTGAGCCTATTTTACAAATGGAAATCCTAAAGCCTTAGGCAGAGCTAAAGGAATAGTACTACAGAATTACTTTGAAAGAGACTCTAAGGTTATGGGAAGCTCAGAGATCTCCCAATTGTCGAGTCTTGTATCTGAAGAGCATGCATATACCAGGTCCGTATGATTGACAAAATCATCATCTTCAACTGCGGTCACTTGGTGTACAAACACAACTCCCGCGCTCCTAAAGCTTTGTCGTATATCACAGATGAGGACCCCCTCTACTTTAGGTTCTCGATTTTCCAAGCGAGCCAGCCTCTTCTCTTTTTTCTTTTCCATGATTCTCCTCTTATCAGCCTTGGTGGGTTTGTATCTCAGCCCAAATCTACCTTTATTTTCCAATGGTGGAAAAAGTCCTGTGGCACCTTATCGTTTCTTGCCCAGCCCATTTCCATGCTGATAATCTCCTTCTAGCATAACTTTAGCCATCATTACAGATGCAACAGAGGGCTGCGGTTTAGGAATTGGAGCTCCTTCCTTTATATAAATGGTATTAACAACCTCGAGTGCTTGAAAGGAAGTCTCGAGAGCCTCTTCTGTAGCTTTAATATAAGGAGTGTCTAGCGGCTTACTCACCAGTAGGTCCTCTTCACCAAAGATAGTAATCATCTTGTTATCAACTATGAATTTTACTTTTTGGTGCAAGGTGGAAGGCACAGCTCCAGTAGAATGAATCCATGGTTGTCCTAAGAGACAACTGTATGATGGTGCAATATCCATCACTTGGAAGAGTATGTTGAAAGTGCAGAGACAGATTTGAACTAGTATTTCGATTTCCCCTATGACTTCTCTCCTTGTGCCATCAAATGCCCTTACTATCATCGCACTTAATTTCATGTGTGACCCATCAAAAGGCAATTTAGAGAGTGTCGACTTTGGCATCACATTCAAGGAAGAGCCATTGTCCATCAGTACTCTAGCCATGATATGGTCTTGACATTTTACTGAGATGTGAAGTGCTTTATTATGTCCCCTTCCCTCATTGGGTATTTCATCATCGGTGAAAGTGATGTAATTATCTGCTGTGATGTTGCTGATAACGCCATCCAACTTGTCAACCGTGATGTCATGAGAAACATGGGCTTGATTAAGCACTTTCATTAATACCTTCCTGTGTAGCTCAGAGTTCAGTAATAAGGATAAGAGTGATATTCTTGTAGGGGTGCGGTTCAGTTGATCCATCATCCTGTATTCACTTTGCTTTATGAATTTTAAGAACTCACAAGCTTCTTCCTCGGTCACTTCTTTCTTATAGACCTCTTGATTTGCTGCTTTTGGTTCTTCCTTTTCTTTCAAGGCTTTTTCAGCGGAACTTTCCCCCATTTTGCCTTCCCCCATTTGATAAGTGTGGGAATTTTTCTCTTATCCATATGAATTTCTAAGTCTGTGATTGCTCTATAATTGCTCTCTATTTTTTTTTTTGTTTCTGAATGATTAATTCCCTTTTTAATTTGTCTACTTGAGATTTATAATATTCAATAGCCAAACCTTTCGTTTCTGAATAATGATTAGAATGCAAAGGGAGAAGAAAAAACCGTCATGAAATTTATATTTCAAATGATGATTGGAAAGCTAATGGAAAAGAAAACGGTAAGAGTCTTTAATCCAATTCAACGCGGTTTGATGGCTATGGTTGTAGCAGCAGGAAGGGAAAGGGTTGAAAACGAAATTGGGTCATGGGTTAAAAGTGAAATTGGGTCATGGGTTGAGATGGAAAATGGGTAATGGGTTAACCCGTAATAACAAAGTTAGTGATTTTTTTCTTTTTTCTTTTTTCTTCTTTTTTAGAAATTAAATTAAATAAATAAATAAAATAAAAACAAAAATAAAAGAAAATGGACAAAATCAGGTATCAACAGCTAGGAAGCATATTTATACTCGAGGGAGCCCTAGCTGCTCCTGATAGAAGACCCCTGGCTCCCTAGCTGCCGCCACCTTTCGGCGCTGCTCCGGCGGTCACCGCGGAGTCGTCTCTTTCCTGGACGGCCTGGTTGGTCTCCCCTGGACCTTATCTCGCGTGCGATTCTGATCTCCCACTCTGTTCAAATCTTGCACTCTGGATTGCAGAATCTTCAACACGGCTCGGGCCTCCTTATTCTCCGTTCGCGTGCGACTGCTCTTCGGATCTCGCCCTCACTGCGACGGATCTGCTCTTGGTCGCAAACATAAGAGCAAGAAGTGTGAAGATTTTTTTTCTCATCTTGAACAGGTTCTTTGTTTTGGGTCTGTTTTCATGACTTGTCCTTGGGCATTCCTCAATCCAGAATCTCCTTTGAAAGATTCGCCTTTTCCACAGCGAAAATCTTTTGCTCAGGCTTTGAATGGTTCTTTTGACATCCCGGTTAGTCAGCTTCCTCGACCGTGCTTGAAGGGAGACTCTGTTTCTATCAGAATATCTGAGGATGAATATCAGAGGAGGTTGGAATGTTGCAAAAATAACCTTCATGGTCGCTTGTTGTTGTTGAAGGGTGATATCCCTGTAAAAATCTCCGAATTACGTGACAAACTTTCAAAACTATGGAAGCCTTTGGGTCAATGGAGAATGATTCCGTTAGGAAAGGGCTTTTATGAATTCAGTTTTTCTTCTCAAAAGGATTTGCGTAATGTCTTGGCTGTTAGGGCTTGGAACATTCAACCAGGGCTATTGCGTCTTTTTCAATGGTCCCCAGATTTTATTCCTACTAGTAGAAACAATCTCATACTCAATGCTGGATTAGAATTCATGACTTACTGTAGGAATATTAGCGCCCGAAACTGTTGTTTGAAATTGCAGGCGGTCTAGGTACTCCAATAAATTTGGATGAAGCTACCTGTACTAGGGCATATGGTCACTATGCTCGAGTTTTAGTGGATGTTGATCTAACAGGGAAGTTGCTTAAGGAAATTATGGTTGAACGTGAAGGTTTTGCATTTTCTGTCGGTATTGAATATGAGAAGCTTCCTTCTTTTTGTTCTCATTGTAAATCAATTGGTCACTTGGCTTCGATTTGTAAATTTGGCAAGGAGAAACTGGTGCATAAGGATTCGTCATTGGTGCAGAAGACTAAGCAAGCTTATGTCCCTAAGGTTCCAGAGCAAAAACCAATTGAAGATAATGGGCAGATCGATACATCACCGGGTGAAAAATTGAGTGTCAGTGAATCGGTTAAGACCGTCTATGAGGAACCTTTATCCCCCAATCATGTCTCAAATTCCATTCCACAAAACTCATCTTCTGTTGCAACCAATGCTGTCAATGGCTCTACAGAGAAGATCTTAACTTCTGTTGCAACTAATGTTGACTCTACAGTCAAGGATACTCTGGTGCCCGAGCATTCCATAGCTACCTGTGATTTAACAGTTAGTGGTAAGAATCTTCAGACTCCTGAGTCTAGTTCAGTCCCTATGCATCCTAATGTTGCTCATGATATGAGAATACTTGCCAAGTTTTTGAGAAACAAGGATGAGGATGACCCAGAGAATAACTCTTTCTCAGCAGAGAAGTTAATTAATGATAATGTTGCTGAAGTTGATTCTGATTTCACTGTGGTTTTGTCTAAATCTCATAAATATAACCTGAGGAGGAAAAGAAAGTCTAATGTTAGGTTTTCTTGATTTATTTTGCATCGGTTTTGGTTTATGTCCCCCCTTATTTTTTTTTTCAATAAATTATGGTGCCATAGGGTCACCTTGCCTTAAAAAAAAAAAGAATGTTATAGTAGTGTGTTCATACTTTTCAAATATTTTGAAAAAGAAATAATATCTCATTAGCAACAGTAAGTAATTACTGTCAAGTGGTCATGAGCGACTGAGCTTAAAGTCTTAAGTTTTTAACGATAAAAGAAACCATATATGCTAACAAGAAACCATTATAATTTGTTTTTTTTTTAATAATAATAATGGGAGTAGTGTATTATCGATAACTTCAAATTTCTATAATAACTTTAGTCAGTGCTCAAACTATGAAATGTCCCATTGGCTGCCAGCCTGCCAATAACTTTGCAATCGTTTCATGTCACATGTAAAACGATATTTATTTATTTATTGTATAAACTATTAGAAATGATTATAAGTTAATGTTTTAGTCGATTCTAGATAAATCTTTTCACAGTGAGTATAAATATCTAAACTCAGTCTACCAAAAAATATCTAAACTGAAATGTTCTCACCTTCTTAATAAAAGAGTAGGTTTTAAAAAATAATACAGTTAACTCCTATCATCACTTTCATGGAGAATATATCCAAATGACAGCAAACTTTACTGTATAAGTGTGACATAATATTGACAGCTTGCATATCAATATATTAAAAGGAAACTATATATATTGACCTTCGGCTTCCTTGGATAAAGTCGTAAATTGTGCGCCATCTGAATGACCAATATTCTTGCATTGGGTATAAACTTTCGTGTATGGGATCAAGAGCGAATCACTTCCTTTTAAAAGAAGTCAAACAAGATTTCATTCTAGGCATTCTCAAAACGTTGCTAATTCCTTTATGTCTGCTGTCTGAGCTTGTTTGGCAAATTTGGGATCTGGCCTTAGATAAAGTCAGGATAGATTTATTTACTATGTTAAAGGTATTAGTTAGGTTTACATGTAAAATCATTTGCGGTGACGCAAAAATTTAACATTTATGACCCTTAAAAAGCGATTTTTTTTCTCTAAGAAAAAGTTAGAGTTAACTCCCATATTCATTAACCACAAAAACTTTGTCAAAAATAACTCTTTTTTAATTTAATGAATTAAATTTTATGAGTGAGAAAGTGTCCATTACAAAGTCAAAATATGTCATAAGTCTTGATGAAAGTTTACCATAATACTTATAAATAACTTACTAATAACTCTTTTCCTAATCCAGCAGAAGATAAATTTCATCCCAAGCCTTGAAAATAAGGTTGTGATATTGATGTGAGAAATTTGATTCTCTACGAGGTTCCATACCTAACTGCTTACACTTGTAATGTATCCAAAAGAAATATTTAAATCAATTGTAAAGATAAACAATTTTAAAAATATAGTAAACTACCAAATTAGTTTCTTAAAAATTTTGGTGGGAACAAATTAGTCCCAAAAAATTTTTACATGTTCCGTGTTCTCAAGTGTTTTTAAAGTTACTTCAAATAGTTTTTATGGGAATGCAAATTAGTCCCTAGGGATATCAAAATTTAGTAATTAAATAAACATTCGAAGACCATAGAATATCTTAATTTTCTTTAGGAACTAATTTGTTCACGCCCAATTTTTTTAGGGACTAATTTTGTAGTTTACTTTAAAAAATATCAACTTGTTCTACTTTAAGTTTACCAAATAATTTTTTTCCCTCTTAAAAACTCTCGCCAGAGGATGGTGGCTCCAAAAAATTGACCATATGCAAGAACGTAAACTACATTTTAATGCATTGTCAACTTAATTTCATTTTTCGTCAAGCTTTATTATCTTTTTATTTTTTAAGTTTTTCCTACTTATAAAGTACTCTGATTAATTCTTGCTTTGCACGGTAAAAAGGCTTTGAGAATAATGATAAAAATATATGAAATTTTGAAAAAAAAAATTAGTTCTTATTATATGATGATATAAACAACGACAACAAATCAAGAAGTTTAAGGCAAGAATTTGAGAAATGCCTAGTTGCATCATTACGTAGTATTTTCTTTTTTCATTTTTCTTTTGTGTACATCATTACGTAGTATTTATTTTACTAAAGCATAGACATTTTCCCATTATCAAGAAGAGCTTCAATTATTGCCTTTCCACGCACATTCAATTTTTTATTGGCCGTCAAACAAACAGGAAAAGAAAAAACAACAAACTGATTGCACATACATTCATAATCCTTTTAATATGTAGCAACTAAGATATAGCATTAAAAGTATAGGTAAAATGTAAGATAGTGATAACTTACATATAGTACATATTGAATAATATTAGGGGTGGAGCTAGAATGATAAAAAAAAATAGCTTGGACGGAAACATTCTTAAGCAAATTAAAATAAAAATGGAATTCTTTAGAGGGTCCTTAAGTTGTATGAGGCGTCGCCCCTAAATAATACAAAGCATGAGAGTTACTATTGGGTATTACTTAAGAATTTTTCTTATAACTAGTATTATAGTCATGATTTTAAATAGTGGTTGAAGTCGTAATTGCAATTGCAATTTTATTGTATTTATTACAATTACATATAGTTGCGGAAAAACATGATCAATACAGTTACAATTACGATCGCGATGTAGTTACGGATTATAATTTAAAATCATGATTATAGTATATATTCTTTCAAAGACATACTTTACCTTTTCTTTTCCCTGTTACCCTAGATTTCCTTAGAAATATTGTATATGTTATGCTGTTGATTTAAGAATCACTCTTTGATAAAGACGAATCACAAACTGTAACTAAGATTAATGGAGAACCGAATCCGGAAAATTGGGCAAGTAGATGTTTGTAACTTTTTATGGTGCGTGGTGCTAAACTTGTGATCCTATCCATTTGTCAAAGCAAGCATTACTAATCACTATATAAACCCACTAAACCTTGGTATTTCATATAGCAGTGAGAAAACAATTAAAGACATAGTCAGATAATGCCTAAAGCTTACAAGTTCCATTCAAAGGCTTCCAATATTGAAACTTAAGAGCTTTTTGATATTGGAAGCCTTTGGATGAAACTCAAGAGCTTTTTGAAGAAGTTTGAGAGCCAACTTCTGGTTCTGATCATGAGTAAGTAGTGATACAGATACGCATCTTTAGTGTGTTTGTGTGTGTGAGTATACCATACATTACCGAATTCTTGTTGATTTATATCGAGTGTAAAATATTTCCTGGACTTGTTAAGTAGTTATTGATAACAAAGTTATATATACAGCAAAATTCAGCTTGAGCAATTGATATTTTGGAATACTGTTCATCACTTTTTTTTTACCCTCTATCTTCTTGTTGATGCCATCTATTGGCTATCAAGCCCATGTGTAAGAGAAGAGGTTGATCAAGGCCTTCAAAGTTTCCAGATTTTGAAGATGGTAATACTGGGAGAATCTTCAAAAGCAATATGGTGAACAGCTAGAATGAGTAGAATTAGAATGCTACTAGTGAATGATAAATCCATGTAAAGGAGTCCTTGAAGCTCTCAGTAGCCCCTAAAGATTTCAATATTGATCTATTAGCAAGATTTTGCTGTCTTTCTTTTCTTAATGTTTACTACTAAAATAATATTTAACTTCAGTTGTGTCTTATGTTATGCTAATAAGATGAATAACATCAAGTACAAAGTAATTAATAGTAAAATTAATGCATATGTTGCAGACTTGCAGTCTCCATTCACCGCAAGAATAAGGTTAAACTGGAATATGATCGTGTTTCTTAGATGACGTTTAAAGACTATCTTGATTTGAAAGGAGACTACAGGGACACTTCGAGGTCAAATACAAGGCTAATGTCTCCGACATATATATATTTTGAGGATATGTCTGAACCAAAGACATGCTAAAACAGATGAAAGTTGTGACATGCAAAGAAAGCTAGTAAATCTATCACATAGAAGAACCTAAGAATCTACATGGTCCTCCAACTGCAATGATATATCCCGTCCAAGTCCAACCCACAAAACCAAGAACATCGCCAAGGAAGGAGAGGTAAAGAGAGCCTCCAAAAAGCATGAGGGTAATGACATCTCGAGTAAAAAGCACACTCAAAGCACAAGTCAATAAGCAAAAAGGAAGGTTTCGCTTGACGCGTAGGACACTGTGATCAAATGTATAGATTAAAATTCATCTCAAGGAAGATAAAATCTATCATTCCAACAAGAAACCATTCCAAGTTAAGTTCAGTTCATTTCAATCAATTGAGAAACTAAGTAACTGCCATCTTGTTTTATGAAAAAAAGACTCGTCAAATGTGATAGAAGTTAGTAGGTACAGCACTTAATTAAAAACAATGAGGAACAGAAAAAAGTTACATTAAGCCAATTTATTTAATTATCAATTAATGTAAATGATAAAACTAAGAAAGATATAGTCAAATATTTTACCCAAAATAAAAAATTTTCTAAGTTACATTATATTGTGTTTAAATTTTTCAAAAAAAAAACAAAAGAGCAAAATACAAGAAACTCATTGCTCTAATTATAGGTCATGTGTAAAAACTCCCATGTGCTTTAAAACTCACCAATCAACCCTTTGAATTAACTAAACTTTGCATACTAATTTATATTGACCTCTTATAGGTAGTCAATATATACAGTTTAATGAGTTTAAGAAGTCGTGTTAGTGAAATTTAAAATATAGGAGAATTTTCTACACATAATCTATAATTGGAAAAAATCTCTTACATTTTATCCCAAATATATATATAGTGTTTAAAGATTAAAGATTAAATAATTTGGCCAATGTGGTTGACTAAACAAGTTAAAGAGATACTGATAAGACTGCATTCTCCATATGCATGAGTTTGAATCACTCTAAGTGTCCATTTGACTCTTGAAATTGAGTATGGAATTAGAGCTTAAAATTAAAATTGAATCTCTTAATTTCAATTTTTATGTTTAGAATATCATTTAGAATTAAAATTGTAATTTCATAAACTAATTTTATAGAATTGAAAAACAACTAAGTTAAGTTTTTCTTAATTTTTCTCCTATACTTTAAGAATTATCAATTCTATAACTTAAAAATTAAATTCTCTCTCACTACATTTATTTATGAACAATCATATTTATTGAGATTCTATATTTATATAGAATTTTGTTTTTATATTTATATAAAAATTATTATAATAGTTATTTATTTTTTTATAAAAAATTCATGAAAAATTTTTTATGAAAAAAAAATATGGCTATTATATTATAAAAATATTATTGTATGAATATTTTTATTAATTTTAATTTTATAAATAATTTTTTAATGCTTTATATTACACCTTTAAATAATAAAATTATAATTGGATTTGTAATTATAATTTTATATTCTAATTCTTTGACAACCCCAAATATAGAATTTAAAATTTTTGATTAATTCTAATTCTGAAAAAATTGATATTGAAATTAAAATTTTATATTTCAATTCCAATTATGTTATCTAAACGAACCCAATAACTGATAATCTTGAAGTAATTAATATATCTTTAGTGCCATTTTTTTTTCTTAGAGAAAGATAAATATTGAACCCAATAGCTGCATAATTGGTTTCCCTACTAGTTAATTATATAACGGTCAACATTAAAAAATAATGTTTTTTCTTTGGTACATAGGTTTAAAAAAATAACTTGATGTTTAGTTTATGATGAATGGAAAATGTTAGATATACAAAATTTTGTTAGAATCTTTTACAGAGTTAGTTGGCATTTATATTCACTTTTGGTGATTTATATTTTATCTTATCTAATATAATTACCCTTAAATCTAACTAAATAAGTAAACCTCATTTTAGTTATGAAAGATTTTCAAAATATTAATTTAGTCCTCAAAATATTATTACATCAATTTAGACATTGAATAATACATTTTTGACATCAAAATAATTCTAAAATTATTGTTTATTGGAACCAAATTAATTAATGTCATTTGATGAATTTTGAGGATTAACTTAATGTCACCAAACTTTCAAAAATCAAATTAATACTTCGATAGCCAAATTGTAGGTTTACTCTAACTAAATTTTTGTTAAAGTTTTGACTAATTTCTTAAAATTATCTAACATTAGTTAATTGATCTACAATTACCCATGCAAATTACATCAATCAAAGACGGATCTAAGTTAAGACTGAGGGAGGCAGCTAGCCCCAATTTTTTTTTTTTTTGAGTTTTTTAGCTCACATGGCACCATGTTTAAAAGAAAGATACCACCAACGAGTATTGGTCTAAGTGAAAGGGGATCGACTCCTTTAAACATGTGATCTTGAGTTTGATTCTAAGATTTATGCGTATGAAAATAATACCGTTTGAAGGGATTCCTACTTAGATGTCTGACTATACTCCAAGAAATTATTCTGCCACCTATGAGATGGGATACTTTAGGATAAAGAAAAAAGAAAGATACCAAATTAAAAAAAAATGATAGTTTTTATTGAGTAATTTCACATAAGAATTGGTAGGTTATGATTTGATGGTGAAAACAAGCCATGAATCATTAACATTTTGAAGGCACTAACATGATTGTTTAGTTTTCATACGTCCTCTATTTTGTTTTCTTGGCTTCCAAGATTTTGTATCAAGTTCCGCCACTGTAATAGATGTTTTGTGCATTAATTTACCATACAATGAACTGAACATTGATATATAATATCTTTAAAATATATTGTTTTTTATTTATATTATAAACATTGCATGTGCTAGATACTGTTGTGATTAGAATATATAAAATGATTTGCATAGAATCTGTTATAAGACATCAAAGATAAGAGATTATACGTACAGACTTTGATGTTACACGGGCTTTAGGAGAGTCATTTGATGGCTCAGGAGAAGAGAGAAAGAAAAAGACACGAAAGAATCAAATATGTAGAAAAGTATTCTGTGATATAGGGAATAAATACTCATACAAAATTTTTATATGATTTGAAAAAGTTATGTGAGGAGAGAGATAAATATAAATTTTTAATAAAAAGTCTTACAAATTTTAATAGGATTCCACTATTTAAAATCATTATATCTATTTTTTTTCACATAATTTTATCATGGAAAAATTTCTTATGAGAGGATCATTTTCTGCGCATATAACATCGCTCTCAAATGATAATGACAAATATGCATGTAGACATTACGGATGCAAGAATGTCGCTTGTTACTACTTGGCAGCCCATGGTTTTCAAAGCGATAAAAATGGACAAAATGGGGTTACCAAATGGCATTTGACATTCTCAATATGCAGTGACAGTATCTAATAAAGGTCGAGCTAGTACTAAAACAGCATCATTTATTAGTTTTTTTTTGGGGGGGGTAAAGTTATGACTCTTGCAATTCAGAATAAGTCACCTAGGATCAACAGAATATATTCTAGGAAGATCACTTTTATGATCTCGCAGAATTCTAGGAACGTGCATGTCATTATGGTTTCTATTCTTGGTAAAGAAAAAAGTTTAAGATTTTGAGGTTGAGTGGAAATTATAGAGTCGAACTGGGGTTTTATGTATATACATATATATATTATATAAATGTATAATAATATATATATATATGTTGAGTATAAATATAACCAAGAAAAAAAATATTTAAATGCATTTTTAACATAATTAAATTGATTTATCATAAAATTAAAAAGAGAAAGGATTAATTTTGATTTTTAATTGAAATCCGAATAATTAATAAAGTTAAGAAAATTTTTAGAAAAAATTTTAATTTTTTTCAACCAATTTAACCATGTGAACACCTGTCACATAGGTCGATCGGTTCAAGACTAGTTTTTCTAGTTTTTTACCAATTATTAAAATCTAGTTTTTAAGGGTGGACTCGACAGCTCAGAAGACTGGTACCCAATTTTTTTAGTCCAATCAGCCAGTTTGATTCAGTTTTGAAAACTATGCTTTTAAATACAAATGTTTGTAGTAAATAAAAAAATACAAATGTTTGGTATATTAGATCCATGACTTGGTGATATATTTTTCACTAATAATAGAAATTAATAATTTATTAATAGAAAAAGAAAGTAAAATAAAAAATGAGTGATTACACTGACTATCCCTGATATTAGTACTTATTACACTCCCTGATATTAGTATTTATTACACTGACATCTTTTTTTGTTTGAAAAAGTATACCTACTTCTCTTATTTTATTTAGGGTTTAAAGGAATTTAAAATAAAAAGTTTGCATTAAAAATAAAATTTTATTAATTTGCAATACATTAAATGCTCTACTTTTCATAAAAGAATTATTATATTTTAATTCTTATCAAGTGTCTCTATTAAAGGCACTTATTTGAAAAACCCTTTTATTATTTTCAAAGAAAATTTGTTTAGGATCCATCTACAGAATAGCAGAGATATGTTTCATTTCTTAAATAAAGAAGGGTGTGTGTCAAGAAATAAGAACAATATATAAAATAAGAGATACAGATGTAATTTCCTAAATAAAAAGGATGTTAGAATAATTAGTGCTAGTAAGGATGTTAGTATAATTACCCCAAAGAAAGAAAGATAAGAGTGCAATTTAAAAAAAAAAACTTTTAAAGCCTATTTGGCCACAGCACAGACTCATTTTTTAGAATTTAAAATTTTTATTTCTTACTTCATACACCAAACTTCAATAGGAAATCAACATTATTATTAATACTATATTTAAATGATAGGTAATGAGGGGAACAAAAAAAGATGAGAAGAATAAAAATAATTTTTCTTATTTGAGAGTTTTAAAATACATAAGAACAGAATGGAATACATAGAAAATTATTTCTCCCATCTTCCCCTCAAATATCTAACTTTTGTTCCCCCTAAAATTGAGGTAAAATGAGATGAACACATAGGTAATGAAGTTTCGTTCTATTCTGTTAATGAAACTTTCAAACAAAGAGAATGAAAATTATGTTCCATTATTTTCTTTTCCTTTTCGCTCCATTCTCACCTATTCTATTTCGTTCCTTTAATGAAAAAACATCCAAACATATGGTAAATGTCTATGTTAACAACAACAAAATCCAAACATATGGTAAATGTCTATGTTAACAACAACAAAATATGAAAGTAGGGCTAGATGAAGGCATTTGGACCAGTTTAAATTGCATTCAAATATCACTAATATTTGACTTATGTGTTAACTAATGCGTTAAGGACGCATATTACAATAACGGGCTACGTTTAGAACGGGCCTGAAGAATAAATAAGTTTAGCAATGAAGGCAGACTTGTGACAGATTTTTTGTTATTGGATTGTTCTAAACTGGTAAGTTGAAAATCAAGTTTAAATTGTTGATTTGATCAAGTTTAAGCGGCTATAACTCTTGTTCTGAAGTAGATTCAAAGGGTTCCTAAGATAGACACGTAACGGTGATTTCCTCCTTTTGCAGCACGGGCCGAGCATGTTGAGACAATGGGTGGGTACCTGCAAAGAGACTCTAACGCTCAAGTCAGACTGTGTATAAGTAGGGTAATATATGGTATATAATTTACTGTTACCTGTTTAAGGTTACTTAGCCTAGTATTTTTAGAGCGTGTGTAGAATCATTATGCAATCTGTGTTGAGTGCAAGTATTTAAGATTAGTATCCTGGTAAAGATTACCTTCTCATTACTGTTGGAATAAATCCCTATAAATCAGGAACCCTTGATATGAGAGTTATTTATCAGTCTGAGGCAATTATAAGTCCTATAATATTGTAAGTTGATGATTGACAGTTACAGATATTTAGGAATATATCCTCTACGTGAATCTAGCAATCCTGATATTATGGCCCAATGTTGCTCAACATGCATGCATGGCTCCGAGGTCTGGACTGTCATCAAGGTCTTAATTATGTGATTCAGGGTGGAGTCTGATTGTACGCGTGTCAGGTTGATCCTATTAGGCAGGATCCCGAATTACAGTCCAGAATAACTTTATAATTGGTTAAACTCTGCATGATAATGATAACCACTCCCCATAAAAATAAGGATAAAAATTGGTTTGTTTTATTTTGTTTAATTTAAAATTCATATAAGTTTGTTTAAATTTAATGGTGAATATCTTTTTAGAACATACATAAAAAAATGGTATAATTTCTCTATTTTAGAGCATATTTGAGTACTTCAGCTGCAGGTTAGGATAAAATAATGAATTTGACTGGGTCAGTGAGCATTCTACCACTTGGACTCTGCATTATAACCACATTTACGTCTAAATAGGAACTGGCTTACAGGTTTAGCTTACTTCGCAGTATTAACTGAGGAAGCTTCTTTTGTTCCTAAACTAAAGGAATTGAGCTGACAAGGTTGTAAAGTCTCTGTGAATTGAGAAATGTAACACTCATAACCGTTCATCAAATCCAATTCAATTTATCCTTATTTCCTTTATGCTTCACCTTTTGCTTTCAGCCTTTATTGCTTTATTTACGAATTTTTTGACTTTAATTTCAGCTTTTACCTTTATGCAATCTACAGCCTTTCATTTATTGCTTTTCATTCTTTAGTAGCTTAGGGATTTAAGGCTGAAGAACAAAGTCCTTTCTTAGCATATCGCCTAAACATGGGAATAAAAAGTATGAGTTAACTTATTCACTCAGCTAATCAAGAAAAAATCGCAAACGGTTTATAATATAAATATAATTGTAATTTAATAAAAAATCATTTGATAAATGTATATAAAAATACTATTTGTGTAAATTCTTTTTGGTTAAATTAAAATTTTGATAACTACATTTTACATTCATTTTTAATTTAGTCTCTATAATTTTTTCTTTCAAATTAGTTTTCATATTTATAAACATTTTCAAAATAATCTCTACCATCAACTTCTGTTATAATGCCGTTATATTAGTTAACTAACTTAGTAATTGTTCTTTTGTCCAATAAACTCTCTGCACAATTTTTTTTTTTTTTGTAAATCGTCTAGCTACTACTGCATTCTAATAAGTACTCTTGTAGGTATTTATTTCTTTTGATTAGGTGTTCCTTTATTGAGTAAGTACTCATTTATATGTTCTTTTTCTATTATAAAATATGTAGTAGGAGCTAAGTTTATATTATAATAGAAATTAATAGTATGGACTATTTTGAAAAAAATGTTTGTAAATATAATGATTAATTTGAAAAAAATACTATAGGGACAAAACTGAAAATGAATGAAAATTACAGAGATTAAAATTTTAATTTAACCATTCTTTTTTGTCAGCTTATTTGTGTAAAATGTTAAACTCCAATCTTATGGGGAGAAAAACAAAATATAAGAGGACAATATATATATATATATATATATATACCAACAATTACCTTACCTTATTATCCTCAATCTTAATTTTTTCAACAAAATATGAGGGCAAATTTTGTTCATATAGAATACAATATGTGGTCGTTTTTATGTATTCCTCTGTTTCTTTGTTTTTTTAATTTCCTTTTATATTGTCACATGATAAAGTTTTTCAAGATATGTAAGCTTCATCATAAATATGATACTAATATCATAATGTGATATAAAAGATGGAAAATAACAGCATAACCAAGATATGGATAATGGAATAATATATGCAAATAAATTTGAAGGTATGGACCCAAGATTCTGTCCTTTCCTGAGAGGAAGGACCAACCATGCCTATAAATAAACCCAACTCTATCGCTTGATCAAACTCACACACATACATACATAATACTAAGAGTGAGTCTAACTGAAGAAATCTCCATGTTCCCTCAAAGGCTTCCAACATTCAATTATAAACTAGAATGTTGTAAGAATTTGAGGGAACTTGAAGACTTACTTCTTAGTTCTGGCTGTCATAAACTTCGAAAGGGCTGACTTTGATAAATATATTCGTTCTCTTATCAAGATCCCTCTACTATAATATAATGAAAGGGAGGAGGGTGAATGTAAAGAAGCAAGAAATCTATGGCTCCAAAACACTTTTGTGCAAAAGCATGTGCATTTTCAAGAAATGGGTAATTCACCTTTTCTTATTTCACTTATCTTTTTTAAGTATTCTTTTTTTTTTCAGTCTCTCCAGACGCAGACAACAAGCTTAACTAAACTTCTAATTCTAAGTGACTTATACACACAAGCTCATTACCAACACTTAACAATCAAAATTTGGTTTTAGATGTTTAAAACAATTGGATAAGTCTCAAAATCACTCAAAGAGTGTAGAAACATAGTTTAGCAAAGGCTATAGCACACCTAAGATTTCAGAACTTTAAGAATAAAGAATGTAGAGGTGAGAGAGTTGTTCTTCATGTATGCAGCTCTAATCTTTTTCAGATCATTCAATCATCTTCTTTTCAAACTTAGAGTCTTTTATAGCTTGCAAAAAGTAACTGTCAGAAGTTTTCAACGGTTATCTTTCCTTCTTATGGCAGGTAGTCATTATTTTGTTGTATTTTGTTGAGTCAACATGTTCACTTAAGTTCTTGTCCAGGAATACTCTCAAGGTTCATCTCAGCTAACATTCTCAACAACTATCTCAAGCTTGATCTTTTACAAAACCTCTTATTCTTTGATTCCACCATCATCTTTATGTTTCTTCTTGATATCTTGGATGATGATAGCTTCCATTTAATCTCTAATTTGCTCTTGGTTTGGTCCTTGTTGAGATTCTTCACATTCTTGAACTTTCTCACAACTTTCTCAAGATGAACTCTTTCAAGTTCTTCAGGAACTCTCTCAAGATGCACCTTAAACTTTCTCAAGTCAAAATTTGATCATCTTAGCCATCTTTAATCATTCAGAAAGCTTTCTTATAATTGATTAGTTCTGAAAAAGTTATTACTAACATGAAAACTCCACAAATATCATGTTAGCATGATCAAGATACTTAAGAGTAAATATTCATAATTTTCAATATAGTTGTTATCATCAAAACATAACTTGCAAACTTAGCTAAAAGGGCTTTGGAGCTTACATGGTTGACAAAGTATACTCTTAATAGTGGAAAATCCTATGTACTAGACATAGTCCAGCTTGATTTTTGGGATGAACCAGTATAAATTTTGGTGCAAAACTCTTCTTCCCTTCTCTCTATTTTATTCTAATTAGTTTGGTTATTTTTTGAAGGATAAAACTGAACTTCAAGTGAATTGATATTTTTTGAATTTTTACAAATTAAAAAATATAACTTAATCAGTTTGTACATAAGTTAGCCTACTTAATCATCTAAGCTAGTTTATTTGTTTAAAAAATGTTTTCAACAGAAAGAGTATTGGAAGATTAAATACAATTTTGTAAGAAATACCTACATTCTTATTTTGCAGTGAGAAAGTTCAAATATATCAACCTTGCAAACTTTCTCATCTTATACTACTTGGTTATCCTAAATCTTCTCACTGATCTTCTGTTTCAAGTTGGAAGCTTCTCACACCCAAGTCTGAACAACTTGAAAAGGTTGTGAGAATGTTGTTATTTCAAGAAAAATGGAACACAATTCAACTTCATTCTTATGTTATTGCCAACTTCATTATGTTTGCCAGAAAAATTATTTCATAAACTTGTATAAATTTATTATTATAATTCGCAATATTTTTCTCTTTCTTTTTTTATATCTCATTACTTAGTATTTTTGTTATCGTCATAAGAGGTGGAATTGTGTTCACTATGCAAACTTTCAATCATATCTATCACATGAAAATGTTATTATTGGAGTCATCATCCTCACTATTAGTAAAAGATAAAAAAACGAGTAGAACAGTTATATCTCAAACTGCTGAGAGTCACTTATATAATGATTCAAGCGAATTTTCCATCGAAAAAAAGTTATGGTAACAGTTACTTCCGCCGAAAAGTCTTGCCCTCTAACAACTCGTGGGTTTTTTTTTTCGATGGCCAAATCCGTCGATATTTTTGGCAGATTTTTGTTTCCGACTAACATTTTATGGGGAAGCACATTCCACTGAAAACTCAGTTGAAAATTTGAATTTTTGACAAATTTCAAGAAATTACCAGTAGATATAGTCAACGATAATCTCCAAACTTCTTGCAATGTCATGTTTTATCTTTCATTTTCCTTCATTTTCTCTTGGAGAATAATGAACTTTGTGTTTAATTAAGTTACCATGCTACATATTCATGGCGAGAGGAGCATGATTATCACCATAGTCTTAAAGCACATGAATATAAGCTATCTAATAGTCTGTAACTAAGTAACAAAAGGAATAACTAACAAATAACTAATCTAACTAACCCTGTTAACAATTGACAGAATAAACTGTAATAGAAACTATTATGCCCTTTGAGACTAAATTAAGAATCCAGGAAATCAATATATTGTTGTTGCGATCCCATGCAAGAATGAGTTGTGGATCATCAACTGATTTGGGATTGGATCCATCAATGAATCCAAATTTGTTCTTGACATTGATTGCTATTTTCATGGCTCGGCTCCATGAGTTGTAGTTATCCCCAATCAAGGTTCTGGAGAGAAGAGTCAACCCAGTGCTATCAGAATGGTGCAAGAGGGGCTTAAAGCATCGTCCATGGCAGCAATGAGCGCAAGGGAGAAGAGAGACGGAGAGAGAGAGAGAGAGAGATGTAGATGCAGCAAGGTGGGAAAAGGATGCGAAGGTGTGTTTAGTTTATTGATACCATATTAGAATCAGAGTTTGGAGAAAAATGAACTTCATGTTTCATTAAGTTAGTATGCTGGATTATACAAGGGGAAAGGTGCATGATTAATTAGCACCATAGTCATGTAAGCTATCTAACAGTCTATAACTAAGTAATAGAATACAAATATCTAACAATTTATAGAACAAACTGTAATATAAACTATTAATAAAGGTTGGTGTTCGTTGGCGCTTGTGGACTTCTCAAAATGAGTATTCTTTTGAGAAAAAGAATTCAAGCATCAATGAGATAGTTCTTGGGAATCAGAGGAGTGGAAATTTGGAAATTTAAAGCTAAAGAAAATCCCTAGTAAGTCCAATGCGATCATTCTCAATTGCTCAAACTAAAGTTATGGATTCAGAGAGTCAACCCTCTTTGTGTCATAATCACACTAGCTCTCACAAGATTTGATGAAAATAAATTGCATTCTCATTTAAGTTTAGAAAGTCTAATAACCTCTCTTACTGTAATTTTTTCACAAAACAAATTAAAGAAAATGTGCGAATAGAATCAAAATAATATATCTCTCTGATGCTGAAGAGGGCACGGTCACATATATAATTTGCCCATAATGTTTTTAAATCTTGTTACTTCTGATTTGAAAATGAAAACTACATATTTTAATAGTCCGTATTAAATATGGAATGATTTTTTCTATATTATATATAGAAATCTAACATTTTTCAAGCTCAAATTAAGCAATCTAACATTAAATTCTTAAATTGATGTCTTGATAACTTAGTCCTGTTTTATCAACAATTGCTCCTATCTCCAATGAAGATTCCATCTGCCCTAGGGTTTGCATCTCTAGAGCCTCACAGCTTTAGCTCAACTGCCGCCAGATACAGTTCTCCACTTCGTTAATTGTTCAACGGCTTGTTCCGAAAGCTCTGGTTATGTTCGATGTACACCAACCTCTAACGCAAGGAATCAGCTTTGGCCTTCCGATTGGAGGTAAAGTCTGTGTGGATTTCAAATATGAAAAATTACATACTTTTTGTTATTACTGTGGCATAATCGGACATGAAGATAGGAACTTCTTTGCTAAGATCCAAGATGACTTGGATGGAAAGCTCAAAGGAAAGAGATTCGGTCATTGGATAAAAGCAGATCAAACCAAAGAAAAATTGGAAGCTGCCCCCTACCCTACCGCTAGCAGCGATCTTCGCAACCCTCCAAGGACAAAAGCAAAATCAGCAGTTATAGGATTGGTTTAGCAAGTGTCTTCACATTTGTCTACGGATGGCAATGGAGTAGAGCAGGGCCGGATAGTACTTCCCTCACCCCCGTTTCCGCCTTCGTCATGGGTACTCATTTGTGATCTCTATAGGTAGGTGGAAGTATTTACAAATATCTGCAGATAGTTAATAATTTAAAATAAAATTTTAAAAATTACAAAAAAAATAAAATAAATTTTAACATTATATATTACAACTTTGTTCAACAATTTAAAATTCTTACAAAATTAAAAGAATATTATAAATAATAAACTTGATTTAATTATATTTTGTAATAATCAGTTTACATAAATAATTATTACATAAATAGTATATATTTTTCAACAAGTTTTATCATTATTGGTTCATTCAATAAAAAATCCATTTTAAAATAATAAAAATATATGTATTTTCATCTCATCTCAAAGTAAAAAAAAAAAAGAATCATAATATATGATATATATTAAATGAAAAAATATACTTAATGGATTTGCGGATACCCACGGGACGGGTACTATAATCTCCGCCCCCGCCCTCATTTATTAAATGAGTATCCATCTCCCGCCCCATCGCGGATAATTCTCGCAGATCTCCACTGATACGAGTAATCTTGTCATCCCTACATTTGTCAAACTTATCCATGTCTGGCACGAGCATTGAGCAAAGCCAGAATCTTAGCCACGAAATGTCCTTTCAAAAAGACGTTACCAACACCTCAACCACCACTTACTTCCCAACAGAAGGAGGTGAATTCCACCCTAAGCCAGGAGTTGAAGGAGCTTGCAGACAATGATATCATCATCATCATCAACAGCCAAAATCAAGAAGAGGTTCAATTGAAGGTTGGTGACGTACAAGTTAGTAAGGATAGGGCTGAGATGGGTGTAAAAAACCATAGCAATCAAGCCCTGCACCCTTGTGGTGTCAGGCTATTTTACCAAATTACTATTGATGACAAAATTATTTATCAAATTACCATTATTTTGAAACTATTTATCAAAATCACTCTTTTAAAATTATATACCAAACTATCTCATTGGCATGCAATATTATATATCATTAGTGTATTTGAGAATGTTATATTTAGTAGTTTTGTAATATTACAATTGATGATTTTTTATTGTGATTTTGATACCTTTGTTGAATCAAACATGTTTGCCGCTTTTCTAATGATGATCTTGGTATCCTAGTTGAATTAAATAGGTTTATGTGCTTTTGAGGAGGTCCAATATTTAGGAAAAACTTTGTCGAAATTTTCATAGAATTTAAAAGATTGATCTTTGGTTGAACTGTGTTAAATAGGTTTATGTGCTCTTGGGGAGGTCCAACATTTAGGGGAGATTCTATCAAAATTTTCATGTAAGTGTTGTGTGTGGGAGGCAGTGGAAGCGTGCTTGAGATAGCAAGGGAGGAGACTAGAGAGTACAAGCATGCTTCAAAGTTCAAACTCTTTGATATATTGTTTGTATAAAAAAAATTATACTGTTGAAGATCATTACATGTATGACTTTAAAGGAAACTCGAATAATATTTTTGTTGAGTTTTGAGAGTTAAATATTTTTTATGATATGACAATGTATAATTGCATGATAGTATAAGAAACTTTTACATTCATAATACATCAAAATTAATTTTTTTTATATCAAGTAACATAATAATAGTTTGATGGGTTAACTTAAATAAGTCAACAAAAAGTATGAGTTGGGTTAGTAAAATTTAAGCTCGTATTAACCAACAACTAGATATAGCAAAAAAAAAAAAATGCCAGGTGAATTGGCGCTATCAAAAAGAAAGGGTCACATGTGATGGTGTTTTCCATGTAATGGCGCCAGAAAAGATGGCGCTGTTACATGGAAAGCGCCATCACACGTGGTGCTGTCTTTTTTATAGCGTCATTACACTGGCGCTTTGCTAATGAAAACGTCACCCTCTTTGGTGTATTCCATGTGGAGAAAAATAATAAAAAATATCACGCTGGACAAAATGGTGTCAGTTTGATATATATTTTCAAAAGTGTAGCATTTTAATAAATAGTTTTAAGATAGTGACATTTTGATAAATAATTTTGTCATCAATGGTGATTTGATAAATAAAAAAAAAAAAAAGCCCATGCTATCATTACATTCATGGCTGGTAAAGTGGCTGGATCCGAAAGGAGTAGAGCTAAGAAAAGAAATAAGAAGGTCTCAAACAAAATTTCCCAGAGGAAAGTTGTGGAGAAGATCATCATTCAGGAAGCAATTGAAGCTCCCAACACCAAAAAGAGGGCCCTTCATAATGACAATCCAATGGAAGGGAAAATAATTTGTTTTGAGGTACCATTGTAGATAATTAGGTTTTGTTATCCTTTCAGGCATATTGGAAGTGATCTTAAGAAGCTTCATATTCATGATTCTTGTTGGAACTTTATTTTTCTCTTTATTTTGATTAATGCAATCTTATCTTATCTTTAGAAAAAAAAACTTAGTGCATGTTTGAGATAATTGTAAAAATTTGATTATTTTAATAATTGATTATTATATAAAACTTTTTATTATAATCAATTATAATAGAATCAATTTTATATTTAGATATGTTATTGAAAAATGATTTTAAATTAATCTATTTCGTTTTTATGGTAAAAAAAAAAATTAATTTTATGTATTAAATTATTAAAATTGGTATCGAATCAATTTTTTATTTTGATATATTATTTAATTAAAACAAAATAATATTTACATCTCAAAATATAAAGAATAATCAAAAGTTATTTCAATAAAATGCTCAATTAAACAGATTATAAACCAACAACTTTTTATCCTTATAAAAAGCTGTTAATTTCTTTTATCAAAATTACCAAACATGATTCAAAAGTAACAAACAGCTTTTTTGTTTTCAGCAAAAAAGCTGTTAGACGCGAGAAACATCCGAACCAAACATGCTATTAGTCCAATATTATCATTTGAGCGATCAAATGACAAATGAATTTAAATTGGGATATATTGTGACATATAGATTGCGTCTGAGAAGACTAAATGGAAATGAGGTATTGAGTCCATGCAATATTGGATTCCTTGAAAAAAAAAGGCTATATTTTTCAATCGGTTAAAATGGTAAGTGAAAAAGGGCCAGCATCTTGTGCTGAATTTTAATTATTGTTTTGACCTTTTGTCATTGGCTAATTAACATCTTCTGTTTATAATATTCGTTTTCTCTTTTCTATTTTGAATCTTTTGGTCAGTGATGGTGGAACCAATTAAATATCCAATATGCAACTACTGTGTTATATATATGCTACCCCACTCACTCTCTACTGTAAAGAACAAAACCTCCAACGTATCACGTGAAAAACGTCTTCAAATTAAGAAATGTTAACTAACGAGAAGATTCACAAATAATACTGCAAATTAATCAAAAGGATCTGTTTATAGTTAGTATCATACATATACGGTTCAGCAAAAAAAAAGTATCATAATATACAATTATTTTTAATTTTGTGACATTCAGTTAAAAAATAGCATTTAATTAGTAATTGATAAAACATATTGATGATTCTATCAACTAACACGTGATGCATTAATGAACAAATTATTACAATTATATTAATATTTTTTATTAACTACGGGGCATAAAACGCCCAACTAACAAACTACAATATGATAAAAAAACAGTACCGCTAATATAAGCGAAAAAAGTAATCAATCATGATTTTTTTACATTATTTTTTTTTTCACATCATTTATTACACTACTTTCCATATTATTGATTGCATCATTTTCTCTCACTTAATCATAACAATTAAAAAGTGTGATAACAAGTGATGTAAGATAAAAAATAATGCAAGAACATCATTTTCCAAAAACAATAGACAAAAAAGAAGGTAAAGACTGAAATAAATGGAGACCCGGAGGACAGCCAAGACCATGCTTGGCCAATGTATCAGCGCACGAATTTGCTTCCCGGACACATGTTGGGGATGAACCATCCAATCCTTTGCGATCAGCTCCTGGACAGCATGCAACAAAGAAGCACAAGGGTGGCCATAAAAAACGCCATGCTGAATGAAATGAAGAATGCAGGAAGAATCAACTTCAAGCACCACTTTCCTGTAACCCCGATCTAATTTTCATAAAAGTTGTCTCTTTGGATTGAATGTGGATGAAGACTTCTTGAAAGCTGCTGCTGATTTTTTGTGCTGCACAATAGGTAAATTCCCTTTTGTTTACTTAGGCTTACCTGTGGGTGCAAACCCAAGAAGATGTGCAACTTGGAGGCCAGTGATTGAAAAAATTAGGAAGAGGCTTGGGTCGTGGAAACATAAACACATTTTTTGGGTGGGAGAATTGTGCTTTTGAATTCAATATTGGAAAATCTTCTCATCTACTTTTTGTCTTGTTTCAAGGCTCCCATGCAAGAAGGTGATAAGGACCATTTTTCAATTCTAAAGGAATTTTTTATGGGGTGATTCTCTGGATAAAAGGAAGATTGCTTGGGTTAAGTGGCATCAAGTGTGTAATCCAAAGAAAGTAGGCAGATTGGGAGTAAAAAACATTGAATGGTTTAACTTGGCATTGCTTGGCAAATGGAGTTCGAGAATGCTAATTGGGGAAGATGCTTTGTGGTTGCAGATTTTGAAGGCAAAATATGGGGTTGATATGTTATTACAATGTGACTTAAACAATGGAAGATTATGGAAAGGGAGCTCTAAGTGGTGGAAAGATATTTGGAAGATAGATAGTGGAAATACTACTTTGTCAAACTGGTTCACAAATAGTGTTAAAAAAAGGATTGGTAATGGAGATACCATAAATTTTTGGCATGATAAATGAGTAGGAAATGATACTTTGAGGTCTTGTTTCAGCAGGCTATATAAAATTCCAGAGGATAAAAATTCTTTTATTGCAGATTTGGGTCAGTGGGTGGACGAGGAATGAAGGTGGAGCCTTAGTTGGAGGAGGGGTTTCTTTTCGTGGGAGAGGGAGTTGTTGCACGAATTGGAGTGCTTACTCATTGGAGTAGTTATTAATTTTGGAAGTGGTGACTCTTGGTGATGATTAAATGATTCTTTAGGTTCTTATTCTTGCAGGTCAGCTTATGAAACTATTCAGAACTTGGGGAATGTTCAGCCACAGCATAATGCAGTGAATACAAGCTTTGTTTTTAATTTATTCTGGAAAGACTGTGCCCCACCAAAAATAGTTACTTTCTCATGACAGGTGATGTTAGATAGATTGCCAACAAAGGTAAATTTATTTAATTGAAAGGTGCTTTTTCACAACCAGTGTGTGTGTAGCTTTTGCAAGGTCAGTTTGGAGAATGTAGATCACCTTTTTGTTAGTTGCAGTTATGCAAAATCAGTTTGGTATAATGTTTTTGGCTGAACCGATTTTCAAACACCAGTTCCATGTTCTATTAGGTAGCTTTATATTCTGTTCAGAGGTTTGGTTAAGAAAAAGAAACTAAAGTGCTTTTGAATGATAATTTGGCATTCCATTGTTTGGAATATTTGGTCTACAAGGAATAGCTTGATATTTAAATCTAATGTTGTTGATGCTGATTTTTTATGTGTAATGGAGCAGATCAAAATGAAATCTTGGGTTTGCCTTCAGGTAAAGTTAGGAGGTGCTTCTTTTTTTTCTTTTTTAATTGGTGTTTGGCACCTTATCAATGTATTAGCTCTATCTCTGCATAATCTTTGAGCTATTTGTGTAAAAGGGTTGAAGTAGCATTTGTACTTTCCTAATATATTTTTATCTTATAAAAAAAAAGCAGTACGAATACGAATATTATGATTATATAAAATCTACATATAGCATAGATAGTAATTTTTTCCAGCTCAAGTAAATTGAATACAAATACAACCGCACAGAAAAGTACACTTCTGTGGTCCATATATAGAGTTGACATACCCCATTTGGTTTACTTAACGAATGAAAAACAATTAGACTAATTATTATAATACTCAAAAGTAAGTTGATGATTGGTTCACTTAGTTGAGTTTTCACTTATAATAATTGTATGATTTGAGTTTGAATATAAGAATTTTTATTGATAGACAATTTATAAGTTCACTATAAATCATGGCTAAAATTGGTAGTTTATCGATTTATCTTGACCTTAAAATTAGTATAATTTCCCCTAACCCTAAACTAAAGAGTAATTTTACATAACCAAAAAAAAAAAAAATTGCTAGAATTTTGACGGACTTTAAAGAGTGGTTGTTGGAAAAAAAAAATAAAGTGGTAAGCATCACCCTTTCATTAAAGAGTCAAAAAGTATACTAACTTATTCTGTTAAATATTTTGACTAAAATATTCTAATGGTCTATAACATTTTTCAAAACTTAATGTACACCAAAAAACAGTACTAAAAAAATGATGTATGTATGCATCTACTATTTAAAGGAGATAAAACACAAATTTATTATTTAGTTGTAGCTGAGGTAAGTTCAAAGGAAACAAAAATAAATATGCAGTTATAAATTAGTTGCCATTTGAATTAGCCAATGAGAATGGTCTCAACTGGAAGTATCTAACAGCATTGACAAAAAGTCATGATTCGAATTCTGCTAATGATCTTTCATTTGAAGATTATTTATAATTATTACTATAAACTTTCATTACGGCTTGTAACATGTTTGGCCTTAAAATGACGCAATTTTCCCTCTTTCCAAACTTTCTAAAAAATAATTAGTTATCCAATAAATAGTTGTATGCAGAGTTGGACTGTAGCAAGAACCCCTATATATATAGTACTCTTATCCAGTATTTTTTTATTAATAATAAAAAATAATGTTACTTTTATATATATATATATATATATTATTTTGAATTTATATAATTTTTACTATCTTATACCCTATTTATTTATATTTTAATTTTGTCGTTATCATATGAGATGACGTGGAACAAGTATTATTATGCTCAAAAGCCGAGTATTATCATAGTGAGGGCGTGAGGCAATCTTCGAGCTATTTTTGCTATCGATATAGGAGGTTTCTACAATACATAAATTATATGTATGAATATGAATAATTACATAATATGTGTGAGTATGGACTCACACAATTTGACTTGTTATGAAAGTTCATTTTCCTGTAGCTCCATTTGTGAGTATTAGAAATTAAAAAATGTTTAATGTTTCGGTTCAACACTTCAGCTGTCTCTCTCTTCCTCTCCACCTGGAAATCGTGTCAGCACCTATCCGCCATCACCAATCACCGTCTTCCACCACAGAACCGCCATTCACATCCCCAAGCACCAGACCAAACAACCCAACAGAGAACCCATTCCTCCTTGCCTTGTTACCTCCATCACCGAAATGCAAAACCCACACCAGATTGCACAACCACCATCGCCCTTTCCCCTGTGACCTGCCATCCAGCCCGCCATCGACCACCACAAAACCACCGTCACCCCCTTAACATTATTAATTTGAGGGGGAAGTTGGGGAGGGCTGAGGTCTAAGGGGATGAGGAATTGATTTTTTTATTTGAGATTTATATATTTAGAACATTATTAAATTATAAAAAATTTAAAAATCACCTAATTTTTAAATAAAAATAATTTAAAATCTTATTTTAATAAAACTCAATAACTTGAAAAAGTGTTAGCTAATTGAGTTTGGTAAAGACTTCTGCAATTAATTATGAGATTTTGAGATTAAATTTAGCCTGCACCTTCCCTTTCCCCTTCCCCATCATGTGTGTAAAAAAATCATTTACAAGTTGAGATCTCAAGGATTTCTAGAATAAAAAAGTAAATAAATAAAACTCAGTAACTTAATTTTTTAGAATTGTTTGGAGGGTCTCCTAGTTGCAATAATAACTAACTAGTCTCATAGTAATACTGTAGGAAGCATAAACCTAGAGCACTTTGGGTGCATTAAGTCAAAAATTAATATCATTAATTATGTTATATTACGATAATTAAATATTACTTAGTTATAATAATTATCTATTAATTAATGATATAATTGATCAAATACACACAACTTAAATACTCTAAATTTTTACATGAATTTCTCTACAAATCTTTTTTCAAACCTATTCAACATGTTACATGTTATAAATCTCACCTATTTATTTTTCAATTACTAAATCAATGGTGATGTGCATCAATGCAAAATGTGAGCGCCGATACTCTCCCTTTAAACGTGAGTATTGAAGACCAATCCTTCCATATATGTAACTTAGACCGAAGGGTATAGCCATAAACCTTTTTGAAAAGAAAGTTTATAAGAGTATTTACTAGGGTGTGAAACGTTGGATAGTTGATTGTGGATAACTTTCTTTTAAAGTAAGTTTGTTTTTGAAGTGAGTAAATAAGAGTGTATTTATCTTTAACTTAATAAAATACATAAAAATCTCAACTTACTAAATAATTTAAAGGTGGATACATATTTACTTGTTTACTTTAAAAATAAACTCACTTTAAAGGAATGAAAACGAATAGATAGTCAAAATTAATTTTACAAAAGAAAAGCTAGAGTGAGTTGCATTGTTGTTGACTTTTACAAAAGTGTATGCACCCATTGAGCTATTGATCTATGTGAATAACTTTCACAAACTTTGAATTTTTTTTAATTAGTCTCTAAAGTATAACTATTATCTCAATAAGGGTTTCCATCAAATTACCATTAAGTCATTAACGAAATAGTGACATGGCAATTTCAAGCTTTCATTCTATATGAGATCTCAACTGTTTATTAAATTATTTATTAAAATATGCTTTTAATATATATATATATATATATATATATATATATATATATATATATAATGGTAAGATATTTTAAATATACTAACAAATATCTCGTGCATTATACGTATTAAATTCAAGTAGAAGCAAAATTATTTTAAAAGAGAAATTGAATTTAAAATTTGAAAAAATAGAGGTTAAGAATGATATGTGTCATTATTTGAGAGAGAGTATTCTAATAATAATAATAATAATAATAATAATAATAATAATAATAATAATAACTATCATGTGACATCCCATGTTATAATTTAAAATAAAGATGTACATATATCTCCAAGTCTAAATTAAATTTATTATCTACACATATAAATATAAAAATTTATAATCATATATTAATTAATATAACATATATATCTTTGCATATTAACTCATATTCATATTCAAAAAATGAAAAAAATTCTCGCCTATCTTTTATTAACTACATTATTAATTATTTTTATTGGTGATTAATCTTAAAATCTCAAAATTTTCGTAGGTGTTTGATATCATCTCTGTTATATATGTACTATCACCCTAAAGTAATTAATTATATTTTCAAATTACTATTTTTATTTTTATATTATTTAGTAAACTTCAATATACATATCACACGAGAATAAAAACTTTGCATGAAAATATAATAAAATTAATTAAATGTAATTTACGTGAGTCTTATTTGTCTACAATCAAAAACTTAAAAACTCCTATGCCTTTGGGAAGAGGGTGCAGAAAAAGATTTGACAGGTAACCAACATATATGTAAATGACTCCACCATTGGTTAGAGGACAAAGAGCAGAGACCCACGTATTTGACCAATGTGAAGAAATTACCATTTGCTCTTGGTAATTTCTTCTTCTTTAAAGCAACTAACATATCTCGAGTAAAGGAGCACTAAAACCATTCTTGGTAATTTCTTCTTCTCATTCCAAATTCCCACAATTTCACAAAGTAATGGGTAAGACGGGTGCAGAAAAGGATGAGGAAAAAATGGGAAAGAAGGGAAACATGTGGATGAGGGGTAGAGATTTTATTTGCAATGGATTTGGCTGAGGGGAAACATGTGAAAGAGATTGCAGATTTGGGAGGAAAAAATTGGTTCTTTTGCTTCGGTCCACTGACACAACATTGAAGAATGTAATGTTTTTTAATTTTGATGCTAATAGGGTTTCATTTTCCTTCTTACTAGGGTTTTTCCTTCTCAGTCATCTAAGTCAAAACATATGCTTCCTAGTACAATTCAAATAATTAGATTTGATTTCTTTCTATTTCAAATATGAAATTAATGTAGACGTCTTATGATTTATGTTATAACTGATACACATGCTTACTAGTATAAATTTAAATAAATTTGATTTCAACTATATGAAAAGTTATTATATGATTGTCAAGTATAATGATCACATATCTAATTATGTCTATTATTTTATGTTATTTCCAATTTTGACAATCAAATTTGTGTTCCATATACTTTCTTACTAATTTGATTTGTTCAATAATCTTCTTATAATGTTTACATTCATACTTTTATCATCTATAGCCTCTAACGAAATCAATCAATTCAATAACAGTTGACTAAATATTAATCATTATCATTATATTTTTAAACTAAACTTATAAATATTTTTTATGATGAATTATTACAAATAATTTATTTAATAAAATTTTTATTTAAATTATATTTATTTTTATCATTTAATTCTTAATTTACCCGTGCATTGTACAAACGCAAAATCTAGTATAATTAATATAGAAAAGGAAGATATGTGGCCTAAAATTTTGTCATGTATTATCCAAGTTAATTAGTAAATGTATTAAGCTGTTGACATGTGACAAATATATTACTTAAATTTATGTTATGTGTCATATGATGTAGCAACTTAAAAGGAATATTAATATATGTAAAAAAATTATCACATATACATCAATATAATCAATCAATAAATATAATCAATTTATCAATATAATTAATAATAATAATAAATATATAAAAATAAAATACATGGTCTAAAATTCTGTCATATTTCATCCAAATTGATTAGTAAATGCATTAAGCTTTTGAATTGTGACAAATATATTACCTAACTTTATACTATATGTCATTTGATGTAACAACTTAAAAGAAATATTTATACGTGTAAAAAAATTGCCACATATGCATAAAAAGAAAAAAGAAATAAAAAACAAAACAAAAAATTACAAAGAGAAAGAAAGAATAGAAATTACATAGAAAATGAATTAAAAAATGTCAAAGAACCTAAGAATTGTCAAATGTCAAATGATTAATTTAATTAATATGTTAGTTTTATTTTGTCTACTTAAATTATATGAACTAAATATATATGATAGAGAGTGTTAAGGAATTAGAATGCATTAAGAATTATTTAGCAATATTGTTATAGACTATTATAATTTTTTACATATATATATTTTTTCAATTGACACTAGGATATCGATCAACTGAAATTTTTTTTTTAGGGATAGAATTTGACATTAGTGATTAGTTTAATGTAACTTTGACAATAGAAGTGAAAAATTTAAAATTTAATTTGCAATAAAATTTTATATGAAAATGTCATTAGTGAATTTTTCTCTAGATATTTAATATTTAATAGTATTCAATAATAATTATATGAAAGATAATTTTTTGCATTAAGACTTAGTTGGTATAGTTTTTAAAAATGGGGGGGAAAAATTAAGAGAAGAATTTCAATATAATTTATTTTGTATTTTATCTAATAATCTTTTTATCTAATGAAACACTAAAATAACTATAAATGATAATATAATTTTTACATTATGAATCATTTTGGTATAATCTTAAGAAAGGAGATCCAATTGTACTATTTAAAAATATTGATTAAGCAGTATGATTATATAATGAGGTAAATTAATTGTAGAAAAATAGATGACCAATGTGATAGGAGTAAAAATAATAACATGAAAATATGTTGGCGACAAGATTTATATTCTAAAATTAGATTTAATACCATCAAATCTTGAAAATTATAACAATCAATCTTTCATGAAAAATATGAACTAATATCTTAATAAAAAAATTTATAGTGATAAAAACTCAAATAAGTAAAATATACAAACATTGATACCTTAACAGTATAGATTAAAATTTAAATGAATAATCCAAAAAAATCCAAATGAGTAAAATATAGTAGATGATATAAAAAATAAAAAAGCTAGAGTCCAAAATTAAAATTAACTAAAACTATATAAATAGGTTATTTTTTTAAAATTTTTTCTCTAATTATTCCATTCGTTATACAAGTACAAAATACTAGTTTAATAAATAAGGATAAATTTTATTCATTACAAAATAAATAAAAAATAAAATGGGAAAATGATGAAATAGTTAAAGAAGAGTTCAATGTAACTTAATTTAAAGAATGAATAAATTTTAAGAAAAAATTTATTCATACAGATGGAAGGCTTGAATTTTGCCATGTCACTACTCTATTAATAACTTAGCGGTAATTGGATGGAAGGGGTTATTAGAGTAAGGATAATGCTTGATCCTACTAGACCATTTTTGTGAAACATCAAACAAAATTGAAAAATAGGATGATTTTGTTGCATTTCGTACATTCATTAATTTGCTTTTTCTTTTTTACTTGTTGCAGTTTTAATTGGACAGATGCATTTGTGCTATCGTGAATAGTTTCGTAGAAAATTATTCGCAGCAAATAACACTGCTCTTAGAGTAAAGTGATACTATAAAGACTAAAAGACTACTTGGGACAGGTTATAAAATTCGTAATTTGAAAAAATATTAAAATTAAAGGAGATTGCGTACTCTTTATTAAAAAAAAATTAAGAGAAAGAGAGATGCGGAAAGATTGGATAATTAATTGAGAATCAAATGGTCACATATAATCATGTAGACCTACAGTTGGTATGATTTTTTTTTTTAAGATTTATCACAGATTCCGGATTACCGGAGAGTTATCAAAATTCTTCGTAAGAGAGATAATTTGAGAGAGCAGAAGTAGAAGTTTTTTATCTTTTGTTTTTTCAGTTCATGCCATACAGAAGGCACAAATCAAATTACAAGATCAAATATACCCATAGATTCAATCACGATAGAGGATAAACCTTAAACAAATAGAGATTTCACTTTGCAATGGTGAACAAAACAAAAATAATGGATAAAAATATTTAGTTGTCAAAGCAAGCGGCTTAAGCGTCTCGTGATGAATGGTCGAAAGAGAAGTCTGAAGGTTCCATGGGTAATTATGAATTCTGATATTTAGAGGTGCCTTTCATCTTTCTTCTCACTGCCTCAAACGATGATCTTTCAAATCCAGAAGCAAAATCCAAGACCAACTACTGAAACCTGTTAGCCTAACAGATATTTCAATTATATACCTGTTATTATAAGGTATATAATAATAATACATGTTACTGTTTATTATAATAACCTGTTAGGGATATAATACATGTTATTCATGTAATAAGGACTCGTGAAAGAATTGATTTATGACATTGTATTAAGGACTCTTTCCTTAATTAAGTATTTTATTTAAACCCTAAACTTATTAGCATAGTTTTGAATCAGACCAAATTAACCAATCCGATCGACCGATTGGACCGGAAACCAGTCCTTTCCTTAGTTTGGTAAGATCCTTCAAACCACAGTGGTAAAAAATGGGTCAACAACCAGTGAACCAATGTTTGAGAGCTTTCTCACTACAGCGAATGTGAGAGCTTTCTCACTTTTTAGAGCTTTCATGTATTGAAATGAAAATTATTCTTTGGATGTGTCTAGTTAGTGGATTGTTTTTCATTCCTAGAGATCTTCACATGAAATTTTAACTTCCTATATATGTTTGGTGCAAGATTTAAAAAAAAAAAATCCCACTCAAGATTGATTCTTGAGAATGATTTTCGTCCAACATTCAGTTCTCATGGCAGGGGAATATTTATGTTATGTGAAATGTCCAAATACCTACCCTTATATTGCAATGTTGTGAAACAACAACTATCACATCATTGCTAGCGGTGACCACCGGTCACCAACGGCCGTTGTCCTCTGCCGCTGGTTGTCAAAATCTGGCCACCATCTAAAGCTAATGATGATTAACGCTAGCCAACAACTTCAGTCAGTGTTGCTAATCACTGAAATTTGGCTAGCCTCCACCGTTGATGGCGATTGGCAGTGGCTGAAAACTTTGGCCACCACCGTTAGTCACCGAAATCTGGCCACCTTCTGCAGATGTTGACTATTGACGGTAGTAGTGACTTCACCCTCCGTCGCTGATTATCGCAATTCAACCACCCTCCCCCGTTGTTGGTGATTTACCAGTGGTCGGTGACTTAATTTACCCATCGCTACTGATCACTGAAATCTGGCCACCTTGTGCCCCTGATGGTCGTTAATGTGCCTAGTGACTTTAACCATCGCTATCAGTCATTCATAATCGAAATTCAGCCACCCCATACATGCCACTATAATTATAGTGTTAAAAATATAGAAAGAAGCAATGATAATTTATATATATATATATATATATCTAAATTAATATATATAGGAGAATTAATTCTATTTATAAAAAAAAGTTGTTGTATAGAAAAGAAAAATAATAAAATATAATGATATACTATATCAATTTAATTTTGTACTAAATCAATTATAATTATCTCTAAAATCAACTGTGATCAATCATAATTTTATTTATAATTAATCACGCTAACATCTCCCCTCAAACTCAAGTAGGTATATAAGAAATTAATTTGCGTTTGAAAATCAAAATGCAAAATTGACCAGGATGATGATTGAGTTTGAAGTTTAGAGTTTACAATGGGAGCAGAGGCTGAAACGAAGTCCTGCTATCATAATGAAGTCTGGAATGAATGATGGAGTCTGAAACGGAATCTTGCCATCATATCGAAGTTTAGAATCTATGACGAAATCTGAAACAGAGTCCTGCCATTAAAATGAAGTTTAGAATTTAGGAGGAAGTCTAAAATGAAATTTAGCCATTAAAACGAAGTCTAAAATTTAGGACGAAGCCTAAAATATAGTCTTGTCATTAGAACAAAATCTGGAATATACGACGAAGGCTGTGACAACTAAATCTGGAACAGAGTGACAAAAAAAAATGACAGTGAGCATAAGTCGGAAAAATAACACGACATGAGAACTGACTAATCTGAGTTTCAGATTTTCAAGAACTATGCAGTAGAATAGTGATATAACAGGTTACAGATGATGATATCGCTCCGATACTATGTTAGAAACAGAAATAAAGAGATAAATATTGATAAATTTGTTTGTTTCTAACATATAGGACTCATTCTCGATAATGTTTTGATTAACATGTCAAACAAACACAGCAATCATCATTCCGAGTAAAGAATACCATTCCTAGACATATTATTTCTGGAAATACTTTTCAAAACTCAAATCAAATGCTCCCTTTATGTTATATCCTCAAAAGTCACTAAATTAACAAGGAGAGAGGATCAATGCGGATTGAATTTGGATAAACTATCATACTCAAATTACATTATCGAAGAAATAGGAAGTGCGTTATCTCTAGTAAGACAAAAATTTTAGTAGCTAAAGAAAGCTTTTGCTAACGAGGGTTGTTCAACTAATAGAATTGAACTACGTCGACTCAAAGGTATTGAGACTTTGCTGGTGCTCTTTCTATAAGTATCACAGTAAACCCTTATTAAGACTTATGATATATTAGCTCTTGGAATAGAATAACCTCCCCTCCCTCTAAACTTTTTATACCACAAAAAAACACAAACACACACAAAGCCTCTAGGTTTGGGCTTAAGCTCTCAAATTCCATCAAAAGCTCCCAACATTCTCATCATACAATCTATAACAGCATGGAATATTGGAAGCTTTTGAGGGAGGTTGAAAACTTCTCCATTTCTTATCAGGCAATGTCTTTGATTACCATCTTACTGGCTTATGAGAAACCAAGGTTCAGTGAGTTTATATAGAGACTATCAGCACTTGCTCTGACAAGTGAATCGAATTCGCTGTCCATCTCCACTGTAATAGCATGTAATTGTTTCGGTTCATTTTTCAGATTCGGTTCTCCATTCTGAGTTGAACTGCGTGATTTGTCTTTGTCATTGGAGCAAAGGAAGCTTATCCCACTATACTAACCAGTGCTATCTTACTTTATGCTAATACACCACCATTAAGCTCCACCCAAAAAAAAATTTATTATTATTGGAGTATTTTCTAATTGTAGGGCCAAGTTAATAGCTCAGTACTCAACATTTTTTATTATATATTTTGAGTGACTTTTATTTTTGGGTAATAGATTTTAAATGACTTTTAAGAAGATATGAATGTCCTTGAGGATAAGGTTCGTGAACAATGTTAACTTCCTTATCTATGTCCAAAGGCTTGCATTTTTTATATACTTTTTTTTCGCTAATTCACTGAGATTGAACTAATTGGCATCTATCTGAATTCCATTCCTCCATATTCTCACCACTTAAGCTAGGTCCAAGTGACCATCCTTGACATTCACGTAGACCGAAAACCAACATTTTGAGTTTGACAACTAGTCAACTACACAATTTTTTATTTATAATTAAAAATTGTGTCACCCTCATCTTAGCTCCCTCCCTATACCCACTCTAAATCGAAAAAAATTTATAGAGTATTACTTTCAATAATTTTACAATGGTTCAAATTAAATTTAATAATATTTTATTTTCAATTCAACGACTATATAGTTATTCAGTCTTTACATGTCACTTTTTTATTGAATAAGAATATTATTCTCAAACTACACAATAACTTCTCCTCTAAATCGTTCTTCATTTATTTTCCAAATGAACACCGAGGTGCATAAGCAGCACCTTTTCTAGCTCTTGTCTGTTGATCTCTCTGTGTTTAGTTGATGTATAGAAAGTCCATTTTCATTGTTGCAACCATCTCGAATGGGTGCCCGGGAGGAGTGACGCAGTTGACTCTAAAAAAAAACTCAAAGGAGTTGTCCTCAGTTTTATTTTGTTTGGAAAAAAATTGTAAAATCCTTTAAAAATTAAAAAAGAAAACTTAGACTTGGGAGTTTGTTTATGTAGAGAAAATGGTGGAAATTGAATTCCAATGCATCCTTTTACATCCGTCCTAGAATAATTATCTTAAAGTTAATTATGAGAATTATAACATATAATTTAAACATTTAATTTATCCTGTAAAATAAATAAACAATTATAACAATAAATAAACAAATGAACCAATAATCAAAGCTTAAATAAAATAGAGATACAAAAGAATTAAAGTGGTTACAAGTTGAGGGGGAAAAAGATAAAAGCGAAGTTTAAAAAATTCACAAGTTTAGAGAAAAAAAATCAAAATTAAATTAAAATATTTATAAGTTTAACTTGTCTTTTATGCCTACATATTTTTTAGTGGAATGAGAAGTCAAAGTCATGTAATTCTTAAAAAAAAATACTTGTGGTTTGTTTAATTTTAACTAACCTTTAAGCCAACAAGGAGTTACACTGTTACCCATAGTCTTTTTTTAGTTAAAAACAAATACAAGTTCGATTTTGAAATAAGGGAATATAGAAATAATAAATTTATAATTCTTACATTTTCATTTGCTTCCATTAAAATTTTCAAACAATGAAATAAAAATTTTCTTCCATTCGTTTATTAAATATCCAAATAATAAAAAAAAAATTATTCATTTTCATCTCATTCCATTCCCTTTATAATAAGTCAATAAAGTATTTAAACAAAACTTAAGGTTATGTTTGGAAATTTTTAAGAAGAAAGAGTGAATGGTTCATACAGAGTGGTTTGGATTGGAAACGAGTAGAAAGACCAAAAAATACTACTCTATTATTTAGAAGCTTTAATGAAGGAATGAAAGGAATCCATTCTCTATTGTTTTAAAGTCAAGATAGTAAATAATTGAGTGAAATATATTATAAATTTAACTTTCAATAATGTCCTTTTATGAAAATTAAGTTCTGCATAACAGTCTTGCTGCATTTCCTTTTTAACTTTGAACTTGTATAGAAGTAGTGAAGCATGATTTGGTGATATTATCTGCATTGAAGTTTTATCCTATTCTCTTGCTTCCTATGTGGCTACAAGCATTCAAGATAGAGATCTATATGATATGCATGGAAAAAGCTCATCTAAAATGAGTTTATCTTTAAAGTAAGAAAGTAAAAGTGTAATCAAAATTTTAAATTATAGTTGCGGTCACAGTTTTGTTGCAGTTGTCGTGGACTGATGTAGACAATTTGAGCTGATGCAAACCACAATCGCGATGTGATGTGATCATGGTTGCAACAAGTGTTGAGGTTGGAAATTTAAAACTTTAGGTATAGTTAAGTACTCTTAAATCATTTAGTGGGTTAAAATCATAATATACTTTTTTAAATTAAGTTTAAATACATTCTTATTTTCTCACTTTATAAGAGCTTTACTCCTGAGAAATCACTAGGGAATACTCCACTTCTTTCAATCCTTGAAAAATGATAAAACAAATCTCTGGCTTTGCCATGCATGGCAAGACCACCAATTATAGCATTGCAAGTTATTACATTATTTTTAGGCAGCTTCCCAAAGACCTGAATTGCCTTCTTAATGCTCCCACACTTCGTATACATGTCAACTAAAGCAGAGCCAAGCACGTTATCATTCTGAAATTCATTCTTCTGTGCAAACAAATGCACCCATTTCCCCAACTCAAGTGCTCCAGACGTGAAATTGCAGGCAGCAAGCTGTCCAGACTCCAGTCACCCGATTAAGCGACACTTCTCCCATATGCATCTTGTCATCTTATGAAACATTTCTATGGCCTCCATATAAAAAAACCCATTTTGTGCATATCCATAAATCATCATATTCCAAGAAATAGTATCATAAAAATGCAGTTATGTTCATAACCAACCATTAAATCTCACAAAGCATATTTAAAATCTTAGAATAAAAAGGAAATAGCTCGTTCACAATCTAAACCAAGAACATAATAAATATCATATTCCTTTCAAACTAAGTTACTGTTGAGATGTTCATGAGCTAATTGCTTGGTGGGAAGCCATTAATAGCCCTTGGAAACTATAGTAGATTTTTACTCTCATTAGCTGGGCATCCTTTCAAAGCTCTTCGGGCATCACCATTACCAATCAAAAAATAATATGCATTGTGAAAGATGCTGTTGTCAACACCAAACTCCTTCAAAAGAGCCCAAACTTAATCCTCTGAGGTAGGATGAGTTTGATTACACTTGATTAATTCAGTTATGTTCTTTGAAAATGTCTCTAGCATGATATCCAATGATCTAGCCAGTATTGCCAAGGCCTCATCTCGAGTTACAATTTCTTCTCATGCTCTTAGCTGAAGTTGCATCTGAAGGCACTTGGATTGTGATGCCTAGGAGGAGTTCAAGTTTTGTTGATTCTCATTGACTACATCATAATTCTCCAAAGTGACTTCATTGTTAGACAATAACTGGTCATTATCATCTATAAAATCAGATGCAAACCTTTGTCTTCTTTGAATTGAGGTCTCCGCATGAACTCCAATTATATTTGATTACCATTTGCTTTATTAACTTATCTCTTACCCTTTTTATTTTTTTCCCCTTATTCCATGACAAATTTGCTTTTGCTAGACTTTTTTGCTATCACCTCCCATACAGCTACAAAGCACACTAGTTGTATGATAACCACACGAAACATATTGTAATAGACAATATGCCTCTGTTAGCACCCAAACAATAATGGGTCAACTGAATTAGTTGATGCTGAACAACCTTCATTAGTCGAAGAAGTAAGATGGGTTGGAGTAGGGTTTCAAATCTCGGAACGAGACGACTGTAGCGGCCGCGACAAAACGGTCGCGGCGGCTGCCGTTTCCGCTTCAGCCCGCGACAAGGCTGAGTTCGAGAATCACGCGCGATGGCCGCAACGGAACGGTGTTGCGGCCGCAACCGATGAGACGTACGCCGTTTCAGCCGCTACAGTCTCTCGCTCAGTCGATCTTCTGAACCTCTGTTTCGCGATCCATGGTGGAGGCGTGGATCCGTGTTGGTCTCGATCTTTTGAACCTCTCGTTTTGGACATCTTGGGTTGTTGTGGCTGTGGGTGCACAAGTGTGGGAACGGGAAAGGGGAAGGCGTGGGTGAGCTTGAGGAAACAAAGAGGTGAGGGAGTGAGGGACGGGGACATGGTGGCCGTGGCCGTGAGCTTGACAAAACAGAGGTGAGGAAGTGGGGGAAGGCAACGAGAAATGGGAGAAATGGAGGGGGAGGGGACGAAACAGAGGTGAGGGAGTGGGGGAGGGCACGGGAAATGGGAGAAATGAAGGGGGGAGGGATTGAGAAAGTGAGAAACAGAGACGGGAGGGGGAAATGGGAAACCGAGGGAGGGGGAATGGGAAAAAATTGGGGTGGGACCGTGGGGGAATGGGAAAAAAATGAGGGGCGGGGGAAATGGGAAAAAAATTGAGGGGGGAGTGGGAAAATATTGGGGGAATGGGAAAATATTGAAAAAAATGAGAAAATTAGAGAGAATAGAAAAAAATAATGAAAATAGATCATTTTATTAATTAATTTATTTATTATTTTTAGATATTTTTTATTATTAAAAAAAATTATAAATTATTAGTTATGATACATTGTACAATAAAATAAATAATTTACTCTAATTTGTGTTAAGTTGTGAAAAATTCACGCTGCAGCGACCGCAATCTACATCGCAGCAGTCGCAACATTCACAATCGCAAAAATCGCAACGCGACCACAACCTTGACCGTGACCGAGATTTAAAACCTTGGGTTGGACTAAAAGGAAGTAGTTGGTCGCTAACAGGAGAATGACGTTATACTGGGCTAAATGCACAAGTTGAACCCAAAAGGTATAAGGCACACTAGGAGGCCGTGAGATAGTTCAATGGAAAACTTGCTGACGAAGTCAATTGCGATCCTTTAAAGATATGAGTTGCTGGCCTGGGTGATTTTCTTGAATGTTGGAGGCTGTTGGAGGCAATTGCATGCAAATCTACACTAAGATATTAGTGGCGCCTGTCTCCCCATATTTTTAGGATAATGAGTTAGTCCCTCGGTTAACAAGTTTATTGTACAGGGACAAAATTAGCATAACAATCTGCCGAGGACAAGTTTGTTGATTTGTATGCTGTTAATCATTAGTGCAAACATGGGTTATGTTAGTAGAACGTGGGCATTTGTTGACCTTTTTCTCTCACACTTTCTACCCATGTGTAATAGGACAACGCCCCCATAATTAAAATTGTTACATATTTTGTGCTTTAATACTAAACCAAACTCTTTTGGCTACATATTTTGTACTTTGCTAAACATGGTTATTAAAATCTCTTTCCAAGCGATTTTAAGGTGCACTCTCACATATCAAAAACATACCTTCTTATGCACTAAACCAAATTCTTTGAGTTACATGTTTTGAAATTTGCTAAACATGGCTCTTGAAAGAAGGAAAAATGTTTGGACAAGTTTTAAAGCACTCCCTTCAATTTATTTCATGTGAAATTATCCCTCAAAATTTTAGTTGGTGCAATTTATCCCATAATCTATGTAAATATATAATTTTTTTTTGTTATTATGCTGTTAAAATTGATAACACTTTAGATGGATGACATTATAACGTAAGTCCTTATTTACACACTTAAATATATTATGGGATTTCTTAACTCCTGGCCGAAAAAGAAACATAATAAAATTAGTTTGATATTTCTTTTAAATTGATGTGGGAAATCCTGATATGACTGAAAAAATTGTATGAAGAACTCATTTTTGAAATTTTTACCCCTAATTTGATGAGTATACCAAATTGACTCTAAAGTTCATCCCTGAAGTGTTCAGCTTCATAAAGAGTCATCAAAGGATCAAACTGATCCTATATTATAAAATTCAGCCCGACACATTTACTCTCTCAACTTTTATAGTTAGGAATGCATTTAAAATGTAGTGAGGGATGCTTGGAGTAAGCCGAAACATTGGTTTGGGTCAGGTTCAAATCAATTAATGGGCCTAGTCCTGAACTTCCGCAAGTTTTATCTTAAGTTTAGGAAAACTAACCTTTGTAATTAGCCTAGCGGCCCATTTTGTTGGAAAGAGATACTATCATTACTATGCAGTGATTTTCTGTTTTTGTCGTTTTGGTTAATGCGGTGGATGCTTTATATAATCTGTTCAGCGCGTTGGTGTATTTGGGATGCTTCAGAAGTTTTAAAGAAAGCAGCATGCCACATCATATCTGATTGGATAAAACTCAGGTAAATGTTTGTAGACATTTGTGGTGTTATTTTTTAATAAAAATAGAATATGTATCTTATTTTTTAGTCATTTCATTATCGTTTTTAAAGTTTTTATTAATGAACTATAAAAAAAATACATATATCATATTTTTAGTGGAAAAAAAATCACAAATACCTAAAAAACTTTATTTAAATTTTTTCCTATCATATATCGTATCATTAAAAGTTGTACTGTGGATTCCAGGTTCACAAGATTTCAAACCCGAACTAAAAGCCAGGCCCAGGTGTGAGGATCGGTGTTCAAATCAAAGTGAATACACTCTCGCTGCCTCAAACACATAACTGGAATTTCAACTTTATCTTGGACTATATAACATTCATTTTGAACATAACAAGGCTTGTAAAATCAAGGGAATGATGGTTTACCCAAAAAAAAAAAAAAGCAAGGGAATGATGGTGCCAGCCGAAGGGAATGTGGTGGTGCTTTCTAATTTTATCTGTAAAAGATGCTTACGCGGTCAAGAAGAACGTTTCTTCAATCTTTAGAATTGTGGAGGAAATTTTGGAAGTTAGACATCCTTTATAAGCTGCGAATGGTTTTTGTGGTGATTTGTTTCAGGGGTACTAGTTACTAATCATATCGTGTAACTTTATAATTGACAAAGACCAATGTCCACTGCGTGTGGTGAGGGACTGAAGACTAAACTACATTTTACATGGAGAAAGTGCTGCCACACAAGACTATATTTCCAATGTTTAGGAATCAGAATTGAGCACCTAAATTTTCAAACGCAGGTAGAATATTAGTTGATTCTTTGAGAATTTGAAGCAAATGAGTTGGTTACAGGGAAGACTGATACAAAAGGAAAAAGGAAGATACACAATGTTTTCTAGTCTGCTCTTTTAAGGGATGGTGGGATGCACGAAATCAGGTTTGGTTTCTTCGCTGGTTTCCCTCTTACTATTGAGGCTATAGCATCTTGTGACTTCACTGTTCCCAGTATTAAAAAAAAATAAAATTCTTTCTGATGTTCCTTACTGCAGTAAGGATGCAAATTGCATTTTGTTTGTTATATTATATGAATTGAAGTTTGATATTTCCACCCCTTTTACACCAAAAAGAGTCTTCTAAACAGAGTTTGTTCAACACTAGCAAACAACTAAACATAACATAATTCCACTTTCACTTACTGAAATAATTTGGGCATCTCTATTTCATTATGTGTGATGCTAACTTCACAATCACTTCCTTAATTTTTAAAAACAGTACACATGGTTCAAATGTATGCAGATAAAATAATAACTTAAATAACCAACCATTAGAGGGGCTGTAGCAATTTTTGATAACACTGCACCAAGGAGACTGTCAGACAACTTAATTTGCAACACTCAATGACAAAAACACGGACTAAAAAAGTTATCCATCTCTTTTTCGCTTCCTCTGCTTCAAATCAGGAAATTTAAGAGGGACAGGAAGTGTGGCATAAAACGTGTTTTTGTGGCGTAAAAATTTGCAACCCAAATGCTCGTAGAGCTGCCTCAAGGGAAGAAAACTCATCCTCAGATCCTTTGCTATATCTTTGTAGTCAGTTCGGAATTCATCGGAGAAAAGAGTCAGCACCAAGACATAAGAAATGAGAAGATTAATCTTTTCAGCAGGCAGCCTTTTGGATTCAGAAACAGCAAACATTGTTGAAAATCTATGACGCAGAATGTTGGGGATTTTATGACCCTTAGCAGAGGAAACACCATCCATGGAATGCTGATCTTTGAACTTTATAAGATGATTGATGTACGAGAATATGCAAGAGAGCTTCTTCTTTTCTGACTCATCCTGTAAACATAAACATTAGATAATGGATATAATATTTTAATTGGGAAAAGCAAATTGCAAAGAACTTTCAGAGTATTAAAAAAAATGGATTTAGTACTGAAATTAGTCTAAAGTTCAGGCCCAGTATCTCCCACAATAGCATTGAGGTAATCATATTAACTAATTGATCACCTTCAACAGGTGGGGTTCATTGAAAATTGTTTACAGCATTCCCTGAATAAGAATTCTAGAATGTTAATGAAAATATATTCTTTAATTATCGATATAGCAGAAGTCTAAACATTTCTTACCCCTCCATAATATTAGTATAGAGTATCACTAGTACAGCAAAACAAATTTTTCCAACTCAGATAGCTCTAAATGACCAATAATTACTAACGTTCAACTTATTTTAAGCAAAAAGGCTTTATTTGTATTGATACCTTAATCTTCATTAATCTCTCTATCCTGTTGCACACAAAAGTTGGATAAGCACTGAAGTCTGCTTCTTCTCCCAGTTGCAAAATATTGTAAATGTCTTCAAGGTAATCCCACTCTCCTTTAAGGATGATTTTGTCTAGTACATATGCCTCCTGAGGTGTAGTCGCAGAAGCATCATATGGTGGTATATTGCGAGAAGCATGAGCATCTGTACTTTCAAGAGCCTCTTTGTTTACAACAACACTTTTCATTTTCACATTCAGATTCTTTTGAGAATCAGGTTCTTCATCATGTTTGAGAGCTAGCCTCTTTTTAGTCTGCAGAATGATACAAATTCCAAGACTAGTTTATAACAATTCCAAAAAAAATCAGCTGAACCTAGTTGAAGGATTACTGTTGGGAGACTAAATTACTTAAATTCATCCACTCGTGTTTTTATAGATGACATATAACCATGTCTCAGGCCACAAGATAATAATTTTTTTTTATAAGAAGGCCAGAAAATAATAATAATCCTTCATTAGAAGAAAATGATCTTGTTGACATCAACGAGCTCAATAGTGGCACCACTTCAGAGTTACTGTAACAACAAGTATCACAGTTGCAGTGCAGTACAATCAAGAAAGTTTTTCCCATGATGCATTTAATAAAAATACAGAAGAAAATACACAAAAATTAATCCAAAATAGCAAACATCTCTAACAGTCTACTGTACATAAATAAGAAAAAATCAGACCAGATTAAATAAAATCTTATCCTACTAAGGGTGCGCTTGGTTGAGCGGAAAATAGGCAGGAGGAAATTTTGAAATAGACCTACTAAGGGTGTGCTTGGTTCAGCAGAAAATAGGCAGGAGAAAACTTTGAAATAGACACTCGCTTGGCACAACAGATATGTGAGACGGTTGAAAGTGACGTGCAATTGATTTTCAAGTGCTTTTCCAACCAATTTTCACCCTCTACCAAAAAAGCAACAACAAGTGAAAATCAAAACCTTTCCATCTGTAACATCCACTTTATGCTTTAGATCGATAATGTGTGTAATGAATTAATGAAATTTATAAGCTTATACCTTCAAATTCTCTTTATATGTTATAATTCATAAAAGTCTAGAAATTTTAGTGAACAAAAAGTACTTGATATTATTTATTTTATTTTACATTGATGTATAAAGAAAGGGTTAGAGAAAGTTAGTTGAAAAGATAAAATTAGGAGAGAGAGATACTATGGTATAAGCCATTTACAAAGGGGAAAAAAACTAATTCATTTACTTGAAAAAGTATAATTAAATACTTCCAATTAAACTAGTCACAATGAAAATGGGCCAAGCATATTTAGGCTAAAGACTAGAGATATTAAAGCTAAGTAGTGAAATGATGACATAATCATTCCTTAGAAAAATTATTAGTACTAGAAGTTGCCACATGCTAGCCTAGGCCTTACCATACCTAAATTAGTGTAATTAAGATTAATCATGTTTAAAACAATTATTCAAGTCAATTAAAGAAAAGGGTGAGATGATTGAGTTTGGTGGAAAGATAAGAGAGAGCCACATCTCTCTCTCCACTAGGCATGGCCAATGTAACACCCACTAACATTAGGCGGTCTGCTTGAAGCTTCAGATATGCAAATAAGTGGGATTTCTAGAGATAGTTGCAGACCAAAACCGAGAGAGAGGGAGAGAAATTGAAGGCTTGCATGCTTGGCTTAGAACCACCATTTGGTCTCTTGGTAGAAGGCATAAGTGATTTAGGCAAGGTAAGCAACTTAGTGAACCAAACAGAGTGATTTTGGCATGGTTGAAGATTGAAGAAGGACGAAGATTGGTAGTTTGAGAAGAGTTTAGGACAGCAAAGCTCTCCATAATTTTCAAGCAAGCTAGCCAAGGTAGATAGCCTTAAGTTTTGTGAGTTTTGCATGTAAAATTCTGCATCTAATCTACTCACGAATGCTGTTCTATTTTAGCTAAGTTTTTAGCCTTAAAAAGGTGCTTTATATGTGTAAAATTCTGCATTTAAGTAGCTCATGGTTGCAGTTCTGTCAAAGTAAAATACAGAGCCACAAAGGTTTTGATTTTGCACGAAGTTTTCTGCATCTAAACTAACTCCTAGTTGATTTTCTGTTTATTGAATTAGGTAGCCATAAAATTGCAATTTTTTATGTGCATTTAATTGTCTATGATGGTTGTTCCGTTTTGGTGAAGTAGATAGTCATAGGACTAGTAAATTCTCAAGCAATTTTCAGCACCAAAGTCTGCATATGGTTGCTGTCCTTCATAATTCTTGAATGCTATGCAAGGTTTATGTTTCATCATAGTAGTAAAAGAATTACCTTGTGGGTATATATATGTGCTTGAAATTAAGACTATCTATTGACATATATGTATATATCTCATTTGTTGTGTTTGATTCTTAAGACTACAAATTGAAGTATGGCTGTTGCAGGGGAAAAACTGAGACTCATCGTTAATAAGAGCTGTTCTGTTTTGAGGGTTTTGCGTACTAAGCTGCTGCATAAATGTAGGAAGAAAAGTAGTATAAAATGATGTATTTTGGTGGTGTGTATTGTGTAAATAGTTGCTCATGGTATGTAAATGGTTAACTTGTTGAATGTAATTAAGGACTGAATGTATGATAAGTTTGAAAGTAAATCCTTGCTGTCCTTATGATGATCATGCAAAAGATTGAACACTAAGGGCTGTCTTAACCTTTATGTTAATTTTCTAGCAACTCTTGATTATAATATTGTGATAATAAACCTACTAATGGGGCAATTGTGCTTGATTTAGCTTAAGGAAGAGTTGAGAAGCAAAAGTTTCACAAATAAATGGGTTAGAAAAGTATCACACAGTTTTGGGTTCCTAGGATTAAAAGTAGCCTAAGAGTAACAAATTCCTGAGTTGGTGAAGCAATGTGATGCATAATAGATTAGAATTATTTATGATTTTGATAATTTAGGATTTAACAGATAATTATGTTATTTAGGGATTTTATCTTTCTGTATTTTTAGGCATTTTATCTTCCTTATTCTTAGGGATATTTGTTTTTAGGAAAATATTTCTTATTAGGATTTTGAATTTAACTAGGATTTGATTACCTTTGAGTTATAAATACCCTTCACGTGTCTATGTTATTTAGACTTTGGCATTGATAATAAAATTATTGTGTTTTGCAATTCCGAGAATTCTTGATTGTTGGAACACCAAGAGTTCTTGGTTCTCTTGGTTCTACATCAATTTGGCATCTGAGCCTCCTTGATCCCCACGCTTTGTGCTGTTGAAAGCATCTAGATTTTACACAGCCAAGGATGTTCTGCTGTATACAACTCACTAAATCCCCACGCTTTGTGCTGTTTAAAGCATCTAGATTTTTCGCAACCAAGGTTGTTTCACTATATACAACTCATCAAGTCCCTACCAAAAACATATCCTATTCTTTCCCCAAAAAATCTGTCATTTTTGTGTTTCTTTGCAAAGTTGAAAAATGTCATTGAAGCTCTTTAACACCACAATGTTGACATTTGATGGGGTCTTTCACAAGTTCCAATCAGAGACACTACAAAACAAGGTAAATCTCATACTCTTCTTGGCTGACAAATATCATGCTTTTTTGGAGGATTACCAACTTTCTACCTCTCCGGAGGAGAGTCCTCTCAAAGGGGGAGAATGATGCAAAATAGATTAGGATTATTTAGGATTTTGATAATTTAGGATTTTATAGATAATTATGTTATTCAGGGATTTTATCTTCCTTATTTTTAGGGATATTTGCTTTTAGAAAAATATTATCTTATTAAGATTTTGAATTTAATTAGGATTTGATTACCTTTGGATTATAAATAACTTTCAAGTGTCTATGTTATTTAGATTTTGGCATTGATAATAAAATTATTAGTGTTTTGGAATTCCGAGAATTCCTAATTGCTGGAACCGTGAGGGTTCTTGGTTCTCTTGGCACTAATTGCCTCCTTCTCCTTTGGTTCTACATCACAGCGGTAAATTGTGAACCTATGGGCTGAATCTCTAGGAAGGTATAGGTTGAGAACATAATTGTTTTTACTCAGTTAAAGAATTATTTAAGAGGTAGCTAGGTTAACAGCACATGTAAGAGGGGTTATCTATACAGAAAGGAAATTCTAACTTTAGGAGGAGCTTTGTTGAATAAAATCATCTTGACTTGTAATGATGAAAGGAACTAATTAAAGGGAATTAAGCTAAGTGGATTAATCTAGATTACAAGTTTGATCACTAACAAGGACTTAGAGGATGCAATTTGAAACTAATTTAAACTATAAGAAAATAGCCCTAGAAGGATGTTCTTGGGCTTGTGTATAATAAACACCTCGTAAGAAGCTTATGTGTTTCCACTTTCTAGTGCATTGGAAGTAAAGAGGATACTAACTATCCAGTTGTTAATCAAGTTCATAAGGCCACTTGAATAGTTTCACCCTCTTGGTGTTTAGTTGATTGCTTCTTTCATTTTATGGCATTCTAAATATTTTAAGAGCAAAGTTTTTATACTATACCCTCATGTGGATTCCTTAAGGTCGCTCCCTCAAAAATAAAAATAAAAAATTAAATGCATTAAGTAGTGATGTCTAGTGTTAAGTTCCATTCTCCATACTATAATATTGGACATTGTATGTAGACTATGAACGATAGGTGTTACACCATCCCATTACAGTTTCGCCCCCCTCCCTATTTTCCACCTTCCCTTCCAAGCATACCCTAAACAAATGGGATAAAACATAAACAGTTTTTGCTATGCTCATGTTCTACCACACAATGTCCTCTTTCAGACCTACTATCAGGATTCAGAATATCAGTGTATCACCATTGCAAATCTGTGTTTGCTCTTACATTTCAATATATCTACACAGTCACACACTAATATCAATTTTTCATGCTGAATTCAGGATTTTTTTTTTGTTGTTGTTGTTAGCACAGCAAGCAAAAGGGTTAAACACGAGTCAGAACATACCTTCTCTATTTCCTTCTTTGTTCCCCACAAAGCAGTAGTCTGTCTCGCTTTCACTGCCTTCAGCTGCGGAGTGAGCTCTTCCATTGTCAAGTTTGCAGGCTCTTTGTCAGCAGCTCCCAAGGCTTTAACTTTTGGTTCCAATCTGAATATCTGAACAACAACACCCACTAATAAGCAAGACACATTTATGGCTTCTGAAACAGCAAGGAAAATTTCTTCTCTTTTTTTTTTTTTTTTTGTTCTCTTCTTAACAATTTACCTTATTAGCAGCAATGGGGACAATCTTCAGGGTCTGAGTTTCCTTGTCAAAAACTCCAAGTGCATACATGGCCTGGTGTCCAGCTGCAGCCTCACCAGAATGACTCGCTCCGACGAATTCCACCAGGGACCCAGCAGGGCTGACCACAAGCTCCAGCCTTTTGGTCCTGTTCCTGTTTCTATAAAGCTGAAAACCCGTGGAGCCAGAAGTCTTGAGGGGATCAAACCCAGAAGGGAAATAACCAATAATAGGAGGTGTTTTATTGGGGTGCTCATGGACGACTTGGACCTTGGCCTGAACCTGAACCTGAACCTGAACAGGTTGAGGTGGAGGATCACTTTTTTTCTTGTTCTTCTTGTTCTTGGCCTTGTTGGGTAGTGGCTCTAGCTCGGATTTTGTGTGTTCAGCCTCCGAGTCCATTAGACTGTATTATAATGAAGAATTTGAGAATCACAGCAAATAATACATAGACCTGGCTGGCAAGTCTTCTTCACACATAATAATAGCAAATAACTAGTATAGGAACGAATGTTCAATACAATACAAATTGCCTAGTCTTACAAACAAAATCACAGGAAATAAGCATAAGAAAAATTAATCTATTTATCATGGTTGTCAAAAATTAATCCAGAAAAAAAAAAAACCTACTTGGCTGCTGCGACTGAAACCAACCCAGCAATGCAAAACCCTTATAGCTATTTCGATTAGAAAGAAGCTGCAACCAGCACAGTGGGTTAAGCTGCGAGCGACAGGAAGGGAGAGATGAGAGAAACCCCTTCTTACCACAACACACCGTTTCAGTTTTTCGTTTTCTCTTTTGAGACAATGGGCCGTTAATGGGTTTTATAAGAGATAATAATGGTACTGGCAATTAGAGCTGTCAAAATAGCCCAGCCCAACCCATCAAGCCCTAACCCACATGGGCTAGGGCCAAAAAGCCCACAGGACCAAAAAGCCCACAAGGCAAAAAAGCCCACAGGGTCAAAAGCCCACAGGGCCAAGTGGGTTAGGGTTGACCCATGGGCTAGCCCACAATAATAATAATTTTTTTAAAAATTTTGGTCCACTTATTTAATGGGCTGACCTTGACCCAATAAAAGCAAAACTTGACCCACTTCATTTATGGGCTGACCCTAAATTATTTCCTAAATTATTTCATATTTTTAAAAAATTGCTTGAGAAATTACTGCTTATTCCAAAGCAGATCATTTAGAAAGTTTTGAGATTGAGAATGACAAAGATATAGGGACATGTTTTCCTCTCAATCCCTTCATGAACTGGCAAATAAAAGAGCAACATAAGTTTATAAAGCTCTTCCTGAAATATATAAGAAGCCATAACATTCAATATTTATCAGGAAAGAGTTTTCATCACAGATTTCACTGGGCATGAATAAGGAGCAAAAAGTAAATCTTAAACATTTATATCAGCAGGAACAAGCTCTCGTGCAGGCAAATCAGGCACAAAACACCCATCCCTTAACCCTTTTCCAGATTCACATTGCAACTCTTTAAGAGCTTCAAGAGCCTTTTCAGCATTACTCTCTTGCCAAACTCCAACAACGGCATTATGGACTAAAATCAAAAGGATCACAAATGGCTCAACATAAGCTCTAAATCCAGACTCCCCAGATTCCCTTCCTTGAAAGTAAGCTAACATAAATGATATGAAGGCTGCAACCAAAAGTATCTTTACCAGCATGTCATAAAATTCACAACTGAAAAATAAATAAATAAATAAATAAAATTAAAATACTGTCACAATTCACAAACATACAAACAACCTTTAGAAAAAAACAATTGTGTATTGTGTTATTGTTGGGTTAGGACTTTGGACAGGAGTCACTCATCTCAACTTTTGAAAAAGTGAAATCAGTAGTAGTAGGACTTTGGACAGATACAAGAAGTTCATGAGTTGAAAGAGAAAGCTGAGGAAATGAAAACTTTTGAAGGATCACATTAGAATAAGACAGCACGGAAAGCATGAGTAGTTAGCAAGGAAAAGTTCCCCCAACAGGATAAGCACTGAGCATAGAGGTTGTATTTTCAATAAATGTCTTGCAGAATGATTTTAATTTGAAATAATAGTTTCTATTGTATATTTTGACTCCACAAACTAAGTATGATTATGCAGAGCAAAATAGGAGTATGATTGTGTTCAAAACCTCACTCAGAAAACTCACAACTAGATCCCCAGTCCTTCAAAATTTAATAAAACACCAGAGACTTTGCTGTATATACACCAACAACAATGAAATGCCCTTTCATAAGCATAATCTCACTACCACCTTACACCATGTTGCTACTACAACCACTTGACATTAATGTAATCAACGCATACACAGTACATTCCAGAAATGATAGCTACACATATCTGTTTAAATACTTCAATAAAGGGCAGCCTAGCGCATGAGGCTCCCACTGTTGTGAGGTCTAGGTAAGGTCTAACCCCCGTGACCGGCAGTAAAGAGGTTGTTTCCTCCTAATCAGTTGCTCTTTCAGGTAATGCAACATTTCCAATATCCAAGGTCCCTATAACCAGACCATAATAGAATCCCAGTTAACACCACAGTTTCTGCCATAAAAAATAGGCAATTGATGCTGTCAAGGCACCACTTCACTCACATCCCACAAAAATAATAGATAATAACACAACTTACCAGAAGCCAACACAGAAGTCCAATGCTCCATCAGAGAACACCCCAAAAAGAAAAACTAGAGCCGCCTATTAAACCCTACTCCAGGTCCAATTGTGTATTCGCATGTATAAACATCACATTTCTTCTGTGACACATCAAATACTGTCAAGTTACATTTCACCCTCAATTTCCCATAGAAACTCAGGGTAAATGTAATTAAAGTAAAATTTCTCATTCATTGAATCGAAGGATGGGCCGTGACTATATAATGTTTATTAATCAATGATGATAATGCAAGATCTAACATCACCAATTAATTAAAAAATATGAATTATCAATCAACGACAATGACGCAAGCTCTTGCATCACCTAGTCAAAATGATACTAAAAACGTAGAATACCTCGTGCCAGTTGCCTAATCATGCCCACCAACGTCTACGAGAAGGAAAAGAGCCACACTGGGGCACCACAAGACCACGAGCACACCTAAGGCCATTTGGAAGCATCCTCGCACATGAAGACAAACTTGACGTGGACTTCTGGCATATTAGCACCATTGACGTCAACCCCATTCTCCGATTAACAAATTTTTCTTGTACTAAACCACAATTAAAAAGAACATGCTCGTTCAAAAAAGGAAGACAAGTTTTCTGTTTTGGTCCCCTGCACTCGAATTGTTTTTGACATGCATATTTTGTTTGTTTCTCAAAAGAGAATGCAATGATCACTTTAAAAATACAAGGTCACTGGCATCCGAATCACAAATCACAAATCTTCAAAATTGACTGCGGCGTTAGAGTAGCTAAACAGGGGAAAATCAAATCACAAATCAGAAACCTAATGGGCTTAAATATATTGCAAAAACTAATCACAAATCTTCAACTATGTAACACATAATCGAAAACGAAATTCCCCTGAGCCCTTTCATGAACCAAACTCAGATACTGAAAACGAAATTCCCTGAGCCTTTTCATGAACCAAAGTCAGATTCTGTGATGGATTTCTCGCTTGTAAAAATTAAAAAACACTAATTAGAGAAAAATAAAATTGCTTATCGGCACAGCTCTTCCATTCCTCGGATTTTGCAAACGTTAAACAGAAAACTCAATGAAGAAACAAGAGGATTAAGAACAATTGAAGAACCTGGGCTGTGAGATCGAGAGCTGAGATTAAGCGAGCTCCAAGATCGAGCAGATTAAGCGAGCTCCGAGAGTTGAGAGGGAGCCAGAGAAGAGCGAGAATGAGCAAGAAGAGAGTAATTCTCGAAATGGGTTTCTGATTTTCTTTCAAATTGGGATTAGGGTTTTCTGATTGGTGAGTTACGTGGGTTAAGGGGGTTTTGTGGGTTAGCCCTATCTTAACTCATTAAATTAGTGGGTTTAATGGGTTAGGGTTAAAAAAAGTCTTATCATATAGTGGGCTTAAAAAATAGATTAAAAATAAAGGGGTTAGTGGGCTGGACCATGGGTTATAACCCATATTGACAGCTCTATTGACAATAAGATCTAAGCTCTTACTAATTTTTAAACAGAAAATAAAAATAAAAACATACTAAGATAAAAGATTGATAAGAAAAATAAAAAATGCAACAAAAACACATCTATTATAAATTTTGAATTAGAATCTATCTATAATCTATTTTATCTATTTATCTATCTACCTATAATATAATATAAAAGTTCTTCCACTAAATTTATCACATGGTATTTTTTAAAATTAAAATATTATAATAATTTTTAATTATAATAACTTGATTTAATACTTTTTTATTTTATTATATAGTAAGATTGCCTTTCAAAACCATTATGACATTAATATCATTTGTATGTTAATTTTTAAAAAAAATTAAAATGGTAAAATTAATTAACACAAATTTTTTTATTTTTAAAAAGAAAATAATTGACTTGGCAAAGAAAAAGAAAATAATTGAATAATAAAATTGAAAATGATAATAATATTAAGATGTAAGTGTTGATAAGAAAAAAAAACTAATAAAGTAGTAGAGATATGATATAATAAAATTATTTTGAGGAATGTTTTTAAGCATGCAAATAGCATGTTGTAACATGCAAACAACATGCATCTATATGTCTTATAAAGTTTGAATGAGTTCATATATATATATGTGAGACATATCTAATGAGAGTAATTTTTATTGTGAGAGTGAGAGGAGTAAATATTGACCATACAATCATATATAGATGGTCAAAATTAAAAATTAAATAAAAATCATGTGACCCCATTTAAAAATATCACATGCATTTATATTCTAATATATATATAACGTGCGTGCATGTTAGAAAATAAATCCTCTATATAATTTTATAAATAATTGTTAGAAAAACACCATAAAAATGTTACAAAAAAAAGTCTTAGTTTTTTCTATTTCAAGATTCAAAATGTAATAATAGCATATAATAATTATTAGTGCGATAATGATTTTGATTAAATTTAGAAAAAAATTATTTTTTATTTCTTTATAATAAGATCTTAATTAAAAATTATTTTAAATGTAAAATAAATTAACCTAAATATATACTTGATTTGAATTTTCTTTTTTAAAATTTTGAATTCTCTCTTATTATAGATAATAATCAAGAGGAAAAAAAATTACCCTTTTAAAATTTAAGTTATTGTTATCTCTGTTCATCTTAAAAGAAGTAGAATATCTAAAATTAAAGATATTTTGAAAAGGCAGAATATGATCACAAAGGAGTGGTGGTGACTCATGCACTTGAGTTGCGAACAGAGACAGAGAGCGATGAGCAGAAAATGCTAGAAACCCTAACGCTCAGAATCTAATAATAGGTTCGAGAAAGATAGATAGTCAGCAAAAAATACCTGATTGAACAATAATAACAACAGAGGGAGACTCACTCGACTCGAGCCAAAAAGAGGAACCCCTTACTGTGATGTGTTGGAGGTGAAGTGGTAGAGGGTTTATTTTTGCTAGTGTCTCTTAATGAGTAAATAGATGTGCCTATGGGACTATAATATCGGCTTTTCTTTTAGGTAATTTTATTTTACGGGTCATTGTAGCATATACATATGTAACAGGTCCTAACAAACTTATTTCACAAAGGCCCATTATCTACCTGGCCTCACTAATCTAACTTTCTCTCCTTCTTCTTCTTTTTTTCTCAAATATCCCTACCTGATAGATGAGAAATTAATCTCGTAAATATGGTCAAGTGCCTAAGTAGTGACTCTTCTTAATAGTGTTATTTCTATACACATAAATTCTAAAATCAAACATAGGACAATATGCTTAATAGACTCGAATTTCTTCCGCTCAGATCAATACATATTGGTTCACTTAACCTCGTCTTATCTTTTTTTTTTCACGTGTGTTTAACCTTGTCTTAGTTTGTTTACTGAATGAATCATTAGGAATTTTCAAACCACGAAAAAAAGAAATAATTATTAGGAATTCAATCTAATAGAAACGAAGTTGATGTAAAAATACAAAAACATAAAGAAAATCAATGTGATAAATAAAATTAAAAATTTTATCTAAATGTGATAAATACTTGGCTTATGCATAAATTTATAATCGTTAAACTAAAAATATATAGTACACTTATTCAATATATTCGTTATAACTATTAAAATAAGAGATGTAGAAATATAAATTCAAATAAATTGGAGGGTGAGATTAGTAGGTTAAAAGGTTTTATAAAAGTGGCTTAATGAGTTTTTAAAATAGTGGTATAATTAGTACAAGTTATCATGTACGTGAGATTAGTTAATAATACATGTGACATTGTATATTCTTATAATATTAGTATAGATAAATAATTCCCTGCCAAGAGGTGGAGTATGCCAATTGGATCATCAAAATGCCAACTGGATCATCCATAATGGACCACAGTAAAATAGTCTGAAGTGGATTGGCCCGCAACTTTATTGGCCATAGGTAGAGTCTGCATCATATTGGATAGTGGAATATTTAAATTGGTTTGCAGCCCAGAATCTTCTTCTTCTTCTTTTCCTTTTAAATAGCAAAAAACAAAAACTAGCACCAATTTTTTTAAAATTTTAAAGGAGTGAAAGCATGAGCAAATGGAAGTAGACAAAAAAAAAAGGAAAAAAAAAAAAAGACCTTGTGGAGAGGTCTCTACCTGGTTATTTAGCCTAATCTAGTGGAGAGGTATCCAACTCTCCATATGTCATACCAAATAGAGACAACCAAAAAAAAGGTGAAAGAGACAAAAAAAAAAGTCTCCAAATAGTCATTGCGCTCCATATAACCCTTAGCTTTGAACAAAAAAAAACAAAGGGGGAAGAAAATAATAAAAGAGACTAAACCTGTGAAAACATACTGATTACCGAACAGAGTCACAAAGATTGAGAGGGGCAGCAGTGTCACATCCTCCTAAACTTTTTAGTTGTAATTTGATAATAAAGATTTATAGTAATATTAGTATAAGTTAATTCGTCATTTTCGACTAACATAGAGAACAAAAATGTCTTAAGAGGTTTAAATCACCCTAAAGTTAAACAAACTTATCTCTTGATTCTTCTTTCCACCATCTTTGACCTTAAGATAAATATCCCATTTTCCCCTATGTTATACGTTAGCAACAAAAGAAGAGATAAGAAAGTAAAGAAAAGAAAGAAACAGAGAATGTGAAATTGAGAAAGGAAAGAAGAAAAAGAAAGAAAAAGCAATAGGAAGAAGAGAAAGCATAATCAAAAAAAGAGGAAGAAGACCTAAGGGAGAACCAGAAAGAAGGGTCAAACACTATCTTTAGAGAGTTAAGGTAAGGGGTTGTTGTGTTTTGATATGTTGTATCATTTCCTGCTGGTCAAAAACTGGCAAAGAATGGACAGCATGAAGTTTGCCATGAAACTTTAAAAAGTCATAGTTCTGTATATTGTACTGAGTTGTTAGCTCGATGAGACATGATTCTATTTATTGATTTATTTGATTGATGAGATTTGAACATACATATGTTTGAACATGCATAAACATAAATACATCCATAAGAATTTGATGGTTTTTCTACAGTTTTACTACATGATTTATATATATAAAAGTGATGTTTTGATGCATCAGAAGTCATCTCTGCAGTGTTTTGTTCGAAAAGGCAAGAGACTACTTGAATAGAACATTACAGAATGTTTCAGTTTTGGTATCAGCTATTCAAATTTGTATGATTTCGATGTTAAACTGAGTTATTAAGAGAGCAATTTGAATGACATGTATTCAAGGCTAATCGAATGGACTAGGTGAGCTATTCGATCGACATAATGTATAAGGGCATTGTTAGAGTTAATCGAGTAGACTAAGTGTGTTATTCAATTAGTAAGATTTTGATATTAATCGAAAGAATTATGATAGTTATTTGAATGACAATCAAATAAGCTAAGAGAGCTATTCGAAAAGGATATTTTAGAAATGTTTTTAAGGCTAATCGAATAAACTAAGAGTTATTTGAATGGCATGTTTTTTATTACAGTCGAAAAGGAAACTAGTCATTTTAAAGACAAGTGAAAGTGTTTTTTGATGTTATTCGAAAAAAGGCCTAGGGAGTTTATCGAATAACATATTTTCAAAATCGGCTAAGTTGCGGACGGACACTTGGTCGAAGATCAAAGTTACGGACAGACACTTTGATAAAGGACATGACATTCCATAAGGAACTCTTTCGATGTAGGTCGAAGGCTAAGTTGCAGACGGGCATTTAGTCGAAGGCTAAAGTTGTGGACGGGCACTTTGTCGAAAGTTATGACATCATAAGCATGTCGAAGTAGTAGACGGGCACTTCGACAAAGGTCATGATATTTCATAAGCATAATCATAATACATTTCATCAACATCATCATATTACATTTCATATCATCAACATTTATCATTCTATGAACATCATTACATAATTGCGTTTTTCGATGCTATTTATGTGTAATATGGAAATTATAATGAGATTGTTACTGTATGTGTTATGCTATTGAGAATTTTTGAATTCTCACCCATTTTGTTTGTTGTATGATAAAAATACACATCGAAATTGAAGTCCTTCCAAGGTGAAGAAGTGAAGACTGACTATGTAGAATAGACGTTTTCGACTAGTTATTTCGATATGATTACTAATGTATAAGTTGTTTATGTATTATAAAGAATTGAAATTATGTATTATACATAATCAAAATTCAATTATATAATATTAATGTTTATTTTTGAATTGTTTCTCTTTGAGGCTCTATTTTCGATTATATTTGAATGTGAATTTTTGATACATATGGTTTATTTCAAAGGTTTTACAATGTTTAAAAGTTAGTAAGTAACGAGTCTAATCATGTTTACTATATATATTTCAAATATATTGTAGTAACTTGAATTAGGACATTACAGGTGGCATACCGAAGAACTCAATGGGTCACGAATCGCAAGGTGGGTCTCATCGCACCCGCGACAGAGTTGATGAGAGGGGCAACAACAGAGTCACAGAAAGAGGCAGTGGCAAAGTGTGGCGGTGGTTTGAAATCTAAAGGCTAGGGCTTTCTTTCGTTTTCAAATGATGAATTTTGAAGTGAAGATGGGGGAGAGATGAGAATGAGACTTGAGAATGAGAGATCAGAAGAAACGACAAATGAGATGAGAATCTCATCTGGGCCAAGTAAGTATTATGTGTTGGGCCCGTCCAATTGCCAAATCCTATGTAATTTTTTTTAAAAAAAAAGTTAAGCAGGCTTGCAGGCTTGTCTACAAACCCGCAGACCAAAATCCATTTAACCGTGGTTTAAAGTAGAGCGGGCCAATAAGCCCACGTCTAAACTGACTAGCATTTTGGCTGGTCCTAACCCGCGCCTGCTAACTGGTCTATAAACCAAGGCCCATATACCCACCTCTACTTGAGTAAGATGTTGTTGTTGAAGTGAAGTAATATAGGATCAATGGAGAAAATGAATAAAGAACCCTCAGGGTTCCAAAGGCACTCGGTCCTAAGAGACTCGGTCTCAAAGTAAGAACATAATCCATTGAATTAATAATCAATAATTAATTATGTCTTCTAAAATCTGATAGGAGGGCATTTATAGTCCTTTTACAGAAGAAACTATCACGATCAAGATCGTGGCGAGAGGGGCAAAAAATAAATTATTAGAAGTCGCCACCAATTTTATTTGAAATAGAAAAAATTGGAAAACTTTTCTTAGAAAATAGTTTTTGAAACCATATTGGATTTGGGGGATCAGTTATGTATAGGGAAGGGTAAAAACTTAATCCCACAGCTCTCCTAACACACTCGTCCTGAGACGGTACTATAAGTCAATTATGCAAATTTTTTATAACTCTTGAAAATATTTGTTTTACCCCTTTTTGTTAAAAGATAAACAAAATAGACAAATAAATTATGAAAATTTAATTTTTGACTTGACAGAATAAGAGTTCCGCTCCTACATATCTTCAGGTGCAATGAGAAATTCAAAGTCACGTAGTTCTCTAGAAAATAATTATGGGTTAGTTAATTTTAATTCTGAAAAGATTTTTTATTTTGATAACTTATTTGATTTTTTTATGTTTTAAAAACAACAAACCCTTAAGTTGTTTAGATGATTATAAAATTATAGGATTAACAAGCTATCACAACTCAGCTAATCTCATTTTATTTTTCTTAACTAAGCTCAATTATTTTATTTTATTTTATTTTTTTGTATTTCTCATTTTTATCATTTTTTTCAAAGATAAGAAGGTGACTCAATTATTAACCTAAGAGACAAACAAACTCACCCAAAATACATATATAAGACAAACCAATGGACTTATAACCTATATGAACATCTTCTTAAACTAAATGAAAAGAACATAAGCCCAGACAAGAAATAACACAAATAAAAGCACAAATAAAAGAATAAAGAAAAAGAAAAAGAAAACAAGATAATGGAAGAGGACCCTAATCCCGTACAGTGTAGGAACAAGAAGCGTGGGCTGTAGATCTGCTGCGTTATAATTCACAGTGGAGCTGGCTAGTGGTGCGACAACACAGAGTAGTGGCTGGATCTAGTGCTTGGAGGGGTGGATCTGGTGCGACATGGGTTGTCCGAGGCAGTTCAAGCTTGGTTGCTGGTCAAAGGTCATTGATCTGGGTAATTTCATTTCTGGCAGTGGTTGTATGACGACGGCTTGAGCTCTTGGTGCCTCAGGTTGAAGCGATAACTACTAGGATGATGGGGTCGCAACAGTGCAGTGTGGTGGAGGACGGATCAGTGGACGTTGCGTACAGTTGCTGGTGGGTGGTGGTGCGAGGATTTGTGGTGGTTCATGAGGTGGCAAGGATGACGCGGGGCGTAGCTCAACGGGTGGTGCTATGTGTGGTTGCAGGTTCACGGTGTTGGGCGTTAATGCAGTGGGCTGCATGTGGTGGTTACGGTGGTTCTGTTTGGGTGGTGGTGATTTTCGTGGGTTGAGTGGTTTGTGGTGTGGGTGAGGTTAGTTATGAGTTAAGAAATTATTGTAATGGTGGTGGGTTGAAATTAAAGGTGTTTCATAGTGGTTTTAATGGTGGGATGGTGTTGGTGAAGATAGGTTGTGGTGCTGTTGAAGGTGTTAGAGTAGTGGTTGTACGGGTTGAGGTTTGATGGAGATATTAGTCTCAAATTTTCAGAGTTACAAATTGGAAAAGTTTTTTCTACATGAAGGATTTTTCTTTCCTACCTTTCCTCTCAATTCTTTCTCACACGAACTAGAAGATCCAAAATAATCCATTATCTCTTTGTGTTGCTTCCTATTTTATAGACTCAGAAAAAAACTTACGGCCTGGGTTCTGGAGACCAAATTGTATGGTCATTTTCCCCTCCATTTTTAGCTTTCAAGATTTCTTCCTTTTTCTTACTTCCTACAAGTTTTCCTTCTTTATGTATCATCTCTTTTGGCTCTCTTTTTTTTTATCACATCTTGCATTACATATTGTGACAATACTCAATTTTCTTTTTTGTGTTTTGTTTTTTGAAAATCTCTAGCATCATTCTTTTTTCCTTTCTTCTGCCATGACTAAGAGAGTTTATTTTGTATTTTGTTTTTGGCCTTTTTGTTGCAACATTTCTACCCTTCTTTTCAACTTGCACGCTCATACAAAGGAGTTGCAACTAGGGACGAATCTATGTACAAGTAAGTGGGGACACATGCCCTCACTTTACTTTGAAACTTTTCTTTGATCTTATATAGGTATATATCTTTTTTTATTATTTTATATGTATAATTTTTGCTCCTATGCCCATATTTCTAAATATGTTATTTTTGTTGAATGATTATTTAGTTACATACATAGAGAGAGAAATTTTTTTATAGTAATGGTAATGAAAAAATCATTCGGTATTTTCAAAATATAAAAACGCAAAAGAAATAATTAGAAATTAATCTTTTCATAATTTTGTATTAATATATTTTTTAATATATAAATATAATTATTAAAACTTTTTTATACTTCTATATTGATAATATTACATTTGCCCCCACTGCCTAAATTTTCTGGATCTGTCACTGGCTGCAGCTCCCTTGTCCTTGTTGATGCTTTTGTCTTCAACCCTTTTTTTTTATCAAGGTTTGCTTTTGTTTTTATTTGTCAATTGCATTAAAAACTGTTGGCTTATATGTTTGGCCATTTACTGCTCATCTTGCAACATTACTTCTTTTTTTTTTTTAACATTAGAAACTTAAGACAAATGGGCCTAGGTAGTTAAATGGACTTGAACATATTTCCTCTTGGGTTGGACTTGATTTGGGTCAAAAATTAAGGAAATGAGTCAAAAGAAAAAGGAACACTTATTAGTGTAATAATTTTTTTTTTACTTTTTTGCTACTTTTTTTCTTATTTGTTTTTTCTTATTCTAAATTAAAAATGTGTTCTTGCCCCGGAAAAAATTAGTTATTCATAGTTGTCCCTCTTTACTTATTTTTTACTAAATAAAAAGAATAACTGTAACTTTTCATTTTATCATTGTAAGGAACGAGTAAAGACATGAACTCAAATTTTTTTCGGGAATGCATAAGATGATAAATGTAAAACAATGTGAGAACAATAAAATGCGAAAAGCTGATGCACTCAAAAGAAATGACAAGAATTTAAAATGCAAGGAGCCGATGTGCTCAAAAGTAAATAATAAGAATTTAAAATATAAGGAGCCGATGCACTCAAAAATAAATGACAGGAGTCGATACATTCAAAAGTAAATGACAGGAGCCGATGCACTTAAAAGTAAATGACAGAAATTTAAAATGCAAGGAGCCAATGCGCTCAAAAGTAAATGACAAGAATTTAAAATGCAAGGAGTCGATACGCTCAAAAGTAAATAACAAGAGTCGATGCGCTCAAAAGTTAATGACAAGAGCTGATGTGCTCAAAAGTAAATAACAGGAGCCGTTGTGCTCAAAAGTATATGACAAAAATTTAAAATGCAGGGAGCTGATGTGCTCAAAAGTAAATGACAGAAATTTAAAATGCATAGAACTAATGCGCTCAAAAGTAAATGATAGGAATTTAAAATGCAGAGAGCCAATGTGCTCAAAAGTAAATGATAAAAATTTAAAATGCATGGAACTGATGCACTCAAAAGGTAAATTACATGAAAACATTTGTGCTAGTTAGACATGGACTTAAAATCTTTTCCTTCTCTATCTTTTTCTCTCTCTTTTTTTCCTTTTTTTTATTTATTAAAAGTCATTTGAACCAAAGACAACTCTGGAGAGCTTTGACCAATCAAACCCTTATTTACGTGTTTTTCTTCATTGAACCATTTGGTTAACTTAGAATCCTCTTGACTTGTTTATTTCCTTTCTTCATTTAATTTTATTTTCTATATTACTCGATCCTTTTTTTCTCATTGGCAACGAAAGTTTATGTAACTAGTATTATAATCCTTTCCAACAAAAGTCGCATTGCAATATATGCTTTGAGCTACTGAGATCTTTTTGTCCAACTCAATCATTGAAAGATTGTTGTTAGAATTGTTAAATTAAACTATTGACCTTAAATTTATCTTATTTGAGACATAACTTAATGAGTAAACATGCATTCATGAATGGACAGAAATTCGTTGAATGAACAAACTTCCTTTCATTACTTTGGTAATCTAACCGTACATGAACTTTTGACAAGGCACGTATTTGAAAAATGAAAACGTAGAAACAAAAGAAAATTGTAGGGATTTTAAAAAAAAATGCCCCAATATTGGTTCCTTATTCCTTATCTAATTAATTCCCTGTGACTACTTGATAACTCAACTGTTATTTCTATTGCTACTTCTTTCAATACATATCCTTCTTAATCCTTGAAAAAATTTCCCCCAATATAACTAATTGAATACAAACAAAGTTACCCCTGTGTGGCCAATTGGATGCAAATAAAAATTTTTCCCAGTTTGGTGAACCCTTTAAGGAGTTTTAGACCATCTTTCTTTGAAGTTTTACCTATTTATTTGTCTTAACTTTTACTTAGGTTATCCTTTCATGTTTTTAACCTAATAGGCTTTTTTATTATTATTTTTATTTCTTTTTTTTTAGCAAAGAAATGAAAATTTAGAAAAGCATGAACCTTTTGTCTCAAAATTAAAGTTAATGAAAATGACAACAACCCTTCATTGATCATAATGAACTTTTTGAGGCTTGTAACGTGGTTAAGGTTAAGAGTTATGAAAGGAAAGATGCAAGGTTCAAACACGTGTTTAAGGGTTGAAAAGGACGAGGGATCCTTGGTAAGCTTTGTCAATTGTCTTTGGCATTATCAAAAGCAATAACACTTTTTGCTCACTTTTGTATTCTCTTTTGCTATGAGTCATTTCACTTTTCATCATTTTCTTCTTCTTTTCCTTTTCCTTTTCGTCTCTCTCTCCTTTTTTTTCCTTCAAAAATCAACCTTTTTTACTTTATGGTAATCCCTAGTCTAGGGGTGATCTTTGTCCAAGATTCTTTAAAGAAATTTTTCAAGATCTAAAGGGGTAACAATGGATAATAAAGATGATGAAATTTTGTAAATGATAGAGAAAGATGATCAATATTTATTTTCAAATCATGATTGCTTATTTTTAAAACTTTAATTTTGAGACAAAAAGATAATGCACACTAAGTGATTACTTATTTGTTCCTTTTCAAAAATCATGCTTCCAATTGCTTGGTGACTTTTTCCTTGATCTTCAGGGACATATTAAGATGCATCCTCCTTAACTTCTGCTTTTTTGCCTCAACATTCAGATATAGCAGGATTTTATATGATGCTATCTCCGGATCTAATCCAAGCATATCTCAATAAAACCAAGCAAAGGCTTCCATATACTTTTTGAATAGTACAATCATTTCTTCACACTCAGGGTTTTCCATAATTTTTAACTCCTTGTTCTCTTCCTCTATCCCCATGTTGATCACTTTTGCTACCTTGTCATTCAAGTCAAATTCCTTCTCTAAATAATCTAGTAATTTTGTAAATTTTCAACAACTTCCTCCTCTTCACTAGATCAAACATCGCAGGGGAACCAATTGATGAATTTTTGAGATCCCTTTCATGAGACGAACTTTCTACAAGACTCAAATCCCTAAAAAGTAATTTGTGTGGAGTTGGAAAAGTAAAATAGAGTAGGAATGACAAAGCAAGAATTATGGACCAACAACAAGATATTATACAGAAATGTAAAAAGAAACTGACAAATGCAAAAGGATAAGCCAAAAGTGCAACGAGCAAGAATGATGAGTATTCATGTAAATTCATTTAGTTAATGTCTGATAGCAATATATTTTATTCATTTAATAATTCTCTCACTGGGTTTCTTAAGGTTCAATTAGACTTAATTAAGTTGATTTTGTCATATTTTATGATATTGAGCCTAATTGGATCATTAAAGGAATTATTGCATGAATTGACCTTAATTTGTCTATTTGGCAACGTTAAGTAAATTGGCTATAATCTGAGTTTCAAATATTTGATTGATGTGATTCTAGTCTTGTAGGAAAGCTAAGACAATTCTCTACAAGTTTCATGAAGACCTCAAGAGATAAATCAAATGTTTGGATAATTTAAATTGAAGTTGAAGCAAGAACTAAAGTGCTGATCTTGATAACTTGACCTCTGCGCACTTATTAGCCCATTTCTTGAACTATAGGAGTTTATTTAACACCAAACTAAGCCCAAATGAAATCTAAGACACAAATATACAACTTTCATGAAGACTACAAGAGTTAGATCGGATGTCTAATAGGTCATATTAGGCTTAGAATTCAGAACTGAGGTGCTGTTATTGGAACCCAAACACTGTATAAAGATTTAGCTATATCTTGGGTTGTAGGGGTCAGATTGTGATGAAACTAGTGGCATTAGAAAGCTGAGACAAAATTCTTCAACTTTTATGAAGATCATTTATACAATAGGTAATATTATGATAGAGTTATAGTCATGTGAAGATAGCTGAATTAGTTGAGCGGGGAGACAAGCATGGCAATAATTTTTCAGTCATCCACCCACTCATTAACAACTCTATTATCATGTTCCACTCATCCACCTACTCATTAAACAACTCCATTATCATTTTGTATCTTTTATTCTCTATAAAAGGCACCATAAGTTGCTCATTAGAATCATATTGATTTAGAGATCAATATCATGTTATTATATTATTTATTTCTCTTGTTGTAGTTTTATTTTGTTCTAAATAGAAATTATGTTTATTTTCTTCTTCTTCTCTCTTTCTTTCCTCTTGTTTATGAGTAACTAATTCTCATTTTTCTTGGGTGAAAAGGTGAAACTTTTGGTAATGAAATAAGGTTAGATTAATCCATTTCTTGTGCTTGAATGTTATATTATCAAGTAGTCATTATATGTGCTGTATTTTGTTTCCAATTAATTTAAAAACTCTCCTTGTAAAGTAAAGATCTTGATTTGTTATAAATAAGATATTGACACAATGAATACTTGAACTCATTTACAAATGTTGACGTTAGTAAATAATTAAAGGAACCATAATATAATTACATAAATAATCTTAAATGAATTTTGAATGCTGTATTTTTCGATTGGAGCCTCCGTTATGTGTGGATTCTAATTGAGTTATAAAAAGAATTAATATTTTCCTTAATTTACTTACCAAAAGTGAATTTCCTAACGTAAGCAAATCTTTTTCATTTGTGAACAATTTTCATCAATGTCTCAATTAACATAAATATAAGCTCAAAACACAACTAGTCTTAAATATCTTCTTAGCACAGTATAACCAGATAATTACTCGGAAACAATCACATCAATCATTGGTTTGGACTGCTAGTTCTCTAGTGGCTCCTCATCAGTAAAAGGACAGATTGCCTTGCACTTTTTTTAGCCTTCTTCATTCAATGCATTAATAGTGAGATGACATCGGGGGTGAATGACTTCTTCAGATATAATTATCTTAACTGTTGCTAGGAATGTTTCCCTCAGGTGAGGAATGTGCTTATCATTCTTTTTTTCCTAGAGTCATATTCCCCATTCTTTCCTCCAGAGCCACGTTAACCTCCTCAGAGGAAGCTATCCCTTGTCTAGCATGTATTACTCCCAAAGTGAGCAATCCCTAGATTCAAACCTTAAAGTTTTAACAATTCTTGATATCATGTCTACAATGATAAACACAACTTGATTCTTCATCCTTCTTCTCATCTTCTTTCATCATTGCAACTGGTGCAGTGATACTATAACCTGCTTTCTTCAACCTCTTAAATATTTCATTCATCGGCGTACACAAGCTCATGACCTTTCTTATTGGTGCTCCTTTTATCTCCAAAGCATTAAACCTATTCCTTCCACCATGATTAGGAATTGAGTTGTTGACAATAATGGGTCTAATCTCTTCTTAAATGTCTATCTTTCTATAAGTAATTATCTTCCTTATTGTAGTCTTGAAAGATTCACAATCTTCAATTGAGTATCCTAGGATATCTATGTGGTATTTACAAGTTAAATTTAAGTTATACCACGTTAGAAATGGTGGTTGTAGGAGACGTACATGATTTCCTGAGATGAGGTGAGCATCAAACAACTTTTGAAATAAGTCTACGTTTGAAATGAATAATCTTAGGAAAGAGGATAGGTTTTGGGGGCGGAAACAACCTTGATTTTGGAAGTTTTGCTGAGGTTATGGGTGACTTAGGAAATTTTGTGAAAGTGTAAGTGGATATTGGGTATAGGTTGGGCGAGTTGGTACATATGGTTGTGATATGGAAATATTGTTAATGTGGAATAATGGGATTTGATGTGTATTTGTAGGTGGAGCGATTAGGTCAGGTAGATGAAAAGGTGCAAGTGTCTGATAAGAAAAGTAAGAGTTTGGGTTATATGGAGGGGCTTGGTAGGCAGGGTAAGATGGTGGATAGCAAGATTGTGAAGGTTGTTGGTTTTTTAGGTAGGTCATTTTCGGTTCTTTTTTCTTAGGGGAAAACCTTTTTCTTGAAACCACTTTCATTATTGTCAGTTAGCAATTTACCAGTCTTTACTAGAATTTTAATCCTCTCTCTGGTAGCAATTAATTCAGCAAAGTCTTGGTAAGTAACACCTGTCATTGTCCCAATATAGGGAGCTCCTAAAGTCCTTAGATAATATGATCACATTTTCTATTAACGTCAATGGTGGCTGAACTTGTGCTGTGAGAGCTCTCCACTTTTATGCATATTGCTTAAAAGGGTTTCCTCATTTTTCTTTTGCAGTGTTCCCAACTGTTCTCAAGTTGGGGCTGTATTTAGGTTAAATCAATATTGTCTCATAAACAAGTTTGCCCAATCATCCCAAGAAGAGATTTTCGAAAAGTCTTGTTGGATACATCATTCCAAAGCGGGCCCAGTCAAACTTTCGTGAAAGAAACTGACAAGGAACTTTCAGTCTTTTGACCAAATTGACATTTTGGTAATGTATGTTTTCAGATGGAAAAAAGGGGTTAGTGGTCCCATCATATTTGGCAAATCCTGAAACGTTAAAGTCCTTGGGGATGACAATGTTAACAGTAGGGCACAACTCTTCTGTCCCAAGGGGACCGTAACCCTTGATTACTTTGATTTGTTCTTTTATCATTTCTATTCATTCTTCTTTCATCTTATCATTTTGAATTACTACATGATCAATCCCAGCAGGAAATCCTGTTGACACTGGGATGGACACATGTGGTTGCTCCTATATGAATTCAGTGTTACCATGAACCTTAGTTCGAGTATCCTTTGATGAACGATACCCTTCTTCGATAGGAATCACTAGCGGTGCAATATTCGAGATTCCTCCCACTAAAGGCATCTCAATGGCGACCCCAGGGTTTGTCCTTATGGAAGTGATACCTGGCAGGCACGAATGTGCCCCAATCACTCCTATACCCTTGGATGCCCCAATCAAGGTGAAGGTCTCCCTAATGGCTGACAACATTTCCTCTATTCTTTTATGAGATTCTGTCACCTCATCCATCCTCTCTTTCACCTCATTGACTTTTATATTCAAATTTCTTCCTTTATTCTCAGCTGCCATTATTGCAAGTCTTGCTCGAGCCCTTATGTTGTGAACCGGGGTTTGGTTGGTATCTTTTTTCCTTAGTTGCGCAATGGTTCAAGTTTTTTAAAAAAGAATATTAATATTAATGGAACAAAAAGAAATATTTTTATTTTATTTTTTTAAAGTGAACATATACAAGAATGCATGATGAACATATACAAAAATTTATTTTGATATATAGGATGAATGCAATGATGGATAAATAGTTGGTTCTTTAATAGTGACTTCCCCCCACTTTTCATTTTGTACGTAAAAAAAAACTCATTTTTTCCTTTTTTGAGCAAAAAAAAATTTCTTTAAGAGGGGTATGATTATGCCTTATCACATTAATAGACCACACTACTTATGATGTATATGTATGACATGGATAAATCTAAAGATAATGAAAAGGTATGCTCCCTTTGTGTCGTAAGCTATTGCCTTAGATTTGAAGAGTTCTATTCGAATGATCTATTGGCCTTCCTGATTCATGAAAATTTTCATTGGGTGACTCCACTATTCTAAATGTCTATAGAGCTAAGTCCCATTTCAGAATATTGACCACAAACAGCGGGTAAACCACTAAATGTGTGACATTCGTGAAAAAAAACACACTCTAGATGAGGCTTTCGCAATAACCAAACAAGATGTATATCCAAAATGGCTACCACTACATAATATCTACCTAATTTAGGCTTCACTCAGACTCGGGTATAGGATCCCACTCAAATATGTGTGATAAACGTGTAAGTGCAGTGTATATAAATAGCATACAAACCTTCACAATCCTAAGGACTACCCACATCCTGCAAAACAAAGCAAACACAACATAAATTTGAAAAGGTTCTCTACCCTAAGGTTTGCATAATAAAATAATTAACACTATAAACAAAATAATTACAAACAATTAAAGGTACGAAACAGAAAACAAAAAAGAAAAAGGTAAAACAAACATATAAAGATCACAAAAATTCTACACAACCGACTTATATGGGCTTGACTCTCGAGTCTCCCTTGTGGAGTCACCATTTGTTACAACCGGGATCGCGGCAGGAGTGACGAAAAATAAATTATTATGAGTTGCCACCAATTTTATTTGAAATAGAAAAAATTAGAAAATCTTTCTTAAAAAATAGTCTTTGAAACTCTATTGGATTCCAAAGTCGGTTATATATAGGGAAGTGTGGAAACTTAATCCCACAATACCCCTAACACATCCGTCCTTAGACGGTACCTTAAGTCAATTGTGTAAATTTTTTATAAGTCTTGAAAATAATTGTTTTACCCTTTTTTGTTAAAAGATAAACAAAATAGACAAATAAATTATGAAAATTTAATTTTTGACTTAACGAAATAAGAGTTTCACTCCTACATAACCCTAGGTGTAATGAGGAGTTCAAAGTCACGTAGTTCTCTAAAAAATAATTGTGGGTTAGTTAATTTTAATTATGAAAATATTTTTTATTTTGAAAACTTATTTGATTTTTTTTTATCTTTTAAAAACAATGAAACCTCAAGTTGTCACAACTTAGATAACTCTAAAATTACAGGATTAATAAGTTGTCACAACTCATCTAATCCCGTTTTATTTTTCTTAACTAAGCTCAATTATTTTATTTTATTTTATTTTTTTGTATTTCTCATTTTTATCATTTTTTCAAAGATAAGAAGCTAGCCTAATTATTAACCCAAAAGACAAACAAACCCACCCAAAATACAGATATAAGACAAACCAATGGACTTATGGCCCATATAAGCATCTCCTTAAACCAAATGAAAAGAACATAAGCCTAAACAAGAAATAAAACAAATAAAAGAATAAAAAAAAGAAAAGAAAATAGAAGATAATGGAAGAGGACCCTGATCCCGTATGGCATAGGAACAAGAAGCATGGGCTGCAGATTTGCTGCATTGTAGTTCATGGTGGAGCTAGCTGGTGGTACAATGACAGAGACAGCATAGTGGCTAGATCTTATGCGTAGATAGGCGTATCTGGTGCGACGTGGGTCGTCCGAGGCAGTCCAAGCTTGGCTGTTGGTCGTAGGTCGTGGATCTGGGTAATTGCATTTTTGGCAGTGGTTGGACGACGACGACTTGAGCTCCTGGTGCCTCAGGTTGAAGCGGCAACTATTGGGATGATGGGGTCACAACAGTGCAGTGTGGTGGAGGACGGATCAGTGGACATCGCGTACAGTTGTTGGTGGGTGGTGGTGCAAGGATCTGTGGTGGTTTGTAAGGTGGCAAGGATGACACGGGGCATGGCTCAATAGGTGGTGCTATGCGTGGTTGCAAGTTCACGGTGTTAGGCGTTGATCTGCGGTGGGCTACACGTGGTGGTTACAATGGTTCTATTTAGGTGGTGGTGGTTTTTGTGGGTTAAGGTCGTGGTTTGTGGTGTGGGTAGAAATGGTTGCAATGGTGGTGGGTTGAAAGTGGAGGTGTTTCACGGTGGTTTTGATGGCGGGATGGTGTTGGTGAAGATAAGTTGTGGTGCTGTTAAAGGTGGTGGAGTGGTGGCTATATGGGTTGAGGTTTGATGGAGGTATTAGTCCCAAATTTTCAAAGTTACAAACTGGAAAAGTTTTCTCTACACGAAGGATTTTTCTTTCCTACCTTTCCTCTCAATTCTTTCTCACACCATCCAGAAGATCCAAAATAATCCCCCTTTCTCCATGTTGCTTTCCATTTTATAGACTTAGAGAAAAAAACTTACAGGCTAGGTTCTGGAGACCAAATTGTATTGTCCTTTTCCTCTCTATTTTTAGTTTTCAAGCTTTTTTCCTTTTTTTCTTACTTCCTACAAGTTTTTCTTCTTTATATGTTATCTCTTTCCTTCTTTATGTGTCTTTTGTTTTTGGCCTTCTTGTTGTAATGTTTTTGCCCTTCTTTTCAACTTGCATGCTCATACGTAGGAGCTGCAACTCCCTTTTCCTTGTTGATGCTTTTGTCTTCAACCTTTTTTTTTTTTAATCAATGTTTGCTTTTGTTTTTATTTGTCAATTGCATTAAAAGCTTTTCGCTTAAATGCTTGGCCATTTATTGTTCATCTTGCAACGTTACTTCTCTTTTTTTTTTTAACATTAGAAACTTAAGACAAATGAGCCGAGGTAGTTAAATGGACTTGAACATATCTCCTATTGGGTTAAGCTTGATTTGGGTCAAAAATTAAGGAAATGAGCCAAAAGAAAAAGGAACACTTATTAGTGTAATAAATTTTTTTATTTTCTCCTTTTTTATTTTTTACTTTTTTGCTACTTTTTATTTATTTATTTTTTCTTATTCTAAATTTAAAAGGTGTTAATGCCTCAAACAAAATTGGGTATTCACAGAAATCAAATATAAATAAAATACAACTAATTAATGATAAGATTTGAGATTTGATAGAATCCCATTAAAACTAAATCATAAAATAAATAAAATTTTTAAAAATACGGAAAGACAAAATTCTTAAATAATATAATTATTTGTAAAATTTTAAATTATCAAAATCATAAATAATCCTAATATATTATGTATCATTCTCCCCCTTTGAGAGGACTCTCCTTCAAAGAGTTAGAAAGCTAGCAATTCACTAAAAAAGGAGGGTGTAAAATACAAAGCTCATCCTTGGAAATTCAAGTAGATATGAGAAATCTGGTACTCATCCTAAAAAAATTAGTAGTCTTGTAGATTTAAGGCTTTTGGTTCTGATAATGGTGGTTGTGGTGTCTCAAAACGAGGTTCAGATGACAACGTTCTAATAATGTCCGTACGATTATGTGTTTATTGGTGAAGGAAACGTAGATTTCAATGACTTTTTGACAGTTTCAAGCGAGTTTGATAGAGATCTGGTGTGCGGTAAGTAGCGGAATAACTTTGGTTGTGAAATATCTTTGCTTTCAAATAGCTCAAAGCGTAGGATTAGCAAGGCTTAGATGCTAAATTAATGTATAATTGAAGGACAAAGTGAACAAAAAGAACCCTCGGAGTTCCAAAGGCACTCGGTGCCAAGAGACTTAATTTCAAAGTAGGAATATAATCTACCGAATTAATAGATAATCAACCACGTCATCTAAAATCTGAAATGAGGGTATATATAGCCCTCTTTCAAAAGAAACCAAATATAAATAAAATATAACTAATTAATGATAAGATTTGGGATTTGATAGAATTCTATTAAAACTAAAATTTTAATTATAAAATAAATAAAATATTAAAATAAATAAAATCTATAAAAATACTGAAAGATAAAATCTCAAAATAACATAATTATTTGTAAAATTTAAAATTATCAAAATTATAAATAAACATAATCTATTATGCATCATGGAGAATGAAGAGCGTTTGTGGTGGCATGGTGGTTTCATGGTTTTTCTCCCAATATAATTATTTATTTATCTCCAATTTTTCAACGAAAAAAAAAACTAAGTATTTATTTATCTTTTTTATTTTGTTGATTCACTTGGTCTTGGGAGAGTTGGAGTCTTGGACATACTATTACTTATTGGGCTGGGTGGGAGATGGGTGTTGCTGCCTTGTTGGGCTGGGAATTTTTTCTGATTGGGCGTCACCTAGAGTTGGGGAGAAAACTGGGCTTAAAAAGCTTGGAAGCACCTAAAGTTGCTAAATTTGTGAGTATTATTACCACCTTTGAGCTAGTAATTTCTGAGAAAAAGGTTAAAGTTAGTAATTTTTTTTATCAATTCTTTGGTGCCTGCCTGCCTGCCTGCCTGCCTGCATACTGCCCAGTGGGATAAGTTGATGCTTTCGGGTTTCGGCCCCCACCCCCATCTTGGATTCTCATATAGATTATGGAATGAGAGTTGTGAATTGCAGCATTATTGAGGCTTGATCTCTTACCACTGCCAGCCAGAGCAAATCACAAGAAACTCTTGGGTGCAAGCATAAGAAAATAAGGGATAGATATTGGCTAGACCAGATTCATTAATCATTAGAAGCAAACACTATGCTCAACATGATTATAAAAAATAAAATACCACAAATAATGAGGTTTTTGATGGTGACAAGAACATTAAACACAATTCATTATTATTATTATTATTCAAATTATATAGAAATTAAAAATATGAATTTTATAAATACCTGTTTGATTTCTAAAATTAAGAATGAAATTAGAGCTTGAAATTAAAATTGAATCTCTTAATTCTAATTTTTATATTTGAAATGTCATTTAGAATTGAAATTGTAATTTCATAAATTAATTCTATAGAATTAAAAAATAACTAAATTAAACATTTCTTAATTCTTAACTTATTCTTTAAGAATTATCAATTTTATAATTTAAAAATTAAGCTCTCTCTCTTTTCACATTTATTTATAAATAATCATATTTATTGATATTCTATATTTATATAAAAATATATTTTTATATTTATATAAAAATTATTATAAAAATTATTTATTTTTTTCTAAAAAAATTCATGAAAATTTTATTTATGAAAAAATGACTATTATATTATAAAATAATTATTGTATAACTATTTTTATTAATTTTAATTTTTGTAAATAATTTTTAAATATTTTATATCATATTTTTAAATAATAAAATTATAATTAAATTTATTATTTTAATTTTTTAATAATTTTAAATATAAAATATAAAATTTTAAACTAATTTTAAATTTAAAAAATTAAAATTAAAATTATAATTCTATATTTTAATTTTAATTCTGTTATCAATACTCTGAATTAAGTTACCTCTGAATTAGAAGCGGGTGTTGATTTGCATGTTTGTGCTCTTTTCCTTCTAAGATTTCCAGACTTGTGAACGCCAACAGACCGGGAATCACGGACTTGGCTGAGATGAGTGTCGTCTGCCTAGTTCCATTTTTCACACTCTTTGTTTTGCCCTAACCGCCAATCACCGCACTGTGACTTGTGAGCAACTTTGGCGAATTCGATAGTATTTGCTCTTTATTTATATATATAAAGGAAATTTATCCTCTCTCTCTCTGTGAATGAGTGGTGATAGCTCGGAAGGTGTCTCGTTCACGGGGGTGGGTGGACAACAACCCTCTACGGAGGAGAAAGACTTGCTCCAGAGGAGCAAAAAGAAAGTTAGGAAAGCGAATGGGGAGTTCTCAAGTACCTCTGGTCTGGTTGCAAGAGAGGAAGCTTCGATGGTGGAAGATCCTGTATCTCCAGAGGAACCTTTAGAGAAAGAGGGGTACCTAGCTGCCCTCATGAACTCTGAAAAAAACCCAACTAACAACCCAAATACGGATGCTCTTAGCTCTGATGAGGAGTTTTCCAGTGAAGGTGAATCATGTGAGCAGGTTGGAAGGAAGCGTAGAAACACGGTTCAAATTGAACAACTTATCTTTAGTTATTTAATCTATTGGCATAATTGCATATTGCAAGTTGTGCTAATGTGGTATAGAGCACCTGGAAATGCCCTTAATCAAACTTTTGTGGTAGTCTCTATTAGCCTATAGTGGGTGAAAGTTTCGCATTTATCTGTCTTTTTTAATGTTTATGGTATTTATAGTTTTATGGAAACTTACTTAACAATAATCAAAGTTTACTTGTATTTTATGCTACGTGCCAAACAATTCCAAAGACTTCCTCCCGTTTTGATATTTTAGTTTTCTCATCAATTTTGAAAGATTTTCAAGACCATTGGTTCATTATCTTCATGATTGGAAGAGAAGCAAAATAATGTTAATTTAGAAAGATGGGATGGTGTGCTTGAATTTGCTGTAAACTAACATGAGGTGTAGGTAACACTAGCTCTCTCCCACAGTCACTTGGCTTATCAAATTTCTTAGTCATGTTACTTTTACGTACATGTAAAGTACTTTTCATTTTCACTTTTAATTAATGCAGCTCCCATTCCCAGTACGCACCCAACCCAATCAGCCCCACTCCCAGTATGTACCCAACCCATTCATAAGACTTTTGGTCACCAATCTTTTATTTTCCATATCCCAAACTTACCTTTTCCATCTCTAGGCCTCAAGAGTAATGGACCGCCTATAATTCTTTCCACACGACAGTAAATAAGAGAAAATCCTTTGGGAGCTCTATCTATGGCCAATAGTATTCCACCACTCTCATATTCCAGTAACCTAGCCGTGTATTCAACAAAAGCAAGGGTCTTTTGTTTTGTTATTGTGGGTTTCAGTCAAAGAAATACAAGATTTTAAAACTGCACAAAATCACTTTCGGTGCAATACTTTTTGAAAACAAATGCAGAATTTCTGACATTTCCCAATTCACACGGCAAGTTATTAATTTAACAAGTTCCCGATGTTTCCAATGCAAATGCATATTCTCAATGACACCATCAAAAACACCAGGTATAGCTGCAAGAAATCAAATCTAATAAAATGATAGATAAAAATACTGATAATTTAATCCGCACACCTAAAACTATCAAATCAACACAAAAATATTACATTTTAAGGATATTGTTAACTCACAAGAAATATACATGAAAGATATTACTTTATTTGACTCTTTTCTGTGTGCCAACAGTCTCTGAGAACTGAAGGTAGTTTGCAGCCAAAAAGATTGAAGCATTGCAGAAGAAAGATACAGTTGATGACTTCATTATTTCACATACTCCTATAAATCATAAATCATAAATCATAAATCATATGACTATAAATTTAAATAATTTTCTGCTGCTTATGCTCCTGTGTTATCTCATATAATCTTCTGATACATGATATCATTTTTTTATTTTTCAATTTGTTGGGATATGGAAAATAATCATATAAAACAAAAGGGATTTAAAAAAATTCAATCTTTTTCTCTCTCTTCATGGTTTTATCATCTGTCATACACTAATGGGTACTGTAGATTCCAGTGGCTTTGCAACTTGGGTTCTGGCTTTTTCAATCCAATATTCTTTTCTGCAAAAAACTGAACAGGGAGCAAATAGTCACAACTTAAATTTTCAACATCTCTACTTGTTCTAGACTAGATCCTTCAATTAATCTTCTTCCTTCAATTAGATAATATGTTTATGCTTGTTGAGTTGTTATACTAAATGAATTTGATCCCTTTTTACCAGAAGCAACAATTAGCATTATTTAAGGTCTAAATGATTATGCTTGTAACTTAGAAATTCTGAATTGATACTAAGCAAATTATTCTCTCAATTTGGGAAGGTAATAGAGATCTAAATATATTGTTGTGTATAAACTGTAAAAGACGTTTTCAGCTGTATAATACACTGATGTATATGCAACAAAAAGAAGCTTTTCAATGGAAAATTGGTGTTAATAAGGAAATGGGCTATCCCAAAATTGTAACTTACATATAAGCAGTGAAGAGGTGAGGTATAGCTTGCCTAATTTCCATCACTAACGTACTATCATCATTCACTTCACTTTTTATATTTTGGACGCTAGTGTGAGTTTAGTGGTGACAAACAGAATCTTAAAAAATAATTTAAAATGTTAGGTTAGATCATTAACATGAACTTTACTTGACTTCAATAATTTCGCTTCCCTTCAACTATCAGTAGTTTTACGCTATCTTGGTCATAAGTTACGGAAAGTTTTTCTAATTTTATATTTTCTTTTAATATTTTATTGACATTTGATAAAACTATAAAGCTGTATAAGTCACCCATTTTATTGTATAAAACTGCTATGTCAGTCTTAAAGTCCACTTTATCTAAGATGCATAAAAAAATAATAAAACATCAACCACAAAATATGAATACGAGTATGCAAGCAACTAACTATCATCTCATCAAACTATCATCAAACTATGAATACAAATATGATTGATCACTTGACTATAACAAATTAACAGCATAAAGAAAATCCAAAATAATCAATACAGTGTGGGAAAACATTATTCGAAAGGCATATTTTATATAAAATTAAAATATTAATTTAATAACTTATTTGTTAAAAATATAATTTGATGAACTGATAATTACTTTTGTGTTGCACGTATATTGCACGTATCCTTAAAACGAAAAGTTAAGTCTTCTTTTATCTGATCATTCACTTCAAATTCTAAGTTTTCAATAGAGCAAATCTAGAGAACAATCTAAAGATGTGATAGTAAAGGGACTTAACCACGCTATTTATTAACCTCAGGCACCTTCTATTATGGGCTTAGTGGTTAAGCTCACACTGTCTCACACACACATCAATATTAAGTGTCTAAAACCTATTAACAATTAATCATGTTATCAGTGAGCTTAAGTATCATAGAATAGATCATAATATTAACTTATTTTTAGCAAAATAAAATGTCACAATTGATTGTAACCCACTAGAATTTATAGGAAAGTTATAACATTCTCCCACTTGGACAAAATCAATTGTGTATTTTTTAATTTTGGAAAACATTTTGAAAACAACTTTCGAACTAATAGCACATTGTGACCACAACACATATGATCCCAATATACAACACTTAATTAAAACTTCATCCAACAAAAGCCATGTAACACCAAATCATGGCGGTAATTGCATCCATTATTGATGCAACACCTTCCATGGTTACAAATATTACCGACTCTGTCGACTAGTCATGAATGTGGAGTGTGGCAAGAAAATGACGTGCCAACGTGATTAAATAGTCACACCGTTATTTTCTTTGTCAGTCCTTAATTTCTCTCAAATGCATAGAAGCTAGAGAAATTACATGGTTTATCACCAAACCATCATGCCTCAGCTCCAAATCGGTATCAACTACGGGCACATTAGTCCTGACGACATCGAGCTTTAACAATTTCACATTTGATATACACATTAAAATATTATAATAAAAATTCATCTCATCATTTATTTCGTTAAATCAAATGTAAAATGTTATCAATACATTGTTTCCTAAAATTCAAAATAAGAATCCAACAACATAAAAGAGGAAATAACATAAAACTAAAGCTCCCACTAACCAAACACATGAAAAAAACTCACAATGCTCATGTTCTCAACATGTCTTTTGAAAACAATGGGCCTGAGTCCCTTGGTTAAGGGATCAGTCAACATGGAATCTGTGTCAATATGCTCTACCACTATAGAACCATCTTTCACAAAATCTCTAACAGTCAGGTACTTCAGCTCAAAGTGCTTAGAACCACTAGAATTCTTATTGTTCTTTGTATAGAACACTGCAGCACTGTTGTCACAGAAAATTGTAAGTGGCCTAGCAATGGAGTCCACAATGCGAAGTCACGTCACAAGATTCCTCAATCAAATGGCATGAGTAGCAGCAACAAAGCAAGCAATGAACTCTACTTGTATAGTAGAAGAGGCAACAAGAGTTTGTTTCTTGCTCTTCCAGGATATCGCACCCCCAGCCATCATAAAGATGTACCCAGAGTCGATTTCCTATCATCAGGGCACCCACCAAGATCTGAATCTATGTACCCCACGATCTCCAAGTTGTCAACTTTCCTATATAAGAGCATATACTCTTTGGACCTCTGTAAATACCTCATTACCTTCTTAGCAGCTATCCAATGATCATTCCCAGGGTTTGACTGGTATCTACCAAGAATGCCAACTATGAAAACGATGTCAGGCCTAGTGCATACTTGAGCATACATGAGACTACCCAAAGCACTACCAAAAGGTCTATCATTTATTTCTACTTGCTCAATCTCATTCTTAGGACATTGATCCTTGTTGAATTTGTCACCTTTGACGACCAGAACATTTCTAGGTTTATAGTTCTGCATATTGAATCTCTCCAAGACTCTATCAATGGAGGCCTTTTGAGATAACCCGAGTGTATGGTGTGATATATCTCTGTGAATCTCAATCCCTAACACAAAAGAAGACTCACCAATGTCTTTCATGTCAAAAGATCTAGTCAACATCTGTTTTGTCTCACACAGCATGCCAAGGTCATTAGAAGCCAACAATATATCTTCCACGTATAGCACAAGAAAGATAAATTTGCTCCCACTGACCTTAAGATATATACACTGATCAACCTTATTCTCCTCAAACCCCATAGAAGTCACCATCTTATCAAATTTTAGGTACCACTGCCTAGAAGCTTATTTCAAGCCATAAATTGTCCTCTTCAGTTTACAGACCAGGTCCTTATTACCACCAATATGAAAACCCTCAATGTGCTGCATGTATACTGTCTCACTCAAATCACCATTCAAAAAAGCAGTCTTCACATCCATTTGGTGCAACTCCAAATCAAAGTGAGCTACGAGAGCCATTATGATCCTAAAGGAATCCTTTGTTGATACAGGTGAAAATGTCTTAGTAAAGTCAATGCCCTCCTTCTGCGTGAAACCCTTTGCCACTAGTCTGGCCTTAAACCTCTCAATGTTACCCTTTGAATCTTTCTTTGTTTTGAAAACCCATTTACAACCAATTACCTTACAATTCTCAAGCAACTCAATAAGCTCCTATACATCATTAACTGATATAGACTGCATCTCTTCATTCATCACACGTTTCTATATTTCAGACTATGAACAAGATACAGCTTCCAGATAGCTCTTCGGATCAACAATATCCTTAATATCATATGCATCCTCACTGAGATAGACCATAAACTCATCACCTATAGCTAGTCGCCTCTGTCTAGTTGACCTCCTCAAGGGAATCTGTGCAACTGGCTCAATGGGTTGTGGAAGCTCAACCACAGTTGGAGGATCAAGCATATCATCATCTTGAGAGCCAGCTATATCCTCAGTCTGAGCCTCAGTCTCCACTGGAACAATTGGGACCCTAGTCTCAATGGAAGAATACTATCAACAAGAATAGGTAGTGGCAAAGAAACAGTCTCAGGTAAAATAACATCAGTCACATCAGGTCAAACAATAGGATCTGCTACATCAAGCTCTAAAAATTTAGCATTCATAAACTCTACAATTCTACTCCCCTTACCAAAATAGAAGAACCTGTATCCTTTAGCGCGATCCGGATATCCAATGAAAAGCAATGACTCATCTTGGGATCTATCTTTTTTTGTAAGGGATTATAAATTTTGACCTCAGCTGGGCAACCCCAAACTCGAAGATGATTCAGGCTAGGTTTTCTTCCTATCTGGAGTTCAAAAGGAGTTTTGGGAACGTATTTACTGGGAACTTTGTTAAGAATATAAATGGCTATTTTCAAGGCTTCACCTCACAGATATTCTGGCAAGTTACATCTACTCATCATGCTTCTCATCATATCTTTAAGTGTCCTGTTACGCTTTTCGACTACACCATTTTGTTCAAGACTCACAGGCATGATGTATTGTGGAACTATTCCACAATCCTGCAAGTATAAAACAAATGGTCCCATATGTTGCCCTACGACATCATATTTACCATAATACTCTCCACCACAGTCAGATCTTACAATCTTGATCATTTTTCCCAATTGTTTTTCCACTTCAGTTTTAAAAATTTTAAATTTCTCAAGTGCTTCAGATTTTTCTTTAATCAAATAAAGATAGTCATATCGAAAAAAATCATCAATGAATGTAATGAAAAATCTGTTACCACAAATTGTAGAAGTCAGGGGCCCACTAATGTCTGTATGAATGATCTCTAAGAGATCTGAACTTCTAGTTGCACCTACCTTTTTGGTCTTAGTAAACTTTCCCCTAATGCAATCCACACAAGTAGCCAAATCATCAAAATTCAAGGAAGGTAGAATATTTGTCTTTGTCAACCTCTCAACCCTTTCCCTAGAAATGTGACCTAAGCGCTTGTGCCACAATATAAAGGATTTTTCCTCAACTTTAGACCTTTTAGCAACATAATTCTCAACAACTTAAGATGAAGAAATATTATCAGAAGCCAAAGATAATTTATATAAACCATCCACTAAAGATCCATAACCAACAATTTGGGAGTTCAACATCATATTTATTTTCTTATCACCAAAAATAAAATTGAAACCAAGTCTGTCTAAATAAGAAACAGAAATCAAATTTCTCCTAAAAGAGGGTACATAAAAGGTATCCTTCAAAATTAATTCAAAACTAAAATCTAAAACTAGGCTGAGGTCTCCCACTTTCTCTACAAAGATTTCAAGATCATTTCCTACCCTTAGCTTGCTTTTCCTTGGATTGGGCTCTCTCAGATTTCTGAATCCCTGTAAAGACACAGCAATATGGGTTGTGGAACTACTATCAAGCCACCAAGAATTCATAGAAACATCAACTAGATTAGACTCAAGATAGACAAAAGTTAAGTTATTACCTCCTGATTTATTCTTGTTCTCTAACAAAGCCTTGAACTTACTACAATCAGTTTTCTTATGCTCCTTCTCCTTACACCAAAAACACCAAATACTCTTCTTAAAGATAGCTGGTTAAGGACCTCCTACATTATGATGCTGACTCTTACCTGGTTTCCCTGAATCTCGATATCTATGAGAAGCATTAGATGTACTCTTTGTATATTTCTAATTTCCCTTACCAGAAGTGGGTTTGCCATGGACAGATAAAAATGCTATGTCACTCTTTTCTTTCTTGAGTTTCTCTTCTTCAACAACACATTTGGTAATGAGTTCATTCACAGTCCATTTCTCACCAATGGTATTGTGGGCAGTTTTAATTTGTGTGAAATTAGCAGGTAGGCAGTTTAGGGCATGTTCAACAATGAATTTTTCATTAAGGTCAATTTAGTGGGCTTTCATTTTAGTTTGGATGTGAACCATCTTCATAATGAATTCCCTTACACCCCCAATGTTGTCATATCTCATGCCCGTTAACTGTTTCATTAGACATCCTGATTCAGCGTGGTCAGATACTTGGTACCTCTTTCCTACAGCGTTAAGGAACCCCTTAACTATTCCTTTCTCTAGAAGACCACTCAAAAGATGTTTTGAGACGGTCCTCTTGATAGCAATCAGACTCAACCTATCAGACCTCTCCTACTTAGCCAAAAGATCCTTCTGTTCAGGCGTGCTATTCTCATTGATCACAGGCTTGTCTTCACGCAAAGCTAAATCAAGATCAGCAATTCTTAAAGAGAATTCCAAATCTTACTTCCATTTCCCATAATTTGATCCATTCAAGATCTCAATAGAAGTAGAACAATTGTTCACAAAAAAGTTCACTGTTAAGTTAAAACGGGAATGTATTAGAACATATTACAATGCAAGATATAACTCAAAATACAAATAAGCTATCACAATGAGGCCAATATCATGGCACATTCTCCTTTGGGTAGAATGCACAAACCAAGGTCATAACCTGGGCCAAAACCTTAGATGGGTTAATCCATGAGTATACACTAGGTTTAGAAAGTTGTCTCCTTTGGGCAGACAAGTCCCTTTAGTCCAATATATTTCTCAATAACTCCATCTCAAATCAACTTTCAATCACTACACACAATAACCCTCTTTGGGCAGGTAACTACATGCAATGGTTAAAAGCATTCCTCAAATTACAAAGAGACTTCCATGAACTGATACAAGTGGCTCCACTTTGGTGGTAATGACTCATAGCAATCCATAAAAACTCTTGCACAGGAATCATCATCTTTTTTTGCTCAGAACCATGTATCAGCATTCCCAATATGTTTTGTACTCAAACAGTCTTAAAGGATTATTAAAGCATGTTAATTTCAGCATCCAACTTAATATATATATATATCAATAATAAACTTATAGCAGCGGAAAAGGAAAGGAGAAAAGAAAAAAAAAATAAATAATAGCAATCTTGAATAGCTGAAGTGCCTTTATATATACATTTAACGCAACAAAACCATAGTAGCACAATCTGGTCCAGTGGTTATGCATTTGCATAATTCATTGTGCACTTATGTTCGAATCTCAGCGAAGGCAGTTTAACATCTATTTATTTTATTTTTCAATCGCAAAACCATATACAGGCATTAGCAAAAAAAAATGAATTGAAAATCCCAAATCCAATTGTTGAATTGAAATACGTAGGAATTGAAAAAACCCAAATCCAATTGAATAGGCATACAACAATATGAATTGAAAAAACCCAAATATGAATTGAAAAGGCAAACCCAAATCCAATTGTTGAAAAGGCATACCAAATGTAGGAAAACATTCTCTGAAAGGCACACTTTATATGAAATTAGAACACCGATTTAATAACTTACTTGTTGAAGACATGATTTGATGAACCGAGAATTGCTTCTGTGTTGCACGTATGTTGCACGTATCCTTGGAACGAAAAGCCAAGTCTTCCTTTGCCTGATCACTCACTCCAAATTCTAGGTTTTCAATGGGGCAAACCTAGAGAGCAATCTAAAGACGTGACGGCAAAGGGGACCTAGCCACGCTATTTATTAACCCCAGGCACCTCCCATTATGGGCCTAGTGGTTAGGCTCACACTGTCTCCCACACACATCAATATTAAGTGTCCAAAGCCCATTAACAATTAATCACGTTATCAGTGGGCTTAAGTATCATAGAATGGATATAATATTAGCTCGTTTTTAGCAAAACAAAATGTCACAATTGATTGCAGCCCACTAGAATTTATAGGAAAATTCTAACATACAGAACACTGAATGCTTCTATACATTAAGCTGAGTTTTGAGAACATAAGATTTTTTTGCCACAACAGCATCAACAAGATCCTTCTCCAATGGCATGAGTTAATCTACCAGCACATGTGTGCACTCTTTACCTAAGGTATGAGTAATACCAGCACCTAAATTAAAAGTATTAGTTTATCCTTCCCATTTGATTCATCTCAAACATATATATGCCACTAAACTAGTGGGGCTAGAGAGGGAAAAAAAAGAATAGATGAAGAAAAGCAAATAAAATAAAGAGATGGCAGAGGAGTATGTAATAGTTTCTGATGCATAAACCATGATGGATGAAAGGTCATTTTTTCACTTTATAAAATACCCATATCTTTGGCCACTTTGCTTTCATTTTATGATATCTCCTTCCTGTTCTGATAAGTTGAAAAAGAGAAGAGGGAAAAACCTCAATAGTGTCCTTAATTATATTCTCAGTGCTTCAACTCTTTTGGGTCAATAAAAAATTTTCACTTCAAACCCCAGATTTGGCAAACACAATCTGCTAGATTGCATACTATATTACTAGCAAATGAAAGTAATGAAATATCATTACAAAACTAGCTGAAAGATCAGAATGAGAGTATTAAAAAAAGAAAGTAATGAAATATCATTACCTGCAATTTAAAAGAAATGTCGGTAAGAGAAAGTAACTACAAATGAAAGTAACAACAAATAATGAAATATCAATATGTATTAAAAAAAATACATGCAATTTATATTAGAAATGTCGTAATGGAGAACAGTCAAGATGGACCAAGCTTTAACCATCAGATTCAATTAACTCCCCTGCACTCTTATCCCTGCATTTAGCGGTGAATGGGTTATCATATAGGAACACCCAATTACAGAGAATGTGACAAATCGATCCTTGAATAAGAGAAAGAAAACAATCAAATCACATTAGTAATCACATTGACACAGAAAAAGCAAAGGGAGGCGAACCTGTTGCTGAGACATTGAGAGGATGAGATGTGGAGACGTTGCTGCTGCTGTTGCGGAGTTGAGTCCCTTGGAAAAATCAGATTAAGAGGGAATTGTGAGATGTTAGGGCAGATCTGAATGAGAGGGAAGGGAAAATGAGGAGGGAATGAAATTTCAAGAAAAAAAATGATTTGCAATTTTTTTTTAATAAACCGCCACTAAATACTGTTTAATCGCCACAAATTTTAATTTTTTTTAGTATAAAGCCACTAAACTTTACTAAACCGTCGCAAAATTTTAAATGTTGCAGCAGTTAAGAAAATTGCAGGGTAAACTATTGGTAATTGTGGTAGTTTAAGAAATTGCTATAAATAAATTGTCGTTATTTACTAATTTTTTAGTAGTGTCTTGTGTAGTGAAACCACTATTGAGACATAAAAAAATTATAGATCATAATGATGACTATAATGAGGACTATGATAAGAACTATGATGAGGTTCTTTAAATGAATTAATGAAATATTCTTAAATTAAAGTTGGTTCCTTGTAAAATTGATATTTGAATTTGATATCCTTAAGTTTTGCAAATTTTATGTCATGAGTTATTTAAAGTTTACTATAGATTTGCATATTATGAATTTATTTTGTAACATATTGATTGATTTATATTGTTTGTATTTGTGTGTAATGACAAACACATAATTTATAAAAAAGACACTTAAAATGTTACACCTAATCACTAAAAAGATAGAATGATAGATGTAAGATTTTTTTATATCACCTGTCTTAGCTAGTGCTAGAATGTATTGCTAATGAATATGTTAAGGCTATTCGTTTTGCATATTTTAAAACAGCTTGGTGGGAAAAGGTAAATCATGTTGAGAATAAATGGATTATTATAGTTAAATATTATAGATTATAGTTTCCTAATAAATATATTGCATTATATGTGAAAACAAGCCTGGGTTCTAAAAGTAACATATTAGAGGTCATGGTTTCCTGTTTCACTTTTTATTATTATAGTATGCTGTAGTGTTTTCCTGTAGTTGACTATTTAGGAATGTGCTTACTTGTAGAATTTTTTTTTAAAGACATTATAACATTTGTAAAAGCTATAGGCAAAATGTTGGAATCTTTTTCCTTACCCACTTAAGCATATGGAGTAATGAATCATTTTAATATGAGTCCTTGGTTGGAAAATTTTTTCCTTATCTTACCAGAGGCCAAGTTATTTTCAAAATCTGAGTATTTTAGGTGATATACACAATTTTATTGTCAAGAATTGATATGAGTGTCCTATAGGTTTTGTTCTTACGATGACTGTTGCATGACAAGATGTGGGTCAATGCTTACTGTTAAGTATACATAATTGCTGCTAGATTTAGCTTTGGGAGGAGTATTAGTTGGGGTCATCACAACAACTTCTACATCCTTTTTCTCACATTTTTTCTCTCTCAATTGATCATGTGTTTATTGAGTGGGTTCAAAAGTATAAACTATCAAGATTATGCGAATATTTAACAAAGCTACTTCCCTCTACATTACATGAAATTTCTTTATTATCATAAGAGATTGCATCATAGTATTTCAATGTTTTACATGTATGTTTCATCTTTATCTTATATTATAAAGTTGTGGGTATATATATATATATATTCCATTCCAACACACCTTTATTGACATTTATAATGCATTTTCATCAGTAAATACAATTGAAATGATTTTTTGTCCCGTATTATGTGACCTTTTAACTAATGTGTATGAAAAAGTAAATTGGTAGCAATGGTCCTTGGTCTAGAATAGGGTGGGTATCCCTTTTACCAAGGGAAATTAAATTGATCAACTTATCTTTAGTTCTTTAATCTATTGGCATAATTGCCTATTGTAAGTTGTGCTAATATGGTATAGAGCATCTGGAAATGTCCTTACTCAAATTTCTGTGGTAGTCTCTATTAGCCTATAGTGGATGAAAGTTTCTCATTTATCTGTCTTTTTGAATGCCTATGATATTTATAGCTTTATGGAAGCTTACTTAACAATAATCAAAATTTACTTGTATTTTATGCTACATGCCAAACAATTCTAAAGACTTCCTCCCGTCTTGATATTTTTGTTTTCTCATGAATTTTGAAAGATTTTCAAGACCATTGTCATTGGGAGGTTCACTATCTTCATGACTGGGAGAGAAGCAAAATAATGTTAATTTAAAAAGATAAGACGATGTGCTTGAATTTGTTATAAACTAGCATAAGTGTAGGCCACACTAGCTCTCTCCCACAATAACTTGGCTTATCAATTTTTTTTGAAGAAAATCATGTTCTTATGAACCAATTGGGAGTAATGGAAAATCAATCTGGTCATGTTACTTTTACGTACATGCCAAGTACTTCACATTTTCACTTTTAATTAATGTTGCCCCCATTCTCAGTATGCACCCAGCCCAATCACCCCCACTCCCAGTTCTCTCATGCCAGTATGCACCCAACCCATTCATACGACTATTGGTCACCAATCCTTTATTTTTCATATCCCAAACTTATCTTTTCCATCTCTCTTTCTGACGTTATTATCTTTTAGTTTTGAATATGTTAGTTTCAAATTTCGATAATAAAAAATTTTTGTAAAAAAATTTATTGAGTTAATTGATTTGAGTATAGAAAAAATATTTTAAATTTGATTTTTTTATAAAATATTTTCTTATTCATTATTTAATTTCTATTATTATTAAAGATAAGTCATTTATATTATTTTATGATTGAATCAAACTTTTTTTGAGTGTAAATGAATGCTCCAACAATAAAAAATTTGAATAATATGTTATCATACACAAAACAGAAGAATGAAACGACTATTAAAGTGACTACTGAGTAAAGGAATAACTATAAGAACAGAAGAAAGAACTATGTGTTTTTCACATAAAATTAATTTCCACGAATTTGAAACTAATTTTTCCTAATTTTTTCCATCTCCAACAGCTATAAAAACATAAAGAATCTTTCTATTATAAATAAAAAGCCTCGGAGGAGATGAAGATAACACAATTGCTCTAAACAAAAGAGAGGAAGTACCACATTCTTGCTATCTCAATTTTTCTTTCTCCTTAGTTGATTCTACACTGGTGAATCTACTTTATAAAGAGAGTTTTGTTGATGAGATTCATTGTAAGAGAGTTTTGTTGTTGGGATTCATTGTAACTCATCTTATAAGAGTATAAAAGTGAGTAAATTTTTATTCTAATGAAACTGATTACTCTTCTTCTGGTAGAAGTTGAAAGAGGTTTAGTAGTGTCTTTGGTGAAAAAAATCATTGTAACTCTGTTTTAAGGTTAAGGTAGAGGAAAGTTCTTTGGAGTCTTTATAAAAAAAAATTGACAAGTAAAAAAAATCTCAAATTTTTACTTAAAAACTAAATATAAGTTACAGATTGTAACCGAATTAATATAAAAATTATTTGTACATTTTTCTCAACTATTTCCTCTTTACCTTTAATTTTTACTAGTTTTTATTGTAATTATATTTTAATAATTTATATTTTCGGTTATTGAACCCTATAGAAATAATTCACTCCACTTGAGTCCGTGGGAAACATTCAACATATAAAATAACCAACATAAATTTATAAAAAATTTCAAGAGAGAGTTCATCTTAGGATGAAAATGAAAAAAACGTGACAAGCTTGACTTGTGTTCGTCATTGACTTCCTTGCATCTATTCCTCTGCCATGCCAAACCCAAACTAAGTTACAATGGAAAGTATCCACAGATTTCATGTACACCCCACTCGCCATCACAACAGACAAGACAGGATTTTTTACAAACCATAAACTGTGCAACACTACGTCCATCCATGGTAGTACCCTCAAAGATTAACAGACCCAATAACACATCCATGGCTTCCATCAAGCTTCTCTTCCTCTTTATCCTTGCTAGCTTCCTCCGTTTTGCAACTAGTGAAGAACAGTATGACCCTTTTTATCTTTACCAAAATTGCTCAAGCAACAAAACCACTGCTAACAGCATCTTCCAATTCGACCTCAGGACCCTCCTCTCTTCCTTACAATCCAACGCCACCGGCAATACCGAATTCTACAAAACCATAGTCACTGGCAGGAACCCCTCCGACTCAGTCTACGGACTGTTCATGTGCAGGGGTGACGTCCCCTCTCAGCTCTGTCAACAATGCGTTGTTAATGCAACCCAGCGACTATCCTCAGTGTGCTCCTTATCCAAAGAAGCTGTGATTTGGTACGATGAGTGTATGGTTCGGTATTCCAACAACTCTTTCTTCGCCAGCGTGGCCACAAGGCCTCGGGCTGTCCTGTGGAACACCGCCGATACCTCCAACGCCGACCAAGAGCAAAGCTTCTTCTCTTCTACATTACCGAATATGTTAGTTGAACTGGTGGGAAAGACAGCGGAAAGTGCTGAGAAATACGCAACAAAATTGTTAAAATTGAACGCTTTACAAACCCTCTATACTCTTGCTCAATGTACGCAGGATCTGTCTAGCGATGGTTGCAGGGGCTGTCTGAGTGATGCGATTGAATCAGCAATTCCATGGTCTCGTTTGGGAAGTGTACGGCGAAGAGTTCTATATCCTAGTTGCAATGTGAGGTTTGAATTGTTCCAATTCTACAGGGATACAGGTGAAAAGTTGTGATTTCCGAAGGATAAACTGCTAAATCACATAAAAGTCGCAAATGATATTTATATATTTGAAGTAAATGTCATGTCATTTGCGGTGAATTTTGTCCGCCGCAAATTTTTGAATATTTTAATATTAAAAAAGAATTGTTCAAAATCCATAATTATATTATTAATACATACAGCACTCAGATTTTAATTTCAACCTACCAATGCATTCAAAACAACACTGAAACATCAATTTTAAGTTATTAAAGCATTTAAGCAATCCATAAAACAAACATAATTCATACAAAGTTTTGTCAAATACAAAGTTTAGCAAGAACTATCATAATCCTCAAACATCAATTTCAATCCATATGATCATTATCATTGTCATCTTCATGATCATCTTAAAGATCTTAATTGTCTTCTTCTATTGGTGGTTGTTCTTTGGCTTGTGAGTGCTGGGTGCATTTTTGCAAATATGATTTCATCATATTACCAAGCATTTGTTGTTGTTGAAGTTGGTATTGTTCAAATCGCATTCTCCACTTACGTTGTTGGCTCCATTGCTAATTTGTTGTTGAATCTCCTGGACTCGATCCAACATCTCCTAACTTGATAAGTATGCATTCCTTCATGATTAACATATATAAATACAAATTCATTAATCATTCCACAAATAAATTATTTAACCTAAAATACGAAAAAATGAAATGATTGAGTACATCCATCAAAATTCTAAAAACCAATTAATAAAAAAATATTGCAACTATTACTTAACTTGATTAATAACGTGTTCAGGAACTTGACTCGATCTAGGCCTTAAAGATGATGATTCTTCATGGTCATAGATAGATGCTTGAGAACCAAGACCATAAACACGCCCTTTTTTACCTTAGATCTGAATCCAAAGCTCACGAGTAGTGGGTTGTGTACCGGATGCCCCTTCTTCATTCCGAGAAGATTGTTGATTTCTTTGCTTTGAATTCCTCCTAAAGATGGAAATAAAAAAATGTTATGACTATTATTATAAGATAAGTTAATATTAAAATAAAAAATTCTAAGTTAAGAAATACTAACATATATATCATGAGCTTTTGTAGAAACCCATGCAGTAAGGTCTTCTTTTCTCAAATGTACGTGATGAAAGGTCTCATCAACTGTAGGCTCTCTACCCCAAGCCTTAGCCTGTAATAATGAGAAAATAAGTTAATAACAAAATAATAAAAAATATTACTAAACAACTAACGATAATAATTACCAATTTTTGTGCATGGGTGCCGGTAGAAATAAGACAAATGTGCATGCTTGCATGTTTAAAGCACGATTCATCTTTGTTTTCGACATTTCTCCTTATACACGTACTTTTGCTAGCATAAGTCTTCCCATATGCCTTCTCCAATCCAAAAAAAGCCTTTCATTTAAGTTGCGTGCATCGCCCTAGTAAAACGATAGTCTCTTGAATATATATTATATGCCTTTCGCATATGGTTATGATTTTTGAGGCATCCACCAAACATAACCCTTAAAAATATGTTGTAAATATGTGTGATTTTTAAAAAATTTTGCACTATTATAAGACAAACAAACATAATTAAATAGATAAAAAATGATACATATTGAAACTCTCGAAACCACATTTCTCTAGTATCCTTGGGTATTTCTCCCAAGATGTCAAGGTTGATTATACCTAGATCGTATAATCTTTGTTATGGCATCAAAATGGCTAGTGAGTTTAGATGGGAAAATCTTACGATACAATTTAAAAAAGGAAATGTAAATATTCTCAATAAAAAAAATTTAAATGCGCATAACTATAAATAAATAACAAGTACTTGTACACATACCCAAAATCACCATCGGGCTCAACAAATGTCTTGTTGCTTTGATTTTTGCAGAAATGGGAATATTAGAATCATGGGTTCCTTAACGATGTGTACTGGTGACTCACAAAACCGTGAAAACCAATAGTAGGTGAAGAATCATACGATGTACCATGTAGTGAATGTGAAGTATGTTGTGCTTGTGATAGTGTGGGTATCATAATGTACTCGAGAAGATGGTGGTTGAAAGCAAATTAATGGGCAATATTGGATTGGGGGTGGAGATGATCCGATGTTTGCCCCCTAGGTGGCCTCCCTATATTAATCCCAAGACGTCGAGGTTACTCCTTCTCCTTCTCCTTCCCTTTTCCCTTATCACCTCGTGATGATGACACCTACACAAATAATAAAAATATAATGTAAATAAATTTCAAACACAACACAATAATTAATGTATAACTAGTAACTACAACATATTAATATAAGTCTATACTCACAATTATGAGGAAACATTGTCCTCATCACTATTTGTTTCATATTCATGATTAGAAGATGTTTCATCATCGTCGTCACTAAAACTTTGCTCATCTTCATTATTTTCATCCTGTCTACTAGAACCAACATCTTGAACTATATCAAAAACCACATTAGTGTCTTGCAAATGGTCAATGAGATCCACATCAATAATTGGATCCACAGGAGTCATAGTATCATCTTGAAATGCAATTTCTTGAGCACTTTCAATTTCAACTCGACCTCTTGCCTTAGTCTTTATTACCACCCACCATTGGACCTTATCATTTTTCTTTCAGGGAAAGGAACGTAATACACTTGTAAAAGCAGAGAAGCAAGGATAAAAGGATCAAACCTCTTGTATCGTCTAGTGTGTCGAACCTCGACAATCTTATAATTTTGTGAACTATTTTACGTCTATCAATCATAGGATCAAACCATTCACATTTAAAAAGAACAACTTTTTTTTTTGGTTCCCAGGATATTCTAACTCAACCACATCTTTTAGTATTCCATAATAATCATTTTCATTTTCACCATTAGTTGAGCCTTTATTGTTGCCAATTATTGATTATTTTCTTCCCATCGACCAAGCATCCGTGTGAAATTTATATCCATTGATAAAATATATTGGCCAAGATGTCACATCTATAGGTTGCCAAAATGCAAGTAAGAATTATTCACCATATTTTGTGGATTGTGAACCTAGAAAAAATATAGTTAATGTTAATGATCTAAATCATATATAATGATTGGGATCAACAATTTAGTAATGTTTAAATACTTACATAACTTTTGAACCACTCTATAAAATTTTGCATTTATTCTTTCATTTGAATGTTCCTAGAAAGAATGTTGAAATGTTGTAAAAAAACATTGAAAATGTAAAAGTTTATGATTTGATTGTTAGTTAGCAATACATTTGAAATTTAAACTTAACTTATTAGTACCACTTACTTGAGGTATGGTTCAACTTCTTCACAATTTAGCAAGATGTGCAATGTTGCAGATTTCATCTCAGCATCATTTAGCCATTGTATTTTTGATGTTCCATAACCTCGGCCAGGTTGATTAAAAATTGACAAAGTCGATTCCATTGACATATTTTCATCTGTATCATCATTTCGTCAACTCTAGTTCTCATTGACTTAACAAGGCTCAAAGTAAAATGAGTTCAAGAAATGAGATATCTCTTGAGTCAAATAAGCTTCACAAATAGAACCTTTAACCCGAGCTTTGTTCTTAGAACAAGAGTTTTCTTTATCTTGTTTAAGTATCTCTCGAACGGATACATCCATTGTATTGGTTGGGCCACCTACTCTTGCTTCATAAGGTAAATGGGTGGTAAATGTTCCATGGAATCAAAGAAACTTGTGGAAATATCCTTTCCAATTTACACAAAATCACTATGGAATGTTTCTTTCCATTTGAAGCATGTCTTTTTCCATCAAAGTCGTTGAGCACAAGTCTCTAAAAAATTGACTCAATTCAGTCAAGGGCTTCCAAATTTGATCTGGCAACAAAGAAAAGGCAATTGGAAGCAAACTCTCCATAAACACGTGACAATTATGACTCTTCATCCCAGACAATCGTAATTGATTCATGTCCACATATCTGGCTAAGTTTGAAGCATAACCATCTGGCATTTTTAAATGTTGCACCCATTCATAAACAATTTTCTTTTGCTCTTTTGTAAAAGTATAATTAGCCTTTGGTTTCATGATCTTACCATTTGGAAAATCAATAAGCTCCAATTCTGATCGTTGACAATATTCTTTTAAGTTCATTCTTGCCTTGATATTATCCTTTATTTTGCCCTTAACATCCATAATAGTGTTGAATATGTTATCAAAGACATTTTTCTCAATATGCATGACATCTAAATTATGCCTAATTAAATTATCCTTCCAATATGGTAACTCCCAAAATATGCTTTGCTTAGTCCAATTATGATAAACACCATACCCATGGTGTTTGCACGAGTCATGGCATTTCAGATTATTTTACTAAAGACACTAACAATCTCACTTAATTCATGTCCAGATAATCTTGGTGGAGGCAAATTATGTCAGTACAATTTTCTTCTTAAATGCATTTTTTTTCTTCTAAACATGTGATCAACATGCAAGAATTGACGATGATGTAAAATCAAACCATGAATTTTTTCCCCCCATGTTTCAAAGTGAATGCCTTTGTTTGATCCATGCAATATGGACATGCTAATTTTTATCATCCATCCAGACAACATTCTATATGTTTGGAAAGTCATTTATTGTCCACATCAAACACTCATCATAAAATTTTGTTTGCTTGACACGTCATAAGTTAAAACACCCGCCCATTAAAATTTTTAGTTCATCGATTAATGGTTGTAAATAAACATCAATCTTGCTCTTGGGATTGTTAGTGTTCAGGGAATAATGCATGTTAGGAACATGTATGGGGGGCAGATCATACACATTTCGGAGGCATTATATGGAGTGACTATCACAGCCAACAAGAATAAGGAGAATTGATTGATTGTATAGAGTGAAACCATCAAATGGATCCAAACCAAGCCTAACATTTCTAGGATCAATTGCAAATTCAGGATATGTCTATTAAAATGCTTCCATGCTTCACCATCGGATGGGTGAGACATCTCCCCAACTTCCTATTATTTTCGGCATGCCATCCCATTTGTGTTGATGAGCTCATAGAGGAATACAATCTCTTGAGCCTAGGAATAAGAGGTAAATAATGCATTCTTTTTTAGGAATGTCATTGTTATTTCCATTACTGGTTTTACGAAGTTCGTATCTTTTAGCACCACAAAACCTACATTGTCTGGCATTGTCATAGTATAACATACAACCATTTACACAACAATCTATTTTTCTTGAAGCAAGCCCGAGTTCAGAAACCAATTTTTTTGTTCTATAGTAAAGAGGAATTCGTGATCCTGGAGGAGCAACCTCTCTTAATATCTCCATAATTGAATCAAAGCACGCATGCGTTACATTATAATGAATGAGGCTTAACATTCAACGCCAAGGATAACTCGAATGAGTTTCAAACAGCCTGTAGCCATAATGGTTGACTTGAAGCATTTAATAGATCATAAAACTCTTGCCTTTTGGATGTGGAGCTCAACATTATTGAAAACAACTTCTAAAATTCTCAAATCTGTTCCAACCGCATCACAAACCATATTTTGATATCTATCAACCATGTCTTCCTCTTCTAATATAGGACTACTACAAAAGTATGTTTACATCAAAGTTTATATCTACACTAATTGATCCGGCTTTTCCTCTCTATGATTTTCAATACCAATACCTAGGTTTGAATCCTTTTTTATACAAATGAACTTTCATGGATCAAAGGTTTCAATAATTTCCCACTAAAACACATCAAACATGGACACCGAATTGTTCCTTCACTTAAGTAATGAGAAGATCGACATGAATGCATAATTTACAAACTCTTCAACTTCACGTACAAAATCTTTGTAAGTCCTCCTAAACCCGAATGAGTCCTATTATACATCCATCTAGCGATTTTTTCTGGAACTACCATTTTTTGCAATTATAATTTTACACTTAAATCAAAATACAAAAATGTAAAATGTATAACACATGTTGCATAATTAATACATTTTAAGATTATATTTGTATAAATATTTCAATCCAAACAACTATTATCTCTAAAATCTTAAAATCTCTTGACATGGTATGACCCTATATTCAAGAAGAAATTTTCAAAGACTTGATTGATAGTACTCTTAAAAATTATACATCATATACTTGACAAAATTATGTTTTGACAAAACATTTCCCATTGGTCTCCAAGTACACGACTAGAAAGTGGTGACATCTACCACCATCAAGTGTGCACCCAGAGAACAAAAGAAAATGTTGCACAATAAAATTTCATCAAGTATATGGTATGAAATTTAATGAGTAACTATAATCAAGTGAAGTAAAAGTTTATTCCTAAGCGTCTAAATTGGACAATTCAAGATTCAATACAATGAACACTTCCTTCAAAGAGAAACGTGTGCTCACTAATATCGAATCTCAAACGGGAAACTAAGGCTTAGTACAAGTTATTACGATTTATCACATGCATCAAATATATTACAAAGATAACAATATCAAAGAGTTACAAGTACATTGCAATAATGAAATTCAAATTGATTATAGAGATATATTTTTGAAATCCAGTCCTAACCATGTGATCAAATTCTAAATCTTCAAGTCATAATCTACAAATCATTCATATTTTCAGCAAACAAATCATTGGTTCAAACACTAAACCAATGAACAGAGCAAGCAATTAACAGTGGGGTACCTACTTGGTAGGTGGGTGGACTGGTGGAGGTGTGGAGCAGAGATGGCCAGCCGGGTCGCAGGTGCAGCGGGGTCGGGGGGGTCGCAGACGGCGGTGCGGTGTGGATGGTGGGTCAATATTATAAGAGGGATTGTCGGTTTAGTGCGGCGGGGTGCGGGTTCGGTCGCGGGTCGCAAAGTTATACGGGTGCGGGGTCGCGGGTCACGGGAGCGGCGGGGTAATCGGCGGTGCCCAGTAATGGCTCGCGGTATCGCCGGTGAAAATCGGGGTGATCGTGGCGCGGGTGCGGGTTTGAGGTTTGGTCTAGCGAGAATGGAGGTCATTGACATGAGGGAAGGAAGAGATAAAGGAAGAAGAAATAGATTCGGAGAACGATTGAGGGAAGGAAGAGATGAAGAAGAAGAAAAAGATTCGGAGAAATGAAAATGGAAGAAGAGCCAGTAGGTAGAATGTATGTTTTGGTTAAATTAACAGATTTTTTTCTCTGAATTTTTTTTTTGCCGTTAAACTTGATTTTAAATTGCAGCGGATTTTTTCCCGAACATTATTTTCCACATTTTTTTATTAGTTGTTTATTTTGCGGCGGAAAAATCCATCGCAAAATTTATTTTAAATTGCAGTTTATTTTTTGCGATGATTTTTTCTGCCGCAAATAATCTTTATAATTTTTTTACGTAATATCTTTTGCAATGGATTTTTCTGTCGCAAAATTTGTTAAACATAATTTTTGTGAGTCGGATTATTCAAATGAAAAATTTAAAAATTTTATGATTTTTTTATTAGTTTATCAATTTTTGAGAGAATTCATCCGTCGTAATTTATTATATTATAATTTGTGGAGGATATTTCAAACACCATTTATCCGCCTCAATATTTTAAATTTTTTTACAAAATTTTAAAGACGGTGGATATTATTCGCAAAATTTTTCCGTGCTACAACATTTCACGTTGGAATTTTATGCCAAAAAATTTTTGCAGCGGCCAATCCGTCACAAAAATCTGCCACAAATTTATCCGTCACAAAATTTGCCTCTAATTGAGACAGATCAAAATCCGCTGCAACCTCTTTCGCAATTGCGAAGGATGCGAATCCGCCGCAAAAAATCCGCCACAAATTTGCTATTTTCTTGTAGTCTCAGGGCCTACAGGTGAAGTCCCGACTCTAAGTAATATTTGCTTATCCTAAGTTATATATTTATATATATGAAGTAAATCTTGATTTGCTTACCTATATTAAATACGGTTCTTCAAATAAGAAAAATTTCTTCTATATTTATTCTTTGCGATTTCATATGAAATCAAAGGCTAATTACTCAAGTATTTTCAACATTCATCAAATTAAAATATTAATGAGTATCAACATATATCACAAAAAAAATTACATGCTTCTTGACCAAAACAAGACGTACTTTGATAATAAAAATGTTAAGTACTGTTACTCACCAATTAAATTACATAAAGAATTTGACAAGATCAACAAGGGGGCAAGCAGGTGTCTTGGGGTGCAAACAAATTTTCTTTCCTACTAATTATATGTAATAGGATTTCATGTTAAATATATACTTTTACATTAATTTGTAATTGACCCTTATTATACTTATTATAAGTACTAGTTTGATAAGTATGTATTTTATAGGTTATTTAGTACACTAACTCTAAATAAATTTTTGTTAAAAGAGACGTACACAAATTAAGAATATTGTGCTCAACTTCAATAAAAATATGATACATTTATTTTTTAAATGATGAAACTTTTATTTAAATATCTTAATTTTTAGAGAAAACATCTATTTTGGTGCTGCAAATATATACTCAGCGTCACCTTAGTCCTATTTATTAGCTATATATCAAAGTGCCCCTTCAATGTTAATGAAGGCCATCAAATGATCCTTCAAGTTTCAATGAATTGATCATTCAATAAACAAAACTGATAACATTAATTACTATTTAAGGACCTATTTGACGTCACCTTTAAAAATAAGACAAATGTAATCTTTATATCTTTAAAGGATCAAAATTTACATTTACTATAATTTTTATAATTGTCCTTTCGCTAGCTAATTTCTAGATCGTGTCTCTGTTTATAGATTGTTCAATTTTGGAGTCATGATTTTAAAGATTCTATGAGATTTTATGTTGTCAAAAGCTCATTGTTCATCAAATCAAAGGTATTATATATATATATATATATATATATATACATTATTAGTATAAAGTTTTTTACATTATCAACTAATTATAAATTATTATATATGTGACTTTTAAGATAATTATTGTAAGAACTAAACATTTTTTATGACGTGACAATACATAATTAAATAATAATATATAAAATTTTTACACTAATAGTGCATTCAAATTAAATCATTTTCTTAATCCCAAAATGTATCTAGTGAGTTTGCGCTAATAAAATCAAGGATTTTGCTAAAGACACTTGTTAAGGAAGCCAAAATAAAAAGCTTTTGATGAAAATAAGATATTCAATACATTAGAAATTAAAAAAGCTTTTCTATTTTTTTTTATCAAAAGCTTTCTATTTTGTCTTCCTTAACAAGTAGGCACTTGTTAACAAAACCCTAAAATCAATATATAAAACTGAGTTTGTCAATTAAACCAGCATATACTTTTTTATTTTTGTATGTGGCTTAGGTTGTGGCATTAGTATTATTAATTTAAAATACTTGGTCAACCAATCATTAACTCTATCCTATCATTTTTGAATGAGTAATGTTACTCACACATTTTTTCACTTACAATACTTTACATTTCTATAATTTTCACCGTTTGATTATAATTGAGTTTACCTTATCTTTTACATATTGATTCTATTATCTAAACAAATGTACATGAGATATGACCCAACCTTATCCACGATTAGTTTTTTGAATGAAGCTTACAGTTGCTGTTTTACTTGTCCACCCTTATCCATGATTGGAAATGATTCTGGCACAAATGTCTTTGTGCACAAACTCCAAGATGTAAGAAAAAAATTGTTAATATGTATCATAAAATTACATATTAAGAAATTAAAAATATAAAATATTAAATAAAAAATATAAACATTTAATATATTAAAAATTTAAAATAATTTTGTTACATAATGCTCAACTACATAAGCGGTTGAGACTTTTTACCATATGATTTTTGTATCTATGCATTCAGATATGAACTTGACAATTAAAAGTTAAAAACAAGCAAAAATTGGAGAGATAGAAAACGAGCCACTTCTCATGTTGTTATCAACTTATCATTACTTGCTTTGACTTATTATTAATTATTACTAGTCAATGTGAATTAGACGTGTTGATTGTTTTGTGCAGAAAAAAGAAAAGGTTGGTCGCGAACAATTATCTTGATTGTTGTCCTTACATTTCTTTCGGCGATGGTTTTCTCTTTTGGTTATTATTTGTTACAGAGAAAAGCAAGAAAGAGTTATAAGACTATTCTTAGAGAAAACTGTATGTATTATTTAAAAAATTATTTTAAACCCATACCTCTTAATTTATAAGCTTCAAAAATCTTGAAAACTTAGTTTAACAATTTAAGTATGTTTGATCTAGTTGGTCATGAAAGTGCCAATTTAGAGCTGTTGCAATTCGATTTAGTTGTAATTGAAGCAGCAACCAACAACTTTTCACATGAGAACAAGATTGGAGAAGGCGGATTTGGAGAAGTTTACAAGGTGGGAAAATGTGAAAATTGGTTTCTTATGTTCTTATTTTTCACATAAATAATGGTTTATATTTCCAGGGCATTCTTTTTTATGGACGACAAATAGCTGTAAAGAAGCTCTCAAGAAGCTCTAAGCAAGGTGCAAATGAGTTCAAGAATGAAGTTTTATTGATATCCAAGCTTCAACATAGAAATTTGGTGACATTCATAGGTTTTTGCCTCAAAGAACAAGAGAAAATGCTTATCTACGAATACGTGCTGAACAAGAGCCTGGATTACTTTTTATTTGGTTTGACACCATGGCCTTAGACTCCTTAATTAATCAACATTTAGCACTCATGCAATATGTATATATACTTTTCTATGAAGTTAATTTGATTTCAACTAATTGATTACAAAACATGCTTTACTTCTACATTTCTCACTTAAACGATTTTGTAGATACTCAACGACAAAAGTTGTTGAGCTGGTTCGAACGTCACAATATTATAGGAGGGATTGCTCAAGGAATTCTTTATTTACATGAATATTCTCGACTCAAAGTTATACATCGTGATCTCAAACCTGGTAATATTCTATTAGATGAAAATATGATTCCCAAAATTTCAGATTTTGGTCTAGCTAGAATTATTGACATAAATCAAGACCAAGGAAGTACAAATAGAATTGTTGGAACACAGTAAGTTTTGAATGTTTATTCATATCCTTTGCTTTCCCACTTCTACGAAGGTATGTTTTGGCTAAATTAACATTGATTTTTTTCTCTAATTTTCTATTATAGTGGTTATATGCCTCCAGAATATGCAATGCTTGGACAATTTTCTGAGAAATCAGATGTTTTCAGTTTTGGAGTCATGGTTTTAGAGATTATTACTGGAAAAAAGAATATAAGTTCTTATAAATCACATAGTGTTGTTGATGGCCTCCTGAATTATGTGAGTAGAATAATCCAGCAATTTTTTTCCTCACATTAATGCTCATATGCCATATATATAATGTAAAGTCAAATTGATTCAAATGCAAAGGAGTGTAATAATTTGGATATTTAATTTGACAAATTGTTACAGGTTTGGAGACAGTGGAGGAATCAAACACCATTAAGCACAATAGACACGAATATTAAAGACAATTATTCTGAAATTGAAGTCATTAAGTGCATCCAGATTGGGTTATTATGTGTTCAACAAAACTTTGATGTCAGACCAAGAATGGTAACAGTTGTTTTATATCTTAGCAGCCATTCAATTGAATTGCCAACTCCACAAGAACCTGCATTTTTCTTACACGATCAAATGGATCCAAAAGCAGTTGCAGAGGAACCAAGTTCCACACCATTCTCTATCAATGAAATGTCTATAAGTGAATCTCTTTGTAGATAGTAAGTTAACTTTTCATTTGATATTGATGTCTACTAATATTTTTGTTGAATAATAGTAAAATGTCATTTAGTACTTTTACCGGTATAGGTCAAATTATGAGCTCTTTTTTTATTTTATTGCTTTATCTTTTACCATTAAAAACATTTTTATGATTCTAAAATCATTTAATAAAGCAAAGAAATTCAGGCTACAAATAATGTGTGTGTGTGTGTGTATTATAGGACAAAAGTTGTAGATACTCAACGACAAAAGTTGTTGAACTGGTTCAAACGTCACAATATTATAGGAGGGATTGCTCAAGGAATTATTTATTTACATGAATATTCTCAACTCAAAGTTATACATCGTGATCTCAAACCTAGTAATATTCTATTAAATGAAAATATGATTCCCAAAATTTTTGATTTTGGTCTAGCTAGAATTATTGACATAAATCAAAACCAAGGAAGTACAAATAGAATTGTTAGAACACAGTAACTTTTGAATGTTTATCTGTATCCTTTGCTTTACCACTTCTACAAAGGTATGTTTTGGCTAAATTAACATTGATTTTTTTCTCTAATTTTCTATTATAGTGGTTATATGCCTCCAGAATATGCAATGCATGGACAAATTTCTAAGAAATCATATGTTTTCAGTTTTGGAGTCATGGTTTTAGAGATTATTACTAGAAAAAAGAATATAAGTTCTTTTAAATCACACTTTGTTGTTGATGGCCTCCTAAATTATGTGAGTATAATAATCTAGCAATTTTTTCCTTACATTAATGCTCATATGCCATATATATATATATATAATGTAGAGTCAAATTGATTCAAATGCAAAAGAGTGTAATAATTTGGATATTTAATTTGACAAATTGTTACAGGTTTGGAGACAGTGAAGGAATCAAACACCATTAAGCACATTAGACCCAAATATTAAAGACAATTATTCTGACATTGAAGTCATTAAGTGCATCCAGATTGGGTTATTATGTTTTCAACAAAACTTTGATGTCAAACCAAGAATGGTAACTGTTGTTTCATATCTTAGCAGCCATTCAATTGAATTGCCAACTCCACAAGATCCTGTATTTTTCTTACACGGTCAAATGGATCCAAAAGCAGTTGTAGAGGAACAAAGTTCCGCACCAATCTCTATCAGTGAAATGTCTATAAGTGAATCTCTTTCTAGATAGTAAGTTAATTTTTTGTTTGATATTGATGTCTACTAATATTTTTGTTGTGTAATAGTAAAATATCATTTGGTACTTTTACTGGTAGAGGTCAAATTATGAGCTCTTTTTTTATTTTATTGCTTTTATCTTTTACCATTAAAAATATTTGTATGATTCTAAAATCATTTAATAAAGCAAAGAAATTACAAATAAACAAATAAATTATCTCTCTCTCTATATATATATATATATATATATATATATATATATATTATTGGACAAAAGTTGTAGATACTCAACGACAAAAGTTGTTGAGTTGGTTCAAACGTCACAATATTATAAGAGGGATTGGTCAAAGAATTCTTTATTTACATGAATATTCTCGACTCAAAGTTATACAGTGTGATCTCAAACCTAGTAATATTCTATTAGATGAAAATATGATTTCGAAAATTTCAAATTTTGGTCTAGCTAGAATTATTGACATAAATCAAGAACAAGGAAGTAGAAATAGAATTGTTGGAACATAGTAAGTTTTGAATGTTTATCCATATCCTTTGCTTTGCCACTTCTACGAATGTATGTTTTGGTTAAATTAACATTATTTATTTCTCTAATTTTCTATTATATTGGTTATATGCCTCCAGAATATGGAATGCTTGCACAATTTTATGAGAAATCAGATATTTTCAGTTTTGGAATCATGGTTTTAGAGATTATTAGAGGAAAAAAGAATATAAGTTCTTATAGATCACACTGTGTTGCTGATGGCCTCCTGAATTATGTGAATATAATAATCTAGCAATTTTTTTCTTTACGTTAATGCTCACATGCCATATATATAATGTAGAGTCAAATTGATTCAAATGAAAAGGAGTGTAATAATTTGGATATTTAATTTGACAAATTGTTACAGGTTTGGAGACAGTGGAGGAATCAAACACCATTAAGCACATTAGACCCAAATATTAAAGACAATTATTCCGAAATAGAAGTCATTAAGTGCATCCAAATTGGGTTATTATGTGTTCAATGAAACTTTGATGTCAGACCAAGAATAATAACAGTTGTTTCATATCTTAGCAGCCATTCAATTGAATTGCCAACTACACAAGAACCTACATTTTTCTTACATGGTCAAATGGATCTCCAAAAGCAATTAGAGAGGAACCAAGTTCCACACCATTCTCTATCAATGAAATTTCTATAAGTGAATCTCTTTGTAGGTAATAAGTTAATTTTCCATTTGATATTGATATCTACTAATATTTGTGTTGTGTAATAGTAAAATATCATTTAGTACTTTTACTGGTAAAGGTCAAATTATGTGCTCTTTTTTTATTTTATTGCTTTATCTTTTACCATTAAAAATATTTTTGTGATTCTAAAATCATTTAATAAAGCAAAGAAATTCAGGCTACAAATAGAGAGAGTGTTTGTGTGTGTATCATTTAATACATATATATATATATTAGGAAAAAAGTTGTTGAGCTGGTTCGAAAGTCACAATATTATGGGAGGGATTGATCAAAGAATTCTTCATTTCCATGAATATTCTTGACTCAAAGTTATACATCGTGATCTCAAACCTAGTAATATTCTATTAGATGAAAATATGATTCCTAAAATTTTTGATTTTGGACTAGCTAGAATTATTGACATAAATCAAGACCAAGGAAGTATAAATAGAATTGTTGGAACACAGTAAGTTTTGAACGTTTACCCGTATCCTTTGCTTTCCCACTTCTGCGAAGGTATGTTTTGGCTAAATTAACATTGATTTTTTTCTCTAATTTTCTATTATAGTGATTATATGCCTCCAGAATATGCAATGCTTGGACAATTTTCTGAGAAATAAGATCTTTTCAATTTTGGAGTCATGATTTTAAAGATTATTACTCGTAAAAAGAATATCAGTTCTTATAAATCACATTATGTTGCTGATGGCCTCCTGAATTATGCAAGTATAATAATCTAGCAATTTTTTTCCTTACATTAATGCTCATATGCCATATATATAATGTAGATTCAAATTGATTCAAATGCAAAGGAGTGTAATATTTTGGATATTTAATTTGACAAATTGTTACAGGTTTGGAGACAGTGGAGGAATCAAACACCATTAAGCACATCAGACCCAAATATTAAAGATAATTATTCTGAAATTGAAGTCATTAAGTGCATCCAGATTGGGTTATTATGTGTTCAACAAAACTTTGATGTCAGATGAAGAATGGTAACAATTGTTTCATATCTTAATAGTCATTCAATTGAATTACCAACTCCACAAGAACCTACATTTTTCTTACACGAGCAAAAGGATCCAAAAGCAATTGCAGAGGAACCAAGTTCCACACCATTCTCTATCAATGAAATGTCTATAAGTGAATCTCTATAGATAGTAAGTTAATTTTCCATTTGATATTGATGTCTACTAATATTTTTGTTGTGTAACAGTAAAATGTCATTTGGTACTTTTACTTCTATAGGCCAAATTATGAGCTTTTTTTTTTTATTTTGTTGCTTTATCTTTTATCATTAAAAATATTTTCATGATTCTAAAATCATTTAATAAAGCAAAGAAATTTAGGCTACAAATAAAGTGTGTGTGTGTGTGTCTATATACACATATATATATATATATATATATATATATATATATATATATATATATATATATATAGTGGATATACATCGTTCTAGGCTATGCACCTAAGTAAATATTATATTCCATTATATATGATGTCGGATTTCAAATATATATGGATGAAGTATATTTGTGAGCTCTATTGTTATGTTCTATGTGGGAGTTTCAAACAAAAGCTGCCAAGATCTTTTCCATCATTGTAGTATATGTATACAAAGTGGGTTGTTACTTGTTATGATTGCTGCAATATTGTTCATATGGGTTTTTGAAGATGGTGATAAATACAAAATGATTATATGAACATAACATGTATAAAAAATAAAAAGTTAAGGTTAGGAATGAATCAAGGGGAGTGAATTAAGTACTAAGTGCGTTAGATAAAGAGTAAATAGCCAATTTGATCCATGACAGATTCGTCATTAGTCATATTAGTTTATGATAGAAGGAAATGTCAATCGTGGTCCTTGACAATTGAATCTGTCCGTCATATTGGTCCAGACGTCAAGTTGGATCCGTTTAAGTTAACAAAATTGATGATGTGGCACGTTAAGTGCATATGTGACACATTGTGGATGCTGACGTGGCCATTAGTGGAGTGGGAGATGGAAAAGGTGCTGCATATTTCAATCAAATTGGTCCCCGAATCCCTAATCCCTCAAATCACCTCCACCCCCCCCCCCCCAAATTCTTAAACCCTAATTAAACCATAATTGAACACATTTAAACTTAATGTTACCTAACTAATTCCCCACCTATTTCCCTAACCCCTGGTGAGATGACATCATTTAGCAAGGCAGAGGGGTATAACTTCTCCATCCCCACCATTTTTTCCTTCAAACTTTCACCCTCCCTTTCCATTTCTCAAAGTTCATGCTGCAAATCCAACACCCCATAACAACTCATTTGTTCAAATCAAAACCCCGTTTTGCGAGTTGAAGTGGAATCCCGTTTAGTGGTCGTGTGCATTTCAGTCGAAGGAACCCGTTTTGTAGCTGTAAGTGCAGAACCCAATCCATTGTGTTTTCTGGGTTTTTATAAAAAGATGTTGAATGTATTAAATTAAACTAAGGTTTTGTAGTCCCTTTTTGTCCCCTGTTGGCTTTTTTATTGAATGAATTATGTTTTGTGCTCAATGTTGTGTGGTGTTGTGTATATGATATTCGTATTGATAGTGATGTGTGTATTGTGTGTGGTCCCGAAAAGTGAGAGTGAGAGTGAGTGTGAATAATAGTATTTTATTAGTGTTGTGTAGTTTGTGGTCTCTAGTGTTTACTAAAGTATGGTGATTTTGTTGATTTATGTAGATGGACCTACTATTCACTTGTATATTGCATTATGGAGGATGTTTTGTGAGAAGGGCAAATGGTAGACTTAATTATGCAAATAGTGAGATTGATGTATGAGAAGGTATTGATCCTGACCTTATGACTATTTTAATGATTAAGGACTTCATGAAACTACATAGATACAGGGGGTATAAGAAGTCCTATTGGCATGTGGCTGACAAATACCTTGAAGAGGGGTTAAGGTATCTTGAACTTTATGTTGATATCCTGGACATGACCATCATTGAAAATGGAGGAAATTTGGGGGGATTAGGGATTCGGGGACCAATTTGACAAATTTGCAGCATCTTTTCCATCTCCCACTCCACTAATGGCCATGTTAGCATCCACAAAGTATCACATACGCACTTAACGTACCATATCATCAATTCTATTAACTCAAATGGACCCAACTTGATGTCTGAACCAGCGTGATGAACAAATTCAACTGTTAGGGACCACTGTTGACATTTCCTTCTATTAGGGACTGATATGACAGGTGGTGAATCTGTTAAGGACCAAAGTGGCTATTTACTCTTATATCATCATAACTGTATTCCAAAAAAAAGAAAATAACAAGATAGCTAAAATTACATTTTCATCATTATTCAATACTAACTTAAAAGATTATAAAGAAAGCAGATTTATCTGCGACCCCCACATCGTCACGTGTTGTATTTGCACATTATCTGAGCTCCTTGTTCCTCTTGCAAAATGTGAAGTCCTTCCATTTGTTCCTTCTACTGCCAACTTGTTTTTCTCTCTCCATTCAATACTCTCTCATCTTCCAAGCTGCTATCCATCAAGGTCCCAAATCGTACTATGTCTGTATAAGCAACAACACTTTAGCTCCCAATAGTGCTTACCATTCCAATATTAGAACACTCCTAGATTGGCTTTCCTCTTATGGAACTAGCAATGCCAGATCCTACAACATTACACCCACTAGCAACAACTTAAATACTTTGAGAACAAATCCATGGATTTTCTAAACCCAATTGATTGATATAAATATTAATTGATAATTTTTAGAATTTGAAGGAAGCAGAAAAAGATTAATATTATTCTACCGTCTCAAAAATTATTTTTATTCACCAAAAGCTTACCACACGCTTGCAAGGATAAGGGTTCTTCAAAAACAAATTAAAGTAGGAATTAGTCAATAAGGCTTCACCAAACAAGTTAATTTGAAAAAGCATTTATCATCTAGTGACATTTGGCAACACTAACACATCCTATAACGCTTTCTGGATAGAAAGGAATAAAATAAATGAGGAGAAGCAAAAGACAAAGAATATGTTCTATTATAGATGTTTTTAAGGAGAAGATATGGGAATCAAGAGATTGTCATCTTTAATTAAATACAATGACATTAATCAGTAGAGTGGCGTACATGGATCAATCCACATCATTAAACTTTATCAAAAACCAAATTTCAATAAAACCATTTAAATAAAGAACTTGTTTTAATGAAATTCCTTAGCATATGTTTAGTTTAAATGAATTTGAAGCAGGTGTTGATTTGCATGTTTGTGCTCTTTTCCTTCTTAGATTTCCATACTTGTGATTGCCAACACACCAGGAATCACAGACTTAGCTGTCAAGAGTGTCATATGCATAGTCCCATTTTGCACACTCTTTATTTTTCCCTAACCGCAATCACCGCACTCTGACTTGTGTGCAATTTTGGGAAATTTAGTAGCATTTTCTCTTTATATATATAAAAAAGGAAAATTATTCTATCTCTCTGTGAATGAGTGGTGATAGCTTGGAAGGTGTCTTATTCACAAGGTTGGGTGGACAGCAACCCTTTACAAAGGAGAAAGACTTGCTCTAGAGGAGCAAAAAGAAAGTTAAGAAAGCGAATGGAGAGTTCTCAAGTACCTCTGGTCTGGTTGCAAGAGAGGAAGCTTGGATGGTGGAGGATCCTGTATCTCCAGGGGAGCTTTTAGAGAAAATGGGGTACCTAGCTACCCTCATGATGAGCACGCAAAAGATGTGATTTTATGTCTTGAAAATTTGAATTATTTCCCCTGAATTTACTCTTTTACTACTTATTGCTCAAGTATTTTGTAAAATTTGATTTAGGTTTGTGATTGAGAATAGTTTATCGAAAGGAAGAAGAATCCTCATTATTCTAATGGATTTTTTTAGAAAAGCATATAAGGAAGGAAGAGCAGGACTTTTGGAAGCAAAGCAAAGGAGCTTTCACTCTGTTCACTCAGCGCCTAGGCGCTATCTCTAGAGCGCCTAGGCATTATCTCTGGAGTGCTTAAGCGCCCAAACCTATTCTAAAAGGATGATTTCTGGAAGGTCAGCACTCAGGCACTATAAACCTCAGTGTCTAGGTGTTGAACTTTAATGCAAAATATGTTGTTGTGCAGCACGCGTCTAGGCACCCTCAATGAAGCGCCTAGGCGCTTGTCCAAATTAATGTAAATGGATTCTTATTGTGTAGTGTGTGTTTAGGCTCCCTATCTGCAGTGCCTAGGCAGCCATGTCAGTATAAAAAGCTGTCTTATCATAACCTAGAGGGGATTTGGCCGTCGTAGGAGACATAGAAAAACACGATCCAGTCTTGGAAATGGAGATGGAGGCTTTCCAACCTACGGAGGAACAGGAATCTCTCTGAATCATCACAGATGACTAGGGTGTTTTCTTTTCTTTTTATTGTTTCCTTTGTTTGTACCATGTATTGCTAAATCTCCTTTTGTTAGGATTAGGCAGATTTTGATGGATCTTGTTTGTTTTTTATATTGGATTCGATTAATACAAGTTTTTATTCTGTTTTGAGTTTTAATATCTTTTCTTATTACTTTCTAAAAATTGATTCTCTTTGGAAAGATTTTAGGATTATATGTTGAATGAAAATTTAATGTATAATCGTGCTATGAGATTTTGAACCTTGCTTATCTTTAGGCTAGGAATAGTCATTGATTTGCTCGTTACCTTCTTGAATTCGAAATCCTAAAGCTTGTTTCTTTTTAGAATCGCCTAAGGAATTAGGAGTTTTGTTTGGGAATAAAGGATCAATTGCCTAAGGAATTAGGATTTGATTATTTTAAAGAATTCGGTAATAAAATAGGAATAATAACTTATATTAATCCCAATTGATATGCAGTAAGTGAACTCAAATGAAGCCTGATCCTAACTCTTTCATTAATTGAACTTTAGTCATCTCGTATATTAAGTGTTCGTTGCGTTGCTAAATATAAAATCTAAAAATTATCGTCATTGCTTTTGTTCATTCATTGTCGTGTTAGTTTTATTAAAGCTCTCTTTGATCCAAAATTTGGTTTAAATAGTAGTTAATCTCGTGAATTGGTATTTGGCCACCGATTCCTGAGAACGATATCCGGTATCTCGCCATTTTTGTTACTTGACAATCTGGTACACTTGCCGTGGTCTCATCAAGTTTTTTACGCCATTGTCAGAAAATTGATTTTACCAATATCAGTAATATTGAAGGCAACTACTAGTATAAACATTTTTTTCTTTTATTTATTTATTGTACTGTTTAGTTTTCTTTATTTTACTTACTTTTAGTATGTTTAGAATTTTCTATTTAAATTTTTACACTTTATTTAGTTACTTTTGTTATGACATTGTGTCTCTATTGTATGCGAGGTACCATTCATCCTGACCATCTTCTTTTTGATTCTGAAATAGAAAAAATTGCAAGAACTTTGAGGAGGCAAGTAAGAGAACGAAGAGGGAAGTTAGGTAGCACTCACATAGTTGTTAAAGACATGGCAGACAATGGAGAAAATGTGCATCCTCCACCACCACAATCACCTGCTAGGACTCTCATAGATTACTCGATTCCTAATATGGATGGGTGTGGAGCGAGCATAATAGGACCTCCAGTCCAATTATTTTGAGTTGAAGCCATCTCTACTTCATTTGGTTCAGAACAATCAGTTTGGAGGATTTGACAATGAGGATCCACATGCACATATAGTGGGGTTCTTACAAATATGTGATACTGTGAAGCTGAACAGGGTGAGTAAGGATGCTATTCGTTTAAGGTTGTTCCCTTTCTCCTTAAGGGACAAAGCTAAGAACTAGTTGGACTTGTTGGTGAGGGGAAGCATTACCACTTGGGCTATCTTGGTCCAAAAATTTCTAATAAGGTATTTTCCTTCATCTAAGGCTGCGAAGTTGAGAAGCGAGATTACTTCATTTAGACAACATGATGGGGAATCTCTCAGTGAAGCCTGGAAAAGATACAATGAAATACTGAGGAAGTGTCCACATCACTGTTTTGACTTCTGGATCAAGGTGCAGAGTTTTTATAATGACATGTTACCCCAAACCAGAGCCATGGTTGATGTTGCAGCAGGAGGGGCCTTGAATTATAAAACCCCAGAGGAAGCTTGGGATTTGTTTGAAATAATGGCCAATAATGATTACTAGAGGAATGGGGAAAGAGTCATGGTAAAGAAAGGGTACTTAGAGATTGATTCAACGAATACACTATTGGCTCATAACAAGATTTTGACTCAACAACTTGAAAATCTCACGAAAAAGGTTAACACTGTTAGTATAAATACGGTGAGCAATACTCGTTTGGCTTGTGATTTCTGTGGAGGTGTACATGGGATTGTGGATTGTCCAAGAAATATGTTTAGACCTTTGGCTCAAGAGCAAGTTAACTTCATGAATAACCCTCCAAGGCAACAGAATGACCCTTACTCCAACACCTACAACCTGGGGTGGAGGAACCATCCAAACTTTTCATGGAGTAATCAAGGTAATGAAGGTAACCAAGCTTCGCAAAGATAGCAATTTATATATCAAGGTCCACCTCAACATTCTTCATATCAGGGTTCTTCATCTCAACTTCCACCTAGTGAGAAGAAGGCTTCTTAGGAGTTAGCCTTAGAGAAATTGGCTACACAAATCTCGTCTTTTGTTCAAAAAACTACTAATTTTATGGAGGAGACAAGAACAGGATTTAGAAATTAAGATGCTTCAATCCGTAATCTAGAAACTTAAGTGGGCCAGCTTGCAAAATAGATTCCGAGAGACCCCCAGGTTCATTACTAAGTGACACAGTCCCAAATCCTAGAGGAAATGAGTATGTGAAAGCCATAACATCTAGGAGTGGGAAAGTAATTGAGCCTCAACCAAGGAAAGAGAAAAATAGTGAAGGTAAAGGGGAGGAGCCTAGTGAAGAAGTACCTCATGAGGAAGTTGAAATATCTCAAGGTGACTCGCCCAATGATTCTGATGTAGAAGAGTCACTCAAGGGGTAAGAAGTGAAGGTGCCAGCACTAACTATAAAGTTGTCATTCCCTCAACGACGCAAGAAGGAGCAAGATGAAAAATAGTTTGGGAAGTTTCTAGAGGTGTTTAACAAGCTACAAATCAACATTCCATTTGCCAAAACTCTAGAACAAATGCATTCCTATGTGAAATTTATGAAAGAGCTATTGTCTAAGAAGAGAAAGATTGGGAATAAGGAAATCATTATGATTATGGAGGAGTGCAGTGCAACTTTACAAAAAAAAATCCCTCCAGACCCGGGGAGCTTCTCCATTCCATGGACAATTGGAGATAGAACCTTTGGGAAAGCATTGTGCAACCTTGGTGCGAGCATTAGTCTTATGCCCTTGTCCATTTTCAAGTAATTGGGGATTGGCCAAATAAAACCCACCATGGTAACTCTCCAATTTGCGGATAGGTGGGTGAAGTATCCATATGGAGTAATTGAAGATGTCTTGATGAAAGTAGACAAATTCATCTTCCTAGTGGATTTTGTTGTACTAAACATAGAAAAGGATGGTGATATTCCATTGATATTAGGTCGACCATTCCTTGCAACTGGGAGAGCCTTTATTGATGTAGCGGATAAGACTTTGACTTTGAAGATCCAAGATGAAACTGTCACTTTTAATGTGTTTGAGGCTATGAAACATCCGAGAGATAGAGAAGGATGTTTTAGCATTGATGTACTTGACTCTATTATCTCCAAGTCATATAGGAAAAACAGCTCCTCTTTGCCTCTTGAAAAAGTCCTTGTTAAATCAAAGGTAGAAGTTGAAGAAGGAGATAACTCATTGGTTAGAGAAGTGCTTGGCTTGTTGGAAGCTTCATCTCCCTATCCTAAGAATGCACAACCAGAATGAAAGGAATTAGTGAGAGGAGAAGAGGAAGCCAAACAAAAAAAGAATGAAGCACTGAAGGTTGAGCTCAAGCCATTACCCACACATTTGAAATATTCTTTTCTTAGTGAGCATAACTTTTATCCTATCATCATTGGCTCCACGTTGAGTCAATTAGAGGAGGAAAAACTGTTGAGAGTATGTTAAGACCTTTTGTGTACTATAAGTGCACAGATCATTCAAGTAATACAATGAAGAATAAAGTTTGTTCCCGTGAGGATATTGGCTTTTAAAGCTAAATATCAACCAATATCTTGACTAATTCTAATCAAGAACATAAAAATAAAGAAAGTGTAAATAAACTAAATCTAAACTACAAAGCAATAAAGATAATGCTTAGAGCTTTAGAAAATCCTTCTTCACCTCCTATTTCAACTAATAACATTCTATCCTCATAAGTAATATCAATGAAATGATTAAGTTAGCTTGAGAATCTTATTTAGCTAAAAGCCTATGTCTAAGTCAGTTAACCATAGCTTCATTTACCTAACTCCTTAGTTAGAACCAAAATTTACTCATAAACGATCTATTCTCAATCATACACTATGTATGACTAAAATGTATATTTGTATCCATTTGTCGAATCAATTTATCCAAGTTAATTGAATAAAATTGAGCATGCATCAACCATACATTAAATTTAAAATCTAAATTCCTATGTCTAGGTTCATCAGATTTCAACAAATCACTCAAAAGTTGATTAAACAATCGAGATCATTAAGCACCATATGATTGAATATAACCAAATATCAATACATACTTAAAATATTACAAAATCATTAATATTCATAGGAAGATTCAAAGTTTTCCCTAAATATAGTTTAGCTAATCATTGAACACGAAAATACAACTACAAAAATCATGCTCAAAAGATAAGGAAGAGAGAAAAGAGAAAAGAGAAGGAAGGAAACTCTTAAGATGTCATCATTTATGCTTGAATCATCTTCCCTAAGGAAGATGACCTCCATCCTTGCCTTCTTAGACTCCCTCAACCTCCAAATAGTAAAACCAAGCGCAACTTCTCTAAACTAAGTAAAGCTCTTTTACAAAATATGATAAAATAATATTTATAGGCACAGAAAAATAAAAAATGCTATGACATTAAATACATCACGCCACGGTGCACATTCAATTAGGTTACAAATGTCGTGGCGTCCACTTTTCAGCGTCACAGCGCTTTAGATATTTAGGTAACCTACGTCGCGGCATTCACTTCCTTGCGCCGTGATACTTTGGCCTCGAGTCTTTATACTGATGCAGGAGAATCACCACCGCCGTGACATTGACATGCCCACATTGTGGCATTACTTACTGAGATACAAATTTGGCTTTCTCTTTCATTTTTGACTCAAATGCTCCATATATCATCTTGTTTGGAGCCATTCCTAATATAGAGAAATCACAAAATCAATAATAGATATAAATTCACTCAATATCTTACTAAATAAGCACAAATTGCTCAATATCACATAGGAAGGTATCTAGATTAGAATATGACAAATATTATCTTAAAACGTTCCAAATATGCATTCTACACAAGAACTAAGCATTCTTTTAAGCACAAAAATAGAGCACAAATAACTATATTTATGAAGTTATCAGAGTACTATCAGATCATAGGGAGGCTATTGGATGGTCGATTGGAGATTTAAAAGGGATAAGCCCTTCTTTGTGTATGCACAAAATTATCATGGAGGAGAATCATAAACAGTTGTGCAACCACAAAGGAGGCTTAATCCGGTAATGAAAGAGGTGGTTCAAAAGGAGGTTTTCAAGCTCCTTGATGTTGGTCTTATATACCCTATTTCGGACAGTCATTGGGTTAGTCCCGTCCAAGTGATGCCTAAGAAAGGCAGGACAATAATAATCAGAAATGAAAATAATGAGTTGATTCCCACTAGGACTGTGACTGGATGGAGGGTGTGCTTCGATTATAGGAAGCTGAATGTTGCTACAAGGAATGATCACTTTCTTCTTCCTTTCATTGACCAAATGTTAGAACGATTAGCTGGCCATGAGTACTACTACTTTTTAGATGGATATTCTGGCTATAACTAGATTCTGGTGGCTCCTGAAGATCAAGAGAAGATTGCTTGTACATGCCTTTATGGAGTGTTCGCCTATAGAAGAATGTCATTTGGACTTTGCAATGCACCGTCCACATTTCAAAGGTGTATGATGTCCATCTTTTCCGATATGATTGAAAAACATATCAAAGTTTTTATGGACGACTTCTTTGTCTTTGGCTCTTCCTTTGATAATTGTTTGCATAACTTGTCATTCTTGTTAAATTGGGAGAAATCCCATTTCATGGTGAGAGAGGGGATTGTCTCAGGGCACCGCATCTCTATTAAAGGGATAGAGGTTGATTGTGCCAAGATTGAGGTTATTGAAAAACTTTCCCTTCCCACCAATGTAAAAGGCATTCGTAGTTTTTTAGGGCATGCTGGCTTTTACAAGAGATTCATAAAAGACTTTCAAAAATTGCTAAACCTCTTAGTGATCTCCTTGTAAAAGATGTTCCCTTCAATTTTAATGATGCATACATGTTGGCTTTTAACACTTTAAAGCATAAACTAACCACTGTTATCATTGCACCTAATTGGGATTTGTCATTTAAAATTATGTGCGATGCTAGTGACACTGTTGTAGGTGTTGTTTTAGGCCAAAGGAAAAATAAGTTGTTGCATGTAATTTACTATGCGAGTCATGTTTTAAATGTTGTACAACTGAATTATGTAACTATTGAAAAAGAATTATTGGCTGTTGTTTATGCACTTGACAAATTTCGTTCTTACTTGGTAGGTGCCAAGGTGATTGTTTACATGAATCATGTAGCTATCCGGTATTTATTCGCCAAGCAAGATTCAAAACCAAGGCTTATCTGGTGGATCCTACTGCTCTAAGAATTTAATTTGGAGATAAGGGATAGAAAATGGACCGAGAATTCTGTAGCGGATCACTTGTCTCAGTTAGAAAGTGCAGAAGAAAGTGAAGCAAAAAGGCTAATTAATGACCAATTTTGTGATGAGCAGCTATTGGTTGTGGCAAATCTGCCATGGTATGCAAATATAGCCAATTATAAAGTTAGAAAAGTGGTACCAGCAAATTTTACTTCACAACAATGGAAAAAGTTCCTTCAAGAAGCTATATCTTATGTATGGGATGAATCTTTCTTATACAAGAGAGGTGTTGATGGATTATTGAGGAGATGTGTACCGGAAGAGGAACAAGAACAAATTTTATGGCATTGTCATGATTCCGGGTATGGTGGGCATTTTAGCGGAGATAGAACAACAACAAAGGTCCTCCAATCTAGACTATTTTGGCCATTATTGTTTAAAAATGCATTCGCATATGTCAAGAGGTGTGATAGGTGCCAAAGGATCGGGAACATATCAAAGAGGAATGAGATGCCCCAAAATCCCATCTTAGAAGTTGAAGTGTTTGACGTTTGGGGTATCGACTTTATGGGCCCTTTTCCCTCTTCATATTCTAAGGTATATATTTTGGTGGCTGTCGATTACGTGTCAAAGTGGATGGAATTCATAGCTGTTCAGACCAATGATGCCAATATGGTGATCGATTTCTTGAAGAAGCAAATATTTTCAAGGTTTAAGGTGCCCCGGGCCTTAATAAGCGATGATGGTACTCACTTTTGTAATAGGAAACTGGAGACTTTATTGAAAAAGTACAATGTTCACTATAAATTCACCACTCCATATCACCCACAAACAAGTAACCAAGTTGAGGTGTCTAATCACTAATTGAAGTAAATTCTGGAGAAAACAGTGAATTCTTCTAGGAAGGATTGGGCAATGAAGTTGGATGATGCTATTTGGGCATATAGGACAGCAAATAACTTCATGAAATGTAGTTATTTGTACCCTATCTCTGTGCTTAAAAGAATGCTTAGTTGTTGTATATAATGCATATTTAGAAGGTTTTAAACTTATATTTGTTATATTCTAATCTGGATACCTTCCTATGTGATATTGAGCAAATTGTGTGTATTTGATAAGAGATTGAGTGAATTTGTATTTGTTATTGATTTGGTGATTTCTCTATTATAGGAAGGGCTCCAAACAAGATGATATATGGAGCATTTAAGTCAAAAGCGAAGAGAAAGCAGAATTTGTATCTCAGTAGGTAACATCGCGACGTGGGCATATCAATGCCACGGTGTTGGTGGGATTCCCCTGCATCATTACAAAGACCTGAGGCTAAAATGCCACGACACAAGAAAGTGAATGTCGCGGCGTAGGTTACCTAAATATCTAGAGCGCTACGACACTAATAATTGGATGCCACAACGTCTATAACATAATTGTATGCGTGCCACGACGTGATGTGTTTAATGTCGCAGCATCCCCTATTTTTTGTGCCTATAAATACTATTTTATTAGATTTTAGGCTAGAGCTTTTTAGGTTTTAGAGAAGCTGTGACTAGAACTCACGTTTTGGAGGCTGAGGAGGCTAGGGGAGCCAAGGTTGGAGGTCATATTCTTCATGGAAGGAGATTTAAGCTTTAGAGATGATATCTATGAGCTTCCGCCCTTCTCCTTATGTTTTCCCTTCTCTTCCTTATCTCTTGAACACTATTTTTTATGTATATTTTGATGTTCAATGATTAGTTGAGCTGTATTTAGGGATTACTTTGGATTCTTGTATGAATATTAAGTGTTTATGTAGTACTTTGAGTATATATTGATGTTTGGTTCTATTTAATCATTTGGTGCTTAAGGCTCTTGATTGTTTGATTAGCTTTTAAGTGATTTGATGAAATCTGAAGAACCTAAACATAAGAATTTAGATTTTAGATCATAAGTATGGTTGATGCATGTTTGATTTCATTCAATTAGCTTGGATAAGTTGATTCACTAATGGGATAGAAATATACCTTTTAGCCATGCATAGCGGGTGTTTGAGAATAGATCGTTCGTGAGTGGAGTTTGCACTAGTTCTCATGAAAACATAGTGAATTAGGTAAAGGAAACTATGGTTGATTGACCTAGACATAGGCTTTTAACTAAAGTATATTCTCAAGCTAACTTAACTATTCATTAATGTTGCTTATAAGAATTGCATATCATTAATTGAAGTATGAGGTGAAAAAGAATTTCTTAAATCTCTAAACCATTATTTGTACTTTCATTTATCGCTTTTATGTCTTTAGATTAGTTTTACTACACTTTCCTCTATTTTATATGTTCTTGAATAGAAATAGCTAAGCTATTGGTTGATATTTAGTATTAGAAAGCCAATTTCATCCTCGTGGGAATGATCTCTTACTTTGTATCTGTATTACTTGAATGACCCGTGTACTTGCGATAAACAAATGGGCTAACAAGTTTTTGGTCAAGAAAATAAGTTTTTATTTTATGAAAGGACCAAGAATTTGTTAACAAGTTTTTAGCGCCATTGCCGGGAATGTCTCCATTCTAATTGGTCTATGGTAAAGCTTGACATTTGCCTCTTGAGTTAGAACATAAGGCATTGTGGGCAACAAAGTATTTGAATTTCGATTTGGCCAAAGTGGGTGAGTCAAGTATCTTGCAGCTTCATGAACTTGAAGAATTCCAAAATTTTGCCTATGAAAATGCCAAGATCTATAAGGAAAACACAAAGAAGTGGCATGACAAGAGGATTGTGCGAAAAAAGTTCCAGGAAAGACAATTAGTGCTCTTATTTAATTCAAGATTGAAGTTGTTTCCTGGAAAGCTCAAGTCTAGGTTGTCTGGCCCTTTTGAGATTAAGCAAGTATTCCCTAATGGTGCAGTGGAAGTGAAGGATCCGAACTCAGATAGAAGCTTCAAGGTGAATGGGCAAAGGCTCAAATTGTACTTTGGGGGAGATGTTGAGTGAAGAAGGGAGTCCATCGATCTGATATCTACTTGAGAAGCATACCATCAGGCTCGGGACGTTAAACAAGCACTCTTGGGAGGTAACCCAAACTCAATTTTGTATTTCTTTCATTTTTGTTATATTTTCTTTTTGTTGTTCCTTTTTGAATTTATTGTTTATTGGATTGATTAAGATTGAAAATCAGGTGAAAGAGGGCTTGATTGAGGTGTTTTTCATAGGAACTCAGAAGAGGAGATAAGTTTGCAGTAGTTTCAACACTGCCATTCCAGTGCTTAGGCGCTATATCTTGAGCTCTTAGGCGCCTAAGGCATTCAGATGTAAGCTTCACACTACCACTTAAGCGCCTAAACACTGTATTTTGAGCGTATAGGCATCATACTCCATGTTCATTCTTCTTATATAGCGCCCAGGCGCTATAAATGGGGCGCTTAGACGCTCGTGGCACTTCATTCCACCAGCACACTGGCACTTAAGCGCTTAGACACTTAACACTCAGCACCTAGGCGCCTCACCCTAAAAAAAAGTTTTGACCTAGCACCTAGGTGCTACAAAAATAGCGCTTAGGCGCCACGCAGAACTCTCACTCTCTTCCCTACTCACTTTCTCATACACTATTAACTCTCTCAAACCCTATACCCCTCGTGTCCCTCCCTTTCTCTCTTCTGAGACCCACACACACATTCCCCCTCACTTTTTCAATTGTTCTTTCACACTAACTCACCCTCTTGTTCCCTCATTCTCTCTCTCTCTCACTCACTCTCGTTCTCCTTTCATCACATGTTTGTCTTCTCACTTCAGGTATGTGTTTCTATTTTTTTCACTTAATGCTTCATTTTTCCTACAATAGGTACTCTAAATTTCTACTTTTCAAATTGCTTGTGTTGAAATGTTATATATTTTGAGTTGGGGTGAAAGAGGTACATTGCATATTTTGAGTGTTTGGTGGAAGAAATGTTAAACATTTTGCCCTTTTTAATTTGCCATGGCCATAAGTAATTTTGATTAATTAGTAAATTAAAATATTAGGTAATTTTAACTACATCTTCTAATTCATTTGGCGGGAGCATTTGTATGTCTGTATTGGGTGGGATCATTCGCATGGCTATCCACATTGATGCACTCTGAATTTTCTATATGTTCTTATTTGATGCATCTTTAGTGAAATGTTATCCTATGTTTAATGTGTAATGTGGCAGTGATAGCTGACTGGTATTATGTGATAGGTTCTGAATTTCTAGATTTATACACTCATGTTATGTATGTTTCATTTACAGATTCATGGCACCCAAGCTCTAACCTAAGCTTAAATGCACTTCCTAGGCCGAGAGCTCACACCGACAAGTGGCCTTTAATGTTGACTTATTTCTCTCTGAGGAGCATGAGAAGCGCCTCAATGAACTGCTATGTAACTGAGGGTTTGTGCCGGAGCGAGGCATACTTTTGGAAGATGGTGACTGCAATGAGATCTTCGATCAGATCCTGCGGAGAAGGTGGGCCAAATTATATAAGGTGTCAGATGCTGATTCTTTCTTAATTGTCTGAGAATTTTATGCAAATGCATACCAGCCCGACAGTGATGAGCACAAGAAATATGAATCATACGTCCGAGGTCACCGAAGTCTATTCGATGCACGAACTCTGAATCACTTTCTTGAGATATCCACAGATATGGGAGATTGCAGCTACACAAAATTGAAGAGAGAGGCGCTAAACTTTGATAGGGTTGTGCGAACTCTATGTATACCTGGAGCCCAGTGGGAGCTTGACACTCACAATTATCCCAAATTTTTGAAGAAATTCGACTTGCTTCCGATCCCAAAGGCTTGGTATACATTCTTTAAAGCTGGCATCTTCCCAAATTCTCACCATTAAGAGGTCACGAAGGATCGGGCATTGCTTATTTTTGCCATTGTTATGGGAAAAACAGTGAATGTGGGATCACTGATCGCCCATAACATCCACTCTCTAGCATAGAGTTGGACCCAGAGGTCTAAGTTATGGTACCCCTGCCTCATCACATAATTATGCAAGGCAGCAGGGGTGGAGACTAACGATGATGTATCAATCAGGCCAGCTTCTGTCGTGGACATAGCCATGATTAATTGCTATCTTCAGGAGGATAACCCCAACCAGGTTCATCCAGCAGCTCGAGCTCGGGCAGCCAGGCCAACACGACAGTGCCTGGAAGCTTCCTCCAGTGGAGTAGAGAGACATATCAGGCATCTTGAGCGATATATAGTCCAGTCCAACCAAGCACTGGAAGTTATACTACAGAACATAGCCATCCAATTACAAGTTGACCCTGATGCTCTAGGTGGCCTTCCACTTCCTGAGGAGGACTTGCAGAGTGAGGAAGGAGCAGAATTTGATGGAGAGAATGAAGAAGATAGTGATGCTTGAAAAGGGGAGTTTCTTATTCCCATTTCTTCCATTTTTGGGTTATTTTTATTTGTTTTACTTTTATCATCTCGTCTTGTTATTGCTTTTGTTTTGTTTACTTTTGTTTCCTTTTTCTTAGTTTCTTTAGGATCTACTTTTCAAGTGCTTAGGACAAGCACGAAAGTAAGTTTGGGAGAGAAAATGCTCATATGATCTTTCCCTGTTTTTGTCTTTTTGTTCTAGTGCAACTTCGTTTTTCTTCATAAAAAAATGTTGCTAATCGAGAATAAAGAGCAAGGTAACTAAGGAAATAACTTTGAGTAAGCTCCTCCTTAGCACAATTTCAAGGGTAGGGTAACTTAATGTATACCATTCATATGTAGGAGAGAACCCTAAGTGAGTTTTGAGCCTTGATGCATGAGGGGGATACATCCACCTACTCATTTATTCTTAATTGTGTGCATTTCACTCATATGAATACTTTTCAGAACTTGTTTTCTCTTTTTTTGAAATTGTTGGCATATATGCATTCATGGGGCATGATTGAGGCATTGTTCGTTTGATAGCCTTTTGGCCAAAAAGCCAACCTTATACAGTTTCCCCTAGTGCAGCCCCTTGAGCCTGAGCACCATTCCATTTTTTGCCTCAACTCAACCTTTAAGCGTAAAACCATGGAAATAACCAACCAAAGGAGTTAATAGACTATTGTTGATTTGAGGTTAAAAAGGGTGCAGAGGTTAACATTAGGGAATGCTGGGTTGAATTATTTATATTGTGAAAGAGGGTGTCAAATTATTTAAAAAAAAAAAGAGAAAAAGAAAAGAAAAAGAAAAAAGTGAATCTAAATAAATGTGGATGTGGGGTATGAAAGATGAAGCAAGGGAGTTTATGCTAATTCATTGGGTTTCTTGAGAAAATTTAGATCTTTTTAATCTATAGCTCCTTTTGTTGAACCTAACTATTCCCTATATTTTTTCCACCACTCACCTTAGCCCAATTATAACCCTGAATAAAAGACCTCATGACTTGTGGCATGCATGCATGTAGATAATGGATTAGTAGAGAAGAACCAAGCCTATGGTAATGTGTTCTTATATTATGAAGGAGTGAAAATACAAGCCCAAACACTTGAGTGAAGTGAGCAACTTTGTTAAATCTATTCACATGTGAATTTGTGTGCATGTAAAGCTACTCTGCTCTTTGTTTTGTGGTGTTTAAGAAAAGCAATCCTTTGAGTTTTATTTTATGGTGATCTGAGCTCCGTATTCATGATTTGCAACACTAATTTTTGTTTCTTTGCCCGAGGACGTGGCAAAGTTTAAGTTTGGGGAGTGATGACGCAAAAGATGTGGTTTTGTCTCAAAAATTTGAATTATTTCTCCTGAATTTACTCTTTTACTGCTTGTTGCTCAAGTATTTATTAAAATTTGATTTAGGTTTATGATTGAGAATAATTAATCGAAAGGAAGAAGAATCCTCACTATTCTAATGGGTTTTTGTAGGAAAGCATCTAAGGAGGGAGGAGCAATATTTTTGGAAGCAAAGCAAAGGAGCTCACTCTATTCACTCAACGCCTAGGCACTATCTTTGGAGCGCTTAAGCGCCCAAACCTATTCTAAAAGGATGCTTTCTGGAAGGTCGGCGCTTAGGCACTACAAACCTCAGTGTGTAGGCGCTGAACTCTGATGCAAAATACGTTGCTGTGCAGCACGCGTCTAGGCGCTGGTCCAAATTGATGCAGATGATTCTTACTATGTAGTGCGCATCTAGGCACCCTATTTGTAGCGCCTAGAGGGATTTGGTTGCACCCATGTCTGGAAAGGGAGAGGGAGGCTTTCTAATACGAAAAAGCTGTCTTATCATAACCTAAAGAGGATTTTGATAGATCTTGTTTGCTTTTGACATTGGATTCGATTAAAATAAGTTTCTATTCTATTTTGAGTCTTAATCTCTTTTCTTATTGCTTTCTAAAGATTGACTTTAGTCATCTTGCATATCAAGTGTTCATTGCATTGCTAAATATAAAATCCCAAAAGTATCGTCATTACTTTTGTTCAATCATTGTTGTGTTAGTTTTATTATATCTCTCTTTGATCCAAAATTTAGTTTAAATAGTAGTTAATCTCGCGAATTGGTATTTGGCTATCAATCCCTGAAAACGATATCAGGTATCTCATCGTTTTTATTACTTGACGATCCGGTACACTTGCCGTGGTCCCATCACCTCATGAACTCAAAAAAAAAAAAAAAACCAACTAACAACCCATATGCGGATGCTCCTAGCTCTGATGATGAGTTTTCTAGTAAAGACGAATTATGTGAGCATGTTGGAAGGAAGCATAGAAACACGGTTCCTAAACATAAGGTAGAGCTAGATGTCCACGGGTGTTATAATATCATCGTCAACCAAGCTTAGAAGGAAAGATTTGGAAAATTCTGGGCAGAAAAATAGGCTTCAATGTGTTGAAGAAAAGAATTGAAGCTTTACAGGCCAAAATAAGGGGCATAACTTTTATCGATGTGGACAATGAATTCTTTCTTGTTAAGTTCAATTCTCAAGCAGATTATGATTTTGTTTTTACAGGAGGGCTATGGCTCATTTTCGATCATTATCTCTCTATGCATCAATAGGAGGCTGACTCTAAGCTATACGCTACTAGTATCCAAAAAATTGCAGCTTAGGTTAGACTTCCAAGACTTTCTGTTGAGTATTGTGATAAACAATTCTTGGAATTGGTTGGGAATCTCATTGGAAAAACTCTTAAAGTTGATTTGAATATAACTACTCAGTTCAGAGGTAAATTTTTTGATTTATGCATTGAAGTGGACCTTGACCAACCCTTCTTATCTCAGTACATAATCAATGGAGCTTCCTACTTCATTGAATAAGAGGGAATACATACGGTGTGGTTCTCTTTTGGGCCTTGTGGCCATGATAAAGACCATTGTCTTGAGAAAAAAGAGCAAGGCGAAGGGGAGGTGATGACGGAGGCTCAACCTCAGGAAGTTGGTGTAGAGGGACAAAACAATGACAACGTTCTTGAAGCCTAGAAGAATGTTGCTGTAGTTGGTACATCCACTGATGGCAAGTTTAGGGAGTGGATAGTGGTACAGTGTACTAAGCGCATGAGACGTGTCCAAAAACAAGCCCAAGAGCAGAATGCTCAATCAAAAGAAGAGACTAACGTGGGGAACAACATGCGCTATAAGGTGCTAATGGAAAGGCTAGATCAAGGGGATAAAGTGGGCAATCAAAATTTTTATGTACCTGTAAATGCAACAAATTTAATGGATAACAATAGTAAGCCAACAAAGAAGAGAGAATTCTTGTCTGGTAGCTAAATGCGGAGAGAGAAAATGGCTAGAGTTCTGAATTGGGGTGAGTGGGAACGTGCCAATGATAAGAACAATCAGGTCACACCCACTAAGAAAATAACTGGGACTCAAGGGGGAATGGTGCCATCCCATTCCAGAATAAAAGGAAAAAATAATTAAATAAATATTAACAAAACTTGGTTTCAACCCTTTCCTTTCAACTCTTCCATTCAACCACTTTAATCACCATCCATGTGTCTATTAACTCAATTAAGTAGAGTTAGAAGTAACACATGGATGATGACTAAAGAGGTTGGAGAAAAAATGTTGGAGTCAAAGTTTTGTTCAATTAATAATGAAACTCCCCTTCTCCGTATTGGGCCTCCAACCTATGCGACTCAGCCCACCCCCTCTCCCTTATCTAACGTTTTTATCTAGGGAATGGATGGGCCAAACCATGTTGACCCAACGCCAATGGAAAATGGACATCATTCTTTGGAAGCCGAACCCCCTAATATTCCTCTCCACAATCCCTACGTAAACCAGGACAATGTGCTAATGGAAGAATCAATTCCAACTATGGGCTTGAGTGACCCTACCCCACCATATTTTTGGAGATGGGGTTTTGGGGCAGGAAGAAATGCAAATGGCCTATTTTGGCCTTGTTATGCCTTTTTCATTTTTCAATCATGATTTTAATATCTTGGAATTGTAAAAGGGCTTCATGTAATGAGTGTCACTAGACCCTAAGAAAAATGGTTAAGACGTATGAAGCACCGAAACACCATTTTTGAAGCGTGTTTATATGTTGGATACATGTTGTAATACTTAGGAAAATATGTTAGGTTTGTATATGGATACAGAGGTAACCTAATACCTGGTTAACATATCTATTTAATTTTGTGACTTTCTAAACATATTTAGTCACTTTGCTGTAACACTATTTGTGAGAAATAGCTGTTATTAGTCTCGAAAATGGCTTAAACTGATCAGTTAGTGGAAATAAATATGGAAACTTTATTTCTAGGTCACAAATGTATGAACTGTGCTACAGTTAAAATCTGAGAGTAATCGGAGTTAGTTTGGTATTTTTAAACATACTGGGTATGTGTTTTAATACTGGATTGATTAGTTACAAATATGAAAAAAATGTGATATTGGTGCAACAAGATTTTTAATGAATCTCATGATTTATTTTAAGTTTGTTGGAAGTTAGATCAGTATTTTTGGTACCTTTTAGTGATTGGCTATAAGAAGCCAATTTTAACTTCTTCTCTTCATTTCTCTCACGGTAGCCAAGAGCAAAAATAGAAAATAAAGAAGAGAAAGGCGAACCGTAGGGGAAAAGGAGAAAAGAGTGGGAAAATCTAGAGGACCAAGGATCAAGCTTGAAGGAGGATCCAAAAACAAGATCAAGGCTTCAAGATCTTCATCTCAGCTACTCAAGGTAGGGGTTCTTAAGCTTAAAATTTCATCTTCCTCATTTTTCATGTTTAGCCTATTTGATGGTTATTATGCCAAAATGAGATCTAATGGTGTTTTAAATGATTTTTCTTACTTGGATAAATTTTAAATGATATTTATGACTTTTCATGCTAAGAGTTTGGATTAGAAACTGAAAATCCTCATTTTAGACCTAAAATGCTCTAAGTGTTGATTTTAGGAGTTTGGATGAGTGATTTAGGGTTTTGATCCATTTTTTATGAAATCAATTAGTGTTTTAAGTTTTCTTCATGTTTGTGAACTTGTTTGGGATTTGAAATCACCTAAAGATTGGATTGGAGTAGCCAAAATTCAAGAATTCGGTCAATGGAACAGCGCCACGATTCTACAGAGTGAGCTGCAGAGTTTCTGGTTGAGAAACACGATCCATGTCCGAAGACACGAGAGGGGGGTAGTGTCCCTCTCTGCTAATTGAAATTCATGAACACTGCTCACAGATCAAGACACGGGGGGGACGTGTAATCAGACATGGCCCGTGTTTGAGGCCAAAATTTTTAAAAATGTCATTTTTTGATGTTTTCAAGTTCTTGACTTGTTGAGATCACTCATGTATGCCTTTTAAAGTGTGTTGAGGTACTAATGAAGGTAATTCTTAGAGAGAATGACCACCTAGCATATATGAGAAGTTTGGAAAACCCTTAGGCCCCTAAGGTGATGGATTTACCTTAGGATGAGGTTAGAGAACCTTTTGGCATCCAACATGTGGAAAATGCCTATGATAGACTCGTGAGACCCTAGACAACCATAGTGAGATGGAGTGTCAAGGAGTAATGTATTTGTAACACCTTAGGCTTCCATTGTGTGACGGAATGCCTTAGGGTAGTCTTAGGAACCTTGAGCATCCAAGTGTGTTGGAATGCAACAAGGAAGTGTTTAGAATCTTGTTCAACATGAGGTTGACTTCAGTATCACTTGTGAAGTGATGGTGTGAGGTTCTAGATATAAGACAATTAGTGTTAATACACAACTAGTGGTAGTTCTTAGAGAGAATAATCACTTACCTTAGGTAAAGGGTTTTGAGTACTAGGGTCATGAATATGTTCCTTTTTGGGATAGAGTTGAACCTGAGGATCATGTATTCTAGTTAGAGCTTTTCACTTGGAATAACGTGCCTACTTTTATGCATAGTTTACTCCTATAGAGTTAAAGTTGAGTTTAAGATGCAAAGTTGGTGTATGTCTTCTTATTCTTAAAGGTTGAACTTGAGGATATGCTAGAAACATGGGTTGGTTCCTTTATGTAATAGAGTTAAGCCAAGAGTGCATGTTTGCTAGTAATAGTTCTTTCACTTGGTTAAGGTGAACTTTGTGATAGGATTTGGGAAACCCTAGGCTTCCTTTGTGAAGTAGAATGCCATAGGTCAACACCTATAACCTTAAGCAACATAAGGTTGCCTTGTGAATCACTTGTGAAGTGATGAAGTGAGGTGTTAGGTATTGTAGGCTAAGTGTGCTTAGCTTGTTGGTTATGTTGTCATGCATAGGTTGCTTCTTTGTGTGGAAAGTAGAGCCAGAGATGCATGGATGACATTTTACTCCCTTATGAGACGAGGTTAAGGTATAGGAAGTACTAGAAACATGACCTTGCTCCTTAAGCGATAAGTGAGCTTAGTGAAATACGTTGCATATCTTACTTTTAAACTTGGTGTTTGCTTGTTTTCCTATGTATTGTAACCTTAGATGGTGTGTACAACCATATGACCTGAGAATGAGGTGTTGAATCTGAATTCTCCTTGCAGGTTTGCTTGTATGGTCAGCGTTACCGGTATAGGGGTGGTAGCAGTACTCTTACTATGGTAAGGGGAAGGAATCCACTTATTACTAGGTAGTGTCAGGGCTTAATTACTTATCCTACCTAGTATATACAAGGGAACGTGGTTCCTGGGAACTAAGTAAATGTCATGTGTTTTCTAAAACTAAAATCTGCAATAGCATTGCATAATCATTTTATTAGGATCCTGTGTGAGCATAACCATACATCATATCATAAAGCATTGCATTTTTTGGACACTATATGGGTAGTTGCCTTACTTATTTAAAGGTTGCTTGTTAATGATATTTTGCGATTGCATGGGTGGTTGTTTGATATCATTGATTGTTCGATGTTAGCGTGAGATAGGATTATAACTTGTCTTGTGAATGTAACATAAGGTCTGTATATATTCTGATAGTGTTTAAGCAGGAGCTCAATTATCTGTTGCAAGCTTAATCTTATGCGTTCAGTTGGTTATTTGTTGGTAAATGATTAACTGCTGGTTTTGGAATTGCATATACTGAGAAATTGTGATCTCTCACCCCGTTTGTATTTCCATGTAAATCCAAGTACAGGTAAAGGGAAGCGGATGAGGCAAAAGAACTAGAGTAGTTTATTTTGTTTCTTGGAATAAATATGTTGTATATTTATTTTCTACTACCTTGAGTTTTTAAAAGTTATGTATTTCAGTTTGTCTTGAGAGGTTGATGATGTATATATATGGCTTTTTGTTGTTCAGACTCTCTATATTTATTTATATGAATGAATAATATGGGTTTAGTTTATTGTTAGATTAGAAGTGACATAGCTAATACTACTTATCTAGGTATATATGCAATATACTAGGTTACCAGTATTAGGATATTACATGTGTCCGTGTCAGACACATGGAGACACGCGTATGACACACGTGTCTTGCGTGTCCGAATGTGTCTGATTAAAAAATTATTATTTTTGCTTAGACACGTCTTGGACATGATTTTGACACGTTTAGGACATGAGTTATACACGGTCCATTAATAATTTTTCTTTTAAAAAAATTAGTTTCCATGACTAACGTCTAATTAATAAGCTCGTCTACTATTTTCACATACTAATATTTTAAGTTTTATCTTTTCATACACCATTATTTTCATTGCTCCTTTTACCTCTACTCATACCAAGCCGTCCACCTCGTCGTCACCGAAACTTGCCTCATACCACTATTCCCTCAAGTTAATTTTTTTGGATGTATATGTACTTGTACATAATTAATTCTATTAGGAGAAACTAGTTTAGGAGATTTTTTAGAAAATGTCAATAGAAATTATGTGATTATCATTGGCAATGTCAATGGTTTTGATTATAACAAATAAGAAAGTTATGGTTGTGCAAAGATCAAGTCCCAAGGTTCTTCAAGATTAGCTTATAAGACTTAGATCTTATGTTAAGGTTAATAGGAATCACACTAAGTCATTTCTTGTTTCTCATTCAACTTGAATCTCTTTACAAAATCATGTTTTATATTGATCAAGTTTGAGCAAAATGTTTTTAGAAAGGATGTAAGGAAAATCATGTTTTATACTTGTGAAAATACTCATCAAGTTTGTGGACAATGCTTTTATAAAGTTTAAAAATGATTTAGGTAACCTTGGTTGTGAAATCCTTTCGAAATCTTATTTTCTTGGTAAGCCAATAACTGATTATGTGTTTTGAATAACTGATTATATGTTTTGAATAGCTGGTTATCTAAAACCAATAACTAATTATATGTTTTCAAATAACTAATTATGTGAAATCCATAACAGGTTATTCGTTATGACAGAAATACTCCATTAAAGGTTTTTAAGTGAATAACCGGTCTTGGAAAGTCTATAACAGGTTATTTGCATGTTGGGAATGTTCCCTCTTAATTTTCAAATGTTCCTATTTGATTAGAGCTTTCAAATTACCTGTTATTTGTGTGCTACAATATTTTCTGATGGAACAAATAACTTGTTAGGCAAAACCAATAACCTGTTATCTAAAACCAAATAACTTGTTATTGGAAACCAATAACCTGTTATCTGGGATAGCAGAAGTCATTTACCAACAGCTCTATTGAGAGCATTTAATGCCCCAACCACCTCAAACGGCTCTAAAATGCATTTGACTATAAATGAAAGTGTTTAGACATTAAATAAAAGTTGGCAATCAATCTGAACAAGTTTCTTGAGCATTAAATTTGTGTTTTACTCTTATTTCTCAAAAACCTTTTTTTGAGCTTTAAAATGTGAATCCTTAATACCCATAAAGTTTCAATTTGTATTATCCACTCTTAAGAGAATTTCATTTTTATCTATACTTCGTTTAATTTATAAAGAAGGTGAGACATCCTTCTAGATAAAAGGGTGAGCTATCCCTTAGTTGTAAAGAGGGTAAGGTATCCCTTTAGAGAAAATGGTGAGGTATCCCTTTAAAGAAAATGATGAGGTATCCCTTTAGAGAAAATGGTGAGGTATCTCTCAAAAGTTGTAAATGGTGAGGTATCTGATAATATTATATTTTATACATTTTGTAATCCTCTCACTAGGCTTCTTAAGGTTCAAATAGGCTTAATTAAGTTAGTTTTGACACATTTTATGATTTTGAACTAAATTGGACAATTAAATAAATTATTGCATAAATTAACCGTAATTATCTCTTTGATAATATTTAGTAAATTGGCTATAACTTGAGTTATATATATCTGATTGATGTGATTTTGGTCTTGTAGGAAAACTAAGACAATTTCCTACAACTTTCATGTTGAACACTTTTCCAGAATCGGACTCCTTGGAGGTGATATTGAGTTTTGAAGTCAGAATAGAGGAGATGAAACTAGGTCTAAACACTTTGCAGTAATTGGACCATATCTTGAGTTCTAGGCATGATTTTGGACTGAAGCCAAAGCCATTTTAAAGCAAATATTCAGGCCTACAACTTTCATGAAAACCACTTCTCTTAAAAATGAAAAAATAACTAGATGCAAGTTGTGCATTTACTCAATTATTATTTAAAAAAAAGGAAATAACAATTTCAAAAACGTCACGGATAGCGTTTTTGAATGTGGCTCCTGTAGCCACAGTAGCCTTCCAATTGCTTATAAAAGGCAACGAATTCAGACATTTCATTCACAATTTGAGAAAAGGAGATTCCAGCGAGAGCTCAATTCGGACGAGGGAGAGAATTGTTGGGGAGGAGAGGGAGAGAGGCTTTTCGGCAGTGCCCTGCTTCTCTCCTCAGTCTCCCTCCAATTTCTTTTCTCTCTCTTTTTCTCTTTTCTAGTTTATGTGTAAATAAGTTTTAGTCTACTTGGGTCAAAGTGTGAAGCTCTTGGTAATAAAATAAGGTTAGATTTATTCCTCTCTTGTGCTTTAATGATTTATATTTTTAAGTAGTTATTATGCGTGTTATATTTTGTTTCTGATAATTTAGAAATTACCCTTGTAAATAGGAGTTCTTGATTTATTGTAGACAAAATATTAGCACAGTAAATGCTTTAACCCATTTACAAGTGGTGGTAATAATTAAAGGAAATATAATATAATTACGTATATTATTTTATTTCGTATTGTATTTTGTTTCCAATCAATTTAGAAACGCTCATTGTAAAGTGAAGTTTTTGATTTGTTGTAGACAAGAGATTGACACAATGAATGCTTTAACCCATTTACAAGTGTTGGTATTAGAAACTCTCCTTGTAATGTGGAGATCTTGATTTATTGTAGACAAAATATTGGCATAGTAAATGCTTGATCCCATTTATGAGTGATGATATTAATAGATGATTAAAGGAAACATAATATAATTACGTATATTATTTTAATAGACTTTTAACGTTGTATTTTCCGATTGGAACCTCCATATTGCGAGGATTCTAATTGAGTTATAAAAGGAATTAATCTTACCTTTTCTTTATTTACCAAGAGTGGATCTTTTTACCTAAGTAAATAATTTTTTACCATAATAACAAAATATTTACATTACCATAATTATTCTTCATCAATTTCCTGTGGATCGACCTCGGACTCACTAAGAAATTTATTACTTGAGACAACCTGCACTTGGGTTTGCAAATGTGATAATTAAAAAGTGTGCATCAATAACCCTGTTTGAGGCTCAAGCACAAGGGTGAGGTATCCCAGGGTGTGTTGAGTACTCTCAATTGTAAAGGTTGCCAAGCACCTGTTAAAACTTGAATATATAGTGGAAATCATGGGTGATTGCTTGAGGATTGGACGTAGGCTACAAGTGGATTGGTGGCTAAATCAGGATAAACCTTTTGTTTGATTTTCTAAACTCAACTCCTTTGCATTTGTGCATTTATTTTATTTGCTTATTTGAATACTCTCTACTTTGGTTTATTTATTTGTCAGTGAAGTAATCAATCTCATCTATCTATTCATTTTAAATCAATTAATAGCTTCAACAAAAATTGATAATCAAAAGTTTTGCGAAAGGTTTTTACATACTCAATTCACCTCCCTCTTGAGTATTGAGGTCACTTGGTAATAAATTATGCTCCATATTTTTTTGAGAGGGGCTTACTAGATAACAAATATTAGCACATATGACATATATTAAGATATTGTAAATCTTTAAATTTATAGAAATGATATTAATGAATTATGAATTTTTTTCTTAAATTTTTCAATTATATATATACATAAATCAAGTTCTTTAATTTACTTTGATATATATATATATATACTGTGTCTGTATTTTACAATTTTTTGAATTTAGTGTATCTCCGTATTTGTATCCGTGTCCATGTCAGTGCTTCATCGGTTAAGACTCACATACCCGATATGGTTGCTCTCCAAGAAACTAAATGCAGTGGTGATACTATTGACTAAAACAATAAGGAAGTTAGGGTTCAAATTCTCACTCAAAGTGGAGGCCATAGGTTTCTCATAAGGCATTTGGCTTCTTTGGAATGGTGACCTTCTCATATCTCTGTCATATCTTAACACACTCAGTTTCTGCATGTTAAAGTAGAAAGTCCAAATTCTGATTCTTGGTTTCTCACAGTGGTTTAAGCTAGTCCTAGAGAAGGGGAAAGAAAAGAAGCTAGTCCCTGATACAAGATATAGCTACTGTATGATAAAGGAGTGGCTATTGATAAGAGACTTTAATAAAATAGTTGTAGCTTCAGGGGAAAAAAAAAAGAGGTGCCCCCGTCGATATTCGTAAATGCTAGAACTATGTATCGTGGATTAGCATGTGTAATTTAATTGATCCGGATGCTGTTGGTATCAAGTATACTTGGAGAGGTCCCAAAGTGGGAAGGTTTAGAAAAAGTTTTCAAAAGATTGGATCAAGCCATCAATAATATGTCTTGCAGACTAACTTGTCATGAAGTTGTTGTTTCCATTCTTCCTCGAATTTACTCATATCACCATCCACTAATTGTGCATATGAAAGGTAAATCATCCCTTCTCGCAAGTCAGCCATTCAGATTTGAAGCAGCTTGATGTCTACACAGTGATTTCAAGAACTTTGTTTCCAATAATTGGATGCCCAAATGGTTTTTCAAAGCAACCACTGACCTTCTCACCTCCAAACTACTTACTTGGAATAAAGAGGTTTATGGTAACATATTCCATCAAAAGAAAAGACTCATAGCCTGCCTAGAAGGTATCCAAAAATACCTAACTATGACAGAAATTCCTCCATGGATAATCTGGAACTCAGACTCAGAAACCAACTAGAAGAAGTTTTTAAAAAAGAGTAGATTTTATGGGTATAGAAAGCTCGTACCAATTGGATAAATGATGGGGATTGCAATATGATGTTTTACCACATAAAAACTATAATCGTAGGAGGCAAAGGATCCTAAACCTTAGAAACAAATAGGGGGGAAGGGTGGATGATCCTACCTAATTGACAAACATTGCTCTAAACTTTATCAAAACCTATACGTAGAGGAAATCCCTCATGGACTCCATCTTTCTACTACCACTTCCTATCCTGAGGCACCTACCTACATGGCTACAAATATTGGTAGAGAACCAATACCTGAGGAAATTCGTAAAGCTATTTTTAATATTGGTCTTCTCAAAGCCCTTGGAGAGGACAGTTATCCTAGCCTTTTCTTTTAGGATAACTGGGATGTGGTTGGTGATTTAGTGGTTAATTTTATTTTCCAAGATTAAAAGAATCCAAAGATGGTGAAAGATATCAACAAAACTTTGCTATTGCTTATCCCCAAAGTTGAACAACCTGAACTTATTAACCAATTCAAACCAATTACCTTATGCAATGTCATCTACAACTACAAGTGTCTCACAAAGGTCATTGTTAACTAACTAAAGCCCTTCCTCAATAACAGAATTTCCCTTTTCAAGCAAGTTTTGTTCCAGGTAGAAATATTCATGATAATATCATTATTGCTAGAGAAATGGTTCACTCCATGAGGAAAGTCCAAGGCAAGAGAGGGTTCATGGCCATCAAAATTGACCTTGAGAAGGCATATGATAGGTTAAGCTGGCAATTTATCCAAAGTTGTCTTCATGAATTTGGGATCCCTGACAACTTATTTGCTCTTATTATGGAGTGTATCACGTCCACTTCTTTTAACTTATTGTGGAATGGAAGTAAGAATGAAGACTTCACTTTCACTCCCTCACATGGAATCGGCCAAAGATACCCGCTCTCATCGTATATATTCGTTATATGTATAGAAAAGCTCTCACATTTAATCATTGAACAATTCTCCACTGGCACTTGGAATCCCATGAAGGTAGGAATAAGTGGTCCTCAAATCTCCTACTTACTTTTTGCAAACGACTTACTCTTATTTGTCGAAGCTAGTGTTGAACATCTTGAGTGCATGCTGAATGTTCTCTCAATATTTGGAGAAGCCTCTAGTCAAAGAGTCAATAACTGAAAAACAAATATTTTATTCTCCAAAAACACGAGACAGAACATTAGAGATCAAATTGTTATCAAGAGTGGGTTTCAAGTGACCAATGTGCTGGGCAGATACTTAGGAGTGAATTTCTCCTATGGATATGCTTCTAAAGATGACTTCAAACACATATTGCAAGAGGTTCAATCCAAGCTCCAAGGTTGGAAATCTCAGTGCTTATTAATGGCGGGTAGAGTCACCTTGGCTCACATAGTTATTGGCACACTGGCCAATTTCAATATGCAACATGGAAGCATTCCAAGAAGTATATGCAATGAAATTGAAAAAGCTCAATGTAATTTCACCTAGGGAAGTACTACTTTCAAAAGAAAATACCACTTAATCAAATGGGATAACATTTGTCTACAAAAGGAATAGAGAGGCCTCAGATTTCGAAGAGTGGTCCTTCTCAATAAAGCTTTTTTGATGAAAATAGGTTGGGGCATCCTATCTAGGCCAAATGATCTCCATGATTGGCTTCACTCCAACCTGCATAGTGATTTTGGTCTTAATGATTCAGAAAAATGGATAGATGTTTTCATGGTTGCCATATGGTCATTATGGTCGGATTTCCCTCCCCCTAGGATTCCTAGTTGTCTGCTTGTTGATACTGTGGGGTCTCGTATGCCCCGTTGTGGTTGATAGGCAGTAGCTTTGTTTCTTCTTTGGGCTTTAGCCCTACTTTTTACCAACAAAAAAATGAAAATGAAAATTATCCAAAAGTAAAACAAAAGAAAAAGGGAAATTCCATATTACTGTAGAAAGTGTGGGCTGGACTTTCTAGTTTCTAATATATGCCACCCCATTCCCATGATCCCATCTCAAACTTCTTTCTTGGGTCAACATCCCATGTCTAAGTATACATTTTGTTTCAAGGTTTCAAAAAGGGCCATTTAGACTTATCGAAAAAAGGCCCATTCAGAAAAAAAATATCAAATTATTATTGTTATTATTATTTTGCGTAAAAATTCAGTATCTGAAAATCGCATTGGGCCTTGACTAATTCGAAGTTGAATCGGATCAGACCACAAATGTGTAAAGTCTCCCAACAAGAAAATATTGGCTAATCTTTTGAAAACAAAATCGATATTTTAAAAATATTTTAAGAATTAAATTAGTGATTTACTCCTAAAGAAAATAAGAGCCACAATATGTGATGTTGAAGGAAAATCTTGGCAAGCTTTTTTTCTCAACAAAAACAAAACTAATTAATATCATTTTCTGTATATATTGTCCTAACACTTTGTCTCAGCAATTGTTCCTCGTGTTAAATGAATTTTAGACAGTTGATGAATGAAACAAAAGCAATTAGTAATGTGTTAATTATAACCTAGAAAGTTGGATGGCTTCTCTAAGTCCTTCCACAATCCATATCCAGCTAGCACATTGAAACTCAAGCATTTTATAACATCATTCAAGAAAAAGAGAGGGTCATAGCACTTAGATGTTTGCTTGTTTGGTTCTAAATCAATGGTTGGTTTGTCCTACCGGTCTTTTTATTTATTTATTTTGGTTGATTTTTAATATCGGGATGGTATGAAAACTTAAAAGAACAGCTCACCCACACAAAAGTATGTTTACGCTCACCAATCGAAGGTACAAAACCAAAGAGATATAGATGTGAGTAACCCACCACTTTAAAGATACAGATTCACTCACCACTTTAGAGATACAAGATTAAGGGATAAAAGTTCACCACTCACAATAGAGATACAGAACTTTGAAGATGCCAAAAGGCCAACTCAAAGATTTTGATTCAAATTCACCAAGATATCCAAATACATGATCAGAAACATTATTTTATACTTGGAACAACCCTCCAAGTCTAGCGAATAACCAAAATGACAAAATTGAGATCAAAATAAATGACTTGGACTGAAAACAAGACAAATGTTAACTAGCACATGTTTTTTACCTCTTAAAAACACAGACACATAGGAACTTTAACAATTAAAACAACTATAACTTCTTGCACAAAACACCAAATCAAGCATGGTTGGACTTTTTGAAAAGATGACGTTCTAAACTTCGAAACCACATAAAATAGGCTTATTTTCAAATGAAAAGAAGAGTTAGAAATTCAGGCTCAAAATTGGCCCATGGGCTGATAGTAAATATCCTCAAGAACTTCATTCATTTGTTTTGTCAACCCAACCTCAAGCAACCCAACATCCAAAAGACCATTAGAGGACACTCCTGTGTCGTGTTCCCCCAGTTGAAAAAGACTCGTCATCAAGTCATATGTACTATCATCACCACAGTAAGGAGCCAAGTCAGCCATGTTAAAAGTGTCTGAAATGTCTATATGTGTGGGAAGGTCAATCTTGTAAGCATTTTCATCAATCCTTTTCAGAACCTTAAAAGGACCATTAGCCCTAGGTTTGAGCTTAGCAAACTTACCCTGTGGAAACATTCCCTTGTCGAGTTGCACCCAAACCAGATCACCTTCCTTGAACTCTGCATACTTACGAGTTTTATTAGCTTAAGCTTAATACTTCTGATTTTTCCTTTCAATCTTGTCACAAAATTGTTCATGCAACTTCTTAAGTTATTTCACCCTTTCTTCAGCATCACCACTAAAATTCTGATTTATTGGAAGTGGAATTAAGTCTAATGGACTTAATGGATTCTGACCATACACAATTTGAAAAGGACTCCAACCAGTACTTTGGCTAGTAGAACGGCTATAAGCAAATTCAGCTTGTGGCATGAAAAGATCCCAATCTCGAATATTCTTCTTTACCAAACTTCTTAAAAGATCTTCCAAACTTCGATTGACAACTTCAATTTACCCATCAGTTTATGGATGACATGTAGTACTGAATTGAAGATGAGTTCCAAGCTTCCTCCAAAGTGTACGCCAAAAATGACTTATGAACTTGGAATCTCAATTTGAAATTATTTATTTTCAGAATGTCATGAAGTCTAACAATCTCCTTGAAGTATAAATCAGCAACATTAGTAGCATCAAGGGTTTTACTACGTGGAACAAAATGTGCCATCTTTGAGAAACGATCAACCACTACGATAACTAAATCTTTGTTCCTTAAGCTTCTAGGCAAGCCAAGCACAAAATCCATGTTGACATCTTCCCAAGGAGCTTTAGCTACTGGAAGTGAAGTGTATAAACCCGAATTATGACTATGAGATTTAGCAATATGACATGTCTGGCAACGTTGTATGAACCTTGAAATATCTCTCTCTATCTTCGGCCAAAAGAAATTAACCTGAATAACAGCAAGTGTTTTGTCTCTCCATAAGTGTCCACCAAGTCCATCGTTGTGAGCTTCAAATATAATGGCTTCTCTCAAAGAACCTTGAGGAATACACAAACGGTTTCCTTTGAAAAGATAACCATCCGACACAAAAAAAAAAGCTTAGAAATACCACTTTCGCATTCATCCCATATCTTACTGAAGTCACCATCATGCTTGTAGAGATCTTTCAACACTCCAAAACCTATCACTTCCACTTGCATATTAGTCAATAATAAATGCCTTCGGCTCATAGCATCTGCAATAACATTTTGAACTCCAGATTTGTGCTTAAGATAGAAACTGAAAGTTTGTAGAAATTCAACTCAAGGTGCATGTCTTCGACTAAGTTTTTGCTGGCTATTAAGAAACTTCAACGCCTTATGATCTTAAAATAACACAAATGGTTTTGGATGCAAGTATTGACACTAATAGTTCAAAGTACGAACAATGGTATAGAACTCCTTGTCAAAAACTGAATATTTCCTCCGTGAATCACTAAGCTTCTCGCCAAAGAAAGCAATAGGTTTGCTCTGTTGGCTAAGAACAACACCTATGCCAACATTAGACGCATCACACTCAACTTCAAAAACTTGACCAAAATCAGGTAAAGAAAGAATAGGAGCATTGGTCATCTTTTTCTTTATAAGTTCAAAACTCTTCTCTGCCTCGTCATTCCACTTGAAAGTACCCCCTTTCAAGCATTCAATGATTAGAGCAATAATAGTGCTGAAATTTTTTATGAAACGTCAGTAGAAAGATGCTAGGCCATGGAAACTCTGAATATCATGAAGAGTTTGAGGACACAGCCAGCTAAGAATAGCTTCAATCTTACTAAGATCCATCTTCATCCCTTCACTGGAAACAACAAAACCCAAGAAAACAAGGCTGCTAGTGAAGAATTCACATATCTTCTAGTTAGGTAGAACTTTTGACTTCTTAAGGTCTAAAATACCTCTCATAAATGACAAAGATGCTCCTCATTATCCTTGTTGTACACAAGAATACCATCAAAATACACAACTACAAATCTACCAATGAAAGGTTTAAACACATAATTCATCATTCACATGAATGTAGTAGGTGTATTCGATAAGCCATAATCATCCATTCAAAAAGGTCATCTCTCATTTTGAAGGTTGTTTTCCATTCGTCACCAATTCTCATTCTAATTTGATAGTAGCCGCTTCTAAGATCAATATTTGAAAATGTGGTAGCACTATGAAGCTAATCCAACAAATCATCTAGCTGAGGAATAGGAAATCGATAGCCAATAGTGATTTTGTTCACTACTCGATTGTCAATACACATCCTCCAAGAGCCATCCTTCTTTGGAACAAGAAGAGTAGGCACAACACATGAACTCTTTGTTTCCTTAACCAAACCCTTCAAAATCAACCCATCAACTTGCCTTTGTAATTCTGCATGTTCAATAGGACTCATTCGATAGGTTGCCTTATTAGGAATTGTAGCCCCCAGAATAAAATCAATACAATGTTGAATATCCCTCATCGGAGGAAGCCCGGGTGGTATATCTTCAGGAACCACATCATAAAACTCATCTAGCAAAGGTTGCACTTCAGGAAGAAATGCGTTAACTTCAGCACTTTCTTCGATAACAACAAGAGCGTAAGCCACATCCGCACTTTCAAGAAGCTTCTCCATTTCAGAGTAAGTAACAAGAAATGTTTTCTCCCTTTTAGAAGGTTTGGAAACAAGTCTAGGCTTAGAAGGACCCAAGATAATCTTCATATCATCTTTCACAAAAGAATAAGTATTTTAAAACCCATCATGTTGAACTTTCGTATCATATTGCCATAGACGACCAAGCAACAAATGACATGCATCCATTAAAATTACATCGCACCATACTTGATCAGTATACTTTTTCCCAATGGAAAATGAAACAAGACATCTGTTTATTACCTTCTGTTCATGCTTCTTTTTCAGTCACCTCAATTTATAGGGATGTGGGTGTGCTTTCCGTCTTGAGCTGCAACTTACTCACCATATCACTAGACACAACATTAGCACAAGCACCACTATCAATGATCATATCGTAAACTTTTCCATTTACACTACAACGGGTGAAAAATATGCTGCAACAAACCTAATCATCATTCTCATCTTGAACAATGCTCAAACTCCTCTAAATAATAAGTAACTCACCTTGATTAGCATAAGTCACTTCTTCTTCTTAATCTGAGTCATTCGACAAGTCATCGTTGCTAGCTATCTCTTCCTCCATAAGAACAACAATCTTACGATTTGGACAATCAGAAGCAATGTGTCCATAGCTTGACACTTAAACTTCTTTGCATTAGAATTTGAGGAACCAGCTGCTTTAGAAATAGCACCAACACTCGCCTTCTCTGGAGGCTTAAAATTGGAAGACTTTGTTGTTGTAGTGTTCTTAGAGAGCGAAGTACTTCCCCGATTTGAAGAGCTATCCTTAAATGTTGATTTCCATCTCGTCTTCTTAATCTTTTTTTGTTGTTTTTCCACATTCAAAGCTAGTTTTCTCACATCATTGAAAGTCCAATAAGGCTGCTACCGAACCACATTAGAAATTTCTTCTTTTAACCCTCCTAAATATCGAGCTATTGTTTGCTCTTCAGGTTCTGCAATGTCACACTTTAGCATGAGGAATTCAAATTCCATAGTATACTCTTCTAGGATCAGTCCACATTGCCTCAGATTATGAAACTTGAGGAAAGTCTCTTGCCGATAGTGTTCAGGCAAGATTCTCCTCTTAAGTTCCCTTTTCATCTTCTCCCATGTCTTGATCTTGGTTCTTCCTTCATGAGCCCTTTGCTTCTTCAAAATTTCCCACCATAATGAAGCATATTTTCTGAGTTTAAGAGCCACCAACTTCACTTTTATATCATTAGGATAATCTTTGAAATAAAAAATCCTTCAACAGTTTGGAGCCCATCGATGAAATCATCAAGTTGCATTTTCCCCTCAAATTCAGGAATGTCAACTTTTATTTCAGAATCTTGATAAGGCCTTCTATTCCTTCTCCTTTGATGCTGAGAAGAAGAATCATCACTATCATTATGGAAAGGATTAACATCCTTATCTTCAATACTAGAAGAACCATTTTCAGCATCATTCTCATCATCATCATCGTCTTGGTTCTCATATCAATTAAGACGTTCCTGTAGTTGCTAGATTTGTCTTCTCATTTCATCCATTTCAAGAGCATGGATGTCCCTCTCAAAATCGTGCACACGTCGTCCATGACTAGCCATGGTTGTCAATCCTAAGCTTTGATACCAACTTGATATTGGGATGGTATGAAAACTTAAAAGAACAACTCACCCACACAAAGGTATGTTTACGCTCACCACTCTAAGGTACAAAACCAAAGAAATACATATGTGAATAGCCCACCACTCTAAAGATATAGATTCACTCACCACTTTAGAGATACGGGATTAAGGGATAAAAATTCACCATTCACAATGGAGATACAGAACTTTGAAGATGCCAAAAGGCCAACTTAGAGACTTTGATTCAAATTCACCAAGATATCCAAATACATGGTCTAGAACATTATTTTATACTTGGAACAACCCTCCAAGTCTAGGGAATAACCAAAATGATAGAATTGAGACCAAAATAAATTACTTGGACTGAAAAAAGACAAATGTTAACTAGCACATGTTTTTTACCTCTTAAAAACATAAACAGACACATAAGAACTTTAAAAATTAAAACAATTATAACTTCTTGCACAAAACACCAAAACATGCATGGTTGGACTTTATGAAAAGATAGTGTTCTGAACTTCAAAACCACATAAGATAGGCTTATTTTCAAATGAAAGATGAGTTGGAAATTCAGGCTCAAAATTGGCCTATGGGTTGACAATAAACATCCTCAAGAACTTCTTTCATGTGTATTGTCAACCTAACCTCAAGTAGCCCAACATCCAAAAGACCACTAGAGGATACTCATGTGTCAATTTTGCACTTCTTCATAAGAAGAATATATAGAATGTGATCGGATAGATCATTCAAAAATAGAAAATGACATTTTTTGTATTTTATTACTATTATTGCTAATGATTCTCGATTCTGGCGTTGGTCACTTGGTTGATTATTATTGTCGCATGTAGGGATGTCAACAGGGCGGGGTCGGGGCAGAGTAGTGCTTCTCTCGCCCTCGGCTCCTTACCTGTCACAAGTATCCATTTGTAATCCTTACAGGTAGGCAAGGGTGTTCACAAGTATCCGCAGGTAATTAATAATTTAAAATAGAATATTAAAACTTATCAAAAAATAAAATAAAATAAACTTTAACACCACATGCCACAACTTTGTTTAACAATAAAAATTCTTACAAAAAAAAAAAAATATTATAAATAACAAACTAAATTCAATTATATTTTATAATAATCAATCTACATAAATAACTATTACATAAATATTATATATTTTTTCAACAAGTTTTATCATTATGGCTCATTCAATAAAAAAAATTTCATTTTAAAATTATCTCATCTCAATGTAAAAAAGAAAAAAAAATCATAATATATGATATATATTAAATGAAAAAGTATACTTCACCGGTTTGCAAGTACTTACCTTAGGTAATATAATCCTGCTCCTGCCCCATTTATTAAACGGGTATCCATCTCCCGCCCCATCACCATCATGGGTAATCCCTAAGGATCCCATGGACATGGGTAAGCATGCTACTTCTTATTTGAAAAAATAGAGTTTAATTTTAATGTATTGTTAATGTAATTTTTTTTATACTATCAACTAATTATATATCACCATATGTTTAACTTTTGAGGTAGTTGTTACGAGAGACAAACATTTTTAATGATATAGTAATATATGATTAGTTGATAGTGTAAAAAAATTTCAGTTTAATTTTGATATATTATTAGTGTAAAGTTTTTTACACCATCAATCAATCACATATCTTCACATGTGTGATTTTTTAGGTAGTTATTGTAAAAGTTAAATATTTTTTATGATATAAAAATATATAATTGAATGATAATGTAAATTTTTTTTTTACATTATTAGTACATCAAAATTAAATTTAAAATTTTTTACATTATCAATATATCACCATTAAATCCAAAAAGATATATGTATTATAATTATAAATGTAGAAGTGTTCGTTTCGCCGGTTTTGTTTACGTGTCATTATATAGGTTTTTTTTTTTTGCCGAAATCATTATGTAGGATACTTGAACTTGAGAATATTGGACAATTTTTAAGATCTCTATATATTTACTATAACAATTTAAAATCATTTAGATCTTAGAGTTTTCACACTACATGTTCTTGTGTTCCAATACTATGTTAGAAAACTAACATAAGCACGGGACGCTTATCGATTGGAATACCCATTCACAAATTCATGACTCATGAATTCTGCATCTTCAAATTAGATGAAAGAGGGTCACTTCAATAATTTAATTTAAGAATCACTTCGATTGCGCTTTTCTAAAATGAACGCCGCCATTCTAATGGTCCAAGTTACTATGGCTTGGTAAGTGGGTTCGGATTAGGGCCGTTTAAAATTGAAGTAATTCGATCAAAACCAAAATTATCGATCAAAAAATTAAAAATTGAATAAATCAAAAAACAGAAAAAATTAATTGGATTAAATCAAATTTTGGTTTTAATTTTAAAAATTGATTTTATTCTAATTCAAACCAAAAATGCTTATATATATATATATATAATATTTTCCTTTAAAAATTACTATATTACACATATATTCTTTGGAACTTTACCAATATATCTCAAGTTAAACTGAATTATCATTATAGTTTTATAATTTATTTAGGAAATTTACTATTATACTCAAAACCAATCCTAAGTCCCTCTTTAGTTTTATAGTTTGGACATTGGATTTGAACATGTATTATAAGATTGGCAATTAATTTGGACTTATTTTTAAAATTTTAAATTTATTTTTTAGTATATTTTGTTGAATTAGTTTACATTTGTAGTCATTGTAATTTGATAAAATTAGATTTGTGTTTTTAAAAGAATAAACTCTGTCTATATTGAGTCTTGTTGTAAATTCCTACATAGTCGGTCTCAAACCCAAATAAAATAGAAGAGTTGTGTTAGACAGTCGACAGTTAACGTAAAACGTGCTGAATCTCTATGACATGGACAAACGATATGAGTTGTGTTAATGTTAGGTCGTTGCCCTTAAGCAATGCGTTGTATGACTCGAGTACAGTGTCAAATGAGCAAGAACTGCTATATCGCCGCCTAGGTGTAGTGAAAAATAAGCAAGGGTTCCCACATTTTCGTGAACGAGTGTAGGTAAATAAGTTAGTTCACAAGAGTACGATGTATTTTGGAACTTGGAATATAAGCACACTTATAGGTAAATCAATGAAAATAGTTGACACCATGATTAGGAGAGAGATAAATTTTATATGCCTACAAGAAACTAAGTGAGTTGGAGAAAAGGCAAAGGAACTCGACATTTCTAGTTTTAAGCTTTGGTAGACCAACAAGGTAAAATCTAAAAATAGGGTAGACATAATAGTAGATAAGAATTAGAAGAATAATGTTGTGGATGTGAGAAGGCTCAGAGATAGATTATACATTTGAAGTTTGTTGTGGAATAGGAAACTTGTAATGTTATCAGTGCACACACACCTCAAGTAGGTTTAGACGAGCACTACAAGATAAAATTTTGAGACAGGATTTAGAAAGTTTACTTCAGGGAATACTATCAGGAGAGAAAATTTTTCTAGGAGGAGACCTAAATGGTCATGTGGGGAGCAAATCTAGGGGGTATAAGGGTTTGTATGGGGGTAAGGTATAGGAGTAGGTAATGCAGAGGGCAAAGCAATTCTAGATTTTTTAGCAACTTTTGATTTTACAATAGCTAACACTTATTTTAGGAAGCGGGAAGAGCTTCTTATCACATATAGAAGCGGGGGTTATTGATCTCAAATTGACTTTTTTCTAATAAAAAAAATGATAGAAAGCTTTTGCATGAATTGCAAAGTCATCATTAGAGAGAGTTTGACTACCCAATACAGGGTTTTGGTTATGGATGTACTGGTTAAGATGAGAGTAAGGAGAAATTGTCGAGACAGAGTCCCAAGGATCAAATGGTGGCAACTGAAGGGAGGAAAATAAATGCTCTTTTAGAGGAGGATTATGGAGGAATATATTTGGGAGGTACAATGTAGTGAGATTTGGACAAGATGGTAAAATTGAGTGAGAGAATAATGAATAATAATACTGGGGAAGAAGCTTTGAGACCTAAGGATAAAGAATTTGGGATAAAGGAAATGGCACAAGATAAGGTTAAGATTAAAAGAAATGTTATAAAGCTTGAAGTTTGTAAAAATGATAAAAAAGCATCTAAAAAAGACTAAGAAACTCGAGGTGTTAGAAAAAGATAAAGTGTTCAACGAGTTATATCAATCTTTGGGCACCAAAGATGGAGAAAAGAATATCTACAAGTGTGTTGAAACACCTTGAAAAACATGATAGACTTGTTTAAGATTATGAAGGTAGCTTAATATCTGTTTATCATGATAAGGTTAAGGACATTTAGTCACTTTAAACAAAAGGAATGTTGAAATATAAGCTTGGAAGTTTACTTAGTGAGTGAAAAAAATGTGGAAGTTTGTGTCTAGGTCAAATGTGAACTATATTACTTCTTAAAAAATTAATTGGAGTTAGTTTGACATTTTTAAGTATATTGGTTGTATGTTTTAATGTCGAATTGACTCTCAGTTGATATAGAAAAATAAAGAAATGGTGAAACAGAATTTTTAATGAATCTTAATATTTATTTTGAATATGTTAGAAGCTAGAAATCTTGATTTGGTGAAATCTAGGTGTTCTCAGTAGATCGAGGTTTTAGTACTTATCCTATAAGTGACAACGTGAGACTTTGCTACACTTATATCTCAAGTTGAGAGTTAGAAGCAAAAAGAGAAAACGTGAAGAAAAGAAAGAATAAGGAGAAAGAAGAAGGATCAAGAGACAAGCAAGGATTAGAGAGCTTAGATCTTCCATGGCCTATCCTTGGCTTCATCTTCAAAGTAGGTAGGGAAAAACTTTATAAGAAGTTTGTATTCATTTTCTTGAGGGGCTTGATCAAGTTTTGAAATGATTCATTAAGGATGAAGAAGTAAAGATTTGTGGATGTGTTAGGATGAATTTTTCATCACTTGGGTGCCTTGATTCCCTTTTAGGTCATATTTGGGGTTTAGGTTAAATGTGGATTTTGATTCACAAATATGATTGAAGAAATTAAAGTGGTTTAAGATTTTCACATGTTATTTTTGGTAAGAAACCAAATGGATTTGAGTTTTAAGGGTGTGGAGCACCTTTGTTCTTCAATGGAACAGTAACTCCATCTACAAAATTCTACCAAATTTGTTCTGGGCAACGTTAGGCGCCTTGAGGTAGAGGACTCAATAGCCAGGAGGAATTTAAACACTTTTAGCGCCTAAACATACCCATAGAGCGCCTCGAAGAAAAATAAAATATTTATATCGAGAAAATGAAGGGGCTCACTTATGTGATGCTTTCTTTTATGCTTCTTAATGAATAAAGAGATAAGTTTAATGAAGATGAATGTGTTGATTAAATGGAAAAGTGATAATTATGTGGATAAAGGCAATATATACCTAAATTGTATTATGGTATTTGGTAAATGAGTTTTGCCTAGGAGTTGAAAGGTCATATAGTTAGATCACAAAGTTGTTAAGGTACTTTTAAGTATTTGATAATGAGTTTTGAAATGAAAATTTCAAATGAATGGAGGAAAAGCATTTTAATATCCCTTTATGTGTTTGTTATTTATATCCTCTTTAATAAGATGTTGAGATATACATCGTTAAAGTGTGCAATATTATAGAGTAATATCCTCTTTGGATTAAACTGTAGAATAGTGAGGTGATAATGAGGTTTGTATGATAAGTCATACCATGAATTTACAAGTTATTGGAGAAAGAGTAATTGAACGGAAATTAAGACAAGATTACTCATATTTAGTTGAGAATCAATTTGGCTCATGAATTCTTAAATTTTATACCACATTAGAATAAGGTCAACCATGGAAGCAATCTATCTTCAAATGTATGGACAAATATTGATGGAGAGGTATCGGAGGAAGCAATATATGTGAAAAAAGGCCTACATATGAAGTTTTCATTGATATTTTGGAAAAGCCTATATATTATAATATATCTTAGTTTGTTTTGAGTTATGAGATGGTTGTGATGTATATATATAACTTTTAAGGTACGAGAGTGGTCTAAGACTCGGAGAAGAAAGGAGTTTGTATCGCTTATATTCAAACAATCCAAGATATGTATGATAGGGCTAAAACTAGTGTGAGAACACAATGTGGGGTCACAGAAGATTTTCCTATAATTATATTACTGCACCAAGGGTCAACTTTGAGTCCTTATCTTTTTACTTTAGTCTTGGATGTGCTTACTGCACATATCCAAGAACCAATGCCACAATGTATGCTTTTTACAGATGATATAGTCTTAGTTGGAGAGTCGAGAGATGAACCAAATAGGAAGCTAGAGCTATAAATACGAGTTTTAGAAGAACATGACTTCCGTCTAAGCACGAGTAAGATGGAGTATATGGAATGTAAGTTCAGTAAGAAGCGTGCTAATACTAGCTTAGTGGTGAAAATTGGAGACTATACCGTACCACAAGTTACACGGTTTAAGTATCTTGGATCTATTATATAAAATGACAGAGAGATAGAGGGAGATGTAAACCATAGGATTCGGTAAGAAAGATGGATGAAATGGTGAAAAAGAGAGTGCACAAGTTTTAGGAGTTATTTGTGATAGAAAAGTGTCTCTCAAGTTTAAGAGTAAATTTTACTACACAGCTAAAAGACTTGCAATGTTGTATGGTACTGAATGTTGGGCGGTAAAAAGCCAGTAAAAGCATAAGATCAATGTTGCTGAGATGAGGATGTTGCACTAGATGTGTAGCCATACAAGACAAGATAGGATTAGGAATGAATGCATTAGAAAGGAAGTAGGAGTAGCACATATTGTGAAAAAGATGAGAGAATCTCACCTTAGGTGATTTAGATATGTAAGGAAAAGACCCTTAGAAGCCTCTGTAAGAAGAATAGATCATGTAGAGGATTGCCTAACAGTTAGAGGTAGAAGGAGACCAAGAAAGATTATAAGTAAAACGATTAAAAAATATATAGATTTGTATAGCATTTTCTAAAAACTTGATTTATGATAGGATACAATATTATTGTTTAATCCATGTAGTCAACTCCGCCTGGTAAAAAAAGACTTAGTTGTTATTGTTGTTATTATTGTTATTGTTGTTGTATTTAAAAGAATAACACAAAACCAAAACATTGTTAGATTGAATTGGTTTTACATTTTGAAGCAAATAGTTCAAATGATACTATGAGAAAACTGATTAAATTAGATCAATTAATTTTTTTCTTATTCAATCCAATTCGTGAACACTCTTAAATCGACACAAAGGTAAAAGCTTTGCTAATGCAACAAGCTACTTTATATAATGAAGGCACATAAGTCGAATAGTACGGTTTTATGTAAATACTATCATTTTCTAACGAGTAGCCTTGTAAAAAGCTATCTTTGCATACTAAGAGAAGAAAGATTGCAATAAGTTTAACTTTATATAATGACGGCACATAAAAGTCTGTTTGGTAAAAAGATTAAATCTTAAAAAACTTTTTTTATGTTTCACTATTTTGTAAATTATTTGATTTAGTACGATTATTCACAACTTTTTCCTTAATAACAATGTCCTTCTTCACCAAAAACATTAATGTCACTTTCTACCGTAATAACACCTTCACCTTCCTCAACCAAAGCTCATCAATGTTTAATCTTCCTTCATCTTTCATACATTCCACCAAACACTACCGAAGGCGCGCGTAGGAATAGTTTCTGCTTCCCTTTGTCTATGCTCCGTCTGGGGTTGGTCATTGTGCTATTGTCGTTGCTACCAATCTTTGCATGGATCGACTTCATTTTCTTTCTTAGTTTTTTAAATTTTTTTAGAAATGCTAGCAGGTTCGTTTATAAAATCCATGCTCGGATCTGTGATTTGCCTTGTTCTATTTTTTCCCTTAGTTTTTTTTCCTTATTTTTCAGGGTGTAACATCTTTTAATAATGCCATTTAGGTGTAACTATACGCCCTCACTTGCAAAAACCAATTGAGAAGAATGCTTGATGAAAAAGTAGGGGACCTGCCTTCCACATGTATCAGGAAATTAGCATCAATCATCCACGCACATGCGTGAACTCTTCGCGCACATGCGTAAGTTTTTTTCCGACCCAAAACACTATATCTCGTGCATATGCGTGATTCTTCCTGTTCCAATTATTTTGCACAGAGGCTGTCACGCACATGCATTGATGCCTACTTTCAATTCTTCTCTTCCAAAGTTATTGTTGTCATTTTGTAATAAATAGATAAAATTTTGATGACACTATGTTTGAATGACAAAGAATGAAAAAAAAAGGGAAAGGAATGAAGAGTAAGAAAATAATATTCCTTGTCTAAACGTTGAATAATAGATAGAAAAAAAATGAATTTAAGATAAATTATTCTCTCTCTTCTTAAATACTAAATTTTTATTCTCCAAAAATTGAAATAGAATGAAAAAATAAACTTATAAGCTTAAAAATAAAATTTTAAATTTTATTTTGTTCTTTTATAATATAACTCTAAACAATATAATTAAATTCTATTCCGTTCATTATTAATCTTTTAAATGAGAAGAAATGTAACTTTATTCTGTTACTTTTCTTTCCTTTCTAACCACTCCCTACTCATTTTGTTTTATTCCATTAATTAAAAAACATTCAACTATAGTAATAGTTCAAGAGTATGAAATAATAGTTTTCTAGTTGTCTTCTGTGCAAATTAATAAAATTCCCACGAATGGAAAAGTTGGATTTATTGTCAACTTAAAACGTTAGTTTTGGGCTTCTAGCATTCGCTACACGAATTTGTATCTTTTCGACCAAATAAAATATATGCGCATGAAATGTCATGGTACCATGTATAGAAAATTTGATTTTCTAGGCCTCATATAACTTCATTACAAATATAAACAATGCTAACTTTGGACATCTCTGCGACCTACAGCTTTGATTTCATTGGTTAGGTTCCACATTCATTCTTGGAGAATATATCTTGGATTTAAGGAATCATATAACGTGGCAATCCCTTGTTGCATATTTGGCTGTGCTCATCAACAATTCTTCACTGCATTCCCCAAATTGCAAGGACGTTGAACCCTTCAATGCTAGGTAGATGAATACTTAAGATGAATTAATTGATCCATGTCATAATAAGATAAAATTCATAAAGAATTGTGTACCCGCTCATATATTACCTACAATATAGCCTGGCATAGAGAAACCATTGACTCTGATAGAAAGATTCTGCAAAAACAGCAATCCTTTGGAGGGGTTTGATGGATTAGCCAGCTTTCTGAATTACATCATTTGCAGCTGAAACTTCACTAATATCAGATGATTTAGAAAACATCATTCGATACATAGGGGCCCCACGCTCTAAAACATGTTTTTCCCAATCTGACCTAACTCCAAATGGGTTTTCCTCAAGCCACCCACTTTGTCCATTGCATTGGCCATGCACCAAATCAAGCTTACCCTTGCCATATTTCAAAAATTGTTCTTTCATTCTTATTGCTACAGCTTCTACATCAGATTGCAGAAAAACCTGGTCGATGTCAATAATATAAATAAGCCTCGAATTAATAAACTCAACTAATCAAAGAATAAGTAAGTCACTGCTCCGTACCACAAAATGTCACCAAATAGGGAATGCACAATAAATATAATACTGAAAACAAATAGTTTCCTGTAATTTAAGGTCCATTGCTCTCCACTCTGATGTGACAAGCAATGATGTTTTATAAGATTAAGGGCAAAGACCTGACCATAAAGTGCACATTGATCAAGGATTTACAAGTAGAACTCCTCCAAAGTATAATTACCTTCCCATCAGATGCTAGAAGATCCACCACTGCTTCAATTAAAGATCTCTGCAGCATTCTCCATCTATGCTTAGGTTTATTGAAATCAGGGTTTGGACACTAAAGGGAAAAAAACAAAGCCAAAATTAAGATTAAGGCTAGTAGCTGATAGAGAAAGGAAAATAATTACAGAAAAAAAGATGTGATTACTCATTACATTAAACTCAAACTGGCTCATTTACCACAAGGAATAAGTGAGGTTGAGAATACTACAGCTATGTCCTTCCAGTAAAATTTTTCAGAGTTTGTTATTGTGAAATCTAATAATGAACAAACAGTCAATTCAGATTTGCTTTTCTAAGAGTTACATGGATGACCAAGTATGTTATTCTTCGGATATGTTATTAGATCTAAATCTTTTTTAAGAAAATTGTGAAATCTAATAATGAACAAACAGTCAATTCTATGAGAAAATATTAAGAGGAAAAAAAAACCAGGCCATAAATACTCTGAAGCACTCCTCTATGAGAAAATATTAAGAGGAAAAAAAAAACCAGGCCATAAATATTTGTTTCCATAATTTGGCTCTAGCAATATTATTAGTAGAATGATTATAAGTACGAATGTTCTCCTTTTTACTGGATCTCTCTCACCAAACAATGGATTTATGTCTGAAGTAGACTATGAAGATTGTATAAGTTATGCACCATATTTGTTTCACAGTCATGACCCTAGAAAACACAAGACATCTCATTCCAATATACATGGAGTAATCAAAGCTTCCATGAATGGCAGCCATGACAAACACAGGCTGTGGTTGTCATGACAAAAAGATGGGTACTTGGGTAGCAAGCATTAAGGGTTAGGTGGTGATCAGAAAATTGTAGGTGACGGCAGCAGCAGCAGCGTTGGTATGGTAATAAGCTAGTTGTGCCCAGGGAATTGCTTTATTGTTGATGGTAATGCCATGGGTATAAATTACTATAAAAATGAATGACACCAGAAAAGGTGATGTCACTAATAGCATGACTAATATGTAGCAAGAAAAATGCTAGCAATACACTCTTTTAAACACTCCTTTCAACACTTGCTTTATTATTGATCCAAAAGCAAGTGTTGCAATCATTCCTCCCATAATAATCATTTCAAGTGTATGAGGTGGACCAATAGTAAAGCAAGTGTTGAAATGATTGTCCAAAAGAATGTGTTGCTTGCATTCCTCTATGTTGCAATACATTCATCGGTGCAATGATGACAGTGACATCAATGGAGGTGTATACAAGGCAGCATTGATAGTGCAGGAAGGGCCCACAAGAGGTTTAAGAACAGGAAGCAAGGGTGTACTTGTGGTAACAGATGGTTTCTTGATATTGGTATCTTTTTTATTTTATTTTACTGACATGGCGAATGATGTGGGATAAGTTGGTCACGGCCATAATTCTTGTATTTTTATTAAAGACGTGCCATAGGGAAAAACTAAAGTAGAAACGAATTTTTTATACAGCTGCATTGGCAAATGATGCTTCCCATCCAAATGGCAGTTCTCAGTAATTGATTGATATAATTTTAATGTCACTCCCAAGTCTCAATAATGGTGTCAATGCCTTCTTTATATTTGAGGTTTTGACAAGTCAGAAATACACAAAGAAAGATAAAGGGCAAGCAAATGAGTAATGAGTCAAACCAAAGCATAATAAATATGCAAATTCAGTATAAGAATATAATCTTGAAGTAATAATTTTCTTTTGGGCTGGCCCTTAGGGGCAGGGGAGGAAGCATTTTCTGCTTCAGCAATCATCCATTCTGAATTCTAGAATACACCATCAATCACATCATAATGCCTAAGGACATGACCAGGAAGGCTCTAAAGCTTATGCCTATGTTCTACAGTTCAGTATACCAAGCACATCAGTGATGACTTTAAATGTTAAAAGAAATGGATGTTAGAATTCAAAATGTAATGAAATTTAAGCTTGACCTGTATTGAGACGAGAACTAAATCTCCTGGGTAAGTAGAAACGATGGAACGGAAAGTTGATGTTGCATTAGTAGCAACAAAGTACCTAAAACGGAGAAACCAGTAAAGCATAGCTTACAAAGTTAAACGAAATAATAAATTCCAACTATGAAGGAAGTCAAAAATTATTTCATGTATGATTGTAACTGAATGCATCCTTAAAATAAGTCCAGAATGTGCTCCATTTTATCAAACCCAACCAAAAACAAACAGATGCCCCATCTATTTGTGCTACGTAAGCAACAGTCTTACCCATTCTTTAGGCCAAATTGATCAATAGAATCCAGACAACGCCAAACAAGCTGAAAAAAGATGTTACTAGTGAGAAAAATAAAGAAGCATAGTATATAGCAAAAAAGGCAGGGTACAAGGGAAGGGATATAGCAAGTGTCCAACCTTTTCATTAATCTCTAAACCAAGGAAGTTTAAATCTTGCCTCCTTCTAGCCATTTCCAGAAGAAAAAGCCCATTACCTGTCATTTAGAGCTCTTATCTCAAAAAGAACCAATAACATAAGTTTTATTTATTTTGCTCTCTCCAAGTCCTCCTCTCCCTTTTCATGCTAGAAAGCCATACCATTATGTAATGACAATAAGTTCACATCAGCTGCTCATATATTTTCTAGTGCTCAAGAACTTACAGGCCACATGTTTCTAGTTGATCAATTTTACTAGATTTGCACTAATTAAACATTATATATAAAAAAGAAGAAATACCACTTCCTATATCAATAACCAGAGGTTGAGTCGGGTCAGAATAAACATCATTCCAGTGGATTTCAAATGGATATGCCTGCAAAACGTAATTACTATAAGCAGCAATAATATCATTGATGCAGAATGTTTTAGCGCTTTGAGTCATCAGCATGGTTAAATGAAATGCTTACATCAGCTGTTTACCAAAAATAAAACCAAATGCTTATAGTACTTTTCACGGCATTAATTCTCTTTTTTCATTAAAAGTATGGGTTGTCATCTATGAACTATGATCTCCAAATGAAAGAAGATCTCAGCTCTTCCAAGTGAAAAAGGTTCCAGTAGGTTCGTTCATCGGCCTTAATAAATATATATAGCCTGCACAAGTACTTGATTTGATGTTATTTTAGAAAATTGAGAGTCAACTTAATTAGCCTTGATCCGGGTACTATTTTAATTATTCCATTACTTTTATGCATCAATATCACTATTGTCTTCGTATGCCTAAATGTTAATTACATTTGTGTACAAGAAGAATTGTTATATAGTATATATATTACTTCAACATACCATGGAAAATGATTATGTTTTTTTTACCGCTTCGCTCATCACTTAATATGCATGTAAAATAATTTTGTGCACCAAATGTTTCTAATTAGAAATTTGTTCATTAAACAACAAAAAATATATTTGCTTTTAAGGAACACCATTTACATATTTTGGTTTGATCCAACTTAGCATCTAAAATAATGGAATTAATCACCATGTTATTTATTAGAAAAAACTCGCATCAGGTGATGAATATCTCAAGAATGTAAATCATCTCCCAAAATTCTAGTGGCAAAAGCCATAAAATTCAAGCATAAGTGGCACACAAGACAGTTTATGCAAAATAAGTTTTTTTGAGAAGATACTGCATTATTCTCCTGAAATATGGACTAAAAGAGTGATATAAATAAAAAAGAGGTATTAAAACATACTCTGTCTACAGCCAAAACACCAGGTAGCTTTCTTCCTTTGAGAAATTCCCATACAACTGAAGCATTCTCAACCATACTTATAAAGGACAACGAACTTTTGTCCTGCGTCACTAGTTGGCATGCCATAGTCCCAACAACAGTTATTTCACAGTTGCTTTGGCTTAGTTGATCAAGAATTTTTGCCAATTTAGATGCCCCGTTTGTGTATTTACTTGAATCAACAAATTTCACTGGACCAATCCATATGATTTTCTGTAATGGATTCCAAGAAAAATGTTAGGTGGTGCCTCGTGACATTTTAGTATGGAATATAGATGGATAATCCATTATCTTAAAATGAAAATATCACTATTTAATGGCAATATCTCTATCATAGTATAGCCATTGCAATATATCAAATACATGCACAAATTTGAACTAAAATTAGAAGATAAACATCAGGCACGAAATGCCCATCTTAACAGATTCCCTATCCTAAGAAGTAAGAACACAAATGATAAATCAACCCAAATGTTGATAGTCATCTAAAGATATTTTAATACATATTAAGAAATTAAACCAACAGTAGCTTATGCTTAAATTCAAGGTAAAAATAAATTGCTACAGTACCTTACAATTTGTAAGAAAGGAACCTATTTCATCCAATGATAAAGGTCCAAGGTCAACAGGCGCCCAACCTAGATCAAAATCAAATTTCGATCACTTTTATTTACTGAATTAAATAATGTCTGATTTGATATCTAAATATCACACACCCGTTATCATTTTGAATAAAAAAGCTTACCATCCAAAATTCCATGAGAAGGAAATACTTGCAATTGCTTTCGATCATGTTTATTCCTGCACCAAAAATCTTTTGGATACAGAATCTGTACATTTCTATCTCGAGCAAGTCTCACTATATCTAGAGCTTCTTTAAACGCCTTATGGTCCACCAAATTAAGAGGAACCGATACTCCTAATGCATGCATTACTTGAAATGACATCATTCCAACAAAGACAAACCCCTGGCATCTGGAAGCTAAAAAATGAAATGAAGCTGCTTTATCATAGAGATTACCCCCTCCAATCTGGATTGCATGAGAAACAAACAGCGAATAAATTTGTCAATAAAAGAACTTGAAGCATTCTTAAATGGAAGAGTTATTTCCCATAACTAATGCTATAGTAGCATCTGAGACATACAATTGCAACATATGGTTTCCTGCTGGCTTCTGCAACATTCTTCAGTAGACAAAGCCTCTCCTCAAAGTGAAAACCAGCTAGAGAGGCATCGCAGAAACGCGTAACACCAACAGTTGATGCTAGAACTTTATGAGAGTTGGAGAAGGAGTCATTGACAAAGATATCAACTCCTGATGATAATACTCTAGCAAACTCCATACAATTGGCAACTTCCTCTTTAAAATTAGAAAGATTCTCAAGAAGATGGATATTCTCTTCCTTGATGCCTTTCATCTTTGATAGCTTGTTACAAGAAATGCCTTGCAGTGGAACAACTTGTATTTGAAGAATTGCTGATAAGAAATCTGTAGTATAGAGATCATCAATTATCTAATATGGATGCTCCCTTATATAAAAGAAACCATTTGTTAATTTCATTGCCTGAATTGATCAAAGCTTCACACTTCAATCTTATTAAATAATTTTCTTATGTCTTTCCTCCCCTTAAATAAACTGGAATTGCTATAAACAGTTCTTACAACAGCCAAACTTCACAGTGGCAACTAAACACAAGGATTGCAAGGAAAGGTTTTAAGAATGTACCTGCAACTGACTCTGTGTGAAGAAGTTCTGAAGTACTTATATTCCAATCACTGACCAGAATCACCTTTGCTCCAGCTTCATATAAATATTTAATAGTAAACAGTGCATTATAAACTGATTGAGTCTTCTGGTCACACTCTTGCTTGAGCAATATGTTAGAATCAAATCTGACCATGACAACTTTTTCAAAAAGCTCCCCCCTGGGCAATTCTCCAAGAGTTTGTATATGAGGAATACCATTCGACTCTCCTCCATTACTAATGTAAATCTAACAGTAAAACCATAATATTTAGAACAACAACAAAATCTACAGCCAATGATTGTATTTAACACATTCTTTCATGTAAGAATACAATATGCAAACTTAGCCTACAATTTTTTACATAACATATATTCTAACTGGTTATACAATATGATATCAATGACCTCTGATTTTATCTGATTGAGATTTGATTTTCAGAATTTAAGGAAAAAAATTATAAAACTCAAACCACATAGAATGGCAAAAATTGAGATCCGAACAACCAAAGCATATTTATTTCTACATTAGTGCCAATGGTTGGTAACAGTGAAAGTGGACTGTGACCCTAGGTGAATCTTACTTGTAATGTCAGGGTTCGAATCTTGGAGTCACCACTTTGGGAAAGACTTTACCTAACCACTACCCCCAATCTTGGAGTCACCACTTTGGGAAAGACTTTACCTAACCACTACCCCCGATCAAAAATTGTGTGAGCAATTGCTTTTTATTTATATATAAAAAAAAACTATATTGTACGAAAGAATGCATTATCATAGTAAGATATAAGATCACTCTTGGGCATACACCTAACCTAACAACTAACGCTTTTAGTCCTTGATATGGAATCAAAGCCTTTGTGAACTAGTGAGTGCCTCAAAATTTATGTATTTGCTTTCTCTCTTTATCTATGTCTTTTCTTTCTCCCTCTCTCACTCTCTCTCTTTCCCTTCTTACATGTTATCAGAGCAAATAAAATACCGGCACTCCTCCAGAAGAAGCATATTAATTGTATTAAACTTCAAAAATGTTAAAATCAAGTTGGTGCATTGATCATAAGGAACTGAATCTTGGTATAGCGAAATATCACAAAATGAAACCTAGACAATATATTACCTCATGGTTAAATGAGCTCTGAACATGACCTGCTAACTCCCCACCGCCTGTCAGAAATAACATCAAATAAAACACAGTAACAGAGAACAAAGAAATAATAATTACAAAATGTTCCATGTAAAACAACCTTGCAAAGCCAATTGAGCACCATAATATTTCTGAAATTTGGCAATTTTTCCAGTATAGGAACATGTCTTTTCCCTAAGTAACTTGGGGCAGTCATAGAAACTTAATTTGTTTAAGACAACAGTTCCATGAAGTAGATTGAGAAGGTGGCCCATCAGTTTCCCAAGATTGGAGCTGCAATTTGTAAGAGCATTAGCTTAGCCAAAAGAAAAGTTGTGAAAATTTATTAAGCATCTAAAGGACTGGAGTCCACACAAAAGTTGACAAGGAAAATAAAACAATAGCATTTCATCACCTAAAAGTCAAAACTCACAAAAATAAAAAATAAAAAATAAAAAGGAGCAAAAACTCTACATTTGAAGAATTGAGAGCTCCTCCCACCAACAAAGGTAAAGGATGGTAGAGAGCAGAGAACAATACTCTCAGTTAATAAAGGAAATGAAATTTGTAATGTGGGTTCAAGTCTATTTTGAATCTTCCCTACAACAACGTTGTTGTTTCTCCAGTTAGTTGTTAGCAATAGCATGAAGAATAAGAACATGGAAGTAATGGATATGTTGGAGATTAAACTCACTTGTCCAGGGTCACGCGTGTCAATTGGCCACCGCTCCACGTGCGGAAACAACATAGAGCATAAAACGGCGGGGGTCTTCAACCAAAAACCATAGAAGCAGACTGTCGTTTAAGTTGATTGGTGCATTTTGCAGCATCCCGCCTCTAACCACGAATGTAGGTAGGTCTGATTATCTTTTCCGGGATTAATTAGTTTGTGTGTAAAAGGTTGAGGCACGTTTTTGCATATGTATAAGGTTTTATGAGATACACTCATACAATAATATATTATGATTTTATTACTTGTTGGATATGATTATAATATTATATAAATATTATATAAATTCATTTAATATATTTGTCTTATATATTAAAATAATATATAATTTAATCTGACAAACTTATTCAACATATTTTTTATACATTAAAATAATTTATAATTTAATCTGAATTATAACTTAATCAGATATTAAGATGAGATTAGCCCTGAATATTCCTTTTACAACCCTCCCTTTGTCTGGCAACCCCAGTCTCAACCCTCGCATGCAGGCTCTTCCTCTTTCGCACAGCCACTGTTTTTTTTTTTTTTTTTGTCTCTCTTTTTTCAGACTATTTCGACCAGCTTCTTCGCCTTTCGCACAGCCTCTGCAATTGTGATAACGTGAACTTTTTTATGCTTCTTTTCTTGTTGATATACTTCACTGTATTCTTTTTGGTAATATTAGTCTTTCTTTTATATTTGGTTATGCTTGTTACTTGTTATTTGCTATTTTCTCTATTAGGGCAAGTTCCTAGCCTCACTTCCCTGCTTCTCTATCTCTGATTGACAGATTGAAAGATTAATGATGATTGTGTATGAAATATGTCTTATGAGTACTTTTTGAGTTTTGAGAATCTATTGTGTATTAGAAATTATTTGCATTTGTATCTGTTGTCTTTGTTGTAGTCCTCGCTCCTTTTATAGTTGTATTTTTTTTGTTTAATTTATAAATTTTTATTTTTATAGTTGATTTAGTGTATGTGAATTTTTTATTGAAGGATTTTAAATTTTTAAGTAATATAAATCCTAATAAAAGATTTGACCTAAATCAATGGTTAAATGACTCAAATGGATGGCTTAATAATATAAGTGAGCTCCTTAATGTCATGCCAATGTGCTTGATTATGGAAAACAAAATTTTGGAGATGATGATTGCATGTATTATGTCATACCTACATGTATGTCGTGTAGCCCAAAGACAACATGAGAGATTATCATTAAGGCAACAGTAATACCAAGGATAAGGGAAGAATCAATGGTAGCATTCATAAGGAGACTAATAAATGATGATGTTGTATGTGTGGAACAACTTCGAATGAATACTTATACATTTTAAGTGTTGTGTTCTCTTCTACGTATTGAGGGTAGGCTAAAGGAAGATGGATTAGTACCAATAGAAGAACAAGTTGTTATGTTTTACACATATTGACTCACCATGCAAAAAATCGTGTTATCAAGTTTAAATTCCAACGTTCGAGAGAAACTATTAGTAGATAGTTTAATTTAGTGTTGAACTCTATGTTAAGGTTGCAAGAAAATTTACTTAGAGACCATATCCAATACTTGAGAAAATTTACTAATATTTTGAATCCTGTGTATGGGGTAATAACTAGAATTTTAATTTAATAATTTATTTTAAAAAAATACTAAACGTATAAGTAATTAAAAATATTTTGAATTGTAAAACATGAATATGAATAACAATAATAATTATTGATCACTGGAATTTGGAATTGTACTATATTACTTCTTAATTTTAAACATAAATCTAACAATTGAAATAATATACAAAATTAAACATATTTAAATGAGGAATGATCAACTTACATTAGTGTAAGTTTTTTTGCTCTTAATCAATCGTTAGTTTACTTTCATCTATTAAATTGAACATGGATTTAATGATTAAAAATGATATGTATGATCCCTCCTCTATTTAAATATGTATGTAAATTTAATGTTTATTTAATTAAGTCATTTTCTTTTAAGAGAAACGTTGCTATAAAGATTTTTGGGCTTACTCCTTATGTATTCTTCGTATGTTTCATTTTAATTCGATTTTTCTCAAAAGTTTTCTTCACATTAATTATTCACCAAGATTTTTAAATGATGCAATGTTGTATCACAATGGATTTTACAATCACAAAGTACCTATATTAATTATTCAAAAAATGTATAGGTCAATCATTAAGAAAGTTACTAACTCTACTTAAATCATAACTATATGCATTTAATAGTACTACATTTCTCAAATACTTTGTTAGAATCATACGTGATAAATACAAAGTCTCCGGGCCGATTGATGTTATTTCCTTCTAAATTGATAAAAGTAATTGAGGAGACTTGAAATAAATTATTAAAAGTATATTAATATGAATGGAAAAGATTTAATATCATAGTATTTTTACTATTATTTGATTTCACTAATAAATTCCATTAAAATGTTCTTTTTACTTGATTATATAAAAGTATATTTATTTCTATTAAACATCTAAGAGTTAAAATAGTTTGCATGAAAAAAGGCCCAAGTCAGCCATTTCAAAAAGATAAAATATTAGAGTTGCAAAAACAATAAACCCAATTCACGTAGAAGATATTAAGACATAAATTCAATCTCTGTCAAATATAGATAAGTAGAATTTGCATTTAAATCATTGGCATTTTACATTCTCAGAAATAAAAAGTCATATGAGACTTATATATATATATATATATAGAGAGAGAGAGAGAGAGAGAGAGAGAGAGAGAGAGAGAGAACAAAAAAAATAATACAAATAGTGCCACATAATCAATCTCGCTACTAAACTAAATGATTTCAACACTAACCTCCAAATAATACAATTAAGTTTGCTGCATCTTTTAGTGTCTAATACGTATATTTCAACAGCTTCTCAAGTTGTCAGCCTAACAATAACATCACAAGTAATGGAACATCCTGCATTTACATGCTTAAAAGAAAGGAATGAGAACTTAATCATTAAGAAAATACCTATTAAAAAAATAAAGAGAAGTTGGTAATCTTACTCGAAACATAATTAATATCCTTTGTATAGACTATTATAATACAACAGATCAGGTAAACAAAAGATGCATAGAAGGCAGAAAAACAAAAACTTAGAAACTAAAATTAACACAATGCAATGAATTATCAAGGAAAATATCCAAACCAAATATAAAAGTCTGCTTTTAAACATTGATAGCATAATGTCAACAAACATTCAAAAAAACAACCTTAAACCACGATTGTTCATAAGGTAATAGCCCTTTAAATGTCCATCTCAAGACACAACAAACAAAAAATAGTTTAATATCCATACATTAATACAAATTTAGCTCCATGGACAACAACATTTTCCAAAGAAACAAAAAAGATCAAAAGAAACAACATCATGATAGGGTCAAAACGTGTTGCCCATTTGCTAATCGCAAGTACACGGATCACTCAAGTAATATAGATATAGAGTAAAAGTTCATTCCCATGAGGATAATTGTTTATAAAGCTAATTACTAACTAATAGCTTAATCAATTCTATTCAAGGATATAAAAATGGATAAAAATAAAGAAAGTAAATACAGAAAGTAATAAAGATACACAGTTAGATTTCAGGGAATCCTTCTTCACCCCCTACATCTACCAACAATATGCAATCCTCTTCATAAACACGAATGCATTGATTAGGTTAGCTTGAGAATCTGATTTAACTAAAAGCCTATGTCTAGGTCAATCAACTCTGATTCCAATTGCCCAACTCACTAAGTTTCCTTGAGAGCTAATGCAACTTCCACTCATGAACGATCTATTCTCAACCACACACTATGCATGGCCAATAGGTATATTTCTATCCCATTAACGAATCAACTGAAAGTCGAACATGCATCAACCATACTATATCCATATCAACAAATCCCTATGTCTAGTTCATTTACAATATTAGGATCATGCAATTGATAGTCAATCAACAGCAAGCATTAAGCATAGATTATGATTGAATAATAACCAAACATCCACACAAATTCAGAGAAGAACACATCATTAATATATATAGAAAAGGATCCAAAATCTCTTTAAATACAGTCCAGCTATACAATGAACATGATAATACAAGTAAACTCGTATTCAAGGAAGATAAGGAAGAGAAGAGAGAAAGGAAAAAGAGAAAGGAAGCTCATTGATTTGTCTCTGAAGCTTGAATCCTCCTTCATCCTTGTTCTTAGCCTCCAATCCACCATCAATGGAGATCTAGCTAAAGTTTTCTAACCTAAAACTACCTAAACCTAAACTAAAAGAGAGAAAACTAAAAATGGAAATGGCTAAGGCAGCCAAGACTTAGAGAAAAATGTGAAAAATCTAATATATAGGCTCGACTTGCCGCTTTGCTTGTGCGCTTGACCCCACATACTTGCACTGCAGCACCCATTGGGTCAGTTACATTGCGTTGCGGCACACCTATCTTCTGGGCCGCGGCGCTGAACTCTTGGGTTCAAGTATGGAATGACTGAGATGTATCGCGGCGTGGACTACCTTACGCCGCGGCGTTGACTGCTGAAAGGCTAATTTGGCTTCCTCTTGGACTTTTGGCTCAAATGCTCTATATTTGACCTTGTTTGGAACCCTTCCTAACATAGAGAAAACACCAAACCAATAACATATATAAATCTACTTAAACAATACCAATTAAAGCTCAATTTGCTCAATAACATATCGAAAAGTATCAGAATTAGAATATGACAAATATAAGTACAAAATCTTCTAAATATGCATTATAAATAAGGACTAAGCATTCATTCTAGTACAGAGATAAGGCACCAATAACTACATTTTATGAAATTATCACACCCCCAAACCTACATTTTGCTAGTGCTCGAGTAAAACAAAATAAATCAAGTAAACCACTTAAACATTCAAATCAACTTTCATTCAGCAAATATCAAATTTCAATCTTCTTTTTCTTTCAATTAAACCAAAACTAGTGTGTCATGACTGCATCAATCCTCAAAAAGTGCAAATGCCCCATAAATAGTTCCACATAAACATAATCCTTAACATGCGAACAATCTAGAAAACTCTTCATGCAATTCACATTTTTCACAAATATGCAAGATAAACTTCTCCTAATCAAGTCATACACATTCAGATAAGTTTATAAGCATACATGCATATGATTCATAGAATCCACAAGATTGTAAATCAACTCTCTCTCTACTAATGTAAATCACACAAGATTGAGGATCAAAAGAGAGCTTATAACTTATATTGTTAGGCCAATGGTATGGGCGAAAGAAATGAAGGGAAATGATATAATATAAACATTGAGAAACACAACATATTACTTCAAGACATGAGTCATTAATTGATATTAGCAGGGTATTCAAAAGTGAATGCAGAAAACTTGCCAGAACTATTTTTCAATGCTTTTCACAATTTATTTTTCTTAAGCTTTACTTTACTTTTTTTTTTCTTTTGATTTTCTTTATTTTGCAAAGCATTGCTTTTTTCTTTTCTTTGTATCTGGTTCCTTCAGGCTCATTTTGAATTGAATATTCAATAACACCCCTAATCAATAGACTCACCTCAAGAAATAACACACCATGTACTCAACATACACTGATGGTAGGAAGAAAATGCAATGTTTTCACATGCATTAGAATGATTAACAGGTTAATGAACATAATGGTTATGAAAAACAAATAAGGCCAAACAGTATAAGGCTTCAAAATGGGACCTAGGGATATCATTATATCAGGTAAGCTTGAAAAGGCTCAATCGGTCCAAACAATTCCCTAATCATTTCCTCAATCATGTATAACCTAGGATTTCACCTCAAGAGAGTTCAAAAACAATCTCTAGGATAATCAAAACTCTACATGTACATCCATAAACATTCTCAAGATATGCACTCTTATCATTTTCAAAGTTACACTTGCATCTAAGTGAGATATAAATCATGCATCAAAAGTGACTAAATTGCTTCACATGCTTCAAGATCACATAAAGTTTCACTGAAAATGGGGCAAATAGCAACCTTTCAAATCATGAACAACCATAACAACACCAGCATGCTTGCAACATGTCATGCATTCAAATAGATTCAACTTCCTCAATTCAAGCATGCATAACATCATTTGCAAACAGTGAAAATTGAAAATCTTGTCAACAGCGCATCAGTGATAGTCAAAATAAGATATAATCATAAAAATATAATGACTAAAATCACTACATACTCAAAATACTAATACATGTTAACATTAAGCATAAAAGTGATAAAACATGTAAAGATACTCCTCCAAACCAAAATGAAATGTATCTGTAATGAACATGGTCTATAGAGTACCTGAGACTCTCAAAATAGCAGTCTAATTAGTACTGAGCATTATTAAATACAAAAAATAGAGAAAATAATAGAAAAAGCAAAAATAGGGGTGCTGTGCCGCGACGCTCCCATGTCTGGGCCGCAGCGCTCACAAAAAGCTGCAGAATTCTGTAAAAAATGAGCACCTGCGTCGCGGCGTGCAACAACCTGCACCGCGGCGTGATAACCTAAACTGCTAAATTTAGTAGCAAACACAGTTTTGCTGCTAGAATTGGCTCATATGGGTCTCTTGTTGCAACAAAACTTGTTCAAAAAGATAAATTACAAAATGTACAACACAAACATAATAAAATACAAAAACAACATATTAACCTATTTAATACCTAAAACAAACTTAAAACTTAAAAACAAACAAAATCATTAAACTAACATAATTATATATATATATATACTAACATATTAAGTCAAAAACATATTAACTCAACTAACATCAACATAAACATATATATACAAACATACAAAACACAATATACTACCTATTTAAGCATAAAGTAAAAACATAAACTAAACATAAACATAGGGTTCCCTCCCACGAAGGGCCTGAGTTATAGTCCCAGCAAGACTTTGTCACCAAAATGAATTGCTGCGAATGAGTAGTCCTCAAGAACTTGATCCAAGGGTTATCCTTTCCAGTAGTCGCAAATTTCCTCAAGGGTCTCGTATGATTGAAATCATCTGGCTCTTTATTGAAACTAAAACAAAACATAAAAGAAACATAGATTATATACAACTTGAATTAGAACTAACTAAACTCATTGTCAATATTAGCAATATAGAAAGCCTTATCCCCGGCAACGGTGCCGAAAACTTGATAGGGTCAAAACGTGTTACCCATTTGCTAACCGCAAGTGCACGAATCACTCAAGTAATATAGATACAGAGTAAAAGGCCGTTCCCATGAGGATAATTGTTTATAAAGCTAATTACTAACTAATAGCTTAATCAATTCTATTCAAGGACATAAAAATGGATAAAAATAAAGAAAGTAAATACAGAAAATAATAAAGATACACAGTTAGATTTTAGGGAATCCTTCTTCACCCCCTACATCTACCAACAATATGCAATCCTCTTCATAAACATAAATGCATTGATTAGGTTAGCTTGAGAATCTGATATAGCTAAAAGCCTATGTCTAGGTCAATTAACCTTGATTTCAATTGCCCAACTCACTAAGTTTCCTTGAGAGCTAGTGCAACTTCCACTTATGAATAATCTATTCTCAATCACACACTATGCATGGCCAATAGGTATATTTCTATTCCATTAACGAATCAACTGAAAGTCGAACATGCATCAACCATACCATATCCATATCAACAAATCCCTATGTCTAGTTCATTTATAATATTAAGATCATGCAATTGATAGCCAACCAACAGCAAGCATTAAGCATAAATTAAGATTGAACGATAACCAAACATCCACACAAACTCAAAGAAGAACACATCATTAATATATATAGAAAATGATCCAAAATATCCCTAAATACAGCCCAGCTATACAATGAACATGATAATACAAGTAATCTCATTCAAGGAAGATAAAGAAGAGAAGAGAAAAAGGAAAAAGAGAAAGGAAGCTCATTAATTTGTCTTTGAAGCTTGAATCCTCCTTCATCCTTATTCCTAGCCTCCAATCCACCATCAATGGAGATCTAGCCAAAGCTTTCTAACCTAAAACTACCTAAACCTAAACTAAAAGAGAGAAAACTAAAAATGGAAATGGCTAAGGCAACCAAGACTTAGAGAAAAACGTGAAAAATCTAATATATAGGCTCAGCTTGCTGCACTACGCCGCGGCCCCCACATACTTGAGCCGCGACATCCATTAGGTCAGTTACATTACGCCGCGACGCACCCATCTTCTGGGCCACGGCGTTAAACTCTCAGGTTCAAGTATAGAATGGCTGAGATGCACCTCTGCGCCGCAGCGTGCACTACCTTTCGCCGTGGCGTTGACTGCTGAAAGGCTAATTTGGCTTCCTTTTGGACTTTTGGCTCAAATGCTCCATATTTGACTTTGTTTGGAGCCTTTCCTAACATAGAGAAAATACCAAATCAGTAGCATATATAAATCTACTTAATTAATACCAATTAAAGCTCAATTTGCTCAATAACATATCAGAAAGTATCAGAGTCAGAATATGACAAATATAAGTACAAAACCTTCTAAATATGTATTATAAACAAGAATTAAGCATTCATTCTAGCATAGAGATAGGACACCAATAACTACATTTTATGAAGTTATCACATCAAATCACACCAGATTCTAATCAATCCTTCTCAATCTTCACTTGCTTAACTTGGAGCTTGACATTTCAACCTTCCAGAACCAATTCCCTCATCAGAAGTCCTCTTGTGGTCATGCTAGGTGTAATTTTCAAAGCAGAGCAATCAACTTGAGAATCCAAACAGATCTCAGAGTCACAAAAATGAGACATTTTACAACTTAATTTAGAGATTATATTAAACAATAGGGTGAAAGTATTAATCTTAGAAATATCATATTTAGAATTAATATTAAATTAAATTGAACAAAAAATATTATTATGATATTTTCTATTGTTTTAGTCCATTATCTTAGAAAAAACAAAATTGCACTTAGAAAACAATAATATGAAGCAAGAATGCAACATAACCATTAATACTAAATGATTAACCAATAATTAAAATATGAAATGCAGAAAATATAGGAGTTTTCTCTTATTCATGCAATTTTTAACATGGGAAATAGTCAAAAGATGAACATTATGCCATAGCTTCTTGACAGGCTTTATAGCCACAGGAGATCCATCATTACGCTTTCCCTTATATACTGTTCCAAACCCATTTTCCCCAATCTCATTGTTTGCAGAGAATTTTGTTGCTGCTATGTAAATTTCTTCAAAGAGAAGTTGCATGTTCCAAGCTACAAATTTCATTTTGATAATGCGTAGGATTAAGAAAACTTTCATTTTGATGAACTCATGTTACTATTTCTTAGAGTTTGAAAAATATGAACACTATATATTATTGCTCATCACTTACAAAATGTTTACAATGAACATTATATAGAGGCAACTACTATACATTAAAAACTAGTACCTAGAGAATAAGCAACAAATTAATAGAACACTAAAAATAATATCTACACTAAAAATCGTGGGAACACCGTCCATAGTGGCCACCGTCCAACAAAGACCAAGAGGCCACTGTCCAATAAAGGCCACCGTCCAACAATCCCCTTCAAGCTGGTGAATATGCATTCTTCATTCCCAGCTTGGATACAATTATCTGAAATACTAGACTACTCAACCCTTTTGTAAGTACATCAGCAAGCTGACCTTGTGTAGACACATAGGGTGTACAGATTAAACCACTCTCTAATTTTTCTTTGATAAAATGTCTGTCAACCTTAATATGCTTTGTTCAATCATGTTGTACTGGATTATGAGCTATGTAGACTTGTTATCACAATAAAGTCTAATCGGACCATCCCACTTGATCTTCAGATCTTCAAGAATAATCTTCAACCATAGTAGTTCACACACACATTGAGCCATAACTCTGAATTCTGCCTCCGCACTAGATCGTGCTACTACATTTTGTTTTTTACTTCTCCAAGTCACTAGATTTCCACCAAGAAAAGTGCAATATCTTGTAGTTGACCTTCTATCCACTGGTGATCCAGTATAATCAACATCAGTGTATGCCTTAAGTACCACACCTCCATTTCTCTTAAAAAAATGTATTTTCCTGGTGTTCCCTTAAAGTATTATAACACTCGATATGCTGCTTACAAATGAGATTCTTTTGTACTATGCATGAATTGACTAATCACACTTATTGTATATGCTATATCCAGTCGTGTATGGGATAGATAAATAAGTCTTCCCACTAGACGCTAATACATTTCTCTGTCAACTGCAACATCTTCCTCTGCCTGCCCAAGTTTCATATTAGGATCCATAGGAGTACTAGCTAGTTTGCATGTTGTATGACCTATTTTTTTTAGGAGATCTATAACATACTTTTGTTGGGAGATGAATATAACTTGCTTAGAATGAGCAACTTCAATTCCAAGAAAGTATTTCAACCTTCCTAATGCTTTAATTTCCAGCTCATTGGCTAAGCATTGACTCAGAATATGTTTCTCCTTAGCATCATCTCCTATTATTATTATGTCATCAACATACACCAAGAGAGCTATGACTCCCCCTGAAAGAGAGTGTTTAACAAATAATGTGTGATCCCCTTGGTTTTGTTTGTACCTCCTAGGCAACATAATTCTAGCAAACATTCCAAATCATGCTCGCGGTGATTGCTTGAGGCCATACAGGGCTTTTTTCAACTTACACATAGTATTAGCATGCAAATTCTATGCATATCCTGGTGGAACCTCCATGTGGACTTCTTCTTCGAGATCTCCCTACAAGAAAGCGTTCTTGACATCAAAATGCTGTAAATCCCAACCATAATTAGTTGTCAATGCCAATAATACCTGAATTGTGTTCATCTTTGCAACTGGTGCAAAAGTCTCCTGGTAATCATTTCAATAAGTTTGGGTGTACCCTTTGGTAACTAATCGTGCCTTATACCTCTCTATGGATCCATCTGCTCTATATTTCATAGTATACACCCATTTGTAACCCACAATTTTATTTCTTGTTGCTAATTGCACTAGCTCCCAAGTCTTATTCTTTTCTAATGCCTCCATCCCCTCATTCATGGCTTGTTTATATTTTCCATTGGACAAGGCCTCGAGTAGGGTGGTAGGGATGACAATGGTATTTAGGCTTATAAGGAAGGCTTTATGGGATGGTGAAGAATTCTCAAAGGATAAGAAGTGTGAAAGAGGGTATAGTGGCCGTTTTGTGCACTCACTAGTTCCTTTTCTGATGGCTATAGGAAGTATTTGGTCACTACTATCATATGAAATTTGGTTTCATCTTGCAATAAAGGGTTAGATACTATTAGCTCATTTGAAAGCTCCGAGTTGGACTCTTGGGCTTGCACAGGTTTAGGAATAGCCATCTTTCTTTTTGTGAACACCTTGTCTTTGTCATACCTTACATTCTCAAGAGCAGACTCAGCTATTGGGTTAGGAATGCTTTTGGACATAGGTTCAAACACAAATTCAGACACAGGTTCAGCAGTGATTTTAGGAGGAGGATTAGGGACAATAGGAGAAGGACCATTAAACACAGGAAGTAAGGACAAGTCAAACAGAAAATATTCCTTATCTTCCCTTATTAACTTCTCCCTCTGAAGATAAGGATGGGAAAAAAATAGGGTTCTTCTTCACTAAATGTGACATCCCTAGAGACATAGAATTTTCTGGATGAAGGGTGATAACACTTGTACCCTTTTTGGGTCAAAGAATAGCCCAAAAAGATATATTTTAGAGCCCTCGGATTAAGTTTCCCCCTATTTGGACTGTGAACATGGAGAAAAGATACACATCCAAAAATTTTAGGGATAAGATTATTAGAAGTGTGTAGATTAAGATAGAAAGTAGAGAAGACATCCATCAAACTTATGAACCCCAAGACTTTAGTGGGCAAGCGATTTATAAGATGAGTAGCTATCAGAATAGCTTCCCCCCAGAAGGACTTAGGGACATTTTTCTGAAATAATAAGGCTCAGGTTTTTTTCAAGAAGATGACCATTTTTTTGCTCTGCTAACCCATTTTGTTATGCGGTATGAACACATGATGATTCATGGATTATTCCTTCTTTCTGGAAAAAATGCATAAGAGTCTGATTAAAATAGTCCTTAGCATTATCGGACCTGAACCGTTTAATAGCCACCCCAAATTAATTTTTAATTATGGAGCAAAAATTTAGGAGAACAGTACTAATATCAGACTTGTGCTTGAGTAGAAAAATCCAGGTAACACGAGTATAATCATCATTAAAAGACATAAACCATCTCGTCCTAGAGACACTAGGAATGGAAGAGGGACCCCAAACATCACTGTGAATAAGAGAAAAAGGAACAAAACTTCTTATATTACAAATTAAAAAACTGACACGCTTATGTTTGGCAAATTCACATACTTTACAATGAAATTATTCAACATCAAGACCTTTAAACAAAGAAGAAAAAGACTTTTAATAATAAAAAAGGATGGATAACCTAATCTACAGTGAACAAGCCAAATTTTATCTTTTTTGGTTGAAAGAAATTCTGAGGTAAAAGATACGGGTGTCCAAATTCGCTCTTGGTCCTGTTTACCTGGCAAGGTGCTTCAAGGAGGTAGAGGTCATCCTACTCCCTAACACGTCCAATCATCTTCCTCGAATTCTTGTCCTAAAAAACACAATGATCATTGTAAAAAATCACTTTACAAGATAAATCTTTAATTAATTTCTGAGCAGAAATAAGATTTGTGGACAGTTTAGGGATATGAAAGACATTTTTAAGGTCACTAGGGGGCTTAGTAGGACATCTCCTACACCAGCTACAATGGTCAATGAACCATAAGCTGTGGATATTTTCTTACTACTTAGGCATGGAGAATAAGTGGAAAATATAGTGGGGTTGTTGGTCATATAGTCTGTGGCTCCTGAATCCATAATTCAAGAGTTGGTAAAAATTGTACCCGAGACATTAAATCCAACAAAAAATGGTAACTTACCCGAATAAGTCAAAGAACAAGTACCTAAGAGTTTTTCAAGGTTGTGTAGAGAGACATTTGAAACCTCACCTTTGGTTGACATCGTGAGACACAAAATAGAACCATTGGAGTAATAGAGTCAAGGTAGAACCGTAAAAGACGTCAGAGAATGTGAACCAACTATCCAAACAACTTTGGAATGGAGCTCAGACCACTAAAACAGAAGCAGAGGACACTGGCGAAGTGGACGGAACAAACGGCGTCACTCTCTAGTGACCGGAAGGTGGCACGTGACTGCTACACGCCGAGAACTCCAAAAGATTATGGCGGCACGTGATAGGGTCTCCGACGGTGGTGCTCAGGTGGATGACTGGTCGGAGGTCTCTGAGATGTCTCGTGGTTTTACTTTGATGGAAGATCGGCTATGAAGGCCGGTTGGCAATAAAGGCCACTGTTTGGGTATTATTTAGGGCAATGAAGGTCGAGAAAAAAAAAAGGAGAGACTGTTTGGGTACTGTTTGGGGCAATGAAGGCCAAGAAAAAAAGAGTTTGGTTGGCAATGAAGGCCGACCAAAAAAAGGCTCAGCGAAAAACAGAGACAGTATTGGATCGAAACTTCTCTGATACCATCTTAGAGTTTGAAAAATATGAACACTGTATATTATTGCTCATCACTTATAAAATGTTTACAATGAAGATTATATAGAGGCAACTACTATACATTAAAAACTAGTACCTAGAGAATAAGCAACAAATTAATAGAACACTAAAAATAATATCTACACTAAAAATCATGGGAACACCGTCCACAGTGGCCACCGTCCAACACCATCGTCCAAGAAAGACCAAGAGGCCACCGTCCAACAGAGGCCACCATCTAGCACTATTAGATAATAAATCTGTTGAAGCTGCAAATTTCAATAAATTTAAATATTGGAAAACCCATGACATTGCAAAAGCATTTATCACCCTTCATATAAGTGAGTTTACACCCAAACATTTGATGCCAAAAAAGTTTTCCACTATCTAATCTCAGTTTGCATAAATGTTTGACCATAAGCAAGCACAATGAAATCAGTTTACATCATCAAATAATTTTTAAAAAATATTTTTTTTTCATTAGACTTACATGATACCCCCCTGAATTTGTATGTATTCTTTCTGTGATCACTTTCAACAACTTTTGAGGCTATTTTTCTTTTCCCAGATAGAAAGAATGTAAAAACACTTGCATATTTCTAGACAGTAGACTTGAAATGTTTTAGGTCAGTGTGAGTCTTAAAGATTCTTGTTTTGTGTGTCAGTACCTGCACCACAATCTTGGCAACCAACATTCTTTTTCCTTTGGCTAGACTAATACAAATTAGGGCCTGGTGTTTACTTTATTTGCATAAGTTTAGACTTTTCCAGATCATTTCTTATAGCCAAAATTTGAAAGAAAGATGGTCTCAATTAATTTCTATACACACACACACGCATAGATTTTGTATTTGGTTTTTCGAGAAAAAAAGTTACCTAGAGTAATCTGCAATAGATGTATGAAATTTTTGAATTAATGAATAAGTTACTTATCCTTTGTATTTCTTTCTCTAGCTCCATCTTCCTCTAACAAAATCAAAACTTGATTCTTGCTTCTAACTGCTAACCAAACTAAGCCAAGCCAATTCGTTAAATCCAGTTTCACATAGAAGACATACATCACATCATAACAACTGGTATCTTCAACAACAAAAAAAGTTACCTAGAGTACTCTACAATAGATGTATGAAATTTTTGAATCAATGAATAATTAAGTTACTTGTCCTTTGTATTTCTTTCTCTGGCTCCCTTTTCCTCTAACAAAATCAAAACTTGATTCTTGCTTCTAACTGCCCACCAAACTAAGTCAAGCCAATTCGTTAAATCCACAGTTTCACATAGAAGACATACATCACATCATAACAACGGGTATCTTCGGCTGCATATGGCTACAATTACATTCTTTTCCTTTGTTCTTCCTTATTTTGATTTGAAAAAATAAGCACCAATTCATTTATAGTTAAAAACTGCATAAAAAGGTGTCCAAAGACCCAAAAATTGAACTAAAAGAAGTCCCTATAAAATGCCCATTTGGTTTACAAAAGCCATAGGAAAGGGAGATTAAGCAGAGTCATAAAACTCAAAATTCTCGTATTTCAATTTTCCTCCACTTGCAGGACTAAATGGATAGAAAATCCTAAAGAAAGAATTACCTTCAGCGAACTCATGTGGATTTTCTACTACAAATCTACAAGATAAATAAAAACAATTAGAAATTATTACAAATAATGGAAGTGGAAGTAAAAGCCTCATGATTGCCCTTGTCCACTAAAATTTTCCACCTCAGGAATGCCCTTGCCCACTAAATGTTCCAACAGTATGCAAAACCAGATTTTGAAGGAAAATTACAGATACATGTAATAGACTTGAGTCAAGACAAAAGGGCGGTGCAGAACTGCAGATTTACCATTTGTGGGTAAATAGACTTTTTTTTTCTTTTATGCAAAGTTAAAAAATCAAGTGGAATTCTCCTCAACAAAAAATCAGAAAATAAATAGTTTTTTGTTGGTCCAAGCATAGGTGCCTTATTATCTTCCATTTATCACCAAATCACATTCAAGAAGCACACACATAACCACCACAACCCCTCCCCCAAAGTATAGCAACAAACTACATTATCTGCCTTAGTGGGAACTAACTTTTGTTGTATTTCTTCCTCAACCAACTAACACTCCCTTGTGAGGTTGGTTCCTTGACACTCATTGACTCATGAGTAGCTTCAGATACATCAACAGCTTGCAGCCCTGGTGGTCGTTACTTGCTCTGGTGTTGTCTACTGTGGAGTAGAAAAAACCTTTCTATCATTAGTTGTTTCCAGTATATTTGTTGAATTGTTGTTCCTTCATTGACCGGTGAAACCTTTGGTTCTCCCTTAGATGTAGTAGATGAAATTGGAGATGGAAACTTGGGTTGTGGACAGCGAGCATACTCCATATTTGAAAAATCAAAATCAGGGAAAAAGAATAATGTACATTTTGACAAATTGATAACCAATAGTAGTCCAAGTAAGAGTCACATTATAATAGTTTAAAAAAACCTTAAACTTGAAAAGTGCTCCCAGCATTTTTAGCACTACCATTGCCCGACTTCAATATACGATTAATAGTATCTCTTAGCATCTTATTCGGTAAAGGATCACCTGCAAGAATATTTGTTGCGATACACACATGGACTTGGAGATAATATAGTCCCTAATACCTTAAAAGAATTTTCAGAATGATACTATATAACTTCAATTTAAAATCTTTATACAGTAGTTCAGGGCAAGATATAGAAGAGAAGACATTAAAAGAAATTATATGTTTTGTGCTTGCTTAATGAGGAACTATAAACTATAGGAACATAAGTATGATACTTAAATTTTAAAAATCGTAAATACTATTTCTTTCTCAAAAGAAAAGAAACAAAAATGGTCCCAACCAAATATATAATTTGAACTACTTATGCAAGTTAAATAAGATACTTATTTTCATATAAAGTTACCACAAGAATTAACAAAGTACAACGTAAAAATAATCTCTTGAATCATGAATAAGAACAAGGCTAATATTACCTGGTGCCTGGTAAGCCTTCTGTGAATGGCCCTGGTCTTCTTTGGGTGCAGATCAAGTGGCAAGTACTTTATCTTCTTATAAGCTTCCCTCAACGCAGCCTTCTGCTTATGAGAAATCACTATCAAAACCTGGGCAATGGACAACCTCACCACATTTTTGCAACCCACCCAAATGACATTAAAAACAAAAAACAAAAAATCATAAACATAAACACAAACACCTCATAGGCAAATAAACAAAGTGAGAAAATCCATTGAAGTGCATAGAGTAAAGCAACGATTTTTACATCTTGGAGAGCTTGTTGGAGGCACCACCAGTGACCTTAGCAACACAGAGCAAAGCAAGTTCCGCCTTCAGGTTCATCACCAAATCCTAAAGTTGGAATTTTTCACACTTTGCAATACAAAAAAAAAATATGATAGAATCCGAGTAAAAAGACCAAATTAATAGTAATGATAATAAAAACTCATTTGGCACATCTTCAAGTCATATCCATTACCTACATTACTCAAACACCCATCTCTCGCATCAGCTGCATATCTGGTGGTGATGAGAGATTCTTGGTTCACACAATTGTACCACATTATCTTTACACACATTCACAAAAAATTGAAGAGAGATAAAGAATGGGACTCTCTAAACTCACTTATCATAAAAAATTATCTTTTCTCTTCAATTTTTTGTAAATGTGTGTAAGAATAATATAGTACAATTGTGTGTAACCAAAAATTTCTCGGTGGTGGTTAGTATGAAGCCTACGCACATGTCATATCAATGCAACTTTTTCAATCGGGCAACAGTCCAACACGATAAGCGACTTACTTAAAAGTTAAAAGTTAAAATCTTACCAGCTTAGAAATCACAATGATGATCTAAGAATAACTTGCAAAAACAGATCAATCAAAGACATTAAATAACAACCCAAAAAAAGATTAAAGAAACATATAGGAATTTCTGAGGAGTAATATTTTAATTTGCAGTCAATTTCTAAAGCTGCATCAGAAGTAAAATTCAATAAATAATAATCTCAACAGTCAGCTTCTTTTATCATTCATATTAGTTTCATCATGAGAAAGATCATTTAATCACAAAGTGGAATAAAAATTGTAAATCAGAAAAATGATATTCAATTTTTTCTCACAATTCTTTGCTCATGGCATCGTTAATTCATATAACAAAGGCATTTTGTTGCATGTCAAATAATTTAAGCCACAACAGAAAAGAAACACTTGATTAGAAATCCACCGAAACAATGATTGGCACACTCATATTCTTTGGTTCTAAATTTGTAAAGTAAATAAATAAAGCAAAACTCATAATTGGCATTTCGATTAATGATTTAAATGAATAACAAAACAAAGATTACCTCTTTTGACAACAGAGTTTTTTTTTTTTTGCCATCTCCAGGTGTAGCATTGACTTTGTCTCTGCATTGAAGATCATGTGAATAGATAGTCACACTTGAAGGAATCAAAAGCAGGTAGAACACTTGAAGGAAACAAAAGTAGGTAGAACAAACAAATGTGGCACAAGTATAATTTAGCAAATAGGTGAAACCGAAGAATATCCAGTGCTTGTTGCCTTGTGGAGAAGGGAGCAAAAGTGCAAAACCCATCGTTTTTCACCATTGATCGACTTCAAAATCAGTTAAATAATAATAATAATGATGATGAAGAACAAAGTAGTATCTGTAAAATCAATAAAATAGTGGCATTAAATTGCCGTCTCATATGGGCATAAAAACAGCTGAGTGTAATGAGTGTTGTCAGCTGAGTGTAATCTAATCTAATAAATAATATTCGAAATTATTTAAACAATTAATTTATTTGATTACATTTTAAAAGCTTTTCATAAATAGAAAGTTTGTAGTTTTGGAGGGAAAAAAGTTCATTAATGCATGACACTTGGCGAAAACTTTTCTTGCAATAATCTTCAAAAGATATATTATGTAGATATAGATTTGTAATTTCTTAAGGATCATGGTAGAGTTTTTATATTCTTAGTTTTTTCAAAACTAATGTGTCCATCGCTTATATTCCTATAGATGAATTTTGGGGTTTATTATTATTATTATTATTATTATTATTATTATTATTATTATTATTATTTTTATTATTAATTCTATCTTTGTATAAGTTTTGTTGCAAATCTCTACATAGTTGGTCCTAAACCCCAAATAAAAGAGGAGAGTTGTGTTAGGCAGTCGACAGTCAACGTAAAATGTCGTCGAATCTTTATGATATGGATAAACGATATGATTATGTCAATGCTAGGTCATTGTCCCTAAGCAACACACTATATGGCTCGAGTACAATGTCAAATGAGCAAGAGTCGTTGCATCGCCGCTTGGGTGTAGTGAAAAATAAGTAAGGGTTCTCATATTTTCGTGAATGAGTGTGGGTAAAGAAGCTAGTTCACAAGAGTATGATACAATTTGAAACTTGGAATATAGGCACACTTATAGGTAAATCAATGGAAATAGTTGACACCATGATTAGGAGGAGGATTAATTTTATCTGCCTACAAGAAACTAAGTGGGTTGGAGAAAAGGTAAAAGAACTCGACACTTTGGGTTTTAAACTTTGGTACACCAACAAAGTAAAATCTAAAAATGGGGTAGGCATAATAGTATATAAGAATTGGAAGAATAATATTGTAGATGTGAGAAGGCTCAGAGATGGGATCATAGCATTGAAGTTAATTTGTTGTGGAACAAGAGACTTTCAATGTTATCAGTGCTTATGCATCCCAAGTAGGGTTAGAAGAGCACTACAAGATAAAATTTTAGGAGGATTTAGAATGTTTAGTTTAGGGAATACCTTTAGGAGAGAAGATTATTCTAAGAGGGGACCTAAATGGGCATGTGGGAAGTGAATCTAGGGGGTATGCGGGTTTGCATAGGAGATATGGTCTAGGAGTAGCTAATGCAGAAGGCAAAGTGATTCTAGATGTTTCAGTAACTTTTGATTTTACAAAAGCTAACCCTTATTTTAGGAAGCGGGAAGAACATCTTATCACATACAGAAGCAGGGGTTCTTGCTCTCAAATTAATTTTTTTTTCTAATAAGGAAATCAGATAGAAAGCTTTGCATGGATTGCAAAGTTATCCCTGGAGAGAGCTTGACTACTCAACACAGAGTTTTGGTTATGGGTGTACGAGTTAAGATTAGAGTAAGGAGAAATTATCGAGATAGAGTCCCAATGATCAAATGGCGGCAACTAAAGGGAGGAAAACAAATGCTCTTTCAGAGAATGACTATGGAGGAAGGGATTTTGGAGGTACAAGGGAGTGCAAATTATATGTGGGACGAGATGACTAAAAAGATTAGGAAGGAAGCAAAAGAGACACTCGGTGAATCAAGAGGCTTTGGACCCAAGGATAAGGAATCTTGGTGGTGGGATGCATGTGTACAAGATAAGGTTAAGGTTAAAAGGGAATGCTATAAAATTTGGCACGTGTGTAAAAATAATAAAAATTGAGAAAAATATAAGGTAGCTAAAAAAGATTCTAAGAAGGCAGTGAACGAGGCAAAAGTTAAAGTGCTCAACGAGTTATATCAGTCTTTGGGCACCAAAGACGGGAAATAAATATTTACAGGCTTGCTAAAAGTAGCAAAAGAAAGACAAGAGAGTTTGATAAAGTGAAATGTATTAAGGATGAAGAGGGTAAAGTCTTGGTTACGGAACAAGACATCAAGGATCGATGAAATAGTTATTTTCACAAGTTATTTAATGAGGGACATGGGACATTAGGGAACTCAGACATTCTAAATACTAGAGAGGAGGATCAAAATAAAAAATTTTATTTTAGAATTCAGGAGTTTGAGGTAAAAGAAGCATTGAAGAGGATGGATAATGAAAAAGTGGTCAAACCGAATAATATACCTATTGAGGTATTGAAGTGCCTAGGAGAGAAAGGTAAGCTGACTCATAAAGTTATTTAACGAGATAATGAGGTATAAGAAAATGTCAAATGAATGGAGGAAAAACACTTTAATCCCTTGTTCTTATACAAAACTATGCAAATTACAAAGGGATTAAGCTCATGAGTCATACCATGAAGTTATGGGAAAGAGTAATTGAACGGAGATTAAGACAAGAGACTTATATTTTAGAGAATCAATTTGGTTTTATGTCTGGGAGGTCAACCATAGAAGCAATCTATCTTCTACGAAAATTGATGGAGAGGTATCGGAGGAAGCAAAAAGACCTGCACATGATTTTTACTGATCTAAAAAAAGTCTACGATAGGGTACCGAGAGAGACCTTATAGAAGGCTCTGGAGAAGAAATAAGTTCATATCGCTTATATTTGAGCAATCCAAAATATGTATGATATGACTAAAACTAGTGTGAGAACATAAGGTGGGGTCACAGAAGATTTTCCTATAACTATAGAACTGCACCAATGGTCAACTTTGAGTCCATATTTTTTTACCTTGGTCTTGGATGTGCTTACTGCATATATCCAAGAGCTGGTGCCACAACGCATATTTTTTTGCAGATGATATAGTCTTAGTTGGAGAGTCTAGAGAGGAAACAAATGAGAAGTTAGAGCTATGGAGACGAGCTTTGGAAGAACATGACTTCTGTCTAAGCAGGAGTAAGACGGAATATATGGAATATAAGTTCATTAAGAAGCGTGCTAATACTAGCTTAGCGGTGAAAATTGGAGATCATACCATACCACAAGTCACACGGCTTAGGTATCTTGGATCTATCATGCAAAATGATGGAGAGATAGAGGAGAATGTAAATCATAGGATTCAAACTGGATGAATGAAATTGAGGAGCGCTTTAGGAGTTATTTGTGATAGAAAAAGTGTCTCTCAAGCTTAAGGGTAAATTTTATTACATAAATATAAGGCCTGCAATGTTGTATAGTACTTAATGTTGGGCGGTAAAAAACCAGCAAGAGCATAAGATCAGTATCGCTAAGATGAGGATGTTGTACTGGATGTGTGGTTATACAAGACAAGATAGGATTAAGAATGAATGCATTAGAGAGAAAGTAGGGGTAGCACTTATTATGAAAAAGATGGGAGAATCTCGCCTTAAGTGGTTTGGACATGTAAAGAAAAGACCTTTAAAAGCTCCTGCAAGAAGAGTAGATCAGGTGGAGGATAGCCCAATAGCTAGAGGTAGAGGGAGACCAAGAAAGATTATATGTGAAATGATTCAAATAAATTAGATTTGAATGACATTTCTGAAGACTAGGTTTATAATAGGGTACAATAGAATCGTTTGATCCATGTAGCCGATCCCACCTAGTAGGAGAAGACTTCGTTACTTGTTGTTGTTGTTGTAATTGTATTATTATTATTATTATTATTATTATTATTATTATTATTATTATTATTATTATTATTATTATTATTATTATTATTATTATTATTATTATTATTATTATTATTATTATTGTTGTTGTTGTTGTTGTTGTTGTTGTTGTTGTTCTTATTGTTATTGTTCTTATTATTGTTGTTCTTATTATTGTTGTTATTGTTATTATTCTTATTCTTATTGTTGTTGTTCTTATTGTTATTGTTGTTATTATTCTTATTATTCTTATTGTTGTTATTATTATTATTGTTGTTATTGTTATTATGGTTATTATTCTTCTTCTTCTTATTGTTGTTATTGTTATTATTCTTATTGTTATTATTGTTTCTTTTGTTATTGTTATTTTTGTTATTGTTATTATTGTTATTGTTATTATTGTTGTTATTGTTGTTATTCTTGTTATTCTTGTTATTATTATTATTGTTATTATTATTATTATTGTTATTATTGTTGTTATTATTGTTATTATTATTATTATTATTATTATTATTGTTATTATTGTTGTTATTATTATTATTATTATTATTATTATTATTATTATTGTTATTATTGTTGTTATTATTGTTATTATTAGTATTATTATTCTTGTTATTATTATTCTTGTTATTCTTGTTATTGTTATTATTATTATTATTATTATTATTATTATTATTATTATTATTATTATTATTATTATTATTATTATTATATTAAATCGAGGCCTATAAGATGAAAGACTAAATAATTAAGGATGTTCACAAATTGGATTTGATCGATTTTGAGGGAAAAACTCATCTGATTCAATCTAATTGGTTTTCTTATTTTATCATCTAATTAGTTTAGTTTCAAATGTAAATCTTATTCAATCTAAATTGGTTTGAATTGAATCGGATTTTTGATTTTGTGTTATAATGTTTTTTATACATGAGTTCATCAAAATATGAAATTTTAAATTCATTAAAATACATCAAATATAAATCTAAACTAATTCGTGAAAGTAGAAAAATATAAGTTCAAACTAACTCGTCAAAATATAAATTTAAATTATAAATACAAGTCTAAATTAATTGTTAATCTTACAATAAATATACAAATTCAAAAAAAAAGTTTGAAGTGGGGAATAATAAGAAAGTTCAAAATAAGTATAAGTTATGTAGGAATTTCTTAGTTTGGATTTGGCCTAAAGTTACGATATTTTTTAGTTTTGTTACCCACTTATGGAAAAAGTAACGCTTAAGTCAGGAAAAATTATATTGGGACAGAAAAGTTACCATAACACATGAAAATGTTATAAGTATAGGGCAAAAAGTTACATAAGGATGACCTAAAGTTACGATGAGTTTGAGTTTTGTCATCCAATTCTTGGAAAAAGTTACGCCCAAGTGCAGGAAAATTACCTTGGAAATGAGAAGTTACTCCAATCCATGAAAATGTTACAAGTATAAGGCAAAATGTTACTAGAGGATGACCTAAAGATGCAAGAATTTTTTGTTTTGTTACCAAATTCTTGAGAAAAGTTATGCCCACGTAAAGAAAAATTACTTTGGGATGAAGAAATTACTTTAACCAAAGAAAATGTTAAAAGTATGGGACAAAAAGTTACTAAAAGATAACCTAAAGTTATAAGAATTTTGGGTTTTGATACTCAATTTATTAGAAAAATTATGCCCGAGTAAAGAAAAATTACTTTGAGAGGGAGAAGTTACCCTAACTCATGAAAAAGTTACAAATTTAGAGCAAAAAGTTGCTGGAGGATAGCCTAAAATTACGAGGATTTTGGGTTTTATTATCCAATTTATGGGAAAAGTTACGTCCAAGTCACGAAAAATTACTTTGAGAGAGTGAAATTACCCCAACTCATTAAATGTTATAAGTATAGGGCAAAAAGTTAATGGATAATGGCTTTCAGTTACGAGGATTTTGGATTTTGTTACTCATTTTATGAGAAAAGTAACGCCTAAGTCACGAAAAATTAATTTGGGAGGGAGAAGTTACCCTAACCCATGAAAATGTTATAACTTTGATACAAAAAGTTACTAAATGATGGCCTAAAATTACGAGAATTTTGAGTTTTGTTACCCATTTTGTGGGAGAAGTTACGCCCAAGTCACGAAAAAATAATTTACCAGTGTGAAATTACCCTAACCTAAGAAAATGTTAGAAGTAACGGGTAAAAAGTTATTGGAGAATGACCTAAAGTTTTGAGAATTTTGGGTTTTGTTACCTAATTATTGAGAAAAATTGCGCTCAAGTGAAAAAAAATTAATTTGGGAGGGAGACGTTACCCCAACCCATGAAAAAGTTATAAGTTTAGGGCAAAAAATTACTAGATGATCGCTTAAATAATGAGGATTTTGGGTTTATTACCTAATTTATGGGAAAAGTTACTCTCACGTCATGAAAATTTACTTTAAGAGAGAGAAGTTACCCAACTCATGAAAATATTATAAGTATAGGGCAAAAAGTATTATTGGAGGATGGCCTTCAGTTACAATGATTTTCGGTTTTGTTACCTATTTTAATAGAAAAGTTACGTCTAAGTTATGAAAAATTACTTTGGAAGAGAGAAGTTACCTCAACCTATGAAAAGGTTACAAGTTTGGGTAAAAAGTTATTAGCTGATGGCCTAAGGTTATGAGAATTTTGGGTTTGTTACACAATTCATGGGAAAAGTTATGCCTAAGTGAAGAAAAATTACTTTAAGAGGGAGAAGTTACCCCAACTCATGAAAATGTTATAAGAATGGAGCGAAAAGTTAGAGGATGATGACCTGAAGTTATGTGATTTTTGAGTTTTGTTACCTAGTTTATGAGAAAAGTTGTGTCCAAGTCAAGAAAATTACATTGGATGGGAGAAGCTACCTCAAATCATGAAAATATTACAAGTTTGAGGCAAAAAGTTATGAGAGGATGCCCTAAAATTATAAGGTTTTTGATTTTTGTGAGTTGCTTTATAGGCAAAGTTTTGCCCAGACCACGAAAAATTATAGTGGATGGGAAAAGTTACCCTCAACCCAAAAAAATGTTACAAGTATAAGGCAAAAAGTTATAGGAGAATGACTTAAAGTTACAAGAATTTTTAGTTTTGTCACCTACTTTATGGGAAAAATAACTCCCAAGTGACGAAATATTACATTGGGTGGGAGACGTTACCCTAACCCATGAAAATGTTACAAGTATAGGACTAAAAGATTTTGGAGAATGGCTTAAATTTACGATATTTTTGAGTTTTATTGCCCACATTATGTGAAAATTTATGCTCAAGTCATGAAAAATTATATTAGGAGGGAGAAGTTACCTCATCCATGATAATGTTACAAGTATGGTGCGAAAAGTTACAAGAAGATGACCTGAAGTTGCGAGATTTTTGAGTTTTATTACCTACTTTATGGGAAAAAAACAATTTCCAAGTGACGAAAAATTACATTGGGTGGGAGAAGTTACCTCAACCCATGAAAATATTATAAGTATGGGGCGAAAAGTTACTGGAGAATGACATGAAGTTACGAGATTTTTTGGTTCTATTACCAAATTATGTGAAAAGTTACGTCTAATTCACGAAAAATTACATTAGGATGGAGAAGTTATCTCAACCCATGAAAATGTTACAAGTATGGGCAAAAATTTACAAGAGAATGACCTGAAGTTATAAGATTTTTGAGTTTTGTTACCAATTCTATGATAAAAGTTATGCCTAAGTCATGAAAAATTATACTAGGAGGGAAAAATTACCCCAACCCATTAAAATATTAGAAGTATGGGGCGAAAAGTTACTTGAGGATGGCTTGATGTTACAATATTTTTGGGTTGTTACCCACATTACGGGACACGTTACACCCAAATCACGAAAAATCACATTGGGAGGGAGAAGTTACCTCAACCCATGAAAATGTTAAAAGTATGAGATGAAAAGTTATAGTAAGATTGGCTGAAGTTACAACATTTTTGAATTTTGTTACCCACTTTATGCAAAAAGTTACACTCAAGTCATGAAAAATTACATTAGAAATGAGAAGTTACCCTAACCCATGAAAATATTACAAGTATTGGGCGAAAAGTTACAAGAGGATGACCTGAAGTTACGAAGTTTTTGAGTTTTATTACTTACTTTATGGGAAAATTCACACCTAAGTCACAAAAAATTACATTAAGTGGGAGAAGTTACCCCAATCCATGAAATTGTTACAAGTATGGGGCGAAAAGTTACTAGATGATACCTTGAAGTTACAAGATTCTTTAGTATTGTTACTCACATTATGGGAAAAGTTATGCTCAAATCATGAAAAATTGCATCGGAAGGAAGAAGTTACTTTAACCATGAAAATGTTATAACTATGCAACAAAAAGTTACTAGAGGATGGCTTGAAGTTACGATATTTTGAGTTTTGTTACACACTTTATGAGAAAAATTACGCCTAAGTCACGAAAAACTACATTTGGAAGGAAAAGTTATTCGAATTCATGAAAATGTCATAAGTTTTGGGCAAAAGGTTACTCTCGAATGACCTAAAGTTACGAGATTTTTTAGTTTTGTCTCCTACTCTATGGGAAATTTTATGTCTAAGTCACGAAAAATTACTTTGAGGAAGAAGTTACTCTAATTTATGAAAATGTTACAAGTTTGGGGCAAAAAGGTTACAAGAGGAAGCCTAAAGTTATGAGGTTTGAGTTTTGTCACCCATTGGTAGGGAAAAGTTACGCCCAAGTCATGGAAAATTATTTTGGAAGAAGTTATTCCAATTCATTAAAATGTTACATGGCGAAAGGTTGCAAAAGGATGACTTGAAGTTATGAAATTTTTTAGTTTTGTTGTTAGCCAAGTGGCCTCAAACTCAAGAGGGGGGTGAATTGAATTTATGAAATATTTTCACAAATCTTTTGTAAAACGTTTATTAAACAATTTTCGTTGAAGCTATTGGATAATTGAAGTGAATAGATAAATGAGATTGAATACTTCACTCACAAATTAAATAAACCAAGATGAATAATATTCAAGCAAGTATATAAAGTAAATGCACAAATGTAAAGGGATAGGGTTGAGAGAATCAAACACAAGGATTTATCCTGGTTCAGCTACCCCTTGTGACCTATGTCCAATCCTCAAGCGAACCACTCGAGATTTTCCACTAAACTTCAAACTTGAATGGGTGCTTGAAAACCTTTACACAATAGAGCGCTCACCAACACCTTGGGATACCTCACCCTTGTGCTTTGAGCCTCAAAAACTGGGATGCCTCACCCTTTACAACCTTTTGAGGGATGTCTCACCCTCAAGGGATACCTTATCCTTTTCTAACTTTGAGAGATACCTCACTCTCTAAAGGATACCTCACCCTTTACTCTAGAGGGATATCTCACCCTCTCTTTTTCAGATTACACAAAGTATAGAAGATAGAAACTCTCTTTAAAGAGTAGATAAATACAAATTGAAGCTCTAGCAATGTCCCTTTTGAATATCTCAAGTTTTCTCACAAAAACAGGGCAAAAACATTTTCACGATTGATTCTCGTATATGAATGTTAGATTGATGTTCTAAAATGAAGTTCAACCCTTAATGGAGACCCAAGGCAAGTATTTATAAGTTGTATGAAGAAAAGAGCCATTGGGGGTGATAAAGCCAAGCTTTTAATGCAGTTAAAATAGTTGTTGGACTCTGTCAGACCACGTGTAATCGATTACACAATCTATGTAATCGATTATATGACTGTTTGAACGTGTTCTTGGCTTTCTGGGCTCTGTGTAATCAATTATATTATTAGTGTAATCGATTACATGGATTCTGACTTGCTTGTAATCGATTACAATATTCATGTAATTGATTACATGGTTTCTGTCTTACTGTGTAATCGATTACAATATCCATGTAATCGATTACATAACTCTTTGAACGTGTTCTTGCCTTTCTGGGCTCATTGTAATCGATTACATTACTGGTATAATCGATTACATGGCCTCTGACTTGCGTGTAATCGATTACAGAAACCATGTAATCGATTACCAGCTCTCTGTTTAGCTTGTAATCGATTACAAAACATGTGTAATCGATTACCTTGGCCTTTGAACACATTTTTCAAGTCCAATTAAGCTTGTAATCCATTTCTAACACCTCAAGACATCTGATTAAACATAAATCCTTTCATGAGTGTTTAAATCTAAGATTGAAAATAATGTTGCTTTGAAAAACATGTGTAGCTTTGAATTTTCATACTTATTTTAGAAATGATATTTGAAAAACCATTTAAGAATCATTGAGATATTTAAATGGTATTTTATATTGATATTCTAAGACCTATATCTAATATACCTCTTTTGATCTTGGTCTTCTCTTTTGATCTTGATCTTTATCTTTGGCTTTGTTATCATCAAAAACCCATTTGATATGCTTCAAGACATAAGCATTCACATTCTCCCCCTTTTTGATGATGACAAACTAAACATTCAATAGAATGAGAAATATATGCATTTATTTGATTATCAGATAATTAAGTGCAACACTCCTCCGTAATGTATGCATGAGATAGAATATGTGAAAGTGCAAAACTCCCCCGTACACATGCAATATATTTCACTAATCTCTCCCCCGTTGGCATTATAAAAAAGAAGACATAAGTATTCAGATTTGATATAATCATTTTAGTCTAGCAGGATTAATTTCAGAGAATAAATTGTTTAGCACAACAATATGTGATACCAATAGCAAATGCATATGATGAAAGGCTTCAAATTTGATCCAAAACATTCCAAAATAATCCCAAACATCATTTAAGCATATATTCCATTCAGATTATGATCCAAAACACATTATTGTGCAGCAAAACAACATATTATGCATCAAGAAAGCATATTATGCAGCAAGTTAATGTATTATACAGAAGATTGTGACATTATGCAGCAAAATGTTATGCAACAAGACATTATGCAACAAGGTGACCAATTTATGCAGCAAATAAGCATATTATGCAGCAGACTAATATATTGTACAGTAGAATTAGATGCATGATTGATCCATTTTGACAAGTTCAAAGATATTGATATTATACATACCATTTCACATGAAAAATATATTCATTTAGCATATTCAAGATATTAAACTAGTAAAGCATAGAGCAAGTCTCCACTTAACCAAAGGATGCAAGTTCAAGCTTCTTGGAGACAGGGAGGATAGCTTGAAGTATTTTCTGGTTTTGTGCTTGGTGCAGCCACTTTTCAATATATCCAAAGTTAATTCTTGGCCTTCAAGTACACCTACAACACACTTCAATTTTTGACTTTTGGTACCCAAATTTTCTTAGGTCCTTGTGTGTTAGTCTTTGGCAAAGTGACTTTGGGAACCCAAACTAATTTAGTTCCTAACTTGTTATTGATATTCTTCCTTACATTACAATTTGATGCACTATGCCCTTTTCTACCACAATGAAAGCATTTAATAAAGGGACTACTTGATGTACTTGATAAAACAAAGAAATTCTTGAGAAACTTTTGTTGTTTATTGGGATTATACCCCAAACCAGCCTTTTGAAAAATGCATCTTTGGTTTCCAAGCAATATGTTCAAATTATCTCTTCTATAGGTAAATTTTGAAAGAGTGTTTTTCAAGTCCTCAATCTCAATTTCAAATGCTTTACATGATGAGCAAGATGAGGGTGTAGATGCATTATCAAGAGATAAACATGTCATGCATGAAGAGTTTGCATCAATCAACCCAAGAGTTTCATTTTCTAATTTCAATTCCTCAATTTCTTTGTTTAAAGCAGAAATTTGATTTTCAAATGAGGAAATTGATTTCTTGGATGATAAAACAAGTTTTGCAAGTCTTATAGATTCATTATGCAATTCTTCAAATGTATCTTGTAATTCATCATAGGAAGGGGAAGAGGTTGATTCAGAATTTGAAGATGTTACCCCCATGTCATTTTCATCTTCCTCTTCTCCTCTAGCCATGAAACATAGATTAGTTTTCTCATTATCCGAGCTATCGATTGAATCCATGTCATTATCATCCCAAGCTATGTAGGCTCTTCTTTCTTTCTTCTCCCTTGAGGATCTCTTGTGATACTTTTCCACTTTACTTTGATAAATTGGGCACTCCATCTTCATGTGACCCAATTCTCCACATTCATAGCATTTAGGAGTGGATGAGGTTCCTTCCCCTTTGTGATAGACATTCTTTTGGGGAAAGAGAGGTCTTCTTTGAGTTCCACTCTTCTTGAAGAATCTTCCAAATTTCTTTACTAGTAGAGCAAGATTCTCCCCATCTATTTCCAAGCTATCTCCATCATCTTCATCATCATCATCGTTATTAATCATGGAGGAAGTGACCTTGAGAGCTATTCCCTTCTTTTTCTTATCAATCTCGTCACTTTGGTTGAGTCTATTCAATTCCAATTCATGTTCTTGGAGCTTGCCAAAAAGTGTGGCTAAGGTCATGGTTAAGAGATTTCTTGACTTCGATATAACTGTCACTTTAGGTTGCCAATCCCTGCTCAAACATCTTAAAACCTTGTTAATAAGATCTTCATTGAAAAATGTCTTTCCTAATGAAGCTAAATGATTTACAATAATTGTAAAACATTTTTACATTTCTTGAATGCTTTCAATATGGTTCATTCTAAAAAGTTCATTTTAATGAGTGAGAGTATTAATTCTTGATCTTTTCACTTCACTAGTACCCTCATGGGTTACTTCTAAAACGTCCCACATTTCTTGAGCAGATTTACAATTTGAAACTCTAAAGAATTCATCATGCCCCAAAGATGTGGTAATAATGTTTTTGGCTCTCAAATTATATTGAACCTTCTTTTATCTTCATCTGTCCATTCACTTCTTGGTGTATTAATTCTTACACCATTTACAACTTATGTAGGGACAAAAGGACCATTTTCAATAGCATCCCACACATCTAAATCAATAGTTTCAGTAAAAAATCTCATTCTTTCTTTCCAATAAGCATATCCATCCCCATTGAAAAAGGGAGGTCTATAGATAGAAGAACTTTCTAGAAACTCATTTGAGGAGGCCATCACTTTCTCTTGAAGCTGCTAAGCCCTTTACACAAGAGCCTAGCTCTGATACCACTTGTTAGCCAAGTGGCCTCAAACTCAAGAAGGAGGTGAATTGAGTTTATGAAATATTTTCGCAAATCTTTCGTAAAACCTTTATTAAACAATTTTCGTTGAAGCTATTGGATAATTGAAGTGAATAGATAAATGAGATTGAATACTTCACTCACAAATTAAATAAATCAAGATGAATAATATTCAAGCAAGCATATAAAGTAAATGCACAAATGTAAAGAGATAGGGTTGAGAGAATCAAACACAAGGATTTATCCTAGTTCAGCCGCCCCTTGTGACCTACGTCCAGTTCTCAAGCAAACCACTCGAGATTTTCCACTAAATTTCAAGCTTGAACGGGTGCTTGAAAACCTTTACACAATAGAGCGCTCACCAACACCTTGGGATACCTCACCCTTGTGCTTCGAGCCTCAAAAACAGGGATGTCTCACCCTTTACAACCTTTTGAGGGATGCCTCACCCTCAAGGGATACCTCACCCTTTTCTAACTTTGAGAGATACCTCACTCTCTAAGGGATACCTCAGCCTTTACTCTAGAGGGATACCTCACCCTCTTTTTTTCAGATTACACAAAGTATAGAAGATAGAAACTCTCTTTAAAGAGTAGATAAATACAAATTGAAGCTCTAGCAATGCCCCTTTTGAATATCTCAAGTTTTCTCACAAAAATAGGACAAAAACGTTTTCAGGATTGATTCTCGTATATGAGTGTTAGATTGATGTTCTAAAATGAAGTTCAACCCTTAATGGAGACCCAAGGCAAGTATTTATAAATTGTATGAAGAAAAGAGTCGTTGAGGGTGATAAAGCCAAGCTTTTAATGCAGTTAAAATAGTCGTTGGACTCTGTCAGACCACGTGTAATCGATTACACAATCTATGTGATCGATTACATGGCTATTTGAACGTGTTCTTGGCTTTCTAGGCTCTGTGTAATCGATTACATTATTAGTGTAATTGATTACATGGCTTCTGACTTGCTTGTAATCGATTACAATATCTATGTAATCGATTACATGGCTTCTGTCTTGCTGTGTAATCGATTACAATATCCATGTAATCAATTACATAACTCTTTGAACATGTTCTTGCCTTTCTGGGCTCATTGTAATCGATTACACGGCCTCTGACTTGCGTGTAATCAATTACAGGAACCATGTAATCGATTACCAGCTCTCTGTTTAGCTTGTAATCGATTACAAAACATGTGTAATCGATTACCTTGGCCTTTGAACACATTTTTCAAGTCCAATTAAGCTTGTAAGCCATTTCTAACACATCAAGACATCTGATTAAACATAAATCCTTTCATGAGTGTTTAAATCTAAGATTGAAAATAATGTTGCTTTGAAAAACATGTATAGCTTTGAATTTTCATACTTATTTTAGAAATGATATTTGAAAAACCATTTGAGAATCATTGAGATATTTAAAGGGCATTTTACATTGATATTCTAAGACCTATATCTAATATACCTCTTTTGATCTTGATTTTCTCTTTTGATCTTGATCTTCATCTTTGGCTTTGTTATCATCAAAAACCCATTTGATATGCTTCAAGACATAAGCATTCACATTTGTTACCCTTTTGACTTGGAAAAGTTACACTCAAGTCATGAAAGATTACTTTGTGAGGACGAACCCAATGTTTTTAATTAGTATCTAATGTTATAATTGTTGCTTAATCAAGTGCCTAATGTTCATGATTAGTCTTAAGTTAGTTCCTAATGTTCAAGATTAGTGTCTAATAGTATAATATTAGTTTAAGCAAGGGTTTAATATTCATGATTAGTGTCTAATAGTATAATTCATACTTAAGTAAAGAATTAATGTTCATGATTATTATCTAATATTATAATACGTGCTTAAGTAAGGCTCTAATGTTTTTTATTAGTGTTGAATAGTATAATAATATTTATTATTTTAATTATTTAAAAATTTCATATATGTTTGTGTAGCTTTTTTGTAGGCAAGTAATTTATTTATATTATCCTTTTTTATTCTATTGCATTATTTTTTAATTATACTATAAGTATGAATGTAATTATAATAATTATTTTACTTTTTTTTAAAATTTAAAATAAAAATATGCATAGCATTTTAGCTTGAGTTTAAAATATTACCAAGTGATTTCAAAACTCAAGAGAGGGGTGAATTAAGTATTTTAAAACTTTTTGCAAACAAGTTCCTTTTGATTTTTTTAAAAGTTATTTTTTTTTGAATTGAATGGATTTATGACAATACACAAGCTTAAATAGAATGAATGAGTGGAAGAACAAACAGCAAGTATACAAAAGCAATAAATAAGCTTGAATATAAAGAGATAAAGGTTGAGAAGATTACAAACAAATATTTATACTAGTTGAATCACCCTTGTAATCTACGTCCAGTCCCCAGGTTCATCCATCCAGAAGTTTCCACTATGATTAAGTTTCACAAGGTGCTTGACAAACCGTTTACAATATATAAGCTCTTCCTATACTTCAAGAATCATCCACCTCTTGTGTAGAAGTCTCTTAGTTTCTCAATGGATCCTCCACCCTCTCAAGAGTTTACAAATGAATTGAAATAAATTTAGCTCACTTAAAGAGCAGATATACAAGTTGAAGTTCAATGGGTATCAATGAATCACATACTAAAGCTCAAAACACAGAGGTTTTTGATGAATGAGAGTTGAAACTCGTATTTAATGCTCAAGAAGCTTGTTTAGATTGATTTCATTTTCCTCTTTAATGCTTAAACACTTATATTTATAGTCTAATGCATTTAAAAGTCGTTGGAGGTGGTTGGCAGCATTAAATGCTAGAAACTAACCATTATTTTCGTTTCCTGACACCCTAGATAACAAATTATTTATTTCTGATAACAAATTATTGCTCGCGAATAATATATTATTAGTTTCACATAACATATTATTCATGTTATCAGAAAACACGGTTACATGTGAATAACAGGTTATTGTGAACCCATAGTCGGTTAGGAGGTTTAAAAAACAGGAGACGCGCTTCTGACTTTGCGAATAACTTGTTATGGACTTTTCATAATTGGTTATTCCCTTTTAAAAACATAAAGGCGCATTTCTGACTTTGTAAATAACCTGTTATAATTTTCATATAATTTGTTATTTGGTTTCAGATAATCTGTTATTAGTTTATAAAAAAAATGATTTCTAAAGGATTTTGCAACCCAAGATTCCCAAAAACTTTTCAACATTTCTGAAATCATTTTACTCAAACTTGATAAATATTTTCACAAGTTTAAAACATGATTTTACAAAGAGATTTAAGTTGAATAAAAAATGAGATATGTGCTTAGGTGATTCGTATTTACCTTTACATAATATCTAGAAGTCCTATAAGCTAAACTTGAAGATCCTTGAGACTTGATCTTTGCACAACCATTTCTTTCTTGTTTGTTATCATCAAAACCATTGCCATTACTAATGCTAATTACATTCTCCCCTTTTTTGATGATGACAAATAACCATTGAGAAAAGAGTTAGTTCAAATAAATTGGAACTCACAAAAAGGTGTTAGAGACTTACTCGCCCTTTATTTTTCAAAAGGTGATTACATCAGAGATGCGCAACTCTCCCTTAAATTTTGGAATCCCAAGATCAATTAATTTGTACATTTTTCTATTTTGCTTTCCTTTTCTCAATGTCACATAAATAAAAAACTTCCCCTCCTTTTGTCATGATAAAAAAGATATGCAATATGTAGATTTTGATAAAGAAGTAACACAAAACCATTGCCAAAAAACAAATATTCAATAAGCATTTCATCAACAAGATAACCATTTCAGCATTATATCCATTTCAACAAGATATCCATTGCAAAAATAATATATGCACTATTTACTAAAATAAGTTAAGTCATAAGCTAAGATAATAGTCATCATGTCCAAAAGATAAACCCACTATGGTTAAATGAGCATTAAAAGATTATAATCACTAAGTAGCCAACATAGTTAAAAAATAACCTAAAATATAATAATATAGCTAAAACAGAAACAAATTAGCTAAAAGATGTGATCCATGTATTTGGGTTGAATCAAGTTTCGAGCTTGAAACTCAAGGTGATATTTGCTCATATGAGCCACATGGGAGAAATGCCTTCTGTGGTCTAAGCTTAGAGGAACATCCAGGTCGAAGGCTGGGGTAGAAGCTTGCTTAGCAACTGAGGGATTCTTGGTTCGTGCCTTCTTTGGGTGAGAGCTACTGGCCATGGTGGAAAAGGGGTTTAGGTGCGATTTAGGAGAGAGAAGAAGATGAAAATAAAGTTGGAGCATGTGTGAATGGCAAAGAAAGCCTTTGTTTTGCTATTTTAAGGAAACCTATAATTGATTATAGGGTTTCTATAATCGGTTATGGTTGATAAAGAGTGGGTCACATGTTGCTAGATGGCTTCAATAACCGATTATTCATTTTCAATAACTGGATATTTTCGCAAGTTGAAACACCAGGAGCAACTGACTTGGTGAATAACTGGTAATGGATTTCACCTAATCGGTTATTTGCATTTTCCTTGGAGCAACTTTGGCTTTACTAACCGATTATATACTTCTTATAATATGTTATTCACGAGTTAAAAGAAACAGGACATTTTGTCTTGATGAATAACTGATTATTCACTTCTCATAATCAGTTATTTACGAATTAAAGAACTAGCACCATTATGACTTGTTGAAAAATCGATTATACACTTCTCCTAATCGGTTATTGGACCTTTTCAAGACGTATCAGGACACCACCATGAGCAAATAACAAGTTATTTGCATGCCATAATAGATTATTCCAACAACAAAAACATAATTTTCTTAGGAATTCAGCCCTTTAAACAGGATCTCATGCCTTCTTAAAGATCATTTTAGTTTGACCTCATTTTCTTATCCAGTCCAAACACCAAATAACAGGTTATTTTAGCCCAATAACGAATTATTCTTGTTCAAAAACACCAGAAACCATTTTTCATCAACAAGAACTTAAGATTTGAGATTGGGAGATGTTAAGAGTCTCACATCACCTGCCTCAATATTTTGGGTGCGATTTATATATCTGTTAAGTCATTCCACTTAATGTCAATTAGTTTTAGGTTGGAATATCACATGGTATCAAAGACAATATCCCATATATGTCGCCTACTTCGCTAGGCTTGTTTCCGCCTACATCGCTAGACTCACTTGTTCCATCCAGGCATCTGTGGAGGGGGTGTTAAAAGTCCCACATCGTCTGCCTCAATATTTCGGGTACAGTTTATATATCTATTGGGTCACTTCACTTAATTCCAATTAATTTTAGGTGAAAATCTCATGGGGGACTTAAACATGGATCAAGTACCTGTAAAACAAAATTAGAGGAAACTCCGACGCTTAAGTTAGTATTGGATTCAAGAGATAGAAATTATACATGATTATGCAGAAAGCATTATGCAGCAAAGTCATTTATCCATATTAAATGCATGATTGATCTATTATGCCTAATTCTCTTCTAATGTAAAAGAATGCTTATTTTGCCAAAGGTTTGGTGAAAATATCTGCAAGTTGTTTACTTGTTTCAACAAACTCAAGCATGCAATCTCCTTTTTGCACATGATCTCTTATGAAATGGTGTTTTTTTTCAATATGCTTAGTCCTTGAGTGCAAGATGGGATTCTTAGACAAATTGATTGCACTAATGTTATCACATATTATAGGGATGTGATCAAACTAAAGTCCATAGTTTATAAGTTGTTGCTTCATCTAAAGGATTTGAGCACAACAGATTCCAGCTGCAACATACTCAGCTTCACCAGTAGATAATTTCACACTATTTTGCTTCTTACTATGCCAAGAAACTAAAGAGCTTCTGAGCAAGTGACATGTCTCACTAGTGCTCTTCCTATCCAATTTACATCTAGCAAAATCAGAATATGAATAGACTACTAGAGGCACCTTTGGGGTACCACAACCATTTCTGAAGTGCCTACTAGGTATTTCATTATTTACTGCACTTAAGTGTGATTCTCTAAGACTAGCTTGATATCTTGCACACATGAACACACTAAACATAATACCACACATACTTGCAATAAGATAAAGGAGAGGACCAATCATACCTTTATACTTAGTGACTTCTACGGGTTTACCTCATTCATCCTTACCAAATAACATGAAGTGCCTATTGGTGTAGTCATATGCTTAGTATTGTCCATTCTAAATTTATTGAGCAGCTCCTTGCAATACTTGGATTGGCTTATGAAACTCCCATCTCTAGTTTGCTTGATTTGGAGTTCAAGAAAGAAGTTGAGCTCACCCATCATTGACATCTCAAACTAACTTTGCATAGTATTAGTAAACTCCTTACAAAGAGACTCATTAGTAGCACAAAAAATTATGTCATCAACATATATTTGCACAAGGAGAATGTCATGTATTTTTTTTTATGAAGAAGGTCGTGTCAACTTTTCCTTTTGTAAAGCCTTTTTCTAAAAGGAACTTGCTCAACCTTTCATACCAAGCTCTAGGAGCTTTTTTTAAGTCATACAAGGCCTTTTTCAACTTAAAAACATGGTTGAGTAATTCAAAGTTTTCAATACTAGGAAGTTGTTCCACATACACTTCATCTTGGATAAAATCATTTAAAAAGGCACTTTCAACATCCATTTGAAAGAGTTTAAAATCCATGATGCATGCAAATGCAAGTAGCATTCTAATGGCCTCTAATATAGTTATGGGTGCATAGGTTTCTTCATAATATATCCCTTCTTCTTGATTATAGCCATTTGGTGCTAATTATGGGATGATCTTTGGGCCTTAGAACTAATTCCCAAAATTGATTTCTTTCAAATTGGTTTAGCTCTTCTTGCATAGCCAAGATCCAATGCTCATCAATAATGGTCTCATCTATGTCTTTAGGTTCAACTTGAGAAACAAAAGTCATGTGATTACATGTATCTCGAAGAGAGTTTCTAGTAGTTACCCCTTTTGAGACATCACCTATAACCTTGTCAAGAGGATGGTGCCTTGAAGTTCTCCACTCTCTTGGTAGACCATTTGGTTGTTGCTCATCTTATTGTGGTGGTGCTTCTTCTCTTTGGCTTTCTCTCTTTTGCTCTTATTATTTGCTTCTTAAGTGGGTGTTTGACAAGGTTTCTATAACATCATCAATATCATCCTTTCTCAACCCAATGTGATTAGTTTCATTAAATACAACATGTATTGATTCCTCAATAGTCATAGTTCTCTTATTATAAATTCTAAAGGATTTACTACTAAGAGAATAACCAAGAAATATTCTCTCATCGAATTTAACGTCAAACTTGCCTAGATTATCTTTTTTTATTATTTCAAACAAAGCATTTGCAACTAAAGACATGAAAGTGAGAAATGTTTGGTTTCCTTCCTTTGTATAGTTCATAGGGATTTTCTTTAAAATTGGCCTTATTAAAACCCTATTCATAACTTAACAAGTAGTACTTGCAGCATCCACCCAAAAATACTTAGGAATGTTTGTTTCATTGAACATAGTTCTTGCTAACTCCTCTAAAGATCTATTTTTCCTTTCAACCACTCCATTTCTAGGAGCAGGAAAATTATCTATGTATATCTAGAGTAATCATCTTGTTTTTTCAAGAAGGGGTGAATTAAGTATCCATGTATATCTAGAGTAATCATCCATGTATACCAAGTGGCTTCAAGACTCAAGAGGGAGGTGAATTGAGTATTTTGAAACTTTTCGCAAGTAAGCCTATTTTGATTTTCTTTGAAGCTATTTTTCTTTGAGTTGAATGGATTTATGACAATACACAAGCTTAAATAGAATGAATGAGTGGAAGAATAAGTAGCAAGTATGAAAAAGCAATAAATAAGCTTGAATATAAAAAGATAAGGGTTAAAAGATTGTAAACATAGATTTATACTGGTTCAATCACCCTTGTGATCTACGTCAAGTCCCCAAGATCATCCACCTAGGAGTTTCCACTACGATTAAGTTTCACAATGTGCTTGATAAACCATTTACAATATATGAGTTCTTCCTACACTTCATGGATCATCCACCTCTTGTGTAGAAGCCTCTTAGTTTCTCAAGAGATCCTCCACCCTCTTAAGAGTTTACAAATGGATTGAAATGAATTTAGCTCACTCAAAGAGCATATATACAAGTTGAAGTTCAATGAGTATCAAGGAATCACACACTAAAGCTCAAGATAGGGGTTTTTGAGAAATGAGAGTTGAAACTCGTATTTAATGCTCAAGAAGCTTGTTTAGATTGATTTCCTACTCCTTTTTAATTCTCAAACACTTGTATTTATAGCTCAATGCATTTAAGAGTCATTGAAGGTGGTTAGGAGCATTAAATGCTAGAAACTAGTCGTTATCTTCATTTCCTGAAACCCCAGATAATAGATTATTTGTTTCTGATAACATATTATTATTCACAAATAACAAATTATTGGTTTCACATAACAGATTATTCGTGTTATTAGAAAATAATGTTACACGAAATAACAGGTTATTGTGAACCCATAATAAGTTAGGAAGTTTAAAAAACATGAGACGTGCTTCTGACTTTGCGAATAACCTGTTATGGACTTTCCATAATCGGTTATTCCCTTTTAAAAACATAAATACACACTTCTAACTTTGCAAATAACCTGTTATAATTTTAGATAATTTGTTATTTGGTTTCAGATAATCTGTTATTGAATTCAGATAATTTGTTATTGACTTATCAAGAAAAGATGATTTCTAAAGGATTTTGCAACCAAAGATTTTCAAAACCTTTTTAACCTTTCTAAAACCATTTTGCTCAAACTTCATAAATATTTTCACAAGTTTAAAACATGATTTTGCAAAGAGATTTAAGTTGAATAAAAATGAGATATGAGCTTAGTGTGATTCTTATTTACATTTATACAAAATCTAAGTCTTATACGCTAAACTTGAAGATCATTGAGACTTGATCTTTGCACAACCATTTTTTTCTTGTTTGTTATCATCAAAATCATTGTCATTACCAATACTAATTACTTAAAATAATGGTTCCATTAAAATAATATAATCCATTTTAGTGAAGTAATTGGTTGGAGCGTTGGAATTTATTTAGGCACTATAACCAAGTGTAGTTGACTACGTTATTGACATTGATTGGTCGCAAGAAAACTAAATTGATTTGATGGGAATGTGAGTGTAGTTGACTACACTAGCATGTGATATATTACAATCATTTGAAGAAGATAATAGGAATATGAGTGTAGTTGACTACAATGCAAACAATTTTATTTATATCAATTTTGATTGGATTGAATTAGTTACATTGTGATAACCAAAGCAATCCAAATTGATTTTAATTGACTTGGATTATATTGGCTTAATCCATTTTTTACCAAAAAAAAAATTAAGCCTAAAATTCTGTGAGTAAAAACCAAAATTGCTTGTTAAAAAGTATAAACATGAAGTAAATAGTAGATCATACTATAACAAAATTTATGTTTCTCTCTCTCATAATATGACTCTCTCATGTTAGTGAGTAACATAAAAGAATCCCCATCCATTAAAATCAGTGGCAAAGCTAGGCTCCGGAAGTTAGGGAGAGCACTAATTTTTTTTTAATGTTATCTCTATCATTTGGATGATAGATAAAATCTTATGACGTAAATTAAAATTGGCTAAAAGATTTTTTAAGTTTGTCTCAATTCTTTGTAAATTTAATTAAGAGAAATTTTAGTATTCATCATGAGAAATTACTTTCTTTTAACATTTTTATCCATACTAACATATCCTTTTAAAAATTACAATTAACATTATATTGCTTCATCCATACTGAATGTTGGGCGGTAAAAAACCAACAAGAGCATAAGATCAGTGTTGCAGAGATGAGGATATTGCGTTGGATGTGTGGCCATACAAGACAAGATAGGATTAGGAATGAATGCATTAGAGAGAAAGTAGGGGTAGCACCTATTGTGGAAAAGATGAGAGAATCTCGCCTTAGGTGGTTTGGACATGTGAAGAAGATAATAGGGATATGAGTGTAAGACCCTTAGAAGCCTCTTTTATCAAGAAGTAGATCATTGTAGATAATAGCCCAATAGCTAGAAGTAGAGGAAGACCAAGAAAGACTATAGGTGAAACGATTAAAAAAGATTTAGATCTGAATAGCATATTTGAAGACTTGGTTTATGATAAGGCACAATAGCGTCGTTTGATCCATGTAACTGACCTCATCTAGTGGGAAAATGCTTGATTGTTGTTGTTGTTGTATTATATTGCTTCATCCATTTATCTATATAATTAAAACTATAGCACTTAAAGTGTTTAATAAAACTACATTGTACAAACTTAAATTCTAAATATTAATAAACTCAAACCATGAAAACAAGAATTAAAAGCACTAAAAGAATATAAGGAAAAGAATTAGAAATTTCTAACATCAATTTCACAAAAGAGACCACACAAGGAAAAATAGGGGAAAAAAAAAACGAATATGCTACCTGAAATGAAGAAAAACAATAGATACAAATAAAAAAAGTAACAATTACACAATAAATAAAAAATCTCCACCTCCTTTTTACAGTAAAAATAGAAGCTAATTATTTAAAAAATTTCAAAGTGAAAAAAATCAATGAGTATAAAGTACCTATGACCAAAGAAAAGAAATACTTTGATCAATTGAAAAAAGACAAAACAAGGAAGGTAATATTTTTTTCTTCAAAGGTATTAAAGTTTTTTAAATTTTTATAGTACTTATTTTTTAAAAAAATTTAGAAACGTGGCTTTGCCATTAATTAAAATTACCTAGTTAGGCATTAAATTAGTTTAATTACTTCCTCATTTACCTCTCTCATTCCATTGCACACAAACAAAAAAAATCTTCAAAATTTCCGTAAGGACTAATTTGCAAATTTTTAAAATTTAGAGACCATTATTTGCAAATATCAAAATACTTATTATCTTTTCTCAGTTTCACTTTTACTAAAATTTTTCTCTCCAAAACTTGCAACCATTCTTTGCACGTTTTTTTTTTTTTTTACTACAAAGGGGCGAAGAAACTAACTGAAAGAGGAAATCAAACGGGTCATGGAAACCCCACTAATTCAGAATATTGCAAGGACGAAAATCCCCATGACCAACAAAAAAAAAAGGACGAAATCTCAAGGGGAGGACAACCCCAGCGTCTGAGGTCAATTTCATGATGCAGACTAATGTTGGCCATCCAATCTGCGCACAAGTTGCCCAATGTTGTATGAGTAACACCTCCCAGCCACGCTTCAGCCAAGCAAAAATTGCAAAAATTCTTCTTACCAACATGTTGGGATGGCTAGCAGCTAGACTTCTATTATTCAAAATTGAGATAAAAGCCATTGAGTCACTTTCCACAATGAGCTTATGCAGACTAGTATCCCAAGCAAGCTGGAGACCCAAATATATGCCACAAAGTTCTGCATGAAATGCAGAACATATCCCAATATGGTTTGAAAAGTCAATGATCCAACTACCATCAGCACCCCTTATAAGGCCACCACAATTTGCTTGGCCCGGATTACGTTTGGCTGCACCATCCGAATTCAGTTTAATCCAGCCATGAGGAGGAAAATGGCAATTTATGCAGGCTGTAAAAAAATCTCTGGTTATGCTATGTTTAGGGTGCTCTTTAGCCTGCTAGATTTGTCCAGTATAGTCCAAAATTATAATGCACAAATACGTGTTCGAGTATCCGATACGATATCGATATGATATGTGAATATGACAATTTCTTAAAATTTAAAATATAAGTATGACAGGATACGATACAATATATATATAAGAAATCATAAAATATATTATTCTAAATAACTCAAAGTATTAAATATAATAATATATTATTAAACTTTGACTTTTTTATAAAAAAATGAGTCAACCTCATAAAATTACAAGACAAAGAGTAATTTTTTAAAATAAAGAATAATACTGATAAGAAGAAATTATAATTTATAAAGTTGATCAGTATCATAAAATTAAAGTTACATATTAAAACTTATTAATATCATAAAATTTCTAAACATTAAAAATTATAACTAAAAGGAGAGAGTCAAGGGAAAAACTTACAAAGTTGAAAGTTTCAAAACAGTGAAAACTGAAAAGTGAATGAAAAGTCTTTGTTTTGTTGAAAAGTAAAAGTCATTGTTTTGACTCAAAATAGAGAGCCACGATGACTCAAAACCAGTCACGAAGATAGAGGAGAAGCTTTGAGAGAGAGACAAGATGAACTTCGAGCAGGGAGAGACAAGATGAGCTTCGAGCAGGGAGAGACGAGCTTTAACGCTGCAATGAGCTACTCCACAGCGTGTCACGGACACACGTAAAGTAAAGGTCGGAGAGTCACTAGAAAAGTTGCAATCGCAGATCAGAGAAGGAGGCTGTAGACCTAGAAAATCATGGGTGAATGAGTGTTTTCCGACTCAAAATATAGGGTTAAAGTGAGTTAAATAGGTTGAATATCTTAGGTAAGTTTAGTCCCAACATATCGAAATTTTTGGATTGATTTGATTCACTAACCATTTACGCGTTTTGGAGTGTTTCGGAATGTGTCCCAAAAAAAAAAGAGTTATCCGTACATTTTTCAACGTGCCATACGCGTCTTCATTTCAGGTACGCACCGGATACTAGTACGACTACTTAAGAGCTGTACCGATACTTCATAAGTCCAAAATAATAAGATGAGCATTAAGAGTTCTAGTATAATGAGCTTTAAATAACTCCTTATTTCTCCACTTCCACAAGAGCCAAACCGCAGTCATGGAGGCATCAGGTCAGTCCTGATCAAGGTTATGACCATAAATAAGCCACGTTACTTGTCAATATTTTGTCACTATCAACTACAATTTATGTGACTGAGAATAAATTCCAAAAAGGTTATAGCCTACAACTCTAAAAAAGGTTGTGCCGGAGTCCCTGCCTACATAAAAATGGTAACAATTACATACTTTGTGGGGGCGAATTTGCAGAGCAGCTGCCAAATGCGATTGTGACTATAAATGGTGGTTCAATTATTGTTGCGCTGCACCAAGAAAGGGTCAAGCTTTGGAACGGTACGTAGCTTATAATTCTTCGCGTAAATCAGTTCTTATTAATATATAGAGATGTTTATTATGTTATTTTAATCTATGTTTTCATTAGGGACATGGTCGATTGGCAACGATTTATATGCTTCTAAAATTAGTTTACAAATATTGCTAATCATATTAGTTTTCACAATAGAACAAATCGGATAATCGCTTTCCAGTTGAGCTAGATGTTCTAATGCATCCGTAGGTAATTCCTTTTTAAGGTTAGAATCAGAATTACGCTGATCTAAACCAGAAGGAACCTACTTAGTGCATGTTTAGATTGCAGTTGGCAAATCCAAACATACTTTTAGAATTTTTGAAGGGCGTGAAATCATATTTGATATTTTTTTTTCAGTTGAATTCAACGAAAAATACTTTCAAAAGTACGTTAGAGTGAAAGTAAGAATTTCTTGCTTTTTTATTGGGTAAAAATTCGTTGGAGAATATTTTTCTCTTCAATCTTACTTCAAAAGTGATTTTAATTTTTCATCCAAACATCATTCATATTATCAAACTCACTTTTGAGACAAAAGTTTTCAAACATAAATCATGTTATTACAAACTTATTTTTAATCAAACTAAAGTTTACAAATACACTTTCAACTAAACTTAAGTTTATCTACTGCAAACCAAACACATACTTATACATTAATAAAGATCATTGACAATCAACAACTTTTTCAAGCCTTTATTGAATCCACAAACATTACAAAGCGTATCACTTTTTCAGAAATGCCACAGTTTCTTCACACGGATGAATTCAGTAAAAGGCCTCTACGCTGGCATCAAGAAACCTTTATCACTTTTGCGAGGCATCCATCTACAGGTTTAGGTGCTGGCAAATAAGTGATGAAACATTTTGGATTTACTCGTTCCAGCCTGCAAATTAAGATTAATTAATTAGAAAATCAGTAAAAGATGTACAGTTTTATTTTATAAATTATTTCTATTACATATTTTAAGCGTTTGTTTGGATTAACTGTAAAAAAATTTAATAATCAATTAAATTATTTTTACGCCAAATATGTTAATTGATTATGACAAAATTAGTTTCATGCCAAATATGTTAACTAAAAAAAAAATTTAAGATAATATGTTTTATTTAAATTATATACAAAAATACTTTTATGTAATAATAAATTATTAAAATAGGTACGAAATTATCAAAATATTATTTGTTAAAGGATAAAGAAGTACTTTTGTGTTCAAGTTATGAAATAATTAAGAATAAAAAATAAAAAGCTTGAAATGTGGGCTTTTATAATAATAATAATATTAATATCTAACAACCCAAACATAATAATTTTAGAACAAAACAGCTTTTTATGTAAAATGCCATTATACAAAATAAAATTGAGCTTCGAAAAACATGCACTAAATCCTCAAAATTTAGGTGCTGAAAGAAATTTAATCAATATATTAATAGCTAGCATTCAATTTTTTTTTGGGTAAGCTTAATAGCAAGCATTCATGTGCTCAAATAAGATGGTATACGACAAGAGTATCTGGCCAAGGATCGAAATGTAACAACATACATATTTATAGTTTAATTTTAATTTACTTTCAATATAATTTTTTTATTATCATTTAATCAAGTATATACATACTATTAAAAAGAGTTTGACTTTTAAAATTATTATTATTATTTTCATAGTAAAACTCCTTTAATGATATAACAATATAAAATTTAATAATAATATAAAAAAATTACACTGATAGTTGTATCAAAATAAATACTTCCTTTATTACTCAAACTTAGACCTAATATTTCCTAGGAGAAATGTTGATAAATATGAATTAAAGAGAAAAACACTAACTTGTAATTGAGGAGAAAATGATGCAGAAATATAGATATCTCTAGTTTAGCTAGGTCCATTCCAGGACAGAGCCTAGTTCCAGCTCCAAAAGGAATGAAGGTTCCGGCTTTGCTATTATAATCCTGCACATAGACATAGAATGACGACAAAAGCAAAGGCGCTTTAATATACATATGGCACAACAAGACAAAAAGAGTAGAAAAATTAATCAATCCTGCTTACATCCCATCTAGAAGGATTAAATTCTTGTGGATTGTTGTAATTTGAAGGATCCATATGAACAGCTCTTCCCCAAATTAACACTCTCCATCCTTTTGGTATTATATAACCTGAAAATGTACTAAAATTTTGAGCAAATGATACATAACCTATTTGATAAGTGAAAATAATTGAATTCAACTAGGAATAAGAAAACAATAAATTGGCATTGAATATGAATAACGTACCATTGATGTCCACATCAGTTATTGCCTTCCGAAATGTTGAAAAGGCAATATTGGCCAAGCGCATCGTTTCATCGATTACCTACAAGGCATAACAAGGTAACTTTTGCTTAACCATTGGTCTGTATTTGTATGTGTAATTTTTTTATGTCACACACTAATTAATTACCTTAGCAAGATAAACCATTTGCTTAATTTCTTTAATATCTATCTGTTTCTGTGAAGGTGGTCTTGTCTTCATGATTTCTTCCTGCTCCTCCTACAAGATACATAAACTTAGGTTGTGTTAAGATGGTGATTTTTTTTAAGTACAATAAAATACTGAAGAATTAAGCTCCACTTTACAGCACCATCCCACATAAATATAAGGCCCAAATATGGGCATTCATAGTGAATTTCACATTACATATTAGAAAGAAAAAGAATTAAATCACAGATCTATAATAATGAAAGGCATGAGTATGAGAAATTACTTCTTAACAATACCAATCCCTATTTAAGAATATTATGATGGTATAGTCGAGTAACTTTTGTATGTATACATTTATGTCATGTATAAAATAGATATTTACATGCCTTTATTTTGGAATAGGAGAACTTCCTCTTCCCTTAAAATCTTATTCATAAATAAATAAATATGTATGTTTAATTACACCTTTCGCTCTTTTAATGTCGTCAAAGTTTTAAAACGTGCATTTTCGGTTTTAACCTTAACAATTAAATATGCAGAAAACATTATAACTAGTATGTTTGGTTTTCCTAAAAAGAGGAACCAATTCCATCTGTACTTAAATCAAGCTTCACTAACCTTGGCTTTCTTCATGATTTCAGGGTGATCTGTGAGATAAATAACTACCCATGTCAAAGTCGTCGCTGTGCTTTCATGGCCAGCAGCTAGAAACCCCAGCAATAAGTCAACGATGTCCCCATTCTCTAATTTCTTACCATTCCCATCTTCGATTCCCAAAAAAATATCAACAAGATCTTTCTTCCCCTCACGTGCACCACTTTTGATCATTATCCTCCTTTCGTCTATAATAGGTTGAATTATGCTTGACAACTTTGTACGTGCCTAATATACCATGCAAAAGTAATTCAAACGTGAAATTAGCCCCTGAATTCTTAACAAGCAAATAACAAAAATCAATATTCAAGTCTCACCAAAATGAGTATAACTTAAACAAAAAAAATATATATTCACGTACTAAAATTTTCACACCACCTTTATTATAGTAATTAGCGTATAAATAATTGATTATCAATGTGTCTTATATGATAATTGAAGATATTAATCAATTACTAATAATACAATATTAACATTCTTGATCATCATATATGCTGATCACTAATGTAAAAGTGATATATAAATTTTAACGTGTAAATAACTGAAGATCAATATGTATATGTAATAATTGAGGATGTTAACTAATTATCAATAATAGAAAATTAACATTATTTATTATCATATAATATACACTAGTTATTAATTAATTACACATTAATCACCTATTCAAAGGTGGTGTATAAATTTTGGTGTGTGAATAGTTTAAATGTAATTTAAACAATAAGATAATGTGTTTAAGAGATAAGATGGAAAAGAACCTTGAGTGCTTTGTGGAAAACAGAACCTGGTACATTGATTGGGAGAGAGAATAAGCCATCAAACATCTTAGTGAACAAATCTCTCTTGTTGACAATGTACTGATTTTCAGAGCCTAAGAAAACTTCAATGATGACTTTAAAGGTAACCTTCTTCATCTCTTTCAAGAACTCAGTTGGGTGTTTCATGCTAGATAATTCCTCTAAAGACTTGATCACATTGTCCTCCATACGCTCTACATACATTGCTAATGATTTGTGACCAATGATGGGAGAAACGGTTAGGCGGCGGAAACGCTTGTGTTCTGTACTGGAGACATCATATATGGGTTTACTTCGCGCTAACTCTGTCACTGATTTCGGATAACCAAGCATGAAGTTTAAATCATCTGTCAGCACTTGCCGACACATGTCAGGTTGACAAACGATGATGCTTGGATTTCCAAATAAGTGGGTCTTGTAGATACCAGTTCGTCCATATCTTAAAAAATAAGCAATTAATTAGCACTTATAATTTTAAGTTAGAGTAACCATATAGTAAGATATATATAGTAAGGAAAAAATTTTAAATGTTCATGAAACACAATAAATACATGTTCTAGAATAGATCTCAATTATTAATACTCATAAAATGTAAGTTGATGCGGTAAACAATCTCAACTCCTTAGGGATGAAGACTCGAGTTCAAATTCTAAAAAAATAATTCTTGTAAAAAAATCACATAACCATTATGTTTTCGTAGTCAATTAGGGATTATTCTCATATGTGACTCAAATAAATCAAACATATAAAGATATCTCATGATCTTACTAAAAAGAATTTCAACTATTAATTTTAAATTATTGACTTAAAATTTATATAAATTTATTTAAAATTCATAATAGAGATCTTTTCAGAAATATGCATTATGATACATGACTATGCTAAAATTTCTAGTAGTAAGATATATAGCAATAGCAATAGAAAAATTATGTTCTTACATAATTTTTTATTTTACATCAATTTTTATCATATTTTTTAATATTTATGATTAAGTGAGATAAAGTGATAGAGAGAAAGTGATATAATTAATAGTATAAAAAATAATATAAAAAGTGATGTGAGAAAAAAATAATATAAGAAAATCATAGTTATTAGCCATCTATAGTTTTATATAGTACTATATAATTTTAATCTATATAGTAATATATATAGTAACTATATAGTAAGATATCAGAGGGAAAAATGAGACTTGGAAACAAGATTGTTGATGAAGGAATCAGGTTTGCCGGATGAGAAAGCTCTCATGAAGGGCAAGAGGTTGCCTATAAGAGGCCACCCCATATCACCAGGAGGCAGTGAGTATTGCTTCCTTCCTAGTCTCAGAGCACAGTACCACCCGTTCAGCCTCCTTAGAAATATGAACACGAAAACGTAGCATGCCGACAAAGTAGCAGCGTTCATCCACAACCAATCTAATCCCATTTTGAACGTCTTTCAAGGTTTATACTTATTGGACAATGGACACTTACTGCAAACTCTCCTATTTATAGGTAGATTTAGGACTTATTTGAAAAAGTTAAAAATTATAGATTATACTGATAATCGATTATTGTTATAATTGATTATAATTGATTCATTTTTATATTTAGATGTATTATTTGTAAAGTAATTTTAAATTAATATGATTCGTTTAGATGATATAAAAAAATTACTTTTATATATTAAATTATTAAAATAGGTATAGAATGATTAAAAAAATTATTTGATTGAGGATAAAATAGTATTTATATATCAAAATGTAAAAAATAATCTATAAAAAATAATTAATCCTCCTAACTCATCTTCTTAATAATCTTCCTAATTACTAAATAAAGAAATATTAAATGCTTTTTATATTCTCAAGATATTAGTTACATTTAATTTTTTATTCAATACTTTTTTATTAAGTAATAGAAAGATTATTAGGAGGATGTATTAAGAGGATATAACAAAGTTCATAATTTATAAGCTAAAATCATAAGTTTCAATTTTTAGCTTATGATTATTAGTTAAAAAAATTTATTTTGTATTGAATTTTGTGTAAATTTTTTTTTTAAAAATAATCTTTTTACTAAAATATAATAATTATTTCATAAAATAATTTAATCTTTTAAAAATAGTTGAATGAAAAAGATTTAATTTTTTCTAAACATACTTTTATAGATAGATTGTCCTAGCATCACATGAAGACTTTGAATTTTTTTAATGGCAATATCCCGCATCTGTTTACGTTGACAATGGTAGAGTTTTGGAAGTAATTGTGGTATTTTGATACAAGGTTGACATTTTTTAGTTGAGTTAAAATTTGATGGAATTGAGTAGAGATATGATTTATTTTGAAATTTGATTTAAATGATTTTTATTATTAGAGATTAATAATAAGTAAATTGAGAGGTGTGATAAGTGTAAAAAATATTTTTTAAATATTATATTATTGGATTAAAATGTTAAAATGTGAATAGATATTATTAGAATTGATATTTATTTTTAAATTAAGTTTTCATTTATTTTAGAATACTTTTAAGTAATAATTTATATATATATATTTTTTAACTTAATAATTTTTTATTCTTATATTTATTTTAATTAATTTAGTCTTATTGTTTAATTATCTTATTTTATAAATTAATATAAATAAAAAATAGACAAAAAAATTAAACAACTAAAATGGTAACTGTAGTACATTAAAAAATCAAATCTAACTTATTTAAAAAGAGAAAATACTCTGTAATATTAAAGATATTTACCTAATTATGAATAGAAGAACAGCAGCATGAGCGTGAAACACGCTGCAATATTAAAAACACTTATATAATTATCTAATTATGAATAGCGTGGAACACGCTGCAATATTAAAAATACTTATATAATTATGAATAGAAGAACAGCAGCATTAAAGCAGCAGCATGGGCGTGCCATGCACGACAAAGAAAAGAAAAGAAAAGAAAAAAGACACAGATTAGTGTGCTGCGCCGTGGGAAACAAAAAAGAAGAAAAGCACGTGAACAACAGCACAATGTGGAAGGATAAGAAACGGATGGGTATCGAGAAAGGAGAATAGTGATATAATGTAGAAAAAGACAAAAGACGTAAAGAAAAAGAGACGATAGATTTAAAGGTTTTTTATTTAAATTTATTTATTTATCATCGTAATACGAAAAATTAAATTTTTAAGTAAAATTAAGGATAAACTTATACATTAAATGATATTTTAAATTTATTTTTAATTTATATATTTAATTTTTAATTATTAAAATTCTTTTATTATATTATTCTTAATTTATTGTAGATATTTTTTTCTTTGAATAATCATAAAATTTATTTTATTTATGAATTCAATCATATTTTTTTATTGAATAGATTAGTTCTTTAATTATATTTGGATCAATTATTTATTTATATTAATTTTTTTTTGCTGCGATATCACTCTTTGAGTAATTTGGTGTTGTTGAATTTTTTTAATAAGAATAATAATTTATGTATTTTAAAAATAATAAATAATTTTTTAAAGAGTTACATTTAATTTAATGTTAATTTATAAATCCACATCTTTCGATTGAAAATTTTAGAAATTGAATTCTCAATTAAATTATTCAATAAATTAAAAATAATTAAAATATCAAATTAAAATACTCAATTGAAAATAAATATATATCTTTAGCTTTATTATTTGTCAAATTTAAATACTTTTTCGTTAATCACTTTACTTCATTTTAATTTATATTTAAAAATATTTTTTATTCATTATTAATTATTTAATATTTTTCTAAAATTTTTATTCTTTTTGCTATTTTTTAATTTATTTTTCTATAAAATTGACACTCTAAAATTATATTAGAACTACCACATTATTCTTTAAATCTTACCGTTCCATTTAAAAAAAAATTTAATAATCTTATTTATTTTCAACAATATAACTTTTTACATCATATAAAGTTGATTAATGAAATATAAATTCATGATTAATAATGTATAGAAGTTAGTTAATGAATATATAAAAAATTGATTAATAAAAAATAAAAAATGATTAATGACCTATATAAATTGATTAATAGAATCAAGTTGAAAGAGTTATATATTTATACATATCTATTAATTAATAACTTATATTTTTATTAATAAACTTTTATATAATATTAAAAAATATATAAATACTATTTGAAATAAAATAATCATTATTTTAAAAAAATAAAAGAGAGAAGATGGTCGGTATATAAAAAGTTACAAGTCTTTTTTTTTCCCTCTCACTAAACTGAAAATGTCTAACATAAATCATTCAAAAGATAATTTACAAATAGATCACAAATTTTAATTAATAATTTTTTTGTACATTCAAATCTATATATAAATATTATCAAAATAAAAAATAATTTATTTATAAAATTAAATATTTTAAATTCATATAAAAGCCTCCCACTAAACTGTACAGTCTAGTGTTTTCCAAGAACTCTGGACATAATTACACTGACTTTCCATGTACAGTGTACCAGGTCTAAAAGAATCTTTCATCGATAGCATGTAGCCATGTAATGCGACTTTTCATTTTGCCAAGGATATCCTCCCACGGAGCTTTTGTGCCAGCCAAAACTAATTAATCCCTCTTCGGACAATTATAAAGGCAGTTTCAATATCGAACTAGGCATTTAGAAGAATTAATGCTAAGAGATGTAAAAATATCTATTAGCCTCCGCCCATTAACTTAAATTTTTAGACGACTTAGTCCTTTACATAACTTCAGAGCTACAAAGAAGGTATTTCGGTTTTTTTTTTTTTAGTTTTAGATGCTATATTTTTATTAATATAAATGCCACCTTATTTTTATGCATTTAGAAGAATTAATGCTAAGAGATGTAAAAATATCTACCAGCCTCCACCCAATAACTTAAATATTTAGACGACTTAGTCCTTTACATAACTTCAGAGCTACAAAGAAGGTATTTAGGTTGTTTTTTTTTTTTTAGTTTTAGATGCTATATTTTTATTAATATAAATGCCACCTTGTTTTTATTGTATTATTGTTTTTAAAATTTTGTGAATAAAAAAAATTAAAATATTATTTTATTATTTTATTATTTTTCATAAAACTTTAAAAATAAAAATAGAATGAAAATAATATGATATTTTTGTAATTATTAATAAAATATATCAGTTAAAAATAGTAATAAAAAATAAATCAAACACAAATAATAACTTATTTTTTATATTTTTTATAAAAATAAATATTATTATATTTTAATATATTTAAATTCATTAATTTTATGATATTATTATTTATTTTTTTGAAATAAATTAATTATTAAATTATGTGGTAATTATATATAATTAAAAGTAAAAGTGGACTTTTGACAAAAGAAAGTGACGTAAAGATGCTGCAAAATCTTTTTAAATTTACTCTTCAATCAACGAGGCCCACGACTTAAATCAAGAGCAAGAAATAACTTGTGGAAAATTTAATGGGACTTTTAATGAAATTGTATTTAGTGACAAAATTATTTATAAAATTGTTATATTTTTAAAATTATATATTAAATTATCACATTTTTTGTTACATTGATTTTTTTTAATATTTTTACATTCTACATAAATAATGTCAAAGATCATGGCATTATCATTACAATTATGTTAAAATGCTAGGCACTATCCTACGCTAGGCGTTATCCACGTGGAAACGTTATTACGCTAGACGTTTTCCACGTGGAAATGTTAGGCGCTCTAACGCTATCATGAAAGTAATGTCAAACGTGTTGGTGTTATCCACTTAGTACGTCACTTGTAATGGCGTTACCAATGCACGCTTCTATAAACACAAGTCTTTTGTCCTTCTCATGCACATATTTCTTATTTCTCAAATTTTCACATTCTCTCTAGAATTTATCTCTCTCTTTAAACTCTCTCCCAAAACCTCATTTGGCTGAAGCTTGTGGGAAACCCATTTGGATCATTATATATGTAAGTATTTTTATTCATCATTAAATTATTTTTATTATTATTGTTATTACTGATATTTTTATTGTTAAAATTATTGCTTATTTTTTTAGGGTTTATTGAAATTGAAATTCAAATTAGTAAGGCATAGAAAAAATTTCATATGAAAATTAATAATATGAATTCATTGTTATGGGTAGCACTTCTATTTCAGCTGACACATATGTTGATTCATTTTATACTTGTTGTGTTGTTATTATTCAGAATTTTGAGAAGTGGAATTAAGATGACAAAACACCTTGTTATTCTTATTTAGTACAATGGGTGAATGTATGAAGGTGAAGATGATCTAATGTATGAAGGTCCTCGTCCTAAGTCTATCATGATTAAACGTGATACGACTTTTGAGCTTCTAAAAAGAAGAATTCAATTAAAATTAAGGCTCTTTGAAAATCAATGTGTCCAGTGTTGTGTATAAATTTTCACAATGGAGTAATGTACTGAGATGGATAACTTTTTCATTAAAAGTTGATGAAGATATTGCTTGCATGATAGATTGCTTTGATTAGCATCCGAACTTAACTTCCATGGAGTTGTATGTTGAGATAGAAACGAGTGAGCACAATGACCATGTTGGACCTCTTTCTGAAACAGAAATCCAAGTTGGTCCTTCTAATCTTCCTGAATCATCGTACTCTATCAACACTCAATTCTTTATGTCACATGCTGCTCCATTACTATAATCTCAAGAAGTTGGTACATCTGCTATGCCTGAAAAGAGATCATCTGGGTTGAACTTTGAAATTGATAACCCACTTATGATAGATGCATTATCTGACACAAGTGAAGATAAAGGAGAGCTGCTTGAGGGTGAGGATTTATATATGGACTTAGAAGAAGATCACTTTGACGCTGAAGTAAATATACAACAATAAGTCCTTCCATTGTTAGTTGCTCCTGAATCTATGTTTGTGCCTCCATGCCCTCAATTTTCTCAAATCAATTGGGATGCATTGAATACACTTGATAATCTGTCTGAATTATATTCTCATGGTATTTGGAGGCCAGAGGAAGAATTATATGTTAGGTTGCAATTTCCTTCTAAATATGTTGTTAAGTTGACCCTAAAACATTATTTGATTAGTAGACATCAGAACTACAAGGTTGAGGATTCTGATACACAGAGGCTAACTGTTAAGTGCCCCAGATATGTTGATGGTTGTAATTGGAGAGTTAGGATCATTCAAAACAAGAAATCAAACATGTGGCAAATTACAAAGTATAATGGACCTCACAGTTGTGTCAACCCATCTATATCACAAGATCTTAACAAGTTAGACTCTCTTATGATTTGTTCTTACATTTTGGAGATGATTAAGCAAAAACCTGATATACTTGTATGCTTGATTATTGAAAGGATTTGAAGTCAATTTGGATATGAAGTGTTGTATCGGAAAGCTTGGAAGGCAAAACAACGGGCCATTGTGAAGGTATTTGGGGACTGAGATAAATCTTATGAGGTGTTGCCTAGATGGTTACTTACCATGTAAAGAGACATGCCAGACATAGTGGTGAAGTTGCAAACCGTTGAATTTGTTGAGCACAACAAAGTTGACCGTTCAAGACAAGCATTTTTTCACTTATTTTAGACATTCAAACCATGTATTGTTGGATTCCAATATTGCAAGCCCATCATTCAAATTGACGGTACTCATTTGTATGGTAAATATAGTCATAAAATATTGATTGCAACAACACAAGACGGAGATAGAAAACCTCTACCAATTGCATTTGCTATTGTCGAAGGAGAAACAAAGGATGCTTGGAGTTAGTTCTTAGCCTTAATTTGAACATATATCACATAATAACAGGGTTTGTGCTTGATATCTGATCGACATCAAGGCATCATACAATCAGTGGCGAATCAACATCTAGGATGACAGCCACTGCATGCACTTCATGTTTTTTGCATACGACATATTGGTAGTAATTTTAACACCCGCTTCCACAATGTGGCCCTAAAGAAATATTTGATTAACCCAAGTAGTTAAAATTTCTAATTTATATTTAGATTGAATATGATCGTGGCCACAGATTCAGTCATATGACAACAAACTTGTCAGAGTGTATTAATGGAGTGTTGAAAGGTGACAAATCTACCAATAACTGCATTGGTTCATATGACATATTACAAATTGGTAGAGTACTTTGTTAATCGAAAAGATGAGGCAAACGAGAAAATAATTGATGGGGTAGAATAGACTGATGATTTTATGAAAAGCTGAAAGGCCAACATGCAAAAGGCAAACTCCCACCAAGTCTGTCGATATGATATACAGTCAACCAAATTTTTGGTGAAGAGGCACTCAACCCAATAATACAAGAGGGTAGAATTAAATATTCTTTAAACCTTCAAGAAGGCCGGCATGACTATAGGTTGTTTCAAGCATTGCATTTCTCATGCTCTCATGTAATAGCAGCATGTGCTTATAGGGCACTTAACCCTTTCCAATATATGCATAGGGTTTACAGAATGGAAAATATATACATAGCTTATGAGGTTGATTGAGGAATCATTAAGGATGAACCATGGTGCCCACCAACTCCGGAGATTAAATTGGTGTCTGATCGTCAATTGCTTAGATCTAAAAGTCGACTCAAATTAACTCTACTTAGAAATGAGATGGATTGGCGCGAACTAGGACTGAGACAAAGATGTTCAGCATGCCATGAAGAACGACATAATTCTCGTAGTTATCGTCGTGGTGGATCGACTTCCTTGAGGAATGACCAAGAAAAGCCATCTAGTTGATTAGGACATAATTTGATAATCACTGAATTTCAAGATTACAAATATGTGTTAGTTGACTATCATTGTGGAATTCAAGGATGACTATTTTCTATTTGATTATTTATGTTTAATCTTATTCTTACATGAGCTTTTAGCAATGTCTTCTAATTTCTATTTGATAACTCATGTTTAATATGTATATTCTTTTTATAGTATGTCTTATCATTCAAAGACTTACCATTGTTCTTGTTGTTTGCCTCATTGCAGTGTGACACATAACATTCCTCTTGAACTCAGGCCCAGAGTGTAACATCCTAATACAAATATCTAGATATATCATAGATATACTAAGATATATAAAGATAACCAGTACTATAAATGTCACTTCTACATAACTAACTAATACATATATTTATAATCACAATGAGTAATTATAGAAAGCCTTGAGATATTGATGCACAATTTTTAGTTTCAAACAAGTCTACAAACTTGATGCGGGATTAATTATTGCATTGCGAACCCAAGTGCAGGTTATCTCAAGTAATAAATTTCTTTGGAGTCTGAGGTCGATCCACATGGAATTGTTGAAGATTAATTAAGGTGAAGTAAATATTTTGTTACTACGGTAAAAATTATTTACTTGGGTTAAAAGATCCACTCTTGGTAAATAAAGTAAAGGTAAAATTAATTTCTTTTATAACTCAATTAGAATCCTCGCAACATGGAGGTTCCAATAAAAAAATACAACATTAAAAGTCCATTTAAAATAATATACGTAATTATATTATGTTTCCTAAAAATATTACCACCACTTATAAATGGGTTAAAGCATTCATTGTGCCAATATTTTGTCTACAACAAATCAAGAACTCCTCTTTACAAAGATGGTTTCTAAATTATAAGAAACAAATTATAATACGTATAATGGTTACTAAAAAATATAAATCATTTAAGCACAAAAAAGAATAAATCTAACCTTACTTTATTACCAAGAGCTTCACATTTTCACCCAAGTAAAATGAAACTTAGTTACTCATAGATAAGAAGAAAGAAAGAGAGAAGAAGAAGAAGAAGAACATGACTTTAATTTAGAACAAAGGAAAATTACAACAAGAAAACCTAGTAACAAACTAGCATTATTTTGGTACCTAACACCTAACACCTTCAATGATCTACCAAGGACCCCTTTTATAGAGGATTAGAGATACAAAATGATAAGTGGGCTGAGTCATTAGTGGGTGGATGAGTGGAAAATGAGTGGAAAATGCCAAATGACTTTTGGTGAGTGAAAAATTATGGAGATTCCCTGTCTCTGAAATCATGCAGCTCTGAAGTTATTGCATTCGTCATTTTTGAACCAAGTGGTCTTCATGAAAGTTATAGGCCTGGATCTTAGCTTTCAAATGGTTTTAGTTTGAGTCCAATATCATTTCTATAACTCCAGATACGTTCAAATTACTGCACACTGCCCAGGCTCAGTCACAGCTCCTCTATTCTGACTTGCAAGCCCAATATCACCCATTAGACCTCAGATTCTGGAAAAGTGTTCAACATGAAAGTTGTAAATATAGGTCTCAACTATTCATCATCCAAATTTCAGCCCATTTTACAACATCTATCCTGAAAAATGGCATGAACAGTACACATAGGTCAAGCTGTCAGGAACAGCACTCTAGTTCTTACTTCAACCCCAATTTGAGTTATCTACTCGTGTGATTGGGCCTTTGAGATCTTCATGAAAGTTATAGAGCTCTCTCTTATCTTTAAAATGCCATCAGATTTACCTAATTTAACCACCTACATCCCAAGATATAGCCCAAATACAGAAATAACGTAAGACGTAAATTATGCTAAAAAATTCAATTAAGTCGAATTTGAGTCCAAACTTACAAAACATAATCAAAATCAATCAATTAAGTACATGGAGAGTTGGTGCGTGAGGATATAGTTATTATAATTTCAAGATAAAAATCAGTTGTCAGGCCCACCAAAAAATAAAAACCTTACAACTAGTTGTAGTTAGTAAGGGTTAATCCACAGAGAACCAATTCAATCAACACTATTAAACAATTTCCAATTTAGACTCTGATTAACAATAAACAGTGTCGCAACCGGGATCGCGACGGGACGACCGAAAAAAGATTCGCTTTTATAAAAATCAATGGAGTCGCCACCAATATTTATTTGAATTGGGAAAATATTAGAAAAACCCTTTAATTAGGAAACTGGTCTTTTGAAAATTGAGTTTAGATTCGGGAGTCGATTACAGGTAGGGAAGGTATTAGCACCCTACACTGCCCGTTCCAAGAACGGTACCTTATGTTAGTTGTGCAAAATTTAATGATCTCAAATATATTTATTTTTACCCTTTTTAGAAAAAAAAAGATTTTGTAACTAAATTTTTTTATTTTTATTTTAAAAGAAAGAAAGGGAATAACCAAATTGTGAAAATTTATATTTTTGACTTGATAGAAATGAATTTCTGCTCCTACGTATCCCCTGGTGTAATGGGGAACTTAAAATCACATAGTTCTTTAGAAAATGATTGTGAGTTGGTTGATTTTAATTAAAAAGATTTTTGAAAATATATTTTTATTTTAAAATAAAATCATTTTTGCACAGGGTTCAAGGTAGTATCAGACTACTCAATAAACCCTTATGATTCAAATAATATTGAAGATAACATTCGTTATTCAATCATCATCATTGATCATTGCCTTGATTAAAATATTTTTTTAATATTTTTTATTTTAAGGCATGCACAAGGACAAACAAATAATTACATAAACAATACATTATCATATCACGAGTCAGGTAAATACAATAAAAAAAATCAAATTAAACAAAACAACTCAACAAATTCCATTATTACTATTTTTTATTTTTAACATTTTCTAATTTTTCATTTTTTAATGTTTTATTTTTTTACTTTTTTATAATAAAATAAAAAAAACACTATGCCTGTCTTTTGTTTTGTGTTCTAATTTTTTATTTTTTATTGTATTTTAATTTTTGTATTTATTTTTAAACTCTTTTTTTTATCATTTTTACCATTTTTTTGTTTTTTATAAAAGTATTAGTAGACTTTAAGGGTCTCACCATCAAACAATACTATTTTAAAACTAAATGGTCAAGTCAAGGGTCTGTTACTCTATTCTTCGTAAAACTACAAAGGCTAATAGGAAAAAACTAATGGGAAAAGGCAATAAATGAAATAATAAAAAAAAACCAAGAAAAAGATAAGCATTTTTTGCATAGACACCCAAACCCAAAGAAAAGAGACAGTGACAAGACATGATTTTTCATGTTTGCAGCTGTACCTGTATTCCAAGGGAAATGGATTCTCTTCAGCTGCTGGAGGTCCAGCAGCTGGAGTCTGGACCGTTGGATGAAAATTCAACGGTCTAGTTTTTTTTTTCTTTTTTTAAATATTAAAAAAAATTAATATTAAATTAATATCTTTTAATCTGGACCGTTGGATTTTTATCTAACGGTCCAAAATATTGCTGGAGGCTGCTGGAGGAGATCCGGCTGGAGAGAAGCCAGATCCGTATTCCGAGTGATAAACCGTAATTACAAATAGAAAGTTAGCACTCACAGGGAAAATGAAGAATTGGACAAATAAAGAGTTAGCACTCACAGGGAAAACGAAGAGTTGGAAGCGTTGTTTACTATGTTCATTCACTTTGCTTTGCTGAATCTAGAAATAGAAACACAGTACCGTCTAAGCTTCAACGTCCTGCAAGCACCGAAGAATCCACCTCGCCGGCGATGGTACATATCACCGGCAACTGGTTTCCAGGCAAACCGAGGGAGTGGAGCAAGTGAGGTTGAGACAGTGTTGGCCGGTCAGAGTTCCACGCTGGTCGGGGTGGGCAGAGCGGCAGCTTAGCGCTGTCGACGTGTAGACAACGAGTGGTCCGACGCGGCTCGCGGCTCAGTACGCACGCAAGCGGGAGCAGTGCTGGTGGTGGTGCTGGTGGGTTCTCTCGCGTGGTGCGCGTGGAGGTGGTCGCTGATCCGGTGGACCCGGCCGCGCGTGGAGGATGACGCCGGGAGGGTGTGACGGTGGTTTTCGGGTTTATGGGTGGTGGTTATTTGTTGATGGTATAAGGTGGTAGGTGGAGGGGTTGTTTAGATGGTGGTTGTGGGTGGTTTTAATGGTGGTTTATGGGTTGTGAAAGATGAAAGTGGGTGATGGGTTTGAAGATAAAGAATGGAAATGGTGGCTACGTGAATGATGAAGGGGTGATTGTCTTATGGTGGTGATGGAAATGGTTGTTGGGTGGTAGGGAGGAAGATGATGATAATGTTTATGAAGGGATGATGTAGTGGGTTGAAGATCATGAGAATGAAGGTAATGGGATGTGGTTATTTATGGAGGTTTAAGATGATGATAATGATGGGTGGATAATGAAGACTGCTCCCCTCTGTAAATTCTTCTGAAAAAAATTCCACACTTTTTCCTCCCTCTACTATATGATATTTATCAGGAAAATTCGTGTGCTGTGATGATGGAAGAAGAAAACCCTGTATGTGCTGTCTAAAGTCATGCAATATGATGCCAAAATGTGAGTGTGTATTGGGTGAGGGTGTCGGGGAATGGGTGAGAGTGAGTGCAGTGTCTAAAGAAAATGGAGAAAGTAAGTGGGTGAAATTGTGTCTGTGCAGGTGAAAGTGTTGGAAGTGGGTGTACTAGTGAAGTGAGTGGGGAGTGGGTGCATTAGTGAAGGAGTGGGGACATTTTTTATTTTTTGTGTATGTGTGTGATTGAGTGAGAAATTTTTTTTATTTTTTTATTTTTCTATATTTTTATTTTTATTATATTTTTTTACTTTTTATTTTTATTTTTTTTGTATTTTATTTTATTTTATTTTTATCATAAAAAGAGTGCAAAGCAAAGCAATTAAACATCAATTATCACAGGATTATTAGTCTATGAATAAACATAAAAAAGAAATTTCACGAATAAAATTGGGTATCAACAGCTGCCCCCCTTTGCTTTACGTTTAAGATAAATGGAAAGCAAAGAAGTTGATTCAATTTTGTCCATGAAAAAAAAGATCGATTTTTTTTTTGTGAAGATTGATGCAAAATGCAACAGATATTAAAACAAGAGGTAAAAAAAACTTGCGGAGTCAGGTATCCACCGAAACTTGACAGAAAAGGTCAAAAGTTTGTGGAGTCGAGTATCCGTCGAATCTTGACAGAAATGGAACGACACAAAGCTTGCGGAGTCGGGTATCCGCCAAAGCTTGACAGAAAGGTAAGAAGCTTGCAGAGTCGAGTATCCGCTGAAGCTTGACAGAAAACTTAAAAAGAAAGACACAAAACTCGCGGAGTTGGGTATCCGCCGAAACTTGACAGAAAGGTAAACAACAAACAGCTTGTGGGGTAGGGTGCCCATCGAAGCCTGACAGAAAGGTAAAAAGCAAATAGCTTGTGGGGTAGGGTGCCCATCGAAGTTGGACAGAAAGGTAAAAAAGCAAACAACTCGTGGGGTAGGGTGCCCATCGAAGCTGGACAGAGAGGTAAACAACAAACAACTTGTGGGATAGGGTGCCCATCGAAGCCTGACAGAAAGGTAAAAAGCAAATAGCTTGTGGGGTAAGGTGCCCATCGAAGCTGGACGGAAAGGTAAAAAGCAAACAGCTTGTGGGGTAGGGTGCCCATCGAAGCTGGACAGAAAAGGTAAAAAGCAAACAGCTTGTGGGGTAAGGTGCCCATCGAAGCTAGATAGAAAAAGGTAAACAACAAACAGCTTGTGGGGTAGGGTACCCATCGAAGCTGGACGGAAAGGTAAAAAAGCAAACAGCTTGTGGGGTAGGGTGCCCATCGAAGCCTGATAGGAAAGGTAAAAAAAAAACAAACAGCTTGTGGGGTAAGGTGCCCATCGAAGCTGGACAGAAAGGTAAACAACAAACAGCTTGTGGGGTAGGGTGCCCATCGAAGCTAGACAGAAAGGTAAACAGCAAACAGCTTGTGGGGTAGGGTACCCATCGAAGCCTGACGGAAAGGTAAAAAAGCAAACAGCTTGTGGGGTAGGGTGCCCATCGAAGCCTGATAGGAAAGGTAAAAAAAAGCAAACAGCTTGTGGGGTATGGTGCCCATCGAAGCTAGACAGAAAGGTAAACAACAAACAGCTTGTGGGGTAGGGTGCCCATCGAAGCTAGACAGAAAGGTAAAAAGCAAACAGCTTGTGGGGTAGGGTGCCCATCGAAGCCTGATGGAAAAGATTAAAAAAGCAAATAGCTTATGGGGTAGGGTGCCCATCGAAGCTGGACAGAAAGGTAAATAGCCAAACAGCTTGTGGGGTAGGATACCCATCGAAGCCGGACAGAAGGGTAAACAGCCAAACAGCTTGTGGGGTAGGGTGCCCATCGAAGCTGGACAGAAAGGTAAACAACAAACAGCTTGTGGGGTAGGATGCCCATCGAAACTGGACGGAAAGGTAAAAAGCAACAGCTTGTGGGGTAGGGTGCCCATCGAAGCTGGACAGAAATGTAAAAGGCAATGGGCACAAGGGCCTGACTTATTGTAAAAGCATTGGGTGCGAGGACTAGAGAATTGAAAGGCAATGGGTGTAAGACCTTGACTTGTCCTGGAAGCAATGGGTACGAGGACCTGGAAACTAAAAGACAATGCAAGGAGCCGAAAATAAAAGAAAATGGGTACGGGGACCTGGAAAAGAAAAGACAATGGGTGCGGGGACCCAGAAACTAAAAGACAATGGGTGCAGGGACCCGGGAACTAAAGGACAATGGGTGCGGGGACCCGGAAATGAAAAATCAATGGGTGCGGGGACCCGAAAACTAAAAGACAATGCAAGGAGCTGATGCGCTCAAAATTAGAAAACACATTTTTGAAAGCATTATTTTTGTTTTCTTTTTTGTCTGATCTGTGTTTGCTTTTTTTTAAAAAAAAATCAACCTTTTTTTTTCCTTTTCCTTTTCCCTTTTTTTTGAATTTTATTAAAAGTCCTTTGAACCAACGACGACCCGCAAATGAAAAGGCACTAGGTGCGTGGGGACCTGGAAACTAAAGATAATGGGCGCGGGGGCCCAGAAACTAAAGACAATGGGCGCGGGGGCCCGGAAACTAAAGACAATGGGCGCGAGAACTCGGAAACTAAAAGACAATAGGCGCGGGGGCCCAAAAACTAGAGACAATAGGCGCGGGGCCCGAAAACTAAAGGCAATGGGCGTGGGGCCTGAAAACTAAAAGACAATGCAAAGAGCCGATGCGCTCAAAATTAGAAAACACATTTTTTTTAAAGCATTGATTTTATTTTTGTTTTTGTTTGATCTTTATTTTTTCTTTTTCTTTTTTCTTTTTTCTTTTTTTGAAAATTTCAACCTCTCTTTTTTTCTTTCTTTTCCTTTTATTTTTCCTCTTTTTTTTTTTGAATTTTATTAGAAGTCCTTTGAACCAACGACAACCCGCGAATGAAAAGACAATGGGCGCGGGGACCTAGAAATTAAAAGCATGATTTTATAAATGCATGTGATGCCAGAGATGGTGCATGATGCAATGGATGTGACGCTTGAGGACAATGCATGTGATGCCTAAGGCGATGCATGTGATGCCAGAGGCGATGCTTGAGGACAATGCATGTAATGTCTAAGATGATGCATGACGCAATGGATGCCTTACTGTTGAGATTCTCATGAACAAATTGAGTAAGCAAATTTTTTTGTTTTTTTTTGTTTTTTTTTGTTTTTGTTTTTGTTTTTGTTTGTTTTTTTTTTGCACATCAGAGCTTTGGTTCCACAACCCTTAAGGACTTTTCCCATAATAGGATCATGGTCAAACAGTAACAAAATACGTTGATTGGCCTTATGATTTTCCTGGTGATTCTTTCCTTTCTCGTCAATACTCTTAAAGAGCCTTGAGCTAGAAACCTTTATGCAGTGAGTCCTGAGCCAGAAAAACTTATGCAATGAGCCTTGAGCCAAAAAACTCATGCAGTGGGCCTTGAGCCTAAGAACTTTGTTTAATGAGCCATGAGCCAAAGAAGAGAATGTACTTGAGAAAAATATCTTTTAGCAAAGTTTTGAACCAAACTCTTCTTTGACCAACCAAACCCATATCCAAAGGGAATCATTGTCAGTCTCATCTTGTACAAATTTCTCTTCATGGCTTGTCTAGAAGCTTGTGACTTTCTTTCCTATTTCCACCTAACACACTTCAAATTATCCATTGAGGATGTCATTTCTTTTATTGATTGAAACTCTAGAGCTCCTTGACTTGAGTTATTCAACAAGAGATTACCATTAGATGGCTAAAGTGTACTATTACACTCATGTTTACCCAATCTGAAGCATCATGTACCAGATATGCATGGATTCAAAAGTACAACAGGAAATATATTTGCTAACTGAGAAGCTTTTTAATTGATTTTGGAAGTATGACTATACAAAGGACATTTAACAAAGGATAAAGACAAAAGAAGTGGAATAGTATGAAAGCCAAAAGGTTTTTTTTTTTTTGCTTTTTTTTTCTAGTTTGGATGTGATTGATCCTTACTTGACAACTGACATTATGACCATTGTTTTATCAGGTATCTACAAAAATCTGCCTGTGTAAGGTATCAAATAATGAATCTAACCCAAGGTATGCCATTTGAGAACAAAGATGCCCTAGTGTAGGCCGTTAGACAACAAAATTTGTTCCAGTGGGAATGTAAGAATAGAAATTTTTGCCTTAATGTAAAGCCAAATAAAACCAGGAAAATTGCCCTAATTTAAAGTCGAATTGAATAGGGTAGAGACTTGCTCCAATGTAGAGCCAGATTGAACCAAAGATTTGCCCTAGTGTAGGGCTGAATTGAACAGTGTAGAAATTTGCCCCAATGTAGAGCTAGATTGAACCAAAAAATTTACCCCAGTGTAGGGGCGACTTGAACAGGGTAACAACTTGCCTTAATGTAAGTCTCTCTTTTTTTTTGTCTTATTTTTTTTTTAGACCGCCCTTGCGGGTTTTCAGCCTAAAAGTTTTTTTTTGTTTTTTTTAAGGAGTAAGGATCACAAATTCAATAGGACATGAACCTTTTGTCTCAAAATTAAAGTCAATGAAAATGAAAACAAACATTCATTGATCAGAATGGACTTTTTAAGGCTTGTAATGTGGTCAATGTTAGGGGTTATGAAAAGAAGGGTATAAGGCTCAAACGAGTGCTTAAAGGTTAAGTGGGACCAAAGATCTTTGTTTAAACTTAAACTTTGTCAATTGCTTTTGCGCTTTCAAGCACGCTTTTCTCTTATTGTTCTCTATTTTTTTTGTTATTCTTCCTTGTTCAAACTTAAACTTTGTCAATTTCTTTTATTTTTCGCCTCTTTCACCTTTTCTTCCTTTTTCCTCTTTTTTTTTTATACTTCAAAATAAATCACCATGACAATCAACCTTTGTTTTGTGTCATCCCCTAGTATAGGGGTGATCCTTGTCCAGGATTTATTGAAGAAAACTTTCAAGCTCAAAATAGGACAACAAGGGATAATGAAAAGATAAATTCTTGTGAGAGATAGAGAAAGATGGCCAATCTTCATTTCAAATCTTGATTGCTCATTTTTAAAAGTTTTAATTTAGAGACAAAAGGATAATACACACCAAGTGATTATTTATTTTCTTTTTTTTTTACATTTTGTTTTTGTTTTTGTTTTTTGGGCAAAGAACACCTGCACACATGAGTCTCATAACCACAAAAATTCTCAGAATGAGAGTTCTATGAGATCCAAACCAAAAGAAAGCAAGTAAAGGGACGAAAAGAAAGACAAGAAAGATTTGACAAGAACAAGAGTACAAGAACATGGGAAAAGGAAACAAAGTAAACTAAATCCACACAAATCCATCACATTAATGCTTCAAGAAAGTTTACATAAATTCAAAAACCCGAATGGTTTTAATGATTGAACAAGCATGGGGTCAGTACAATTAAACCCTCGTTTCATGGTAACAACTTGATAAACAAATCAGAATGCCAATCGCTCAGAAATTCCCCAGTGCTGAAAGACTCCAAGGTATGGTTCATTCTTGACAGTTAGAAAAATGAATCACCACTTGATTGAACTTTCTAACGTTGCCCTTGATTGACCATTGTAAGCATTCACTCTTATTGCAGATAGGCATGTGTAGAAACCTCTGACAATACTTAGTGAATTACTGTTTAGGCAACCATTGTCATCCATGAGTTTTCCTGAGACCCCATTTAACTCATTCGACTTGAAGTCTACCCTTGGTCGGTTCAACATTTGTCTATACTTGCCTGTCTGTCATTCATTTGATGCAATCTTCCCTTTTTCATTTCGCTTTTAATTATTTCACCAATTATCACAATATCTGAAAAATTCGACGACACACTTCCAATCATATGATCATAGAATGGCGCGTGCAGTGTATCAGTGAACATAACAAATATCTCTTTTTCTGACAAAGGGGTTTCTACTTGTGCAACTATTTCCCTCCACCTCTGAGCATATTCCTTGAAGGTCTCAGCATCCTTCTTAGACATGCTTCGTAGTTGCATTCTATCTGGTGCTATGTCAATGTTGTATTTGTATTGCTTTACAAAGGCATCAGCTAAATCCTTGAAATTCCTTATATGGACACATTCAAGATGTGTGTACCAATTCAAAGCTGTCCTAGTTAAACTGTCTTAGAAGAAATGGATTAACAATTTGTCATCGTGAGCTTGTGAAGTCATATTGCGAATGTACATTGTCAAGTGATTCCTTGGGTAAGTAGTCCCCTTATATTTATCAAAATATGGGGCCTTAAACTTTGGGGGAATGACAACATCAGGGACAAGACAAAGCTCAGTAGCATCCTTGAGGCCATAACAACCTGCTCTTTCAATGATCCGTAATCTCTCTTCCAAAGTTTCCCATCTCTCTTTGAACTGAGGATTTTCAACAAAAGAACTCAATGGGTATTGAGGCATGAAAGTGGGGACAAAATGTTGCACAGCTGGGGTTTCACTGGTACCTGGGTAATGGGCATATGGTTGGGTTGTGCTCAATGAGTTTGAAGCAGGCATGCCACTGTCAGGGGAATTGGCAACCCGTGGTGGTACAAAGCTGGAAGGGAGGCTATATGGTGGGATAAAAGGGGGAAATGGGTGTTGTATTGGTAGAGTTTCATTGACATTCAGCCGAGTGACTTGAATTTGGGTATTGTTCAACAGGTTTGAATTTGGTGTCACTGATGGCACGCTATTACCAAGGGGATTGGTGGTTAATGATGGTACATAACTGGGAGGGAGGCCATATGGTGGAAATGATGATACCTGGGTTTCTTGAGAGCTGGTGACTGAGGGTTGAGTGGTGTTGTTTGGATAAATGGTAAGTGGCATCACAACTCCTTGAGGATTAAAGCCTTGGTATTGCAGAGGGATTAAAGTGAAACCAGGTTGGTGCAGAGGCGTGGCTGGATGTTCTTCGTTTGCCACTGAGGGATTCCCATCTGTGTTCCTTCTATTTTCCATGGACTGTAGCATCTCCATCATCTTGGACATTTGCTCTCTAAGCTGATTCACTTCATCCTTCAGCTCTTGAGTTTGTTCTATTTCATCCATGATCCTAGCTTGGGAACGAGTCCTATAAGGATGTCGTAGAGACAATTTTTTTTTCTGTATTCATTATTTGTTATCATTATTAGGAGCATGAGGAAGAAAGAAAAAAAATGCAAACAAAAGTAAAATTATACATGCAGAGACATGATCCAAAGCAGCAAACGACATCGATAAACCTCGTTCATTCAAAAAGAAAAGCTTCGAGGCCATAGAGAGTTAGATATTCGGAGTGATGAACATAAGAGCTGCAATATCTCTATACTTGCCACTAAACTCTTCTTGCCTTCCCATACCACACATTACGGAGTCTCCTTAGGTCATTTTGCTCAAAGTCATGGCTCCCCATTAAGGGAGGGAAAGGAACATCCCTGTGATGCAAACTATTTCCTTCCTTGGCTTGGATTCTTGCAGACTCTTCACTGATAGCCCATATACTCTCTGCAACCTCGGACATTATAGCCGCTTTTCCTTTATCCATGCTCAAGGTTTATCGATATATTCACAATATTGAATCACACATGCAAATGCAAGGTAAAAGAAAACAACAAAAAAGGGAGTTAGCAACTAAAATAAAAGACAAACAAAAATTCCTTATGTGTTAGAGGAAAAGGGGTACCTAATCTTGGTACCCGTCTAACAGGATGGGTTCTATGAATGATGGTAGCTCTAAGGTTATATTTACAAGTGACAGCTTTGGTTCTAGACCCTTATCAGACAAAAGGTCCCCAAATTGTCCCTTACTGTCACCAATACTTTGGCTAGCAAGAGTCCTCCATCCTCACCCATGATAGGTTACAAGCGGAAAGAGTTCAATTTGAGTGAGGGGTTTTCATGTGCCTAACCGGAGACCAAAGGTCTCACAAAGCAACACTACTTTGCCCTCTATCTAAGCCTACAAGGTACTGAGCTCGGGAATAGAGCTTGTGTGTGAAGTGATAGTGATGTGTGTGTGGGAACATATGTACAAAAATTTAAAAAGATAAAATTATCCCCAACCTGTAAAAACACATATACAATAACCAACTAGTAATCATCTACCCTAGGGTTTCAACAATCAATCAAAAAATAAAAATAAAAATAAAAATAAAAACACAAATATATATACAAATAAATCAAAGTAAACACATGATAACATATAAAAGAATATTTACAAACAAATAAAAAAATAAAATAAAGACAAAAATGGGTAAAATAAATAAATAGAGATTATTAAAAATTTGCACAACTAACAACGACAGACCTGACTCTCTAAGTCTCCCCAGTGGAGTCGCCATCTGTCGCAACTGGGATCGCGACGGGACGACCGAAAAAAGATTCGCTTTTATAAAAATCAATGGAGTCGTCACCAATGTTTATTTGAATTGGGAAAACATTAGAAAAACCTTTTAATTAGGAAACTGGTCTTTTGAAAATTGAGTTTAGATTCGGGAGTCGATTACAGGTAGGGAAGATATTAGCACTCTACACTGCCCGTTCCAAGAACGGTACCTTATGTTAGTTGTGCAAAATTTAATGATCTCAAATATATTTATTTTTACCCTTTTTAGAAAAAAAAGATTTTGTAACTAATTTTTTTTTTATTTTAAAAGAAAGAAAGGGAATAACCAAATTGTGAAAATTTATATTTTTGACTTGACAGAAATGAATTTCTGCTCCTACGTATCCCCTGGTGCAATGGGAAACTCAAAATCACGTAGTTCTTTAGAAAATGATTGTAGGTTGGTTGATTTTAATTAAAAAGATTTTTGAAAAGATATTTTTATTTTAAAACAAAATCATTTTTGCACAGGGTTCAAGGTAGCATCAGACTACTCAATAAACTCTTATTATTCAAATGATATTGAAGATAGCATCCGCTATTCAATCATCATCATTGATCATTGTCTTGATTAAAATATTTTTTTTATATTTTTTATTTTAAGGCATGCACAAGGATAAATAAGTAATTACACAAATAATACATTATGATATCACGAGTCAGGTAAATACAATAAAAAATCAACTTAAACACAACAACTCAAAACAAATTCCATCATTACTATTTTTTATTTTTAACATTTTGTAATTTTTCATTTTTTAATGTTTTATTTTGTTTACTTTTTTATAATAAAATAAAAAAAACACTATGCCTGTCTTTTGTTTTCTGTTCTAATTTTTTATTTTTTTATTGTATTTTAATTTTTGTATTTATTTTTAAACCCTTTTTTTTTTATCATTTTTATCATTTTTTTTGTTTTTTATAAAAGTATTAGTAGACTTCAAGGGTCCCACCATCAAACAATACTATTTTAAAACTAAACGGTCAAGTTAAGGGTCTGTTACTCTATTCTTCGTAAAACTACAAAGGCTAATGGGAAAAGACTAATGGGAAAAGGCAATAAATGAAATAATAAAAAAAATCAAGAAAAAGATAAGCATTTTTTGCATAGACACCCAAACCCAAAGAAAAGAGACAGTGACAAGACATGATTTTTCATGTTTGCAGCTGTACCTGTATTCCAAGTGATAAACCGTAATTACAAATAGAAAGTTAGCACTCACAGGGAAAATGAAGAATTGGACAAATAAAGAGTTAGCACTCACAGGGAAAACGAAGAGTTGGAAGCGTTGTTTACTGTGTTCATTCACTTTGCTTTGCTGAATCTAGAAATAGAAACACAGTACCGTCTAAGCTTCAACGTCCTGCAAGCACCGAAGAATCCACCTCGCCGGCGATGGTACATATCACCGGTAACTGGTTGCCAGGCAAATGATGTGTGAAATCCACAAGTGTATGGTTTCGTCATCAAGTAATAAAAGATCGAATCTACAGGAATTGTGTCTATGAATACCAATTAATTAATTAATTCAATTAAATTAAACAAAAGGGAATATGATTGTTTATTAAGAAGAACGTAATAACAAAATAATTAAATAAAAATTAAGAAAACAAAATTCAGAATAAAAATAGTAAGTAATCAAGAATGGTATTCAGATTCAAGAAAGCTTCCAAGATTGAGATACCACAATGATACAAGATAAATCCTAATTGACAACCCCTTTTATTAAATCTGAAATTCAATTGAAGGTGAATTACCCTAAATTAGTTAATCTTCTTTCTTAAGATACAAGATCCGTGCCCAATTAAACCAATTCCTACTCTCGTGGTAATTGAATTTAAATTGAACTCATTACGCTTTGTGGTAATTCATTGAATCCTCGAAAGGCTAAAACTACTTTCGTGATTTAGACCTTCAGTTCAATTTTTATGGTTCCAACACTTAGGTTCACTTCTCAATACGTCCCTAAATGCCTATGAGATGCAAATAAGTGGCCATCAAATTCACATGAATAAAAGCAATAAGAATTGAATCAAAGAACATTCAAGATCAATAAAAGGGAAAACAACGTCAATTAATCATTATCAATGTATCAAAGGACATTGCCCAATCCTAGAAACAAAAGAAACTACTCAGACATAGAGAAGAAGAGATAAGAAATCAAACTTAAAAACATCCCAAACCCGTAACAATGGAAGAAGAAGGGAGAAAGATGAAGATCAAGAGTCAAAGCCTCCAATGTGCCTCCTCCAAAACCAAATTAGAACCCCCTCAATGTATTCAGAACATCTATTTATAGCCTAGGGTTTTAATTGCTAAAAAGCCCCCAAAAGAAATAAAAATAAAAATTAAAATTCTGCTGCACACTGCGATCCACAGCCGTGGATCTCTCTGCCACAGGCCAAGTTTCTAGTCATTTGAGTTCCACGGCCGTGGATGGTTCCACGGCCAGGCCATGGAACTCTTTGGAACTATTTTTTCCTTATTTAAGTTGCCCCTCGATCCATGGTCGTGGTTTGATCTACGGGCAGGCCGTGGATCCCTCTAGAATGACCTTTTTGCACCTTTATTGCTATCCATTAAGCTCCAACTTCAAACATGCGAGCATTTCATTCAATCCAAGGCCAATTAAACATCAATCATGCACAAGAACACCAAAACACCGCAGTTATCCGAACTAAGAGAAAAACAAACTAAAAAGGGAAACTAAAATGCCTAAAATGCTCAAGAATGCATGCAAAACAAGAACAATACATGATGTTATTTCACACACATCAAATCCCCCCAAGCTTAAGACTTTGCTTGTCCCCAAGCAATAATCAATGTCAAACCAAGAAGTGGGATCAAAAGACAATAAAGAATAAGGAACCCGAGAAAATAATATCCAAGCAATAGGCTAAGGCAGACAAAGAATCTGAGAGGTAATCAAAATCAAGTCCAATTAGAGGCTAAGTTATCAGAAATCATGCATCCTCACTGATTGAATTATGTTCACTCCATTAACCACACTCAGAGTGTTTAAGGGTGAAGACAATGCGCTCAAAATCCTTCAAAGAAAATGCACTTCCATATGCTTGATAAGAAACCAGATTTCCACTAATAATCAGCATGCATGCAAGAATCAGAAGGTCTTTCAAGGGTTGTAATGGGGCCATGAGAATGATGTTAGGTAAGGTCTGGAAAGGAAGGTTTGCACAAAGGGCTCATCAAGATTTTCAATAAACACAAGTAATCCAATAGAACATAAATGGAGCAAAGACAATTTTTTTTCAATTTAAAACATAACTCCACATTTCAAAGAATTTTCTTCCTACTTTTCCTTCTTCTCTTTCTCCTCCTTTTCAAGCTTCTTATGATCTTCTTTTATTTGCACCTTTTTTTTGTTTTTGTTTTTTTTTTTTTGAGAAAGAGAAATGTCATTCGCATATGATTCCCAACACACTTTTCACAACTTTCAAACCCACTTTGCTCCATTTAATATTCTAAATGATTACCAACAATATATCATCATAGGCATCAAGAAAATTAAATATGCAATAAGTTCAAAATGGGCAACTAGTGGATGAAAGTGTAACAAATTCAGAAGGCCAGAAAAATACCTAAGATGCCTTAATCATATTCAAGCATGCAATCAAAAATTTCGCCTCAAAATGGTTTCAAATCAAGTTCTAGAGCACAAGATCAATGAGGAATATCACTCAACACAAAGAATGGGAACAAAAATCATATAATGCATAAGTCTCATATATGCTCAAAACTCACATTTAGAGGTTTAAAAATTCAATAAGAAGCACAAATTCAGAGAACATATGCTAATTATCAACTATCAAAAGATCACCTCTACTATCAAATTAAAACAATGCCTGTAGCCTATCACAAGAATCAAAAATTGGGTTCCAAATCAATATCATCTCAAAATCCTCAAAAGAGAGGGGCACAAGTTCAACCAAAAACCCAAGAGATATGATGGTGTGAAAATGCAATATGAAAATGCAATGCAAAACAAAACATGAGAATGCATGAGACTCTAAATGACAATACCAATGAAAATGAAAATATGAAAATATCCCCCCCAAGCTTAGAACCTACATTGTCCCCAATGTAAAAATCATAAACTAGAGAAGGGAGAAAAGAAATAAACTCACTGCGGCGGTGGAAAATGGTTTTGACTCAAATGCCAATCATGAATGGCCCGCATCATGCTCTCCATACTCTGAACTGTCCCCTCCAAGGTCTGCAGGCGGCCATCAGTAGCCTGACCCTGCTAACGAAGCTCCTCTAGCATGTGGCACTGCTGCGCCTGCTCAGCATGAAGGGCCTCTAGAGAAGTATAAATCCGTGTGAGACCATCCTCGAAAGGACCTACAGAAGAAGAAGAAGAAGGACGAGAGGTGCCTGCCCTCGGTGGAGGGCGAATGGGGCGCTAAACATCAATGGGTTCATCTGTGGCACTCCCAGGTGTGCGCCAATTTGCACGGTTGCGCACAGTGATAGCAGGTGGGTTAGGAAGGGGTAAGGGCTGAGCACTATCGGGCAAACGGAGGCAGAAAATTCCATCCTCTTTGACAATCATCTTAATTGCTAAACAAGACTCGAGATCAATCCTAGAGTTTCCTCGAACTGCCTCCAGACTATCCAAATCATATTCAAAGAAATTGGCGATCGCTGTGATAAGCCCACCAATAACAATGGGCCCTGATTGGGCTCTAGCTACCCTAAGGAGATGCCTAGCAAGAAAAGATCCAGTGTCCAGTTTGACATCATTAAGAATAGCCCACATAAAAGTAAGTTCATCAGCACGAACATTGCCATCACTATCCCCACGCCCAAATAGAGTACGAGCCATGATTCGGTGGAGATAGCGAAGGCAAGGATTCGGCAGAAAAGAAGCCTTACAATTTGAGGAATCATAGGAACCTAACCCACGAGAGATATGAGCCCAAAAAGAAATTAAGGAAAAACCACTGGGGTGCCTCCTTTCCCCCCCAGCAGGCAATCCAAAAATCTCATTAAACTCCTCTAAATTCAAGCAATGCTTAGTATTGAATAGCAGGAAAGTGATCCAGCCTTCAGAGCAACCTTCCCCCTGAAGTATATGAGCCTTAATAGAGCTAAGAAATTCCAAAGTAAGCTCAGTGTAAGTGGGACACTTTAAATTCAAAAAATAAGTCCATCCTGCCCTATCAAGCATCCAATCAAAGTCATCACGTAAGCCTAAGGTATCAAGAACAACATCATCCATATACCTAGTGCTAACTATCCTTCTATTTACTAACACATTGTAACGATCTCTTTGCTCATTATCCCTAAAATTAAAACCATTGGGATTAGGGGGATTACCTCTTGGAGCAGCAATACCTCTACCTCGTGTCCTTGAACTTGAACCAGCTTCGCTCCTCTGACGCTTGTTCGTCATTCTACCTAGCCACACCAAATGAATCAAGCACAACAAAAACCCCTCAATGCAGCACTATTCATGTATAGAGGCAAATTTGCCAAATTGAGGGTTTGCCAAATTGGAAGGAGGGAATTGTTAGGTAGGGGTGAGGAAGGGGAGAAATGGTAGGAAAATGAAAGAAAAAGGATGATTTGTGGAGGAAAGAAGTGGTTTGGAAGGTTTGGGTATGGTGGTTTATGGTGGGTGAAGGTGGAGAAGGAAGAAGAAGAAGGAGGGAGAATGGGGAAATGTTGGCCTTGAGAGGGAGGAAGAAGATGGTGAATGTAGAAATGTGAGGGAAATAAGGATGAATAGGGGTTTGGGAGGATGGGTATAGGGGTTGAGGGAGAGAAGAATGAGAAGAAGTAAAGAAGAAAAAGTGGAGAAATGAAGAAGGGAAGGGAAGGGGCGTGGTTTTTGAAATCTGGCAGCAGCGATCCATGGCCGTGGATTGATCCACGGCCAGGCCGTGGACGCTGCTGACTTCTGGTTTTTTTTTTTTTGAAACAGAGAGTTCCACGGCCATGTTATGAACCACGGCCAGGCCGTGGAATTCTCTGACTTTTTTTTTTTACTAAGATCCACGGCCATGGATTGATCCACGGCCTGGCCGTGGATCTCTCTGATTTATACCTTCTCCTCTGGTTTGCATTCCATGGCCATGGAATTTTCTATGGGCGGGATGTGGAACCTTCTGATCTCTCTCTTCTTCTAAATATGACTTCAAGAAGGGGTGAAACCTAAACAAAATCCAAAAGACAAACATCAAAACAACAATCTAACACACAAAATTAAAAGAAAAAGATGAAATAAAACAGAAAAACAAGAAAACATGGGTTGCCTCCCAAGAAGCGCTTGTTTAAAGTCATAAGCTCGACTCCTATGCTCTCATCACTCCGTAGTTGGGTCACGGAGGGCAATGTTCATCCTCTTCTCAAGTCGCTCCTCCGCTAGATAGTGCTTCAACTACTGACCATTAACTTTGAAAGTCCCCCGCTCTTCATTCCAAACTTCCACAGCACCATAGGGAAACACTTTCTTCACCAAAAATGGCCCCGACCATCTTGACTTAAGTTTTTCGGGAAAGAGTTTCAATCTAGAATTGAAAAGAAGCACCAGTTCTCCTTCACGAAACTCTCTACGAAGAATATGCTTGTCATGCCACCTCTTGGTTCTCTCCTTGTATGACTTGGCAGTCTCATAAGCATCCAATCTCAGCTCATCAAGCTCATGAAGTTGAAGCTTTCTTTTTTCTCTTGCCGCTTTTAAGTCAAAATTCAGAAGCTTAATAGCCCAAAAGGTTTTATGTTCAAGCTCAACGGGTAGATGGCAGGGCTTCCCATAAATCAGTCGAAAGGGTGTCATCCCAATGGGAGTCTTGTAAGCAGTACGGTAAGCCCAAAGAGCGTCATTAAGCTTCAAAGACCAATCCTTTCTTGAGCTAGACACAGTCTTTTCCAGAATACTCTTGATTTCTCGATTAGATACCTCCACTTGGCCAGAAGTCTGAGGATGGTAAGGTGTAGCAACTTTATGAGTGACTCCATACTTCTTCAAAAGGTTCTCAAATTGTCTCTCAATGAAATGTGAACCTCCATCACTTATCACAGCCCTAGGAACTCTAAACCTTGGGAAAATGATCTTCTTGAATAGCTTGATCACGGTCTTTACATCACTTGTTAGAAATGGAATGGCCTCTACCCACTTAGATACGTAATCAACAGCTACAAGAATGAACTTATTGTTGCAGGAGGATGGAAAAGGGCCCATGTAGTCAACTCCCCAAACATCAAATATCTCCACCTCAAGAATAGTATTCATTGGCATCTCATGCCTCTTGGAGATACTTCCAGCTCTCTGACATGGATCACATGATAGCACATAATTCCTAGCATCTCTGAAAATATGAGGCCAAAAGAAACCAGACTGAAGAACTTTGGCTGCCGTCTTAGAGGCACTAGCATGTCCTCCATAGGATGCAGAATGACAATAACTCAATATACTCAGAGCCTCTTCCTCGGAGACACATCTCCTATAAACACCATCAGCACACCTCCTATATATGTATGGGTCATCCCACACAAAATTTTTCAGATCTGAGAAGAACTTCTTCTTCTGCTGATAATTAAGCTCAGGAGGTAGAACCTTGCTAACCAAGTAATTTGCATAGTCAGCATACCAAGGAGCACTCTCCGCAAAAACTGCAAATAATTGCTCATCAGGGAAAGAATCATCAATAGGCAATTCGCTCTCCCCAATCACCGGTTGCTCAAGCCTTGATAAATGATCTGCCACTTGATTCTCCGTCCATTTTCTATCCAGAATCTCCAAATCAAACTCTTGGAGAAGAAGAATCCAACGGATAAGTCGAGGCTTTGCTTCCTTCTTGCTCATGAGATACCTAAGTGCCGAATGATCAGTGTACACAGTCACCTTTGACCCCACTAGATAGGACCTGAACTTCTCAAAAGCAAAAACTACCGCTAGCAACTCTTTCTCTGCAGTGGCATAGTATGCTTGAGCTCCATCAAGTGTCTTGCTAGCATAGTAAATTGCATGCACTTTCTTGTCCTTTCTTTGCCCCAACACAGCTCCTACGGCATAGTCACTGGCATCACACATGACCTCGAAAGGTAGATTCCAATCCGGTGTTTGCAAAACGGGAGCAGTGATCAAGGCTTCTTTCAACCTGCAAAAGGCATTCAAACACTCATTATCAAAATTAAATGGAACATCCTTCACTAAGAGATTAGACAAAGGTTTAGCAATTTTAGAAAAATCTCTAATGAATCTCCGGTAAAAATCGGCATGTCTCAAGAAACTTCGCACTCCCTTCACATTCACCGGTGGAGGCAATTTCTCAATCACTTCAATTTTTACCTTATCCACCTCAATTCCTTTCCCAGAGACCAAATGTCCAAGCACTATCCCCTCTTGTACCATAAAATGGCACTTCTCCCAATTCAAGACAAGATTAACCTGGTCGCATCTCTGCAAAATTTTAGACAAATTAAACAAACAATCATCAAAGTTAGTACCATATACTGAAAAATCATCCATAAAAACGTCCATGATGTTTTCAATAAATTTAGAAAATATTGCAGTCATGCATCTCTGGAAAGTAGCAGGGGCATTACATAAACCAAATGGCATTCTCCTATAGGCAAAAGTGCCATAAGGGCAAGTAAATGTGGTTTTCTCCTGGTCACTAGGATGAATAGGGATTTGGTGGAATCCTGAATAACCATCTAAGTAACAAAAGTGTGTATGCCTAGCTAGCCTCTCAAGCATCTGATCAATGAAGGGAAGAGGGAAGTGATCTTTTCTTGTTGCACTATTCAACTTTCTATAATCAATGCACATCCTCCAACCTATGACTGTCCTAGTGGGAATCAATTGATTTTTCTCGTTTTCAATTACAGTCATCCCCCTTTCTTAGGAACCACATACACAGGACTAACTCATTCACTATCAGAAATTGGGTAAATTACCCCAGCATCAAGCAACTTAAGTACCTCTTTTTTAACAACCTCTTTCATATTAGGATTCAACCTACGTTGATGCTCAACAGAGGGTTTATGATCAGGTTCCATCAAAATTCTATGCATGCAAAAGGAAGGATTTATGCCTTTAATATCATCAAGAGTATATCCTATGACCTTTCTATGCATCCTAAGAGCCCTAAGCAATTTCTCAGTCTCTAACTCATTCAAGCTAGCACTAACAATGACAGGATAAGAAAAGTTGGGACCAAGAAACTCATACCTGAGAGTGGAAGGAAGACTTTTAAGTTCTACCTTAGGAGCCTTTTTCTCTTCCCAATCTTCAGACTTAGGCTTTGGCTCAAGCTTTTCCACTTTGGCTTTGCTCGGAGGAATTTTTGAGGTTGCCTCCAACAAGCGGGCATACTCAGCTACCTCTCCTCCAGAATCAATAGAGCCGCCACCAACTAAGCATCTTTCCAATGAATCTTCCAAATGAATTATGGTGGACTCTTCCTCCACCACCTGGTGTAATAAATCAATCCTGTAACAAGAGTCCTCAAAAGAAGGTTGTTTAATAGATTTAGAAATATCAAACTCAACCTATTATCACCAACAGTTAAAGACAATTTGCCATTCTTAACGTCAATTATAGCACCAGCAGTAGCTAAGAAAGGCCTACCAAGAATAATGGGGATTTAGGAATCCTTCTCCATTTCAAGCACAACAAAATCAGCAGGTATGAAAAACTTACCAACACGGATAAGAACATCCTCCAAGATGCCTACAGGATACTTGACGGACCGATCCGCCAATTGAAGTGAGATAGTTGTGGGTTTTAGCTCACCCACCTCCAACTTCTTACACACAGAAAGGGGCATAAGACTAACACTAGCCCCCAAATCACACAGAGCTTTATCAAAGTTAGTGTTGCCAATCAAACAGGGAATAGAGAAGCTACCTGGATCTTTTAACTTAGGAGGTAATTTATTCTGAATCAAGGCACTACACTCTTCAGTTAAAGCCACTGTCTCATAGTCTTCTAGCTTCCTCTTATTAGACAAGATGTCATTAAGAAACTTAGCATATGTGGGCATTTGTTTTAACGCCTCAGTGAAGGGTACATTAATGTACAATTTCTTTAGGACCTCTAGGAACTTCCCAAACTGCCTGTCTAACTTCGCCTTAGCAAGTCTTTGAGGGAAATGAACTGGGGGTTGGTATGGCTCAGGGGGTACATACTTAGACACTTTCTTATGGTTTCCATCCTCTTTTAAGGGTTGTGCCTCAGTCTTTTTTTCCTCATTCCCCTCATCTTTGTCACTCTCCCCCTTACCCTTAGGGTCCTCTAACTTCTTTCCACTCCTCAAACTCACAGCCTTACAATGTTCATTGCCTAGGTTGACTTCAGGTTGACCAGGAAACTTACCTTGCTGCCTATGAGAAGCGCTTGCTTGTTGGGCAATCTGGGTTTCCAACATCTTATTATGAATCGCTAAATTGTCAACCTTAGCTGACAACTCTTTAATTGCCTCAGTCACAACTTGCCTATGGTGCCTAAACTCCTCATTCTGCTTAGACTGGCTCTCAACAAAATTTTCAAGAAGAGACTCAAGTCTGGATTTCTGTACTTGTGGGACTCCAGAAGAGGGTTTAGCATTTCCTTGCCCAGCTTGGTACTGACTATTCTGGTAGGAGAAGTTAGGATATGACCTCCAACCAGGGTTGTAAGTCTGAGAATACGGATCATTCCTCCTCTTTTGGTTGAAGTCATGGAAGTTGTGGCATGATTCCACTTGCTCCACCGGTGCACCTTGTGAGGAACCCATTCCAACTTGGCATTCAGCACCAATATGACCCTGTGCTCCACAAATCTCACAAAAATTATTAGAGGCACCTATGACATTAACATGAGCTTTCTCAAGCATGTCAAAACATTTATTCAAAGAATCAAACTTTGACATAATTAAATCAACACCATCTACCTCAAACTTACCTCCTGAGAGCTTTCTCGGGTTGTGCCCTCTTTCATTGGCCCATTGGTGATGATTTGAAGCAACACTTTCAATTATCCCATAAGCTTCTGTGAGCCTTCTATTCATCAGAGTTCCACTAGCTGCGGAGTCAAGAGACACCTTCGAAGAATATTCTAAACCATTGTAGAAGGTGTGGATGATCAACCACTTCTCTAACCCGTGGTGTGGGCAGGCTTCCAGCAAAGCCTTATATCTATCCTAAGCTTCTGACAATGACTCGCCATCTTTCTGAACAAAGCTTGTGATTTGGGTCCTTAGGTGAGCAGTCTTGGAAGGAGGAAAGAATTTATTCAAAAAGACTTGCTCCAATTGGTCCCAAGTAGTTATCGTCTCAGCAGGAACAGACTTCAGCCAAGCTCTAGCTCTATCTCTCAACGATAGAGGAAACAGGCGGAGACGAATAGCATCAACAGAGGCGCCTTCGATCTTGAGGGTCTCGCAGAACTCCAAGAACATATCCACATGATCATTAGGATCCTTTGACGGCAATCCTCCAAACTGGTTCTGCCTTATCATAGAAAGTAGGGCAGGAGGTATGGTGAAGTGCCTGGCATCAATGTCTGGCCGAGCAATTCCAGATCGCAAACCCCGAGCATTAGGGGCTGCATACTCTTTTAAAGGTTTATTATCTTCAGCTGCTGCCATGACAAGTGCTGGTTCAGATATTTCTTTTACTCTTTGCCTTTGTTGTCTTCTCCTTCTACGTAAAGTTCTTTCAATTTCAGGATCTGCTTTAATAAGAGTCCCGGAATGTCTAGTACTTTGCATAAACAAGAGAAATTACTTGCAGAGAATCAAAGAGAAATCAAGAACGTAAGAACAAAATAAAAGAAAAAAGTTTAAAATAATTAAATTAAAAATTAAACTGATATTCAAGAGAAACACAGTCCCCGGCAACGGCGCCAAAAACTTGATGCATGAAATCCGCAAGTGTACGGTTTCGTTGTCAAGTAATAAAAGATCGAATCCACAAGGACTGTGTCTATGAATACCAATTAATTAATTAATTCAATTAAATTAAACAAAAGGGAATATGATTGTTTATTAAGAAGAACGTAATAACAAAACAATTAAATAAAAATCAAGAAAACAGAATTCAGAACAAAAATAACAAGTAATCAAGAATGGTATTCAGATTCAAGAAAGCTTCCAAGATTGGGATACCACAATGATACAAGATAAATCCTAATTGACAACCCTTTTTATTAAATCTGAAATTCATTTGAAGGTGAATTACCCTAAATTAGTTAATGTTCTTTCTCAAGATACAAGATCCGTGTCCAATTAAACCAATTCCTACTCTCGTGGTAATTGAATTTAAATTGAACCCATTACGCTTTGTGGTAATTCATTGAATCCTCTAAAAGCTAAAACTACTCCCGTGATTTAGACCTTAAGTTCAATTCTTATGATTCCAACACTTAGGTTCACCTCTCAGTACGTCCCTAAATGCCTATGAGATGCAAATAAGTGGCCAACAAATTCACATGAATAAAAGCAATAAGAATTGAATCAAAGAACATTCAAGATCAATAAAAGGAAAAACAACGTCAATTAATCATTATCAATGTATCAAATGGCATTGCCCAATCCTAAAAACAAAAGAAACTACTCAGACATAGAGAAGAAGAGACAAGAAATCAAATTTAAAAACATCTCAAACCCGTAACAATGGAAGAAGAAGGGAGAAAGATGAAGATCAAGAGTCAAAGCCTCCAATGTGCCTCCTCCAAAACCAAATTAGAACCCCCTCAATGTATTTAGAATATCTATTTATAGCCTAGGGTTTTAATTGGCTAAAAAGCCCCCAAAATAAATAAAAATAAAAACTAAAATTCTGCTGCGCACTGCGATCCACGGCCGTGGATGGTTCCACGGCCAGGCCATGGATCTCTCTACCACAGGCCAAGTTTCTGGTCATTTGAGTTCCACGGCCGTGGATGGTTCCACAGCCAGGCCGTGGAACTCTCTGGAACTTTCTTTTCCTTATTTAAGTTACCCCTCGATCCATGGCCGTGGTTTGATCCACGGGCAGGCCGTGGATCCCTCTAGAATGATCTTTTTGCACCTTTATTGCTATCCATTAAGCTCCAACTTCAAACATGTGAGCATTTCATTCAATCCAAGGCCAATTAAACATCAATCCTGCACAAGAACACCAAAAACACCACAGTTATCCGAACTAAGAGAAAAACAAACCAAAAAGGGAAACTAAAATACCTAAAATGCTCAAGAATGCATGCAAAAAAAGAACAATACATGATGTTGTTTCACACACATCAGCAAACTGAGGGAGTGGAGCAAGTGAGGCTGAGACAGTGTTGGCCGGTCAGAGTTCCACGCTGGTCGAGGTGGGCAGAGCGGCGGCTTAGCGGTGTCGACGTGTAGACAACGAGTGGTCCGACGCGGCTTGCCACTCTGGTACGCAAGGGGAGCAGGCAGTGCAGTCCAGTGGTGGACAGGTTCTCGCGGTGGTGCGTGTGGAGGTGGTCGCCGATCCGGTGACTGACTGCGCGTGGAGGATGACGCTGGGAGGGGGTGACGGTGGTTTTTGGGTTTATGGGTGGTGGTTATTTGTTGATGGTATAAGGTGGTAGGTGGAGGGGTTGTTTAGATGGTGGTTGTGGGTGGTTTTAATGGTGGTTTATGGGTTGTGAAAGATGAAAGTGGGTGATGGGTTTGAAGATAAAGAATGGAAATGGTGGCTACGTGAATGATGAAGGGGTGATTGTCTTATGGTGGTGATGGAAATGGTTGTTGGGTGGTAGGGAGGAAGATGATGATAATGTTTATGAAGGGATGATGTAGTGGGTTGAAGATCATGAGAATGAAGGTAATGGGATGTGATTATTTATGGAGGTTTAAGATGATGATAATGGTGGGTGGATAATGAAGACTGCTCCCCTCTGTAAATTCTTCTGAAAAAAATTCCACACCCTTTCCCCCCTCTACTACATGATATTTATCAGGAAAATTCGTGTGCTGTGATGATGGAAGAAGAAAACCCGGTATGTGCTGTGTAAAGTCATGCAATATGATGCCAAAATGTGAGTGTGTAGTGGGTGAGGGTGTAGGGGAATGGGTGAGAGTGAGTGCAGTGTCAAAAGAAAATGGAGAAAGTGAGTGGGTGAAATTGTGTTTGTGCAGGTGAAAGTGTTGGGAGTGGGTGTATTAGTGAAGTAAGTGGGGAGTGGGTGCATTAGTGAAGGAGTGGGAAATTTTTTATTTTTTGTGTATGTGTGTGATTGAGTGAGAAATTTTTTTGATTTTTTTATTTTTCTATATTTTTATTTTTTATTATATTTTTTTACTTTTTATTTTTTATTTTTTTATTTTATTTTTATCATAAAAAGAGTGCAAAGCAAAGCAATTAAACATCAATTATCACATGATTATTAGTCTATGAACAAACATAAAAAAGAAATTTCACGGACAAAATTGGGTATCAACAAACAGTAAATAGGGGGTTTTGGAGTTTTGATGAACAATGAACAGCTTCAAAGACAATAACAATAAATAAACTAAAATCAACAATATAGGAATGCACTTTGTTGGGCCAATAGAAACCACTGTCAAGCACTTTGTTGGCTGTCCTTTTACTGCCAAAGTGTCCTCCACATGCATAAGTGTGGCAAAAGGAGAGGATGAAGTGTGTCTCAGAATCAGGAATGCACCTCCTAATGACTTGATCTGCACAATGCTTCCATAGGTACGGGTTATCCCAGATATAGTATTTACAGTCACTCCTTAATTTATCTCTTTGGGCCCTGTTCAAACCCTCCGGAAAGTCCTTAGTAACCAGGTAGTTAACAATGTCAGCATACCAAGGGATTATGGCCTTGACAACTATCAAATATTCATCCAGAAAAGTCTTCATGATAGGCATTTCTTCTTCTTCAGTTACCAACCTACTCAAGTGATCGGCCACCAAGTTCTCGCTCCATTTCTTGTCTTTAATCTCCAAGTTAAATTCCTGGAGCAATAAAATCCATCGGAGCAATCTGGGCTTTGCTTCTTTCTTTGTTAGGAGATACTTCAAAGCTGCATGATCTGAAAACACAATTACTTTAGAACCAATTATATATGATCTAAATTTTTCCAAAGCAAATACAACAGCTAGAAGTTCTTTTTTCTGTGGTTGAGTAATTAAGCTGAGCTTCATTTAGAGTCCTTGATGCATAGTAAATGGCATAAGGAACCTATGAACTCGCTGTCCTAAGACAGCTCCTACCGCAAAGTCACTGGCATCACACATTTGTTCAAACGGTAACTCCCAGTTGGGTGGCCTGATGATAGGCGCAACAGTCAACAACTTCTTGAGTTTATTGAAAGCTTCCATACATTTCTCATCAAAGTTAAAATTGACATCTTTTTGAAGAAGTCTGTAAAGGGGCAATGAGACTTTAGAGAAGTCTTTAATGAATCTCCGGTAGAAACCTGCATGACTAATAAAAGAACGAATCTCCCGCACACTAGTGGGTGGGGGCAAAGAATGCATGAGCTCTACCTTAGCTTTATCTACTTCAATTCCCCTAGCAGAAATTACATGACCTAACACAATACCTTCCTTTACCATGAAATGACATTTTTCCCAATTCAGTACCAGGTTAGTGTCAATGCATCTTTTAAGCACCAATGTTAAATGTTCCAGACAATTTTCAAAACCATTTCCAAAGACACTAAAGTCATCCATAAAAACCTCAATAATATTTTCAATGTAATCAGAAAATAAACTCATCATGCATCTCTGGAAAGTTCCTGGTGCATTGCAAAGTCCGAAAGGCATTCGCCTATATGCAAAGGTACCAAATGGACAAGTGAATATAGTCTTGTCTTGGTCTTCTGGAGCTATGGCAATCTAATTGTAATCTGAAAAACCATCCAGAAAATAATAATGAGAATGACCAGCTAATATCTGTAACATTTGATCAATGAAAGGTAAAGGAAAGTGGTCTTTTCTAGTGGCGGCATTCAACTTCCTGTAATCAATACAAACACGCCACCCTGTCTGTAACCTAGTGGGAATAAGCTCATTTTCAGTATTTCTTACCACAGTAATTCCAGATTTCTTTGGTACTACCTGGACTGGGCTTACCCACTTCTTTGTCGAAATGGGGTAGATCACACCCACACTTAGGAGCTTCAGTATCTCCTTTTCACAACCTCCATTATGGGAGGATTCAACCTCATTTGGGGGTCTCTCACAGAGTTTAGTATCCTCCTCCATTAATATCCTGTGCATACAAATGGAGGGACTAATACCCTTGATATCGCCTATTGACCAACCAATGACTGTCTTATGTTCTGCAAAACATGACTACCGGTTTCTCTTCTTGTTCTTGGGTGAGTGACTTTGCAATTATTCTTTGGAAGGGTGTCCTTCTCCCCAAGAAGATGTATTTAAGATGATCAGCGGTGCTTTCGGTTCAATTCAGTGCCTGCACAATGTGAAGGTTGAGGTATATCGGTAGTAACGGGTAAATCAACAAAAGTTACCTCATGCTCTTACGGAGTGGAAGAGAGCTCTTGTAAGGCAAAGAAGAAGATTACCTCATTTTTTTTATTTTTTTATTTTTCTATATTTTTATTTTTTATTATATTTTTTTACTTTTTATTTTTTATTTTTTTATTTTATTTTTATCATAAAAAAAAGAGTGCAAAGCAAAGCAATTAAACATCAATTATCACATGATTATTAGTCTATGAACAAACATAAAAAAGAAATTTCACGGACAAAATTGGGTATCAACAAACAGTAAATAGGGGGTTTTGGAGTTTTGATGAACAATGAACAGCTTCAAAGACAATAACAATAAATAAACTAAAATCAACAATATAGGAATGCACTTTGTTGGGCCAATAGAAACCACTGTCAAGCACTTTGTTGGCTGTCCTTTTACTGCCAAAGTGTCCTCCACATGCATAGGTGTGGCAAAAGGAGAGGATGGAGTGTGTCTCAGAATCAGGAATGCACCTCCTAATGACTTGATCTGCATAATGCTTCCATAGGTATGGGTCATCCCAGATATAGTATTTACAGTCACTCCTTAATTTATCTCTTTGGGCTCTGTTCAAACACTCCGAAAAGTCCTTAGTAACCAGGGAGTTAACAATGTCAGCATACCAAGGGATTATGGCCTTGACAACCATCAAATATTCATCCAAAAAAGTCTCCATGATAGACATTTCTTCCTCTTCAGTTACCAACCTACTCAAGTGATCGGCCACCAAGTTCTCGCTCCCTTTCTTGTCTTTAATCTCCAAGTCAAATTCCTGGAGCAATAAAATCCATCGGAGCAATCTAGGCTTTGCTTTTTTCTTTGTTAGGAGATACTTCAAAGCTGCATGATCTGAAAACACAATTACTTTAGAACCAATTATATATGATCTAAAATTTTCCAAAGCAAATACAACAGCTAGAAGTTCTTTTTCTGTGGTTGAGTAATTAAGCTGAGCATCATTTAGAGTCCTTGATGCATAGTAAATGGCATAAGGAACCCTATCAACTCGCTGTCCTAAGACAGCTCCTACCGCGAAGTCACTGGCATCACACATTAGTTTAAACGGTAACTCCCAATTGGGTGGCCTGATGATAGGCGTAACAGTCAACAACTTCTTGAGTTTATTGAAAGCTTCCATACATTTCTCATCAAAGTTAAAATTGACATCTTTTTGAAGAAGTCTGCAAAGGGGCAATGAGACTTTAGAGAAGTCTTTAATGAATCTCCGGTAGAAACCTACATAACCAATAAAAGAACGAATCTCCCGCACACTAGTGGGTGGGGGCAAAGAATGCATGAGCTCTACCTTAGCTTTATCTACTTCAATTCCCCAAGCAGAAATTACATGACCTAACACAATACCTTCCTTTACCATGAAATGATATTTTTCCCAATTCAGTACCAGGTTAGTGTCAATGCATCTTTTAAGCACCAATGTTAAATGTTCCAGACAATTTTTAAAACCATTTCCAAAGACACTAAAGTCATCCAAAAAAACCTCAATAATATTTTCAATGTAATCAGAAAATAAACTCATCATGCATCTCTGGAAAGTTCCTGGTGCATTGCAAAGTCCAAAAGGCATTCGCCTATATGCAAAGGTACTAAATGGACAAGTGAATGTAGTCTTGTCTTGGTCTTCTGGAGCTATGGCAATCTGATTGTAACTTGAAAAACCATCCAGAAAACAATAATGAGAATGACCAGCTAATCTCTCTTACATTTGATCAATGAAAGGTAAAGGAAAGTGGTCTTTTCTCGTGGCGGCATTCAACTTCCTGTAATCAATACAAACACGCCACCCTGTCTGCAACCTAGTGGGAATAAGCTTATTTTCAGCATTTCTTACCACAGTAATTCTAAATTTCTTTGGTACTACCTGGACTGGGCTTACCCACTTGCTGTCAGAAATGGGGTAGATCACCCCCACACTTAGGAGCTTCAGTATCTCCTTTTTCATAAACTCCATCATGGGAGGATTCAACATCCGCTGGGAGTCTCTCACAGGTTTAGTATCCTCCTCCATTAATATCCCGTGCATACAAATGGAGGGACTAATACCCTTGATATCAGCTATTGACCAACCAATGGCTGTCTTATGTTCCTGCAAAATAGCTACCAGTTTCTCTCCTTGTTCTTGGGTGAGTGACTTTGCAATTATTACTGGAAGGGTGTCCTTCTCCCCCCAAGAAGATGTATTTAAGATGATCAGGCAGTGCTTTCGGCCCAATTCGGTGCCTGCACTGTGAAGGTTAAGGTATATCAGTAGTAACAGGTAAATCAACAAAAGTTACCTCATGCTCTTCTGGAGTGGAAGAGAGTTCTTGTAAGGCAGCAACAATTTCATTAATGTCTTCACTCCATGACTCTTCTTCATTCTTCTTATTTTCCTCCTGTACATCTAAGCTATGAGTTAGAATTGTATCAAGAGCATCAAAATGATCAGTATCAAAAGCTGCATAATTTAAAGAATCAAAAGGATCAAAAGAATCAATTAAACAAGCAAAGTGCACATCACTTGGGTACCTCATAGCTTCAAAAATATTGAATCTAATTAATTCCCCATCAAATTCCATTGTTAGAGTTCCTGAGTGCACATCAATTTTTGTCCGTGCAGTCTTCAAAAATGGTCTCCCTAACAAGATAGGAGCAGATTTGAGAGAATCATCATCTTCCTTGTCCAAAACATAGAAGTCTGCTGGAAATACTAATTCATTCACCTGCACCAAAACATCTTCAACCACACCTTTTGGGTATGCATTAGATCTATCAGCCAATTGAATAATAACACCAATAGGTTCCAAAGGACCCAAGTATAAAGATGCATAAATAGAATATGGCATGACATTTATGGATGCACCTAAATCAAGCATTGGCCTTTGAAACCTTGTGTTACCTATAGTGCATGGAATGGTGAATGTGCCAGGGTCCTTACATTTGGTTGGGAGTTTCTTTTTAATTACAGCTGAAACATTTTCTCCCACTTGGACCTTTTCATTTCCTTTTAGCTTCCTCTTGTTAGTGCATAATTCTTTCAGAAATTTTGCATATTTAGGTACCTGCTTAATGGCATCTAACAAAGGGATATTAACCTCTACCTTCCTAAAAGTCTCAAGTATTTCTTTTTCTGCTTCTTCTTTCTTGGTTTTATCCAACCTACTAGGAAAATGAGCTTTAATGACTTATTTAGGAAGGGGTTCAGAATTACTTACCTTAGGGGCTTTGGAATTTTGCCCCTTATCATTTGCTTCTTTGGGTGGTTCATCTTTATCTTGAGTGATTGGTGGAAGAGATGTAGGCTCATCCATCGTCTTTCCACTTCTCAATGTGACAGCACTAGCATTTTCCCTCGGATTCACTTCTGGCTGTGAGGGTAGTTTACCTGAAGCTTGGCTTTGAAACTTGTTGAATTCTGTGGATAACTGCCCTATCTGATTCTGTAAGTTATTGATTGCAGTCCTTGTTTCTTGTTTAAAACTTTGTATGGTTGCATTTGTTTCTTGTTGGAACTGTAAATTATTAGTGGCTATTTGTTTCACTAGCTCCTCTAGTGAAGGCTCAGATTGCTTAGGAGCTTGAACTTGCTGTTGTCTCTGAGGGAAAGGTGCTTGCCTTTGTTGGAATCCTGGAGGTCCATAAGCTGGAGGTTGATTTTGAGGTTGCTTTGCATAGCTGAAATTCGGATGATCCCTCCAACCCGAATTATATATGTTTGAGTAAGGGTTGTAATTTTTTGAAAGTCCAGCATATCCCCCTACTGCTCTTACCTCCTCATTTGTGTCCTCTTGGAGAGTGGGACACATATCAGTGGGATGTCCAGATGAACAACAGATCCCACAAGCATGAACTGGTGCTTTGCCTGTATCCATTAACCGCTTGAACCATAGCAAATCAATTGAGTCATTTCTTCTTTGTAGACTGGTTGTCTCTACTTCTTTCACTGTTCTCACTCCAGTGTCATTTGTAGAGTAAAATTGTTGAGTATTGGCAGCCATTCTTGAGATCAAGTTTCTAGCTTCTTGAGGAGTTTTATCATGCAATGCTCCTCCGCTAGAAGCATCAATCATGATACGATCCATCACTTGTAAGCCTTCACAGAAATACTGAATTAAGAGCTGCTCACTTATTTGATGATGAGGGCAGCTGAAGCATAGCTTCTTAAATCTCTCCCAGTAGTCATGGAGTGATTCCCCATGCCTTTGTTGAATACCACAGATTTCTTTTCTGATTGTTGCAGCTTTTGAGGCAGGGAAGTATCTGTCTAGGAAATTTCGGGCCATGTCTTGCCATGATTAGATGGATCCAGGTGGCAAGTAGTAAAGCCACTCCTTAGCTGAGTCTTTCAATGAGAATGGAAAAGCTCTCAACTTGACTTGCTCTACATGAATTCCTGCAGGCTTCATGCTAGAACATACCACATGAATTTCCTTCAAGTGTTTGTTGGGGTCCTCTCCGGGTAATCCATTGAAAGATGGCAAGAGATGGATTAAGCCGGATTTCAATTCAAATGCCTCTTCATTTTCAAGAATGTCTATGCATAGAGGCTGTTGATCTAGATTTGGAGCACCCAATGCCCTTAAAGTGTTTTCTGCCATTGTCACTTCTTCAGATATTTCAGATGGCTCAAATGTCTCTGAATTCGATAGATCAATGTAACGGGCAGCTTCAATGTCAGCAAGTGTGAGTTGGAAATTAGCCGGATGGAAGGGAAATTGAGGATGTGAGTTGAGTTGATCAATATAGTTCCTCAAATTCTGCAATCCCTCGTCTAACCCTTCAATGGACATCAACACCTACAAAACACTCAAAAAACAAGAATCAAAAACTAAAAATAAAATAAAAACAAAAATAAAAACAGAGTAAAAATAGGAAATAAATTAACAGTGTAATTGAAAAATTAGTTCCCCGGTAACGGCACCAAAATTCTGATGCGTGAGGATATAGTGATTAAAATTTCAAGATAAAAATCAGTTGTCAGGCCCACCAGAAAATAAAAACCTTACAACTAGTTGTTGTTAATAAGGGTCGATCCACAGAGAACCAATTCAATAAACACTATTAAACAATTCCCAATTTAGACTCTGATTAACAATAAACAGTAAATAGGGGGTTTTGGAGTTTTGATGAACAATGAACAGCTTCAAAGACAATAACAATAAATAAACTAAAATCAACAATATAGGAAAATTGGTTAAGAGATTGAATCCACCACTAGATTTATATGATAATGTAAACCGACATATTCTTTTATTCCAACATGCTCAATTATGTTTTTACGCAATTGTGAGAGTAAAATCTCTAGTTTCCTTAAGTGTTGGCCAATTTAGCAACCGCTCAAATCAACTCCTAATCACTAATTAGTCATAAAGCAACCGCTCTTACAACTATCCAACAATTGCATTAAGATTTAGAAAACCAATCACATTAAGATCTAATCACACACCGAGATTAAATTAATTAGAACATATATTTCTCTAGATCTATTACCGCAACCGCGCATAATAAACCCAGATCTACCACTTTTATAACTGGCTAATAGTACAAAGATAATTATACCCACATGAACATCATACATTTTGCTAGATCTACTACCGCAACTGCGCATAATAAACCCAGATCTACCACTTTGAAAGTGGGAACAAGTACAAAAACTTTCATACCAATAATAGATTCAGAAATATATGAATAAAAACATAACTGTGTTGAAATAATCAAATATGCAAGATTCATAACATCAAAACTAGTGGTTCATCACCCCCTTAACCAAGGGAGATTTAGTTACACATAACTAGAAGGAAATCACAAGAAAAATTGAGAAAGAACAACATGAGAAACAAAGTGCAGAAGAAAAACTAAATAGTAAACGAGTTTCTGAGGATTGAGGATGATGGATCTCCGATTGCTCGAACCCTAGACTCCAATCTTTGATTCAAGACTCCCCTCTCCTTCTCCAAGGAGTTGCAGCTGCTCTCCTAGGTCAGAACTACCTTCAAAACGTGCCAAGAGTGTCAATATATAGGCCTCCAACCCAAACTTCTCGTAGAAGTTTCAATAATTGAGTTTCTGACGCGAATACACGGCCGTGTATGCATACACGGCCTAGGCCGTGTATGACACTGCCTGGAGGATCAAAATTTATTGTTTTAATTACAAAAGTCAGAGGAGTACACGGCCTAGGCCGTGTACTCTCACACGACCGTGTATTTTTACGCAGCCTAGGCCCTGTATTTTGACGCAGGCCCTGTATTTTGATGCAGGCCCTGTAATTTGACTTCCAAGCCCAATATGACCCATTAGACCTCCGAATCTGGAAAAGTTTTCAATATGAAAGTTGTAGATTTGGATCTTAACTATCAACCATCAAAAGTTTAGCACATTTGACATCTTGTAGCTCAAGCTATGTCATGAATAATACACAAAGGTCAAGCTGTCAGGATCAGCACCCTAGTTCTTGCTTCAATTCTAATTTGAGTTATCCAAACATGTGATTGGGCCTTTGATGTCTTCATGAAAATAGTAAAGAATTGTCTTAACTTTCCTACAAGACCAAAATCACATCAATCAGATATTTGAAACTCAAATTATAGCTAATTTACTGAACATTGTCAAAGAGATAAATTAGGGCTAATTCATGCAATAATTCCTTCAATGATCCAATTAGGCTCAATATCATAAAATGTGTCAAAACCAACTTAATTAAACCTAATTGAACCTTAAGAAGCCCAGTGACTGAAAAGCATAATTAAATTATGAGTGCTAATGAACACATTTAAGTAAAGTTTCACAGTAATGTTCCAATTAGGGTTTGATATCAGAAACTAAGCTAAATGATGACAATTAAGCACAAATGGAGCTCAATGAATCAATTACAATGTGATTAGAATATAGGAATAATCAATAGATTAATTACTCCCATACTTAGCCTTTTGCACTCTTGGGCAAAAATATACAGTTCAATACAGTTTCACAACAAGCCAAGCAAATGCAGAATAATGAGCAAAGACCTTTATGCTTTTAGTTTTCAAAGAATTTAAACAATCAAGAATTCCCTTTCTTAGCAATCCAAGTTGACAAGCAAAATCAATCAAATTTCAGGGTTCAATCAGCATGATAAATCCTCACTAAAATGTTCTCTCACTCAAGTATTTCAGGCTTGTGTTTTCACTCAACCAACTCATGAGAATAAGCTTTACCATGGGCTTGTCAAGCCTCTACTTCTCCACTACTCAGACCACATGCAAACAGAGATCAAAAGGACTTTATTCAGGTTGTAATAGGGTCAGGGTTAAGGTAGGATACATCAAAGATAGACATAGCTAGACCATAGGAACTAGAAGAGCAAAATGGAAAGATATTCAATCATTACACAGAATTTCCCAATAGTCTTCAAATTCAAATTCCTATTATGTACCTTATCTTTTTTCTGACTCTTTTTTTTTTCAAACACCTTACATCCTATTCACAATGATATTTTGCCAACATGAAACTTTTTTTTTTATATATACAAAGTTAGGCAAACACATTATTAATTCAAATACCCCCACACTTATTCAAAAACCAATTTTTATCATAATCATGAAGCACTTCTACTCCCTAAGGTAGGGTAGTAAAATGGTTTTTCACTTTTAGGTTTAAATCGAGCTTAGATAGAAGGAAATGGGGTCAATTATGCTCAAAAGGGTTAATCAATGGATAAAATGCAAGGATGGCTATTTGGTCAATAGTTATTTAAAAGAAAATGCCTTTATCATTTCAAATGTATGTAGTGGTCATTAGCAGCTTAAAAGAGAACCAAGACAAGTTCTGAAAAGAACAATAATCATAAGTGGAATCACACAATCAAAGATCCAAAATGGCCTAAAGTTAGCCATTTACAACAAGGCCCAAAAACTCACTAGGTTTTGATTCATCATTTTCAATTAAACCCTTTAATTTTTAGAATTTCACCCGACAAAATCGATAACCAGAAAGTTCATTCAATCATACTCAAAGTTTTTATTCAATTTTTGAAAAATTTAGGTCAAATGCTCACTAATCACATCACTTGAAAACTTATTTGAAACTTAAAAGCACTTAAAAGCCCATTGGAAAGTATCCACAAGAAAAATTATACAATTAAATCACATGCACTCATTCTTAGAAAGTTAATACAGTTCAATCAGTCATTCAAACCCCAGGAGAATAATTTAGAACATCAACAGTATTCATAATAGAATATCAAAGTATCCACGCCCCCACACTTAAAACAAGCATTGTCCTCAATGCTACACACATCCAGAAAAGGAAAAATAACGACAAAGAGAATGCTACACACATCCAAAAAAGAAAAACAACCAACAAAACTATAACATAAACACATGAAATGAAAAATATCAACCAGTAAATCAATGACCAAATACATAGTTTAAACCAAAGATCAAGACTATATATTACAATATAGTGGAATGTGCATCATAATGGAAACTACAGGGTACATAAATGGGGTATGGAAAAACTGTACATAACTCGATTAACACTGAGATGATAGGAAAACTCCTATGGATGATGATGTTCTTTGAAAAACAATAAGAAATCAGTTCAAAAACACAGGCCAGGGTCTTTTAAAGTCAGATTCCCAAGACTAAAACTTATCATGCTTGAGGGAATTTCAAAAATCGACGAAGTTCATAAGGCACAAATTCATAAGAATGTGTCTTAAGAGATCGACTCTTTACTCTGTCCATTCATTATGAAATACAATTTAACTTTCAATTGAAGGAAATCATTCCCAAAGAACATGATTCAACATTCAAAAGAACAAAACAACAACACCACAAAAGAAGTAATTCCTACAGTTTCGCTTGGTTTCCACTATACTTTATCCACACAAATATCAATCAAACAATCAATGCATTCAAATACACATTTAATCAATCCAAAACACAAGGTTTTCCAAAGATTCACATGCTCTCAATCAACAAACAGATAAAGACATAATCTAAGAAATTAATAAAAACACAAAATAAAAGGAATAAAGAAAGCAAATCTGGTTGGGTTGCCTACCAATGAGCGCTTAGTTTATTGTCCTCAGCTTGACGTTGTGATACTTTCAATGCTCCTCATATTGTGGAGGGATGAGGGTCATCACTTCCATCTCTACACTTGTAGGAAGTTCATGATATGGTTTGAGACGATGACCATTGACCTTAAATGCTTTGCCAGAAATTTCACTCCTGATCTCAACTGCACCAAAAGGAAAGACATTAGTTACCGCAAACGGCCCAATCCACTTAGAACGCAGTTTACCTGGAAACAATTTGAGTCTGGATTGGTATAGTAGAACTTTTTGTCCTTTGTGAAATTTTTTTCTGGAAATCAATTGGTCATGGAATGCTTTAGCTTTAGTCTTATAAATCAGGGCATTCTCGAAGGCCTCATTTCTTAGTTCTTCCAGATCCTGTAACTGGAACTTCTTTTGCTTTCCAGCACCTTCCAATTCCATATTAACTTGTTTAATGGCCCAGTAAGAGCGATGTTGCAGCTCAACGGGCAAATGACAGGGCTTTGCATACACCAACCGAAATGGTGACATGCCAATGGGAGTCTTATAGGCAGTCCTATAAGCCCATAAAGTATCTTCAAGTTAAGTGCTCCAATCCTTTCTTAAGGGATTCACTGTCTTTTCAAGGATTGACTTAATCTCCCGGTTGGACACTTCAGTTTGCCCATTCGTCTGTGGATGGTAAGGAGTGAAAATTCTGTGCATTACTCCATATTTCTTCAATAGAGCATCAAAGGTTTTGTTGCAGAAGTGGGTCCCTTGGTCACTGATGATAGCCCTCGGGGTCCCAAACCTAGAGAAAATATGTGACTTAACAAAATCTGCAACAGTTTTACAGTTATCAGATCGGGTGGCTTTTGTTTCCACTCACTTAGACACATAATCAACAGATAAGAGAATGTATGTGAAACCAAATGAAGGAGGGAATGGTCCCATGAAATCAATACCCCACACATCAAAGACTTCCACAAAAATGATCGGAGTCTGAGGCATTTGATTACGAGGACCAATGTTACCTGTTCTCTGACAGCGGTCACAAGACTTACAGAAGTTGTAAGCATCTTTCAAAATTGTGGGCCAATAGAAACCACTGTCGAGCACTTTGTTGGCTGTCCTTTTACTGCCAAAGTGTCCTCCACATGCATAGGTGTGGCAAAAGGAGAGGATGGAGTGTGTCTCAGAATCAGGAATGCACCTCCTAATGACTTAATCTGCACAATGCTTCCATAGGTACGGGTCATCCCGGATATAGTATTTACTGATCACTCCTTAATTTATCTCTTTGGGCCCCTGTTAAAACCCAGGAAAGTCCTTAGTAACCAGGTAGTTAACAATGTCAAGCATACCAAGGATTATGGCCTTGACAACCATCAAATATTCATCTGAAAAAGTCTCCATGATAGGCATTTCTTCATCTTCAGTTACCAACCTACTCAAGTGATCGGCCACCAAGTTCTCGCTCCCTTTCTTGTCTTTAATCTCCAAGTCAAATTCCTGGAGCAATAAAATCCATCGGAGCAATCTAAGCTTTACTTCTTTCTTTGTTAGGAGATACTTCAAAGCTGCATGATCTGAAAACACAATTACTTTAGAACCAATTAGATATGATCTAAATTTTTCCAAAGCAAATACAACAACTAGAAGTTCTTTTTCTGTGGTTGAGTAACTAAGCTGAGCATCATTTAGAGTCCTTGATGCATAGTAAATGGCATAAGGAACCCTATCAACTCGCTGTCCTAAGACAGCTCCTACCGCGAAGTCACTGGAATCACACATTGGTTCAAACGGTAACTCCCAGTTGGGTGGCCTGATAATAGGCGCAACAGTCAACAACTTGAGTTTATTGAAAGCTTCCATACATTTCTCATCAAAGTTAAAATTGACATCTTTTTGAAGAAGTCTGCAAAGGGGCAATGAGACTTTAGAGAAGTCTTTAATGAATCTCCGGTAGAAACCTGCATGACCAATAAAAGAACGAATCTCCCGCACATTAGTGGGTGGGGGCAAAGAATGCATGAGCTCTACCTTAGCTTTATCTACTTCAATTACCCTAGCAGAAATTACATGACCTAACATAATACCTTCCTTTACCATGAAATGACATTTTTCCCAATTCAGTACCAGGTTAGTGTCAATGCATCTTTTAAGCACCAATGTTAAATGTTCCAGACAATTTTCAAAATCATTTCCAAAGACACTAAAGTCATCCATAAAAACCACAATAATATTTTCAATGTAATTAGAAAATAAACTCATCATGCATCTCTGGAAAGTTCCTGGTGCATTGCAAAGTCTAAAAGGCATTCGCCTATATGCAAAGGTACCACATGGACAAGTGAATGTAGTCTTGTCTTGGTCTTCTGGAGCTATGGCAATCTGATTGTAACCTGAAAAACCATCCAGAAAATAATAATGAGAATGACCAGCTAATCTCTCTAACATTTGATCAATGAAAGGTAAAGGAAAGCGGTCTTTTCTCGTGGCGGCATTCAACTTCCTGTAATCAATACAAACACGCCACCCTATCTGTAACCTAGTGGGAATAAGCTCATTTTCAGCATTTCTTACCACAGTATTTCCAGATTTCTTTGGTACTACCTGGACTGAGCTTACCCACTTGCTGTCAGAAATGGGATAGATCACCCCTACACTTAGGAGCTTCAGTATCTCCTTTTTCATAACCTCCATCATGGGAGGATTCAACCTCCGCTGGGGGTCTCTAACAGGTTTAGTATCCTCCTCCATTAATATCCTGTGCATACAAATGGAGGGACTAATACCCTTGATATCAACTATTGACCAACCAATGGCTGTCTCATGTTCTTGCAAAATAGCTACCAGTTTCTCTTCTTGTTCTTGGGTGAGTGACTTTGCAATTATTACTGGAAGGGTGTCCTTCTCCCCCCAAGAAGATGTATTTAAGATGATCAGGCAGTGCTTTCAGTTCCAATTCAGGTGCCTACACAATAGAAGGTTAAGGTATATCAGTAGCAATAGGTAAATCAACAAAAGTTACCTCATGCTATTCTGGAGTGAAAGAGAGTTCTTGTAAGGCTGCAACAATTTCATCAATGTCTTCACTCCATGGCTCTTCTTCATTCTTCTTATTTTCCTCCTGTACATCTAAGCTATGAGTTAGAATTGTATCAAGAGCATCAAAATGATCAGTATCAAAAGCTGCATAAATTAAAGAATCAAAAGGATCAAAAGAATCAATTAAATAAGCAAAGTGCATATCACTTGGGTATCTCATAGCTTCAAAAATATTGAATCTAATTAATTCCCCATCAAATTCCATTGTTAAAGTTCCTGAGTGCACATCAATTTTTGTCCGTGCAGTCTTCAAAAATGGTCTCCCTAACAAGATAGGAGCAGATTTGAGAGAATCATCATCTTCCATGTCCAAAATATAGAAGTCTGTCAGAAACACTAATTCATTCACCTGCACTAAAACATCTTCAACTACACCTTTTGGGTATGCATTAGATCTATCAGCCAATTGAATAATAACACCAGTAGGTTCCAAAGGACCCAAGTATAAAGATGCATAAATAGAATATGGCATGACATTTATGGATGCACCTAAATCAAGCATTGGCCTTTGAAACCTTGTGTTACCTATAGTGCATGGAATGGTGAATGTGCCAGGGTCCTTACATTTGGTTGGGAGTTTCTTTTTAATTACAGCTGAAACATTTTCTCCCACTTGGACCTTTTCATTTCCTTTTAGCTTCCTCTTGTTAGTGCATAATTCTTTCAGAAATTTTACATATTTAAGTACCTGCTTAATGGCATCTAACAAAGGGATATTAACCTCTACCTTCCTAAAAGTCTCAAGTATTTCTTTTTCTGCTTCTTCTTTCTTGGTTTTAACCAACCTACTAGGAAAAGGAGCTTTAATGACTTATTTAGGAAGGGGTTCAGAATTACTTACCTTAGGGGCTTTGGAATTTTGCCCCTTATCATTTGCTTCTTTGGGTGGTTCATCTTTATCTTGAGTGATTGGTGGAAAAGATGTAGGCTCATCCATCGTCTTTCCGCTTCTCAATGTGACAGCACTAGCATTTTCCCTCGGATTCACTTCTGGCTGTGAGGTTAGTTTACCTGAAGCTTGGCTTTGAAACTTGTTAAATTCTGTGGACAACTGCCCTATCTGATTCTGCAAGTTATTGATTGCAGTCCTTGTTTCTTGTTTAAAAATTTGTATGGTTGCATTTGTTTCTTATTGGAACTGTAAATTATTAGTGGCCATTTGTTTCACTAGCTCCTCTAGTGAAGGCTCAGATTGCTTAGGAGCTTGAACTTGCTGTTGTCTCTGAGGGAAAGGTGCTTGCCTTTGTTGGAATCCTGGAGGTCCATAAGCTGGAGGTTGATTTTGAGGTTGCTTTGCATAGCTGAAATTCAGATGATCCCTCCAACCCGGATTATATGTGTTTAAGTAAGGGTTGTAATTTTTTGAAAGTCCAGCATATCCCCCTACTGCTCTTACGTCCTCATTTGTGTCCTCTTGGAGAGTGGGACACATATCAGTGGGATGTCCAGATGAACAACAGATCCCACAAGCATGAATTGGTGTTTTGCTTGTATCCATTAACCGCTGAACCGTAGTAGTCTATTGAGTCATTTGCTGTTGTAGATTGGTTGTCTCTACTTCTTTCACTGTTCTCACTCCAGTGTCATTTGTAGAGTAAAATTATTGAGTATTGGCAGCCATTCTTAAGACCAAGTTTCTAGCTTCTTGAGGAGTTTTATCAACCAATGCTCCTCTGCTAGCAGCATCAATCATGATACGATCCATCACTTGTAAGCCTTCATAGAAATACTGAATTAAGAGCTGCTCACTTATTTGATGATGAGGGCAGCTGAAGCATAGCTTCTTAAATCTCTCCCAGTAGTCATGGAGTGATTCCCCATGCCTTTGTTGAATACCACAAATTTCTTTTCTGATTGTTGCAGCTTTTGAGGCAGGGAAGTATCTGTCTAGGAAAGTTCGGGCCATGTCTTGCCACGATTGGATGGATCCGGGTGGCAAGTAGTAAAGCCACTCCTTAGTTGAGTCTTTCAATGAGAATAGAAAAGATCTCAACTTGACTTGCTCTACATGAATTCATGCAGGCTTCATGCTAGAACATACCACATGAATTTCCTTCAAGTGTTTGTTGGGGTCCTCTCCGGGTAATCCATTGAAAGATGGCAAGAGATGGATTAAGCCGGATTTCAATTCAAATGCCTCTTCATTTTTAAGAATGTCTATGCATAGAGGCTGTTGATCTAGATCTGGAGCACCCAATGCCCTTAAAGTGTTTTCTGCCATTGTCACTTCTTCAGATATTTCAGATGGCTCAAATGTCTCTGAACTCGATAGATCAATGTAACGGGCAGCTTCAATGTCAGCAAGTGTGAGTTGGAAATTAGCCGGATGGAAGGGAAATTGAGGATGTGAGTTGAGTTGATCAATATAGTTCCTCAAATTCTGCAATCCCTCGTCTATCCCTTCAATGGACATCAACACCTACAAAACACTCAGAAAACAAGAATCAAAAACTAAAAATAAAATAAAAATAAAAATAAAAACAGAGTAAAAATAGGAAATAAATTAGCAGTGTAATTGAAAAATTGGTTCCCCGACAATGGCGCCAAAATTCTGATGCGTGAGGATATAGTGATTAAAATTTCAAGATAAAAATCAGTTGTCAGGCCCACCAGAAAATAAAAATCTTACAACTAGTTGTAGTTAGTAAGGGTCGATCCACAGAGAACCAATTCAATCAACACTACTAAATAATTTCCAATTTAGACTCTGATTAATAATAAACAGTAAATAAGGGGTTTTGGAGTTTTGATGAACAATGAACAGCTTCAAAGACAATAACAATAAATAAACTAAAATCAACAATATAGGAAAATTGGTTAAGAGATTGAATCCACCACTAGATTTATATGATAATGTAAACCCACATATCCTTTCATTCCAACATGCTCAATTATGTTTTTACGCAATTGTGAGAGCAAAATCTTTGTTTTCCTTAAGTGTTGGCCAATTTAGCAACCGCTTAAATCAACTCCTAATCACTGATTAGTCATAAAGCAACCGCTCTTACAACTATCCAACAATTGCATTAAGATTTAGAAAACCAATCACACTAAGATCTAATCACACACCAGGATTAAATTACTTAGAACATATATTTCTTTAGATCTATTACTACAATCGCGCATAATAAACCCAGATCTACCACTTTTATAACTGGCAAATAGTACAAAGATATTTATACCCACATGAACATCATACATTCCGCTAGATCTACTACCGCAACCGCGCATAATAAAGCCAGATCTACCACTTTGAAAGTAGGAACAAGTACAAAAACCTTCATACCAACAATAGATTCAGAAATATATGAATAAAAACATAACTGTGTTGAAATAATCAAATATGCAAGATTCACAACATCAAAACTAGTGGTTTCATCACCCCCTTAACCAAGGGAGATTTAGTTACACATAGCTAGAAGGAAATCACAAGAAAAACTGAGAAAGAACAACATGAGAAACAAAGTGCAGAAGAAAAACTAAATAGCAAACGAGTTTCTGAGGATTGAGGATGATGAATCTCCGATTGCTCGAACCCGAGACTCCAATCTTTGATCCAAGACTCCCCTCTCCTTCTCCAAGGAGTTACAGCTGCTCTCCTAGGTCAGAACTACCTTCAAAACATGCCAAGAGTGTCAATATATAGGCCTCTAACCCAAACTTCTCGTAGAAGTTTCAATAATTGAGTTTCTGACGCGAATACACGGCCGTGTATGCATACACGGCCTAGGCCGTGTATGACACTGCCTAGAGGATCAAAATTTACTGCTTTAATTACAAAAGTCAGAGGAGTACACGGCCTAGGCCGTGTACTCTCACACGACCATGTATTTTTACGCAGCCTAGGCCCTGTATTCTGACGCAGGCCCTATAATTTGACTTCCAAGCCCAATATGACCCATTAGACCTTCGAATCTGGAAAAGTGTTCAACATGAAAATTGTAGATTTGGATCTTAACTATCAACCATCAAAATGTCAGCCCATTTGACAACTTGTAGCTCGATCTATGTCATGAACAGTACACAAAGGTCAAGCTGTCAGGATCAGCACCCTTGTTCTTACTTCAATTCCAATTTGAGTTATCCAAACGTGTGATTGGGCCTTTGATGTCCTCATGGAAATAGTAGAGAATTGTCTTAACTTTCCTACAAGACTAAAATCACATCAATCAGATATTTGAAACTCAAATTATAGCTAGTTTACCGAACATTGTCAAAGAGATAAATTAGGGCTAATTCATGCAATAATTCCTTCAATGATCCAATTAGGCTCAATATCATAAAATGTGTCAAAACTAACTTAATTAAACCTAATTGAACCTTAAGAAGCCCAGTGACTGAAAAGCATAATTCAATTATGAGTGCTAATGAACACATTTAAGCAAAGTTTCACAGTAATGTTCCAATTAGGGTTTGATATCAGAAACTAAGATAAATGATGACAATTAAGCACAAATGGAGCTCAATGAATCAATTACAAGGTGATTAAAATATAGGAATAATCAACAGATCAAGAGTGTAAATGACTAAAAATGAAAGCTTATTAATGTATCAAATATGTGATCATCAAATTTCCCCACACTCAGCTTTTTGCACTCCTGGGTAAAACACAAGACCAAAACTTAAAAAAAAAACAAAATAGACTGAAAAGTTAAACACTCTAAAAGACTTAATTTCTAATAATATTTAAAAATGAAGAGCAACCAATCATTCAAGTAATCAAATCATTCATGAGGTAATATATCTTCACATCTCAAATCAACAAGCAAGGATATTTCAATTGAAAAGCACGAGTCAAGAATGATAGATTTTCACAAGATTCACTCTCAATCCCTCAAGTGTTTAAAAGGTAGGTATTTCACTCAATTCAACCCATGAAAATTGCACTACCATAAGCTTGCTTATCTTCTACTTCTCCACTACTCAGAACACATGCATACACAAATCATGAGGACTTTATTCAAGGTTGTAATGGGATCAAGGTAAAGGAGAAGGTAATATGGATATGACAAGTTAAATACTAGAGAATAAAAGAGCATGAGAGCTGAGTTTAATTAACAAGCATGAAAGTTCGTCCCAACTTCACTTAATACAAATTCCCTTTACATATTCTCTTCCTTTCCTTTATTGTCTTGTTAACCTTCTTTTTCTTTTTACATTTTTTTTATTTTTTTATTGATTTTTTTTTTACAAAAAGAACATCATATATACATTTTTTTAACCATTCTGCACACACACCCCCACACTTGTTCAAGAACTCATCGAATGACAAAACTAATGTTCTCTTATTCCCTAAAGTCAAGTAAGAATATAATTTTTCATTTAAGGCACATAATGAGTTCGAAACAAAGAATAGTCAAATAAGCTCAAAGGAGTTAAGCAAGGGGAAATAAGTCATTTCTAATGCTTTATGTTGGCAGGAATCAGAGAATTTCCAAGAAGTCATAAGAGTGCTTGATATCATATTGAGACAACATGCTGTTAAACAAGGCTGGCTATTTGATTAAAGTAGCTATTTCAAGAAAAATGCCTCAATCATATTTATGTATGCATATGAAAATGTAGTCTAAAAAAGAATCAAAGCAAGTTCTAGAGTAACAATTCCATGAGTGAAATTCACACAAGAAAGAAAAGAATGGTACAAATGTTTAATCCATTCATCAATAGGCTCAAAATCCCACAAGGCATAATTCTATCATTCTCAGTCCACCAATTCAACATCTATAACCAAGCATGTGAATTTTAAGAAAGAAGACAATTTACTCAATCATACAAATTTTCCTGAATTTAAATTGCTACTTCCACACAAACTAGTTTTCTACCCAATTACTCCTTACTCTGCCATCAATTTTTGATGCGTCTCAAGAGTAAATAATTTACTCCTTACTCTGCTATCCCTAATTACTTTTGTTGTTGATAAATTAATAACAAACACAACAAACATATTAACAAACACACTCCTATTTTTTGGGTTTTTATTTATTTATTATTTTTTTGGTTTTTTTTTATTTTTTACAACCATCCTTCCCCCCAACCAGATCACAACATTGTCCTCAATGTCAAAACATAGATAGGTAAAGGATAGAATATATTACCTGTTACTGCAATTACTGAAAATAAAAATCTCACACAAATTTAAACAGAAACAAGTATGATAAATAAAACCAAAGCTTGTAATTATTTAAATAGTTGGAGTGTCTTGGCTGGCTTTCTTTTCATTTTGTTTCCCTCACCGCTTCCATCGGACCAATCTATTTGAGCTGTTGCTGGATCAGGTTCATAAACAAAAGCTTCTAATTTATCAATCAACTCATCAACAGTAAAAGCAGAGATAAGGAGTCATCTTGCAGAAGGTGTGACAAATTTATGTTCCACAACATGGTCAACAAAAGATAACAAATTATCAAAGAAATTATTAACATTCAACAAACCTATGGGTTTATGGTAGATGTTCAGTTGAGCCCAAGAGACAATTTGAAAGAATTCTTCCAAAGTACCAAAACCACCAGGTAAGGCAATGAATGCATCAGAGTTTTCAAGCATTACCTTCATTCGTCCATGCATAGATGATACCTGAATTTTCAGTCCAATTGTCTTTCCAACGATGTTCCTTCGAGTTAAAGGTTCAGGAATGACACCTAAAACTTGACCACATCGTACAAATGTAGAAAGTGATAGAGCCCCCATTAACCCAAGACAACCTCCCCCATATACTACACGAATGTTCCTCGCAGCAAGTGTTCTACCAACAGTACTTGCTGCGTTTACAAACTCTAAACTCTTCCCATAACTTATCCCACAAAATACACAGATACTGACAAATCTATGAACAGAAGAAGAAGCTCCATCCATTTCTACACTCACACTCTCTTTGAATGATTATGAGTTGCAGGAAAGTGAAAAAAACGGAGTGTTTAAATAGGGAAGAGAATAGAAAAAGTAATAATAGCTCCTATACAGGTAGGTTGACTGGTGTCAGAAAAGTTTGAAATTTTTTAAAAATAATAATAATAATTTTGTTTTTTTTTGTTTTGTTTTTTTGTTATTTTTTTTTAACTTCAAGAAAACCATCAGGGTAAAGAAGTCTAGAAACCCTCGAAGGATCCCATCTAAAGGATCGTCTGTCCAAAACCAAAATTTAACAAAATCATACAAAGATAAAATAATAACAACAAATGATTACATACCTTTATGTACAGGTTTCATGGCAGATCTTTATACTGTGCGTCATGAGTGCAAGTAATACCAAGACGGCTCGGCCAATTCTGGGCATTCTTCTCCCTCCGCTTGTGGGATATTTTGATTGAGCTACGACGCCACTAATTAAAGTGCGTAAATCGACGGCTACCACCAACGACCACGGCCCGGTGAGAGGTCGTTGAAGAGCCCATGGCATTAAATCACAGGATCCACTCGGAGGCATTGTCACGCGAGAATGCAAACACGGACGCTTCTTTTCGTCCATCGCCAAGCGAGCCTTTGGTTAAAACACAGGAATGCTTGCGCGGCTCTCTGAGCATGGCACACAAACCTTATTTACCGACCGGCGTGCGAAGGTCCACCCAAGTCAATGACAGTCCGCCACTAGCGGGGGCTCCTAATCTAATTAAAGATCAAGTACAACCAAAGTTTAGCCCTCTTTTTATTTTATTTTATTTATTTCTTATTTCTTTTCTTTTTCTTTTTCTTTTTTCTTTTTTTTTTTTTTTTTTTTTTTTTTTTTTTTCTTTTTTTGAAGATGTACAAGATAATATATACATGTTGTTGAGATTGTGGCTCACATCTTCCTCTGGTTTCACGTTCAGAAATGGCTTAAACGCCTTCTATGAGTCGAGGATAAACTTCCTATCCAATTTTCTTATAAATTGGCAAATAGGTTCTTTTTGAGTCAGATTTCCAAGACTATAACGCTCTTGCTCGTCTATGAAGAGATTCCACAAACTAAGAAGTTCACGCTGCACAACTCCACAAGAATGCGTCTCAAGAGTCAATAAGATATTATCTAATGACTCCTTACTCAGTCCATTCTTAATGAAGAATATTTTATCTTCTCTGTTTACAGAAACCATCTCCAAAGAGTGACATCGCGTGTTGTAATTCCATCGTACACACTTGTAACAAACTTTCATCCTTTTTGCTCTTCTCTTTTTTGAAAATGAACTTTTACCAAGACCAGGCATGTATGGGACAAATGAATCTGAAGATTCAACAGCTAAACGAACCTTTGCTTTGATTATCCAGCGTATATCTTCTGGGATGCCCTTATACATTAACAGTCTCAGTCTTTCACACCTAGCTTCATAGACTTTTGTTAGAGCATTTAGAGGGAGAGAAGGAAAATATTTTCTTAGATTTGAGAGAATGACATCCATTTTAAAAGGAAAAGAAATCAGTTATTATAGGAAACTGAAAAATAAACCGACTTGAGAGTCACGGAGTACCGTTATCCGCCATTTAACCGGGAACACAAAGAACTGCAAAAAGAAAGAAACAACATTAAAATAAATTCTACTCATAACAAGGATTAGAAAGAGAAATGGATTCTACCTCAACAACTTGATGTTCCAGAAATAGTTTGAGTCTTTGTCCATTGACCTTAAATACAATACAATTCCTAGGATTCTCAATGTCTATGGCCCCATAAGAATACACATATTTGACAATATAAGGACCAATCCACCTAGATCTCAATTTTCTAGGGAATAAGTAAAGACGAGAATTATAAAGTAGAACTTTTTGACCAATTTCAAAAGTTTTTCTCAAAATTGATTTGTCATGAAAAGCTTTTGTTCTAGCTTTATAAATCTTTGAGTTTTCATATGCATCATTTCTTAATTCCTCAAGTTCATTCAATTACAATTTGCGTAACTTGGAAGCATCATCAAGACTTAAGTTGAAAGCTTCAATGGCCCAAAATGCTTTATGCTCCAATTCTATAGGCAAATGACAAGGTTTTCCATAAACTAACCGATAGGGAGACATGCCTAAAGATGTTTTAAAAGCAGGTTAGTAAGCCCAAAGTGCATCGTTTAGTCTTAAAGACCAATCTTTACGATTTGGGTTAACCATTTTTTCCAAAATTTGTGTAATCTCCCTATTTGCCAATTCAACTTGTCCACTTGTCTGAGGATGATAAGGGGTTGCAATTTTGTAGGTAATGCAATATTTCTTCATTAAGGATTCAAATGGTTTATTGCAAAAATGTGTTCCCCCATCACTGATGATAGCTCGAGGAATTCCAAATCGACTCAAAACATTTTCTTTTAAAAATTTTAGAACAGTTTTATGATTATTGTGCCGACATGGAATCGCCTTAATCCATTTTGAGACATAATCAACTGCAACCAAAATGTGCACAAATCCAAAAGATGATGGAAATAGACCCATGAAACCAATTCTCCAACAATCAAAAATTTCAATGACAAGGATAGGGTTCAAAGGTATCATATTTCTTTTAGAAATGGACCCCAATTTTTTAGAACTTTTACAACTTTTGCAAAAAGTATAACTGTCCTTGAATAAAGTGGGCCAATAAAATTCATACTGCAAGATTTTCACAGCTATTTTCTTTGAAGAAAAATGACCTCCACATGCTTCTGAATGACAAAATTTAATGACACTACTTACCTCATTATCGGGTACACATCTCCCAAAGATTTGATCAGGACAATAGTTGAACAAATATGGGTCATCCCAAAAGAAATTTTTCACCTCAATCAAAAACTTTTTTCTGTCTTGGTGTGTCCACTGAGGCGGCATCTTACCTGTTACAAGAAAATTGACAATGTTAGCAAACCAAGGCATGGAATTGACAGAAAATAAAAATTCATCGGGAAAAGAATCATTGATAGGTGTGCTATCAAAAGATGATCCTGTTGTCAGCCTTGACAAATGATCTGCAACAACATTTTTGGCTCCTTTCTTGTCTTTTATTGTGATGTTAAATTCTTGAAGCAACAAGATCCACCGTATCAACCCAGGTTTGGCATCCTATTTAGACATTAAATATCTAACAGTAGCATGATCAGTGAAAACAACAGTGGACGAACCAATTAAATAAGCTCAAAATTTGTCCAATGCAAAAATTACAGCAAGTAGTTCTTTTTCAGTAGTGGTGTAATTCATTTGTGCACTATTCAAAGTTCGACTTGCGTAATAAATTACATGAGGCTTACCTTCATTTCTTTGGCCTAAAACAGCGCCAACAGTAAAATAACTAGCATTACACATCAACTCAAAAGGCAAAGACCAGTCAGGAGATTGCATGATAGGAGAAGAAGTCAAAAGACTGATTAATTTTTCAAAAGATTTCTGACAATCTTGAGTCTAATAAAATAGTGTATCTTTTGTTAGAAGATTACATAAAGGTCTAGATATAGCACTAAAGCCCTTTACAAATCTTCTGTAAAATCCTGTATGTCCTAAAAAGGAACGAACTTCTCTGACTATTTTTGGGAAAGGCAAATGAGCAATTAATTCAACTTTGGCCTTATCAATTTCAATTCCTTTAGAAGATATCACATGACCTAACACTATTCCTGAGGTAACCATGTAATGACATTTTTCCAAATTTAACACAAATCCTTTTTTTTCGCATCTTTTAAGAACTTTTTCCAAATTATTAAGACAATTTTCAAAAGAATTTCCAAAAACTGTCAGATCATCCATGAAAACCTCTAAATAATGCTCAATCATGTCACTGAAAATACTTAGCATGCATCTTTGAAAAGTTACCGGAGCATTACAAAGACCAAAAGGCATTCTTCTATATGCAAAAGTGCCAAAAAAATAAGTAAAAGTGGTCTTTTCTTGATCCTCTAATGCAATTGGTATTTGATTATACCCTGAATAACTATCAAGAAAATAATAGTAGGGATGTCCTGCTACTCTTTCCAAAATCTAATCAAGAAATGGCAATGGAAAATGGTCTTTCCTAGTGGCTGCATTCAATTTTCTGAAATCAATACATATACGCCAACTAGATGAGACTCGGGTAGGTATTAATTCTCCCTTTTCATTTTCAACCACTGTTATTCCAGATTTCTTAGGTACAACTTGTGTAGGGCTTACCCACTAGCTATCAGAGATAGGATAGATAATTCCAACATCAAGTAATTTGAGAACTTTAGCTTTAACTACCTCTTTCATATGTGGATTTAATCTTCTTTGAGGTTGTTGAGATGTTTTAGCATTATCATCTAAATGTATTATATGTGTACAGATTAATGGATTAATGCCTTTTATATCCTTTAATGTCTATCTAATTGTACTTTTATACCTTTTAAGTACTTCTATCAACTTACCTTCTTGTTCTTTGGTCAGGGATAAGGAAATTACCACTGGAGAGCTTTGTTCTTCTCCCAAAAATGTGTACTTCAACCCATCAGGTAATGACTTCAGTTCCAGTGTGGGTACTTCTTCATGGGTATCATCATTCATGGATTTTAGCTCTTCGAATCTTGGCTTCCTTCCTTTGTATTCCATTTCCTGTGTACAGTCAAGCAAAGAGCATATTTCAGAAACATCATCATCTAATTGTGTAGCTGAATCAAATGAATTAATTAAACAGATTTCTAATGGGTCAGAAGAACTCCTGATTTGAAGATGATCATCTATAATGGTCTCAATCCCTTCAATCTCTTCTTTGTCATCATAAACTTCATGTGGTTGCTTGCATATGTTGAAAACATTAAGCTCCAGTGTCATATTTCCAAATGTTAGCTTCACCACTCCATTTCTGCAATTTATCAAAGCATTAGATGTTGCTAAAAATGGGCGACCTAGAATAACAGGAACTGACTTAGAACTATCAATCATAGGTTCAGTTTCCAAGATAATAAAATCCACAGGATATATGAATTTATCAACTTGTACCAACACATCTTCTACTATTCTTTTTGGAATTTTAATTGATCTATCAGCAAGTAGAAGAGTTACAGAAGTTGGTTTTAACTCACCAAGGTTGAGTTGCTGATAAACTGAATATGGAAGCAAATTAACACTAGCACCAAGATCAAGTAAAGCTCGTTCAATTTTATGTTCACTAATAATGCATGAAACTGTAGGATAACCAGGGTCTTTATATTTCAACTCATTATTGTTTTGAATAATGGAGCTTACCTGTTCAGTCAAAAATGCATTCTTTTTTACATTATGTTTCCTTTTAACAGTGCACAAGTCTTTCAAAAATTTGGCATAACAAGGAATCTGCTTGATAGCATCTAACAGAGGAATATTGACCTTCACTTGTTTAAAGATTTCAAAAATGTCACTGTTATGATTCACTTTACTTGAATTGTTTAATGCTTGAGGAAATGGAGGTGAAGACGAGGGTTTGATCTCCTTTTGACTAGGTGGCTTATCAACCCCTTCATCATCTTTGGGAATTGACTCATCATCTTTCTCAAAAAGTTCAGGAATTTATTTTTCAACAACCTTTCCACTCCTAAGAGTTATCACTGAGTTGACTTGATCTATTTTTTGACTTTCTGAACCACCCTCATTTAGGCTAAACTGACCCTTGGGATTTGGTTGAGGTTGAGAGGGAAATTTTCCTTTCTCGTGAATGGCAAGTGCAGAAGAAAGTTTAGCAAGAGTGTCTTTTATGTCAATCATGGCTTGAGTGTTTTGGTTATTGATGGCCTCTTGTTTTTCCATGAATGCATGCAATGTTCCTTCAAGGTTTTTCCTATATGGTGGGACATCGGGTGCATATCCTTGAAGATTTTGAGAATCTTGTTGTGCCTGAGGAGGTGGTGGTTGCATGAATTGTGCCTGGTTGCCGTTCCTCCAACTGAAATTCGGGTGATTTCTCTATCCCGGATTGTATGTATCTGAAAAAGAAGAAGTAAATGATTTTTTAAAATTATTCATTGCATTTACTTGCTCATGCATAACTTCTTTAAAAATAGAAATTTTTGGATATTCATTTGTTGAGTGTCCTAATTCATCACAAATGCCACAAATTTCTTCATTTTGCACAGATTTGATTTCTTTTACTTTCCCGGATTCCATGGCTTCAACCTTTCTAGCCAGACTAGCAAACCTAACATTTAAATATTCTTCTTGACTAAGATGATATTTTCCTTTACTAGCATTTGCAAGGTTAAGTCTAATTGAATTTTCAGAAGGATTAGTACTATGTCAAGATTGAGAATTTTCAGCCAAATGGTCTAAATAGTCTAAAGCTTCTTCAGATTATTTATCAAGAAATTCACCATTGCACATTGTTTCCACAAATTGTTTGGTTTCAGGTGTTAACCCTTCATAAAAGAAGCTTATAGTGCGTCATTTTTCAAAACCATGATGTGGGCAAGAATTCAACAAATCTTTAAAACGTTCCCAACTTTGAAAATATGCTTCATTGAAATTTTGGGAAAAATTTTGGATTTGTCTTTTCAAAGCATTGGTTTTATGTGTTGGAAAAAATTTCTTCAAAAACTCACCTTGCATTTCTTGCCATATGCCCAATTGATCTTGGTTTCAAAGTGTTAGGCCAAGTTTTTGCTTTATCTTTCAAAGAAAAATGAAATAATTTAAGCATAACAACCTCTTCAGTGCAAGTTTGATCATGAAAAGTAGTACATACTTCCTCAAATTCTTTTAGATGTAAATATGGGCTTTCAGATTCTAAACCATGAAAATTAGGAAGTAAAGAAATCATACTTGGCTTGAATCTAAAATTGTTGGCATTGAGTGGAAAGATAAAACATGATGGACTAGAATTTCGAGATGGTTGCAAATACTCACGCATGGTTCGCAACGGTTGATTTTCATGTTCATCATGCATACTTTCGTTTTCAGTCATTATGCTTAATGTGTGTGATTGTGATTCAAACAAATCAATATGTAAAGTACCTGGATTAACTCTAACCAAATGATCAGAATTTAAATCACGATACCAATTAAGCGTAAACAAGTAACTTACAGTATAAAATAAAATGTACAAGCTAACAGTATAAACTGTCCATTAAATATTAACAAAGGTGTGGTATAAACCAACCACCAAATATATATTAACACTTAGTAAATAAATATTAACAAAGGTGTGGTATAAACTAACCACCAAATAAGTTAATAAGCATAAAAATTAAAAAGTTAGTATACAGATAAATTAAAATGTTAGAAGCAGAAAAAGTAAAAAGTTAGATAGCGATAAAGTAAAAAATTAGATAATTAGTAAGAGAGTTAGTAAGTTAGTAAACAAAAAAAATAAATGACAGAAAATAAATAACAAAAAAAAATAATAGAAAATAAATACAAAAAATAAAGTACAGAAAGTAAAAGGGAGAGTTTTCCCCCACTGTTAATTGATGAGACTTTTTGTGCAAGTATACACATCGCTCAAGTAATAAAGTGAAAAGTATGAGTCGATCCCACGAGGACTAGAACTAATTTTCCAACTAAGTATTAGTATAGAAAGCTTTACTAATATCCAAACAACAATAAATTGAGGTGTAAAGAATAAAGACATAGAGTAACCTAACTTGAAACAACAAATAACACGTAATAATGTTAACTAAATATCAAATTTCCACAATGGTAAAAACCTAGGATTGTAACCCTTCTTGATATTTCACTTGGTTTAAGTCATACCCATTAGTCCACTCAATGTTACTTGAAGAATTAATCTAGAACTCTAATGCAAACATACCCCTCTCCCGATGGCAATATGACATTTCCCTCTTAATCAACACATAATATCCCTATTAGAGTCAATTAACAAAGAAGCATTATATCGAACAAGTTCTATACAAGATTACACAAGGTCCTAAGCATATCCCTAAGTCTTAGAACAAAATCCCCAATTCAACCTTTGAGTTGGAAGTTCAAGTGTCACCCATTCTAGTTCTAGATTCAATTTCCCTTTCCCAAGTTCAAATCAAATCCAAATATCTATCAATTGGTGGCCAAACAATCAAAAACATGAAGCATAAGAATGGATAAAAAAAACTTCTCATAACATTGAAATGGGTAAACAAGCATTAAATAAACCAAGCTACATATCAATAGGAGTTACAATCCTAGAAAAGAATTTAGCTCATGTTCAACATTTGGGGACAATCAATTAAGTCAAATAATACATCCATCAAAGCCATAACACAGAAAAATGAGAAAACCACAAAGAATCCGAAGAGAAATGATGAAGAAGATGAAGGACAAGCTAGCTCCAATGGTGGATTGCAAGCAACTCTTCAAGAATCTCCTTGTTGCCCAAACTCCAAATCAAACTTCCTAGGTTTCTCCAGGTGTTCTACGGTTGTCAAGGCTCCAAGAATGTCAAGAGAATGTCTTCCCCTCCATCCCCCCCGAAATGGATGCCTTACATCATTAAAAACCCTATTTTTAGAGCTAAAACGACGTAGCAAAATTTTAACAGGATGCCGCAGCCTCCTGTGACGATTCTTCATAAACTGATGTACTATGCCGCGGCCTCCTGGAAGTATGCCTCGGCATAGTTTGTGGTTTCCACTCAAACATTGTTTTCTTCATCAAAATGCAACAAATACTTGATTTCTTAAGTCCCTTAACTTGTTCCCTCAATTCAATGATCCTTCTTGAGCTTTCACACTCTTCTTTTGCTTCAATTCTCTCCTTCAAAGCTTTATCTCAATTCTTCCAACTCTTCATGAACCATGAAATTCAACCACCTATCAAGCATGAAAATCAAATGAGTCCTCATTCCACAAAAAAACATTTCATTAACTTGTTAATATTGATCAAAAGAGTGCTCAATAGGTTCCAACTCCACTATAACTCCTACAATCAACTTCAAGCTCAATATATATCAAGAAAATACGAGGAAACTAACACAAATTAACACAAATGGTGATCATTTAACTCTACTTTTGTAGAGTTATCACACCCCAAAACTTAGGATTTTGCTAGTCCTCGAGCAAAATAATAAAAATCTCAACACTTTCCCTTTTGTAAGATATGATAAAAATAAAAATAAAACAAACTTGCAAGTTGTGAAAAACAATTGCCAACTAAACCCTCAAAACATTGTCTCCATACTTTACATCTCAATCATCCCAAACATCATACTCAAGCATTTTCACTCTTCAAACAACATTACTGGTTAAATTGAGTTTCTTATGTGAGTGTGTGTGATCCAATCACCAAATCTCAGTAACCATCTGGATGAGATTATGAAAATAAGATCCTAGAATGATGAAACTTAGAAAATCATACTTCCACCCCCTCTCCACTAATGTAGGATAAACATGGCATGTAGATCAAAAGTTCTTATTAAGCTTGTAATGACAGGTCAAGGTGGGGGCTATGAACAAAAGATAGGATAAATCAAAAACCTTGAATAATGATCAAATGCATCTCTAATTTCCTTAATAGATGCTACACAAGGGCCACACTCGGTGTATTCCATGCCTCTTAATCCCTTCAACAATTTTGTTCAAACTTTTCAAATGATTTTTCTTTCATAATCTCTTTATTTTTCTTTTCATGCCTTTTTTTCTTTTTCTTTTTTTTTTGAATTAAAGATCCACAATTGCATATACAGTTCTATTCCACGCTTCACACACTTTATCTTGTAGAGACACATAACTACATGGCCCGTAATCACATAAGTATTTAGAAATGCAATCAACCACTATCCAAAGCACAAGGTGTGATATTAAATGCATGACTCAAAGGTTTTGGTAATCATGGATTCATAGAACAAAATCATAAGGCTTAAACATCACTAGGCTCAAACAAGGTGCTATGAATACATTTATGTCAAGGTTAAGCTTGAAAGCCTCAAACGATCCAAACATTGCCTAAATCATCTCTACACACCAAGCCTAACCTAGGATTTCGCCTTGAGAGGGCTTAATAATCAATCTTAAATCCAAAAACCTAGGAGATTCACATATCATAATCCTTCTCTAAATGATCAAGCAGAGGTTAAGCAAAAGGATCATATGTGAAAAGATAAGCTACTCAACTTAACCAACAACTTACTCAACAAGATCAACACATTTCAAACAACACTTAGGATTCAAGAGAGTCAAGCATGTCAACAATTCAATCTTATCATGGGGATGGCAAACCATTCAAACACAACATTGCAAGTTCAATCCAAGGCTTGTCTATACAGAATCACATTTCCTACAACAACCAAAATACTCCCAAACTTAAAAGTGCACATTGTCCCTAATGTGACAGAACTACAAACTGTAACAATAAGATGACACAAAACTAATACTAGAAAATAAAAGTCAACCTACACATCATCTACGAATTATAAGTAAAGAAAATGAAAAGAAAAACTCCCTCAAGTGGTGACGAAGCACTAGTCAGAGTGCATGCTATCTTCCATGTCCTCATCTGTATCTGGCTCGGGCAGAGGCATTACAGGATAGTGCTACATGTCCATGTTCATCTGAATAGCCATTGCTTGCATCATCTCAGATAACACATTTGCCTGAGTCTCTAGGCGAGCAAAATGGCGATCTTGTCAGTGCTCCATCCGTTCTTGGCGCTCCTACAAATGAGTCAATCTTTGAGCTACAGTCATTGGAGGAGGAGGAGGCTGAGATGAACTAGCACCTTCTGTAGAAGGGGTCTTCATGAGGCTGAGGCACAAGTCATTGTCCATTGGGCTCTTGAGGTACAATCTTTCTTCATCCCTATCCCAAGTAACTCCGGCTTACTCACACATAGAAGTAATAAGAGCCGGAAACTAAATACTGTGATGGGTAGAAGTGGCAGTCTGGAATATAGCATTATGAATGATTTTGCCCACATCCATGGTGTATCCATTTAAGATAGTGTGAATCATGATAGCTCGCTCCCTTGTGACATGATTCCTATGTGTGGTAGGGGCTAATCTTGTAGCAACAAAGTATAACCACACCTTAGCATATGGCAATAAGGAATTCTCTGGAATGTTGAAAATTTATCATGATTCACACTCCATTCAGTGCCAGGATGAGCAATGAGTGTCAACATCTCAATCAAATCAAGTTCTCCAGCTTTAAATGCACTATATTCATCATTTGGAATGCAAGGCAACCCATACACAGAATTGATAGCTTTAGCAGAGAATGAAACTTTTTTACCTCGGACAAAGACCTTGCCATTCTCATGCTCTGGAGCATTTGCATAGAACTCTCGCACTACCGGCATGATAGCTAGGTGGGGGTGCGAGCAAAACGGCACCCAATTTCGTGACATAATGGTCGTGTGCAGCTGGAGGTTCCTCTCTGGAGTTACTTGAAGCTTCCTCTATAGAATTATGGACTTGTGCTTGGCATTGTTGTTGAACCTCCTCCAAGCATCTTTTGAAACAAACTTAGTTTCATCAAAAGCATTGGTGCTACTGTAGGCACCCATAGAAGCCGTGGACTTCCTCTTTCGAGACATGAGAAATCAAATTCAAACAACCAAAACTCCTTCCCACTTAGAATCAACTGGGGTTATGGTGAATGTAGGGAAAAAAATTGAGAATGACCGGAGAAATAGTGCTTATGGGCCGAAAAAGTGAAGGGTGGGGGGTGGGGGTGGAGAAAATCACCACGGTGGTGAAAGATGTAGAGGAGGTGAAATATGGAGGTGGGTGTATGGAAAAATCATAAAAAGAAGCTTTTAGGTGGTGGTTTGCCAAAAAAAATGAAAGAAAATGGCAGAAAATGGCCGGAAAATCGAAGCTCCTCATAGGAAAAAATGGAGGAAGAAAAAAAAATGGGGGAGGGAATAGGTGCGTTAATGAAAGCAAAGGAAAGATAAGAAGAAGAAGAGGTGTGATTGGATGGAAGAAAGATTGACAATGGAGAAGATGATGGGTAGCAATGGAGGAAAAATTTGAAGGAAGTGAAGGAGGAGGAGAGCAGCGGCTGGGGAAGGGGAAAAGCTGTGTGAAATGTTAGGGCATTACGTTACGCCCCTTTTTCTTCTTTCTGTTTTCTTTTTTTTTTTTTGAATAAGTGTGTCGCGGCCTTGGGTATGGGTGCCACGGCCTCCAGCGTGCCTCAAAAGTCCTCCTGACAGACTAGGCCGCGGCCTCCTGCGTGCCTCAATTTCTCCCTGATAGACAAGGCCGCGGCCTTGTAGGTGGATGCCGCGGCCTCCTGCGGCGTGTGAAACCAACTCCTGATGAGGTGTGCCGCGGCCTTGGAGAAGTGTGCCACGGCCTCCTGGGTGAAATTTCACCAATTTGATGTTTTTTACATGCTATTTCATCCAACCAAATGGCATTTAATCCATTGTCACTTAGATCACTTGGGAATTGATTTGTATTGCTCAAAACCACTTGAAGAAACACCTACAACATTAACAACAAAAGACTTAAGCTCTAAACACAAAAATTATCAATCAACAAGTACCAAACTAAGAATCAAAAGCGAAAAAGGTTAAGAGCTTGGGTTGCCTCCCAAGTAGCGCTTGATTTATAGTCGTCGGCTTGACTTTGATGCCTTCCTCAATTGAGATTGATACAGGTTATTAAGGATGTGCTTCGATCAAATTCACTTCCCCAATATCTTTTTAATCTCTGGCCATTCACCAAGAATACTCTCCCTTCCTTCAAATCCTTGACTTCAACTGCACCACTTGCTAGCACTTTTGTTATTAAGAATGGTCCAGACCACCTTGATTTGAGTTTCCCAGGAAAGAGCTTCAACCGGGAATTAAATAAGAGCACATATTGGCCCGGTTCAAAATTCTGCTCGAGGATCTTCTTATCATGCCACTCCTTCATCTTTTCTTTATAAATCTTGGCATTTTCATAGGCTTCTCTTCTGAATTCATCCAAAGCATCAAGCTCAAGTAGCCTTTGCTCCCCTGCAGCCTTCATATCAAAATTGAGCTTTTTGATTGCCCAATAAGCTTTGTGTTCAAGTTCCACAGGAAGATGGCAAGCTTTTCCAAACACCAGCTTATATGGAGAAGTACCAATAGATGTTTTGAAAGCGATCCTATAAGCCCAAAGAGCATCATCCAATCTCTTAGACCAATCTTTCCTGCTTGGACACACTGTCTTTTCTAATATTCGCTTGATCTCTCGGTTAGACACCTCAGCTTGTCCACTAGTTTGTGGATGATAAGCGGTAGCAATTCTATGCTTGATGTCATATTTAGCAAGAAGAGCTTCCAGGTACTTGTTGCAAAAGTGTGATCCTTCATCACTTATGACTGCTCTCGGAATTCCAAAACGTGTAAAGATATTCTTCTTCAAGAAATTCATCATAACTTTGGAATCATTGGAAGGTAATGCAATCGCTTCAACCCACTTAGACACATAATCTACAGCAACCAAGATGTATTGATTTCCATAAGATGGAATAAACGGACCCATGAAATCAATCCCCCACACATCAAACAATTCAACCTCAAGAATAGCTCGCAATGGCATCTCATGTCTCTTGGAAATGTTGCCCACTCTTTGACATTTATCACAACTCATAACAAATCTATGAGCATCTTTAAATAGAGAAGGCCAATAAAAGCCACATTGAAGTACCTTGGCAGCTGTTCTATCACTTGCATGGTGTCCTCCATAAGGCGAAGAGTGACAATGATAAAGAATATCAGAAATTTCTTCTTCAAGTACACACCTTCTTAACATTTGATCCGCGCACTTCTTGAACAAATGAGGCTCATCCCAATAGTAAAAGCGTACTTCATTTAAGAACCTTTTCTTTTGTTGTGAAGATAGATCCGGAGGGAATATACCACTTACTAGATAATTCACAAAGTCTGCATACCATGGGGATTTTACCTCCTTAACCACCAAGAGTTACTCATCAGGAAAAGTCTCATTAATCAAAACCTCATCAGAAACCACATGCTCTAGCCTAGATAGATGATCAGCAACTTGATTCTCTGTCCCTTTTCTATCTTGAATCTCCAAGTCAAATTCTTGCAATAGAAGGAACCACCTAATCAGCCTTGGTTTGGAGTCTTTCTTACTAATCAAATATCTAATAGCTGAGTGATCAGTGTAGACAATTACCTTCGCTCCAACTAGGTATGACCGAAACTTATCAAAAGCAAACACCACAGCAAGTAACTCTTTCTCCATAGTGGTGTAGTTGATTTGAGCATCAATGAGGGTCTTGCTTGCATAATAAATAGAGTGAAAAATCTTCCCCTTCCTTTGGCCCAAGATGGCTCCAACAACATAATCACTTGCATCGCACATGAGCTCAAAAGGAAGAGCCCAATCCGGTGCAATGATGACAGGAGCAGTGATCAACCTCATCTTCAATTCCTTAAAGGCTTTAAGACACTCATCATCAAATCGAAAAGGTATGTCCTTCTCCAACAAATTGCATAGCGGTTTGGAGATTTTAGAGAAATCCTTAATGAAGCGTCGATAGAACCTAGCATGACCAAGAAAACTCCTAATTGCCTTAACTGAAGAAGGGGGAGGTAGCTTGTCAATCACTTCAATTTTGGCTTTGTCCACCTCAATACCCTTATTTGACACCTTGTGGCCAAGAACAATACCCTCTTGTACCATGAAATGACATTTCTCCCAATTAAGCACTAAATGGGTTTCTTCACATCTTTTCAACACTTTGGCTAAGTTAAACAAGCATTCATCAAAAGAATCACCAAAAATGGAAAAATCATCCATGAAAATTTCCAAGAACTTTGTTGCGTAAAATCCGCAAGTGTACGGTTTCGTCGTCAAGTAATAAAAAGATCGAATCCACAGGGACTGTGTCTATGAATACCAATTAATTAATTAATTCAATTAAATTAAACAAAAGAGAGTATGATTGTTGATAAAGAAGAACGTAGTAACAAAACAATTAAATAAAATTAAGAAAACAGAATTCAAAACAAAAATAGCAAGTAATCAAGAAAGGGGTTTTCAGATTCAAGAAAGCTTCCAAGATTGGGATACCACAATAAAACAAGATAAATCCTAATTGACAACCCTTTTATTAAATCTGAAATTCAATTGAAGGTGAATTACCCTAAATTAGTTAATGTTCTTTCTCAAGATACAAGATCCGTGCCCAATTAAACCAATTCCTACTCTCGTGGTAATTGAATTTAAATTGAACCCATTACGCTTTGTGGTAATTCATTGAATCCTCGAAAGGCTAAAACTACTCTCGTGATTTAGACCTTAAGTTCAATTCTTATGATTTCAACACTTAGGTTCACTTCTCAGTACGTCCCTAAATGCCTATGAGATGCAAATAAGCGGCCAACAAATTCACATGAATAAAAGCAATAAGAATTGAATCAATGAACAATCAAGATTAATAAAAGGGAAAACAATGTCAATTAATCATTATCAATATATCAAAGGGCATTGCCCAATCCTAAAAACAAAAGAAACTACTCAGACATAGAGAAGAAGGAAACATAAAACATGTTCATAAACATCCTAAACCCATAACAATGGAAGAAGAAGGGAGAAAGATGAAGATCAAGAACCCTAGCCTCCTTTGTGCCTCCTCCAAAACCAAATTAGAACCTAAACTCGAATCAAAACTAGCATACCCTAATTGCAATCGGAACATCTATTTATAGCCTAGGGCTTCTATGGGCTAAAAGCCCCCAAAAGAAATAAAAATAGAAAAACTAAAATCTGCTGCGCACCCTGAACCACGACCGTGGATCATTCCACGGCCAGGCCGTGGTTCTCCCTGGAATAGGCCAAGTTTGCATGCTGTTGAGATCCACGGCCATGGATCATTCCACGGTCAGGCCGTGGATCTCCCTGGAATTGCTCTTTTGCTTTTTTTTAAGTTGCTACTCGATCCATGGCCGTGGTTTGATCCACGGGCAGGCCGTGGATCTCTCTGGAATGGCCTTTTTGTGCCTTTATTGCTATCCATCAAGCTCCAACTTCAAATATGCGAGCATTCCATTCAATCCAAGGTCAAATCAGCACCAATCCTGCACAAGAACACCAAAAACACCGCAGTTATCCGAACTAAGGGAAAAACTAACTAAAAAGGGAAACTAAAATGCTTAAAATGCCTACAAAATGCATGCAAAACAAGAACAAAACATGATGTTGTTTCACACACATCAAATCCCCCCAAGCTTAAGACTTTGCTTGTCCCCAAGCAATAATTAATGCCAAACCAAGATGTGGGATCAAAAGACAATAAAGAATAAGGAACCCGAGAAAACAATATCCAAGCAATAAGTTAAGACAAACAAAGAATCTGAGAGGTAATCAAAATCAAGTCCAATTAGAGGCTAAGTTCTCAGAAATCATGCATCCTCACTGATTGAATTAAGTTCACTCCACTAACCACACTCAGAGTGTTTAAGACAATGCGCTCAAAATCCTTCAAAGAAAATGCACTTCCATATGCTTGATAAGAAACCAAATTTCCACTAATAATCAGCATGCATACAAGAATTAAAAGGTCTTACAAGGGTTGTAATGGGGCCATGGGAATAATGATGATAGGTAAGGAAGAGAAAGGAAAGTATGACAATGGCTAATCAAGATTTTCAATAAATACAAGTAACCCAATAGAACATAAATGGAGCAAAGGCATTTTTTTTTTTCAATCTAAAACAATACTCCACATTTCAAGAATTTTCTTCCTTACTTTTCCTTCTTCTCTTTCTCTTCTTTCATCTTATGATTTTCTTTAATTTTTTTTTCTTTTTCTTTTTTTTTCATTTGAGAAAGAAGAAGCTCATATACATATAATTCCCAACACAACTTTCAAACAACATCCAAATCCAAAATTGCTCCATTTAATATTCTAAATGATTACCAACAATGTATCATCATAGGCATAAAAAAAAACAATTATGCAATTAGCTCAAAATGGGCAACTAGTTGATGAAAGTATAACAAATTCAGAAGGCCAGAAAAATACCTAAGATGCCTTAATCATATTCAAGCATGCAACCAAAAATTTTGCCTCAAAAAGGTTTCAAATCAAGTTCTAGAGCACATGATCAATAAGGAATATCACTCAACACAAAGAATGGGAACAAAAATCATATAGTGCATAAGTCCTATATAAGCTCAAAACTCACATTTAGAGGTTTAAAAATCAATGAGAAGCACAAATTCAGAGAACATTATGCTAATTATCAACTATCAAAAGATCACCTCTACTATCAAATTAAAACAATGCCTGTAGCCAATCACAAGAATCAACAAATTGGGTTCCAAATCAATACCATCTCAAAAATCCTCAAAAGAGAAGGGAACAAGTTCAACCAAAAACCCAAGAGATATAATGGTGTGAAAATGCAACATGAAAATGCAATGCAAAACAAGGCATGAGAATGCATGAAACTCTAAATGAAAATACCAATGAAAATGAAAATATGAAAATACCCCCCCAAGCTTAGAATCTACATTGTCCCCAATGTAAAAATCTTAAACTAGAGGAGGGAGAAAAGAAATAAACTCACTGCGGTGGTGGAAAATCGTCTGGTGTTCAATCCATGGGTTTGGTGTGGGAACCTTCTGACTTCACTCTTCTTCTAAATTTAACTTCAGAAAAGGTTAAACCTAAACAAAATCCAAAAGACAAACATCAAAACAACAATCTAACATACAAAATTAAAAGAAAAAGATGAAATAAAACATAAAAACAAGATAACATGGGTTGCCTCCCAAGAAGCGCTTGTTTAAAGTCATTAGCTTGACTTTGGTCTGGTTTCTGTGCTCAGGTGACGTCAACGGAGTAGTGCTCAGTCCCTACTCCTTCAAAGTGTTTCACCCTCTGGCCATTTATCATAAAAGGCTTATGACCTTCTTTCTTCACCTCAAGCACACCGTAGGATAAGATTCGAACAACCTCATATGGTCCAGACCATTTCGACCATAACTTACTAGGACAGAAACGTAGAAGCGAGTTATTAACAAGAACTTTATCCCCACGTTTAAAGTCACGCTTTTCGTCACACTTGTCACGCTACTTCTTAGGTCCTTCCTTGCAGGGCTTGGCATCAGTCACTGATTCCTGTATACCTGAAAGCACAACACTATCCACAACTTTAGTAGCATCAATGCGATTACATGAATTTAAGGAATTAGAATTTTTTTCAGAATTAAAAACATCAAAAACTACTTCCTCATTATTCAATTGCAAAGTCAATTTTCCTTCATGGACATCAATGATAGCTCTTCCAATGGTAAGGAATGGATGCCCAAGTATGATCGGCATTGTAGCATCAGCTTCCATATCAAGCACAACAAAATCCACCGGCATGTAAAACTTACCAACCTTAATGGGAACATCCTCCATGATGCCTATGGGGTACTTGACTGACCGATCCGCCAATTGAAGGGAGATAGTTATGGGTTTCAGCTCACCCACCTCTAACTTTTTACTCACAGAAAGGGGCATAAGACTGACACTAGCCCCCAAGTCACACAGAGCTTTATCAAAACTAGTGTTTCCAATCAAGCAAGGAATAGAGAAGCTGCCAGGATCCTTGAGTTTAGGAGGCAACTTATTTTGGATTAAAGCGCTACACTCCTCAGTTAATGCTACGGTCTCATACTCCTCTAGCTTTCTCTTATTAGACAAAATGTCCTTAAGAAATTTAGCATAGGTAGGCATTTGTTGCAACGCCTCAGTGAAGGGTACATTAATGTACAACTTCTTAAGGACCTCAAGAAACTTCCCAAACTGCCTATCTAACTTGGCCTTAGCCAATCTTTGAGGAAAGGGCACTGGGGGTTGGTATGGCTCAGGGGGTACATACTTAGACACTTTCTTATTAGTTTCCTCTTCACCTAAGGGCTGTGTCTTAGTCTCTTTTTTTTTCTTTCCCATCTTTGTCATTTTCCCCCTTTGCTTTGGAATCTTCTAGTTGCTTTCCACTTCTTAAACTCACAGCCTTACAATGTTCATTAGGATTTATTTCAGGCTGTCCTGGAAATTTCCCGTGTGGTCTATGTGAAGAGCTAGCTTGTTGGGCAATCTGGGTTTCCAACATCTTATTATGAATGGCCAAATTGTCAACCTTAGCTGACAACTCTCTAATGGCCTCAGTCACAACTTGCCCATGGTTCCTAAACTCCTCATTCTGCTTAGACTGGCTCTCAACAAAATTCTCAAGAAGAGACTCAAGTCTAGATTTCTGTACCTGTGGGACTCCAGAAGAGGATTGAGCACTACCTTGCCCAGCTTGGTACTGACTATTCTGGTAAGAGAAGTTAGGATGTGACCTCCAACCGGGATTGTAAGTCTGTGAATATGGATCATTGCGCACCTTTGGTGGAATGTCATAAAAATTGTGGCACGATTCCACTTGCTCCACCGGTGCACCATGTGACGATCCAATTCCAACTTGGCATTCGGCACCAATATGTCCCTGTGCTCCACAAATCTCACAAAAATTGTTAGAGGCACCTATGGCATTAACATGAGCTTTCTCAAGCATGTCAAAACGTTTATTCAAAGAATCAAACTTTGACATAATTAAATCAACACCATCTACCTCAAACTTACCTCCCGAGAGCTTTCTCAAATTGTGCCCTCTTTCATTGGCCCATTGGTGATGATTTGAGGCTACACTCTCAATTATCTCATAGGCCTCTATCAGTCTTCTGTTCATCAAAGCTCCACCAGCTGCAGAGTCAAGAGACACCTTCGAAGAATATTCTAATCCATTGTAGAAGGTGTGGACAATCAACCACTTCTCTAACCGGTGGTGTGGGCAGGCTTCCAGCAAAGCCTTATATCTATCCCAAGCTTCTGATAATGACTCGCCATCTTTCTGAACGAAGCTTGTGATTTGGGTCCTTAGGTGAGCAGTCTTGGAAGGAGGAAAGAACTTATTCAAGAATGCTTGCTCTAATTGGTTCCATGTGGTTAATGTATCGGTGGGTACCGATTTCAACCAAGTTCTAGCCTTGTCCCTTAATGATAATAGAAACAATCGGAGGCGAATGGCATTAACTGAAGCACCTTCAATTTTGAGAGTCTCACAGAATTCTAAGAACATCTCCACATGATCATTTGGGTCCTCCTAGGGTAAACCTCCAAATTGGTTTTGCCTTATCATGGAAAGTAAGGCAGGAGGTATGGTGAAGTGCCTGGCTTCAATGTCTGGCCGAGCAATTCCAGATCGCAAACCTCGAGCATTAGGGGCTGCATACTCTTTCAAAGGTTTATTATCTTCAGCTGCTGCCATGACAAGTGGTGGTTCAAAGATTTCTCTTACTCCTTGCCTTTGTTGTCTTCTCCTTCTACGTAAAGTTCTTTCAATTTCTGGATCTGCTTCAACAAGAGTCCCGAAACGTCTAGTACTTTGCATAAACCAGAGAAATTACCTGTAGAGAGTCAAAGAGAAAACAAGAACGTAATAATATAATAAAAAAAAAAAAAAGGTTTAAAATAATTAAATTAAAAATTAAATTGATATTCAAGAAAAACACAGTCCCCGGCAACGGCGCCAAAAACTTGTTGCGTGAAATCCGCAAGTGTACGGTTTCGTCGTCAAGTAATAAAAAGATCGAATCCACAGGGACTGTGTCTATGAATACTAATTAATTAATTAATTCAATTAAATTAAACAAAAGAGAGTATGATTGTTGATAAAGAAGAACGTAGTAACAAAACAATTAAATAAAATTAAGAAAACAGAATTCAAAACAAAAATAGCAAGTAATCAAGAAAGGGGTTTTCAGATTCAAGAAAGCTTCCAACATTGGGATACCACAATGGAACAAGATAAATCCTAATTGACAACCCTTTTATTAAATCTGAAATTCAATTGAAGGTGAATTACCCTAAATTAGTTAATGTTCTTTCTCAAGATACAAGATCCGTGCCCAATTAAACCAATTCCTACTCTCGTGGTAATTGAATTTAAATTGAACCCATTACGCTTTGTGGTAATTCATTGAATCCTCGAAAGGCTAAAACTGTTACCAAGTGGCTTCCAGTACTCAAGAGGAGGGGTGAATTGAGTATAAAAACTTTTTCGTAAAACCTCTTTTTAATTAAAAACGAATATCAAAAACTTAATAAACAAATGCACAAAAGGAATGAGAAGAAGAGAAGAAACAATAAAGAACAGCGTAAAATAAATGTGCAATAAAATAAATTGCATAAAATAAAGAGATTAGGAAAAGAGAAGCGAGCACACAAGTATTTATCCTGGTTCGACCACTAACCCACTTGTGGTCTACGTCCAGTCCTCGAAAGTCGAGATTTTTCACTAAGTATACAAGCTTCAATAGGTGCTTGCTACCGTTACAAAATAGAGCACTTTTCACACACTGGGACACTATACCCTTGTGCTAAAGTCTCAGCCTGCAGGGATACCTCACCCTTATACAAACCTTGAGGGATACCTCACCCTCGATACAAAAAAAATCAGATAATAGAGATGAAGAGAAACTCTCAAACAGAGTATGTAATACAAGTTGAAGTGCTAATAGAGCTCTCACAGAAATATCTCAAAGTTTTTAAGCAAGAAGAGCATAGAAAATAGTTTTCACAAAGACAGAGTGATCATAAAATAGTTCAGAATAATGGGCAATGGAAAACGTGACCCAGGTTTGCTATTTATAGGGAAAAATTAGGTTAAACAGCCGTTGGGTACAATTAATGACAATTAAGATTCTTGTCTGTTTCCATTTACGTAAACCAAGTTATGTGTTTATTCGAATAAAGCAAAGGCTTATTCGAATAACACTGTTTCTAAAAAACTCTTTTAAGATGGGTTATTCGAATAACCAACCAGTTATTAAAATAACTCTGTTAAAATCAGAGTTTGTAAAAACGCACGGTTATTCGAATAAGGACTCATCTATCCAAATAACATGTTTAAAAGAAGTTCAGAAAGAAAGCATTTATTTGAATAGCATATGATTTATTCGAATAACTCATTTCAACACAGAGTTCTGAAAACTTAGTTATTCGAATAAACGAAGGTTTATTCGAATAGCCACTTTAAAACCAGATTTTGAAAAGCCTTGGTTATTCGAATAACGGGGTAGTTATTCGAATAACATCTTTTAGAAAACAGACCATGTGAGGATGGTTATTCGAATAAGCAAAGCTTTATTCGAATAACTCAGTTCAAAAGGAGTTTCAAAAAGATGTTTTTCAAGGGTACTGAGTTTAAAACAATTTTCTCTTTTCTTTTCAAAAACAAAGAGATATTAATGTGAGCTCCGTACAATAGATCCTAAGTCCTAATGCTAAACAACTATAAGCTTGGACTTGGTCTATATATCATCTTCATTTATTCTTCCCGTTTGTTATCATCAAAACAAGTCTACAACGATAAGCATCCAAACACATTCTCCCCCTTTTTGATGATGACAAACTATCAATAAGACTATCAATGAGAAAAGCATTAGTGCATATAATTGGAATTCACAAAAGGTGTAAAAGCTTACTCCCCCTCTTTAAATAAGAGGTAATATATATATCAAATATGTGCGCAGCTCCCCCTTTCAATTTGAATCCAATCCTATTTTAAAGTTTCCTGTCTTTTCTCAATTAAAGTCAAAATGATTAAATATTTCTCCCCCTTTTGTCATGAGCAAAAAGGAAGGGTAAGTCCCATAATCATATATCAAAGTGTAGAAAAGGAAACATACTCAAAACAATAGATCAACAGGAACTATTATTTATGCATTAATGAAAGAAGAGTCAAATACACAAGCCATAAATAAAGTACATAGATCCAAACACAAACAGTCTAAGAACAAAAGGAAAAAAAAACTAAAAGTAAGCATCCGGAGGTGGTGGTGAAGAGGCTGGTGCAGGAGCAGGTGAAGCAGATCGAAGAGCCGCAACCTCACGTTCAACGCCTTCTATTCTGTCAAACAGAATAGAGAAGGTATGTTCCATGTAAGCTCGGTTGTCTTGCAAGGTGGCCATTATTTGTTCCAAAGTGACAGGAGCAGGTGCAGCAGCAGGTACATCAGCAAGAACAGCAGGGGCAGCAGGGGCATCAGCAGGAGCATTAGCAGGGTCGAGCTCGTCCTCAGCAACCTCATCTGGATACACCCATCCTTTATCGGTTTGGATCATCTTCATCTTCCGTAAGGTATGAGCTCCAAAGACGTTGTGATGAGTCAGAGCAATGGCCCGCTCAGTCTCCAAGACCTGAGGATACTTGCTCAGCAAGGTAGTAACGATGATGCCATAAGGTAGGTCTGATTTGTCCTTGCCCTTGGCCCTCATCATGTGCCTCATGATGAACACAGGCCAGTTGACCAGATGGTCATTCTTCAGGAACCACAGCATGAGGACATCTTCCTCGTTGAGGTAGGCGTAGTTTCCACCACGAGGAGCCAGAATGTGAGCATAGGCGTAATGCAGAAGCCTATCTTGGCTCTTCAGCATTCCACCCTTGAGACCTTTATCAGGAAGGGCCAGGCCAAGCTTCAGCAGGTCCTCAACTGCTTGAAGTTTGTTGAAGTCTTCAAGGAAGGGCGTGTCATTCTCTTCAACAAGGGCGCCGGAGAACTGCAGCCCGAACAAAGTTGACCAGTCCAGCGGTGTGATCACGATGTTCTGATCACATACCTCAGAAAGGAGATTATGGCCGTCGAAAGCCAGATTGCAGAAGAACATCTTCACCAAGGCTGGATAGATGGTGGCCCGGTGAGAGCAGAGCTGAAGAACTCCTTGGTTTTACAGCAGGGTCAGGAAGTCGAAGCCGCGGTGCTGCTGGAAGAAGGAGAGATCCAGATACTTGGGTTGAACCAAGTTTCGCTCCCAGAAGTGCGAGATGAAACGTGCACGATGCTCTTCATTGGAGGAGAGCCTTCTTAGATCAAGCGGGTTGGTGCCTGGAGCATTTTTCATGCGAGGACGTTTGCTGGAGGAGGAAGCCATGGAGGAAGGTGTGAGAGAGAGAGAGGAAGAGACGCAGATAGTGAAAGGTTGGAGAGGGAGGAGTGAAGAGTCAGAGAAGAGTAGAGAAGATGGAGGGTGAAAGGCTTTGGGCGCGCAGGGGTTTATTTAAAGAACCCCGTGTTTATTCGAATAAACAGAGGTTTATTCGAATAAACCTTGCAGGAAAGCTGAACAGACAGGCGCGTAGGTAACTGAAGAGGTGTGGCAGCTAGGGTTTATTCGAATAAGAGGTGCTCTATTCGAATTAAAAAGACTGGGAAAGCCAAGCGTTTTGGCTAGCTGGAAAGGTTTATTCGAATAACTATGGAGTTATTCGAATAGGCAGAGACCCATCAGTTAAGACTGATAAAACGAGGTTCAGGTTATTCGAATAACCTGAGGTCTATTCGAATAGACAGAGATTAAAACCAAAACCTGATAAAGAAGGTTTCTGGTTATTCGAATAAAAAGGGGCTTATTCGAATAAGCAGAGGGCAGAAAGAAACACTGAAACACGCAGGTTTCTGGTTATTCGAATAGGGAAGGTGTTATTCGAATAAGCAGAGATGAAAAACACAGGATTAAACAAAGGTATCACTTTATTTGAATAAACTGAATTCTATTCGAATAAGGCTGATATTTTAACACGCAGAGAAGGAGTTTATTCGAATAACGCTTTGCTTATTCGAATAAAAACTCACACAGAAGCATATACGTATATGAAATTAAAGGCATATAAACATGATAATGATCAGCAATAAATAAGCAAATAAGCAAATTAAATATTTGATTGATCAATTATGCCCAATTCTCCTCGAATATAAAAGAAAGCTTCTTTTGCTAAGGGTTTAGTAAAGATATCTGCAAGTTGCTTAGATGTTTCAACAAACTCAAGAATGCAATCCCCTTTTTGTACATGATCTCTGATAAAGTGATGTCTTATCTCTATATGCTTTGTTCTAGAATGCAGTATGGGATTCTTAGAGATATTTATTGCACTAGTGTTATCACACCTTATCGGGATGTGATCAAGCTGAAGACCGTAGTCTAAGAGTTGTTGCTTCATCCAAAGGATTTGAGCGCAGCAACTCTCGGCTGCAACATATTCAGCCTCAGCGGTAGACAAAGCCACACTATTTTGTTTCTTACTATGCTAAGAGACTAAAGAACTACCAAGCAAGTGGCATGTCCCACTAGTACTTTTTCTGTCCAATTTGTATCCAGCAAAATCAGAGTCAGAATAACCTATTAGGCTACAAGAGGCGCCCTTAGGGTACCACAAGCCCATTTGTGAAGTGCCTACTAGATATTTCATTATACATTTAACAGCACTTAAGTGAGATTCCTTAGGTTTTGCCTGATATCTAGCACACATGCACACACTAAACATAATATCGGGCCTACTAGCAGTAAGATAAAGGAGAGATCCAATCATACTTCTATATTTCGTTATTTCTACTAATTTACCTCCATCTTTGTCCAAGTAGCACGACGTGCCCATCGGAGTGGCCATGTGTTTAACGTTTTCCATTTCGAATCTCTTAAGTAATTCCTTGCAGTATTTGGTTTGACTTATGAAAGTCCCTTTGTCTGTTTGTTTGATTTGAAGTCCGAGGAAGAAGTTCAATTCTCCCATCATTGACATTTCAAACTCATTCTGCATTGACTTAGCAAAATCTTTGCAAAGGGATTCATTAGTAGCACCGAAGATAATATCATCCACATATACTTGCACAAGAAGAATGTCATGCTTTTTATTTTTAATGAAAAGAGTAGTATCTACTTTTCCTCTTGAAAATCTATTTTCCAAAAGAAACTTGCTCAACCTTTCATACCAAGCTCTAGGAGCTTGCTTTAAACCATATAGAGCCTTTTTAAGTTTAAAAACATGGTTGGGCAGTTCATGATTTTCAAAACCTGGATGTTGTTCAACGTATACCTCCTCTTGAATAAAACCATTTAGAAAAGCACTTTTGACATCCATTTGATATAATTTGAAATCCATGATGCAAGCATAAGCAAGTAACATTCTAATTGCTTCTAATCTAGCTACAGGTGCATAGGTTTCTTCATAATCTATACATTCTTCTTGATTATACCCTTTAGCAACCAATCTAACTTTGTTTCTAGTTATTAATCCATTTTCATCAAGTTTGTTTCTAAAAACCCATTTAGTTCTAATTATAGGGTGATTATTAGGTCTAGCAACTAATTCCCAAACTTGATTTCTTTCAAACTGATTTAATTCCTCATGCATAGCTAAGATCCAATGTTCATCATCAAAGGCTTCAGTTAAATCCTTAGGTTCAATTTGAGAAACAAAAGCTAAGTGATTACAAGTATTTCTAAGGGAGTTATGAGTACTTACACCTTTAGATACTTCACCGATAATTTGATCAAGGGAGTGATATTTTGAAGTTCGCCATTCTTTGGGAAGTTCCAAAGCTTGCGAATCTTCTTGTCTTTGTTCATCCTCTTTCTCCTTGATTTCCTTTTCTTTACTGTCCAAATGTGTTTCCGCCAAGATTTCTGCAACATCATCAACAACAAGATCCTTTCTCGATCCACTTTGGTCAGTTTCATCAAATGCAACATGTATAGATTCTTCAATAGTCATAGTTCTTTTATTGTAAATGCGAAAAGCTTTACTATGATTTGAGTAGCCAAGAAATATACCTTCATCAGACTTAGCATCAAACTTGCCTAAATTATCTTTTCCATTGTTTAAAACAAAACATTTGTAACCAAACACATGAAAGTGTGAGACATTAGGCTTTCTTCCCTTATACAACTTATATGGGGTTTTCTTTAAAATAGGCCTTATAAGAGCCCGGTTCATTACATAACAAGCTGTACTTACAGCATCTGCCCAAAAGTATTTAGGAAGAGCAGCCTCATTAAGCATAGTTCTCGCCATTTCTTCTAAAGAACGGTTTTTCCTTTCTACAACTCCGTTTTGTTGCGGAGTTCTAGGGGCAGAGAAATTATGATTAATGCCATGTTCATCACAATAATTTTCAAAAACATTGTTTTCAAATTCGCCACCATGATCACTACTTATAGAAGAAATTTGAAAATCTTTTTCATTTTGAATAATTTTGGCAAGTCTTTTAAAAGCTAGAAATGCATCATTTTTATTTGCAAGAAATAAAGTCCATGTAAACTTAGAAAAATCACCACAATCACTAAAGCATAGTAATTCCCACCAAAGCTCATAGTTCTAGAAGGTCCAAACAGATCCATGTGCAAAAGTTGTAAAGGTCTAGTGGTAGAAACTATATTTTTCGCTTTAAAAGAGACCTTTATTTGTTTACCCTTTTGACATGCATCACATAATTTATCTTTTATAAAATTAAGCTTGGGTAGTCCAATTACTAGCTCTTTAGAGACCAACTTCTTTAAGTGATCCATGTGAATGTGTGCAATTCTCCTATGCCATAACCATGAATCATCATTCTTACTCAAAAGATATTTCGCATCATTTGAAGATATATCATCAAGACTAATCATATAGATGTTGTTTACTCTATGACCAATGAATTTAACATGCTTGTCATTTTTATCTTCAATTATGCAACAGTTTGAATCAAATATAACTTTATTTCCTTTATCACATAATTGGCTAATACTAAGTAAGTTGTGTTTCAAGCCTTCAACAAGCAGCACATTTTCAATGGAAGAGTTAGGGTTCTTACCGACTTTGCCGATTCCAAGAATTTTACCCTTGTTATTATCACCATAAGTGACGTGTCCATGATTCTTTGGAATAAGTGTGGTGAACTTTGAGTCATCCCCGGTCATGTGCTTGGAGCAGCCGCTATCAAGATACTAATTTGAACTCCTTGCTTTCAAGCACACCTACAACACAAGTTTAGTTTTTAACTTTTGGTACCCAAACTTTTTTGGGTCCTTGTGTGTCAGTTTTGGGTATAGTACCCTTGGGAAATCAAACCATTTTTGTTCCAACTTTTGTATTTATATTTTTCCTTGCATTACATGTTGAAGCACTATGTCTTTTTCTTCCACAATAAAAACATTTAATAAAAGGACTACTTGAAACATTAGAATGCACAAAGAAATTTTTATAGAGTTTTTGTTGATTTTTCGGGTTATAACCTATCCCAGCTTTTTGAAAAATCACTCTTTGTCTTCCTAATAAAATATTTAAGTTATCCCTTCTAAAGGTGAATTTAGAAAGAGTGTTCTTTAGATCTTCATTTTCTTTTTCAAGTGTATGACATGAAGAACAAGAAGAGGAAGTAGAAGCAAGTGAAGAATGATTTGTGCATGCATCAATGATTCCTAAGGTTTCGTTTTCAATTTTTAATTCTTCTATTTCTTTATTTAAAACAAGAATTTGTTTTTCTAAAGAATAAATTATTTTCTTAGATGAAGAAATAATTTTTGTGAGTTTTAGAGATTCTTCATGTAGTTCCTCAAAAGCATCTTGTAACTCATCGTAAGAAGGTAATAAAGTATTAGAACTTACCTCGTTTTCGCTTTCTTCTTCATCCCCTTTTGCCATGAGACACAGTTGAGCTTCTTCGCTATCTGAACTGTCAGTTGAGTCCATGTCGTTTTCATCCCACGCTATGTAGGCTTTTCTCCCTTTTCTTTCCTTGAAGGGCTTCTTTTCAAATTTTTCCTTCTTCTTTTGATAAACTGGGCACTCCATTTTCATTTGACCAGTTTTGCCACATTCATAGCAAGTTGGAGTCGATGAGGCTCCTTCACCTTTATAGTGAGTCTTTTTCGGAGGGAAGGGAGGTCTTCTTTGCGTTTCCTTTTTCCTGAGAAATTTACCAAACTTTTTAACCAATAAACTTAAATTTTCTTCACTTACCTCAACGTTCTCTAAGCCTTCTTCATTTTCTTCATCATCATTGTCGATTAATGAAGAAATGGCTTTGAGTGCTATTCCCTTTTTCTTTTTATCATTTTCTTCGCTTTGACTTAGTCTGCTCAGTTCGAGTTCGTGCTCATGAAGTTTTCCAAAGAGGGTAGCTAAAGTCATTGTGGACAAATCCCTCGATTCTGATATTGCTGTCACTTTGGGTTGCCAAATCCTGCTAAGACATCTCAACACCTTGTTAATCAAATCTTTATTAGAAAAGCTTTTGCCTAAAGATGCAAGATGATTAACTATGTGGGTGAACCTCTTTTGCATTTCCTGAATGCTTTCTCCTTGGTTCATTCTGAATAGTTCATATTCACGAGTTAGAGAATTAATTCTCGACCTCTTAACTTCACTAGTACCCTCATGGGTAACTTGCAAAGTATCCCACATTTCTTTAGCAGTTTTACAATTTGAAATTCTAAAAAACTCATCATATCCTAAAGCAGTAGTAATAATATTTTTGGCTTTTAAATTAAATTGAACTTTTCTTTTGTCTTCATCAGACCATTTATTTTGTGGTGTTTCGGTCCTTACGCCATCGACCTCATGTGTGGGTATAAAAGCGCCGTTTTCGACAGCATCCCAAACATCTAGATCAATAGCTTCGATGAAGATTTTCATTCTTTCCTTCCAATATGCGTAACCATCCCCATTGAAAAAGGGTGGTCGGTTTATGGAGGATCCTTCTGAAAAACCATTTGAAGAAGCCATATACTCTTGAAGCTGCTAAGCTCTTTATACAAGAGTCTAGCTCTGATACCACTTGTTACCAAGTGGCTTCCAGTACTCAAGAGGGGGGTGAATTGAGTATAAAAACTTTTTCGTAAAACCTCTTTTTAATTAAAAATGAATATCAAAAACTTAATAAACAAATGCACAAAAGGAATGAGAAGAAGAGAAGAAACAATAAAGAACAGCGTAAAATAAATGTGCAATAAAATAAATTGCATAAAATAAAGAGATTAGGGAAAAGAGAAGCAGGCACAGTATTTATCCTGGTTCGACCACTAACCCACTTGTGGTCTACGTCCAGTCCTCGAAAGCCGAGATTTTTCACTAAGTATACAAGCTTCAATAGGTGCTTGCTACCGTTACAAAATAGAGTACTTTTCACACACAGGGACACTATACCCTTGTGCTAAAGTCTCAGCCTGCAGGGATACCTCACCCTTATACAAACCTTGAGGGATACATCACCCTCGATACAAAAAAAATCAGATAATAGAGATGAAGAGAAACTCTCAAACAGAGTATGTAATACAAGTTGAAGTGCTAATAGAGCTCTCACAGAAATATCTCAAAGTTTTTAAGCAAGAAGAGCGTAGAAAATAGTTTTCACAAAGACAGAGTGATCATAAAATAGTTCAGAATAATGGGCAATGGAAAACGTGACCAGGCTTACTATTTATAGGAAAAAATTAGGTTAAACAGTCGTTGGGTATAATTAATGACAATTAAAATTCTTGTCTGTTTCCATTTACGTAAACCAAGTTACGTGTTTATTCGAATAAAGCAAAGGCTTATTCGAATAACACTGTTTCTAAAAAACTCTTTTAAGATGGGTTATTCGAATAACCAACTAGTTATTCGAATAACTCTGTTAAAATCAGAGTTTGTGAAAACGCACGGTTATTCGAATAAGGACTCATCTATCCGAATAACATGTTTAAAAGAAGTTCAGAAAGAAAGCATCTATTCGAATAACATATGATTTATTCGAATAACTCATTTCAACACAGAGTTCTGAAAACTTAGTTATTCGAATAAACGAAGGTTTATTCGAATAGCCACATTAAAACCAGATTTTGAAAAGCCTTGGTTATTCGAATAACGGGGTAGTTATTCGAATAACATCTTTTAGAAAACAGACCATGTGAGGATGGTTATTCGAATAAGCAAAGCTTTATTCGAATAACTCAGTTCAAAAGGAGTTTCAAAAAGATGTTTTTCAAAGGTACTGAGTTTAAAACAATTTTTTCTTTTCTTTTCAAAAACAAAGAGATATTAATGTGAGCTCCGTACAATAGATCCTAAGTCCTAATGCTAAACAACTATAAGCTTGGACTTGGTCTATATATCATCTTCATTTATTCTTCCCGTTTGTTATCATCAAAACAAGTCTGCAACGATAAGCATCCAAACACATTCTCCCCCTTTTTGATGATGACAAACTATCAATAAGACTATCAATGAGAAAAGCATTAGTGCATATAATTGGAATTCACAAAAGGTGTAAAAGCTTACTCCCCCTCTTTAAATAAGAGGTAATATATATATTAGATATGTGCGCAGCTCCCCCTTTCAATTTGAATCCAATCCTATTTTAAAGTTTCCTATCTTTTCTCAATTAAAGTCAAAATGATTAAATATTTCTTCCCCTTTTGTCATGAGCAAAAAGGAGGGGTAAGTCCCATAATCATATATCAAAGTGTAGAAAAGGAAACATACTCAAAACAATAGATCAACAGGAACTATTATTTATGCATTAATGAAAGAAGAGTCAAATACACAAGCCATAAATAAAGTACATAGATCCAAACACAAACAGTCTAAGAACAAAAGGAAAAAAAAAACCAAAAGTAAGCATCCGGAGGTGGTGGTGAAGAGGCTGGTGCAGGAGCAGGTGAAGCAAATCGAAGAGCCGCAACCTCACGTTTAACGCCTTCTATTCTGTTAAACAGAATAGAGAAGGTATGTTCCATGTAAGCTCGGTTGTCTTGCAAGGTGGCCATGATTTGTTCCAAAGTGACAGGAGCAGGTGCAGTAGCAGGTACATCAGTAAGAACAGTAGGGGCAGCAGGGGCATTAGCAGGGTCGAGCTCGTCCTCAGCAACCTCATCTGGATACACTCATCCTTCATCGGTTTGGATCATCTTCATCTTCCGTAAGGTATGAGCTCCAAAGACGTTGTGATGAGTCAGAGCAATGGCCCGCTCAGTCTCCAAGACTTGAGGATACTTGCTCAGCAAGGTAGTAACGATGATGCCATAAGGTAGGTCTGATTTGTCCTTGCCCTTGGCCCTCATCATGTGCCTCATGATGAACACAGGCCAGTTGACCAGATGGTCATTCTTCAGGAACCACAGCATGAGGACATCTTCCTCGCTGAGGTAGGTGTAGTTTCCACCGCGAGGAGCCAGAATGTGAGCATAGGCGTAATGCTGAAGCCTATCTTGGCTCTTCAGCATTCCACCCTTGAGACCTTTATCAGGAAGGGCCAGGCCAGGATTCAGCAGGTCCTCAACTGCTTGAAGTTTGTTGAAGTCTTCAAGGAAGGGCGTGTCATTCTCTTCAACAAGGGCGCCGGAGAACTGCAGCCCGAACAAAGTTGACCAGTCCAGCGGTGTGATCACGATGTTCTGATCACATACCTCAGAAAGGAGATTCTGGCCGTCGAAAGCCAGATTGCAGAAGAACATCTTCACCAAGGCTAGATAGATGGTTGTTGGTGTATGCCCTAGTGGCCAATACATTTTGTTTGTATTGACATACATTATATTATACTATTTTTGATATATGAGGCATTTTATTTATTGTGTTCTTTTTTGGTAGACATAATAAAGTCCTTAGAATAGTAAGTTTGATACCATAGGACATCAAGTGGAGGACTTGATCGTGAGATCCTATTGGATAAAATACTATTCTTAAATGTCCCTAGTCAAGTATTATTGTTAATTAGGACAATAATAATGCATTGAGACTAGTATGTGCGTAGACTGATGACCACATCTCACGGGTCATGGATATGAGATATCGAGTCTACACATGGATACATATTAAAGTAATGATGTATTGGACAGACCCGCCATGAGAACGCTACGTGGATCGTTACGTGAGTGTCATAAGCGATTCTCATAGTAATAATGGTGTATGTGGTCCTTTGACCTGAAATCACTACGATTCCTACATGAGGAGTTGTGTGTTTTAATGCCATCAAATGTCATCTGTAACAAGATGATTATAAAGTTAGTTATTAGACATATTGCGATACATGTAGAGGAATGTGAGTGACCTAGATGGGATTTGTCCCTCCTACATAACAGGAGTGATATCTTCGGGCCCCCTGATTGAGTGAGACTATGAAATGCATGGGCATGCTCAAATAAGTCAATATGAGATATTGATCTCATTTGTTATTACTATGTCTACTTGGGAATCAGGAAACTGAAGATTGAATTAAACAAGGGTGACACGTTCCATGCCTTGTGTTCAATCCGGATATCTGGACAAAGGGACTAAACTACACAGAAACATTGATCACGGATAGGTTATGTCAAATCACCGACATTCTCATTACTTGGGTAGCGAGTGATGTGTTGCTAGAATCACATCGCTTGTTTGTAATATTAAAATGAGATTTTAATATTACTACCAACGTCATGAGAACTGCGCAGGTCGCACACTTAGAACAGACTAAATTGGAGCAATAAGGATCCAAGTTGGACTCGGATTCAATTGTGGGCCTAACTCATGACAGATGGGTTTTAGGGTTGTACGGCCTTACCTTGCTACTTTGCTCACACTCACTTAAGGCAGCCACTATTATAAATAGTACTGTTAAGGGGGCTGCTATAGACGTTATATCACAACCCTAGCCGCACCTAAGAAAGTGAGTGAGAGACAGTGAAAGGTTCTTCTCTTCTATTCACAGCTAGCACCACGAAACAAAGGCGTGACTCCTTTTGCAAGTCTGTTCGTGTGGATACCGCAGAAACATCGTCGCTATTACAGTGTTGGTGATTCACCTCGTTTGTGTTTATCACGCTTCAAGAGGTAAATTTTTAAAACTCGGATTATGGACTTTTCGCGTGGATCCTGTGTGGGAATCCTATTATTCCGCTGCGAGATATTTTGATCCGTAATTCCCAACAATGGTGGCCCGGTGAGAGCAGAGCTGAAGAACTCCTTGGTTTTGCAGCAGGGTCAGGAAGTTGAAGCCGCGGTGCTGCTGGAAGAATGAGAGATCCAGATACTTGGGTTGAACCAAGTTTCACTCCCAGAAGTGCGAGATGAAACGTGCACGATGCTCTTCATTGGAGGAGAGCCTTCTTAGATTAAGCGGGTTGGTGCCTGGAGCATTTTTCGTGCGAGGACGTTTGCTGGAGGAGGAAGCCATGGAGGAAGGTGTGAGAGAGAGAGAGGAAGAGACGCAGATAGTGAAAGGTTGGAGAGGGAGGAGTGAAGAGTCAGAGAAGAGTAGAGAAGATGGAGGGTGAAAGGCTTTGGGCGCGCAGGGGTTTATTTAAAGAACCCCGTGTTTATTCGAATAAATAGAGGTTTATTCGAATAAACCTTGCAGGAAAGCTGAATAGACAGGCGCGTAGGTAACTGAAGAGGTGTGGCAGCTAGGGTTTATTCGAATAAGAGGTGCTCTATTCGAATTAAAAAGACTGGGAAAGCCAAGCGTTTTGGCTAGCTGGAAAGGTTTATTCGAATAACTATGGAGTTATTCGAATAGGCAGAGACCCATCAGTCAAGACTGATAAAATGAGGTTTAGGTTATTCGAATAACCTGAGGTCTATTCGAATAGACAGAGATTAAAACCAAAACCTGATAAAGAAGGTTTCTGGTTATTCGAATAAAAAGGGGCTTATTCGAATAAGCAGAGGGCAGAAAGAAACACTGAAACACGCAGGTTTCTGGTTATTCGAATAGGGAAGGTGTTATTCGAATAAGCAGAGATGAAAAACACAGGATTAAACAAAGGTATCACTTTATTCGAATAAACTGAATTCTATTCGAATAAGGCTGATATTTTAACACGCAGAGAAGGAGTTTATTCGAATAACGCTTTGCTTATTCGAATAAAAACTCACACAGAAGCATATACGTATATGAAATTAAAGGCATATAAACATGATAATGATCAGCAATAAATAAGCAAATAAGCAAATTAAATATTTGATTAATCAATTATGCCCAATTCTCCTCGAATATAAAAGAAAGCTTCTTTTGCTAAGGGTTTAGTAAAGATATCTGCAAGTTGCTTAGATGTTTCAACAAACTCAAGAATGCAATCCCCTTTTTGTACATAATCTCTGATAAAGTGATGTCTTATCTCTATATGCTTTGTTCTAGAATGCAGTATGGGATTCTTAGAGATATTTATTGCACTAGTGTTATCACACCTTATCGGGATGTGATCAAGCTGAAGATCGTAGTCTAAGAGCTGTTGCTTCATCCAAAGGATTTGAGCGCAGCAACTCCCGGCTGCAACATATTCAGCCTCAGCGGTAGACAAAGCCACACTATTTTGTTTCTTACTATGTCAAGAGACTAAAGAACTACCAAGTAAGTGGCATGTCCCACTAGTACTTTTTCTGTCCAATTTGCATCCAGCAAAATCAGAGTCAAAATAACCTATTAGGCTACAAGAGGCGCCCTTAGGGTACCACAAGCCCATTTGTGAAGTGCCTACTAGATATTTCATTATACGTTTAACAGCACTTAAGTGAGATTCCTTAGGGTTTGCCTGATATCTAGCACACATGCACACACTAAACATAATATCGGGCCTACTAGCAGTAAGATAAAGGAGAGATCCAATCATACCTCTATATTTCATTATTTCTACTGATTTACCTCCTTCATCTTTGTCCAAGTAGCACGACGTGCCCATCGGAGTGGCCATGTGTTTAGCGTTTTCCATTTCGAATCTCTTGAGTAATTCCTTGTAGTACTTGGTTTGACTTATGAAAGTCCCTTTGTCCGTTTGTTTGATTTGAAGTCCGAGGAAGAAGTTCAATTCTCCCATCATTGACATTTCAAACTCATTCTGCATTGACTTAGCAAAATCTTTGCAAAGGGATTCATTAGTAGCACCGAAGATAATATCATCCACATATACTTGCACAAGAAGAATGTCATGCTTTTTATTTTTAATGAAAAGAGTAGTATGTACTTTTCCTCTTGAAAAATTATTTTCCAAAAGAAACTTGCTCAACCTTTCATACCAAGCTCTAGGAGCTTGCTTTAAGCCATATAGAGCCTTTTTAAGTTTAAAAACATGGTTGGGCAGTTCATGATTTTCAAAACCTGGATGTTGTTCAACGTATACCTCCTCTTGAATAAAACCATTTAGAAAAGCACTTTTGACATCCATTTGATATAATTTGAAATCCATGATGCAAGCATAAGCAAGTAACATTCTAATTGCTTCTAATCTAGCTACAGGTGCATAGGTTTCTTCATAATCTATACCTTCTTCTTGATTATACCCTTTAGCAACCAATCTAGCTTTGTTTCTAGTTATTAATCCATTTTCATCAAGTTTGTTTCTAAAAACCCATTTAGTTCCAATTATAGGGTGATTATTAGGTCTAGCAACTAATTCCCAAACTTGATTTCTTTCAAACTGATTTAATTCCTCATGCATAGCTAAGATCTAATGTTCATCATCAAAGGCTTCAGTTAAATCCTTAGGTTCAATTTGAGAAACAAAAGCTAAGTGATTACAAGTATTTCTAAGGGAGTTACGAGTACTTACACCTTTAGATACTTCACCGATAATTTGATCAAGGGAGTGATATTTTGAAGTTCGCCATTCTTTGGGAAGTTCCAAAGCTTGCGAATCTTCTTGCTCTTTTGCTTTTTTTTTAAGTTGCTACTCGATCCATAGTCGTGGTTTGATCCACGGGCAGGCCGTGGATCTCTCTGGAATGGCCTTTTTGTGCCTTTATTGCTATCCATCAAGCTCCAACTTCAAATATGCAAGCATTCCATTCAATCCAAGGTCAAATCAGCACCAATCCTGCACAAGAACACCAAAAACACCGCAGTTATCCGAACTAAGGGAAAAACTAACTAAAAAGGGAAACTAAAATGCTTAAAATGCCTACAAAATGCATGCAAAATAAGAACAAAACATGATGTTGTTTCACACACATCAAACTTCTCCACTATATCAGAAAATATAGCCATCATACACCTTTGAAAGGTGGCAGGAGCATTACACAAACCAAATGGCATTCTCCGAAAAGCAAACATACCGTATGGGCAAGTGAAGGTAATTTTCTCTTGATCTTCTGGGGCTATAGCAATTTGGTTGTAGCCCGAATAACCATCCAAGAAACAATAAAACTTCTTCCCCGCGAATCTGTCAAGCATTTGATCAATGAAAGGTAGCGGAAAATGATCCTTCCTTGTGGCCTTGTTTAGCTTTCGGTAGTCCATACATACTCTCCATCCTGTGACTGCTCTTGTTGGAATCAATTCATTGTTGTCATTCACAACAACAGTCATACCACCCTTCTTAGGCACACATTGGACTGAACTTACCCAAGAACTATCCGAAATAGGGTAAATGATGCCGACATCCAACCACTTGATGATCTCTTTCTTCACCACATCTTTCATGATAGGGTTTAGCCGGCGTTAATGCTCAACTGAAGGTTTACATTCATCTTCCATCAAGATTTTATGCATACAAAATGATGGACTAATCCCTCTCAAATCCGCAATTGACTAACCCAAAGCCTTTTTATATGCTCTCAAAATTCTAAGAAGTTTCTCAACTTGCAAATTTGATAATGAAGAGGAAGCCACAACTGGTAAAGTAGAATTCTCACCAATAAACAAGTATCTCAAGTATGAAGGCAATGGCTTAAGCTCTAATACCGGAGGTTGTTCAATTGAAGGTTTTGGAACTTCCTTTGAACTAGATGCTAGATCAAGAGTTTCAAATTGATGGCCAAATCTAGATAACTTGGGAAAAGAATCTAACCACTTCACAATCTCAAGCACTTCTTCATAACTCTCCATAGAAGTCAACACGCATAACGAAGCATCCAAAGGATCAACTTGAGAAGCAACAAAAGCATCTTCAACAACATCATCAAGCACTCTTATACTCATACATTCTTCATTATCCGCAGGGTGTTGAATTGCCTTGTAAATATTAAAAGTTACCTCTTGATCTTGGACCCTCATAGTAAGCTCTCCTTTTTGCACATCTATTAAAGTCCTTCCAGTTGCAAGAAAAGGTCTCCCAAGGATGATTGGCACCTCACAATCCTCTTCCATATCCAACACAATGAAGCCCGAGGGGAATATGAATTTATCAACTTTTACAAGCACATCCTCTATAATTCCCCTAGGAAAAGCATATGATCTATCTGTAAATTGGAGAGTGACTGATGTAGGCTTAGCTTCTCCCAATCCCAACTTTTGGAAAATAGATAAAGGCATTAAATTAATGCTTGCTCCCAAGTCACATAATGCCTTACCAAAGAAATGGCTCCCAATAGTGCACGGGATAGTGAAGCTTCCGGGGTCCTTTAGCTTAGGAGGTAGCTTGTTTTGAAGAATAGCACTACATTCCTCCGTCAATATAACTATCTCAAATTCACCCAACCTTCTTTTCTTGGATAGGATGTCCTTCATAAATTTCACATAACTTGGTATTTGCTCTAATGCTTCCGCAAATGGTATGTTGATGTGAAGTTTCTTGAATACCTCTAAGAATTTCTTGAATTGAGACTCATCCTTGTACTTCTGTAACCTTTGAGGAAACGGAGGAGGTGGAGGAGGTTGGGGTGTAGATTGAATTTCTTCTTGAACTTGCTTTTCTTTCTCTTGCTCCTCTTGAGGCTCCTTTTGAAATATGAGAGCCTTTTCCAGATTAGCAACAACTGTCTTACCACTTCTAAGAGTGATTGCATTACAATTCTCCTTATTCTCTTGTTTTGGATTAGGCTCTGTGTTACCAGGAAGATTGCCAGGTGGACGGTTGTTTAAAGCTGCTGCCAATTGGCCCACTTGATTCTCCAAATTTCGAAAAGAGGCCGCTTGGCTTTGGATCATTGCGTCATTCTTGGCCATATATTGCATGAACATATCTTCTAAAGATGGCCTTTTCTCTTGTTGAGGAGCATTGTTTGGTTGATTAAAACCCAGAGGAGGCCCTTGAGCTCTTGATGAAGAGGCATTCTGATTCTGATTCCAGACAAAATTAGGGTGATTCGGCCATCCTGGGTTATAAGTGTTGGAATATGGACTGTTTTTCAATTGATTAAAGCATCCAACAAAATTCACAGCCTCAGAATTCATATTACACTGCTCAGAAGAATGTGCATCTCCACAAAAATGACATGTAACAAAGGGACTCTGCTGAGATTTAACACCCAAACCATCAAACTTCTGTGAAAGTGCAGAAATCTGAGCACTTAAAGCCGTGAGAGTATCAACCTCAAAGACTCCAGCAGTTTTTCTTGGACCCTGCCTCTCTGAAGGCCACTGAATATTGTTGGATGCCATCATATCCAACAAATTAAATGCTTCGTCTTCAGATTTATTCATAAGTGCCCCACCTGCTGCTGCATCAATGGTAGTTCTCAAAGGCCCGTTCAAAGCAGTATAGAATGTATGCACCTGGAGCCACTTATTAATACCATGATGAGGGCATTTGTGAAGAAGATCTTTATACCATTCCCAAGCTTCATAGAGTAACTCAGATTCATACTGAGAAAAAGAAAAAATCTTTTTCCTGATTTGAGCTGTCTTGGATGGGGGAAAGAACCTTTCCAAGAACTTGTGAGCCAATTCATCCCAAGTAGTGATAGACCCCTCAGTTAAAGAATGAAGCCAACTCTTGGCTTTGTCACGCAATGAGAAAGGAAATAACCTCAACCGAATAGCATCTTCAGAAATTCCATTATGTTTGAAAGTATCATAAATTTCAAGAAAATTCCTGACATGATCGTTCGGATCTTCATTGGGCAAACCACAAAATTGGACGGATGTCTGGATCATTTGAATAATGGCTGGCTTGATTTCAAAGTTGTTAGCCTGAATAGCTGGCCTCCGAATGCTAGAGTTAAGATCTTGAACTTGAGGGATAGCATAATCCCTTAAGGATTTTGGAGTTCGTTCTTCTGCCATTGGTGATAGATTACCCACTGCCTCTTGTCGTTCTCTTCTAATCCGTCTAAGAGTTCTCTCTATTTCTGGATCAAAATCAACAAGTTCAAGGCTTCGGTTGCGTCGCATGCAACCACGAAGGGTACCTGAAAAACAGAAGAGTTCCAATAGAACAATTAAGCAAAATGAGAAATGAAAAATCTTTAACAAAAGTAACAAGTCTGAATTATTAGTAAAGTGATTCACGAACTAATATTAGCAAGAAAAATTAGCAATTAGTCCCCGGAAACGGCGCCAAAAACTTGATGAGACTTTTTGTGCAAGTATACACATCGCTCAAGTAATAAAGTAAAAAGTACGAGTCGATCCCACGAGGACTAGAACTAATTTTCCAACTAAGTATTAGTATAGAAAGCTTTACTAATATCCAAATAACAATAAATTGAGGTGTAAAGAATAAAGACTTAGAGTAACCTAACTTGAAACAACAAATAACACGTAATAATATTAACTAAATATCAAATTTCCACAATGGTAAAAACCTAGGATTGTAACCCTTCTTGATATTTCACTTGGTTTAAATCATACCCATTAGTCCACTCAATGTTACTTGAAGAATTAATCTAGAACTCTAATGTAAACATACCCCTCTCCCGATGGCAATATGACCTTTCCCTCTTAATTAACACATAATATCCCTATTAGAGTCAATTAACAAAGAAGCATTATATCGAACAAGTTCTATACAAGATTACACAAGGTCCTAAGCATATCCCTATGTCTTAGAACAAAATCCCCAATTCAACCTTTGAGTTGGAAGTTCAAGTGTCACCCATTCTAGTTCTAGATTCAATTTCCCTTTCCCAAGTTCAAATCAAATCCAAATATCTATCAATTGGTGGCCAAACAATCAAAAACATGAAGCATAAGAATGGATAAAAAAAACTTCTCATAACATTGAAATGGGTAAATAAGCATTAAATAAACCAAGCTACATATCAATAGGAGTTACAATCCTAGAAAAGAATTTAGCTCATGTTCAACATTTGGGGACAATCAATTAAGTCAAATAATACATCCATCAAAGCCATAACACAGAAAAATGAGAAAACCACAAAGAATCCGAAGAGAAATGATGAAGAAGATGAAGGACAAGCTAGCTCCAATGGGGGATTGCAAGCAACTCTTCAAGAATCTCCTTGTTGCCCAAACTCCAAATCAAACTTCCTAGGTTTCTCCAGGTGTTCTACGGTTGTCAAGGCTCCAAGAATGTCAAGAGAATGTCTTCCCCTCCACCCCCTGAAATGGATGCCTTACATCATTAAAAACCCTATTTTTGGAGCTAAAATGACGTAGCAGAATTTTAACAGGATGTCGCGGCCTCCTGGAAGTGTGCCACGGCCTCCTGTGACGATTCTTCACAAACTGATGTACTATGCCACAGCCTCCTGGAAGTATGCCTCGGCATAGTTTGTGGTTTTCACTCAAACATTGTTTTCTTCATCAAAATGCAACAAATACTTGATTTCTTAAGTCCCTTAACTTGTTCCCTCAATTTAATGATCCTTCTTGAGCTTTCACACTCTTCTTTTGCTTCAATTCTCTCCTTCAAAGCTTTATCTCAATTCTTCCAACTCTTCATGAACCATGAAATTCAACCACCTATCAAGCATGAAAATCAATTGAGTCCTCATTCCACAAAAAAACATTTCATTAACTTGTTAATATTGATCAAAAGAGTGCTCAATAGGTTCCAACTCCACTACAACTCCACTATAACTCCTACAATCAACTTCAAACTAACACAAATTAACACAAATGGTGATCATTTAACTCTACTTTTGTAGAGTTATCATTAGTATGCACAGAAATTAAAAAGGAAGAGGTTCCCCCACTAGTTAGTATGTTAGTATATATATAAAATTTTTACACCAGAAATTCAGTCTTCAAATCAAGTCTCCCGCAACGGCGTCAAAAACTTGATGCACAATTTTTAGTTTCAAATAAGTCTACAAACTTGATGCGGGATTAATTGTTGCATTGCGAACCCAATTACAGGTTGTCTCAAGTAATAAATTTCTCGGGAGTCCGAGGTCGATCCACAGGGAATTGTTGAAGATTAATTAAGGTGAAGTAAATATTTTGTTACTACGGTAAAAATTATTTACTTGGGTTAAAAGATCCACTCTTGGTAAATAAAGTAAAGGTAAGATTAATTTCTTTTATAACTCAATTAGAATCCTCACAACATGGAGGTTCCAATCGGAAAATATAACATTAAAAGTCTATTTAAAATAATATACGTAATTATATTATGTTTCCTAAAAATATTACCACCACTTATAAATGGGTTAAAGTATTCATTGTGCCAATATTTTGTCTACCATAAATCAAGAACTCCTCTTTACAAAGATGGTTTCTAAATTATAAGAAACAAATTATAATACGTATAATGGTTACTAGAAAATATAAATCATTTAAGCACAAGAGAAGAATAAATCTAACCTTACTTTATTACCAAGAGCTTCACATTTTCACCCAAGTAAAATGAAATTTAGTTACTCATAGATAAGAAGAAAGAAAGAGAGAAGAAGAAGAAGAAGAAGAACATGACTTTAATTTAGAATAAAGGAAAATTACTACAAGAAAATCTAGTAACAAACTAGCATTATTTTGGTACCTAACACCTAACACCTTCAATGATCTACCAAGGACCCCTTTTTTAGAGGATTAGAGATAAAAAATGATAAGTGGGCTGAGTCATTAGTGGGTGGATGAGTGGAAAATGCCAAATGACTTTTGGTGAGTGGAAAATTATGGAGATTCCTTGTCTCTGAAATCATGCATCTCTGACGTCATTGCATTCGTCATTTTTGAACCAAGTGGTCTTCATGAAAGTTGTAGGCCTAGATCTTAGCTTTCAAATGGATTTAGTTTGAGTCTAATATCATTTCTATAACTCCAGATACGTTCAAATTACTGCACACTACCTAGGCCTAGTCACAGCTCCTCTGTTCTGACTTTCAAGCCTAATATCACCTATTAGGCCTTAGATTCTGGAAAAGTAATCAACATGAAAGTTGTAGATATAGGTCTCAACTATTCATCATCAAAATTTCAACCCATTTGACAACCTCTATCCCGAAAAATGGCATGAACAGTACACACAGGTTAAGCTGTCAGGAACAGCACTCTAGTTCTTGCTTCAACCCCAATTTGAGTATCTACTCGTGTGATTGGGCCTTTGAGGTCTTCATGAAAGTTATAGAGCTCTCTCTTATCTTTAAAATGCCATCAGATTCACCTAATTGGACCACCTACATCCCAAGATATAGCTCAAATACAGAAATAACGTAAGACGTAAATTATGCTAAAAAATTCAATTAAGTCCAATTTGAGTCCAAACTTACAAAACACAATCAAAATCAATCAATTAAGTACATGAAGAGTGTAAATGACTAAAAATAAAAGCTTATTAATGTATCAAATATGTGATCATCAGATATTGCAAAAAACTTAAACTCATATATATACATATACAACACTAGCCACAAAAGGACATATTGTAATACATACAAAACAAATGTAAACTATATACATAAGTTCTTAGTAGAAAAGCATATAAAACTATACCGGTCTTCATGCTTCACCTTATTCCCTTAACAAGGTTTGTACTTAGATTTACATGAAAGAAAAACTGGGGTGAGAATTACAATTATCAGTAAAAGCAATTCCAATACCAGCAAGCTATAAATTGTATAACAAAAATAAAAATTGTTGTAATTACAAACATAAGAGTTTCCTCCTCTAATTCTTATAACTGCACACCACTAAGTAGTGCGATCTAAACTGATAGCCTACATACCATCAAACACAAATAACTGCCCATACAGTTGTAAATATCAATAGCAATAGACAATGCCTATACAACTGTCTGTAAATGCAATAAGTATGATATGTAGTATGATTATGCCTAAGAAGATCTTAAAGATATACTTGTACAATATTTTGTTTTGAAATACATGCAGAGTTTTATGTTGAAAACAAAAAAGGTCATTAGGAACTGGTTCAGTATATTATCCCATGGTAAATAGAGGAAAAACTCATCCTCACATCACACATATCTTGGCACGCTGAGAAGTTCGATCTAAATCCTGATTCTGAAGAACCTTACGGACCCCTACTTATCTATTTTGGCCTTGGCACTAACGAAATATCAGGGTTATGTCCTTCCTCAATTGAGTCTATCAAACACCCTTTAATCTCTTTTGGCCTTCATGAATGGACATCAAAGGATACTCATTAAGATCAATACTACTAAACCATTTCCATTTGTATACATACATACTTATATCTATACATCACCTCATCACTCATAACTCTTAAGTGAATCCTATGCAACACTATGTTACTGAGATGTTAGATACTCACCTATGGTAAACCATTACTCTTGGTTGCACTAAGGTTCTTACTTACAACTCTTTATTGCTTAAGGTTCTAGGTACCTTCCAAAGGTAATTCATTACTTTTGGGTATCCTAAGGCTCATACCTTCCTTACTCTTACTAGAGTGAACCCTACAATCCATCCTAGTATACTTATCTCTAATGTACCATCTTATCATATCTTAAGTGATATCTAATGCAATACTAGGTTGCCTATGGTGCTATATTCTTACCTAGGGCAATCTTTCTCTTTTGAATGCTCAAAGACCTTGTACTTTCTCATACTTACTAGATAATAGTTCCTCTCTTGAAATATCAATTTTTGTGTCCTTACACTCTTTAGGAAACATATACTAATGATCTCATCTAATCCATAGCTTCAAAACATCATCAATGACATTTTTAGCCTACCTAGTGCTCACGCTGCAACATTGACCAAGTAGGCTACGACACAACGTTCTTACGCTACGGCGCGTGCTGCAAAATAGACCTCAAGCTGCGGCGTAACCTTTTCACACTGCAGCACGGAGTCTCTCACGCTGTGGCACGCATGGCAGAACCCAGATTCTGCAGAACTGTGGTACTATTCCATGATCTAAATTTCACTTCTAATCGTCTAAAATTGGTTTCTTGGTGATTTCTAACCCTCATTCATGCCCTTAAATTCGTTGTAACTCAATTACAACCTTTAGATTCTCTTAGGCAAAGATCTAGGTCCAAATCACATAACTTCAGCCATTGTCCAACTCTTAAATTTATGCATCCTAATGGTTGATCTTGAGCCATGAATGACTATCTTACACTTATTAAGCTTAAACTAACTTAACCTAATCCTTAGAATCAAGAATCAAGCTAAGAACTGGGATTTGGCTCTCCAAACCCCTATTTCTACTCAAAACCCCAAACCTCATTCATAAGAATCAAAGAGGAGATTGATGAATAGAAACCCGTTACCTTTTGATTGGAAGAAGATCTTCAAGATTGAACTTGATCCTTGAAGCTTGATCCTCTCCTCCTTCTCCTTCTTCTTCTTCCTTTCTCCCCCTTTATCTCTTCCCTTCGTTTTTTTTTTCCTTCTCTGTTTCTACTGAGAGAATGAGAAATAAATAGGAAAACAACATAAGTTCATGTGCTGGAACTTTTATCTGTTAAGGACACCCAAATTATACTAATTCAAGTTTTTCAGCTACCAACAACTTTAGAATAAATCATGAGATTCATCTAAATTATTATTTCACCATTTTCATGATTTTTCATATCTGCTGATAGTTAATCCTGCATTAAATAGACAACCAGTATGCCTAAAAATATCAAACTAACTCTGATTATCTTAAAACTTTAACTACATCTTGTTTCACTCATTTGTGACTTAGAAACAAACCCTTTATGTTTATTTCCCTTCAATTAGCAACTTATGCTATTATCTGAGTCATTTTAAGCTACTTTTCAACTTCTATGTTACAACTAAGTGCCTAAACGAACTCAGTTTGTCACAAAACTTCGCTAGAATGTTAAGTAAGTAATATGCTACCTTTTGTAACCATATATAAGTCTAACATGTTACTAAGGGTATTACACAGAAGAACCTTCAGTACTGGAGTTGCAGGAGTTTCATGTTTCATAACTTATATGGCAAGGAAAGGAGGATCGTTATTTGCATGTTAGACGTTCTCATAAATTCAGGCATATGGACCCAGATGAGCAGATTCTTCTATATCTATAGCAGGCTGGTTTCATAAGGTTACCCACATGTGATATTGCACTATTGATCACTCCTTGATTACATAATTGGTTGAGAGATGGCGTCCCGAGACACATACATTTCATATGCCTACTAGAGAATGCACCATCACATTGGAGGATATTAGTACCATCTCGAGACTTCTTATTGATGGCGATGCAGTTACTGTTTATCCCAAAATAGGCCACAAGTACACTGGTCATTCAAGTAATATAATGAAAAGTAAAGATTGTTCCCCCGGGGATAAGTTTACTTCCAATGCTAAGTATTAACCAATAGCTTACCTAAATTCTATCCAAGAACATAAAAATGGACAAAAGTAAAGAAAGTAAAGACAGAAAGCAATAAAGATAAATGGTTAGATTTCAGGGAATCCTTCTTCACCTTTTACGTCTACCAACAACATGCAATCCTCTTCATTAACATGAATGCATTCATTAGGTTAGCTTGAGAACCTTTATTAGCTAAAAGCCTATGTCTGGGTCAATCAACCTTAGTTTCATTTACCCAATTCACTATGTTTCCATGAGAACTAGTGCAAACTCCACTCATGAATGATCTATTCTCAAACACACACTATGCATGGCTAAAAGGTATATTTCTATCTAGTTAGCGAATTAACTCATCTAAGCCAATTGAATTCATCGAACATGTATCAACCATGTCATATCCATATTAACAAATTCCTATGTCGAGTTCATTTACAATATTAGGATCATGCAATTGATGGCCAACCAACAGTAAGCATTAAACATAGATTATGGAAGAACAAAACTAAACATCCACACAAACTCAGAGAATAACAAATCATTCATATTAATAAAAGGATTCAAAGTATCCCTAAATACAGCTCAGCTATACAATGAACATGAAAATACAAGTAAAATCATATCCAAGGAAGATTAAGGAAGACAAGAGAGAAAGGGGAAATGCAAGGAAGCTTATTGATTTGTCTTTGAAGCTTGAATCCTCCATCATCCTTGTTCCTAGCCTCCAATCCACCATCAATGGAGATCTAGCCAAAGCTTTCTAACCTAAAACTACCTAAAACCTAAAACTAAAAAGAGAAAATTACGAAAAATGGCTGAGACAGCCAAGAGAGGCGGGCCAACACAGAAAAAAATGTGAAAAATCTAATATATAGGCTTAGTCTGCCGATGCACGCCACGACGCGCACAACCTTATGCCGCGGCACAGATTGAGTCGGTCTCCTACGCTACGGCATACACAACATTGCGCCATGGCATGACCTGCTGGAATGCATATTTGGCTTCCTCTTCTGGTTTTAGCTCAAATGCTCCACATATCATCTTGTTTGAAGCCCTTCCTATCATAGAAAAATCACCAAATCAATAACAGTTACAAATTCACATAATCAATAACAATTTAAGCTCAATTTACTCAATAACATATAAGAAGACATCAAAATGGAATTCAACAAATATAAGCCTTAAATCTTCCAAATATGCATCATAACAAGGACTTCAGGATTATTTATATCACAAGGATAGGACACAAATAACTACATTTCATAGAGTTATCACACCCCAAAACCTAAATTTTGCTAGTCCTCGAGTAAAACAAAATAGGACTAAGTAAATCTGCTTAACAATTCATGCACAAACATTCAACAACTATCATTTCAATCTTCTTTTTCATTTCAAACCAACTACTAGTGTATAATGATTGAAACATTCCTTAAAAAGTACAAATGCCTCATAAACAGTTCCACACATATACTGATAACACTGTATTTTATATATTTTATGTTACTAAGTAGCCTCAATACTCAAGAGGGGGGTGAATTGAGTATGAAAACTAAGTTTGCAAATCTTTCGCAAATCGTTTGATAAACAATTTTCGTTGAAGCTAATTGATGATTAGAGATAATTGGATATAAGAGATAAACACTTTCACTTATAAATGCAATAGCCAAAGGTACCAATATTCAAGCAAATCAATAAAATAGTACTCAATGTAAAGAGAAGGGTTTAGAGAAAATAAACACAATGATTTATCCTGATTCAATCACCAATCCACTTGTGATCTATGTCCAGTCCTCAAGCAACCGCTAGAGATTTTCCACTATTTCTTCAAGCTTCAATAGGTGCTTGATAACCTTTACAACCTTGAGCACTCAACATTTTGGGATACCTCACCCTTGGAGCTTGAGTCTCTTCAACTAAGGGATGCCTCACCCTCTTTACAAAGCAATATAGATAGATTGAATGAAGCTTTCACTAGAGTAGATGATTACAAATTGAAGCTCTAATATGCTCTCAAAGATTTTTCACGTTTTTACAGAAAATAGAGCAAGAAATGGATTTAAGGATTGATTCATGTTTGGAAGTATTGGTAATCAGTTTTTGGTTCAAGGTCAACCTCAAATAAAGACCCAACCTTGGTATTTATAAGTTTCTCAATAATTAGAGCCGTTGGAGGGTTTTGGGCATGCATTTAATGCATTTAATATAGTCGTTGGACATTGTCAGGGTGCGTGTAATCGATTACACAACATATGTAATCGATTACATTGTTGTTCCAACGTGTTCTTGGCTTTCAGGGCTCTGTGTAATCGATTACATTATTGGTGTAATCGATTACATGGCTTCTGACTTTGCTTGTAATCGATTACAATATCCATGTAATCGATTACATGACTCTTTGAATGCGTTCTTGCCTTTCTGGGCTTATTGTAATCGATTACATTAATTGTGTAATCGATTACATGGCCTCTGACTTTCTTGTAATCGATTACTTTGTTCATGTAATCAATTACAAGGCCTCTGTTTGCTGTGTAATCGATTACAAACATCATGTAATCGATTACATTGGCCTTTGAACACATTTTTTAAGTCCAAAAAAGCTTGTAAGTCATTTCTAACACCTCACGACATTTGATTAAACATAAATCCTTTTAAGAATGTTAGATTTAAGATTGAAACTCAAGTTTCTTGAAAAACCATGTTTAACTTTGAAATTTCCCACTTTATTTTGAAATGATATATTGAAAAATCATTTGAGAAATCTTGAGAGCATTTAACATAAATGTTCTAAGTCTTATAACTACATAAACCTCTTGACTTCTTTCTTTTGATCTTGATTTTTCCTTTTGTGCTTGATCTTCACTTTTGCACTTGATCTTCACTTTTGCCTTTGTTATCATCAAAAACTATTTGACATGCTTTAAGGACATAAGCATTCACATTCTCCCCCTTTTTGATGATGACAAACTGATCATAGGAAAAAGAAAGAGTTTTTGCATTTGTATATAATAGACATTTAGACGCAATGCTCCCCCGGAGTTTATGCATGATATTGAGTTAGATTTTGCATATAAAATGCTTAAGAGCTCAAAAGCTCAATAACTCCCTCGTACTCATGCAACCTTAATTACTCATGCAATCTTTAATTAGATTTTATTTCATTTTTCCTTATTCTCTCCCCCGTTGGCATTATCAAAAAGACATAAGCATTTAAAGAAAAATGGATAGCATGACAGCTATATTTCATGATTCCCTAAATTTTACCAGAATAAGAAATCCAAAGAGATTAATCAGTCCAATCAATTTATCAAACAACCAGACATTCAAAGAACAGAAGCAAAGTTGAGACAAGTTCATATATCATTAATCAGCATGTACACAGTAACTTTTCACAACCAGTATAGCTAAAAACCAAAATCACCAGAAATGTATACCAATGTTATATAATCAGAGTCAAATCAACAAAAAAAGAGAATACAAGGTAGTCATCAAAAACATCAGGGCAATGGGCCATGATCACTATCAGTAGCCTCGCTGTCACTGTCTAGATCGGCAGCAATGTCTCCTAGATTAACGTTATCATCGCCGGGCTCAAGATCGTCCTCAGAGTCTAGAAGCTCCTCATCATCAGCAGGGATACCAAATGGACTAGCAAAGGACAGAGGAACTGGAAAGGCAGAGGATGTGGGAGGTGCAACAGCAGCACTCGGAGGAATAGAAGGTCCACCCAGGAGGGATCGAATGGTGGCAAGCTCCTGATCAGAGTAGTCCATTCTCAGCTCAAGGTGGTCAATCTTCTGCTCAATGCGATCCATGAGTGTGTCTACAGTAGAGCTCAGGTTTCGCATCTCTTGGAGCAGGAGGTCAAGTGAAGCTGGAGCAGGAGCAGGAGCAGGATGCTAAGCCTCTTCTTCATCGTCACTAGCCGGATCATGATGGATATGACCAAACGTGCCATGAGCAATGTAATGCCACCTATCATCCACTTTGTAGAGCTGGAGCTTCTTCAGGGTATGCAACCCAATGGATTGTGGTCCTTTCGAGCTGGTGTCCTTGGACTCCTTAGCCAGGGAAATGCGACAGTGCTCTAAGATAGTTGTTACCAACATGGAAAATGGGAGAGCAGAGTTCTTCTTTTTCTTTACATCTAACATATGCTCTATAATGTAGTAACCCCAGTTTATTGGCCGCCCTGTGGTCATTGCCCATAATGCCACTACATCGTCCTTGAGAACTTGGGAGTAATTCCCTCCCCTGGGAATTAATCCTCGGACCAAAAGGCAGTGGAGAACCTTTTTACCAAGTCTGGGAAAATGGAGTCCTTGTAGCTGCAGAGATCGAGCACGCCCTGATGGGAGAGATCATCGAGGAAATCAAATCCTCCATCATCTTCAAAGAATTGGCGATCCATGTATTTGGGCTGAATGACGTCTCTGGTCCAGAATTCTTCCTTGAAGCGTTTGAGATCATCGTTATTGGACGAGAGTCTTCGAAGATCAATGGGGTTGTTGATGGGAGCGGTTTTACTACGTAGGCATTTGGAAGAGGAGGCCATGATAGAATTTTGGTGGGTTATGGAGAGAAGGAAGAAATGGTGGATACAAAGAAGAGAAACCAGAGAAGGGGGAAAAATAGAACTTATGAAATGACAGAGGATGCTCGTGAAATCCTTCTTATAAGTCACATGTTATTCGAATAACAGTGGTGTTATTAGAATAATAGAGTGGTACCTGAAGCGTCTTGGCTCACTGCCAAGCGTTATTCGAATAACAATATTGTTATTCGAATAACAGCGTAGTAGCTCATGTGTTTGGTGAATTCTATCATTTGTTATTCGAATAACATGAAAATGGTTTTTGCCACTGACATGCTTTATTCGAATAACCAGTTGGTTATTCGAATAACCAGTTGATATTAGGTTGTTGGAGCACAATCTGTGAGGTGTTATTCGAATAAGGGAATCCTTATTCGAAAAATATATGCGTGTTAGAAAACTGACTGGGCTTCACTGACAGGTTTTATTCGAATAAAGGGCTTCTTATTCAAATAGGGCATAGGATAAAGAGAAGTTTTATGCATCAATTTGGAGAAGATCGATCTTTCTATCATTTATTTGGTTCAGAGACATGCCAGTTTAATTCCAAACAACATATAATCAACTTTAAATCATTCAAATCAATTCCAGAACATCTTAAATCAATTCAAATCATCATACAAGCATATAATCTAATCATATTATGTTTCAATGTACTCAATTTTGCAAGAATACTATTTTTACCAAGAATTTCACCCTTTTTGGTGAAATTGTGAAGTTATTGAGTTGCTTGGGAATCTTGATCATGAGGGAGTACCTGCAAAACAACTTAGGGGGAATCTCTGATGCTCAAGTTAGTTTTGCATTCAAATATGATTAATAGTTCAGAAATTATGCAGTAAAATGGCATGATTATGCAAAAAGCAACAAGATTTGATGCAGTAAAATGTCAATTTATGCATGATTGATCCAAAATACCAAGTTCATTTCTAATATAGAAAAATGCTTCTTTTGCTAGGGGTTTAGTGAAAATGTCAGCTAGTTGCTTAGTTGTTTCAACAAAATCAAGTATACAATCACCCTTTTGAACATGGTCTCTAATGAAATGATGTCTTATTTCGATATGTTTAGTCCTAGAATGCAAAATGGGATTTTTGGACAAATTAATTGCACTAGTATTGTCACATCTTATGGGGATGTGATCAAGCTCAAGACCATAGTCCAAGAGTTATTGTTTCATCCAAAGGACTTAAGCACAACAACTCCAGCTGCAACATATTCAGCTTCAGCTGTAGACAATGTCACACTATTTTGTTTCTTGCTATGCCAAGAAACTAGTGAGCTTCCAAGCAAGTGGCATATCCCACTAGTGCTCTTCCTATCCATTTTGAATCCAGCAAAATCAGAATCGGAATATCCAATAAGGCTACATGAGGCACCTTTAGGGTACCATAAACCCATTTGTGATGTGCCTATTAGATATTTCATTATTCTTTTAACAGCACTTAAGTGTGATTCTTTAGGATTAGCTTGATATCTAGCACACATGCATATACTAAACATTATATCAGGCCTACTTGCAGTGAGATAAAGGAGTGAGCCAATCATACCTCTATATTTCATAATTTCTACTGATTTACCTCTTTCATCCTTGTCCAAATAGCAAGAGGTGCCCATGGGAGTAGCCATATGCTTAGCATTATCCATTCCAAACTTCTTGAGCAACTCCTTGCAATACTTGGATTGACTTATGAAAGTTCCTTCTCTCGTTTGCTTAATTTGGAGACCAAGGAAGAAGTTGAGCTCAGCCATCATGGACATTTCAAACTCACTTTGCATAATGTTTGAAAATTCTTTACAAAGAGAGTTGTTAGTAGCTCCAAATATAATGTCATCAACATAGATTTGAACTAGAAGTATGTCATGCATTTTATGTTTTATGAAAAGGGTAGTGTCAACTTTGCCTCTAGAAAAACCTTTTTCTAAAAGGAATTTGCTTAACCTTTCATACCAAGCTCTAGGAGCTTGTTTCAAGCCATACAAGGCCTTTTTCAGTTTAAAGACATGGTTGGGCATTTCAAAATCCTCAAAACTAGGAGGTTGTTCTACATACACCTCTTCTTGTATAAAACCATTTAAAAAAGTACTTTTGACATCCATTTGATAGAGTTTAAAATTCATGATGCAAGCATATGCAAGTAGCATTCTAATGGCCTCTAACCTAGCTACGGGAGCATAAGTTTCTTCATAGTCTATGCCTTCTTCTTGATTATATCCCTTAGCTACAAGCCTAACTTTATTTCTTATTATTAAGCCTGTTTCATCAAGTTTGTTCCTAAAGACCCACTTGGTGCCAATTATAGGATGATCATTGGGCATTGGAACTAATTCCTAAACTTGATTTCTCTCAAATTGGTTTAGTTCTTCTTGCATGGTCAAGATCCAATGCTCATCATTAATGGCCTCATTTATGTCTTTAGGTTCAACTTGAGAGATAAAGGCTAGGTGATTACATGTATTTCTAAGTGAGTTTCGAGTAATTACCCCTTTTGATACATCACCAATCACATTGTCGAAAGGGTGATATCTTGAAGTCCTCCATTCTTTGGGTAGGTCCAAGATTTCTGAATCTTTTTGCCATGAGTGATCAAGGAGTCTCTCTTCTTGCTTCTTGGACTCTTTCTCTTGATTTTTCAAGTGCGTTTTTGCCAATATTTCTACAACATCATCAACAAGATCCTTTCTCGACTCATTTGGGTTAGTTTCATCAAATGCAACATGTATGGACTCTTCTATGGTCATAGTTCGTTTATTATAGACTCTAAAGGCCTTACTATATATAGAATAGCCAATGAATATTTCCTCATCAGATTTTGCATCAAACTTCCCCAAGTTATCCCTTCCATTATTCAAAACAAAGCATTTACATCCAAAGACATGAAAATGTGACACATTTGGTTTCCTTCCTTTGTACAATTCATATGGGGTTTTCTTTAAAATTGGCCTTATTAGGGCTCTATTCATAACATAACAAGCGGTGTTAACCGCATCCGCCCAAAAGTACTTAGGAAGGTTGGTTTCATTGAGCATAGTTCTTGTCATTTCCTCTAAAGATCGATTTTTCCTTTCTACAACACCATTTTGTTGTGGTGTTCTAGGGGCAGAAAAATTATGCTCAATGCCATGTTCATCACAAAAAGTTTCAAATTCATGATTTTCAAATTCACCACCATGGTCACTTCTTATGGATGCAATACAAAAACCTTTTTCATTTTGGATAACTTTGGCAAGCTTTCTAAATGATTGAAAAACATCATTTTTGTGGGCCAAGAATAATGTCCATGTAAACCTAGAAAAATCATCCACAATCACTAATGCATAGTAATTCCCACCAAAGCTCATAGTTCTAGAGGGACCAAAAAGATCCATGTGCAAAAGTTGTAAGGGTCTAGAAGTTGAAACCATATTTTTAGCTTTAAAAGAGACCTTTACTTGTTTTCCCTTTTGACATGCATCACAAAGTTTGTCTTTTTCAAATTTGAGTTTTGGAAGACCAATTACTAGTTCTTTAGAAACCAATTTGTTTAAGTGATCCATGTGAATGTGAGCAATTCTTCTATGCCATAACCATGAATCATTTTCTTTACTCATAAAGCATTTAGCATCATTTGAGGAGATATCATCGATACTAATCATATATATATTATTGACTCTATGACCAACAAACTTAACTTACTTATCATCCTTTCTCTCAATTATACAACAAGAAGAATCAAATATAACTCTATTGCCTTTATCACATAATTGACTAATACTAAGCAAATTATGTTTAAGTCCTTCAACAAGCAAAATATTATCAATAGATGATGAAGGGATCTTACCAACTTTGTCAATTCCAAGAATCTTCCCTTTATTGTTGTCACCATATGTGACATGACCATGTTTCTTGTGTGTAAGGGAGGAGAACTTGGAGCCATCACCGGTCATGTGCTTGGAGCAACCACTATCAAGATACCAACTTGAGCTCTTGGTCTTCAAGTACACCTACAACACACATTCAAGTTTTAACCTTTGGTACCCAAATTGTCTTGGGTCCTTATGTGTTAGAGTTAGGCGTGGTGCCTTTAGGAACCCACACTCTTTTTATTCCAACTTTAGTGTTTATGTTCTTTCTAACATTGCAAGTTGATGCACTATGCCCTTTCCTACCACAGTGAAAACATTTAACAAAGGGACTACTTGAAGTATTTGAGGAAACAAAGAAGTTCTTATAAGATTTTTTATGGTTGTTTGGATTAAATCCCAAACCAGCTTTTTGAAACACACATTTTTGTTTCCCTAGCAACACATTCAAGTTGTCTCTTCCAAAAGTGAATTTTGCAAGAGTGTTATTCAAGTTTTCAATTTCTTTTTCAAATACTTTGCATGATGAACAAGGTAATGATATGGATATGTTATCATGTGAGGAACATGTCATGCATAGTGAATTAGCATCTATAAGTCCTAAGGTCTCATTTTCAATCTTAAGCTCATTTATCTCCTTACTTAAGATAGAAACTTTGTTTACCAATAAGGAAATTGTTTTGTTAGAGGACAAAATCATTTTTGTGAGCCTTAAGTATTCATCATGCAATTCTTGAAAGACATCTTGCAATTCATCATATGAAGGTAGAGATTCTGAGTTAGAAGAAGTTACCTTGTGTCGCTCTCTTCACTTTCTTCTCCTTGAGCCATGAGATAAAGATGAGCTTCTTTATCCTTTGAATTGTCGGAGGAGCTTAAGTCATTGTCCTCCCAAGTTATGTATGCTCTCATTCCTTTCTTTTCTTTAGAGGGCCTTTTCTCAAACTTTTCTGTCTTCTTGAGATACATAGGGCACTCCATTTTCATGTGCCCCAGTTTTCCACATTCATAGCATTTTGGAGGAGTAGAGGATCCTTCTCCTTTGTGATACACTTTCTTTTGAGGAAAGAGTGGTCTTCTTTGAAATCCCTTTTTATTTAGGAATCTTCCAAATTTTCTCATAAGGAGACTAAGATTCTCCTCACTTAGCTCAACACTTTCAGCATCCTCCTCATCATTTTCATCATCATCTTTAATTGTGGAGGAAGTGGCTTTGAGTGTGATTCCTTCTTCTTTTTGTCATGCTCGTCATTTTGGTTGAGCCTATTTAGTTCCAGCTCATGTTCTTAAAGCTTTCCAAATAAGGTGGCTAGAGACATTGTTGATAAATCTCTTGATTCCGCAATCGCCGTCACTTTGGGTTGCCAATTCCTGCTTAGGCATCTCAAGACTTTGTTAATAAGATCCTCATTAGGAAATATCTTTCCCAATGAGATAAGATGATTAACAATATGAGTAAACCTCTTTTGCATATCTTGAATACTCTCACATTGGTTCATTCTAAACAATTCGTATTCATGAGTAAGAGTGTTTATTCAAGATCGTTTTACCTCACTAGTACCTTCATGAGTTATTTGTAGGGTATCCCACATTTCTTTTGCGATTTTACAATTTGACACCCTAAAGATTTCATCATACCCCAAGGATGTGGTGATGATGTTCTTGGCTCTCAAATTGTATTGAACCTTCTTTTTATCATCACCGGTCCATTCATTTCTAGGTGTATTGATTTTCACACCATCTTTAGTTTGTGTAGGAACAAAAGCATCATTTTCAACGGCGTCCCACACATCTAAATCAATAGTTTCAATGAAAATTTTCATCCTTTCTTTCCAATAGTCATAACCATCCCCATTGAAATAAGGAGGTCTGTTTATAGAAGAACCTTCATTTGAAAAATCATTTGAAGCCATCACTTCTCTTGAAGCTGCTAAGCTCTTTATACAAGAGTCTAGCTCTGATACCACTTGTTACCAAGTGGCCTCAATACTCAAGAGGGGGGTGAATTGAGTATGAAAACTAAGTTTGCAAATCTTTCGCAAATCGTTTGATAAACAATTTTCGTTGAAGCTAATTGATGATTAGAGATGATTGGATATAAGAGATAAACACTTTCACTTATAAATGCAATAGCCAAAGGTACCAATATTCAAGCAAATCAATAAAATAGTACTCAATATAAAGAGAAAGGTTTAGAGAAAACAAACACAATGATTTATCCTGATTCAATCATCAATCCACTTGTGATCTACGTCCAGTCCTCAAGCAACCGCTAGAGATTTTCCACTATTTCTTCAAGCTTCAATAGGTGCTTGATAACCTTTACAACCTTGAGCACTCAACACTTTGGGATACCTCACCCTTGGAGCTTGAGTCTCTTCGACTAAGGGATACCTCACCCTTTACACTTTTGGATGGATGTCTCACCCTCTTTACAAAACAATATAGATAGATTGAATGGAGCCCTCACTAGAGTAGATGATTACAAATTGAAGCTCTAATATGCTCTCAAAGATTTTTCACGTTTTTACAAAAAAACAGAGCAAGAAATGGATTTAAGGATTGATTCACGTTTGGAAGTATTGGTAATCAGTTTTTGGTTCAAGGTCAACCTCAAATAAAGACCCAACCTTGGTATTTATAAGTTTCTCAATAATTGGAGCCGTTGGAGGGTTTTGGGCATGCATTTAATGCATTTAATATAGCTGTTGGACGTTGTCAGGGTGCGTGTAATCGATTACACAACATATGTAATTGATTACATTGTTGTTCCAACGTGTTCTTGGCTTTCAGGGCTCTGTGTAATCGATTACATTATTGGTGTAATCGATTACATGGCTTCTGACTTTGCTTGTAATCGATTACAATATCCATGTAATCGATTACATGACTCTTTAAACGTGTTCTTGCCTTTCTGGGCTTATTGTAATCTATTACATTAATTGTGTAATCGATTACATGGCCTCTGACTTTCTTGTAATCGATTACATTGTTCATATAATCGATTACAAGGCCTCTGTTTACTGTGTAATCGATTACAAACATCATGTAATCGATTACATTGGCCTTTGAACACATTTTTCAAGTCCAAAAAAGCTTGTAAGTCATTTCTAACACCTCATGACAATTGATTAAACATAAATCCTTTTAAGAATGTTAGATTTAAGATTGAAACTCAAGTTTCTTGAAAAACCATGTTTAACTTTGAAATTTTCTACTTTATTTTGAAATGATATATTGAAAAACCATTTGAGAAATCTTGAGAGCATTTAACATAAATGTTCTAAGTCTTATAACTACATAAACCTCTTGACTTCCTTCTTTTGATCTTGATTTTTCCTTTTGCGCTTGATCTTCACTTTTGCACTTGATCTTCACTTTTGCCTTTGTTATCATCAAAAACTATTTGACATGCTTTAGGGACATAAGCATTCACATTTTATAATTCTCTCACTAGACTTCTTAAGGTTCAATTAAGTTTAATTAAATTGATTTTGACACATTTTATGATATTAAACCTTATTGGATCATTAAATAAATTATTACATAAATTAGCCGTAATTATCTCTTTGGTAGTGTTTAGTAAACTGGCTATAACTTGAGTTACAAATATCTAATTAATGTGATTTTAGTCTTGTAGGAAAGCTAAGACAATTCCCTACAACTTTCATGTTGAACACTTTTCCAAATTCGGAGGTCTAATAGGTGATATTGAGCTTTGAAGTTAGAATAGATGAGCTGAAATTGGGCCTAAATAGTGTGCAGTAATTGGACCATATCTTGAGTTCTAGGCATGATTTTTGGACTCAAACTAAAGCCATTTTAAAGCAAATATCCAGGACTACAATTTTTATGAAGACCACTTCTCTTAAAAATGAAAAAATGACTGGACGCACGGCTGTGCATTTGCTCAATTATTATTTAAAAAATAATAATAATAAAACATCATTAATTACGTAAGAAAACTTAACAATTAAGTTTCACTATTCATGTTTGGGAACACCTAATTTTGACTGGGTTAAAAAAAAGTAAAAGTAAAAAAAAACAAAAACAAAAAAAGAAAAGAAAGGGGCAATGCATTTAATGTTTGGTGCCTGCACACGTAAAAGAAAATGATAAAATAACAATGCATTAAATGCATTAAGGCTGCACAAGCAAAGAGAAGAGGGGCTGAAGGGATTGAAGGAGAAAAAAAGGTTCTGATAGATGAAGCAATGAGGGGCTCAATGTAGGGGGTGGTTTACGTAAAGAAAAAAAAGAAGAAAATGTCAGCTGAAAAAATGGAAAAAAAAGGGGAACTTGGACAGGGGGAATGATACAAGAGGAGGAAGCTAAGTATTTGGCAGGAGGTTTTTTTTGAGTTGGCTAGAGGACGGGAAGGTGAGAATTTGAAAAAGCCATCAGAGAGCTGGGAGTTTTGGGGGAGAAAAGATCTTCCCAGAAGCTCAACACAACATCTCATCTTCACCATCAACCTCCAACCACGCACACACCCATCAGAAACCACCATTTTACCCCACAAATCACCAACTGTGAAGGACTCTAACCATCTTCATCACTATCCCCCCACTGCACTACCACCACTGATCACCAACTTCATCATCAAGTTCCTCCCCTACCATCCCACATTTGGAACAAAGCAGCCATTCTCCACACCACAACCCACCATTCATCCAAAAAACTTACCTTCACCCATTACCCCTCAATCTTCCAAACCTCTCAACCGTGAACCTCCATCTCTCACCACCCTTACTCATCAAACCATCACAACCATCTTCCATCTCCCCTCAACCTCCTAAACACCTACCTTCTAGAATCACCATCCTAACCAACTACTTCCGGGCCCCCACGTAAACCCATACTAACCTCCACCATTCTCCTAATAACTCATCCATCCCTCCATAGCAACCAAAAAATAGAACCCACCAAGGAAGCAGACCAACAACTAATGTTCAGCCTCCACTACCCTTCATCCTCATCTCCAAGCCTCCAAACCGTGGCTACCATCATGATTGCACCTCCATAGCCTCACCCATCTTCAACTTCCACAACCAAATCCATCTCAACCGACCGTCGAACCCAACCAAATCCATTTCCACACCGACCGTCGAACCCAACCAAATCTATCTCAACCGACTGTCGAACCCAACCAAATTCATCTCAACCGACCGTCGAACCCAACCAAATCCATCTTCGCACCGACCGTCGAACCTAACAAGATCCATCTCCGCATCGACCGTCGAACCCAACCAAATCCATCCGCACCGACCGTCGAACCCAACCAAATCCATCTCCGCACCGACCGTCGGACAACAGAAGCCAGATCCTTCCCCGCACCGACCATCGGATCTCAGAAACCAGATCTCCCCTGCACCGACCGTCGGATCTCAGAAACCAGATTCCCCCTGCACCGACCGTCGGAGCTCAGAAACCAGATCCCTCTCCGTCGAGTCACCTCTTGCACTACCAGGGGTTTAAGCCTTATTTTTTCTCTCATTCGTTTGTTCCTTTGTGTCTCATGTAGTGGGGCTGCTTTTTGTGGGGCTGATGAAAGTTTATGGGGCTGCTGTTTATTCTTATCTTGGGCCATTTTTTTTTCTTTTTATGTATTGTTTGGGTTTGAGATGCTAGTTTTAATAAATGAAAAATAAGATTTTTGAAATCGTAACTAGGCCCTTAAAGGTGAAAAAAAATATAAAAAAAGGGAAAAATACAAAAATAAAAAAAATTTAATCAATGCGATGACCAATGATGTTGATTGAATAACGAATGTTATCTTCAATGTCGTTTGAATCATAAGGGTTTATTGAGTAGCCTTGTGCTAACTTGAACCTTGTGCAATAATGAATTTGTTTTCAAGTAAACTCCTTCCCTTTTTTTTAATTAAAAACAATCAACCCAAACTTGTTTTATAAAGAACTACGTGACTTTGAGTTCCTCATTGCACCCGAGGATACGTAGGAGCATAATTTCATTTCTGTCAAGCCAAATTTAAATTTTCATAATTTTGTAGTTTCCTTTTTATAAATAGTTGTAATATTTTGCAAAAGGAGTAAAATAAATATTTCTAAGAATTATTAAAAATTTGCACAATTGACTTAAGGTATCGTCTTAGGACGGGTGTGTTAGGGGTGTTGTGGGATTAAGTTTCCACCATTCCCTAAGCATAACTGACTCCCGAATCCAATCTGATTCTCAAAGACCATTTTCAAAGAAGGGTTTTTCAATTTTTTCTAAGTTAAAATAAAATTGGTGGCGACTCCATTTTCCATTTTTTTTTCATTTTCTAAAATCATACGAGTTACTATATTTCACCGCGATCACCGGTCGCGACAGATGGCGACTCCACTTGGGACACTTAGAGAGTCGAGCCTGTCGTAGTTAGTTGTGTAAATTGTTAATATCTGAAATTTATTTATTTTACCCCTTTTATTTTCTTATTTGTTTGTAAATAGATTTTATTTAGTATTTTTATGTAAATATCTGATAGCATTATTTTGTGTTTCTTTTGACATGATTTACTTGTATATATTTTGTACTTAATTATTGAAACCCTAGGATAGATGATTGTTGGCTGGCTATTGTATATATGCATTTGCAAGTTGGGGGTATTTTGGTCTCTTTAAATTTGTGTATAGGTTAGTATGCTCCCTCACATACGTCACTGTCACGTACCTCACACACTTTTTGGGCTCTATACCCGAGTCTGTGCGAACCCGAGGAGTAGGAGGGGTCTCAGCTTTTGTTATTGAAGGGCTTTATGCTCACTTGACATTTGTTGAGACACCACTCAGATTGTTACCTTTATCATGGACAAATCATATTGAGAGGGTTTATCCCAACTTGTGATTAATTCATGAATTGGGTCTTTGTCTTTCGAGATAAGGGCAATCTGAGAACCATGACTTTTTAGAAGTTTAGACTGTCCTGAAAAATCTTGCACTGATAGATTGAACATAATGACTGTCAAATCTTAGGTTCCACTTGACTAGAGCACAAAAGGGAGCGTACTTCTTCTTCTTTATTTATCTGTTTCTTATATCATTCATTCTTGCATAAAAAAAATCATAAAAAAGAAGAAAAAAAGCTATTCATTGCTTGCATTTTCATAACATTCTTAGCATTCTAAAAAAAAAAAAAGAGGCATCTTACATTTTCATGACATTCATAGCATTTTTTTAAAAAAAACCAAAAAGAGAAAAAAAAATATTATTTTGCATTTTCATAACCTTATAAAAAAAATCATACATTTTCATGACATTTTCAGTATTAAAAAAAATATAAAAAATATAGCATCTTGCATTTTCATAGCATCCCTAGCATTCAAAAAAAAATATATCTTGCATTTTCATGACATAGCATTTTTAAAAAAAAAACAAAATGAAAAAAGTGTTTTCAAAGTTCATTCATTTTATGCATCTCATCTCATTCTTTGTTAAATGTTATTTTATTTTAATAAATCAAATTAGTTTGAACCATTGTAGAGCCTAAGAAAGAAGAAACCAATCAAACCCAAATTCACAATCCTAGATCTCAGACCAGAATGACTGCTAATAACCTTGAGGAAAGGAGAAACTTGAGTATGGAAGTTGATGAAATTAAAAGGAGGATGGATGAAATGACAGAGTCTATGAGAAGAATGGAGGAAATGTTGTTGTCCATGAAAGAGACTCTCACCTTGATTGGGGCAGTCAAAAGCACAAGAGTGATGAGGGTACATCCGCGCCTGTCAACTATCACTTCCATGAGGACAAACTCCGGGATCGCCACTGAGATTCCTGTTGAGAGGAGGACCTCGAGTACTGCACCGCTAGTGATTCATATCGGAGAAGGGTGTCGTTCTTCAGAGGATACTCGAAACGAGATTCATGGTAATGCTGAATTCACATGGGAACAACCACATATGTCCATCCTAGTAACAACAGGATTTCCTGCTGGGAGTAGTCATGCGGCAATTCAGAAGGATAAAATGGAAGAAGAATGGAAGGAAAGGATAGAAGAGCAAATCAAAGCGATCATGGGCCCTAGTGCTTATGGACCGCTTAGAATAGAAGAACTGTGTCCTACCATGGATATCGTAATCCCTAAAGACTTCAAGATTCCTCATTTTGCCAAGTATGATGGGAGTGGTAACCCTCGGTTTCATTTAATCAGTTACGGAACCAAGATGGCTGTTTGGTCCAAGGATGATAAGTTCTTTATAAGCTTTTTCCACAAGAGTCTTACAGGCCCCGCTTTAGAGTGGTATCTTCAATTAGACCGCTTTAAGATTTCTCGCTGGACGGAATTGGCTGATCAATTCATGGATCAATACAAGTTCAATCTAGATGTAGCTCTTACCCGGGAATAATTGGGCTCAATGCAAAAGAAAAATGAGGAAGCCTTCAAGCAGCATACCCAGAGATGGAGAGCTCTCGCAGCACAAGTGCAACCACCATTGACGTTGACAGAAATATGCTCATATTTTCTAGGGACTCTAGGAGCTCCCTATATTGAGACAATGGCAGGTGCCGTTTATCTAGACTTTGCTGAGTTAATAGCTGCCGGGGAGAGGATTGAAATTTTGGTAAAAGCAGGTAAATTGCCAACTGGCAACGATGGAAGTAGTTTCAAGAAGGAGTTTTTCTCCTAAGGAAAAGGAGTTGGAAGTGAGCTACATGCAAAACCAAACCCGTCATCCACCATCTTACCCTGCTTACACCCTTCGCCCTCCATCAATTTGAAACCTTTGAACAATTGGAGATCTGAGGAGTTGATTGAAGTGATTGCCATAAAAAAAATCAGTGATGATGGACTTATGTTAACTTTCTTGAAGCATTGATGTAATAAATTTACATGAATATCTTGTTTCCTTTCATTTTCAGTGTCTTTCTTGACATTTATTCTCTCTCGTTTCCTCAAAGTGTCTTCTTTGTATTTGGATCTCATGTGACTCTTAGCAATTCTCAGTTTAGTGGATGTCAATAAAGTCCACTTGTGTAGGTGCCATTTGCAAAAGCAACAAAAAAATGAACAAAAAAATAAAAATAAAATAGAGCAAAGAAATAATCACTTGGTGTGCATTATCCTTTTTATCTCTGAATTAAAATTTTGGAAAATGAGCAATCAAGATTTGAAATGAAGATTGGCCATGTTTCTCTATCCTTCACAAGAATTCATCTTTTCATTATCTCTCGATGTCCCTTTTTGAGCTTGAAAGTTTTCTTCAATAAACCCTGGACAAGGATCACCCCTATATTAGGGGATGACACAAAGCAAAGGTTGATTGTCATGGTAGCTATTTTGAAGCATAATGGAAAAAGAAAAAAAGTAAAAGAAAAGAAAAAAACAAAAAAACCAAAAAGAGATAAGAGAAAAAAAATGAGATGAAATAAGTCATGACAAGGGCGAATGAAAGAAAATGAAAAGAAAAAAGGAGCAGTAAAAGAAAAGTGTGTTTGAAAGTACAAAGGCAATTGACAAAGTTTAACTTCAAACAAGGATCATTGGTCTCATTCAACCCTTAAACACTTGTTTGAGCCTTATATCTTTCCTTTCATAACCCCTAGCCTTGGCCACGTTACAAGACTCAAAAAGTCCATTCTGATCAATAAAGGATTGTCATTTTCATTAACTTTAATTTTGAGACAAAGGTTATGTTCACCTAAGTATTTAGCTCATTGCTCCTAAAAAAAAAAGGGAAAGAAAGAAAAAAAAAAGAAAAAAAAAGACTTGCATTAGAGTAAGTTTCTACCCTGTTCGAGTTGGCTCTACACTGGGACAAATCTTTTAGTCACTAGGGCGAATTCTTGCCCTGTTCAATTCAGTCCTAGACTGGGACAAATTTCTCTTTGGTTCAATTTGACCTTATACTAGGACAAGTTTTTACTCTGGAGCAATTTTGTTCACAAATGACATACTCTGAGCCAAATTCATTTGATACTCTACATGAGGGCAGATTTTTGCATATACCTGATGAAACAATAGTCATGATATCCAGTTGTTGAGTCTAGATCAATCACGTCCATTTGGGCAAAAAAAAAACCTTTGGCTTTCTTGCTATTCTACTTCTTGTGTCTTTATCCTTTGTAAATAATATTCTTTCTGTAGTCAAACTTCCAAGAACAATCTGAAAGTCATTTGTTTCTTCTCTGTTGTACTTTTTGAATTCATGAGTGTCTGTTACGTAATGCTTCAGGTAAGGTGAACATGAGTACAACACTATGATTTGACCATCTAATGATAATCTCATGATGAACAATTCAGATTGAAGAGAACTTGGAAATCTCATTTGATGGAAGATAAGGTACCTAAAAAAAAAAGAAAAGAAAAGAGAGAGAGAGAGAGAGAGAGGGGAAAAGCTCGTTAGGTTGAAAACCTGAAAGGACGGCCTAAGCAAAAGTTAGAGCAAAAGGAAAAAAAATGGAGAAGAGCCCGTTAGTCTGAAAACCCGAAAGTGCGGTCTAAGCAAAAGTTAGGGCAAATAAATAGGCAAAATCTCAGAGAAAGTTGGTCCGAAACGCCTTGAAGGGTGCACCAAACTGGGGCAATTTTGAATTGTGTTTGATCAGCTACACAAGGGCAATTTTGTTTGCATTCAGTTGGCCATACTGGGGCAAAATTTTTAAGGATTAAAGAGAGATGTGTTGAAGGAAGTAGCAACAGAGACAGTGATTGAGTTATCAAGTAGTTGTAATGAATCAATTAAATGAGAGACAATGTTAAATACTGGAGCAAAATTTTCTCTCAAGGAATCAGCCAAGCAATGGTTCATCTCATTTCTCAAAAGGAGAGCCGAGAGCGAAAAATAAAGAAAAGAAAGAAAGAAAGGAGAAGAAGAAGGAAAGAACCGAATGGTCTAAGGAAGAAAAGCATGTGAACAAGGGTTTTGATTGGTCAAAGCTTTCCAAAAGTCGACATTGGTTCAAAAGACTTATAATAAAAATAAAAAAGGAGAAATGAACAAAACAAGAAGAAAAGAAAAAAAAACAACAAAGAAAAAGAAAAAAAAAAGAAAGGAAAGAAAAGAAGAAAAAGGAAAAAAGAGAGAAAAACAAAGAAAAATAAAAATGAGAAAAATGAGAAAAAGAAGAAAAATCTTTTGGATCAAAATATCCATTGTCTTTTAAATTTCGGGCCTCAGTTGCTCATTATTTTTATAATTTTGGGACTCTGTTGCCCATTGTCTTTTAAATTTCGGGAGCACAGTTGCTCATTGTCTTTTAAATTCTGGGACTCAGTTGCCCATTGTCTTTCAAATTCCGGGAGCACAGTTACCCATTATCATTTAAATTCTGGGACTCAGTTGCCCATTTGTCATTTTAATTTCTGTCAATTCTTTTGAGCGCATCGGCTCCATGCATTTTAACTTCTGTTGAGCGCATCAGCTCCATGCATTTTAATTTCTGTTAATTCTTTTGAGCGCATCGGCTCCATGCATTTTAATTTTTGTCATTTCTTTTGAGCGCATCGGCTCCATGCATTTTAATTTCTGTTGAGCGCATCGGCTCCATGCATTTTAATTTCTGTCTATTCTTTTGAGCGTATCGGCTCCATGCATTTTAATTTTTGTTGAGCGCATCGACTCCATGCATTTTAAATTCTGTTGAGCGCATCGGCTCCATGCATTTTAATTTCTGTCTATTCTTTTAAGCGCATCGGCTCCATGCATTTTAATTTCTGTCATTTCTGTTGAGTATATCGGCTTCCTGCATTTTATTTTCTGTTGAGCGCATCGGCTCCATGCATTTTAATTTCTGTCTATTCTTTTGAGCGCATCGACTCCCTGTATTTTATATTCTGTTGAGCGCATTGGCTCTATGCATTTTAATTTCTGTTGAGCGTATCAGCTCCCTGCATTTTATATTCTGTTGAGCGCATCGGCTCCATGCATTTTAATTTCTGTCAATTCTTTTGAGCGCATCGGCTCCATGCATTAATTTCTGTCATTTCTGTTGAGCGCATCGGCTCTATGCATTCCATGCATTTTAATTTCTGCTGAACGCATCAGCTTCATGCATTCCATGCATTTTAAATTCTATTGAGCGCATCGGCTCCATGCATTTTAATTTCTGTCATTTATTTTTGAGCGCATCAGCTCCGTATATTTTACTGTTCTCGCGTTGTTTTGTATTTATCTTTTTTTGCTTTGCCGGACAAAATTGGAGTTCATGTCTTTACTCATTTCTTACGACGATAATAAGAAGACCACAGTTTTCTTATTATCTAATAAGAAACAAATAAAGAGGGGCAACTGTGAACACCTAATTTTGACCGGGTTAAAAAAAAGTAAAATTAAAAAAAGTAAAAGTAAAAAAAAAAAAAAAAAAAAACAAAGAAAGGGGCAATGCATTTAATGTTTGGTGCCTGCACACGTAAAAGAAAATGATAAAATAACAATGCATTAAATGCATTAAGGCTGCACAAGCAAAGAGAAGAGGGGCTGAAGGGATTGAAGGAGAAAAAAGGTTCTGATAGATGAAGCAATGAGGGGCTCAATGTAGGGGGTGGTTTACGTAAAGAAAAAAAAGAAGAAAATGTCAGCTGAAAAAATGGAAAAAAGGGGGAACTTGGACAGGGGGAATGATACAAAAGGAGGAAGCTAAGTATCTGGCAGGAGGTTTTTTTTGAGTTGGCTAGAGGACGGGAAGGTGAGAATTTGAAAAAGCCATCGGAGAGCTGGGAGTTTTGGGGGAGAAAAGATCTTCCCAAAAGCTCAACACAACATCCCATCTTCACCATCAACCTCCAACCACGCACACACCCATCAGAAACCACCATTTTACCCCACAAATCACCAACTGTGAAGGACTCTAACCATCTTCATCACTATCCCCCCACTACACTACCACCACTGATCACCAACTTCATCATCAAGTTCATCCCCTGCCATCCCACATTTGGAACAGTAGCCATCCTCCACACCACAACCCATCATTCATCCAAAAACTTACCTTCACCTATTACCCTCAATCTTCCAAACCTCTCAACCGTGAACCTCCATCTCTCACCACCCTCACTCATCAAACCATCACAACCATCTTCCATCTCCCCTCAACCTCCTAAACACCTACCTTCTAGAATCACCATCCTAACCAACTACTTCCGGCCCCCCACGTAAACCCATACTAACCTTCACCACTCTCCTAACAACCCATCCATCCCTCCATAGCTACCAAAAAATAGAACCCACCAAGGAAGCAGACCAACAACTAATGTTCAGCCTCCACTACCCTTAATCCCCACCTTCAAGCCTCCAAACCATATCCACCATCATGATTGCACCTCCATAGCCTCACCCATCTTCAACTTCCACAACCAAATCCACCTCAACCGACCGTCGAACCCAACCAAATCCATCTCCGCACCGACCGTCGAACCCAACCAAATCCATCTCAACTGACTGTCGAACCCAACCAAATCCATCTCCGCCCCGACCGTCGAACCCAACCAAATCCATCTCAATCGACCGTCGAACCCAACCAAATCCATCTCTGCACCGACTGTCGAACCCAACAAGATCCATCTCTGCACCGACCGTTGAACCCAACCAAATCCATCTCCGCACCGACCATCGAACCCAACCAAATCCATCCGCACTAACCGTCGAACCCAACCAAATCCATCTCCGCACCGACCGTCGAACAACAGAAGCTAGATCCTTCCCCGCGCCGACCATCGGATCTCAGAAACCAGATCCCCTCTGCACCGACCGTCAGATCTCAGAAACTAGATTCCCCCTGCACCGACCGTCAAAGCTCAGAAACTAGATCTCTCTCCGTCGAGTCACCTCTTGCACTACCAGAGGTTTGAGCTCTATTTTTTCTCTCCTTCGTTTGTTCCTTTGTGTCTCATGTAGTGGGGTTGCTTTTTGTGGGGCTGATGAAAGTTTGTGGGGCTGTTGTTTGTTCTTATCTTGGGCCATTTTTTTTTCTTTTTATGTATTGTTTGGGTTTGAGATGCTAGTTTTAATAAATAAAAAATGAAATTTTTGAAATCGTAACTGGGCCCTTAAAGGTGAAAAAAATATATAAAAAAAGGGAAAAATACAAAAATAAAAAAATTTAATCAATGCGATGACCAATGATGTTGATTGAGTAACGAATGTTATCTTCAATGTCGTTTAAATCATAAGAGTTTATTAGTAGCCTTATGCTAACTTGAACCTTGTGCAATAATGAATTTGTTTTCAAGTAAACTCCTTCCCTTTTTTTAATTAAAAATAATCAACCCAAACTTGTTTTATAAAGAACTACGTGACTTTGAGTTCCTCATTGCACCCGAGGATACGTAGGAGCATAATTTCATTTCTGTCAAGCCAAATTTAAATTTTCATAATTTTGTAGTTTCCTTTTTATAAATAGTTACAATATTTTATAAAAGGGGTAAAATAAATATTTCTAAGAATTATTAAAAATTTGCACAATTGACTTAAGGTACCGTCTTAGGACGGGTGTGTTAGGGGTGTTGTGGGATTAAGTTTCCACTATTCCCTAAGCATAACCGACTCCCGAATCCAATCTGATTCTCAAAGACCATTTTCAAAGATGGGTTTTTCAATTTTTTCTAAGTTAAAATAAAATTGGTGGCGACTCCATTTTTTATTTTTTTTATTTTCTAAAATCATACGAGTTGCTATATTTCATCGTGATCACCGGTCGCGACAATGTTACTGTACATTTGCACAATAACATGAATTTGCCTATAAATAAGCAATTGCACAATCAGGAGTGGTACACTTCTGGGGAGGGGGAATTCTAAGGAATTTCCTCCTCCCTCCAATTTCCTTTATCTCTCTTTTTCTTTTTTTCTCTCTTTTTGTTTATGTGTAAATAATTTTTCTTCTACTTGGGTCAAAGTGTGAAGCTCTTGGTAATAAAATAATGTTAGATTTATTCCTCTCTTGTGCTTTAATGATTTATATTTTCAAGTAGTGATTATACGTATTATATTTTGATTCTGATAATTTAAAATCTCAGGTGACAAATGGGAATACTCCATCCTTGTAAAGAGGAGTTCTTGATTTATTGTAGACAAGATTTTGGCACAATAAATGCTTTAACCCATTTACAAGTGGTAGTAATAATTAAAGGAATCATAGTATAACTACGTATATTATTTTAATAGACTTTTAACATTGTATTTTCCGATTGTAACCTCCATGTTGCGAGGATTCTAATTGAGTTATAAAAGGAATTAATCTTACTTTTACTTTATTTACCAAGAGTGGATCTTTTTACCCAAGTAAATAATTTTTAACATAGTAACAAAATATTTACTTCACCTTAATTAATCTTCAACAATTCCCTGTAGACCGACCTCGGACTCCCGAGAAATTTATTACTTGAGACAACCTGCACTTGGGTTCGCAATGCAACAATTAATCCCGCATCAAGTTTGTAGACTTGGTCAAGAAAAGTGTGCATCAAGTTTTTGGCGCCGTTGCCGGAGACTTGATTTGAAGAACAAATTCATGGTGTAAATATTTTTGTACATATTAACGTACTAACTAGTGTGATTAAAAAAAGTGTATGAATAGTATGTGTGAATAGTGCATGAATAGTAAGTAAATAGTACATGAATAGTATGTGAACAGTGCATGAACAGTGTGTGAATAGTGTGAATAGTAAAAAAAATTAATTGAATGAATAGTATTTTAAAAAATATATACATAATTGAAGTAGGGGACAACGTTGTCCCCCGTTGAAAAATGAAAAAGAAAGGTGGTCACGAGTGTGACCACCTAAAAAAAAAAAAAAAAAACAAAAAAAGTAAAAATAATGAAAATAATAAATAAAAAAAAAAAAAAAAAAAAAATGAAGAAAAAAACTAAAAAAATCAAAAATTAATCAAAAATTAATATAAAAAAAGTTAAAACATTTTATTTTCTTGTACATACTAATAGTGGAGGAAACTCTACCTTTTATTTTTTGTATATATTAACAGTGAATATAATTTTCCCTTTTAATTTCTGTACAGTGGGGGTAACTCTCCCTTTTATTTTTTGTATATAATAACTTAATGAGGGAAACTCTCCCTTTTATTGTTTTGTACATATAACTTTGTGGGAGAAAATCTTTCTTTTATTTTCTTGTATATACTAACTCAGTGAGAAAAATATCTCCCTTTTATTTTATTTTATTTTATTTTGTATATACTAACTCAGTGGGAGAAATCTCTCCCTTTTATTTTCTGTAATTTACTTTTCGTATTTTATTTTTTGTATTTTTTATTTTTATTTATGGTGGTTGGTTTAATACCACACCGTTGTTTATATTTTTCTTTATTTGGTGGTTAGTTTAATACCACACCTTTATTTTAATTTATTTTATTTATTATTATTTTTTGGTGATCGATTTATTCCACACATTTGTTAATATTTAATGGCATGTTTATACCACTTACTTTTTAATATATTTTTTATCATGACAAATTTATACCGCTTACTTGTAAATATATATATATATATATATATATATATATATATATATATTTAAAAAAGAGTTGAGTTTTGTATATATTTTTATTTTATTTTCTTATTTCTTTTTCTCTTTTGTCATGTGTAACTAAATTTGTGTGTTTTTAGGGTGAAGACGTAACTTGATTCAATTGACATGTATTAAGATTGAAATTCTAATTAACTCTTTTCTATTTAATTTGAGTGCTTATTATGGTTCATAATGCTTTTATGAATTGGTCACTCATAAATTGATCTAGTGGGTGTATGTAGAATCGGAAGATTTGCATATAACTTAGACCATAAATAATAAAGTGCCATGATTTATAATTATCTAGGAATGAAGGTTATAGGTTGTGTGGGAGAACTGTGGTATTTTCCATGAGAATCACAAGAGTAAAAGTCATGCCTTCAAGAATTAAGGTTTAGACTAAGGAATTAAATGAAAATTAATTACTGATTCTCCCCATAAATTGAATGACTAGAAATTAATTAGAAGGAATGTCTCAAAGCTACTCTATTGTCTATGATAGATTATTGAATCAAGTGAAATCAGATCCTTAGTGTTTTAATTTTTCGTGTTTTGTTTTCTCTTTTTCTTTTTAATTTTGTGTGTCTTTGTGTTTGTTTTTCTTTTTTCCTCTTAATCAATTTGACAATTTGGTGCACTTGTCGATTTTCTCAATAAGTTTTTGCAAATCTAGGTTGATACGGTGGATTTTGTTGCTTCAAGAATTCAAAATGAGCCAAAAATATTGTTGTAGATCATTTGTCCATACTTACAATAAGCTCACCTTTTTAAAATCACACTTATCAATGATCCTTTTTTCAATGTATTTTTAATTTTTAATTTCATATCTTGGTTTGCCAATATTATCAATTTTCTTGTAACAAGCGAAGTTGTTCTTTGGGGATGATTTCCGCAAATAGAAAAGATAAATATTTTTCATTTAAGAATGGTCAGAGTAAGGAGTCATTAGGAGAAATCTTTTTGACTCTTGAGACGCATTCTTGTGAATTTGTGCAGTGTGAATTTTTTTAATTTGTGGAATCTCTTCAAAGGCAAATAAGTGTGTTATAGTCTTGGGAATCTGACTTAAAAAGACCCTGTTTGCCAATTTATAAGAAAATTGGATGGGAAGCTTATGCTCGACTCATAGAAGGCGTTTAAGTCGTTACTGGACTTAAAACCAGAGGAAGATGTGAGCCACAATCACAACTACATGTATATATTTTCTTGTATATCTTCTTCTTATGACAGCCCTGATCCAGTAGCAGCTCAGATAGATTAGTCAGAAAGAAATGTTGCGGGAAGCAGAATGAAAAGCAAGCCAGCCAAGACACTCCAACTTTTTAAATAATTACAAGCTTTGGTTTTCTTCATCGTCCTTTGTTTCTGTTTATATTTATGCGAGATTTTTCTTTTTAGCAATCTATGTTTTAACATTGAGGACAATGTTGTGATCTGGTTGGGGAGAAGGATAGTTGTGTCAATAGTTATGTGAATAATTGTGTGAATAATTATGTATAGTTGTGTGAATAATTGTGTAAAAAAAATGCTTGAAAAAAAAATTTAGGAAGTGTGTTTATTAATATGTTTGTTATGTTTACTAACAACTAAACTAATTAAGGATGGCAGAGTAATGAGTAAATTTTGTTGTGAAGGTAATTTTACTCTTGAGACGCATCTAGATTGGGGTAGACAACTAGTTTGCGTGAAAGTAGCAAATGGATTCAGAAAAATTTGCATGATTGAGTAAATTGTTTTCTTTCTTAAACATCACATGCTTGGTTATGAATGTTAAAATTTTTGTGGATTGAGAATGATGGATATATGCCTTGTGAGATTTTGAACCTATCAATGAATGGATTGACCATTTGTACCATTCTCTTCTTTCTTGTGTGAATTTTTCTCATAGAATTGTTACTCTAGAACTTGCTTTGATTCTTTTTTAGGCTACTTTTTCACATGTATACATAAACATGATTAAGGCATTTTTTCTTGAATTAACTACTTTGACTAAATAGCCAACCTTGCATATTTTCCTTTGCTTAACCCATTTGAGTTTATTTGATCATTCTTTGTTTCTAATTCATTACGTGTCTTAAATGAAAAACCATGTTCTAACCTAGCCTTAGGGAATAAAAGAGCATTGACTTTGTTATTTAATGACTTCTTGAACAAGTGTGGGGGTGCATGTGCAGATCGGTAAAAAAAAAAAGAGTTGGCCAGTGAATTCTTGAAAATAACAGGAGTAAAAGGAGAATGTTCAAGCCTAACAATGAATTCAACCTACTAATTGATCTTTAATGAAACATTAGTCAAATATTGGTCAATGCCCTTTATGAGAAAAAAACAAACAGAGAAAGAATTACGAAAATCTTGTGAAAGTTAGACTGAATGTTCTCAAACATCTTCTCCACTCTAACTGTAACATAATGCTCTTCTATTCTCTTTGGTGTTTAACTTGTCTTATATATATTACTTCCTCCTTTACTTTTGCCCCATTATAACCTTGATTAAAGTCCTCATGATTTGTGTATATATGTTATTTTTGAGTAGCGAAGAAGTAGAAGATAAGCAAGCTTATGGTAGTGCAATTATTCATGAGTTGAATAGAGTGAAATACTAACCTTTTTAAACACTTGAGAGATTGAGAGTGAATTCTGTAAGGATATATCATTCTTGATTCATTCTTTTCAACTGAAGTTTCATTGCTTGTTGGTTTGAGATGTGAAGAAATGTTATCTCATGAATGTTTTGATCCCTTGAATCTTTGGTTGCTCTTCATTATTATCATTAGAAATTGAGTCTTTGAGAGTTTTTAATTTTTGAGTTTGTGTCGTTTTTCTTTATTCCCTAGTTTTTATCTTTTGTGTTTTGCCCAATAGTGCAAAAGTTAAGTGTGGGAGAATTTGATAACACTGTATTTTATATATTTTATAATCTTTTCACTAGGCTTCTTAAGATTCAATTAAGCTTAATTAAATTGATTTTGACACATTTTATGATATTGAACCTTATTGGATCATTAAATAAATTATTGCATAAATTAGCCATAATTATCTCTCTGGCAGTGTTTAGTAAATTGGCTATAACTTGCGTTACAAATATCTGATTGATGTGATTTTGGTCTTGTAGGAAAGCTAAGACAATTCCATACAACTTTCATGTTGAACACTTTTCCAAATTCTGAGGTCTAATAGGTGATATTGAGCTTTGAAGTCAGAACAGAGGAGCTGAAATTAGGCCTAAATAATGTGCAATAATTGGACCATATCTTGAGTTCTAGGTATGATTTTGGACTCAAACTAAAGTCATTTTAAAGCAAATATCCAGGCCTACAACTTTCATGAAAATCACTTCTCTCAAAAATGAAAAAATGACTAGATGCACGGCTGTGCATTTGCTTAATTATTATTTAAAATAATAATAATAATAAAACGTCATTGATTACGTAAGAAAACTTAACAATTAAGTTTCACTACTCATGTTACTGTACATTTGCACAGTAACATGAATTTGCCTATAAATAGGCAATTGCACAATCAGGAGTGGTACACTTCGGGGGGGAATTCTGAGGAATTTCCTCCTCCCTCCAATTTCCTTTCTCTCTCTTTTTCTCTTTTTCTCTCTTTTAGTTTATGTGTAAATAATTTTTCTTCTACTTGGGTCAAAGTGTGAAGTTCTTGGTAATAAAATAAGGTTAAATTTATTCTTCTCTTGTGCTTTAATGATTTATATTTTCAAGTAGTTATTATACGTATTATATTTTGATTCTGATAATTTAAAATCCCGGGTGACAGACGGGAATACTCCATCCTTGTAAAGAAGAGTTCTTGATTTATTGTAGATAAGATTTTGGTACAGTGAATGCTTTAATCCATTTACAAGTGGTAGTAATAATTAAAGGAATCATAGTATAACTACGTATATTATTTTAATAGACTTTTAACGTTGTATTTTTCGATTGGAACCTCTATGTTGCGAGGATTTTAATTGAGTTATAAAAAGAATTAATCTTACTTTTACTTTATTTACCAAGAGTAGATTTTTTTACCTAAGTAAATAATTTTTATCGTAATAGTAAAATATTTACTTCACCTTAATTAATCTTCAACAATTCCCTGTGGATCGACCTCGGGCTCCCGAGAAATTTATTACTTGAGACAACCTGCACTTGGGTTCGCAATGCAACAATTAATCCCGCATCAAGTTTGTAAACTTGGTCAAGAAAAGTGTGCATCATATACAATCCTTAACATGCTAGCAATCCAAACAACTGTTCATGCAATTTACATTTTTCACAAACATGCAAGATAAACTCCTCCTAATCAAGTCATACACATCCAGATAAGTTTATGAACATACGTGTATATGATTCATAGAATCCACAAGATTGTAAATCAACTCTCTCTCCACTAATGTAAATCACACAAGATTGAGGATCAAAAAGGACTTTATTAGCTTATAATGTAAGGTCAATGGTGATGGGTGAAAGAAATGAAAGGATATGATACAATACAAACATTGAGACACATAACATATTACTTTAAGAAATGAGCCACTAACTGATATTAGTAGGGTATTCAAAAGTGAAATAAAAAAACTTGCCAGAACCATTTTAATGCTTTTCGAACTTTATTTTTCTTAAGCTTTGCTTTTCTTTTTCATTTTTCTTTTCTTTTCTTTTTCTTTTGATTTTCTTTATTTTGCAAAGAAATGCTTTTTCTTTTCTTTGACTGCATTTGGTTCCTTCAGGCTCATTTTGAATTGAATATTCATTAGCACCCATAACCAATAGACTCACCTCAAGAAATAGCATATTATGTACTCAACAAACAATGATGGTAGGAAGAAAATGCAATGCTTTCACATGCATTAGAATGGTTAACAGGGTAACGAACACAATGGTTATGAAAAACAAATAAGGCCAAACATATAAGGCTTCAAAAAGGGGACCTAGGGAAATTATCATATCAGAGTAAGCTTTTTAAGGCTCAATCGGTCCAAACAATGCCCTAATATTTTCCTCAATCATGCATAATCTAGGATTTCACCTCAAGAGAGTTCAAAAACAATTTCTAGGATAATCAAAACTCGACATGTACATCCATAAACATTCTCAAGACATGCACTCTTATCATTTTCAAAGTTACACTTGCAACTAAGTGAGATGTAAATCATGCATCAAAAGTAACTAAATTGGTTCACATGCTTCAAGATTACATAAGGTTTCACTAAAAAGGGGACAAATAGTAATCTTTCATATCATGGGACAATCAAAATAACACCAGTATTCTTGCAACATATCATGCATTCAAATAGATTCAACTTTTCAATTCAAGCATGCATAACATCATTTGCATGATGTAAAAATTGAAAATCTTGTCAACAGCGCATCAATGATAGTCAAAACAAGATATAATCATGAAAATATGATGACTAACACCACCACATACTTAAAATACCAATATATGTTAACATTTAAGCATAAAAGTAATAAAACATATAAAGATACTCCCCTAAACTAAAATGAAATGTAGCCTTGCTAAACATGATCTATAGGGTACTTGAGACTCTCAAAATAGCAGCCAAACTAGAACTGAGCATTATTAAATAAAGAAAAATAGAGAAAAATAACAGAAAAAGTAAAAATAGGATGTTGCGTCGTGGCATGAACCTATGTATGTCGTGGCATGACAAAAAGCTGCAAAATCTTGCAGAAAACGTGCACTAGCGCCGCGACGTGCACAACCTTACGCCGCGGCATGAGAGATCAACCTGCAAAATTCTGTAGGAAAATGGCTTCAGTTGCCATTTCTACTTCAATATGGCCACCAACACCAACAAAATGTGCCTACAAACCTAATTTACAGAATGTACATCATTTACATAACAAAAACATAAAAATAAACTATTAGCACTTATATACAAAATAAGAACATAAACTAAAAACAACATAAAAAGCTAAATACTAAAGGATCTAAACATGTCCAAATTGACTTACTGAATATACTAAACAAGGTTTAGACAACAAAAATGCAATAACACACAAAATTAAACTATTGACATATTTAAAGACTTAAAGCCTAAAAACTAAAACATGTCCAAATGGACTTATTGAGCTAAACTAAAAACAAAACTTGAATTAGAACTAAGCAAACTCATTGTCAATATTAGCAATATAGAAGTAATGTCTTATCTCCGGCAACGGCGCCAAAAACTTGTTTGTCCCAAAATAGACTGCAAGTGCATGGGTCATTCAAGTAATATAATGAAAAGTAAAGATTGTTCCCTCGAGGATAAGTTTACTTCCAATGTTAAGTATTAACCAATAGCTTACCTAAATTCTATCCAAGAACATAAAAATGGATAAAAGTAAAGAAAGTAAAGACAGAAAGTAATAAAGATAAACAGTTAGATTTCAGGGAATCCTTCTTCACCTCCTACATCTACCAACAACATGCAATCCTTTTCATTAACATGAATGAATTGATTAGGTTAGCTTAAGAACCTTTATTAGCTAAAAGTCTATGTCTGGGTCAATCAACCTTAGTTTCATTTACCCAATTCACTATATTTTCATGAGAACTAGTGCAAACTCCACTCATGAACGATCTATTCTCAAATACACGCTATGCATGGTTAAAAGGTATATTTCTATCCAGTTAGCGAATCAACTCATCCAAGCCAATTGAACTCGTCGAACATGCATCAACTATACCATATCCATATTAGCAAATCCCTATGTCTAGTTCATTTGTAATATTAGGATCATACAATTGATGGCTAACCAACAGCAAGCATTAAGCATAGATTATGGAAGAATAAAACCAAACATCCACACAAACTCAGAGAATAACAAATCATTCATATTAATAAAAGGATCCAAAGTATCCCTAAATACAGCTCAGCTATACAATGAATATGAAAATACAAGTAAAATCATATCCAAGGAAGATTAAAGAAGAGAAGAGAGAAAAGAAAAAAAAAAGGAAGCTCATTGATTTGTCTTTAAAGCTTGAATCCTCCTCCATCCTTGTTACTAGCCTCCAATCCACCATCAATGGAGATCTAGCCAAAGCTTTCCACATTGTTGAGTGGCACTAGCTAGACAAGGTGATGCGTCAGTTTGGTCTGGACCAACTGATACCAAGGAGACCGCACTAACCTAACGATTTGCACTCAATAACATTGGCGGGAAGGCATGATAAGAATTGGAAAAACACGCACCTTGTACATATATCCATTTGGGAGATTCAAAGGGAAAAATGTGTTACTAGAAGGCTATTGGAAGCTCTCCTCACTGTGTATTCTGAGTACATATGCTAGTACAAAAGAATTACCAGACATTGAATTTCTCGTACTGGTGCATCTATTGGGTTTGTGGTAAGCTATTTAGCAATATGTTATGCTCTTTACTGAATGTATTTTGTATTGTAGAGAATCTGTATGCTTCAACTAGGAACCCTAATTTGGGATTTAGTATTGCTAGCCTTCTACAATCTACCGAGCATATCTTATCTTCATTAAAGGAGCATGATCGCATTACATTGGCACAACTTCGTCCAGCTCCTTCTACAGATGACGTTCCAGGGCCACCGAGCAGCCCGATGAACAGAGGACACACCGTAGAAGAAGGACATGGTTAGTGAGTACTCGGTCACGACTACGACATTCAGAGGACTATGATTCTTCAGGTGTGCCTAGGACTCAGCCCCCATCCACTACTATTGCTACTTACTTACCATCTCAACTACCACCTCCATCTTACCCACCATATCCAAGTTACCCACCACCAACAGGTTACCCACCATATCCTTTGACATTTACCCTTACACCATCATTTCCATACCCACCATATATAGGTTACCCACCATATCCTCACCCATCACAGCTAGGACCTTCTTCTGATCCCCCTCACAGACTACCACATTTTGACCCTGACCCTTCTTATTGATATGGTCATTAAACTTAGATTAATTTATCTAATTTTTATTACATTTTCTTAATCTGAGATGACTGTATATATATGTACAACTATTTTTGTTATGCATCCTATAGATGCTCTATTGATTTGAAAATCTAAATATATATAGAACTGTTTCATTAAACAGGATGAAATACTTTTAAGAATGTCTAATTTTTAGGGAAAATTCTGTCAAATTTCCCATAGAATCAGAATGTTTGAACTGCTATGGTTAGTTGATTTTGATAGGCTTGCTAGGCTGGTATTCTAGCCCATAAACCGATCGTGACCTTGGTTTTGAGTGGTCAAAAATTTATCGTACGTTACTGTGACATACTTATATTTATTTACACTTTTTTTAACAAGTCGTAGGTTACAAGTAAATTATAAAACAATTTTATTTATCATATGACTACAAATTTCTATACAGTAAAAAATAAGATTTCTAACAAAACAGTTGAATTCGATAAAACAATAAGAGAATAATTCTATTTGTATTTTCATTTTTTTTAAATAGTGGCATACACTGGTAACGCCAACATGTCCAACAGTAATGGACCACGCACCCTCTCCATCATGGCAAGGTGCTCTAAATTTGTATGAGTCTGAAACAAAGCTTCATTCTATAATAGATGCTCACAACTTCAGGAAAAAGCTAAAAAAAATGTGTTTCAAACAAAAGTTTTAGTCGTACACTGGTAATGCCATCACTGTTGGCGTTATCCACGCCATCACTATTTGCATTTTTTTAATATCTTGCTTATATTTTTTATTCTTTGATCTTGTAGAAAGCAAGTGTCATTCCTTTTATTGCACTGATAGCTTTGGTAAGGAAAATCAAAAGAGCTTTCATTTATCAGAATTTCCTAGTCATTTTTCATAATCTACATATGCATAGTTATGCCATGAACTAAACTGTAGTTTTTGACTCTTTTGGAACTCTTTTTTATACTATGTAATTCTTATAATTGAGTCAATATTACTTTTCTATATACTGTTGAGAATTTAGTTTTTTTTTGTAGTATTCTTTGTCATATATTTGATGCAAGGGGTAAATCGTATTGGTGAGCGAAGCTTAGTTTCCTGTTTGAAATTTAATATTAGTGAGCATATGTACTTTTTGAAGGTACTGCTCATTGTATTGAATCTTGAATTATCCAAGTTGGACAATTTGGGAAGAAACTTTTCCTTCACTTGATTATAGTTACTCCTTAAATATCATATCATATACTTGATGAAATATTTTTGTGCAACATTTCCTTTTGTTCTTTGGGTGCACACTTGATCATGGCAGATGTGACTACTTTCTAGCCGTGCACTTGGAGACTAATGGGAAATGCTGTCGAAATTTTGTCAAGTATATGATGTGTGATTTTTGTGAGTGCTATCAACCAAGTGCTGAAAAAAGTGTCTTCTCGAATGAGATAGGGTCATGCCATGTTAAAAAAGAGGTGAAGATTTTGAAAATGATTATATTAATGTGCTAAACTAATTTTAGCAATCATGAGACCCGATTAAAGTTGGATGTTACGAAAAAATGATCCTATTGGCTATGTAAGTGAAGAATTCAAGAATGGAGTTGATGATTTCATTAAGTTGCTCAAGGAGACTTGACGATTCCTGATGCATTGACAGGATTCGAGCTTACCAAATTTAAATCAATTTATAACCGATTTACCAAAACTACTTGTAGCATAAGGTAACACCGGGTCGAGCCCGTAGATCACTCTAATTATGAAGTCAGATTAAGAGGTTAATAAATAGGGAGGAGAGTTTTGCAAGATTAAACAACAAAGAGCAATTAAAATGAGTAAACAAGATTGAGAAAACAACCAATCCAAGAGAATTAACAAATCTTGATTTTAATCCATCCTTGATCTTTATAAATCCGTTCAACTATCAACCAAATCTTTGGTCTTAGATCACATCAAGACGCCTCTCAATGATCCATGGATCTTCTATTAGAAACGCTTCTAAAATTCAATTAATTAAGGTTAGACAAATTAAGCATCCATCCAAAACCCAAATTAACTTAAAAACCAAGATCCAACCAAGCTAAATATTTCATCAAACACATTTGATAAATTATATAACCTCTGAATTCATCTCTTGACATATGATAATTACGCAATTAACATATGCAAATCCCAATCAAATTAAGCATTAAATCAGAATTTAAACAAGAGAAGAAAAGAAAGAGAAACTTGATTAATAAATGAACGTATAACGATTAAAACGAGATCTCAGGATTAATCATCAAGCTTGTCAATCTCTTGGATTGATTAAAGAAGTTTAGCTCTCCATAGCCATCACCATTGGAGAACCTTCAAGAACCATACAAAAATGAAAATAACAAAGAGAGAGGAAGAGAGGAAGAGAAGAAGAGAATTTGATGAGAATGAAACACTAAAACTTTAATTATAACAACACTACTACATAAAAGCTCTACATATTACAATGATCTGCATAGCCTCCCTTTTATAGAGGGTTTAGAGGTACAAAATGTCAAAAGGGGGCTGAGTCATGGTGGTTGAGTGGAGAAGGTGGATGAGTGGAGTAGGTGGATGAGTGGAAAATGTTGAATGACTTTTGGTGAGTGAAAAATTATGGAGATTCTTTGTCTCCGAAATCATGCAGCTCTGAAGTCATTGCATTCATCATTTTTGAGCCAAGTGGTCTTCATGAAGATTTTAGGTCTAGATCTTAGCTTTCAAATGGCTTTCGTTTAAGCCCAATATCACTTCCATAGCTCCAGATATGTTCAAATTACTGTACACTGCTCAGGTCCAAACGCAGCTCCTCTGTTCTGACTTCCAAGCCCAATATCACTTCCAAGGAGTCTGAATCGGAAAAAGTGTACAACATGAAAGTTGTAGATTTGAGTCTTAACTATCAACCATCAAAATTTCAGCCCATTCTACAACTTTCACCACGAGCAGTATAATGAACAGTATGCATAGGTCATTCTGCCAGGAGCAACACTTTAGTTCTTGATTCAATGCCAATTTGAGCCATCCAAACGAGTGATTGAGTCTTTGATGTCTTCATGAAGATTGTAGAGCTCTCTCTTATCTTTAAAATGACATAAGATTCACCTTAAACATCCACCTACAGCCCAAGATATGACCCAAATACAGGATTAGTGTAAGACGTAAATCATGCTGAAAAATTCAATTAAATCCATTTTGAGTTCAAAATATACAAAACATAACCAAACTTAATTTATTAAGTGCACGGAGAGTGTAAATGACTAAAAATGAAGGCTTATTAATGCATCAAATATGTGAACATCAAATTCTCCCACACTTAGCTTTTTGCACCCCTGGGCAAAACACACAAAAACAAAATAAAACAGACTCAAAAGTTAAACATTCTAAAAGACTCAATTTCTAATAATATTTAAGAATGAAGAGCAATTGATAATTCAAGTGATCAAAACATTTATGAGGTAACACATCTTCACATCTTAAATCAACAAGCAGGGATACTTCAATTGAAAAGCATGAGTAAAGAATGATAGATCCTCACAGAATTCACTCTCAATCTCTCAAGTGTTTAAAAGGTAGGTATTACACTCAATTCAACTCATGAAAATTGTACTACCATAAGCTTGCTTATCTTCTACTTCTCCACTACTCGTAACACATGCACACACAAATCATGAGGACTTTATTCAAGGTTGTAATGGGGTCAAGGTAAAGGAGAAGGTAATATGGATATGACAAGTTAAACACCAAAGAGAATAAAAGAACATGAAAATTCGAGTTCAATTATCGATCATGAAAGTTCATCCCAACTTCATCTAATACAAATTCCCTTTACATATTATTTTCCATTCCTTTATTGCCTTGTTGACCCTTTTTTTTCATATATATATATATATATATTTTTTTTTTTTTTTTTTTATATATATATTTTTTTTTTTTTTTTTTTTTTTTTTTTTTTTTTTTTTTTTACAAAAAAAAACATCATAAATACATTTTTCAACCATTCTGCATACACACCCCACACTTGTTCATGAACTCATCCAATGGCAAAGCTAATGTTCTCTTATTCCCTAAGACTAAGTAAGAACATGGTTTTTTTTTTATTTATTTAAGAAACATAATGAGTTCGAGACAAAGAATAATCAAATAAGCTCAAAGGGGTTAAGCAAGGGAAAATATGCAAGGTTGGCTGTTTGGTTAAACTAGCTGATTAAGAAAGAGGGCCTCAATCATGTTCATGCATGCAAGTGAAACGTAGCCTCAAAAAGAGTCAAAGCAAGTTCTAGAGTGATCATTAGCATGAGTGAAAATCACACAAGAAAGAAGAGAATGGCATAAATGTTGAATCCATCCATTAGGCTCAAAATCTCACAAGGTATGCATCTATCAAACTCAATTCATCAATTCAATCATCCATAGCCAAGCATATCAGTTCAAGAAGGAAGAAAAGTTATTCAATCATGCAATGAACCCTTTTTTTTTTGGTTTTTTTTTTTTAACAACAAAACAAAACAAAAAAAAAATGCTAAAATCTTATCTCCACACTTAATATAACATTGTCCTTAATGTGAATAGAGAGATAGAAAAGAGCAACACAACCTGATAAGAAGTGAATCAACGCCAAGCAGGAAAAGAAGTATACTGTCAGTGCCACATCAGACCTCTGCCACCAATTAAGATGCGTCTCAAGAGTAGAATTACTCCTTACTCTACCATCCTTAACTGGTTAGAAAATTACTGACAAACATATAAACATATTAATATATACACACAATTATTATTTTTTTTTTTTACACACGACAAACATAAACACATTTACTAAATTTTTTTTTTTTTAGTCACACAACTATCCTTCCCCCCAACTAGATCATAACATTGTCCTCAATGTTAAAAAAAAATAGAAAGGAAAAAGATAGAGGATAGTACCTGTTACTGCAATTACGGAAAAGAGAAACCTTACACAAATAAAAACAGAAATAAAGTACGATGAATAAAACTAAAGAGAAAGGAAAGTCATAGATGAAGTGTCAGGTCACACTGTTGTTTCTTGCTGCCTCCCTTGTTGTTGTCTCGCTTCTTCTTTGTCTCTCGACCAATCTATACGGTCACATCCTTTGGATCAGTTCATAAACAAAGGCTTCCAATTTATCAATTAACTCATCAACAAGTGGAAGCCGAGATAAGGAGTTGTCTTTCGAAGGTGTGACAAATTTCGTTCCACAGCATGGTCAACAAAAGATAACAAATTATCAAAGAAATTATTAACATTCAACAAACCTATGGGTTTATGGTGGATGTTCAATTGGGCCCAAGAGATAACTTGAAAGACTTCTTCCAAAGTACCAAAACCACCAGGTAAGGCTATGAAGGCATCAGAGTTGTCAAGCATTGCCTTCATTCGTTCATGCATAGATGATACTTGAATTTCCTGTCCAATTGTCTTTCCAACGAAGTTCCTTCGAGTTAAAGGTTCAAGAATGACACCTAAAACTTGACCACCTCTTAGAAATGAGCATAAAGTGATACAGCCCCCCATTAACCCAAGGCAACCTCCCCCATATACTACACGAATGTTCCTCGCAGTAAGTGTTCTACCAAGAGTGGTTGCTGTGTTGACAAACTCTAAACTCTTCCCATAATGTGTCCCACAAAATACACAGATACTAACAAGTCTACGAACAGAAGAAGAAGAAGCTCTCTCCATCTCTACACTCACACTCTCTGTGAATGATTAAGAGTTGCAGGAAAGTGAAGAAAATGGAGTGTTTAAATAGGGAAGAGAATAGAAAAAAAATAATAATAATAATAGCTCCTATATGAGTAGGTTGGTCGTTGTCGAAAAACTTTTGAATTTTTTTTTTTAATGTTTTGTTTTTGTTTTTGTTTTGTTTTTTGTTTTTTTTTTTTTTTTTTTTTTTTTGTTTTTTAAATAATAAATGCAAAAAAATAATATATACAGATTGTTATGATTGTGGCTCACATCTTCCTCTCGGTTTTACGTCCGTAAACGGCTTAAACGCCTTCTATGAGTCGGGATAGGCTTCCCATCCAATTTTCTTATAAATTGGCAAACACGATCTTTTTGAGTCGATTCGAAGACTATAACGCACTTGCTCGTCCTTGAAGAGATTCCACAAACGAAGAAGTTCATCTGCACAATTCCACAAGAATGCGTCTCAAGAGTCAATAAGATATTATCTAATGACTCCTTACTCATCCATTCTTGATGAAGAATATTTTATCTTCTCTCGTTTACGTAAACCATTCCCAAAGAACGACATTGCGTGTTGCAATTCCATCGTGCACACTTGTAACAAACGTGCATTCTTTTGCTCTTCTCTTTTTCGAAAATGAACTTTTACCGAGACCAGGCATGTATCGAACAAATGAATCGGAAGATTCACTAGCTAAACAAACATTTGCTTCGATTATCCAACAGTATATCTTCTGGGATGCCCTTGTACATTAACAGTCTCAATCTCTCACACCTAGCTTTGTAAATTTTGGTTAGAACATTTTTATGAACGAAGGGAAATACTTTTTAGATTTGAAAGAATGACATCCATTTTGAAAGAGAAGAAATCGTTATTATGGGAAATGAAAGACAAACCGACTTGAGAGTCACGAGTACCGTTATCCGCCGTTTAACCTAGGGAACCGAAAGAAGCGCAAAAAGAAGAAACAAATTAAAATAAATTCTACTCATAACAAGGATTAGAAAGGGTGATGGATTCTACCTCAACAGCTTGATGTTCCAGAAATGGTTTGAGTTTTTTTTGCTTTATAAAAATTTTTATTTTTTTTTTTTTTTTTTTTTATTTTTTTTATGCATCATTTATTGATTCCGCAATTCATGCAAGTGCAATTTGCGTAACTTAGGAGCATCATTTTTCTTTCAGAAATGGACCCTAATTTTTTGACAATGTTCGCAACTTTTGTAAAAAGTATAACTGCCCTTGAATAATATGGCCAATAAAATCCATACTGCAAGATTTTGCAGCTGTTTTCTTTGAAGAAAAATGACCTCCACATGCTTCTGAATGACAAAATTCAATGACACTACTTACCTCATTGTCGGGTACAAATCTCTAAAAGATTTGATCAGGACAATAATTGAACAATTATGGGTCAGCACAATAGAATTTTTTTTTTAATCAATCTTTTTTTTTTTTTGTAAATTGAGGCGGCATCTTACTCATCAAGTGGGGTAGACGACTTCTTGCAAGTGGACCTCCTCCAAAATATCCTCTTGAGCTCCCTCATAAAATGGTTTGAGGCGATGTCCATTGACTGTGAAAGCTTTTGTAGTAGTCTCACTTGTAACCTGCACAGCACCATAAGGAAAAATCTTAGTAACAACAAATGGACCAAGCCACCTAGATCTGAGCTTTCCGGGCATGAGTTTGAGGCGGGAGTTATAAAGGAGAACTTTTTGACCAATCTTAAATGTTTTTCTCATGATCTTCTTATCATGGAAGGCTTTAGTCTTCTCTTTATAAAGTTTGGAATTCTCATAAGCCGGGCAAAGTGATCTCCTCTAATTCTTGCAACCGTAGCTTCCGCTCCATGCCTGCTTGATTGAGGTCCAAGTTACACCTTTTTACTGCCCAAAATGCACGATGCTCAATTTCCACTGGCAAGTGGCATGCTTTGCCAAAAACAATCCGATAAGGAGACATCCCAATCGGAGTCTTATAGGCAGTCCTATAAGCCCATAAAGCATCCTCAAGCCTTTTGCTCAGCCTCCTCTTTCGTTAGGTTGAACTGTTTTCTGAAGTATCTGCTTGATCTCTCTGTTGGAAACCTCGGCTTGCCCATTAGTCTGGGGATGATAAGGTGTAGAAACTCTATGCAAGACTCCATACTTTTTCATCAAGGCTTCCATGCTTCGATTACAGAAATGTGAACCCTGATCACTAATGATGGCTTTTGGGACTCCAAACCTACAGAAAATATGTGATCTAACAAAATCCACAACAACCTTGGAATCATCAGTCCGAGTGGCTTTTGCCTCCACCCATTTAGATACATAATCCACAGCAAGCAAAATGTAAACAAAACCAAATGACACAGGAAAAGGACCCATAAAATCAATACCCCAAACATCAAATATTTCACAGAACAACAAAGGTTGTTGGGGCATCTCATTCCTACGAGAAATATTCCCTGTTCTTTGGCATTGTTCACAAGATTTACAAAACAAATATGCATCACGAAATAGAGTGGGCCAATATAATCCAGAGTCCAAAACTTTCCTAGCTGTACGAGTAGGTCCAAAATGTCCCCCACAGGCAAGTGCATGACAAAAACTAAGAACAGAATCAAACTCATGATCAAGAATACATCTCCTAATGACTTGGTCACTACAAAACTCCACAAATAAGGGTCATCCCACACATAATATTTTGACTCACTTTTCGGTTTATCAATCGTGCCTTAGTAAAATGTGCGTAAAGGTAGTGCTCTAGCAACCAAGAAATTAACCAAATCTACAAACCAAGGGATGTTAACTTGCATCTTGAAAAGTTGTTCATCGGGAAGGCATCATGGATAGGAGAAGAATCGCTCTCTTTCAATCCGACTCAAGTGATCGCCACCGTGTTCTCTCGCTCCACTCTTATCTCTCGATATCAATATCAAACTCCCGTAAGAGCAACATCCACCGAATCAACCTTGGCTTTGCATCGGGCTTTTTTCGGAGAAACTTCAAAGTTGCATGATCGAAAATACAACCACTCTAGAACCAAGCAAATATGATCGAAATTTATCTAAAGCAAAAACAATTGCTAAAAGTTCCTTTTCGGTTGTAGTGTAGTTGGCTTGTGCAGCATCTAAAGTCCTCGAAGCATAGGAAATGACATGAGGTACTTTGCCGACTCTCTGTGCAAGGACAGCTCCTAATGCATAATTAGAGGCATCACACATGAGTTCAAATGGAAGTGTCCAATCTGGTGGTTGGATGATAGGAGTGGTGGTCAAAGCTCCTTTAAGGAAATCAAAAGCCTCTCTGCACTTGCCATCAAAATCAAAAGCAACATCTTTTTGCAACAAGTTAGACAGAGAAGGGCCTTTTTGCTGAAATCCTGAATGAACCGCTTTGTAGAAACCCGCATGGCCAAGAAAAGAACGAACCTCTCGCACGCAAGAGGGTAAGGCAATTGGGAAATAACATCAATTTTAGCAGGATCTACTTCTATACCCTTCGAGAGATGATATGGCCTAAGACTATGCCCGTTCTACCATAAAATGACACTTCTCATAATTAAGAACAAGATTAGTCTCAATGCATCGATGCAAGACTCTATCCAGACTATCTAAACATGCATCAAAGGAAGAGCCATAGACAAGTAAAATCATCCATAAATACATCCATGCAACTCTAAAAATTCAGAGAAGATATCGACCATACATTTTGAAAGGTTCCCGGAGCGTTGCACGAGACCAAAGGGCATTCTCCGTATGCAAATGTTCCAAATGGACAGGTGAAAGTGGTCTCTCTTGGTTTTTGGGGCTATATGAATCTGAAAATAGCCCGAATATCCATCCAAGAAATAGTAATGCGACTTTCCAGCCAGTCTCTCCAACATCTGATCAATGAAAGGCAATGGAAAATGATCTTTCCTAGTGGCCTGGTTAAGCCGCCTATAATCAATGCACACCCGCCAACTGTTTTGGATTCTTGTGGGTAGGAGCTCATTGTTCGATTTGCAATTACTGTGACTCCGCATTTCTTTGGAACCACTTGCACTGGGCTCACCCATTTACCGTCGAGATATGGGATAAATAATGCCGCCTTGTAGCACTTGGTCACTTCCTTCTTCACCACATCCGAGAATCGGGGATTTAGTCTCCTTTGGGCCACGCCCTCACCGGCTTGGTACCTTCCTCCAATAAAATCCTATGCATACATGTGGAAGGACTAATACCAGGAATGTCCGCAAGTATCCATCCAATAGCACGCTTATGTTGCCTCAAAACCTCGCAGCAATTTTTCTTCTTGTTCAAAGTTGCGTGATTCTTAGCGACAATCATCGGGTACTTCTCACCATCTTCCAAATATGCATATTTAAGATGGTCCGGCAAAGTCTTTAGCTCTAAGGATGGGGGATGCACAATAGAAGGCAAAGCAAGCTATTTGAAACAAGCAACTCAAGAAGATTAAATTCGACATACTCCTCGACTCTCATTTTCACATCTTTGCATCATTCAAGTCAAGAAACTACATCATCACTCACAATCGCATAAATCTCAAGACATGCAAAGACATGGTTCAGTATCACAGTTAACACATATATCACAAGTGACAGAATCCAGAAAGTTAGCAATATCAGGGAATTCAATACTCATATCAGCATAAGTATCATCAACCAGCATTTCAATCACATCAACATGAAAAATTGAATGCTCCTCAAGGGGATGTCTCATGGCATCAAAAATGTTAAACTGTACCACATCTCCTCCAAATTCCATAGAAAGGGTGCCAGCATGCACGTCTATCTTGGTTTTGGCTGTTTTGAGGAATGGTCTTCCTAGAATCAATGGAGCATGATTTGTTGAAGACTCATCTTCCATGTCCAGAATGTAGAAGTCCGCTGGAAAAATTAGCTCATTTACTAATAAAAAACTCATCTTCCAGCACTCCTGCAGGGTGAGCAGTAGTCCTGTTTGCCAGCTGAATCACTATACCAGTGGGGTGTAAGGTGCCAATGTTCAAAGACTTATATACTGACGTAGGCATGACATTAATAGAAGCACCCAAATCTAGCATTGCATGGTCAAACCTGGAATTACCTATAGTGCAAGGGATTGTGAAAGTTCCAGGATCTTTACATTTCTTTGGCATGCTTGGGTGAATCATCGCAGAAACATTTCTGCCCATACTGACTTTCTCAGTACCCTTAAGTATTCTCTTGTGAGTACACAACTCCTTGAGAAATTTGGCATACTTAGGAATTTGTTTGATTGCATCTAGAGGGAATATTGATTTCCACCTTCCGAATGTCTCCATGACTTCCTTTTCCATTTCGCTTGCACTATCTCGCTTGGATTGTGTCACTCTGTTTGGGAAGGGTAGTGGAATGTTCAAGTCGAATTCTCTCGCACATTTCTTCCGGATTGGGGCATCTAGTTCATGCGAATTGTGTTGTGTCCGATCAATCTCTCGTCGCCGCAATGGGAGCTCGGTTGTGGCGAGACTAGGACCATCAATTTCTTTGCCACTTCTCAAGGTAATGGCACTTACATTGCCTCTTGGGTTGTTGATCGTTTGTGAAGGCAATTGGTTCGATCCTTGGCTTTTCAATTCACTCACGGTGGTGGCCAGCTGCCCAATCTGAGTTTGCAGGTTCTCGAATGGTGGCATTGACATTTTGTTGGAACTAAACATTATTTGTAGCCATCTGTTTCATCAAATCTTCCAATGATGGCTCGGATGGAGTGGTTCTTTGGACTTGGCAACATGAGGGTCCGCCGCATGGTGGCCGCACGTTTGTTGTTGTCTCGAATGCGGTGGTTGGTATTTGTTGCTAGGACCTACTGACTTGGTATCCGAATTCTTCTTCGTTGTTGGGGTTGTTGTTGTTGACTAGAATTCCCATATCTCAAGTTAGGATGGTCCCTCCGGCCCGGGGTTATAAGTATTAGAAAATGGATCATATCTTGGTTTGGGACTGGCGATATTGAGGTCTACTAGGAAAAATGCCACCGCCGCAACCGACCGTTTCCTGGAAATGCAGAACCACCATCCTGAAGTGTGGGGCATGAATCGGTAGGATGAGATGAGCAAGAGCAAATGCCACACACCCTGCAGTGCTCTTGTACGTAACCTGGTACATGTTGTCCCACTGCTAATTGCCTCACCAAAGAAGTCAATTCATCAAGTCTATGTTCCATTCTCTGTTGATCTACATGAGACGATTGAACTTCATTAACTCCTCTGGTTGAGGTAAGGACTCTTGTGCCAAATTGTTGAGCATTGGCTGCCATATTTGTTATCAAATCTCTTGCTGCAGTAGGGGTTTTATCCACCAATGCACCTCCAGATGCGGCATCCACCATACTTCTATCCATCGACAGCAAGCCCTCATAGAAATATTGAATCAAGAGCTGATCACTAATTTGATGGTGGGGACAACTCGAACACAGCTTTTTGAATCTCTCCCAATACTCATGCAAGGTCTCACCAGTCATTTGCCTTATACCACAAATGTCTTTTCTAATGGCAGCTGCTCTGGATGCAGGGAAGAACCTCTCCAAGAATAATTTCTTCATATCATCCCAACTCGTGACAGAACCTGGTGAAAGGTAGAACAGCCAATCCTTGGCTACATCAGCAAGAGAGAAAGGGAATGCCCTCAACTTGATATGCTCCTCAGAGATTCCATGTGGCTTCATGGTTGAACAGACCACATGGAACTCCTTTAAGTGCTTATGGGGATCTTCACCTGTAAGACCATGAAACTTGGGCAACAAGTGTATCAATCCAGATTTTAACTCGAAGTCAGCATCAAGATTAGGATATTAAATGCACAAAGACTGATAAGTTACATGAGGAGCAGCAAGTTCTTTAAGGGTCCTATTTTGCCTGTTATCAGCCATGATTTTAGAATCACTTAAGATCTCAAGTGCACTTTTAGATTCAATGTCACAACGAAATTCAGACTCAATTCTTTCACTTAGCCTACGAGTTCTATTCAACCTATGCAATGTTCTATCAATCTCAGGATCAAATTCAAGCAAGATATCAGGATTAGACCTAGTCATGCAAAAACACAAAAATAAAATAAAATAAGTAAACAAGTAAAATACACTAGACAACTCTAAAAATATACCAAAATAAATATAATTCACCTATCTAAATATTTTTAAAAATTATGGGACTTGTACAACATAAAAACTACACAAAAATGAAACTAAAAAATACAATAAAAATATTAAAAAATTGAAAAACTGGTCTAAACGATGGATTTTGGAAAAACCAGGGGTGACCTCACAGTTTACTGTGAGTCTTGTTTATTAGGCCGTTTTCCTTCAACTGACCAAGTTTCAGCTCATTCTGGGCACATTTTCTGTCAATACGAAATTCTTGTAAAATGACCCGTAATCACCCGTTTTTGCCTGAAATCCACCAAAACACAGCAACATAAAGGTTAGTGAGAGATTAGTAGTTAAATAAACTCTTAATAAGATTGAACAAAATCAGAATGATCCCCGGCAACGGCGCCAAAAATTTGACAGGATTCGAGCTTACCAAATTTAAATCAATTTATAACCGATTTACCAAAACTACTTGTAGCATAAGGTAACACCGGGTCGAGCCCGTAGATCACTCTAATTATGAAGTCAGATTAAGAGGTTAATAAATAGGGGGGAGAGTTTTGCAAGATTAAACAACAAAGAGCAATTAAAATGAGTAAACAAGATTGAGAAAACAACCAATCCAAGAGAATTAACAAATCTTGATTTTAATCCATCCTTGATCTTTATAAATCCGTTCAACTATCAACCAAATCTTTGGTCTTAGATCACATCAAGACGCCTCTCAATGATCCATGGATCTTCTATTAGAAACGCTTCTAAAATTCAATTAATTAAGGTTAGACAAATTAAGCATCCATCCAAAACCCAAATTAACTTAAAAACCAAGATCCAACCAAGCTAAATATTTCATCAAACACCTTTGATAAATTATATAACCTCTGAATTCATCTCTTGACATATGATAATTACGCAATTAACATATGCAAATCCCAATCAAATTAAGCATTAAATCAGAATTTAAACAAGAGAAGAAAAGAAAGAGAAACTTGATTAATAGATGAACGTATAACGATTAAAACGAGATCTCAAGATTAATCATCAAGCTTGTCAATCTCTTGGATTGATTAAAGAAGTTTAGCTCTCCATAGCCATCACCATTGGAGAACCTTCAAGAACCATACAAAAATGAAAATAACAAAGAGAGAGGAAGAGAGGAAGAGAAGAAGAGAATTTGATGAGAATGAAACACTAAAACTTTAATTATAACAACACTACTACATAAAAGCTCTACATATTACAATGATCTGCATAGCCTCCCTTTTATAGAGGGTTTAGAGGTACAAAATGTCAAAAGGGGGCTGAGTCATGGTGGTTGAGTGGAGAAGGTGGATGAGTGGAGTAGGTGGATGAGTGGAAAATGTTGAATGACTTTTGGTGAGTGGAAAATTATGGAGATTCTTTGTCTCCGAAATCATGCAGCTCTGAAGTCATTGCATTCATTATTTTTGAGCCAAGTGGTCTTCATGAAGATTTTAGGTCTGGATCTTAGCTTTCAAATGGCTTTCGTTTGAGCCCAATATCACTTCCATAGCTCCAGATATGTTCAAATTACTGCACACTGCTCAGGTCCAAACGCAGCTCCTCTGTTCTGACTTCCAAGCCCAATATCACTTCCAAGGAGTCTGAATCGGAAAAAGTGTACAACATGAAAGTTGTAGATTTGAGTCTTAACTATCAACCATCAAAATTTCAGCCCATTCTACAACTTTCACCACGAGCAGTATAATGAACAGTACGCATAGGTCATTCTGCCAGGAGCAACACTTTAGTTCTTGATTCAATGCCAATTTGAGCCATCCAAACGAGTGATTGAGTCTTTGATGTCTTCATGAAGATTGTAGAGCTCTCTCTTATCTTTAAAATGACATAAGATTCACCTTAAACATCCACCTACAGCCCAAGATATGACCCAAATACAGGATTAGTGTAAGACGTAAATCATGCTGAAAAATTTAATTAAATCCATTTTGAGTTCAAAATATACAAAACATAACCAAACTTAATTTATTAAGTGCACGGAGAGTGTAAATGACTAAAAATGAAGGCTTATTAATGCATCAAATATGTGAACATCATGCATTAAGTCGCATCCTTTGTCCATGTGCTAGATGTAAGACCTGTGTTAGGAGGGATTCATTTAGGGTAGAACAACATCTATATAAGTACGAATTTATGGATAGTTATGTAAATTGGATTATTCATAGTGAGAACAGATTAGGGGATAGCGGCTCAACATCCATTGTCCATGATGATGAATTGGAGACTAGGAATCCATATGTGGATATGGTTATGGATGCCGCAAGTGATAGATTAAATCCAAAAGGTCAAGATTTAGAAGAGGATCCAAATCTATCAACTTCAAAGTTTTATGACTTGCTAAGAGACACTAACGAACCTTTACGAGATGGTTACCATATGCACACAGAATTGTCAGTTGTAACTCAACTTTTGAACTTGAAGTCAGAGTTCAACATAAGTGTGAGTTGCTATGATAGAATGATTTTCATAATTAAGAGCATACTTCCAAAGCCTGAAAGGTTACCCGAAAACTTTTACAAATCGAAGAGAATGGTTCATGAGTTGGGATTAGGATATGAGAAGATAGATGCGTATCCTTAGTGCATGTTGTATTATAAAGAATACAGTGACAAGAGACTTTACTCAGTTTGCTTAGTATGTGGACACCCACCATTCAAATTGAAGGTAGGACGTTCATCAAATGAGAAGGATGTGCCACACTCAGTGTTGTGATATTTTCCCATTATTCTTAGACGCCAACATTTTTTTATGTCCAAAAACATTGCACAATATATGAGTTGGCATGTGGATGGAAAGCGTCAAGATGAATCAGTGATCATGCATCCAGCTGATGCTGAGGCTTGGAAACGATTTGACGCTACCCATTTGACATTTTGTGCTAAAGGCTTGAAATGTTAGGCTTGGCCTTTGTACATATGATTTTAATCCATTCAATAATTCAATCACACCATATTCATGTTGGCCTGTTTTTGTCACATTGTACAATCTACCCCCAAGTATGTATATGAGAAGGGAATATATATTCCTCACTCTTGTAATTCCTAGACCAAAGTCAACAGGTAAAAGTTTAGATGTCTATCTTAGACCCCTAATTGATGATCTAAAGATATTGTGGGACAATGGGGTGCACATTTACGATGCCTGGAAGAAGCAAATTTTCAATATAAAAGTGGTTTTATTGTGGACAATAAGTGACTTTCCAACCTATAAAATGTTATCTGGGTGGAGCACTCATGGAAAACTTGTCCCTTTTGTATGAATCACAGTAAGTCATTTGTATTGTAGCACGATAGGAAATGTTGCTGGTTTGATTGCCATCTCCAATTTCTACCTTTTGATCATCCATTTCGCCATGATCAAAACTCTTTTAAGAAATCAACAAATGGAAAAATTTAATCCACCACAACGGCTGAGTAGGACAGAAGTCTTGAATAAAGTGACTCAACTTAAGGAAGTCATTTTCGGCTTGAACTCAGGTAAACAAAAATAAGATGACTTTGGTATACACCACAATTGGGTGAAGAAGAGTATATTCTGGGAATTGCCTTATTAGTCCACTAATCTAATACGATATAATTTAGATATTATGCATGTCGAGAAGAATGTGTTTGACAATATCTTTAACACTGTCATGGACATAAAGGACAAGACAAAAAATAATGCAAATGCAAGAGAAGATTTGAAGATGATATGCAAATGTGCCACCTTAGAGCTAATAGTTGAGAATGACAAGTGTAAAAAACTAAAGGCGACATATATCTTGGATGCCAATCAAAGGAGGATGGTGTGTGAGTGGATAAAATAGTTGAAATTTCCTGATACGTCGAATATCGCATGTTGCATCAATGTAGACGATGGGAAGATATATGGAATGAAAAGTCACGATTGTCATGTATTTATGTAAAGGTTAATTCTTATGACATTTCGTGATATCTTGCCAAAACCTATATGGGGACCATTAACAGAACTCAACTTATTCTTTAAAGAAGTTTGTGCAACTGAAATACTTGCTTCCATCATGGAGAATGCAGAGCTTTCCATTATTGAAACAATTTACAAGTTAGAAAAGATTTTTTCTCCAGTATTCTTTGACGTGATAGAACATCTAGTTGTGCATCTCCCCTATAAAGCTAAGGTTAGAGGACCAGTGCATTACAGGTGGATATACCCTTCTGAGATGTGTATGCTGTACTTGGAAAAGAAGGTCCGAAATAAGGCAAGAGTTGAAGGATTTATTTGTGAAGCATATATTTTAGAAGAAATTTCTAATTTTGCTTCCATGTATTTTGATCCCCACCTATAGACTAGGCAAACTCAAGTTCATCAAAATGATGAAGGTGGGGAAGAAACAATTGATGAACAATTGCCTATTTTTAAACATCCATGTCAACCTATTGGGAGAGATTGGAATAGATTCTTGATGGATGTGAAACTTCAGATTGATGAGACATATGTGATTATAAATTGTGGAGAAGTAGAACCTTATCTCCAGTAAGTCTACTCCCTAACTAATGAATTGTTAATTTTTAACTATGTTATGCTAAATATTGATTATTGTATTGATTAGACAATTTGAGGATTCGTTAAGAGAAAAATATCCCAATATCACTGATGATCAAATATTGGAAGCTTAAGATAAGAACTTCAGTAGGTGGCTAAAACATCTAGTGAGTCTTTTTTATCTATAATCACATCTATCATATTAAAATCAATATTCATTATGCTAAATATTACAATTATCTATCGTCTTTGTAATGATATAGGTTAATATAGGTCAAGTTGAGGATCAAATGATACAAGAGATAAGTTATAGTCCATCCAAGTCTGTGATTTCTTATTATGGCTTAATAGTTAATGGGTATAGATTCCATACTAAGGAGTATGGACAAAATAAAGCTACCATAAATAGTAGCATATGCATTAGAGGTAGCATATTTGGTAAAAATGACTTCGACTATTATGGCATCGTTGAAGAGATATTGGAATTGTTATATCTAGAAAATCAGAACAAAGTATTTCTTTTACAATGTCATTGGTTTGACTCAATTAATGGAGTCAATGTTGATGAGAGATATGGGTTGGTTGACATCAACCATAAATCAAGACTTCACTTAAATGAGTCATTCGTCTTAGTTGAAGAAGCATAACAAGTGTACTATACAAGATACCCACAAAACGGGAATAGAGCTAATGGTGAATGGTGGGCAGGTTGCAAGGTTAGAGCAAAACTCTTTGTGGCTAAGACATTGAATGATGAAAGTGATGAATTGAATGAGCTAGCTGCTAATGATTATTATCAAGATGACGGATCCTTTAGAACACACAATGTTGTCATAGATGAAGAAGAAATTTCCTTATTTGATGCACATGCCCAGATGGAAGAAGTGAACATAAATGATATACATAATCCAATGGACATTTTGGTTGACGATGAGTTCATTGATGACAACGAAGATAATGAAATTAATGAATTCTTATACGAAGATGAGGAACTATATGATTCAAACTCAACTAGTTACAGTTGAATCTTGTTCAATAAAATTTGTTAATGGTATTTACACTGAAATATCATTATTATATTTCGAAGTTTTTATTGACATATAGTTTCTTAACTCATAATGTTTCATTATGTTTCCTTATGCAGATATTCATCATGGTAACTCGAGGTAGAGCTGGATGAGGTCGTGGGAGAGGCCATAATGTTCCACCCATCCTTCTCAATTGTGCCATATATCTCCACCACTGTAGCCTTTTCAGCACTTCCCAAGTATACCTGTAGGATAATCTTTTTAATTATTATTAACTCTTGATTTATATAAATATAATGTATATGTATTTTTTAATTATGTTAAGTGCAACTTTAACTATTGGCCTATTGGCCAATAGAGGCCTACTAACATCTATCCCATTGACCACACTAGAGGTGCATCAACTTTTGTCCCACCCTCTACTGACCCACCCCTGTTGACCCACCAACTAGCAGCTCGAATTTAGTGCCTTCAAGTGGAGAATCTTATATATAAACTTATACGAGGGGAGTTATATATGTGGTGGTTGTCCCTGAACTGTAAGTAATAGAGAATTTCATCTTTTATTACATTTATTTACTTTTAGATACCAACATATCTTCTTGTACTTACAGGAGGAGGTCTATCCCACCAAGAGTGACCTGTGACATTATGTACAATGTCATCACAAGGATGCCTACTCCGGCTAATATATAGAGAGATAATCCTATTAACATGAAAGGCATACTATTTAAGGATTTTATGGTAAATAATTGTGTTTCTAGAATTATATATTATACGTTCATCAAAAAATAAATATACTTACATTACATTTATGTAGGATAAGTATCAATTCACATCTGATTATGATGGCGACATAGCGAGAACTGTCTAGGAATGAACTTGTATAGACCGCTACCCATACCATTTGAACAAAGCAAGGAATAAGGCCTTTGATAAGGCAAAACCAGATAATTTGGCTGACGTCAAGGGCCATGGGCCCAGAGGAATGAGGACAGAAGTATGGGATGACCCAGTCGACGTTTGGCTGACAAAAAAGTGGATGAGGAAGTCTGAAGCTGCTCGAAGGAATAGGGCAACCATGCTTAATGCCTTGAAGCACACAGAATGGTCGATAAGCTTTGGTCAACATAAGAACAAGATGGTAATATAAAAATCATTTAAAGTTTTGAGTTGTGAATTTAAACTTGTTAGAATTTCAAAAAGAATCAAAATTTATGTATTATCTTACTTGACTTTTGAATTTACCTTTTCATAATTTCCTACTTGACTCTTATCATGTTTCTTTGTGCGAATTCAAACTAGTTTCCAAAAGAATCAAAACAGTTTTGCCATACTTCCTGGAATGTGAGTTTGAATTAATGAAATCTTTGTAGTTTAGGACTTTAGTTGGAGATCCTAATTAATGAAATCTTCGTAGTTTACATAACTGAAATTCTATAACAATGTATTACTTTTAATGGAGAAAAAAGTAATGGTAACTTTTTGTACCTGTTTCTTTTGTGTAGTGTTTAGCTCTATATTCATGGAAGATAATCTCTTATTTTTTTGTAATTACTTGAGTTGTTTACCTATCTAGAGTATGGCATAAAGGCATTGGTATTTTAGAGGGATCGCCTAATTACTTTTGATATGTGTTTATTATATATTCTTCCATATGTGATTATAGGAGGCGGAATTGAAGCATCCAGTTTCTTTCAAAGATATCTATGACAAAGTTCATAAGAAGAAAGATGGAGACTATGTCTCCGAGAGCTCAAAGAACTTCATTGTAGGTGTCTTTAAATTTAAAAGTCATTATATTTGTTAAGTTATTGATTTTCTTTCTAATATTTTTCTTGATTTGTTATTTTATGAGTCATATGACACCGTGATGTTAGAAAAGTATAGAGAAAACTCTTTGACTCATCGTATGGTTGACTTAGAGGTGTGGTTGTATACGGCGGGTCCTAACAAGAAGGGACGGGTCCATGGCACAGGTATCAACTTGCACATTGGCATTGATGACACTATGCATGCTTCATCCTCGGAGGTTGTGGGTCCTTTCTGCTCTACACCTTTAACACAGGTAGACATAATTGAAGTTGTAAATGCAACAATGGCAACATCGATGACTTCCTTTGTTGAGACTCAACTAGTCACTACAAGAAAAATCGTAATTCGCGAAGAATAAATCTGCCACAAATCACCTAAAATCAACCATAAATTGTAAATTTGCGGCAAATTTGTGGTAGATTCGTGACTACCGCAAAAATGATCATTGCAATTTTGTTTGCGGTGAATTTTAATTTCTGTCACAAATTTGCGGTGAAATCCACCGTAAATCGCTCCAACAACATGTCAAAATCGTTGTCAGAAATGGTCTTATTTTGCGGCATCGCTAATTTGTGGTGGATTTTTTCACTGCAAATTTTCACCGCTAATTTGTGGCGGATTAATTAGCGGTTAATTTTTTGGAGAATTTGTCTGCATTTCTACTTGGATTTGCAACAGAATTTTGTGGCAGAATTTTTTGCCGCAAAATTTATGGTGGATTTTTTCACAAAAAATTTGTGACAAATTTGCAACAAATTTTGTCCGCCGCAAAATTTTTAGATTTTAAAAAATATTTAAAATAAATGTTCAAAATCCACAATTATATTATTGTCAATACATACAGTACTCAGACATCAATTTTAACTTGTCAATGCATTTAAAACAACACTCAAACATCAATTTCAATTTGTTAATGCATTTAACCAATTTATAAAACAAACATAATATATTATATTACTTAAACAAAGTTTCTTCAAATACAAAGTTTAAAAGAACTATTAGAATCATTACAACACTCAAACATCAATTTCAATCCATATCATCATTATCATTGTCATCTTCAGTATCCTCATTGTCTTCTTCTATTAGTGGTTGTTGCTGGCTTGGCTGAGTGCCAGCGACTTGTAAATATGATTTCAGCATATTACCAATCATTTGTTACTATTGATGCTGGTATCGTTCAAATCGCATTTTCCATTCCGTCTCACATTGTTGGCTCTGCTGCTCCATTTGTTGTTGAATCTCCTGAACCCGATCCAATATCTTCTACTGCAACTGCTCCTTAACCTGATTAATATATGTAAATACAAATTCATCAATTCATTCCACAAATAAATAAATTAACCAAAAATATGAAAAATGAAATGATTGACTACATCCATCAAAATACAAAAATCAATTAATAAAAAATATTGTAACTATTACTTAACTTGATTAATAACGTACTCAAGAACTTGACTCGATCCAGGCCTTATGGAGGATGACTCTCCATGGTCATAGATAAATGCTTGAGAACCAAGGCCATAAACACGACCCTACTTTATCCCACCAACAGTTTTAATCCAAAGCTCTCAACTGATCATTTGTGCACCAGATGCCCCTTCTTCATTTGAGCACTGAGAAGATTGTTCAGATTCCTTTACTTTAAATTCCTCCTAAAGATGGAAATAAAAAATCTCTTATGGTTGTTGTTATAAGATGAGTTAATATTAAATTTTATAATTTCAAAAGAGATACTAACATATAAATTCTTAGCTTTTGTAGAAACCCATGCAATACGCTCTTCTTTCCTCAAATGTACGTGACGAAAGGTCTCATCAACTGTGGACTCTCTACCCCAAGCTTTAGCCTGTAATAATGAGAAAATGAGTTAATAACAAAATAATAAAATATATTACTAAACAACTGACGATGATACTTACCAATATCTGCATGGGTACCGGTAGAAATGCAACCACCAATGTCAGAAGCACGATTCATCTTTGCTTGTTGATATTTCTCCTTATACACGCTACTAGCCCAGTGCCTACAAAAGTCTTCCCATATGCCTTCTCCAATCCAAAAAGGTCTTTCATTTAAGTTGCGTGCCTGCCCTAACAAACTTGATAGTCTCTTCGAACTACGACTATTATATGCTTTTCGCATATGGTTATGATGCTGAGACATCCACCAAACACAACCCTTCAAAAATATTATGTAAATAACATTAAAGTTAAAAAAATTGCACTATTACAAGGCAAACAAACATAATTAAACAAATAAAAAATGATACATACTTAAAACTCTCGAAACCACATTTCTCTAGTATCCTTGGGTATTTCTCCCTAAGATGTCCAAGGTTGATTATACCTAAATCCATCTACGATTTTTTGGAACTACCATTTTCTGCAATGATAATTTTACACTTAAATCAAAATACAAAAATGCAAAATGTACAACATATCTTGCATAATTAATATATTTTAAAATTATACTTGTATAAATATTTCAATCCAAACAACTATTATTTTCAAAATCCTCATCTCTCTTAACATGGTATGATCATATCTCATTCAAGAAGACACTTTTCCAGCACTTGATCGATAGTACTCACAAAAATCACACATCGTATACTTGACAAAATTTTGGCAGCATTTTCCATTGGTCTCCAAGTGCATGACTAGAAAGTGGTGACATCTACCACGATCAAGTGTGCACCCAGAGAACAAAAGAAAATGTTGCACAACAAAATTTCATCAAGTATATGGTATCAGATTTAAGGAGTAATTATAATCAAGTGAAGGAAAAGTTTCTTCTTAAACTGTCCCACTTGGACAATTCAATATTCAATACAATGAGCAGTACCTTAAAAAAGTACATGTGCTCACTAATATTGAATCTCAAACGGGAAACTAAGGCTTCGCTCACCAATACGATTTACCACATGCATCAAATATATTTCAAAGATAACAAGATCAGGCAGAGTTATAGTACATAGCAATAATAAAATGAAAATTGATGATGGACAGATAAATTTTCTAAGCCCGGTCATGAGCATGTGATCAAACTCTAAATCTACAATTCACAATGGCCCTCATATTCCCAAACTGCTTTATCACACCCCTTCAAGAATTACCCCATCCATCTTCTCAGCAAACAAGTCATTGGTTCAAACACAAAAACCAACATCAATAGATTACTACGACATCAAGCTTCTTACAATACATAAAAAAAAAATGAAAAGTGATGTACCATATAGATAGCAGTCAAATGACCAACAAGCATGCTCCAAATGAGCATTGTTAGCAAATCAGAGCAAGCAATGAATAGAGCGTGGAGCAGTTGGTGCCGTGAACAGAGCAAGCAATGAACAGTGGGGTACCTGGTTGGTAGGTGGTGTCACGTGCACTGGTGGAGGCGTGGAGCAGTGGCGGTCGACCGGGTCGGTGGTGTGGGGTCGCGGGTAGGTGGTGCGATTCTCGGGTTTGGTGATTCGCGTGGGTCGGGGTGCGCAGCTCGGAGTCGAGGTGTCGCGGGTCGGATAGCGGTGTCGAGAGTCATCGGGGTCGAGGTCGCACGGGGGAGGGGTTGCGCAGCCACGGGTCGAGGCGGCTCGGGGTCGGGGTCGCGTTGGCCAGTCAGTGGCAGTGGGTCGGTGGCGATGGCTGTCGCGGGTTGCAAGGGAGAGAAGGGAGAGGATGTTGAGAATGGAGAAAGGGAACAAATGAGAATGGCAAAAGGAAGATGAGGTTTTAGATCTGGTTTGTAACGGATTTTTTGTGGTGAATTTTTTCACCGCAAATTTATTTTTTAAATTGCAGTGAATTTTTTTGTCGCAAAAAAATTTTAATATTTTTTTACTGAATTTTTTATTGCGTTTATAAATTTTGATCCGCTGCAAATTTTTTTATATTTTATTTTATTTTATTTTATTTTTCTCCCAAATTTTTTATTATATTTATTAATTTGCGGCAAATAGTTCCACCACAAACCTTTTTTAACTAAAAAGAAAAAAAATTCACGATGAAAATGTTTCCAGAAAAAATTTACAAGAAACAATCCGCCGCAAAAATTCACCGCAAATGGATTCGCCGCAAAATCAGCCTTAAATTGAGATGAATTTTAATCTGTCGCAAAAAATCTGCCACAAATTTGTTGTTTTCTTGTAGTGAGTCCTTATGTTGGCGCCCATCATATCTACAATCCAAGTAGCAAATCTTGCTCCACAAGCACTATCGCAAGGTGAAACAATTGAGAAGGGTCAATAGGATGATGATGAAGACAAACCAAATTTATTCTAATTATCTGTGCTTTTTATTCTTATTTTGTAAGACATTTTATGAACTATTTGTATAATTTTGAACTATTTATATAACTTTGAACCATTAGTAGACTTATTTTGGACTATTTGTATAACAATTTTTTTGCTTTTCATAAATTTATTTGTTTGATTTCTGTCTTGATTGAGAGATTTATACAGATGTATTTTGGATATTAAAACTTAAGTTTTTTATATTTTAAATTAACAAAAAAAACTAATCAAACTGATTTGCGAGAGATTAACAAGGGAATTGCGAGGAAATCATAATAAAGAGTGAATGATAGTCAATCACTGGCGACAGATTCGTAATGGAATGGCAACGGACATTAGCGAGGGATTTGTGAGAGAATAACGAGGGCAATTAGTGAGGGATTTGTGAGAGAATAATGAGGGCAATTAGCGAGAGATTAGATAGAGATATTGATAGTACAAGAAAAGTTACATTATGAGGGAAAAGGTACTCCAACTCATGAAAATATTACAAGTATGAGACGAAAAATTACATGAGAATGGCACAAAGTTACAAGATTTTTGAATTTTGTTTCCTATTATATGTGAAAAGTTACACCTAAGTCATGAAAAATTATATTGGGAGGGAAAAGTTACCCCCAATCCATGAAAATATTACAAGTATGAGACAAAAAGTTACTTGATGATGGCCTAATGTTACGTGATTTTTAGGTTGTTACCCACATTATGGGAAAAGTTACACCTAAATCATGAAAAATCACATTGGGAAGGAGATGTTACCCTAACCCATGAAAATGTTACAAGTATGGGACGAAAAGTTATAGCAAGATTGACTGAAGTTACGAGATTTTTGAATTTTGTTACCCACTTTATGCGAAAAGTTATGCTCAAGTCATGAGAAATTACATTGAGAGTGAGAAGTTATCCCAACCCATGAAAATGTTACAAGTATTGGTTGAAAAGTTACAGGATGATGGCCTGAAATTACAAGGTTTTTGAGTTTTGTTACCTACTTTATGAGAAAAGTTACGCCCAAGTCACAAAAAATTACATTGAGTGGGAGAAGTTACCTCAACCCATGGAATTATCACAAGTATAAGGTAAAAGGTTACTGGATGATAGCCTGAAATTACGAGATTTTTGGATATTGTTACCCACATTATGGGAAAAGTTATGTCAAAATCATGAAAAATTACATTGGAAGGAAGAAGTTACTTTAACCATGAAAATGTTATAACTATGCGGTTAAAAGTTACTGGAAGAACGCCTGAAGTTACGATATTTTAAGTTTTGTTACCCACTTTATGGGAAAAGTTATGCTTAAGTCACGAAAAATTACATTTGGAACGAAAAGTTATTTGAATTCATGAAAACGTTTCAAGTTTAGAGCGAAAGGTTACTGTAGGATGACCTAAAGTTATGAGATTTTTTAGTTTTGTCTCCTACTTTATGGGAAATTTTACGCTCAAGTCATGAAAAATTAGTTTAGGAGGGAAAAGTTACTCCAATTCATGAAAATGTTACAATTTTGGGGCGAAAGGTTACAAGAGGATGCCTGAAATTATAAGGTTTGAGTTTTGTTACCCTTTAGCAGGGAAAAGTTATGCCCAAGTTACGGAAAATTACTTTTGGAAGATGAAGTTATTCCAATTCATGAAAATGTTATATATTTGGAGCGAAAGGTTACAAAAGGATGATATGAAATTACGAGATTTTTTTTAGTTTTGTTACCCTTTGGCTTAGAAAAGATGTACACCCAAGTCACGAAAGATTACTTTGTGAGGAAGGACCCAATGTTCTTAATTAGTGTCAAATGTTATAATCGTTGCTTAATCAAGCGCCTAATGTTCATGATTAGTCTTAAGCAAGTTTCCAATCTTCAAGATTAATGTCTAATAGTACAATCTTAGTTTAAGCAGGGGTTCAATGTTCATGATTAGTGTCTAATAATATAATTCATACTTAAGTAAGGAATTAATGTTCATGATTAGTATCTAATATTATAATATGTGCTTAAGTAAAAGTATAATGTTCTTGATTAGTGTTGAATAGTATAATATTAGTTATTATTTTAATTATTTAAAAATTTTATATATGTTTGTGTAGTTTTTTTTTGTAGGCAAGTAAATTATCTATATTGTCTTTTTTTATTCTATTGCATTATTTTTTAATTATACTATAAGTATGAATGTAATTATAATAATTATTTTACTTTTTTATTAATTTAAAATAAAAAATATGCATGACATTTTAGCTTGAGTTTAAAATAATGGCTCCATTAAAATAATATAATCCATTTTTGTGAAGTAATTGGTTGGAGCGTTGGAATTTATTTAGGCACTAACCAAGTGTAGTTGACTATGTTATTGACATTGATTAATCGCAAGAAAATTGAAACGATTTGAGGGGAATGTGAGTATAGTTGACTACACTAGCTTGTGATTTATTACAATCATTTGAAGAAGATAATAGAGATATGAGTGTAGGTGACTACAATATAAACAATTTTATTTATATCGATTTTGATTGGATTGAATTAGTTACATTGTGATAACCGAAGCAATCCAAATTGATTTAAATTAGCTTGGATTAGATTGGCTTAATAAGTTGTTTACCACAAAATCTTGATTTTAGGCCTAAAATTTTGTGAGTAAAAAGCAAAATTGCTTGTTAAAAAGTATAAACACGAAATAAATAGTGGATCATATTATAACAAAATTTGTATTTTTTTCTCTCTTAATATGACTCTCTCATGTTAGTGAGTAACATGAAAGAATCCTCATCAATTAAAATCAGTGACAGAGTCAAGCTCTAGAGGTTAGGGGGAGAATATATATATTTTTAATGATATTTCTATCATTTGGATGATAAATAAACTTTTAGGACATAAACTAAAATTTGCTAGAAGATTTTATAAGTTTGTCTCAATTCTTTGTTATTTTAATTAAGAGAAATTTTAGTATTCATCATGAGAAATTAAATTACTTTCTTTTATGGTATTTATCCATACTAATATATGCTATTAAAAATATCATAATTAGTATCATATTGCTTCATCAATTTATCTATATAATTAAAACTATAACACTTAAAGTAATCAATAAAATTACATTATACAAACTTAAATTCTAAATAATAATAAACTCAAATCATGAAAATAAAATTAAAAGCACTAAAGGTATATAAGGAGAAGAATTAGAAATTTCTAACATCAATTCCATAAAAAGATTACGGAAGAAAAAATAAGAAACTATTTTTTTTAAAAAAGGAATTTGTTATTTAAAGTGAAGAAAAGTAATAGATACAAATAAAAAGAACAACAATTAAAAAATAAATAAAAAATCTCCACTACCTTTTTACACTAAAATAGAAGCTCAATGCTTGAAAATTTTCAAAGTAAGTGAAAAAAAAACTAATGAGTACAAAGTACCTATGACCAAAGGAAAGAAAAACTTTGATCAATCGAAAAAAGAGAAAGCAAGGGAGGTAATATTTTTTGTGCAAAGGTATTAAAGTTAATTTTTTGAATTTTATAATACTTATTTTTTTAAAAAAATTAGAAACATGGCTCTGCCACTAATTAAAATTATCTAGTTACGCATTAAATTAGCTCAGTTACTTCCTCATTAACCTCTCTCATTACATTGCACACAAACAAAAAATCTTCAAAATTTTCATAAGAACTAATTTGAAAATTTTTAAAATTTAGAGACCGTTATTTTCAATTATAAAATTATGTGATGAACTTGTTCTAAGCAAAAATAATACTATTGCGTGTATTTTTTTTATTTATGTAATAAACTAAATGTATAGGCGAGATACAATATTAGTGTTAGGGAATAGATAGAGTTAAGACGAGATTTAATATATACCTATTTTATATTTATTTAATCTTTAAATATATTTAAATTATATAAATAAATAATTTTATAATAAAATATTAATTAAAAAATTATAAATATAATCATTCTCTATTCTTCTAAAAATCTTCTCTAATTAAATAAAAAATAATCTCCCTACTCATATTTTCTCCCACTTCATTTTCCCACCCCTACAGCCTTTCCCCCCTTCCAGTTCTCGTCCCCAACACCTCTACAAGCTCTTTTTTTTTTTTTTTAACCTCCATCCACGTGAGTTTTTATTTTAAATTTTTTAAATTATAACTTTATCCATTTCACCATTGGTACTTGACAACATCGAAGTAGATAAATTTAAAAAAAAAAAAAGTTTTTGGGTCGTTTAACTATAGTTAAAAATCGCAGCTAAATGCCCCAAAGTTCTGCATGAAATGCAGAACATATCCCAATATGGTTTGAAAAGTCAATGATCCAACAACCATCAGCACCCCTTATAAGGCCACCACAATTTGCTTGGCCCGGGTTACGTTTGGCTGCACCATCCGAATTCAGTTTAATCCAGCCATGGGAAGGAAAATGGCAATTTATGCAGGCTGTAAAAAAATCTCTGGTTATGCTACGTTTAGGGTGCTCTTTTTAGCCTGCTAGATTTGTCGACCATAGTCCAAAATAATAAGATGAGCATTATGAGGTCTAGTATAATGAACTTCAAATAACTCCTTATTTCTCCACTTCCACAAGAGCCAAACCGCAGTCATGAAGGTATCAGGCCAGTCCTGATCAAGGTCATGACCATAAATAAGTCACGTTACTTGTCAATATTTTGTCACTGTCAACTATAATTTATATGACTGAGAATAAATTCCAAAAAGGTTATAGCCTACAGCCTTAAAAAAGGTCGTGTCGGAGTCCATGCCTACATAAAAGTGGTAACAATTAGTGAGGATCTTTATATAAATAAGTGGGATATATGTCTTTATTTTACTTTGAAATTTTTTTTTATTTTATATAAATATATTTTGTTTTATTTTTTTATATGTGTAATTTTTATCCTTATATTTTTACTTCTAAATATATTATTTGTGTTGAGTGATTATTTAGTTACATATATAGAGAGAAAAATATTTGATAATAATGATAATGAAAAGATCATTTAATATTTTTAAAATATAAAAATATTAATAAAATAATTATAAATTAATCTTTTATAATTTTGTATTAATATATTTTTTAATATATAAATATAATTATTAATTTTTTTTATGCTTCTATATTAAAAATATTTTTTTACCCCATTATTTAAAATTTCTCGATCCGTGACCAGTAACAATTACATACTTTGTGGGCGGGGGGGGGGGGGGGGGGGGAATTTGCTGAGCAGCTGCCAAATGCGACTGTGACTATAATTGGTGGCTCAATTATTGTTGCGCTGCACCAAGAAAGGGTCAAGGTTTGGTACGGTACGTAGCTTATAATTGTTTGCGTAACATTTTAATCAGTTCTTATTAATATATAGAGATGTTTATTATGTTATTTTAATCTATATTTTCATTGAGGGAAGTGGTCGATTGGCAACGATTTGTATGCTTCTAAAATTAGTTGACAAATAGTGCTAATCATATTAGTTTTCACAAGAGAACAAATCGGATAATCGTTTTCCAGTTGAGCTTGATGTTCTAATGCATCCGTAGGTAATTCCTTTTTAAGGTTAGAATCAGAATTACACTCTAAACCAGAAGGAGCCTACTTATACAGTGATAAAGATGATTGACAATCAACAACTTTTTCAAGCCTTTATTGAATCCACAAACATTACAAAGCGTATAACTTTTCAGAAATGCCAGTTTCTTCACACGGATGAATTCAACACCTCAACCGATTTCCAAAGAAAAAACATAACATGGTAGACAATCACCATATAACCGCGAAAAATAACGAATAAAAACAGATGAAAAACAAATGCACCCGTGTGATGCATCAGTCTACTTGGTGTTTAATAATTTCATTAAAAAAATATTATTTTGAGTAAAAGGCTTCTACGCTGGCATCAATAAACCGTTATCACTTTAGCGAGGCATCCATCTACAGGTTTAGGTGCTGGCAAACAAGTGATGAAACATTTTGGATTTACTCGTTCCAGCCTGCAAATTATGATTAATTAATTAGCAAATCAGAAAAATAAGTACAGTTTTATTTTATAAATTGGTTCTGTTACATATTTTAAGTGTATATTTAGATTAGTTGTAAAAAAAATTAATAATCAATTAAATTAGTTTCATGCCAAATATGTTAACTGAAATTTTTTTTAAGATAATATGTTTTATTTAAATAATATACAAAAATACTTTTATGTAATAAATTACTAAAATAGGTATGAAATTATTAAAATATTATTTGTTAAACGGTAAAGAAGTACTTTTGTGTTCAAGTTATGAAATAATTAAGAATAAAAAATAAAAAGTTTGATATGTAGGCTTTAAAAAAAAACTTCTTTGAGCATAATAATAATAATAATAATAATAATAATAATAATAATAATAATAATAATAATAATAATAATATCTAACAACCCAAACATAATAATTTTAGAACAAAACAGCTTTTTGTGTAAAATGCTATTATACAAAATAAAATTGAGCTTCAAAAAACATGCACTAAATCCTCAAAATTTAGGTGCTGGAAGAACTTTAATCAATATATTAATAGCTAGCATTCAATTTTTTTTTTTGGGTAAGCTTAATAGAAAGCATTCATTTGCTCAGATAGGATGGTATACGACAAGAGTATCTGGCCTAGGATCTAAATGTAACAACATACATATTTACAGTTTAATTTTAATTTACTTTCAATATAATTTTTTATTATCATTTAATCAAGTATATACATACTATTAAAAAGAGATTGACTTTTAAAATTATTATTATTATTATCATAGTAAAACTCCTTTAATGATATAACAATATAAAATTTAATGATAATATAAAAAAAATTACACTGATAGTTGTATCAAAATAAAATACTTCCTTTATTACTCAAACTTAGACCTAATATTTCCAAGGAGAAATGTTGATAAATATGAATTAAAGAGAAAAACACTAACTTGTAATTGAGGAGAAAATGATGCAGAAATATGAATATCTCTAGTTTAGCTAGGTCCATTCCAGGACAGAGCCTAGTTCCAGCTCCAAAAGGAATGAAGGTTCCAGTTTTAGGATTTGAATCTTTTAAAATAATTTATGAGCAAATAAGCATCTATCAATCATTAATTGATAACTGAGTCTATCAATCAATAGTTGATAAATACTTATTTACTCATAAATTACTTTAGAGGATCCTCATCCCCAGCTTTGCTATTATAATCCTGCACATAGACATAAATGACGACAAAAGCAAAGGCACTTTAATATACATATGGCACAACAAGACAAAAAGAGTAGAAAAATTAATCAATCCTGCTTGCATCCCATCTAGAAGGATTAAATTCTTGTGGATTGTTGTAATTTGAAGGATCCATATGAACAGCTCTTCCCCAAATTAACACTCTCCATCCTTTGGTATTATATAACCTGAAAATGTACTAAAATTTTGAGCAAATGATACATAACCTATTTGATAAGTGAAAATAATTGAATTCAACTAGGAATAAGAAAACAATAAATTGGCATTGAATATGAATAACGTACCATTGATGTCCACATCAGTTATTGCCTTCCGAAATGTTGAAAAGGCAATATTGGCCAAGCGCATCGTTTCATCGATTACCTACAAAGCATAACAAGGTAACATTTGGTTAACCATTGGTCTGTATTTGTATGTGTAATTTTTTTATGTCACATACTAATTACCTTAGCAAGATAAACCATTTGCTTAATTTCTTTAATATGTATCTGTTTCTGTGAAGGTGGGCTTGTCTTCATGATTTCTTCCTGCTCCTCCTACAGGACACATAAACTTAGGTTGTGTTAAGATGGTGATTTTTTTTTTTAAAGTACAATAAAATACTGAAGAATTAAGATCCACTTTACAGCACCATCCCACATAAATATAAGGCCCAAATATGGGCATTCATAGTGAATTTCACATTACATATTAGAAAGAAAAATAATTAAATCACAGAACTATAATAATGAAAGGCATGAGTATGAGAAATTACTTCTTAACAATACCAATCCCTATTTAAGAATATTATGATGCTATAGTCGAGTAACTTTTGTATGTATACATTTATGTCATGTATAAAATAGATATTTGCATGCCTTTATTTTGGAATAGGAGAACTTCCTCTTCCCTTAAATTCTTATTCATAAATAAATAAATAAATATGTATGTTTAATTACACCTTTCGCTCTTTTAATGTCGTCAAGGTTTTTTTATATTGAAAATGCTGTTTCTATAATTTTCAAATTGATGTAATAAATCTCTCTTGTCAAATTAACATAGATGTAGTATTCTTTTCTGTAAGATCAATGAAAATATTAAAAATAAGTACATAAAATATCCATGTAACAAAACATAAAAAAAAGGATAAGATATGAAAAATTATTCAAATTAAGGCCTGATTATTCGAATAACCAAAAGGTTATTCGAATAAAGTTCTTATTGTGCAAATATGTAAGAGCAAACATGTTATTTTGTTCGAATAAGTTATCTGTCATTCGAATAAATAGGTTTCTGTAAGCATATATATAGAGAATAAGTTATTCGAATAAGTTCAGTTTTATTTGAATAAATAGCTGAAAATTATTATAGTTAGCTATGTTAGTGTTGATACTCAATTTTATCCATAAAATTTTTATTTTACTGTTTAATAAAAAATTAATGAGTTTGTATTAATTGATGTTTAATTGTAATGCTTTGAACTTTTTTAATTATTATTATTATTTTTTGTTAAAAAAAAAAAAAAAGTGCACCTAGTGCAAAAATAAAAAATATAAAAAATAAAAAAATAAAAAAATCAAACAAAATAAAAGAAAAAGGAAAGACATGTGGAGTGGTTGGGCGTAAAGTCAAAAAATGTTGCAATCATCTAATGTAGAGTTAAATTTTACAACATTATGTAACCTAATTCAAATGGCATTATTTGCTTTACAGTTGTGAAAGAAATTTGATAAGATTTTTCTTTTTTGTTTGTCTCCTACTTACCGAGAAATTCAGAGAAAATTTTGTAGATAAAGTCTTATAAATCTCAAAGAGATCACAGAGGGAAGGATCGCAGAGAAATTCCACAGCCAGAGATCACAAAATCACAGAGAAAAATTCTTAAAGGCAAAGGCAATCTAAAAATAAAAAATAAAAAAACAAAACAAAAAAATTTCCTCACTCACACTAACTCATTCTCAGTGATACTTTCACCTCCATCTCCACAAAATTACCAGAACTGCAATCCAAATCTTCATCTCCAATCTCCTAACATCACCCATAATCAACTTCACCTTCATCATTTTCTTCCACCACCCACCATAACCCCATCACCGTGAGCCTCCTCTCGCCACCACCAACACAACCTTCATCACCACCTCCATAGCCGTGAGTATCCTCCCTTCAACCTCTTCCAACCAATACCACTACACACGGCCAACCACCGCCAAGCTCCCTCACCCACAGATCTGTGAAGACCGTCCCACCAGATCCGTCAAGCCTCCAGCATTATCAACCCACAAGCCTCCATCATCATCAACCACCATCCTTCACCTGACATTTCACCCAAAACTGTGACTACCACCAATAACCCACCACCTTCAACCTTCCATTTCCCCACTCATCTTCAACCTCTCAACATCCAACCAAAAAAAGAGAAAAAAATAGCAATACCTTACTTTAGCTCTGCATCCACCACCCAGTCTCTGGTGCACTGCCCCTCTGCCGTCACGTACAAGTCGCAGCTGTAGATCTACGGTGCACCACTTTGAGCTTCCCATCGTGCATCTTCTTTTGCTTCAAAAAAGAGAGTTTCTCTTGCTGATTCATTTTCAAGAAGTGAAAGGTGAGCTTTTTCTTTCTTTATATTTGTTGCTTTGGTATCTTTTGAATAAAAAACAACGATGGAGACGTAAAAGTGGAGGAAGGTGAGCTTTTATATATATATATATATATATATATATATATATATATATATATATATATATATATATATATATATATATATATATATATATATATATATATATATATATATTTGTTGCTTTGATATCATTTTGAATAAAAACAAGGATGAAAACGTAAAAGTGGAGGGTTCTAGAAGTGTTTCTTTTTTTCTTTTATGATTGTTATCGAGTTTTTTTTTTTTTTAGAAGTAGAAATATGAAGAAAAAAAAACACAAAATAAAAAATAGAAAACGAAAATGTAAAAGAAAATAGAATAAGAATAAGAATAAATAAATAAAACATATATTTTGAGTTGATTTGTTTGTGTCATTTAGGATTAATTATTGTTTGAAGTTTATTTTATTTAATGGTATGTTTTATATTGTGTTTTGTGATTAGTAAAAAGAAAAATTAAAAACCAAAAAAAATGAAGAGAATTTAAATTTAAAAATAAAAATAAAAAATCTGAAAATTGTTAAAACAAAAAGAAAACTTGTTTTGAGTTATTTGATTTGTGAATCTTTTTATCTAGCTCATAAAGAATTGTGTTTGTTTGCTTGCTTTTATGCATTTTTGTTTAATAAAAATGAAAAATGGCACACACACACACAAAAAAATTTTAAATCAATGCAATGGTCAATGATGTTGAGTGAATAGCAGATGTTATCTTTAATGTCGTTTGGATCATGCAAGTTTATTGAGTAGCCTAGTACTACCTTGAACCATGCGCAAGGACGACTTTGTTCTCAAAGAAAAAAATATATTTTTAAAATTAAAATCAACCAACCTATAATTATTTTTTAAAGAACTACGTGACTTTAAATTTTTCATTGCACCAGGGGATACGTAGGAACAGAAATTCATTTCTATCAAGCCAAAAACTAAATTTTTGTAATTTCTTTTCTCTTTCCTCTCTTTTTTTAAAAAAAATAATAAACAAAAATAAAATAAAATAAAAAATTAGTTACAAAGTTTTTTTTAAAAAAGGGATAAAAAAAAATATATTCGAGATTATTAAATTTTACACAACTAACATAAGGTACCGTTCTTGGAACGGGCAGTGTAGGGTGCTAACATCTTCCCTACCTGTAATCGACTCCCGAATCCAAACTCATTTTTCAAAAGATCAGTTTTCCTAATTAAAGAGTTTTTCTAATGTTTTCCCAATTCAAATAAACATTGGTGGCGACTCCATTGATTTTTCTAAAAAGCATCGAATATTTTTTGGTCGTCCCGTCGCAATCCCGGTTGCGACAATTAGCATGAGAATTATTCGAATAAAGCTATTGTAATTCAAATAAAGTGACCAATATCATAATAAATGGGAGACACGTTCCACTGTAATAAAAGAAAGCTTAGTTTTTATTTCTATCATCCATACATCCTAGTCCTTCACTCCACAATTAATCCATTTGCTCTGTTCTTTTTCTTATGAAACAGTAGCCTTTCTGGTGTCTACAACAAGTTTTCACAATGACTTTATTCGAATAAGTCATTTGTTATTTGAATAAACCATGTTAAAATGTTTTTAAAAAAATACAATTCTAAATAGTTTATTCAAATGATACATCTGTTATTCGAATATAGCATTGCAGGATAAGATTTAATAGAAATATTATTCGAATAAGCATTGGCTTATTTGAATAAAACTCTTTCAAAAAATTAAAATGAAGCAGTGATATTCGAATAACCAAATAGTTATTCGAATAACAAACACTAGAATGCTAAAAATGATATTTTAATGTGAATGATTCTTTTTTATCATTTTCCACCAAATTTTCATATATGATATTTTTATTATTTTCTATTCTTTCAATTGCTAAGAATGAAAATTTTATCAGATGAGTTATTTACTATTCTTATGACTCTTTATTATCAAACTTTTATTTAATCAATTTTATTATGAATTATTCTTTTACCATGAATTATTAGTTATGTTAATTACTTATTTTTAAAGAAAGTTTTTATATTTGATTTGATATGACTATTATATTAAATATTTTATAAAGAAAGTTTATCCCATGAATAAAAGTGAATCAATGTGCAAAAAGAGAAAAGAATTATTGTGGCCGTGATGAGAGGATCAAGAGACGTTTTGGTCAAATTATTGTGGTTATGATGAGAGGATTAAGGGATACGTTAATCATTTTTAATAATTGTGGTCATGATGAGAGGATTGGAAGATACTCTAATCAAATTATTGTAATCATGATGAGAGCATTAGGAAACGTCCTAATAAAGAAAAAGAAGCAGATTTAATTAAGAGTATTGAAATAGGATGAAAAAGAGATAATAAAATAAAGTTTTTGAGAATATTCAGTTACTTATCTTTATGAAGCTATGAATCACTTATTGAGTTATTTTTTCTTAATCATTTATTTTACTAATACGAAGAACAGAGAAATTTTGAGATATACCAATTTTTATAGAGTTACTTACTCTTTTATTATAAAATTATCAAAAAATATTTACTTTTATATTTTTAATTTTGTATCACTTATTATCCATCTAAGTTATTTCTTAAATATTGATTTATACATTTGTGGATTTTTAGATATGATTTTAGAAATAGAGAATGGTAAAGAGTAGGTGGTAAATGTAAACTTGTTTTTGTATTTTTTTTATTAAGATTTGTATGTCACTATTTTTGTGGTTTAACATTTCAAATTAAGTCAACTGAAAAATTTTGATAAATTTTTATATTAAGCAAGTATGCTGAAAGTTGGAGTTTGTGTTAATAATTGTAAATAATGACACCTTAATTGTTAGCATCAATTTTTGAAAAATAGGTGCTTAACTTAAAAAACTTTATACGAAATTATGTAAAATATTATATATATAATTTAATAAACATGTTAAAAGTTGTTTGTAACACATTACTCTAATAGAATTAAATATTATATTATTATTTAGAGTAGCACATTACATTTTTGGTGATGCAGGATTGTGCCATGTTCTTTCTACGTAAGCGTTGTCAATATCTATATCTATATATATATATATATATATATATATATATATATATATTTGGGTTTAGTAAACATGAGTTCAATGTTTTTGATCCAAATCAATTCAACCGGTTCAACTGTCAATTGTCTGGCTTCTTGATCAGTTATCCTCAAAACCTGGGTCTAGTTAATATTGCCCAACTTTAGTCACAATCGACTGACAGTTAAATTGATTGAACCAACGATCTAAATCAGTTGATGTCTTGTCCAATTTTTAAAAGGACAAAATTAGGCTTCAACTCAAGTTAGAGACAGGTACTCTAATTCTTTTAATTTTATATCATGTATCTATTCTTTCAATTTTTTTCAATTCTTTCTAATTTTCATCTTTATTAATTTAATAAAATAGATATATAATATAAAATTAAAAAAAATTAGAAAACTTGCTTCTAACTTGAGTTAAAGTCAATTTTTTCTTTTTTAAAATATATTTTTTCAACTCAATGTATTTAAATAAATTAAAGTTTGATTATTATACTTACATTAGCTAATATAACCTATGAAGCATGAATACACCGCATTTTAGGTATGTTCGTGTGTCGGATATATGGAGACACGTGTATAATATGCGTGTCCTGTGTGTCTTAATATTTTTGATTAAAAAAATTATTATTTTTTTATTTAGACACATCTTAGACACGTCTATAACACACTTGAATACGATCTATTAATATTTAAAAAAAAATAGTTAAACTTTAAATATTCTCTCTAGTTAATTTTTTTAGGTACACATGTATTACTACACAGTTAATTCTATTAAGAGAAGTTGGTTAAGAGATTTTTTAAAAAATATCAATTAAAATTATGTTTTATATTTTTTGAGAGGAGCTTATTAGGTAACCAATATTCACATATACGACATATATTAAAATATTATAAATCTTTAAGTTTATAAAAATGATATTAATGAATTATAAATCTTTTTTTTTTAAATTTTGTAATTATATATATTCATAAACCAAGTTTTTTAATTTACTTTGATATATATATATGTTGTGTCTGTATCTTATATTTTTTTAAATTTAATATATCTCTGTATCTATATTTATATCGTGTCTCGTGTCCGTGTATGTGCTTCGTAAGAATATAACCAACCCAATTCTAGGTTAAAACGATCATTTTCGCTTTTAACCTCAACAATTAAATATGCAGAAAACATTATAACTAGTATGTTTGGTTTTCCTAAAAAAAGGAACCAAATCCATCGGTACTTAATTCAAGCTTCACTAACCTTGGTTTTCTTCATGATTTCAGGGTGATCTATGAGATAAATAACTACCCATGTCAAGGTCGTCGCTGTGCTTTCATGGCCAGCAGCTAGAAACCCCAGCAATAAGTCAACGATGTCCCCATTTTCTAATTTCTTACCATTCCCATCTTCGATTCCCAAAAAAATATCAACAAGATCTTTCTTCCCCTCACGTGCACCACTTTTGATCATCATCCTCCTTTCGTCTATAATAGGTTGAATTATGCTTGACAACTTTGTACGTGCCTAATATACCATGCAAAAGCAATTCAAACCTGAAATTAGCCCCTGAATTCTTAACAAGCAAATAACAAAAATCAATATTCAAGTCTCACCAAAATGAGTATAACTCAAACAAAAAGAATATTCACATACTAAAATTTTCACACCACTTTTATGATAGTAATCAGCGTATAAATAATTGATTATTAGTGTGTATTATATGATAATTGAGGATATTAATCAATTACTAATAATACAATATTAACATTCTCGATTGTCATACATGTTGATCACTAATGTAAAAGTGATATATAAATTTTAACGTGTAAATAACTTATGATCAATATGTATATGTAATAATTGAGATGTTAATTCATTATCAATAATAAAATATTAACATTCTCTATTATCACATAATATACACTAATTATTAATTAATTACACATTAATCACCTATTCAAATGTGATGTATAAATTTTGGTGTGTGAATAGTTTAAATGTAATTTAAATAATAAGATAATGTGTTTAAGAGATAAGATAGAAAAGAACCTTGAGTGCTTTGTGGAAAACAGAACCCGGCACATTGATTGGGAGAGAGAATAAGCCATCAAACATCTCAGTGAACAAATCTCTCTTGTTGACAATGTACTGATTTTCAGAGCCTAAGAAAACGTCAATGATGACTTTAAAGGTAAACTTCTTCATCTCTTTCAAGAACTCAGTTGGATGTTTCATGCTAGAATATTCCTCTAAAGACTGGATGACATTGTCCTCAATACGCTCTACGTACATTGCTAATGCTTTGTGACCAATGATGGGAGAAACGGTTAGGCGGTGGAAACGCTTGTGTTCTGTACTGGAGACATCATATATGGGTTTACTTCGCGCTAACTCTGTCACTGATTTCGGATAACCAAGCATGAAGTTTAAATCATCTGTCAGCACTTGCCGACACATGTCAGGTTGACAAACGATGATGCTTGGATTTCCAAACAAGTGGGTCTTGTAGATACCAGTTCGTCCATATCTGAAGAAATTAATTAGCACTTATAATTTTAAGTTAGAGTAACATATAGTAAGATATATATAGTAAGGAAAAAATTTTACATGTTCATGAAACACAATGAATACATGTTGTAGAATAGATCTCTATTATTAATACTCATAAAATGTAAGTTGATGTGATAAACAATCTCAATCCCTTAGGGACGAAAGACTCGAGTTCAAATTCTAAAAAAATAATTCTTGTAAAAAAATCACATAACTAATATGTTTTCATAGTCATTCGGGATTATTCTCATATGTGACTCAAATAAATCAAACATATGAACATATCTTGTGATTTTACTAAAAAAAATTCAACTATTAATTTTAAATTAATGACTTAAAATTTATATAAATTTATTTAAAATTAATGATAGAGATCCTTTTAAAAATATGCATTATGATACATGACTAAGCTAAAATTTCTAGTATAAGATATATAGCAATAGCAATAGAAAAATTATGTTCTTATATAATTTTTTATTTTATATCACTTTTTATCATATTTTTTAATATTTGTGATTAAGTAAGAGAAAGTAATAGAGAAAAAATGATATAATCAATGGTATAAGAAATAATATAAAAAATAATTAAAAAAAAAGTGATATAAGAAAATCATAGTTAATAGCAATCTATAGTTTTATATAATACTATAATTTTAATCTATATAGTAAGATATCAGAGGGAAAAAGAGACTTGGAAACAAGATTGTTGATGAAGGAATCAGGTTTGCCGGACGAGAAAGCTCTCATGAAGGGTAAGAGGTTGCCTATAAGAGGCCACCCCATATCACCAGGAGGCAGTGAGTATTGCTTCCTTCCTAATCTCAGAGCATAGTACCACCCGTTCAGCCTCCTTAGAAATATGAACACGAAAACGTAGGATGCCAACAAAGTAGCAGCGTTCATCCACAACCAATCTAATCCCATTTTGAACGTCTTTCAACTTTATACTTATTGGACAATGAACACTTACTACAAACTCTCCTACTTATAGGTAGATTGTTCTAGCATCACATGAAGGCTTTGAATTTTTTTAATGGCAATATCCCGCTTCTGTTTACGTTGACAATGGTAGAGTTTTTTAGGTAATTGTGGTATTTTGATATATGGTTGATATTTTTGAGTTGAGTTAAAATTTGATGGAATTGATTAGAGATATGATTTATTTTGAATTTTATTTTAAATAATTTTTATTATTAGAGACTAATAATAAATAAGTTGAGAGATGTGATAAGTATAAAAATACTCTTTAAATATTTTATTATTGAACTAAAATATTAAAATATGAATATATATTATTGAAATTAATATTTATTTTTAAATTAAGTTTTTATTTACTTCAGAATATTTTTAAGTAATAATTTATATATATATTATTGTATATATTTTAACTTAATAATTTTTTATTCTTATATTTATTTTAATTAATTTAATCTCATTATTTAATTACTTTATTTTATAAATTAATATAAAAAATAGACAAAAAAATTAAGACTTGAACTCTTAATAAATAAAAGAGATTAGAATATTAAACAACTAAAATTGTAACTGTAGTACATCAAAAAAATCAAATCTAACTTATTTAAAAAGAGAAAAATACGCTGTAATATTGAAGATATTTACCTAATTATGAATAGAAGAACAGCAGCATGGCGTGGAACACGCAGCAATATTAAAAACCCTTATCTAATTATCTAATTATGAATAGAAGAACAGCAGCATGGGCGTGGAACACGCTGCAATATTAAAAATACTTCTCTAAGAGCTTTGCTACACGACTTTACTGTATCTTTTTAAAATATTTTTTAATAATTTTTTTATTTAATAAAAAATATTAAATAAAAAATTAAATATAATTAATATATTAAAAATATAAAAAATATTTAATATTTTTTTATTTAATAATTAAGAAGAACAACATCATTAAAGCGTTAAAATAAAGCAGCAGCAGCATGGGCGTGCCATGCACAACAAAGAAAAATTAAATTTTTAAGTAAAATTAAATTAAGGATGAACTTGGACATTAAATGATATTTTTAATTTATATATTTAATTTTAATTATTAAAATTATTTTATTTCATTATTCTTAATTATTATTGATTTTTAAATAATTATAAAATTTATTTTATTTATAAATTCAGTCATATTTTATTTTATTAAATAAATTAATTCTTTAATTATATTTAGATCAATTATTTATTTATATTAATTTATTTCTTTAGTGCAATATCACCCATTGAGTATCTTGTCATTGTTAAATTTTTTCAATAAGAATAATAATTTACATATTCTAAAAATAGTGAATAATTTGTTAAAGAATTACGTTTAGTTTAATTTTAGTTTATAAATTTATATCTTTCGATTAAAAATTTTAAAAATTAAATTTGTAATTGAGTTTTTTAATAAATTAAGAATAATTAAAATACTCAATTGAGAATAAATCTATACCTTTAACTTTACTATTCGGCAAATTTAAATATTTTTTTATTAATCATTTTACTTCATTTTAATTTATATTTAAAAGTAATTTTTATTCATCATTAATTATTTAATATTTTTTAAAAATATTTATTCTTTTTACAATTGTTTAATTTATTTTTCTATAAAATTGATACTTTAAAATTATATTACAACTATCACATTATTCTTTAAACCTTTCCATTTAAAAAATGAAAGAGAGAAGGTCGTCGGTGTATAAAAAGTTACAAGTCTTTTTTTCCCTCTCACTAAACTGAAAAAGTCTAACATAAATCATTCAAAAGATAATTTATAAATAGACCACAAATTTTAATTAATAATTTTTTATACATTCAAATTTATATACAAAATATTATCAGAATAAAAAAATAATTTATTTATAAAATTAAATATTTTAAATTCATTATAAAAGCCTCCCACTAAACTGTACAGTCTAGTGTTTTTCAAGAACTCTAGGAGATAAATACACCGACTTTCCATGTACAGTGTACCAGGTCTAAAAGAATCTTGGATCGATGCAAAATTTTAATATGGATTTTTAAAAAAGTCTATAGATGAATTATGAATTTTAAATTATTAATTTATTATTAAAATAAATTAATAATTTAAATTAAAAAATAAATTTTAATTAATAATATTTAAATTCATACAAAATTTATATATAAATACTAATAATTTAAAAAATAATAATTTATTTATAACTCAAATATATTACGTTCATGACAGAGGCCACTTACATAGATAGCATGTAGTCATGTAATGTGACTTTTCATTTTGCTCATATATATATATATTTTAATTCTAAGACTGCGTTTGAATAGAATATTTCAAAATTTTAAAAATTTGAAATGCAAAGAAATTTAATTATTTTAATTAAATTTCTTTCATTTTTAAAATTCTTTGTTTGAATAAAATAATTTAATTTCTTTGAATTTAAATTTTTTTATTTGGATAAAATAATTTAATTTCTTTCATTTTTAAAATTCTTTTTTTATATATTTATTTGGAATTTCAATGCAAAAAATAAACATCATATATTATTTTTTATTCATAGTAAAATAAAAAACAAATAAAATAAAATAAATTTAAAAAATTAGAAAATTTTGCATAAAATTAAAAGATTAACTATACCAAATACTTGGAATTATGATTTCTACGTGGATTTGCTACTATGATAATACCACTGGACAAGAACAAAAAGCAAATAATGGCAAAAAAAAATTATTCATTAAGAGTGCGTACTTGTATCTCATCACTCGAAAAAGAGAAAAAAAAAAAGACAAGACTTTTGCTAAATGGGTAGGTGAGCATAATCCTTATGGACCTCTTGTTCACAATTCTCTCCTCTATCCCTATCTATATGATATAGCATCATGTACAATGTCTAGCACATGCAAAAAGAAACCTATGACTAATATCAACAACACCCAAGCCATTAGCATAGCTAACTGCAGCAAGTCATACAACAATAGCTCTTAGGAGTTCCTTCCTGCATAAGTGGTAAGAAAAAAAGTAACAAATATTAACTAAAAAGAGATAAATCCAATAAAAGTAAGCAACTTATTTTGGTTCAAAACAGTCATAGCAGAAGCAGGCAAATATTTACGAGTTCTTCGAACTCCAGACAGCTGATTCCATGAATAATAAAATGAAAAATATAATTTTATGTGCTGAAAAAGGAAACTACATTTCACAAGAATTATTCTCCATTCTGTTTTTTTAAGACTAGGAAAGCTCATACGACACAAATCATGCCTTACAAAGAGACATCCTTCCAGAGAGAATCCAACAATTGAGACAATGCATGCATTTTTTTTCCAATGACAGAATGCATCTTGAAAGCGAGAGTATTGTATGTCAATACCTGCATTCACATAAAACGATGCAGCTATAATGACTCTCATTCATAAGATCAATAAGTTTCTTTAGCATCTCCTCATCACTGAAAAAAATGAGTAGTTAAAATCCAAGAAACATATTGCCCACTAACAAAAGAATCACAATATATGCAAACTAATGAGATGAGTCCTAAGATGAATTTTTGATGAAAAAAAAGGACAAATATCAACTAGCTTTCACCCCCATCATATACTGAATATTAGAAGAAATTCAGAGTGGTCCCCATTCAATTTATATCCATGACCAACTAAATACTGCAAAGTGCAAGTATAGTTGTATAGTTGCATAATTCTAATCGTGATCAATAACAAATCAAACGTCAGCCTTATGACAACGTTTACTAACACCATGAACTTGCATAGTTGGCTCAAATTAATGGATAAAAACTAGGTGCAAGAGTACAATAGCTACAAAACAAAACTTGATGGCTTTAAGGAGCTCAAATTATGAAAGATACAACTTAATTAACTGTGACAAAACTATATTACAATTTTCTTTGTGCTCCTAGTTTAATATAATCATAAATCATTGATTGTTAAGCATTTAAAAATCAAAGAGGTCAAAAAGAGAGCCATGGCAGGTTGCATGAAAGTGGTCACAACTAGTACAAGTGTTAATGCAAGAGAGACTGAAACTTTACTGATTTTTGAATCCTAAAACTATCAAATGAATGTGCGACAACAACAAAAAAACACAACAAAGAAGGAGAGCTACTTAACATAAACACCAGAACTCATTTTAACCAAACAGAAGTTCACACATTTTTTCAAACAGGTTGTAGGCAAGTATGCAGATACACCATTTAACATGATTATACATACTCAAATCACTAGACCACACAAGATTACCTCTTCAACCTAAATTTAGAATGAAAGCAAAAATAAAAAAAATTTACCCTTAAATCACCTCTGAAAGCAGAGTAAGAACTGATAAGGATGGCTCTAGCTCCCCCATCCCACGTACTTGAGCACCTTTCAGATTACTTTCCACTCAACCAAATGTAGCAGACAAACAAGAAAACAAAAATCACTGAAAATCCAAAACGAAAATATATATAAGATTCAGGTTTTCACGTATAATTGGAATCAACACAATCAACAATAGATCTACGTACATATTCTATTATTTGGAAAGTAAATATTAAATTAAATTAACATAATCTATTCAAAAAATTGAAATTGGAAAGAGATAAATTTGGATGCGTAGAAGAGAATCACCGACATTTAAACCATTTCAAATCTTCAATTTCCATTTCATCTTCTCTCTTTGACTTTGATTTTTCGGAGTAATTAGTTTCAATTCCATAACTCAGAAAAAGCAATAGATGATCAACACTTTCGATTCAAACATCAATGAAGTCAATCTATCTAATCCACACGGTGATAGCCACGAGGACATGTTCGTCGCCGATGAATCCTCCAGTGGAGACTATACGATACTGCTGGACAATAACAAGAAGAAGAAGAGAGAGCAAGAGTGAGAAGCCATAGTTCCTGCAGGTTCGAAAGCTTCTTCCAAAGGACTTGAGAGATGATAACAGGAGAGAGTGAGAGAAGCAATGGCAGAAGAGAAAGAGAAGAGCTTCAGGATCGGAGTGATTAAATCCCTGAGTTAAAGAGATGAGGGAATTTGAAAATTCCACCTATGTTGATAGAATTTGAAATTCCTTATTTTGGACAACAAATTACCCGAATAAATTCTCTGAAATTTTAAAAATCATTTTATTATCTATCCAAACAATGCATTTTTACGTGTGGTATTTTAAATCCTCAAAAAGATTACATTCCACCTTCAAAATGTTTTATCCAAACACTGCCTAAGGATATCCTCCCACGGAGCTTTTGTGTCAGCCAAAACTAATTAATCCCTCTTCAGACAATTATAAAGGCATTTTCAATATCGAGCTATGCATTTAGAAGAATTAATGCTAAGAGATGTAAAAATATCTATCAGCTCCACCCAATAACTTAAATATTTAGACGACTTAGTCCTTTACATAACTTCAGAGCTACAAAGAAGGTATTTAGGTTGTTTTTTTTTTTTTAGTTTTAGATGCTATATTTTTATCAATATAAATGCCACCTTATTTTTATGCATTTAGAAGAATTAATGCCAAGAGATGTAAACATATCTATTATCCTCCACCCAATAACTTAAACATTTAGACGACTTAGTCCTTTACATAACTTCAGAGCTACAAAGAAGGTATTTAGGTTTTTTTTTTTAGTTTTAGATGCTTTATTTTTATTAATATAAATGCCACCTTGTTTTTATTGTATTCTTGTTTTAAAAATTTTTTGAACTAAAAAAATGAAATATTATTTTAGAATTTTTATTATTTTTCATAAAACTTTAAAATAAAAATAGAATTAAAATAATATGACATTTTTTGTAATTATTAATAAAATGTATCAGCTAAAAATAATAATTAAAAACAAACTACACACTAATAATAACTTAATTTTTATATTTTTTATAAAAATAAATATTATTATATTTTAATACATTTAAATTTATTAATTTTATGATATTATTATTTATTTTTTTGAAATAAATTAATTATTAAAATATGTGGTAATCATATATAATTAAAAGTAAAAGTGGACTTTTGGCAAAAGAAAGTGACGTAAAGATGCTGCAAAATCTTTTTAAATTTACTCTTCAATCAAAGAGGTCTACAGCTTAAATCAAGAGCAAGAAATAAGTTGTGGAAAATTTGATGGGCCTTTTAACGAAACTGTTTTTAGTAGTAAAATTATTTATTAAATTGTTATATTTTAAAATTATATATTAAATTATCATATTTTTTATCATGTTGAATTTTTTTAATATTTTCACATTTTACATAGATAGTATTAAAGATGATGACATTATCATTATAATTATATCAAAATGCTAGGCATTATCCATGTTAAAACGTCATCACGCTAAACATTATTCACGTGAAAACTCCAGGCACTCTAACACTTTCATGAAAGTAACGCCAAACGTGTTGGCGTTATCTTCATAGTAACGTCAACTGAGATAGTGTTACCAATGCTTGCTTCTATAAACACAAATCTCCTCTCTTTCTCACGCACAAATTTTTTATTTCTCTAATTTTCACATTCTCTGTAGAATTTTTATCTCTCTCTAAACTCTCCCAAAACCTCCTTTGGCTGAAGCTTGTGAGAAACCCATTTGGATCATCATATATGTAAGTATTTTTATTCATTATTATTATTATTATTATTATTATTATTATTGTTATCACTGATTTTTTTATTGTTAAAATTATTGCTTATTAGGTTTATTGAAATTGAAATTAGTAGGGTATAAAAAAAATTTCTTATGAAAATTAATGGTATGAATTCATTGTTATGGGTAGCAATTCTGTTTCAGCTGACACATGTTGATTGATTTCATACTAATTGTGTTGTTATTATTCAGAATTTTGAGAAGTGAAATTAAGATGAAAAATACATTATTGTTCTCATTTACTACAATGAGAGAATATATGAATGTGAAAATGATCTAATGTATGAAGGTCCATATTCTAAGTCTATCACGATTAAACATGATATGAATTTTGAGCTTCTGAAAAGGAGAATTCAATTAAAATTAAGGCTCCTTGAAAATCAATATGTGCCCAGTGTTGTATATAGATTTTCACAATGGAGCAATGTACTAAGATGAATAGCTTTTCCATTAGAAGTTGATGAAGATGTTACTTGCATGATAGATTTCTTTGATTAGCATCATAACTTAACTTCCATGGAGTTGTATGTTGAGATAGAAACAAGTGAGCACAATGACCATGTTGGACCTCCTTCTAAAACAGAAATCCAAGTTGGTCCTTCTAATCTTCCTGAATCATCGTACCCTATCAACACTCAATTCTCTATGACATATGCTGCTCCATTACTACAATCTCAAGAAGTTGGTATATCTACTATTCCTGAAAGGAGATCATCTGGGTTGAACTTTGAAACCGATAACCCACTTATGACAGATGCATTATCTGAAACAAGTGAAGGTGAAGGAGAGCTGCCTGAGGGTGAGGATTCAGATACTGACTTAGAACAAGATCACTTTGACACTGAAGTAAATATACAACAAGTCTCTCCATTGTTAGTTGCTCCTGAATCTATATTTGTACCTTAATGCCTCCAGTTTTCTCAAATCAATTGAGATGCATTGAGTACACTTGATAATCTGCTTAAATTATATTCTCGTGGTATTTGGAGGCCAGAGGAAGAATTATATGTTAGGTTGCAATTTCCTTCTAAAGATGTTGTCAAGTTGACCCTAAAACATTATTCGATTAGCAAACATCAGAACTACAAGGTTGAGGATTCTGATACACAGAGACTAATTGTTAAGTGCCCCAGATATGTTGATGGTTCTAATTGGAGAGTTAGGGTCATCCAAAGCAAGAAATCAAACATGTGACAAATTACAAAGTATAATGGACCTCATAGTGTCAACCCATCTATATTATAAGATCATAACAAGTTAGACGCTCTTATGGTTTGTTCTTACATTTTGGATATGGTTAAGCAAAAACCAGATGTATCTGTATGCTTGATTATTGAAAGGATTCAAAGTCAATTTGGATATGAAGTGTTGTATCGGAAAGCTTGGAAGGCAAAACAAAAGGCCATTGTGAAGGTATTTGGAGGCTGAGATAAATCTTATGAGGTGTTGCCTAGATGGTTACTTGCCATGCAAAGAGACATGTCAGACACAGTGGTGAAGTTGTAAATCGTTGAATTTGTTGAGCACAACAAAGTTGACCTTCAAGACAAGTATTTTTTTCACTTATTTTGGACATTCAAACCATGTGTTGTTGGATTCTAATATTGCAAGCTCATCATTCAAATTGATGGTACTCATTTACATGGTAAATATAGTTATAAACTATTGATTGCAATAACACAAGACGGAGATAGAAAACCTCTGCCAATTGCATTTGCTATTGTTGAAGGAAAAATAAAGGATGCTTGGAGTTAGTTCTTAGCCTTAATTTGAACACATATCACACAACAATAGGGCTTGTGCTTGATATCTGATTGACATGAAGGCATCTTACAGTCAATGGCGAATCAACATCTGGGATGGCAGCCACCGCATACATATCATGTTTTCTGCATACGACATATTGGTAGCAATTTTAATAGTCGGTTCCACAATGTGGCCTTAAAGAAATATCTGATTAACACAGGTAGTTAAAATTTATAATTTATATTTAGATTGAATATATTAAATCTTAGTTGCTAACACCAACTCATTCAAATTTTTATATCAGGGTACGAACCAACTGCATACAAATTTGAGGCCAGGTTGGAAAATGTGACTGCTAAAATCGAAATAGCAGATTGAATTAATTTGATTCCAAAATAAAAATGGAGTTTGACATATGATCGTGACCATAGATTCGGTCATATGACAACAAACTTGTCAGAGTGTATCAATGGAGTGTTGAAAGGCGACATAAATTTACCAATAATTGTATTGGTTTGTATGACATCTTACAAATTAGTAGAGTACTTTATTAATTGAAAAGATGAGGCAAACAAGAAAATCATTGATGGGCCAAACTAGACTGATGATTTTATGAAAAGCTAGAAGGTTAACATGCAAAAGGCAAACTCTCACTAAGTCTGTTGATATGATATACAGTCAATCAAATTTTTGGTTGAAGAGGCATTCAACCCAATAACACAAGAGGGTGGAATTAAATATTTTTTAAACCTTCAAGAATGCTGGTGTGACTGTGAGTTGTTTCAAGCATTGCATTTCTCATGCTTTCATGCAATAGCAGCATGTGCTTCTAGGGCACTTAACCATTTCCAATATATACATAGGGTTTATAGAATGGAAAATATATACATAGCTTATGAGGTTGGTTGGGGAATCATTAAGGATGAATCATGGTGCCCACAAACTTCAGAGATTACATTGGTGTATGATCGTCAATTGCTTAGATCTAAAGGTCGACTCAAATCAACTCGACTTAGAAATGAGATGGATTAGTGCGAACTAGGACCGCAACAAAGATGTTCAGCATGCCATGAAGAATGACATAATTCTCGTAGTTGTCGTCGTGGTGGATCGACTTCCTTGAGGAATGACCAAGAAGGGTCATCTAGTTGATTAGGACATAATTTGATAATCACTGTATTTCAAGATTACCAATGTGTGTTAGTTAACTATCATTGTGGAATTCAAGGATGACTATTTTCTATTTGATTATTTATGTTTAATCTTATTCTTACATGAGCTTTTAGCAGTGTCTTCTAATTTGTATTTGATAACTCAAGTTTAATATATATATTCTTTTTATAGTATGTCTTATCATTCGAAGACTTACCATTGTTCTTGTTGTTTGTCTCATTACTGTGTGACACATGACATTTCACTTGAACTCAGGCCCAGAGGACCCTTTAGTACAGGAGTTGTAGGAGTTTCATGTTTCACAATATATATCGCAAGGAAAGGAGGATCGTCATTTGCATGTTAGACGTTCTCATAAATTCAGGCATATAGACCCAGATGACAGATTCTTCCATATCTACAGTAGGCTGGTTTCATAAGGTCACCCACGTGGGATATTGCATTATCGATCACTCCTTGATTACAACATTGGTTGAGAGATGACGTCCCGAGACACATACATTCCATATGCCTACTGGAGAGTGCACAATCACATTGGAGGGTATTAGTATCATCTAGAGACTTCTTATTGACGGCAATGCAGTTACTGATTATACCCACTGTGGCGATTGGATACAACTATGTGTTGGTTTGTTAGGTTCGAAGTCGGATGCATCACAATTATCAAGTGCATGTGTTGATAGGTCATGGCTTTGGAGCGGATTTCATAGATGACTTATGGAGCACGAAAATGATATTTACGTGCAGCGGTGTCCACGAGCATATATACTTAGGTTAATTGGGGATTTGTTATTTCTTGATCATTCTGGTATATATGTGCACATGATGTTCCTTCCCCTGTTGGAAGACTTTACCATTGCTGAGACATACAGCTAGAGATCTACGATTTTAGCGTACTTGTTGATGTGAATTATAAGTTTCAAACCCAAGTGCAGGTTGTCTCAAGTAATAAATTCTCAGGAGTCCAAGGTCAATCCACAGGGAATTGATAAAGAAAAATTCTTTGAGGTAAAGAAAATATTTTGTCGCAACAATATAGGTGATAAAACTTAGTCACAAATAAAAAAGATTTATTTAGGTTATGAGATCCACTCTTGGTAAGTAAATTAAGGATAAAATTAATTCTTTTTATAATTCAATTAGAATCCATGCATAACGGAGGTTCCAATCGAAAAATACAACATTCAAAGTTTATTTAAGATTATATATGTAATTATATTATGGTTCTTTTAATTATCTATTAACACCTCCACTTATAAATGAGCTCAAGCATTCATTGTGTCAATATTTTGTCTACAACAAATCAAGATCTCCATTTTACAAAAAGAGTTTCTAAAATTATTGGAAATAAAATATAATATATATAATGACCACTTGATAATATATCATTTAAGCACAAGAAAGAGATTAATCTAACCTTAATTTATTACCAAAAGCATCATCCTTTCACCCAAGTAAAATGAAAATTAGCTACTCATAGACAAGAGGAAAGAAAGAGAGAAGAAGAAGATGATGAACATAACTTTAATTTAGAACAAAAGAAAACTACAATAAGAGAAACAAATAACATAATAGCATAAACTAAGATCATCAAATGAACAACCAATGCTCCCTTTTATAGAGTTTGAGGAACACAAAATGACAATGGAGTTGTTTAATGAGTGAGTGGATGAGTGGGTGAATGAGTGGAAGATGCCAAAGAAGTTGTTTGATAATTATGAATGAGTGAAAAATTATTGAGATTCTTGTCTCTGAAATGATTCGATGCTGAACTCATGGCTGTCGTCAAAAAATAGAAAAGTGGTCTTCATGAAAGTTGTAGGCTTTTGTCTTAGATTTCCAATGCCACTGGTTTTAGCCCAAAATCATTCCTCTCGATATATGACCCAATCTTTGCACACTATTCAGGCTCAGCTACAACTCCTCTGTTCTGACTTCTAAGCTCAATATGACCCATTATACTTCCGAGCTGACACTTGTGTTCTTCATGAAAGTTTTAGATTTAGGTATTAACTTTCCAATGCCACAGTTTGGTGTCAATTGGACTACTATAACTCAAGAAATAGGCTGATGTGCGCAGAGGTCAAACTATCAGGATCAGTAATCTAGTTCTTGTTTCAACTCCAATTTTAATTATCCAAACGTGTGATTTGACTCTTGAGGTCTCCATGAAAGTTGCAAATAATTGTCTTAGATTTCTTACACGACTAGAATCATATCAATCAAATATTTGAAACTCAAATTATAAGCAGTTTACTGAATGCTGCCAAATAAACAAATTAAAGTCAATTCAAGCAATAATTCTTTCAATGATCCAATTAAGCGCAATATCAATAAATGTAACAAAATAAACTTAATTAAGCCTAATTGAACCTTAAGAAGGCCATTGAAAGGATTATAAAATGAGTAAAATATATTGCTATCACTTGTATAGGGAGCTTTGCAAAGCCATATACTACAACGTGCATGAGATTGGAGGTGCTTGCATATTGTTGTAGTATTGGGCATGATACAGATTTCCTAGTCTTGTCCCTACACTGGTTGATGATACTGATCCTAACCTTTTGACTATCTATTCTGCGGATCGTGGACACCTATGTCCACTGGGATTTCAGTAAGTTTCTCAATATATCATTTGCTTATATCAGTTTGTTATATATACTACTGTTGTTGACAATGTATGACTTTGACATTTAAATAGGTGGCATAAACATAATGTGTTAAATGAAACCCTAATGGGGGTGCTTCAGTATTATCGATAGTTATTTGATCAATTGAAGAATGATGATGTCACTATTTGGTTACATTGATTTAAATAAGTTACTTTGTCTTGCTTTCTAATTCTTTGCACATATCACTTTGCAGATTAGATGGTAGACATATACAGATGAGATTGTGGCGTCACTACTAACTTTTTGTGTCACTGGTAAAGACAGAATACTGACAGTGGTCCCTCTCATTTTTTTCACATTGTTGAGTGGCACCAACCAGACAGGGTGATGACTGATACCAAGGAGACCGCACCAACCTGACGATTTGCACTCAATAACATTGGCGGGAAGGCATGATGAGGATTGGCGAAACACGCACCTTGTACACATAGCCATTTGGGAGATTTAAAGGGAAAATTGTGTTCTTGTAAGGCCATTGGAAGCTCCGCTCACTGTGCATTCTGAGTACATGCGCTAGTACAAAAGAATTATCAAACATTAGATTTCTCGTACTGGTTCATCTATTGGGTTTGTGGTATGCTATTTAGTAATATGTTCTGCTATTTACTGAATGTATTTTGTATTGATGATGACATATGTTATATCTGTTTCTTAGGATGACGTTGCAGAGAATATGTATGCTTCGGCTAGGAACCCAAATTCAGGATTGAGTATGGCTAGCCTTCTACAATCTACTGAACAGATCTTATCTTCATTGAAGGAGTATGATCGCATTACATTGACGCAATTTCGTCCAGCTCCTCCTACAGATGACATTCTAGGGCCACCTGAGCAGTTCGAAGAATAGAGGACACGCCGTAGAAGAAGGACATGGTTAGCGAGTACTCAGTCACGACTATGACATTCAGAGGACTCTGATTCTATAGGTATGCCTAGGACTCAACCCCAACTACTACTATTGCTACTTACTCACCAACTACCACCTTCATCTTACCCACTAAATCCAAGTTACCTATCACTTACAGGTTACCCACCATATCCTTTAACATTTACCCTTACACAATCATTTCCATACCCACCATATATAAGTTAGCCACCATATCATCACCCATCATAGTCAGGACTTTCTTCTGATCCCCCTTACAGACCATCACATTCTGACCCTGACGCTTCTCATTGATATGGGCATTAAACTTAGATTAATTTATTTACTTTTTATTACATTTGCTTAATCTGGGATGACTATATATATATGTAGAACTATTTTTGTTATGCATCCTATAGGTGCTCTGTTGAGTTGAAAATTTAAATATATATGAAAATGTTTCATTAAAAAGGATGAAGTACTTTTAAAAACGTCCAATTTTTAGGGAAAATTCTGTCAAATTTCCCATAGAATCGAAATGTTTGAACTGCTATGGTTAGTTGATTTTGATAGGCTTACTAGACTGGTATTCTAGCCCATGAACCGATTGTGGCCCTGGTTTTGAGTGGTCACAAATTTATTGTACGTTATTGTGACATGCTTATATTTATTTACATTTTTTTAACAAGTCGTAGGTTAAAGGTAAATTATAAAATAATTTTATTTATCATATGACTACAAATTTCTATGCCGTAAAAAATAAGATTTCCAACAAAATAGTTGAATTCGATAAAATAATAAGAGAATATTTCTATTTGTATTTTTATTTTTTAAAAAAATAGTGGCGTACATTGGTAATGTCAACATGTCCGACGGTAATGGACCACGCACCCTCTCCATCATGGCAAGGTGCTCTAAATTTGTATGAGTCTGAAACAAAGCTTCACTCTATAATAGACGTTCGCAACTTCAGGAAAAAGCTGAAAAAATGTGCTTCAAGTAAAAGTTTTAGTCATACACTGGTAACGCCATCACTGTTGGCGTTATTCATGTGGAAACGCCAACACATTTGGCATTACTCTTTGAATAGCGCCAGAGAGTCTAGCGCTTCCACGTGGATAACGGAAACAGTGGATCACCCCTATAATAAATACTTACAGTCCGGAATCCATCTTGAAGATCCAAAAGAGGCTTCTAAGCTGATAAAAATTACAGTCTGGTACACCATCTATGACGGGCAGTTATACCGATCGGGATTCTCTTCACCCCTTCTCAAATGTCTAACGCCTAAAGAAGTAGATTATGTGCTAGGAGAGGTCTACGAGAGGAGCTGTGGACACCATTTAGGAGGTAAAACCTTAGCGTTGAAAGCTCTCAGGGGTTTTTATTATTGGCCCACAATGGAGGCCGACGCAATAGCACACGTCCAAGTTTGTGACAAGTACCAGGGCCACTCAGACTACTACCATGCTCCACCCGAGGAACTCTCCACAACATCCGTACCCTGGCCATTCTACAGGTGGGGGATGGATATCTTCGGTCCGTTCCCTCAAGCACCCAGACAATTGAAATTCTTAGTGGTAGCTGTGGACTACTTTACTAAATAGATTGAGACAGAGCCTCTGGTCACCATTACCTCGTCCAGAATCCAAAAGTTCACACAACACCACATTATTACAAGGTTTAGAATCTTGGAGTCCATTGTGACGGATAACAGGACGCAGTTCAAAGACAAGGGGCTCGAAGAACTATTCGCTAGTTTGAAAATCAAACATCACTGTAGCGCAGTAGAAAACCCTTGAACCAATGGACAAACTGAAGCTGCCAACCGGGTTATTATTCACGGACTTTAAAAGAGGTTGGATGAAGTCAAGGGAAACTGGGCTGAACAACTAGATCACGTCCTTTGGGCCTACCGAACTACGACCCACTCTACAATAGGTGAGATTCCCTTCAAGCTCACTTACAGGTGTGAGGCAATGATCCCAGTAGAAATAGGAGAACCCAGCTGGCGCGTCTAACATTTCTCATTAGACAGTTATCCCATACTGATCAGGGAGGACCTAGAGCTCTTGGAAGAAAGAAGGCACGTCATATACGCGATGCCGCTATCAAATAGAGGACAACGACATGCTACAACTTAAAGGTTATTCCCAGGAGATTCCAGACAGGCGACCTTGTACCCTGCAGGGCTGACATCAGAGGTAAGAATGCCTCCTAGGGGAAGTTAGCCCCTAACTAGAAAGGCCCCTACTGCATTGTGATTAACACTGGCAAAGGGGCTTACACCTTGGAGACGCTAACAGGCAAGCCGATGAAGAACTTCTGGAATGCAGACAAACTTAGAAAGTATTATAGTTAAATGCCTTTTAAGGCCTAGTCATAGTTTACTTCATGTCTAATCTGCCTCAATTATTACAGGAACACTTTGTATGGACCTTAGTCTTTTCTCCAATTAATAAAACAAAATGATATTTTACTTCATTTTATGATTGTTGCCAGCATGGACAGATTATCACGGTACCCCCTGAGAGTGTCTTGTGTTAAAAAAAGTTGTGCAGTAGAAAAATCCTAAGTCTTAGAAAAATTCTCACACTAAACCACAAACATGAAAGACCCCGATAAGGACCACTTATACCAAGGTCAAGAGGGATCCTAAATGCCCAAATAGTTGGTGACGGATCCCAGGCAAGGCTTTACTTAAACTATAGCCATGTGAGATCCTAAAACCCATAGTAGTTGGCAAAGGACCCCGAGCAAGGTCTCTTTATTCTAATACCTAAGTCCCAAGGGAATCCCCAAGCCTTCAAAGGGCGTTGGACCCCGGACAAGGCGTTACTTAAACCAAAGCCACGTGAGATCTTAAAAGCCACGGTAGTTGGCAAAGGACCCCAAACAGGGTCTCTTTACTCTAATACCTAAGGCCTAAAGCGGACCACAAGTCCATAAAGGGCGTTAGACACCGGACCACAGTTTCTAACGAGCGAAAAAACTACAAGTCCACACAGGGCATTGGACCCAAGATGGACCACAGAAATAAATAAACTTTCAGAGCGAAATTAAAAAATTAAAAACCCTGGGAACTAGGGTGATTGTCTTTACAAAGTCAATAAGCCCCACGCAGGGGGCAAGCTAATGGTTAAAGAAAAAGAAAAGAGCAGCAGGCTATACTTCGGCTTCATTCCCCTCTGTCCTCTGCTGATTTGCACCCAGATCCCTCTCAGCTAAATCCACCATGGGAGCAGGCACCTCCTTAGCAGGGGTAGGGGCGGCCGGTCCACTAATAGGCCCTGCAACAACCAGATTTCTATCCCAAAAAATCTTGTCCTAACTAATGTCCTCCAAAGCTAGTTCTACGTCAGGATTAAAGTACTGAACTTGAGCAACCGCATTGTAGAACTGATCAACGCCTATATTGGTGCTGATGGTAAGCACATCATCACCTTCTTTCTCTAGTTCCGTTATTATATCCTGAAGTGTGGTGTTGGCGGCGTCAAACTACTTTTTTTCCTAGGAAAACAGAGCCTAAAAGTTAGCAAGCTCCTTTTCCACCCTAGCGAGCCTTGCCTCCAGCTCCTCTTTGCCCTTAAGGGCCTCCTCCAGTCATCGTTTTCCCTCAACCTCCATCGCCCTCAGTTCATTCTCGGCCCATCTTTCAAAATCAGCCACCGACCTCTCCAGGAGCCAGGCTTCAGCGGTAGTCTGGAGAGTGGAAGTTTGAAACAATGATAGGGCCTCAAGAATCTTACGCCGAGTGATGAGTTTGAAAACATCATCACTCAGAAGGATCTCATCGATGAATTCTGCGGACACCCTATCCCCGGTTATTAGGGGCAAAAAGTTTACCCTCTGACCAGGTTCTCCTTCCACGACCATGCTTTTACATTGCCCCCTGCCACAGCACCTTCCACGACCTTCTTCTTCTTCCCTTGTTGGGGATGAGTTACGACATCGGGACCCAGTTCCCGGATCACCAGAGATTGGCAACTAGGAAAAATCAAATGCGAAAAAGTAAAAAGAAACAAGATGGGCAACAATATACATATACAAATTCAATCTCCTACCGAGGATAGCCCAAAGGAATTTATCGTTGGAAATGTTCAGGATATCCTTGCATTTGATATGGCCGACCTTTGACCCCCATTCGATTATAAAATTGACACATTCAACGTCCCCTTCATCCAAATCCTCCTTTTCCTTTTCAATGGACTCAATGGGGATGCCCCAAGCATGCTGGTTCCAGTATAAGCAAAATTTTGCTTCCCCGTCATCCTTCAGGTAAAAAGGTCGGGTGCCTGCCACTGCAGTCAATTTGAAGAACTTATGTTTCCACTCTTTGTAGCTGTCTTGGAAAATTTCAAATACTCTCCTCCTGGACTTTGATTTGAGGACTGTTACAATGCACTCTCCCCTGGATACTCCATCACAAGAAGAAATAGAAAAAGGCTCTCTCAGAGCACCAGAGCTCGACCACCTGACAAAATCTCTCAAAGGCTAAGATATTACCCCAGCCATTAGGGTGAATTTGGATCAGGGCAGCTTGTAGGGTCCAAAGAATTGATTTTTAAAAATTGATGAACGGGAGCCGAAGACCATAATCGAGGAAGAGGCCCTCATACAAGAACGTGAAGTCTTGACCTTCTTCCCGTTGCATGTACACTCTGTCATCATGCTCTAGGCACAGAACTTGGAACTCTCGGTCCCCCGAACCTCTCTCCGTAAACTCTAGATAGCCTAAAAGTTCTCTGAGTCTCGCCTCAGAAGAATATACGGACGTATGGTTCCAAACGTTGTTGGTAACCTAAGGGTAGGTGGGCCTCATAGGGGCAAGAACCAGAAGTTACTCTTCGGCCTCTCTCTGTTGCCTCACAGCCCTTTTCCTCGCTATTGAATGCCTAGAAAATGCTCGTCAAGATCGTTAAGCTAATGTCAGAATCAAGGGCCCCTATCAATTCATACAAAGAACGGGTGGACCCAGAGGGATTCATATCCACCCTCAAGCCCTAAGATTAAGGCCTCGAAGTCCATGATGGTACAAACCTTATTAGGACTCCCCCACCACCCTTGGTGCAGTGGGGTGGGTGTTTCATAAGGGGCATAATCTAGAAAGGGGAGTAGAAAGTAAATATAGGAGAAAAGTGATAAAGGGAGTGCCTTTGGAATTTGGAAAACAGGAGACTGTGAAGTTGTTGGACTGAAGCAAGCGAACCGCTGCAAGCTGCTCAAAATCACACCACCTCATTCGTAAAACTTGTCAAAAAAACTCTCTCAGAAGGTCACTGATGTTCAAGAATAGTAAAATATGGTGAAGATAACCTTAACCCCTAATTAAAAGGGCGAGACGGTTCAGGGACACTTTTGTCAAATCCGCTCTAATTTCAAAAGGCACTCATTATGGCGCGTGAAATACTAGGCACATCTATCTAATTAAAGCGTACAATATGGCTTTCACAATTGTTATGGCAGTTGAGGGGACGGTCAGCAGACCAAGGGACACGCAACCTCAGCAAACCAACTCCATGAATCTTTCACGGACCCTGGGTGAGTGCGTAGTGCCCATAAATGTGAGATACTAATGCGAACTATGATACCCCTAAGAAAGGTCAGCTAACTTCGAAAGGCTAAGTTAAAACTCTTCACCCTATGATGGACACGGACCCTGGGGGCAAGAGCTAAAAATCGCCATTTCATTGTACCAACAACCAAAGGTCGAGCTGGGGGCAACCAAAGTAGAGTTTTATTGATTATTTCATTCCATACATTGTCAACCTCCACGAAAAGAGAATAAAAAGTATACTAAAAGGAAAGTGAAAATAGTTGAGAGCTTAAGGATGGAACCAACATCACCGTTGAGGCACTCAGCTGCATTATCACATCCATGGTTCCTCCATTCTCTTCACCAGAACAGATTGAAGCCACTCTATTCCATTTCTTCTTGCCTACTGCCTTCACAGTGATAATAAAAGGCTGGTAACCACCCAAAAAGCAAGTCCAAAAAAGCATATCACCCCAAGTTTCTTCAAGAGGATTTTTCCTTTCAAAAGGGTGGCGCATATCCAACCGCACTATGAAGAAGACCGGCCTGGTGCCTCCAAATCACTTAAGAAGGAAGAAGGAACAAGGATAGAGTGCCCTCCAATGTCCCCATGCACCGGTTTACGGAAACATCATTCCATCCTAACAACATGTTAGGTTAGACACTCCTGTGTACGCCAGGAAAGAAAAACTTCTGCCTCCCTAAATGCATAGCGACTTAACATTACGCCAAGAAAGAAAGACTCCCATGAAAGAGAGAGTTATTTGCAGGAGGTCAAACATTTTCATAAATTTTGGAAAGAACAATAGATAATCTTTGCAAGGGATGAAACCCTCCATACAAATACAAAAGGTAAAAGAACCACTCTCTCAAAGAGAATCATCCACTCATGAGACTACAAGGCAAAAGGAATGTTAGGGAATGCCACCTTTAATGCAAACATTCCCTATTTATAGAGAGAGTGAACTACTCTGATTTGTCCTGTGAAAGGTGAACTGATCCCCTGATGGTAGCCACATTAAACGCTTTTAGCTTTTGATTAGTCACGGGAGCAGCGGGCAGTTGGGAAACAATACGAAACTGAAACCCTCTTTAAAGGATATTTAATTCCCAATGAAGTCAAAGCAACAGGTTCCCAGAGAATCACAGACTGTTACCACCTGCAGGTTCAGAGATTACATTAAGAACTAGCACAGAGAATACCTGAGAAAATTCTGAGAATTAATACTTTAGGGCAATGAACTTGAGGTACGCCGCAGACACCGACATTATGCGAAGAACATTCAGGATTCGATGTCAATCTTTTGGACTCCTACGTCAATCGCATGCCTGGGTGATCTTATTGAAACTTGACACTTAACTGTTCCATTCAAGCATTAAGTTGGAGACAACTGTTCTGGACCGTGATCCGAGATCCCGTCTAGTTGGATCAACTCAGCACACGTATAGTCGGACTCTGCTTTGCTGGCATATTTACGGCCTTGAAGGCGGTCCAGACCCCGGAGCCATGCACATTGGGCGACATTGGGCCATAATATCAAGATTGCATGATTCATATAGAAAAGATATCTCTAAATATCTGTAACTGCTAGTCATCAACTTACGATATTATAGGACTCACAACTATCTCAGATGGCTAAGTAGCTTCCATATCAGAGTTCCTATTTTATAGGGATTCACCCATCAATAGTGGGAAGGTAATCTCTGCCAGAGATACTAATCCTAAATACCTGCATTCAACACAGATTGTATGAGGATTCTATACACACACTATAAATACAAGGCTAAGTAACCTTAAACAGGTATCAGTAAATTAGTCACTATAAACTGCTTACTTGTGCACAGTCTGACTTGAGCGTTGGAGTCTCTTTGTAGGCACCCACCCCCTGTTTCAATACGCTTGGCCGCTGCTGCTCAAGGAGGAAACCACCATCATGTGCCTATCTCAGGTACCCTCTGAATCCACTTCAGAACATACGTATTATCCACGCTTCAATATTTTTAATTTTTGTGGTTGTAACATGTATGTGTAGCATTTTGCTTCAGTTTTGCTTCACTTGATGTCAACTAACCATTTATAATTTTTAAATTTTTTAGGTTACTTTTTTTATATATATAATGGTTGGCAATTGATGTTTTAGGAGAAGCACCACATGCACATATCCACACATTATAATTTGCAGATTCACTTGCTTCCAGGCACAAATTATTTCTTGCAGTTGATGTCTAATTCGGGAATAGAATTGTTTTATCCATTTTGGAATCACTACAAGAAAACAGGAAATTAGAGAGGGAAATTTCCCTCGCTAATCCCTCTCTAATCCCTTGCTAATTTAATTAGCGAGGGATTAGAGAGGGATAAGTTAGTCGCTTTTTTTTCATCGTTAATTAGCGGGGAAAGAATTCCCTCTCTAATCCGTCTCAAGATAATTCATTTCCCTCGCTAACCGCTCTCTAATCCCTCGGTAATATACTACATTATTCCATTGCTATTCTGCGAGGGAAATTCCCTCGCTATTGCTTCGCTGTCAATTTCCCTCGCTATTACCTTGTTATCCCCTCTCTAAAATTTCCCTCTCTATTTCCTCGTTGTTCCCTCGCTAAACCCTCGCTAAACCCTCTCTAAACTGATATACCATATTCGTAAATTTCCATCTCTATTCCCTTGCTATTCCCTCTCTAACATTTTCGTCTCTATTTCTTCGCTATTCCCTCGTGAATTTCCCTCGCCAAATGCTCGCTAATCCCTCTCTAACATTATATACCATAATTGTAAATTTTTGTCTCTGTTCCCTCGCTATTCCCTCTCTAAATTTCCTCGCTATTCCCTCGCTAATTTCCCTCGCCAAACCCTCGCTAACCCCTCTCTAACATGATATACCATATTTGTAAATTTTCCTCACTAATACCTCGCTATTCCCTCGCTAATCCATATTCGTCGCTATTGCATCGCTATTCCCTCACTAATCCCTCGGTAATCAGGCATTTTTTTTAATAACCTATATATATTATTACTTTCCCAAAACCTGCGTTTCAAACCACAGCAAACAGAAGCAAATAGAAATCTAACACCAAACAATCAAATAATTGTAAACTGCTATAAAAAAAAACTTGTACAAATAATGTAATAATATAGTTAAAAATTATTATACAAATAATCAATTAATATAGTTGAAAGTTATACAAAGTAGACATAAGAAAAATGGTAATCAGTCTAAGTCGTCGTCTTCCTCTTCCTCTCGACCCTCCCTACCTAAACCTTGCGATGGTGGTTGTGGAGCAACATTTGTTGATCCGATCGTAGATAGGAATGATTGGAAGGGCGCCAACATAGGGATAAGTTGACTCTGGACAAACGAAGCCATCGCTGCTGCCCCTGCTATATTTACAGCTTCAGATATGTCCTGTGTCAATGGTGTAGAGCGGGAAGGACCTGCAACTGAGGAGGATGAAGCTTGCATGGTGTTATTACTAATGTACAAGCTGTTACCTATGCCACGCACACGTCCCTTCTTGTTGGGACCGCCGCATCCAACCAGACCTCCGGGTCAACCATAGGGTGAGAGGAAGAGTTTTCTCCATATTTTTCTGTCATTGCGGTGTCATATGACTCCTGAAAATAACAAAACAAGAAAAATATTAACAAAAAAAAAACTAAAATGTATATGACTTTTGAATAAGAACAAGACACCTACAATGAAATTCCTTGAGCGCTCAGAAACATAGCTTCCATTTTTCTTCTTATGAACTTTAGCATACAAATCTCTGTAAGAAACCGGATGCTTTAACTCTGCCTCTTGTAATCCCATATGGAAGAATATTATATAATAAACACATATCAAAAGTAAGGCAATCCCTCTAAAATACTATGTCATACTCAAGATAAGAAAATAATTTAAGTAATTACAACATGTTAATACACAAATGCTTATCATTAAAACTTTAAATGAGGAAGTTATATTACCATCTTGCTCTTGTGTTGACCAAAGTTTATCGACCCGCCGGTATGCTTCAAGGCATCAGGCATGGCTGCCCTGTTCCTCCGGGCAGCTGCAGACCTTGTCATCCATTTATTTGTCAGCCAAATGTCGACCAGGCCATCCCACACTTCCGTCCTCATTCCTCTGGGCCCATGGCCCTTAACATCAGTCAAGTTGTTTGAATTTGCCTTCTCAAAGGCCTTATCTCGTGCTTTGTTCAAATGGTCTGGATAACGGTCCAAGATAGTCCATTCCCAGACAGTTCTCGCCATGCGTGATCAGCATCAGATGTGAACCGATGCTTAGCCTACACAAATGATATGTATGTATATTAATTTTTCAATAAGCGTATAATATATAATTCTATAAACACAATTACTTACCATAAAGTCGGTAAATAGTATTTTCTTCATCTCAGCTGGATAACCTCGCCACGTACTAGCCGGAATAGGCATCCGTGTCATGACATTGTACATAATGTCACGTGTCACCCTCGACGGGAGAAACCTCCTCCTGTAAGTACTAGAAGGTAATGTTGGTAATCTAAAAGTAAATATATGTAATAAAAGGTGATATATCACTATTACTTACGGTTCAGGGACAGGCGCCACACATATAAGTTTCCTGCTATCTGTTTCTACATTGGATTCTCCACATGAGGGCACCACATTCGGGCCGCTAGTGGGTGGGTCAGCAGGAGGTGGCATAGAAATCGCTGGGTCAATAAAGGGTGGGACAGTAGCTGATGCGCCTCCAATGGTCAATGGACTAGACGCTGGTAGGCCTGCACTGGTCGATGGGCCAATAGCTGAAGTTGCACCTAACATAATTATACATAAACAACAAAATACATGTATATTACATTTATATAAACCACGAGTTAACAATAATTAAAATGAAACATCCTACAGGTATATACCTAGAGAGGGCTGAGAATGCTGTAGTGGTGGAGAATCATGGGCAGATGAAACATTACGGCCTCTCCCACGACCGCGTCCTGTACCTCTACCTTGAATGGTCATGATGAATATCTGCATAAGGAAACATAATTAAACATGAGGAGTTAAGAAACTATATGTCAATAAAAACAGACGTTGGAGAATAATGATATTCCAGTGTAAATACCATGAATAAAATTTATTGAACAAGCTTCAATTTTAAATACTTGAGTCTGAAGCAAAAGATTCATCATCTTCATCTGAGAATTCATTAATTTCATTATTTTCATTGTCATCAATGAACTCATCATCAAATAGAACGTCTGTTGGATAATGTATATCACGTATGTTCACTTCTTCCATTTGGGCATGTGCATCAAACAATGAGACTGCTTCATCATCTATGACAGGATTGTGTGTTCCAAGGGATCCATCATCTTGGTAATAATCAGTAGCAGTTAGGTCATTCAATTCATCACCTTCGTCATTCAATGTCTCAGCCACGAAAAGTTTTGCTCTGACCTTGCAAGCTGCCCACCATTCACCATTAGCTCTATTCCCGCTTTGTGGATATCTTGTATAGTACACTTGTTGTGCTTGTTTGGCTAAGACGAATGGTTCATTTGAGTGAAGTCTTGATTTATGCTTGATGTCAACTAACCCATATCTCTCATCAACATTGACTCCATTTATCAGGTCAAACCAATGACATTTGATCAGAAATACTCTGTTCTGATTTCTTACATATGACAATTCTAATATATCTTCAACGATGCCGTAATAGTCGAAGTCATTCTCACCATATATACTACCTCTAACATATATGCCACTATTCATGGTAGCTTTATTTTATCCATACACCTTAGTATAAAATCTGTACCCATTAACTATTAAGCTACAGTAAGAAGTCACGGACTTGGATGGACCATAACTTATCTCTCGTATCATTTGATCCTCGACTTGGCCTATATTAACCTGTATCATTACATAGACGGTAGAAATTTTGTAACATCTAGCATAATGAACATTGAATTTAATATGATAGATCACAATTATGGATAAAAGGACCCACTAGATGTTTTAGCCACCTACTAAAGTCCTTATCTCGAGCTTCCAATATTTGATCATCAGTGATATTGGGATCTGTTTCCTTAACGAATCTTGAATTGTCTAATCAATACATTAATTAATATGGAACTATAAATTAAGCACATTAGTAACAAATTCATTAGATAGAGAGTAAACTTTACTATGAGATAAGGTTCTACTTCTCCACAATTTACAAGCACATATGTCTCAAAGAATCGAAGTTCCACATCTGTCAGGAATCTATTTCGACCTCTCCCGATAGGACGACATGGATGTTTAAAAATAGACAATCGTTCATTAATTGTATCTTCCCCACCGTCGTCATTCTGAGGAGCTTGAGTGCGTCTGGTCTGTAGGTGGGGATCAAAATACATGGAAGCAAAATTGGAAATTTCTTCTAAAATATACGCTTCACAAATAGATCCTTCAACTTTCGCCTTATTTCGGACCTTTCTTTTCAAGTACAGCATACAACTCTCAAAGGGGTACATCCACCTGTAATGCACTGGGCCTCCAACCTTAGCTTCATAAGGGAGATGCACGACTAGATGTTCCATCACGTCAAAGAAAGCTGGAGGAAAAATCTTCTCTAACTTGCAAATTGTTTTAATGACAGAAAGCTCTGCATTCTCCATGGTGGAAGCACGAATTTCAATTGCACAAACTTCTTTAAAGAACAAGTTTAGTTCTGTTAACGGTCCCCATATAGGTTTTGGCAAGATGTCACGAAATGCCAGAGGAATTAATCTTTGCATAAAAACATGACAATCGTGACTTTTCATTCCATATATCTTCCCGCCGTCTACTTTGATGCAATGTGCGATATTCGACGCATACCTATCAGGAAATTTCAACTGTTTTATCCACTCACACACCATCCTTCTTTGATTGGCATCCAAGACATACGTCGCCTTTGGTTTTTTACATTTGTCATTCTCAACTATTAGCTCCAAGGTAGGACGTTTGCATACCATCTTCAAATCTTCTCTTGCATTTGCATTGTCTTTTGTCTTACTCTTTATGTCCATGACAGTGTTGAAGATATTGTCAAACACGTTCTTCTCGACATGCATAACATCTAAATTATGTCGTATTAGATTAGTGGACCAATAAGGCAATTCCTAGAATATGTTCTTCTTCACCCAATTGTGGTGTATACTAAAGCCATATTGTTTTTGTTTACCTGAATTCAAGCCGAAAATGACTTCCTTAAGTTGAGTCACTCTATTCAAGACATCTGTCCCACTCAGCCGTTGCGGTGGATTGGATTTTTCAACTGTTGATCTCTTAAAAGAGTTTCGATCATGGCGAAATGGATGATCAAAAGGCAAAAATTGGCGATGACAATCAAACTAACAACATTTCCTACCATGCTTCAACACAAATGACTTACTGTGATTCATACAAAGTGGACAAGAAAGTTTTCCATGAGTGCTCCACCCAGACAGCATTCCATAGGCTGGAAAGTAACTTATTGTTCACAACAAAGTTGTTTTCATATCGAAATTTTGCTTCTTCCAGGCATCATAAGTTTGCACCCCATCATCCCACAATATCTTCATATCATCAATTAGAGGTCTAAGATAGACATCTAAACTTTTACCTGGTGACTTTGGTCCAGGAATTACAAGAGTGAGGAATATGTATTCCCTTCTCATACACATACTTGGAGGTAGATTGTACGGTGTGACAAAAATAGGCCAACATGAATATGGTGTAGCTGAACCGCTGAATGGATTAAAACTGTCTGTACACAGGCCAAGTCTAACATTTCAAGCGTCTAGCGCAAATGTAGAATGGGTATCATCAAATCGTTTCCAAGCCTCAGCATCAGCTGGATGCCTGATCATTGTTTTATCTTGACGCACTCCATCCGCATGCCAAGTCATATATTGTGCAGTGTTTTTGGACATAAACAGACGTTGGAGTCTTGGCATAATGGGAAAATATCACAACACTGAATGCGGTACATCCTTCTCATTCGATGAACGTCCCGCCTTCGGTTTGAATCGTGGGTGTCCACATACTAAGCAAACTGAGTAGAGTCTCTTGTCACTATATTCTTTATAATACAACATGCACTGATTAAGACACACATCTATCTTCTCATATCCTAATCCCAACTCACGAACCATTCTCTTTGATTTGTAGAAGTTTTCGGGTAACCTTTCAGGCTCTGGAAGCATGCTCTTAATTATGACAATCATTCTATCATAACAACTCTCACTCATGTTAAACTCCGATTTCAAGTTCAAAAGTTGAGTTACAGCTGACAATTTCGTGTGCTTGTGGCAACCATCCCATAAAGGTTCGTCAGCGTCTCTGAGCAAATCATAAAACTTCGTAGCTGACGGATTTGGATCCTCTTCTAAATCTTGAGCTTCTGGATTTAACCTATCACCTGCGACATCCATAACCATATCCACGTATGGATTCCTAGGCTCTATTTTATCATCATGGACAATGGATGTTGAGCTGCTATCCCCCCATCTGTCCTCACCATGAATGATCCAATTTACATAACAATCTATAAATCCGTACTTATACAGATGTTGTTCTACCCCAAATACCTCCCTCCAAGCACGATTCTTACATCTAGCACATGGACAAAGGATGCAATTTAATACATCAATAACTGTCAGGTCTCCTTGAGCAACCCTAAAGAAATCATCAACTCCATCCTTGAATTCTTCACTTACATAGCCAGTAAGATCATTTCTTCGTGACATCCAACTTCGATCGGGTCTCATCATTGCTGAAATTGATTTAGCACATTAACACAATCCTTATATCCCCATCTCCTTCTTAACATGGTATGGCCCTATCCCATTCGATAAGAAACATTTTCAACACTTGGCTAATAGTTATTCCTTAAATCTCATATTTTATACTTGACAAAATTTCGGCAGCATTTCCCATTGGTCTCCAAGTGCATGACTTGAACGCAGTGAGATCTACTGCGTTTAAGTATACACCCAGAGAACAAAAAGAAATATTGTAGACAGAAATTTCAACAAATATAATATATGAGATTTAAAGAATAACTATTAACCAAGCGAAGACAAATTTTCTTACCGAACTGTCCCACTTGGACAATTCAAGATTCAATACAATGAGCAGTACCTTGAAAAGGTATGCGTACTCATTAATATAGAATCTCAAATGGGAAACTAAGGTTTTAATTAAACTTTTACTCGAATAAGAAAATAAAACTTTAAGCATATGTTAAAGCACAATCATGAAAAATTAAATCAAACCAATATTCTTAACACATAATTCGCTAGAAATTCGTAACTTTTATTTTCAACATCCAAAATTTATGTCATATTTAGATAGTCCTAAATGTACTGGGGTAGGAGACAAAAGCATTTCTTAAAGGCAATTGGTTTTACAATTCTGTTGATGGAAGCCCTATATGCTAGTTACTATACTAAGGAAGTTATGATTATTTTGATTCGTGAATTTCAGTCGCCTGAGGAAGAAATGAAGAAAATTGTTCTGAATGTGGTGAAGCAGTGTGTAATTACTTGAGGGTGTGCATAGTGATTATATTAGAAATGATATTTTCCCTGATTTTTTCAGAACGTCTAGGTTAGGAGGATGACTTTGGATCGAAGAAACTATAAGCAACTTGTGGAGACTACTGTAGAGATGGCAAACAAAGTTGGCGTTGCCGATATTGTCGGGAGAATTGTTGAGGATCTTAAAGATGAGAGTGAACCTTTCCACGAATGGTTATAGAAACTATTGAAAAGGTGGTCACTAACTTGAGAGCATCTGATATAGATGCCTGATTAGAAGATCTTCTGATTAATGGTATTCTTTATGCCTTTCAAGAGTAGACCAGCGATGATGCTAATGTGATGCTTAACGGGTTAGGTGCAGTTGTGCACTCAGTTCGAAATGAACTGAGCACTTGAGTTACAATATTGAAAACTCAATTTCAGAGGAAGACCATTTTTTTACATTAATTTTCTTTGCTAACTAAAACAAAGGTGGATCCAAGTTAGGACAAAATAGTGTTTGGTAAATTACATGTCAATGATAAAAGGTGGACTCCACTCCTATTGGGTCACATATCATGATTAAGTATGGCATATATGATATAACATACATATGACACGTATTTTTAATTGGTTAAATTTTGTTATATTTAATATAACATTGCCGGTTGAAGTGCTTTGGGATTGATAAATACTAATGCTTACGCCAATTGAGTGACTTTCCATCTTAGGGTGCATCTTACATTTCTCGTCCAATTTTTTTATTAGTTATTTGGTAACCTCAGATATAGAGTACACTTCATCCTTGTAAGAACGTTCCAACAGTGAAGTTTTCTTGAAATTATGAATTGAATAAATCTTTTAAATAATTGTGGCAATGTAAAATATATAAGTCCTACCATGATACCAAAAACCAGGCTTCAACACTGGTATGTTTTGTAATACCCTCAGTATCATGTTAGGCTTGTAAGTGGGTTACAAAGGTAGGCTAAGACTTGCTTAACATGTCAGTTCAATTTTGTGACAAACTGAGTTAGTTTAGGCACTTAGTTGCAACACAGAAGTTGAAAAGAAATTTAAAATGACTCAGAAAATAGCTTTAAAGGCTTAGTTGAGAGAAACAAGTATGAATAACTTGTTTCTAGGTCACAAATAAGCTAAGTAAGGTATAGTTAAAATTTGAGAAGAATCGGAGTCAGTTTGGTATTTTTAAGTACATTGGTTGTGTATTTTGATACCCGACTGATCTTAGCAGATATTAAAAAATAGAATAATGGTGAACCAATAATTTAGATGAATCCTAGTATTTATTCTAAAGTTGTTGGAAGCTAAAAAACTTGAATTAGAGTGATTAAAGTGTCCTTAGCATATATAAGTTTCAGTACTGAAAGTTAAGTTTCCAAGTTTGACATTTTTCTCTTCATTTTCTCTTCTCTCACTCACGAACTCAGCAAAAATAGAACAGAAATAGAGAAACGAAGGGGAGAAGGAGAGAAAGGAGAAGAAAGAAAGGAAGGGAAGTGGAAAAGAAAAAGAGCAAGGCTCCAAGGTTGGTCATCACCTAAAGGTAGGGGTTCTTGATTCTTACTCTTTTTCCATCTTCTTAACATTGTTCTTTGAGATTCTTTGAGAGACTTGATGAGGAATAATGGTTTTGGGTGAGAATAAGAAGATATAGTATAGTTGAAGCTTGATTGAGTTGAGTAGTGATGAGTTAGTGTAGAATGATTGAAATTTCGATTTGGGTTCAAAAGGATGAAGCTCCTGGTGCAATGCTAGAAAACCAGAATTTGGCACTGTTCATGCAGACCCAATGGAGTGCATGTCGCGACACTCCAGTTGCAGCTGCGCAAGAATTATGGGGCAGAGAAGCTGAGGATATGGCACTCCAAGTTTTGTGCCACAGCACAAATGTGTAATCCCCCATTTTCAAGTTTTTATGCAATTCTACGTGGTGTTTGGCATTGATTGAAGGTTGTTTGTCAGAGTAAGAAATCATGGCAAGCTCGGCACACTGGGATTAAGATTGTGCAAGAGATTAAGAAGGTGAAGGAGTGTGTAAGGAATTGGAAGCCCTATATGCCAGTTAATATAGTAAGGAAGTCATGATCATTCTGATTCGTGAATTTCAGTCGCCTGATAAAGAAATGAATAAAATTATTTTGAAAGTGGTGAAGTACTGTGTAAGCACTGAGGGTGTGGAAACTGATTATATTAGAAATGATATTCTCCCTGACTTTTTCAAGAACATCTGGGTTAGGAGGATCACTTTGGATCGAAGAAACTATAAGCAACGTGCTCATTTCCTACTGTAAAGATAGTAAACAAAGTTGGCATTGCTGATATTGTCGGGAGAATTGTTGAGGATCTTAAAGATGAGAGTGAACCTTACAGGAGAATGGTCATGGAAACTATTAAGAATGTGGTCACTAACTTGGGAGCATCTGACATAGATGTCTGTTTGGAAGATATTCTGATTGATGGTATTCTTTATGCCTTCCAAGAGCAGACCAGCGATGATGCTAATGTGATACTTAACGGGTTCTATCAATTTCTCTTAACCTGAAAATGCTATAGTGGTGGAGAATCATGACCAACTTCACTTTCTCTCTCTTCTCTCATCTCTCTCTACTTTAATTTTGCTTATAGCATAAGTATGTATATAAAAGTTTTTATCAGATAATAAATTGATCTCAAGAGAATTTAAAATGAAGGGCTCTGGTTATTATTAAAATAATTTATTTTATTTTCTCCAGATAAAAATAATATTTGTTTTAATAGATCAATTATAAATTTTTAATTTGGCTTGCAGTATGTCGACATCTTAAAATGAGACAAGTTTCATTTTCTCTAAATCTCGATAAAAAATATTTTAAGCCATTTAATAATATGAATGTAGAGAAACTGATAAAGCACCTTTAAAATCTATACTCTTGCTGTATAAATAAATAATAATAATACATTTGTCGCGACCGGGATCGCGGTGAAAAATAGCAACTCACGAGATTTTTAGAAAATGGAAATGGAGTCGCCACCAATTTTATTTTAACTTAGGAAAAATTGGAAAACCCTTCTTAGAAAATGGTCTTTAGAATCAGATTGGATTCGGGAGTCGGTTATGGATAGGGAAGGGCGGAAACTTAATCCCACAGCACCCCTAACACACCCGTTCTAAAACGGTACCTTAAGTTAATTGTGCAAATTCTTAACAATCCTTGAAAATATTTATTTTACCCCTTTTGTAAAACATTGTAACTATTTATAAAAAAGGAAACCACAAAATTATGAAAATTTAACTTTGGCTTAACAGAAATGAAATTCTGCTCTTACATATCCTCGGGTGCAATGAGGAACTCAAAGTCACGTAGTTCTCTAAAAATAAGTGTGGGTTGATCAATTTTAATTAAGAAAAAGATTTTTTTTTTGAAAAGGAATTTTATTTGAAAACAAATTCATTCTTGCACGGGATTCAAGTTAACATCATGCTACTCAATAAACCCTCATGATCCAAACGACATCAAAGATAGCATCCGCTATTCAATCAACATCATTGGTCATTGCATTGATTAAAATTTTTTATTATTTTTTATTTTTATTATTTTTTTATTATTATTTTAAATAAAAGCTTTATTTGGGCAAAATTTATTATTATTATTATTATTTTTAGTTTTTTTTTACTACTAAACAAGAAATATCCACTAACAACCAAAAATAACATTAACACCCTATCATGCTATTGAACATACGTAATGAGAAAAAGGTTTAAATCTAAAAGAATTTAAGATATCTCTTTCTCTTTTTATTTTTTCTATTTTTTTTTAAAAGACAGCAAATACAACAAAAAAAAGATTAAAAAAGAACAAAACTCACCTTCCTTTTTTTTAGAAGAAACTTAGCAGAGGAAAGACACCTCTGTTTCTATGAAAGAAAAAAAAATGCACGGATGGGAGGTTTGATTGGGCGCGTTGCAGGCGCGGACAAAGCACGGTGGGTTACTAGGCTTTGGTGGGTGACAGCGACGAGTTTATGGTGGTGCGTGGTGGCTGGTCTGGTGCTACGGGGGCTGCGGTTCGGTGGAGGTTGGGTACACGGCGTGATGGAGCGCTAGCTTGGTGGCCTTGGTGGTGGAGCTTCACGTGGTCATAATTTGGGGAGGGGAGGAGCTGGTGAGGGTTGAGGAGTTGTGAAGGTGAGGGTTAAGGGATGGTGACCGAGTTGACTCGGTTGGATGGAAGAGATGAAGGTAGGGGTTACGGAGGAGATGGATGGTGAAGAGAGGCTACGTGGATGGGGTATTTCTTGGCTTGGTTTGGAGGAGGGTGGTGGTTGATGGTGAGGGGTGGAGTTTGACGTGGAAGATGGAGGAGTTTGTGATAATGGTTGCAAGGTGGAAGGTGGTCACGGTTTTGAGGGTGGCAGAGGAGCCGGTAGGGTTGAGGGGTTGTGAAGGTGAGGTTGGACGTGGAGATGGTGGAGGTCACGGTTTGGTTGGGTTACTCACGGTTGGGAGAAGTGAGATGGGATAGAAGGTGAGGATGAGGTTTCACAGGGATGGGTTGTGTTTGGTAGATGGTTTCGGTTGTGAGGATGAGTGGGTGATGGTAATGGAGTTATGGAAGATGGTGACGGTAGTAGAGGTTGAGGTGATGGTGAAGTGCAGTTGAAGATGGGTGAGGCTATGGAGGTGCAACAATGATGGTAGCCACGGTTTTGGAGGTTTGGAGGTGGGGATGAAAGGTGAGCTTCACGGTTTGGGGAAGAGCTCACGGTTGAGTCTTCAAGGAGCAACAGGGGAGAAGATGGTGAAGGGGCCGTGTGGGGTGATTGTATGTGGTGGAGATGGAGGGTGATGGAGATTATTGAGGTGAGGTTTGGACGTTGGGTATGGATGGAGGGTGTGGGGATGTTGTTTACATGGGTATGGTTTTAAGATGAATATGAAAATGAAGGTGGTCTTTGGGGTAGCGAGAGGGCTCACGGTTAGAGAGGTTGGTGAGTAGTGAATGTGATTGTGGGTGAAGTGGTAGAAAATGATGAGAGTGAAGGTGAGTGAGGACGTGGAGATGGAGTGGTGATTCTGAGGGTTTGGTTTTTTGGCTTGGTGGCAGAGAAGAAGGGTGGTTAGGAGAGTGGTGATGGCGAAGATGATAATGGCAGAGGAAGATCTAGGCTTATGGTGAGGATCCCCTGGTCCCGATGGTGAGGCTGTTTTCTTTTTGCTTGCTGTTGGTTCCCCCTCCCTTACATGAGAGCCAAAAAAATTAAAAATAGTAGTGTGTGCAGAGTGATTTACGTGTGAAGTGAGTGAAAAGTATTGAGTGACTGAGTGTGTGCAGAGTGATTTATGTGTGAAGTGAGTGAAATTGTGCAAAGTGTGTGCAAGTGAGGAAAAAAAATCAGAGTGAGTGAGTGAAAGTGACTATTTTGTTTTGTTTTATTTTTTTCTATTTTTTTATTTTTATTATTATTTTTTATTTTTTTTAGCCCGGTCAAAATTGAGTGTTCACAGTTGCCCCTCGTTACTTGTTTCTTATTAGATAAAAAGAAAAATTATGATTTTTCATTTTATCATCGTAAGAAACGAGTAAAGACATGAACTCTAATTTTGTCTGGCAATGCATAAAAGGATAAATGCAAGACAAAGCAGGAACAACGATAGGAAGCTAACATGCAATGAGCCGATGCGCTCAAAAGTAAATGACAGAAATTTAAAAATGCATGGAGCCGATGTGCTCAAAAGTAAAGACGTGAATTTAAAATGCATGGAATGCATGGAGCTGATGCGCTCAAGGAATTGACAGAAATTAAAATACATGGAGCCGATGCGCTTAAAAGAATAGACAGAAATTAAAATGCATGGAGCCGATGCGCTCAACAGAAATTAAAATGCATGGAGCCGATGCGCTCAAAAGAATTTAAAATGCATGGAATGACAGTGGGCTTCTGTGTCCCGAAATTTAAAAGACAGGCGGGCTACTGTGCTTCCGAAAAACAGATATTTAAAAAGACAAGGCATCTTAATCCACAAGGATTTTTCTTCTCTTTTTTTTTCTTCTTTTTTTTTTCTTTTTATCTTTCTTTCCTTTTTGTTTTGTTTTGTTTTGTTTTTTTATTAAAAGACCTTTGAACCAACGACGACTTTTGGAAAACTTAAACCAATCAAAACCCTTGTTCACATGCTTTTGCTCATTGGACCCTTCGGTTCTTTCCTTCTTCTTCTTCTTCTCTTTCTTTTCTTTTCTTTTTCTTTGTTTTTCGCTCTCAGCTCTCCTTTTGAGAAATGAGATGAATCATTGCTTGGCTGATTCCTTGAGAGAAAATTTTGCCCCAGTATTTAACCTTGTCTCTCATTTAATTGATTTCCTGCAACTACTTGATTACTCAATCACTGTCTCTGTTGCTACTTCTTTCAACACATCTCTCTTTAATCCTTCAAAAATTTTACCGCAGTATGACTAACTGAATACAAATGAGATTGCCCCTGTGTAGCTGATCAAATGCAATTCAAAATTGCCCCAGTTTGGTGCACCTTTCAAGGCATTTTAGGCTAACTTTCTCTGAGATTTTGCCCATTTATTTGTCCTAACTTTTGCTTAGACCGACCTTTCGGGTTTTCAGACTACAGGTTCTTTTCCATTTTTTTTTCTTTTTTTGCTTTAACTTTTGCTTAGGCCGCCCTTTCGGGTTTTCAACCTAACGAACTTTTCTTCTCTCTCTCTCTCTCTCTCTTTTTTAGGTACCTCATCTTCCATCAAATGGGATTTCCAAGATCTCTTCAATCTGAATTGTTCATCAGGAGATTATCATTAGATGGTCAAATCATAGTGTTGTACTCATGTTCACCTTACCTGAAGTATTACGTAACAGACACTCATAGATTCAAAAAGTACAACAAAGAAGAAGCGAACAACTTCCAGATTGTTCTTGAAAGTTTGACTATAGAAAGAATATTATTTACAAAGGATAAAGATACAAGAAGTAGAATAGCAAGAAAGTCAAAGGTTTTTTTTTCTTTTTTTTTTTGCCCCAGTATGGACGTGATTAATCTAGACTCGACAACTGGAAATCATGACTATTATTTTATCAGGTATATACAAAAGTCTGCCCTCTTGTAGGGTATCAAATGAATTTGGCTCAAAGTATGTCATTTACGAACAAAAATCGCCCAAGTGTAAGCCATTTAACAACAAAAATTTGCCCCAGTGTGGGACAATTGAATTTTTTCTTTTTTTCTTTTTTTTTCTTTTTTTTCTTTTTTTTTAAAACAATGAACTAGATACTTAGATGAACATAAACTTTGTCTCAAAATTAAAGTTAATGAAAATGACAACAACCCCTCATTGATCAGAATAGACTTTTTGAGACTTGTAACGTGACCAAGACTAGGGGTTATGAAAGAAAAGATATAAGGTTCAAATAAGTGTTTAAGGATTGAATGAGACCAAGGATCCTTGTTCAAAGTTAAACTTTGTCAATTGCCTTTGTACTTTCAAGCGCACTTTTCTCTTACTGCTCTTCATTTCTTCCTTTTTTCTTTTCACTTTCTTTCATTCGCCCTTGTCATGACTTATTTCATCTCATTTTTTTTTCTCTTATCTCCTTTTTTGGTTTTTTTGTTTTTTTGTTTTTCTTATTTTTTTCCTTTTTCATTATGCTTCAAAATAGTCACCATGAAAATCAACCTTTACTTTGTGTTATCTCCTAGTGTAGGGGTGATCCTTGTCGATGGTTTATTGAAGAAATTTTCAAGCTCAAAAAGGATAACGAGAGACAATGAAAAGATGAATTCTTATAAAGGATAGAGAAAGATGGCCAATCTTCATTTTAAATCGTGATTGTTCATTTTCAAAAAATTTAATTTAGAGACAAAAGGCTAATGCACACCAAGTGATTGCTTCAATGCTCCTTTTTTTGTGTTCATTCTTTTTTTTTTTGCAAATGGCACTTGCACACGTGGACCTTATGACTATTGACATCTATCAAAGCAAGGATTGTTAAGAATTGGAGTCCAACGGGGTTCAAACAAAAGGAAGACACTTTGAATAAACAAGAGAAAATAGAATGACCAGAAAGACCATGAAAATGACAGGAAAGAAGATATGCTTGAATCCATGCAAAATCATTACATTAATGCTTCAAAAAAGTTAACATAAGTTCAGCACCACAAAAGTCTACGATGACAATCACATCAATTAACACCTCAGATCGCCAATTATTCAGATGTTTCTAGTTGATGGAGGGCGAACAGTGTAGGCAGGGTAAGATGGTGGGTTTTCCATTTTGGTTTTGCATGTAGCTCACTTTTGATTCCTTTTCCTTAGAGTTCCTTAGAGAAAAAACTCATTCTTGAAACTATTTTCATCATTGCCAACTATCATTGCCAGTTGGCAATTTATCTACTTTTACCAAAATTTCAATCCTCTCCCTGGCAACTATTAACTCAGCAAAGTCTAGATAAACGGTGCCTGCCATTGTCTCAATATAGGGAGCTCCCAGAGTCCCTAGAAAATATGAGCACATTTCTGTCAACGTCAACGGTGGTTGCACTTGTGCTGCGAGAGCTCTCCATCTCTGGGCATACTGCTTGAAGGCTTCCTCATTTTTCCTTTGCATTGAGCCCAATTGTTCCCGGGTAGGAGCTGCATCTAGATTGAACTTGTATTGATCCATGAATAGATCAGCCAATTCTGTCCAACGAGAAATCTTAAAGCGATCTAATTGAAGATACCACTCTAAAGCGGAGCCTGTAAGACTCTCGTGGAAAAAGCTAATGAGGAACTTATCATCCCTGGACCAAATAGTCATCTTGGTTCCATAACTGATCAAATGAAACCGAGGGTTATCACTCCCGTCATACTTGGCAAAATGAGGAATCTTGAAGTCTTTAGGGATTATGACATCCGTGGTAGGACATAGTTCTTCTATTCCAAGCGGTCCATAGGCACTGGGGCCCTTGATTGCTTTGATTTGCTCTTCCATCCTTTCCTTCCATTCTTCTTCCATCTTATCCTTTTGAATCGCCGCATGACCATTCCCAGCAGGAAGTCTTGTTGTCACTGGGATGGACATATGTGGTTGTTCCCATGTGAATTCAGTATTACCATGAATCTCATTTCGAGTATCCTCTGAGGAATGATACCCTTCTCCAATAGGAATCACTAGCGGTGCAGTACTCGAGGTCCTCCTCTCAACAGGAATCTCAGTGGCGATCTCGGAGTTTGTCCTCATGGACGTGATAGTTGGCAGGGGCAGATGTACCCCAGTCACTCTTGTGCTTCTGACTACCCCAATCAAGGTGAGAGTCTCTCTCATGGACAATAACATTTCCTCCATTCTTCTCATAATTCAGGTCTGAGATCTAGGATTGTGAATTTGGGTTTGATTGGTCTCTTCTTTCCTAGGCTGCACAATGGTTCAAACCAATTTGATTTATTAAAACAAAATAACATTTACAAAGAATGAGATAAAATGCATGAGATGCATAAAATGAATGAACTTTGAAAATATTTTTTTCATTTTCCTTCCCTCTTTCTTTTTTTTTTTAAATGCTAGATCATGAAAATGCAAGATGTTTTTTTTTCCTTTTTTTTTTAATGCTAGGGATGCTATGAAAATGCACGATGCTATTTTTTTTTAATGTTGGAAATGTCATGAAGATGTATGAATTTTTTTTTTCTTATAATGCTAAGAATGTTATGAAAATACAAGCAATGAATAGCCTCTTTTTTATTTTTATTTTTTGCACGAATGAAGGATATGAGAAACAGATAAATAAAGAAAGAAGAAGTACGCTCCCTTTTGTGCCCTAGTCAGGTGGAACCTAAGATTTGACAGTCATTATGTTCAATCTATCAGTGCAAGATTTTTCAGGACAGTCTAAACTTCTAAAAAGTCATGGTTCCCAGATTGCCCTTATCTCGAAAGACAAGGACCCAATTCATGAATTAATCACAAGTTGGGATAAACCCTCTCAATATGATTCATCCATGATAATGGTAACAATCTGAGTGGTGTCTCAACAGATGTCAAGTGAGCATAAAGCCCCTCAATAACAAAAGTCGAGACCCCTCCTACTCCTCTGGTTCGCATAGACTCGGGTATAGAGCCCAAAAAGTGTGTGAGATACGTGACAGTGACGTGTGTGAGGGAGCATACAAACTTGTACAAAAATTAAAAAAAATAAAACTACCCCCAACCTGTAAAAATATATATACAATAGCCAGGCAGCAATCATTTATCCTAGGGTTTCAACAATTATGCACAATATATTTACATGTAACAATATACATAAGATAATGCCATCAGATATTTACACAAAAAAAAAAAAAAAAAATAAAATAATAATAATAATAATTAAATAAATAAATAAAATCTATTTACAAACAAAAAGAAAACAAAAACAAGGATCAAAAGGGGTAAAATAAATAACTTTCAGATATTAACAATTTGCACAACTAACAACAACAGGCTTGACTCTCTAAGGGTCCCCAGCGGAGTCGCCATCTGTCGCGACCGAGATCGCGGCGAAAAATAGCAACTCACGAGATTTTTAGAAAATAGAAATGGAGTCGCCACCAATTTTATTTTAACTTAGGAAAAATTAAAAAACCCTTCTTAGAAAATGGTCTTTAGAATCAGATTGGATTCGGGAGTCGGTTATGGATAGGGAAGGGCAAAAACTTAATCCCACAGCACCCCTAACATACCCGTTCTAAAACGGTACCTTAAGTTAATTGTGCAAATTCTTAACAATCCTTGAAAATATTTATTTTAACCCTTTTGTAAAACATTGTAACTATTTATAAAAAAAGGAAACCACAAAATTATGAAAATTTAACTTTGGCTTGACAGAAATGAAATTCTGCTCCTACGTATCCTCGGGTGCAATGAGGAACTCAAAGTCACATAGTTCTCTAAAAATAAGTGTGGGTTGATCGATTTTAATTAAGAAAAAAGATTTTTTTTTAAAAGGAATTTTATTTGAAAACAAATCCATTCTTGCACGGGGTTCAAGTTAACACCAGGCTACTCAATAAACCCTCATGATCCAAATGACATCAAAGATAGCATCCGCTATTCAATCAACATCATTGGTCATTGCATTAATTAAAATTTTTTTTTTTATTATTATTATTATTATTATTATTATTATTTTTTAAATAAAAGCTTTATTTGGGCAAAATTTATTATTATTATTATTATTTTTAGTTTTTTTTTACTACTAAACAAGAAATATCCACTAACAACCAAAAATAACATTAACACCCTGTCATGCTATTGAACATACGTAATGAGAAAAAGGTTTAAATCTAAAAGAATTTAAGATATCTCTTTCTCTTTTTATTTTTTCTATTTTTTTTAAAAGAAAGCAAATACAACAAAAAAAAAAGATTAAAAAAGAACAAAACTCACCTTCCTTTTTTTTAGAAGAAACTTAGTAGAGGAACGTCACCTCTGTTTTTATGAGAGAAAAAAAACACACGGATGGGAGGTTTGGTTGGGCGCATTGCAGGCGTGGACAGAGCACGGTGGGTTGCTAGGCTTTGGTGGGTGACAGCGACGAGTTTATGGTGGTGCGTGGTGGCTGGTCTGGTGCTACGGGGGCTGCGGTTCGGTGGAGGTTGGGTGCACGGCGTGATGGAGCGCTAGCTTGGTGGCCTTGGTGGTGGAGCTTCACGTGGTCACGGTTTGGGGAAGGAGGAGCTGGTGAGGGTTGAGGAGTTTTGAGGTGAGGGATAAGGGATGGTGACCGAGTTGATTCGGTTGGATGGAGGAGATGAAGGTAGGGGTTACGGAGGAGATGGATGGTGAGGGAGGCTACGTGGATGGGGTGTTTCTTGGCTTGGTTTGGAGGAGGGTGGTGGTTGATGGTGAAGGGTGGAGTTTGACGTGGAAGATGGAGGAGTTTGTGATAATGGTTGCAAGGTGGAAGGTGGTCACGATTTTGAGGGTCGCAGAGGAGCTGGTAGGGTTGAGTGGTTGTGAAGGTGAAGTTGGACGTGGAGATGGTAGAGGTCACGGTTTGGTTGGGTTGCTCACGGTTGGCAGAAGTGAGATGGGATAGAAGGTGAGGATGAGGTTTCACAGGGATGGGTTGTGTTTGGTAGATGGTTTCGGTTGTGAGGATGAGTGGGTGATGGTAATGGAGTTATGGAAGATGGTGACGAGTAGTAGAAGTTGAGGTGATGGTGAAGTGAAGTTGAAGATGGGTGAGGCTATGGAGGTGCAACAATGATGGTGGCCACGGTTTTGGAGGTTTAGAGGTGGGGATGAAAGGTGAGCTTCACGGTTTGGGGCGAGCTCACGGTTGAGTCTTCAAGGAGCAAGCAGGGAGAAGATGGTGAAGGGGCCATGTGGGGTGATTGTATGTGGTGGAGATGGAGGGGTGATGGAGATTGTTGAGGTGAGGTTTGGACGTTGGGTATGGATGGAGGGTGTGGGGATGTTGTTTACATGGGTATGGTTTTAAGATGAATATGAAAATGAAGGTGGTGTTGGGGTAGCAGAGGCCTCACGATTGGAGAGGTTGGTGAGTAGTGAATGTGATTGTGGGTGAAGTGGTAGAAAATGATGAGAGTGAAGGTGAGTGAGGACGTGGAGATGGAGTGGTGATTCTGAGGGTTTGGTTTTTTGGCTTGGTGGCAGAGAAGAAGGGTGGTTAAGAGAGTGGTGATGGCGAAGATGATAATGGCAGAAGAAGATCTAGGCTTATGGTGAGGATCCCCTGGTCCAGATGGTGAGGCTGCTTTCTTTTTGCTTGGTGCTGGCTCCCCCTCCCTTACATGAGAGCCAAAAAAATTAAAAATAGTAGTGTGTGCAGAGTGATTTACATGTGAAGTGAGTGAAAAGTGCTGAGTGACTGAGTGTGTGCAGAGTGATTTACGTGTGAAGTGAGTGAAATTATGCAAAGTGTGTGCAGGTGAGGAAAAAAAAATCAGAGTGAGTGAGTGAGAGTGACTATTTTGTTTTGTTTTTTCTATTTTTTTTGTTTTTATTATTTTTTTTTACTTTTTTTTAGCCCGGTCACAATTGGGTGTTCACAACATCTATGAGCATTTTAATAATATCATTGACAAAGACTTTTAAAAAAATGATTAATATAAGAGCATACAAAATACGAAAAAGTTTTTATTTCAATATAAGAGTAAACTAAAGTGCATACAAAATTGAAACTCAAGAAAACTTCTACCATCTTAATTTCATAGCCTTTGAAAATCATGATATCATTCGTTTCAAAATACAAATAAAAAAAAGTTGAATAAAGTTTAGAATAAAATCATTAATTAAACTATAAAAAGTATAAAACAATCTCGCCAAAAAAAAAAAAAAAGAGACAAGATAAAACAAAATTAAATTACAAAAACAAAAAAGAAGATAAAATATTAAAATGTATAAAATCCATAAATAAATAACAATTTCTGCTTCTTTTCCATTCACTGCTCAGAACTGAAAATAGATTATCCTAATAGAACCGAATTATCAAATAATAACACACCTAAATTTTATCATTAGGAGGCAAGTTTATTACATATACTCTAAACATACTATTTATGCATTCCTGTAAAAAAAAAAGCTATTTATGTATAATAAACCATTTACCAGCATATTAGCATTATCAAGAAAAACGTGCAAAACCAATTATCATCAACTTAACAACAGTAAAAGGGAATGATAAATTCAAAGTGTCACAAGTCCTAAACCCTCATTTTGTACCAAAAAGGAAAAAAAGAAAAGAAAAATCAAAATAAACAGACCCTTCCCCAATTCCCAATTTTTTTATATTGATAAGTCAGTGAATCAAATATGGTATAGAACACACAGCATTGTGACCCACAATTTCTGGAATCATGAACATGTATACCCTGAAAATTAGGTGCATTTACAAAATAAACCAATAGCACATATTCCAACGTGTATCCTCTAGCAATCCACTTAGGCAAATAATCAAACACCTAGTGTGCAGATATAAACCAAGGTGCAAAACACCTCAAGCAAGTGAAGGAGTCGAAAATGGAGACAAATAAGATTATAAATGAAATGAAGGATGTAGGAACGATACCCAGTGAACAAATCACACATATGTACCAAAAAAAAATCTCATATTTAGTAGAATAATCACTCATATATGCATCAAAACCAGACCAATTGTATATAAATATAACAACATGAAGATAAATGTGATTCTTACCAAAGGAAAAGAAAAGCCCAAATCCGTTTCTATGCGGAAAGCATGGCAGGCAGAAGAGAGAAGAGTGGACCGAGAGGTGAGAGTGGACCGAGAAGAGTGGCACGACAGGGGCAGGGCGTGACGGTGGCTGGGGCTTTGAGTGAGACAGAATGAGAGTGAGAGGGTGAGGGTGAGGGTGAGAGTGAGAGGGAGAGGAGAGAGCGAGAACGAGAGAGAGAGGTGAGAGTGAGATTGAGAGTGAGAGGGAGAGGGAGAGGAGAGAGCAGAACAGAGAGAGGTGAGAGTGAGAGGTGAGCGCGACTGTGAGGGATTTAGAATTCTGTAATTAGGTTAAGTAGATTTTGCGAGGGATTTGCGACGGAACTTTCTGTCGCTACATTTTTGTCAGTTAGTGAGGGAAAATATCCCTCTCAATGCCCTCGCTAATTTTTAGCGAAGGAAATTTTTCCTCGTAATTCCCTCGATAACCGTAGCGAGGGAAAATATCCTTCGTAATACCCTTGCTAATTTTAGTGAGGGATATTTTTCCTCTTAATTTCCTCGCTATTAATGCGCTATTTTTCCCCAGATTTTATTTTTGAAATTTTGCGAGGGTTAAGATTTCCCTCGTTGATCCCTCGCTGTTCCCTCGCTGATCAGCGAGTGATCAGCGAGGGAAATTATCCCTCGCAAAATTTCGTCGCCAGATCGCAAATTTCTTGTAATGAATTACAGGTTTAAATAGGATAGGAGCAAAGGAGATTAATAAGACTTTAAATAACTCGAGTTTGGATTCATGTGGTGTGTAATATGATATGATACAAAATATTAATCAAATGGTCCTATTTATATTAGTAATAAGTTGAGATTGGAAAAATAAAATAAAATAAAATGTTTCTATTTATATTAAGGAAAAATTTAATCATACACCCTCTTTTAGGGGTGTTTACACCTTTTAAGGATGTGTAATTTAGTAAGAGAAAGTGATAAGAAAAAATATGTATGATGAATGGTATTGGGAGGAGTGTAGAAAGTGATATGAGAGAAAAATGAGTAAGAAAATCAGAGTTGTTATTTTAATAATAATAAGAAGAAGAAGTTGAGATTGTCATTAGTATAAATAGGATCATTTTATTAATATTTTGTATGATATCACATTATACACCATGAGATTGTTACCAACAAAAGATGAGGTCGAGATGGTAAGCAACCTTAACTCTTAGGGTGAGGATGCGAATTTAAACTTCAAAGAAATAACTCCTGTAGAGAGACTACATAACTCTCGTGCTCTCAAGGTTGTTCAAGGATTAGTCTTATAGGTAGTTCAAATAGGCCAAATCTATGAGGATACTTCATGGTCTCATAAAAAAAAAGTTTAAGATTGTTTCCTTAATTAAATGACTAGTTAATTTCACAATATATCATAAAGATCAATTAAAATATTATAAAGATATTCTAAAATAACTAAAGATATTTTAAGATATTCTAACAATCCCCTCAAAAGCTTTAGGTTATTACAATTAAACACACTAAAAGAAAATAATCTAAAAAATAATTCAAAAAGACAACTTAGTTATCTTGAAAGGAATGTCATTGGAAGGACGCTCAGTGTAGAAGGCACTGTTGTAAGAGTGCAATAAGAAAGGGGTCAAACAACATTTAGGATAGAACCAAACTACATGTGGGAAACTATAATTGGGACATAACTAGATTTCATTTGGCACGGAACCACACTGCATAAAATTGGGCTGGAACGGAGCTAATGTGTAAAGGAAAGCTAGAATGGAGCCAATTTGTGTAAAGACATGCTAGAATAGAGCAAACCTATGGAAAGAGAGGCGAGAACTAAGCTAATTTGGGAATTGAACGACGATGACTATATCAACAACTCAAGAATAGAATAGAACATAGGGAAAAAAACTCACAACGGGAGATCAAGATGAGACAAAAATGAGGAAATCAACAAAACTAAATTTAGCTTTGATGGTGATGAATAAGATTATATTGAGTTTCGAACTCAACACAACGAAAAAGGAGAAATTCTCTTCAAAGTAGATACTATGACTCTGATACCATATTAGAATTATGGGACTTAGGTAAGGAAAGATCAAATAAGAGAAATAAGACTATAAATAATTCAAGATTGGATTAATCTGGTGTGTGATGATAGTACAAAATATTAACTTAATGGTCCAATTTAGACTAATAATAGGTTGAGATTATTTCATCAATTACATGATTAATTGATTTTATAATATATACTAAATACTAACTAAGATATTATAAAAATATTTTAAAATACATTAAAGATATTTTAAGATATTCTAACATTTTAAAAAATAATTTTTTTTTCTAATCCTCTCAATGATCAACAATGTTTTTTGAATAATCTTATACTATTTAAGTCATTGTTTGAATTCAAAGGGCTTATTGAATATTCTAATACTATCTTTAATCTTGTCAAAAAGAGAAATTTTAATGAGGACAAAATTTATATAAAGTTACTTAAGTATTTATAGTATTATTATCTTATGAAGCCTGACTCTACTTATAATTGGAAGCGTTTTACACCTTTTAATTTTAAGCAGAATAAAATTAAAAATAGGTTTTTTTTTTCATAGTTAAAACTTAAAACATTAATTAAGAGTCTAGAGAAGTTGGAACCACCAACACACAGGTTCACTTTCAGGTATAGGTGTCAAATCTTTAACGCCAAAAGAGAGGTTATTTAGAAGCGGCGGTGTCTCATCTTCAATGTGCTAGAAATGAGGGGTTTTGTTTACATTTAACAACCCTCATCTTCTACTAATTAGTAGTGTGGAAAAAAAATTGAAATTTTGGAGCATAATTTTTCTGGGGAATCCTATACCTAGAGCCAGAGAACTACAGCCAGTCAGCCACTGAACCAACACGAGCAAAAAAAAAAAAAAGGAAGAAAGTTAAAAATTTCCGAAAAGCTGAAATGAGAAGAAGGGGTATCCTAAAGAAGAATAGTGCCATGTGACAAAATTAAAGTATATGTGTGTGAAAAATAAAATAGGACTAACTATTATAATCAAACAATAAAATTTGTGTTTTTCTCTCTCATAATATGTTTCTCTCATGTTAGTGAGTAACATGAAAGAATCTTCATCCATTAATATCAGTGGCAGAGCCAGACTCTGGAGGTTAGGGAGATAATATTTTTTTTTAATACTACCTCTATCATTTGGATGATAGATAAAATTTTAGGACGTAAACTAAAATTTGTTAAAAGATTTTTTAAGTTTGTCTCAATTCTTTATTACTTTAATTAAGAGAAATTTTAATATTTATCATGAGAAATTACGTTCTTTTAACGTATTTATCCATACTAACATATCCTATTTAAAATATATGATAAGTAGTATCATATTACTTCATCAATTTATCTATATAATTTAAACTGTAGCACTTAAAGTGTTTAATAAAACTACATTACACAAACTTAAATTCTAAATATTAATAAACTCAAATCATGAAAAAAATAATTAAAAGCACTAAAGGTATATAAGGAGAATAATTAGAAATTTCTAGGTGACTTCTCCGGTGGAAACAAAAATGTGAGTGCATCGATGCATTCTTGATGTGGCCCATTCATATTTTAACACGTGTCAAGCTCTTTTAACATATTATGTAAGTAAAATTCCACATTATCTTTCACAAAAAAAGAATGCACCGGTGCATTCTTAATGTGGCTCATTCGTATTTTGACAAATGTCAAGCTCTTTTAACATATTATATAAGTAAAATTTCACATCATCTTTCATAAAAAAAGAATCTACTAAAATCTTTATTTTTGTGTAGTCCCTCAAGGACTTAATTATAAAATTAAAGATTCTTAATTATAATCAAATTAAAAATATTTTTAATCAGTAATCAAAATTAAAAACAGAATGAAATCTTTAACTCACAAACTAACTACACATATAAAGAACCCTAATCCTAAATCCCAAAATAGAAAAACACATCTGGGAGATTTGATTATCGAGGAGGGATTGCACAATAGTCCCTGGTGTTTTTTAAATGCCTCGAGACTCTCCTACACACTCATTGTTGTGCACATATGAAAAATGCATATCAGTTAGTGGCTGGGCTGGCAACTGCTCAAGCACCGTCCTCCGGCAATGACCCACTTCCTCACGGCGTCGCTGCTCACGAGACTACAACCTGTGCTCATAGAAACCACGTACCACCCACTGCGTCATTGATCACGACGATGGCTGAAGGCGTGACTTCTGACGATGACCACCCACTACGCTGCTTACCGGCCAAGTGAACTGAAAGTGACAGATTGGGTAAGCCAACTCACTGGTCACTTGCTCACAGCGCTGCTGCTCACGGGGCATCGACATGTGCTCACAGCAACCACCACCCACTGCATCACTGGCACCGCGATGGCTGAAGGCGTCACTTCTCACCACGACCACCCAGTGCGCTGCTCACCGGCCACAACGAACAGAAAGTCACAGATTGTTCAACACATTTGGGAGATTTTGGGGTTTAGGGTTCTTCAAATTTGGGATTTAGGGTTAGGGATCTTCAAAGTGTTATTAGTTTGTGAGTTAGAGATTTCTATTTTTAATTTTGATTAATGATTAAAAATGTTCTTAATCTGATTATGATTAAGAATCTTTAATTTTATAATTAAGTGTCTGAGGGACCATATACAAAATAAAAATTTTAGTAGATTTTTTTTAATGAAAGATGACATGGAATTCCACTTATATAATATGTTAAAAGAACTTGACACGTGTTAAAATACGAATGAGCCACATCAAGAATGCATCGGTGCACTCACATTTTTGTTTCTATCGGAGAAGTCACCAAATTTCTAACATCAATTCTACAAAAGAGATCATGAAAGGAAAAGGGAACTAATTTTTTTTTTAAAAAAGAATATGTTACCTGAAGTGAAGAAAAGCAATAGATACAAATAAAAAGAGTAACAATTACACAATAAATAAAAAATCTCCACTACATTTTTACAATAAAAATAGAAGCTCAATGGTTGAAAATTTTCAAAATAAGTAAAAAAAACTAATGAGTACAAAGTACCTATGAATAAAGAAAAGAAAAACTTTGATTAATTAAAAAAAGAGAAAGCAAAGGAGGTAATATTTTTTCTTCAAAGGTATTAAAGTTTTTCAAATTTTTATAATACTTATTTAAAAAAAAAAAATAGAGACGTGGCTTCACCACTGATTAAAATTACCTAGTTACGTATTAAATTAGCTCAATTACTTTCTCACTAACCTCTCTCAATCCATTATGCACAAACAAAAAAATCTTGAAAGTTTTCGTAAGGACTTATTCGTAAATTCTTAAAATTTAGAGACCGTTATTTGTAAATATAAAAAAAACTTATTATCGTTTCTCTTTCACTTTTACTGAAATTTCTCTCTCCGAAACTTGCAACATTTCCTTGCACCTTTTTTTTTGGGTACTACAAAGGCCCAAAGAAAGAAAACTAACTGAAAAAGTACATCAAACGGGCTACTTTAGTATATAGCAAGGATGAAATCCCCATGACCAAAAAAAAAAGCGCGAAATCTCATGGAAATCCCACTAGTTCAGCATATAGCACCCCTTATAAGGCCACCACAATTTGCTCGGCCCGGATTACGTTTGGCTGCACCATCCGAATTCAGTTTAATCCAGCCATGAGAAGGAAAATGGCAATTTATGTAGGCTGTAAAATTTTTTTCTGGTTATGCTATGTTTAGGGTGCCTTTTAGCCTGCTAGATTTGTCGAGCGTAGTCCAAAATAATAAGATGAGCATTATTAGGAGGTCTAGTATAACGAGCTTTAAATAACTCCTTATTTCTCCACTTCCATAAGAGCCAAACCGCAGCCATGAAGGTATCAGGCCAGCCCTGATCAAGGTTATGACCATAAATAAGCCACCTTACTTGTCAATATTTTGTCACTATCAACTACAATTTATGTGACTGAGAATAAATTCCAAAAAGGTTATAGCCTACAACCTTAAAAAAGGTTGTGCCGGAGTCAATGCCTTCATAAAAATGGTACAATTACATACTTTGTGGGGGCGAATTTGCTAAGCAGCTGCCAAATGCAATTGTGACTATAAATGGTGGCTCAATTATTGTTGCGCTGCACCAAGAAAGGGTCAAGCTTTGGAACGGTACGTAGCTTATAATTGTTTGCGTAACATTCCACAAGAGAACAAATCGGATAATCGCTTTCCAGTTGAGCTTGATGTTCTAATGCATCCGTAGGTAATTCCTTTTTAAGGTTAGAATCAGAATTACGTTCTAAACCAGAAGGAGCCTACTTATACAGTGATAAAGATGAGTGACAATCAACAACTTTTCAAGCCTTTATTGAATCCACAAACATTACAAAGCGTATCACTTTTTCAGAAATGCCACAGTTTCTTTGCACGGATGAATTCAACACCTCAACCGATTTCGAAAGAAAAACCATAACATGGTAGACAATCACCATATAACGAATACAAACAGATGAAAAACAAATGCACCGCTGTGATGCACCGGTCTACTTAGTGCTTTAATAATTTCATTAAAAAAATATTATTTTGAGTAAAAGGCTTGGAAAAAGATCATCTTACCGTTAACAGTAGCCACACCACTTTTAACACCTTTGTCACGTCAGATTAATTTTCAGATTCAATCAGATTTGCCTTCAGTTTTTTCCCTCTCCTTCTCATTTCCATCTCCCTCTCATTTCTGTCTCCCTCTCGTTTCTCCCTCTCATTACCCCCTCTTCCTCAAATATCTCCATCCTTGACTTCTTTCACTTCTCCGTCACCCATGTCCCTCTGTCCGGCGAGCTCCGTCCGTGCACAACCTCCGCTAGCACCGCTGTCTCTGTAGCCCGCATGAAGCTCCATCAGTGCCGCTACCTCTGCTGCCTTCTGACACGTCGTCAAGGTACTATTTTCCTTCTCCATTAGCTCAATGTATTAAGTTCTGGGAGTGCAGTCCAGTGGCATTCTGGTTGGTGACATGATACATACATTGTTGATTTTTTCTTCAGTTGCTTGTTGCTACACGAGGTTCATTCTCTGGTAAGGTAGGAATTTGGGAGATGCATTTCCGGTTTGGCTGTATTGGTGGATATCCGTAGCTTGTTGTATGTGTTAGGATGGACGTTCTATCATTGAAATGAATTTTTCTTTAATTGGGTGATGTGCATCCTACGTGCTTGACAGAATGCCCAAATGTTCCATATATTGATACGTTCTGTTGTTTTAAAAAGGGGATATGCAAATTGCTAGTTGGTTTTGGCTCGGTTATGAATTTGGTTCTTGGGTTTTCATGATCCCTTGCATGAGTGTTAATGTTTTTGTGTACTACACATGAGTGTAATGGCTTGTACATTGTTAATGTTGTTAAAATTCTAGATTGGGGCTGTGACAGCATCACACACATCATTGCCTTAATTTTAGTTTCTTCGTAGTTTCATAATGCTGTTGACTTATGCCTCTCTTTGTCTTGTTGCCTTACTGAATTGTTTCTATTTTCACAGGACTATGGCATCAAAAGCTAAGGCTGATAAGAAGCGAAAGACTCCAACCTCTAAACCATTTAATGCTAACATTTTCAAGTCTTATGACCATCAACAGCACTTCGAGTCAATTACCAGGCAAAAGAAAATTATACCAGAGAAGGCTTTTGAGCTCTATGATGATGAGTATCCAGAAATTCAGCAGAACATTGAGGATAGGGGCTGGAAAACTATGGTGACATTCCCGAAACCGGCTTGCCCTGATATTGTACTTGAATTTTATGCTAACGCATATGCACAAAAGCTGGAAGACAGGTTTGTCAGTTATGTTCGAGGAAAAATAATCAAGTTTGATTTTCGCACTCTGAATACCCTGTTGGGAGTTGCGGAGATTTCACCATGTGCATATGAGCAGAGAGAGAAAGCACGTCCCGATGCGGCAGATATTCGTGAAGCTTTGTGTAGACCAGGGGGGCAATGGACTTATGGTAGTGATGGAGCCCCGAGAAAGATTCGTTCTTCAGACCTGAAACCAATTGCAAGGGCCTGGTCCACTTTTGTTCATCACACTCTTCTTCCGTGTGCTAATGTCTCCGACATCAGTGTGATCAGGGCCCAGTTAATTTGTGCTATAGTAAAGGGCGAAGCTGTGAATGTGGGGCGCGTGCTCTCGTTAGACATTCAAGCCACTGCAAATGACACTCATGCCACATTATGCCATCCTTCTCTCATCTGCCTTCTCTGTAGTAAGGCCGGTGTGAAGCTGCCAAAGAATGCGATTGTACTGAAGCCAATGATTTCCATCACAACCAAGTGGATTCGACGACTTCCCACTGAAGATATTGGAGCATCTTCCTCTGCCCAGCCACCAGCGGGTGACCAGGACACTCAAATGCAAGACCAGCCATAGGATTTGCAGGACAGATTGCTGAGGCTAGAGGTTACTGTAAACCAGATGAGGCAGGATCAAGTTCGACTGATAGTGGGTCAAGCTCGTATCGAGCAGAGCATCCAGGCATTATTCAGGGTGTTCATTGTTGCACGAGAGAGATCAGCAGTAACTCCGATATCTGAGCAGGAGCTGATGCAGTTAATAAATTTTGATGGTCGTGCACTGGAAGTGCAGCAGGGTGATCTTGGGACAGCCACCCCTATTTTGGAGGAGTAAGGGGAACCAGAGTCATAATGCACTATTGCATTTTGTTGTCTCTTTTTCTGTTCTTTTGGTTTTCTAATTATTTTGGATATTTTCTTTGGGATGTTTTGTGGTTGTTAGTATTTGTTTAGTTTATCTTGCCCTGTCATTACTTCATTCTTGTTTTACTTTTGATTTTACCCATATAGCTACTTACTCACCTCTTTCTGTGTAGACCTACCTTCTTTAGTAATTGCCATCGGATTGTGACGTTACTAGAAGTTCATCCATGGTTTGCTTTGACGGAGGGAAGTTTCTTTCCCTTACTCATATTTCTGTTCATATTTCTATTGGGACATGGTTGGGTGATATATTTTTGGATGCATGTCATTTTGTTAGTTTTGCATGGGTGTGTATCAATCGTTCACTGTCCATGAATTCCTTGTTTAGTTTTTTTTGAGACCTTGTGCAGTTTGTGCTACATTGCATGATTCTTTCACTGCTTCCTTGTTGGAATGTGCACCAATTAGGTAATTTGTGTTGGTATTGACTGTGACACTTACTGGTTGTGATTGTTTCCTTGATACACTCAATTACCTGTAAGGATTTGAGCTCAAACAGATGCATTTTCATTCATGTGTGTTTAATTCATCACTTGCATGTTTCCTTCAATGTACCTACCTTCACCTTAGCCTCATTACAACCCAAAGAAAGACCTCTTGATGTGTGTTGTCCTAGAAAGTACAGTTTTTATTTGACAATTTTGTCAAGCCTATGGTAGGAAATTGCATGATGATGATAATGTTAGAGAGTAAACAGACCCTAAACAATTGAGTGGGAGTGAAACACATAATCTGGTGAGGAGTGTGAAAAGGAGTCAATCACATTTACGAAAGTCAAGGTCCAATGCTCTCTTGAATTACCACAATTGGGAATCATGAACTCAAGGGAGTAAGTGCATGGGTTGTGTGATGCATGTTACATTGTGTGCATTGATCAAGACTTGAGCTTAGCATGGATGGATTGGTGTGAGGTGAAACTGACCCTTGAGAATTCAACCCGATCCCTGTGTGATTCTAGTTGTTTGCTTGGGGACAAGCAAAATTTCTAAGTTTGGGGTTGTGATGAATCTGCATAATATGTAGATTTATAGGTTAAAATGGGTTGTGGTTATGTGAATTTTTAATAGAAGTTGTTGATTTTAGATTTAGGATCAGTGTAAATAAATCTCACATCAATTGTTCTCACTTATGGTAATTTTCTTGGATTTGATTAACTTTGGAAAACCATCCTTTATAGGAATTCAAGACTATCAAGTTCATGCTCAGCGCAGATTCTCCATGCTTAGCGCAAAAGAAAGATTTTGATTCTGACTTTCACATGCTCAGCACAGATTTCTCATGCTCAGCGTAAAAGGATGATTTCGATTTTGACTTCCACATGCTTAGTGCGGATATCTCATGCTCAGCGCAAAAGGACGATTTCAATTCTGACTTTCGCATGCTCAGCGCAAATGAGGAATTTTCATTTCTGACCTATTTGCGCTCAGCGTGGATTTCTCATGCTGAGCGCAAACGATTATTTATGATACTTTTAAATAGGATGTCAGCTCATTTTTATGGGAGAGCTAATTTTTCTGAGCACAAATTGGAGGATTCTCATAGAGTCTTGGGATCTATTGGTATTCAAGTGCTTTTCGAAAGAAGATTTGAAGATCCAATGCAATCCTCATCCAATTTCTCTTTTTCTTCTTTTACTTTTCTCAATTTCATCATGTGTAACTAAACTCTACAAGTTAGAGTAGGATGAATTTTAGTTCAAATCTTGTATACTTGTTCTGATCTTGAATTCAATAATGATTCATAGTAATTGAGTAAATTCTTCTACTCTTAATGCTTTCCTTGACTGGCCATCATTGGAATTGTTCTTGTGACTTGATTGTTCAATTGGAAAATTGACATTAGGTTAGATCTGAAGAAATTTACCATGAATTGCATGATCTTAGGAATAGGATATGGAATTTATGCATTTGTATGAATTCTTATGCTTATTGCTTGGTTTAAATTGAGAGCACCTAAGGGATTAGGGTTCTTAGTTAAGACTAAAGGGATTATTTGCCAAGGAATTGGGGATAATCTGAATTTGTGAATTTGAATGTCAATTGCTTGAGTTTAAATTGAATTCAGAACAGAATTAAGGCATAAGAGAAGAGCTAAGAGGATTCCGAACTCTAACCGATTTTATTCTAAAAATCTCAATTCACTTATGTTGTTTGGTTCTAGGATAATTCATTTCATACTTTCAGCACAATTTATAATTCATCATTAGTTTTACTTACTCCAATCCTAAGTTCTATTACAATTCTAAACTCAAATACATGTTATTCATTGGTTCAATTAGTAATTTCTTAGTTTACGTTGGTAATTGACACACAATCCTCGTGGGATCGACAACCTTATTCACTCTTTATTACTTGTACGATTTGGTATACTTGCCAATTCATTAACATTAACCAACTTTCATAGAGCATTAACCACACTTTTGTTCTTCGTTAACCAACTTTGTTTCCCAACCATTGACACAAAGTTGGTTAATGAAGAATAAAAATGTGGTTAATGCCCTCTACAAGTTGGTTAATGGGCATGCACAGAATCATTTTGCTCTCTTTACCTTGTTAACCAACTGTCATAGAGAATTAACCACATTTTTGTTCTTCGTTAACCAACTTTGTTTCACAAGCATAGACACAAAGTTGGTTAATGAAGAACAAAAATGTGGTTAATGCATTCCACAAGTTGGTTAATGGGCATGCACAAAGGCAACCCTTTTGCTCTTTATCTTGTTAACCAACTTTCATAGAGCATTAACCAAATTTTTATTCTTCGTTAACCAACTTTGTTTCCCAACCATAGACACAAAGTTGGTTAATAAAAAATAAAAATGTGGTTAATACCCTCCACAAGTTAGTTAATAGGCATGCACAAATGGAAGTTTGCTCTCTTTACCTTGTTAACCAACTTTAATAGAGCATTAACCACATTTTTGTTCTTATTTAACCAACTTTGTTTCACAAGCATAGACACAAAGTTGGTTAATGAAGAACAAAAATGTGGTTAATGCCCTCCACAAGTTGGTTAATGGGCATGCACGAATAGGCAACCCTTTTGCTCTCTTTATCTTATTAACCAACTTTCATAAAGCATTAACCACATTTTTGTTCTTCGTTAACCAACTTTGTTTCACAAGCATAGACACAAAGTTGGTTAATGAAGAACAAAAATGTGGTTAATGCCCTCCATAAGTTGGTTAATGGGCATGCACGAATAGGCAACCATTTTGCTCTCTTTATCTTGTTAACCAACTTTCATAGAGCATTAACCACATTTTTGTTCTTCATTAACCAACTTTGTTTCACAAGCATAGACACAAAGTTAGTTAATCAAGAACAAAAATGTGGTTAATGCCCTCCACAAGTTGGTTAATGGGCATGCATGAATAGGCAACCTTTTGTTGTCTTTATCTTGTTAACCAACTTTCATAGAGCATTAACCACATTTTTGTTCTTCGTTAACCAACTTTGTTTCCCAACCATAGACACAAAGTTAGTTAATGAAGAACAAAAATGTAGTTAATACCCTCTACAAGTTGGTTAATAGGCATGCACAAATAGGCAACAATTTTGCTATCTTTACCTTGTTAACCAACTTTCATAGAGCATTAACTACGTTTTTTTTCTTCATTAACCAACTTTGTTTCACAAGCATGGAAACAAAGTTAGTTAATGAAGAACAAAAATGTGGTTAATACCCTATGCAAGTTGGTTAATGGCCATGACAGTTGGTTAATGGTCATGCACACAGAAGCAGCCCATCCGGCCATTTACACTGTTAACCACCTTTTGTATGTCATTGGTTATACTTTTTGTTATTCATTAACCTACTTTTTTCACCAGTATGCACAAATATTACTGAGTTCTATTTATTGGGAATCTAACTTTCAATTACGATGATGACATTCAACCACATAAACAGGGAGATTTTTCAGTTTCATTTTCATTGGTTCATGAAATCACAAATCCAATAATAGTGCAAAAACTAAATTCAACATTGTCAAGTACACGACAAACTTCTCAAATGAGCCACCTCTACTCAAAAATATCAAACATGGTACATACAAAATCTCAAGCCTTTATTAGCTGCAGAATCCTTTTGCAGGAGATCCTTCAGTGAAGCCATAGTAAGTACATGACCTAAAACTCGGATTATATGGGCCTTTGATCTTGGAGAATCCCCTAGAAGCAATGCTAATAGTTGATTAATTGTGGCAGGATCAGCTACTCGGACAAGCTTTATGAGTGCCATAGTAGAAGCTTCTTGTCCTTTCGGTCCATGAGTGTACAAGCTTTAAAAGAGTTACTAGAATATCCTCTATCTGAGTTGCATCAAAATGTTTGGCATCAACATCAACTTTTTCCTCAAAGACCATGAGTGTATAAGCAAAAGCACCAATTATATCACTGCTTAGGGCAAAGCAAGGCGAGGAGAATGGGAAAGTTCTCCAAGATATAGTATTAAAGCAGACATGCCACCACGATATTGGCTAAAGCTCGAGTTGCATGCTCCGCAGACTGGCCACCATCACCTTGCATGCACTCTTTAGAAGGAGCAACTATAGCTCCAATAAGGATTGGTAAACCATCTGCACTAATAATAGCTTTCTTAGCCTTGGTTGACTTTGAAGAAAGGGCCTCTAGGGCATTAGCAGCACTAGCTCGTACAGAAATATCATTTTCCTGACCAACAAGCTGAAGTAATTCTTTGACTGCTCCAGAGTCTATTACTTTGGGGATGCTATCACCGAAAGCCGATATCAAACGTGCCAATAGAGAAGCTGCATTTGGTCGAGAAACAAGCATTGTCGAAGACAAGAGACCCACAATAATATCCACACCTCCACCTTCTAATGTTGCTTTCCAAGTAGCCATCTTTGTTACCACACATATTTCTTAATGCTCCAGTAATAAAACCCTCCACAACTTTGTCTTGATTGTTCTTTGGGTTTAGTTGATTCCATAATGTTGGAACTACACCTTTTGTAACAAAAATTTTCATACCAACAAGATCATCTGAAAGACCACCAGAGGAAACTTCATATATTGCTTCAACTGCTGCCTTCCTGGCATCAGTGGATTCATATTTCAAAAGTGATAGTAATGGTGGGATACAACCACCAAGAAGTAATTTTAACCTCAAATCTTCATCTTTGCATAGGACACTGAGAGTGGCAGCAACATTAACTTTTGCAAGATGAGTTCCATTTCTGAGAATGTTTATGAACAATGGCATGGCTTGGGCATGAGAACCGATAAGTGCTCTAGCATCCTTTCTTCTCCTGGCAATACCTAGTAAGCGTACTGTAATAAGTTCTTTCTCAAGTGGTGATGACAAGTTGGTATGCAGTTGCTCCACAAAATTAGCAACTGTCGCCGTTGTAGATTCTGGGTTGTCCATTCCTGTTGCCTCATTAAATTCCCTGTATACAATTAGGTATTTAACTGCCACTTATTAGTATTTTCACATTTTCAGTTACTAAAATTTTAGCACTCATTATTTATAAATATTCTGTCTATTTTTTTAAGTATGCCTTCATCAACAATAAATTCCTAATGATTACAAAACAAAATTATTGACCTAAGCTAAGAAGAAGAAGAAATGGACCGCCGTTGTTCAGGAGAGCGAGACTTTGACATTTGCACTAATACGCCACTTTATCCTCCGTGCAGGATGCCTGAAAATTTGAACATTCCAAAAATTCATCCCAAATTGATATCCAACCAAAAATACTGAAAAAAGGACGCACAAACATCAAAAGGAGATGAACTTGGTTCTTTATGTTGTCTAAGCTTTCATTATATCACAAGACCCATTTTTACTCAGAACCAGCAGTCAGATCATTGTTTTAAAACATTAATATTAGAGTGATATATAGACCTACTTAGTAAAATAAATCATAGTCCACCCTTTCAACAACGAAAAACAAACCACAGTCTACCAATTGCAACATGAATGTCTAGCTCGCACCCTATCCAAATACAATCAAGAATCTACACAAACAACCAAATTCTTCAAACACAGCCCTCAATTTTACACTGACTGATCCAAAAGTGAAATTGACCAAGAACTAAGACTGTTTGGTTTGTTTTCTGTTTTCATTTTCAGTTGATCAGTTTTCACTAATAATTAAAAAAATGACACCTTATTTTCATTTTGTTTCCTGTTTTTAGATTATTGTGAAGGTTATTTTCACCATTGGAAAACAATAAACAAAATAAAAATAAAGTGAGATTTTTGTAATTATTAATGAATGCAGATCAACTTAAAATGAAAACAGAAAACAGGCCCTAAGTTTCTGAATTCCATATACCTCATTTCAGAAATCACTTCACAGTCTAACAGTACTAGTAGAAACTCAAACATAAACAGCACGTTACTGAGACAGCATTGACGAAAATCAAAGCCACGCAATACCAAACAAGCTACCTCGCTGAAATGCAAATGACACAGAAATCCTCCCTCCTTCAAACTACCTCCAACACCACCCATTCTTCAATTCACCACCAATTTTCTCAAAACCGATCCAACAAATTTGAGCAGAGAATAACCACGCTACTCTGCAAAACAGCAAAAACCAACAGATTAAACAACGAATTGAATTCAGATCTCGTGAAGTATAATTGAAGAAGCATGAAAGCTAGGGCGAGAGAAGAATGAAGGGAGAATGTGGGAAGATCATATCAAAGGAGCATTGATCGCTCGCAGAAGCTAGGGCAAGCGAGAGAATAGAAACTAACAAACAACGGAATCGAAGCGTGCACAAAAATTCTCAAATCTGGTGAAAATGGAAAACTCAAATATATATATACCTCGAAATTCAGAACCCCCGAGAATGACATGAATGAGAGCAACGTGAACGGAGTGAAAGCTCAAGACACAGAAACAAAGTGAGATGGAGAAGAGGGTGAGTGTGTGTCTTGGTCTTTTCCTTTCCTTTTCTTGTGTGCATTACTGTGTTACTCACGGAACAACTCACCGCTGCAATCGCCAACTGGTACCTCGCACGCCAACTGGGAGTGCCAACTGCAACCTTGCACACCAACTGGAAGTACGTCTGCGTGGTCTCCGACGGACAGTGGTCTCCGACGAACAGTGGTCTCCGACTAAGTTTGGTGCGAAGGGGAAATGACAATGCCAAATGAGAGGGACAGGGACAGAAGGACAACTCCAGGGTTCAGAAATTCGGGATACAGGGAACGAAGAGCGTAACAGATGGAGGGGGAAATGTGGAGAGAATAGGGGGAAATTTGAGAGGGAGAAAGGGAGAATGAGAGGGAAATGAAAAGGCAGAGACAGGGAGAAAGGGAGACATGCGTATGTATCTCGTACATTAGTAAACATACGGTGTTAAAATTGGTGTGCCACTGTTCGCGGTAAGAAAATCGCGATTGAAAAGGCTTCTACGCTGGCATCAATAAACCTTTATCACTTTAGCGAGGCATCCATCTACAGGTTTAGGTGCTGGCAAACAAGTGATGAAACATTTTGGATTTACTCATTCCAGCCTGCAAATTATGATTAATTAATTAGCAAATCAGTAAAATAAGTACAGTTTTATTTTATAAATTAGTTCTATTACATATTTTAAGTGTGTATTTAGATTAGTTGTAAAAAAATTTAATAATCAATTAAATTAGCTTCATGCCAAATATGTTAACTGATTATGATAAAATTAGTTTCATGCCAAGTATGTTAATTGAAAAAGATTTTAAGATAATATGTTTTATTTAAATTATATACAAAAATACTTTTATGTTATAAATTATTAAAATAGGTATGAAATTATCAAAATATTATTTGTTAAAGGGTAAAGAAGTACTTTTGTGTTCAAGTTATGAAATAATTAAAAATCAAAAATAAAAAGCTTGATATACAGGCTTTGAAAAAAATAAAAAAAACTGCTTTGAGCATAATAATAATAATAATAATAATAATAATAATAATAATAATAATAATAATAATAATAGTAATAATAATAATAATAATAATAATAATAATAATAATAATAATAATAATAATAATAATAATAATATCTAACAACCCAAACATAATAATTTTAGAACAAAACGGCTTTGTGTGTAAAATGGCATTATACAAAATAAAATTGAGCTTCGAAAAACATGCACTAAATCCTCAAAATTTAGGTGCTGAAAGAAATTTAATCAATATATTAATAGCTAGCATTCAATTTTTTTTTTTTTTTGGGTAAGCTTAATAGCAAGCATTCATTTGCTCAAATAGTATGGTATACGACAAGAGTATCTGGCCAAGGATCTAAATGTAACAACATACATATTTACAGTTTAATTTTAATTTATTTTCAATATAATTTTTTTATTATCATTTAATCGAGTATATGCATACTATTAAAAAGAGTTTGACTTTTAAAATAATTATTATTATTATCATAGTAAAACTCCTTTAATGATATAACAATATAAAATTTAATGATAATATATAAAAAATTACATTGATAGTAGTGTATCAAAATAAAATACTCCCTTTACTACTCAAACTTAGACCTAATATTTCCAAGGAGAAATGTTGATAAATATGAATTAAAGAGAAAAACACTAACTTGTAATTGAGGAGAAAATGATGCAGAAATATGGAGATCTCTAGTTTGGCTAGGTCCATTCCAGGACAGAGCCTAGTTCCAGCTCCAAAAGGAATGAAGGTTCCGGCTTTGCCATTATAATCCTGCACATAGACATAGAATGACGACAAAAGAAAAGGCACTTTAATATACATATGGCACAACAAGACAAAAAGAGTAGAAAAATTAATCAATCCTGCTTACATCCCATCTAGAAGGATTAAATTCTTGTGGATTGTTGTAATTTGAAGGATCCATATGAACAGCTCTTCCCCAAATTAACACTCTCCATCCTTTTGGTATTATATAACCTGAATATGTACTAAAATTTAGAGCAAATGATACATAACCTATTTGATAAGTGAAAATAATTGAATTCAACTAGGAATAAGAAAACAATAAATTGGCATTGAATATGAATAATGTACCATTGATGTCCACATCAGTTATTGCCTCCCGAAATGTTGAAAAGGCAATATTGGCCAAGCGCAACGTTTCATCGATTACCTACGTACAAGGCATAACAAGGTAACATTTGCTTAACCATTGGTCTGTATTTGTATGTGTAATTTTTTTATGTCACACACTAATTACCTTAGCAAGATAAACCATATGCTTAATTTCTTTAATATCTATCTGTTTCTGTGAAGGTGGTCTTGTCTTCATGATTTCTTCCTGCTCCTCCTACAAGACACACAAACTTAGTTTGTTAAGATGGTGATTTTTTTTTTTAAGTACAATAAAATACTGAAGAATTAAGATCCAGTTTACAGCACCATCCCACATAAATATGAGAACCAAATATAGGCATTCATAGTGAATTTCACATTACATATTAGAAAGAAAAAAAAATTAAGTCACAGAACTGTAATAATGAAAAGCACTTGAGAAATTACTTCTTAACAATACCAATCCCTATTTAAGAATATTATGAAGGTATAGTCGAGTAACTTTTATATGTATACATTTATGTCATGTATGAAATAGATATTTACATGCCTTTACTTTGGAATAGGAGAACTTCCTCTTCCCTTAAATTCTTATTCATAAATAAATAAATATGTATGTTTAATTACACCTTTCGCTCTTTTAATGTCATCAAAGTTTTATTTTGGTTGAAAATGCTGTTTCTATATTTTTCAAATTGATGTAATAAAGCTCTTTTGAATTAACATAGATGTAGTATTCTTTTTGGTGATGCAGGATTGTGCCATATTCTTTCCATGTAAGCGTTGTGAATATACATACACACACACACATATATATATATATATATATATATATATATATATTTGGGCAGTGACGGATCTAAAAAATTTAACTAATGAAGTCAAAGATAATATTATTAATACAGAAGTATAAAAAATTTAATAATTATATTTATATATTAAAAAATATATTAATACAAAATTATGAAAGATTAATTTATAATTGTTTCTTTTATATTTTTATATTTTAAAAATATTAAATAATTTTTTTTCATTATTATTACTATCAAATATTTTTCTTTCTATATATATAATCAAACAATCATTTAACAAAAATAATATATTTAGAAGTTGGGGTATGAAAGTAAAAATTACACATATTAAAAAATAAAAAAGACATCTACTTATATAAAATCAAAAAAAATTTTAAAGTAGAGTGAAAACATGTGTCATCACTTATTTATAAATAGATCCGTCCCTGTATTTGGGTTTAGTAAACATAAGTTCAATGTTTTTGAACCAAATCAATTCAACAGGTTCAACCGTCAATTGTCTGGCTTCTTGTTTAGTTATCCTCAAAACTTGGGTCTGGTTAAAATTGGCCAACTCTAGTCACAATCAACCGGCAGTTAAATTGATTGAACTAATGATCTAATCCAGTTAATGTCTTGTCCAAATTTTAAAATACATTTTTTCAACTCAATGTATTTAAATAAATTAAAGTTTGAATATTATACTTACATTAGCCAATATAACCAACCCAATTCTAGGTTAAAACGTGCATTTTCGGTTTTAACCTTAACAATTAAATATTGCAGAAAACATTATAACTAGTATGTTTGGTTTTCCTAAAAAGAGGAACCAAATCCATCTGTACTTAATTCAAGCTTCACTAACCTTGGCTTTCTTCCTGATTTCAGGGTGATCTGTGAGATAAATAACTACCCATGTCAAAGTCGTCGCTGTGCTTTCATGGCCAGCAGCTAGAAACACCAGCAATAAGTCAACGATGTCCTCATTCTCTTAATTTTTTACCATTCCCATCTTCGATTCCGAATAGAATATCAACAAGATCCTTCTTCCCCTGACGTGCACCACTTTTGATCATCATCCTCCTTTCCTCTACAATAGGTTGAATTATGCTTGCCAACTTTGTACGTGCCTAATATACCATACAAAAGCAATTCAAACTTGAAATTAGCCCCTGAATTCTTAACAAGCAAATAACAAAAATCAATATTTAAGTCTCACCAAAATGAGTATAACTTAAACAAAAAAAAATATTCACGTACCAAAATTTCACACCACTTTTATTATAGTAATTAGCGTATAAATAATCAATTATTAGTGTGTATTATGAAATAACTGAAAATATTAATCAATTACTAATAATAAAATATTAACATTCTAGATCATCATACATGCTGATCACCAATGTAAAAGTGATATATAAATTTTAACATATAAATAATTGATAATTAATATGTATATGCAATAATTGAGTATGTTAATTAATTATCAATAATAAAATATTAACATTCTCCATTATCACATAATATATACTAATTATTAATTAATTACACCTTAACAACCTATTCAAAGGTGTTGTATAAATTTTGGTGTGTGAATAGTTTAAATGTAATTTAAATAATAAGATAATGTGTTTAAGAGATAAGATAGAAAAAAACCTTGAGTGCTTTGTGGAAAACTGAACCCGGTGCGTTGATTGGCAAAGAGAATATGCCATCAAACATCTCAGTGAACAAACCTCCTATCTTGTTGACAATGTACTGATTTTCAGAGCCTAAGAAAACGTCAGTGATGACTTTAAAGGTAACCTTCTTCATCTCTTTCAAGAACTCAGTTGGGTGTTTCATGCTAGAAAATTCCTCTAAAGACTTGATCACATTGTCCTCAATACGCTCTACGTACATTGCTAATGCTTTGTGACCAATGATGGGAGAAACGGTTAGGCGGCGGAAACGCTTGTGTTCTTTACTGGAGAGATCATATATGGGTTTACTGCGCACTAACTCTGTCAATGCTTTCGCATAACCAAGCCTGAAGTTTAAATCATCTGTAAGCACTTGCCGACACAGGTCAGGTTGACAAACGATGATGCTTGGATTTCCAAACAAGTGGGTCTTGTAGATACCAGTTTGTCCATATCTGAAAAAAATAAGAAATTAATTAGCACTTAGAATTTTAAGTTAGAGTAACCATATAGTAAGATTTATATAGTAAGGAAAAAATTTTGCATGATCATGAAGCACAATAAATGTATGTTCTAAAATAGATCTCAACTATTAATACTCATAAAAAGTAAGTTAAGGTAATAAGCAACCTCAACCTCCTAAAAATGAAGATATGAGTTCAAATTACTAGAAAATGACTCTTGTAAAGAAACGGTATAACTATGTACTTCCACGGTCAATTAGGAATTAGTTTTATATGTAGTTTAAATAAGTCAAATTTATGAAAATACATCATGATCTCATAAAAAAAATCTCAACTCTTAATTTTAAATTAATGACTTAAAAATTATGTAAATTTATTTAAAATCAACGGTGGAAATTCTTTCAGAAACATGCATTTTTGATACATGGCCATGCTAAAATTTTTAGCAGTAAGATATATAGCAATAGCAATATATAGTTATACATAGTAATATAATTTTAAGATATATAGTAATATATATAGTAACTATATAGTAAGATCATCAGAGGGAAAAAAGAGACCTGGAAACAAGATTGTTGATGAAGGAATCAGGTTTGCCGGATGAGAAAGCTCTCATGAAGGGCAAGAGGTTGCCTATAAGAGGCCACCCCATATCACCAGGAGGCAGTGAGTATTGCTTCCTTCCTAGTCTCAGAGCACAGTACCACCCGTTCAGCCTCCTTAGAAATATGAACACGAAAACGTAGCATGCCAACAAAGTAGCAGCGTTCATCCACAACCAATATAATCCCATTTTGAACGTCTTTCAAGGTTTATACTTATTGGACAATGGACACTTACTACAACCTCTCCTATTTATAGGTAGATTGTTCTAGCATCACATGAAGGCTTTGAATTTTTTTAATGGCAATATCCCGCTTCAGGGCTGAAAGCATGTGGCTTTGAATTGTATAATGGCGACAAATTCCAATTTTAGTACGTAGAACAATAATGTTATTTGTAAACTAATTTAATTATGGATTTATTTTGAATTCTCTATCAGTTTAAAATTTTCTTACATTATCATTTGGTTATGCATTACTACGTGATTTAAAATATTTGACTATTATAATAATTACTTTTAAAGTTAAATATATGATAATATATGATTGATTGATTAGTTGATGTTATAAAGAAATTTATTGATAGTATATTAAAATTAATCTTTCTAATTATATAATTTTTATATTATTTTTTTTTGAATAATAAAATAAGAAAAATACATATTTCAACATATAATCTCTATTTTTTTCACTAAAAGTCAAAAAAAAATATACAACTACCATTTTCCTTATAATTTTATACTATGTTTGAATGTTTTTTCGTTAACAGAATGAAATGTAATATGTGTAGATGAATTGAAAAAAAAAATGGAAGGAAGGGAACAAAACTATCTCTCTCCTTATTTAGAAGATTAATAAGAAATGAAACAAAATTTCATTATCTTATTTGAGAGTTAACTTATGATATATTTATTTTTAACTATAAGTTCATTTTCTCTTCTTTCTGGGTTACAAAGAAGGTATTTAGGTTGTCTTTTATTTTTATTTTTATTTTTAGATGCTATATTTTTATTATTATAAATGCGACCTTGTTTTTATTGTATTCTCTGTTTTCAAAATTTTGTGAATGAAAAAAATGAAAATAATATTTTAGTATTTTTATTATTTTTTCACAAAATTTTAAAAATAAAAAATAGAATAAAAATAATATGACATTTTTTGTAATTATTAATAAAATGTATCAACTAAAAATAATAATAATAAATAAACTAAACATTAATAATAATTTAATTTTTATATATTTTTATAAAAAATAGATATTATTATATTTTAATATATTTAATTTCATTAATTTTATCATATTATCATTTATTTTTTTGAAATAAATTAATTATTAAATTATATGTTAATTGTAAATATATAAAAGCAAAAGTAGAATTTTGATAAAAGAAAGTGACGTGAAGATACTGCAATTTTTTTTTTAAATTTATTCTTCAATCAACGGGGCCCACTGCTTGAATCAAGAGCAAGAAATAACTTGAGGAAAATTTGATGTGCTTAATGGGTCATGGTCCAACAAAATGAGGTCACCTAACCTAATTAAAAAGCACAGCGCCGACAAAGGACAACACCGCACGAGGAGCACAGAGATCAGAGCGCAACACAGTTTGAGGAACAGCCCCGAAGTCAATGAGAAGTAAATTTTTTTCTTATTTTTTATGAATTTTTTTCTGTATTTGTATTTGATATTCTTGTTATAAATAGTTAATTTTATTTTTTTAGAATGAAGATAAAATTTTAATCTTTATTTTAGATGTATTAAGTTTGTTTAGAATATTTTTTGTTCTATAATTATATAATAATAATGATTATTAATCTTTAATATTATTTAATTTATTTTTATTGATTATCTTGTAGGTAATGAATAAATTTAAATTAATATTTTAATCAAATATTTAATTCTTGTAGTCTTAAGTCTAATTCATGGTGTAATAGTATTTAATACTTTTGTGATCTAATGATTGAATAATTCATGTTATATTAAATAATTTATATCATAATTTAAATATATCGTATTATTTTTAGTAGTGTTCAAAACTCAGTAATGTAGACACTTTATAGAATAAGATTAATTTTCATTCAAGTTAAATTCATTTTTACATGATTAGTGATGGATTTGAGGTCTTAGAATTGATCTCTAATTAATCTTACATTTTAATTTAAGTCATTTTATTTAGATTTATTATTTAATTTTAGTTTTAGTTTAGCACATAATTTAAATTTTAGATTAATTAAATAAAATCAAAATCTCTTTTTTTTCTTTAAATTAATTTAGGTAGATACTAGATTTTAGGTAATCATGTCACTCTTTATGGATACGACTCCCTTATATTTGTTACATATAACATCAATTTTATGCGCTTGTAAGTAAATGATAATTTTATTACTTGAAAATTATTTACCAAGTTTTCGGTATCATTACCAATTAGTTGAATTTGTGATTGCTTTAATTTAATTTTTACCTATTTTTTTAGTCTATAATTATTTATTTAATTTTTTAATTTTTGGTTTTATTTATTTGATTTGATTTTATTCTTTTTAAAACTTTATTTTATTTTATTTGTTTGGTCTTAGTGTTTTTATTTTTATTTTCATTGTTTTTAATTTTTGTTGAAAATGTTAGAGAAAGCCAATTTTATTTAAGCTTGTGATTCTCTTGATACTTTTGTTCCAAAAAATCTGAATATCTTTTTAGTTTGATATTTTGTTTGGTTTATGTTAGGGAGACGCTCCTTGTCATTAGATTTAAAAGAATACAATCTTGAGATAGAACATATATTTAGAGCACTTAGAGTATAAAATCAAATTGCACTCATTGATACTAATTTAAATATGGCAAATAATAATTGAACACTTAGGGAGTATTTTACTCCAAATGCATATGATTATTCTGCTTATGTCTGTTTTCCTGATATTGGAGTGATCTGTTAATAATTTTAGTCCTTAAATGTCTTTTGTTTGATCTAATTGGACTCCATGTGTGCTCAATTGTTGACATTTAGCTAAGTTTCTGATTTAGAGTTGTCTTTGGATGTTTATTGTGAAACTATACTTAAATGTGATTATAAACACTCATAAATGAATTATGCTTTTCAGGATATCTTTGAGTGTTTGAGTCCATTAGCATCAAACCAAGCTTGATGACCATTTGAGGAGAGAGATGAATACTTAAGAAGATCAGTTTTACCCTTAAAAGCAAAGGAAGAAGGGCATTTATGAAGAATCAAAGTCGCATTTGAAGAAAGTGAGTGACACGGCCCGTGTGATATGACACGGGGTGGGCCATGTACTCCTCTGACTATTTCAAGACGGGTTAAATCCTATTTTTGGACAACACGGGCCATGTCATATAACACGGCTCGTGTCAAATGACACGGGTTGGACCGTGTTCTTCTCTGACTTTGAGATTAGTTAGAATTTTGTTACCAGATTCAAACACAGAAATTTAAATTCGTATTTTAATGTTAAATTAGGTATCTAAACTTATAAATAGGGTTGCTTAGAGTCCCTAAAAGAGGTCTGGACAGAGAGAGCCGTCAAGGGAACTGAGGGAAATGCGAAGACCAAGAAAGAGGAAGATTCGATCAAAGATTGAAGTCTCGGGTTCGAGTAATCGAAGATCAATCAACTTTGATAATTGGAAACTAGTTTGATCTTTGGTTTTCTTTTCTTCTTTCATCCTTAACTATGTTTTTCTTTAATTCTTCTTCTATTTTCTGAATTTGCCATGTGTGACTAAACTTCTTGATTAGTTAAGGGAAGATGAAACTCTAGTTTTGATTATGTGAATCTTGCATATTTCTTTATATCAATACAATTATGTTTTTATTCATATGTTTCTGTTCTTAAGTCAATATAAAGGTCAATGTGCCACCGCTCATCGCCGTGTAATGCCATATAAACTATGAGATGCACAAAACATTAAGACTAATATGCATAAGAAAATATATCAAAGGAATGTACCTCATCGTTCTTCAATCGATCGAAGCGACGATAATATGAAAGTGACGCCAATCAGTATTATATTCTTACCAAATTTCGAGAGTGGTAAAACTAGGATTGCTATGCGCGGTTGCGGTGATATGACTAGTGAGATATATGATCTAAGTAATTTAATCCCGGTGTGTGATTAGATCTTAGTGTGATTGGTTTTTTAATTCTCAATGCAATCATTAGGTAGGAGTAAGAGCGGTTGTTTTACAAATAACTAATGGTTAGGGTTTGATTTGAGTGGTTGCTGAATTAAGCAAAATTTAAGGAAAACAAGGGATTTATCTCACAATCACATAAGAACATAATTAATCATGTTGGTATAAAGAGTATGTAAGTTAGTATAATCATATAAATCTAGTGGTGGATTTCATTTCTTAACCAATATCTTTAATCTGGTAATTCAATTTGTATTTACTGTTTTGGTTTAAATTTAATTTCTTTTGTTAGTTTTAATTAACAAAACCCCCCTTTTACTTTTTACTGTTTATTCTTCATCAGAGTTTAATTTAGGAATTGGATTGATAGTGTCAATTGAATTGGTTCTCTGTGGATCGACCCTTACTTACTACAATTAGTTACAAGGTTTTTATATTTTTGGTGGAACTTGGCAACTGTTTTTAATATTAATTTTTAATCATATTGCACACCACACCAAATTTTGGCACCGTTGTCGGGGAACTAATTTTCCAATTGCGTTATTAATTTGTTTCCTATTTTTACTCTATTTTTTATTTTTAATTTTTGATTATTTCTTTCTAAGTGTCTTGTAGGTGTTGATGTCTACTGATCATGGTTGCTTGTGAGATTTGCTTATCACCTGGACACTCCACTGATTTGTGTCCTACTTTCCTAGTGGACACAAATAAGGAGGTAGAGGTAGTATGGGGATGTTCTGAACCTTCTGACAACTACAACCCCTACTCCAATACATATTATCCAGAGTGGTGGGGTTATCCTAACTTGAGTTATGGACAGCAGCCTCAGAATCAACCTCCAGACTATGAACTTCCAGAATTTTAGCAAAGGCAAACATCTTTCCTTCTAGTGCAGCAACAAGCTCAAGCCTCTTGGCAACCTGAACCTTCATTGGAGGAGCTAGTAAGACAAATGGCCACTTATAACATGCAGTTCCAACAAGAAACACAGGTCATGTGTAATGACCTACAAAACTCTTTGGATCAGTTAGCCACAGATCTCAGCAAATTTCGAAGCCAAATTTCTGAAGGACTTCCCTCATAACCAGAAGAGAATGTGAAGGAAGATGCTAGTGCTGTCACACTACGAAGTGGGAAGACGCTAGATGAACCCATCTCTCCTTGACAAACCATTAAAGAGAAAGAAACAGAGCCTGAAGAGGTAAGTGAGGAGGGGGAAAACTCTAAGGCCCCCAAGGTAAGTATTCTTGAACCCCTTCCTAAGGTAGTGGAGAGACAGTATGATGAGTTGTGTGATGAATTTCCTGATTTTATTGGTTTCAATAATTATACTCATTGCAACTCTTGTACTGATTGTGATGGTGACATGATATGTGTTGTTTGTGCTAAAATTTCTGCATTCTTGAGAGCTGATGATTCTGTTTGTGCCTAATGTTGTTGAAGGATCTATCAACAATATTTTTGATGCAGTTAAAGGATCTAAGATACAAGGAGAGATAGAATTGCAGGCCACTGAAGAGTTTTCAATAAAGGGAGAAGAGCACCAGATGACGGACATTGCTGAAGTGGATTTTTTTTTTGGGCCATGGTCCAATAGAAATAATGCATATGAAGTTGATGAAGTGCACATATTACTTTTCAGTGATGAAGCCAAGGAAAATAAGGAAGGCCAATGGGATACTGGTGGAAGCCTTCATGCCTCAAGCTTAACTTGGTCATTACACTTCAGCCAATGGGACCCCAGTGGAAGCTCTCATGTTATTTCAAGCATAAATTGATTATTATGCTTTTGCCAATGGGATCCTGGTGGAAATCTCTTCATCTACCTCTGTTACTTCATATGCAAATTTTCATCTACCTCTGTTACTTCAGTTGATAAGGATGTTTCTTCCTTCTCTTTTATCTTACTTGCCCTAGATTTATTAATGATTGCTCATTGTTGAGGTTTACATTGAGGACAATGTAGAATTTAAGTGTGGGGGAGGAATTGACATTTTGTTTTCTGTTTTATTTCTATTTTTATTTTAATTTCTGTTTTCTGTTCTTAAAAAGAAATTGTGTTTTTATTTGATTTCCAATGATATTTTAATATTTGTGAAGTTTATGAGTTTGAAGCAATTGAAATTCAAGGTTATGATTTATAAATTTCTTCTTTCATCTTGAATTTGGCATGTTTGGTTTTGGATGTTTGATTGATGAATTCAGTATGATAGATGCATACCTGGTGAGATTTTGAGCCTTTTGATGGATGGATTTAGCATTTATGTCATTCTCTTCTTTCTTGTTTGATTTTCACTCATGACATATTGATCACTCTAGGACTTGCTTTGATTCTTTTTGAGACTACATTTTCACTTGCATACATGAACATGATTGAGGCATTCTTTTGTGATTAACTACTTTGGACAAATAGCCAACCTTACATTATTTCTCTTTGATTAACCCCTTGAGCCTATTTGCCGATTCTTTGTCTTACCTCATTATATACCTTGTGTGAAAAATCATGATTTTACCTTACCTTAGGGAATGGGAGAGCATTGGTTCATTTTCATTGGAGGAGCTCTTTTGCTTGCAAGTGTTTAATAGGACAAGTGTGGGGGTTATGCAAGTTGATGTGTAATATGCAAGGTGTTGAAAAAAATATATGCAAAGAAAAAGAAAAAAATTCAAGAAAGGTTGTAAAAGAAAAGAAAGAAAAAGGAAAGGAATTTGTAAAGAGAATGTGCATTATATAGATTTGAGGAGATAAAAATTTCATGTTTGTCAATTGAGTTTCTCCCCAATGTTCTTTTATTCTCTTAGGTGCTCATCTTACCATACTCATATTGTTTCTTTCGTTTACCTTGCCCCATTACAACCTTGAATAAAGTCCTCTTGATTTGTGTGTGCATGTGTTTGAGTAGTGGAGAAATAGAAGATAAGCAAGCTTATGGTAGTGCATTTTTCATGAGCTGAATTGAGTGAAATACTTACCTTGTAAACACTTGAGAGATTGAGAGTATATCATGTGAGGATCTATCATTCTTAATTCATACTTTTCAATTTGAAGATACCTTGCATGTTGGGTTGAGGTGTGAAGAATTGTTCTCTCTTAAATGTTGTGATCCCTTGAATCTTTTCTTGCTCTTTTTGCCTTTCTTGAATATCATTGGAAACTGAGTCTTTTAAATTTTTAGGTTTTGAATTTGTTTTGTTTTCCCTGTTCCTTGGTTTGGTCTTATGTTTTGCCCAAGAGTGCAAAAGGCTAAGTGTGAGGGTATTTGATTTGTTAATAATTTCAGTCCTTAAATGTCTTTTGTTTGATCTAATTGGACTCTATATATGCTCAATTGTTGACATTTAGCTAAGTTTCTGATTTAGAGTTGTCGTTGGATGTTTATTGTGAAACTATGCTTAAATGTGGTTATAAATACTCATAAATGAATTATGTTTTTCAGGATATCTTTGAGTGTTTAAGTCCATTAGGATCAAACCAAGCTTGATGACCATTTGAGGAGAGAGATGAATACTTAAGAAGATCAGTTTTACCCTTAGAAGCAAAGGAAGAAGGACATTTATGAAGAATCAAGGTCGCATTTGAAGAAAGTGAGTGACACAGCCTGTGTGATATGGCACGGGGTGAGCCGTGTACTCCTCTGACTATTTCAAGACGGGTCAAATCCTATTTTTGGACAACACGGCCCGTGTCAAATGACACGGGTTGGCCATGTTCTTCTCTGACTTTGAGATTAGTTAGAATTTTGTTACCAGATTCAGACACGGTGGGCCGTGTCATATGACACGGCCCGTGTCATCGGCTCAGAAATTTAAATTCGTATTTTAATGTTAAATTAGGTATCTAAACCTATAAATAGGGTTGCTTAGAGCCCCTAAAAGAGGTTTGGACAAAGAGAGCCGTCAAGGGAACTGAGGGAAACACGAAGACCAAGAAAGAGGAAGATTCGATCAAAGATTGGAGTCTCGGGTTCGAGTAATCAAAGATCAATCAACCTTGATCATTGGAAACTAGTTTGATCTTTAGTTTTCTTTTCTTCTTTCATCCTGAACTATGTTTTTCTTTAATTCTTCTTCTGTTTTTTGAATTTGTCATGTGTGACTAAACTTCTTGATTGGTTAAAGGAAGATGAAACTCTAGTTTTGATTATGTGAATCTTGCATATTTCTTTATATTAATACAATTATGTTTTTATTCATATGTTTATGTTCTTAAGTCAATATAAAGGTCTTTATATTCTTACCAAATTTCGAGAGTGGTAAAACTAGGATTGCTATGCGCGGTTACGGTGGTATGACTAGTGAGATATATGATCTAAGTAATTTAATCCCGGTGTGTGATTAGATCTTAGTGTGATTGGTTTTCTAATTCTTAATGCAATCATTAGGTAGGAGTAAGAGCGGTTGCTTTACAAATAACTAATGGTTAGGGTTTGATTTGAGCGGTTGCTGAAGTAAGCAAAACTTAAGGAAAATAAGGGATTTATCTCACAATCACATAAGAACATAATTGATCATGTTGGTATAAAGAGTATGTAAGTTAGCATAATCATATAAATCTAGTGGTAGATTCCATCTCTTAACTAATATCTTTCATCTGGTAATTCAATTTGTGTTTACTGTTTTGGTTTAAGTTTAATTTCTTTTGTTAGTTTTAATTAACAAAACCCCCCTTTTACTTTTTACTGTTTATTCTTCATCAGAATTTAATTTAGGAATTGGATTGATAGTGTCAATTGAATTGGTTCTCTGTGGATCGACCCTTGCTTACTACAATTAGTTGCAAGGTTTTTATATTTTTGATGGAACTTGGCAACTGTTTTTAATATTAATTTTTAATCATATTCCACACCACACCATGGAGCTAACTACTTTGAAATTAAGTCTAGTGTAATTCAAATGTTACTAACATTTTATGGGTTTGAGTATGAAAATCCTTATAAGCACCTAGATGTATTCTTAGAGGTATGTTCTACCTTTAATATCCCTAATGTTACTGATGATGCAATTCGTCTCCGTCTTTTTCCTTTTTCTTTAAAGGATAAGGCTAAAGATTGATTTTCTAAATGTGATAACACTGTCACTTGTGATAGATTATCATGAGAATTTTTAAAGAAATATTTTTCAATAGGTAAACTTACTATAATGAGACGTGTCATCACCACTTTTTCTCAAGTTAATAATGAACAACTTCATGAGAGTTGGGGAAGATTTAAGGAATTTTTGCTTCGTTGTCCACATCATGAAGTTCCTAAGTGGCAACAGGCGCAAATGTTTTTTTTTTTTTTTGAATTGAATGAACACACTAGCAGATGGTTGACGCCTCGTGTGGTGGGTACTTTCTTGCACAAAACCTCAAATGAGGCATGAAAGTTATTTGAGCACTTAAGTGAGAATTCACAATTGTATGTATCGTCCTCACAACTAGATATATCAAGGCAATTAGAGAATAAAGGGGGAATTTATGAAATTTCACACACATATGATCTGACAATTAAGATGGAATTTCTATCTAAGAAAATGGACCAGGTGGTTGCATTATCTAGAAAGATTGATCAATTGTTATCTTTGAGTCAAAAACATGCTAATTCTTCTAATGCGCATAATGTGTGTACTATTTGTTCTAACCCTTCTCATACTTCATATGATTGTCCTACTGCCTCTCAATTTTCTAAATTTTCACTAGAGCAGACTAATGTAACCAAATTGGTATGACACCACCCCTGACTTTCAACCACAAGGGCATGCATCTAGCTCATCTCAAATAATAAGCAGTAGTTCTAACTTGGAGGACAAAATAGATAAGGTATTATCTTGTATGACAAATTTGGACTCTAGAATGCAATTCATAGAATCTAATAAGATGCCACTTTTAGATTCTCACACTCAATTTATAGTAAAGTTAGAGATTCAAATTGGACAATTAGTCATTGCTTTAGGAAATAGAGAGGAAAGTAAGCTTCCAAGTCATCCCATAGAGAACCCGAGAGGTCAAATCCATGAGCACATTAAGGTTGTAATGATTCTAAGGAATAAGAAAAAGATTGACAATGGCGTGAATAAGGGGAGAGTGCATGATACTGGGAAAGTGGAGAACCATGAAGAAGATATAGATTCAAATCCTTCTAATGCTCCAAAAGCTTCTAATTTCATACTTTCAATTCCATATGAGTCAAAGGTTTCTTACCCTAAAGCTTTAGATGCACCATTACCTTTTAGGAAAGATAATTAGATGGAGGATTTCGTGAGACCTTAAAGCAAGTAAAGATCAATCTTCCCCTTTTGGATGCTATTCAACAGATTCATGCTTATGCCATGTTTTTTAAGGACATGTGCACATTCAAAAGAAAATCTAAAGCACATATGTCTAAGAAGGTTCGCTTAAGTGAATAAGTAAACTCAATTTTACATTTTAATACACCACCTAAGTTGAAAGATCTTGGCGTTCCTACTATTTCTTGTTATATTGGTGATCATAGGATTAATAAAGCACTCTTGGATCTAGGTTTTAGTGGTAATCTGATGTCATATTTTGTTTATGAAGAGTTAGGCTAGGGTAAGTTGTTACCATCAAATTGCTCTCTTCAATTAGCTGATAGGTAATTTAGGATCCCTAAAGGAAGAGTTGATGATGTCTTAGTGATAATTGATAAGAGATTCTTTCTTGTTGATTTCATAGTGCTTGATATGAAACCCTTTCTTAGTCACTGTTGATGCTAGCATTAGTTATAGGTCTGGGGTAATGGATGTCTCAGTTATGAACATAAGAATTAAACTTAATATCTTCAAGCCTATTGGCCAACCTGCTATGGAAAATGAATCTGAGTGTGCCTTTGTAGATGTGATTGATGAGAGAGTTAAAGAGACTATGTTGTTTTTTTTTTTTTTTGTCTAAGGAACCTTTAGAAAGAATACCTTCACATAATGAGTTGGAGGCTTTTGACTCAAGAAGTGATGTAGTTGGGGTTAATGTAATTTTTTATTATTCTTCATCTCTTGAAGCTACTATGTAGATAATGAGGTATGAACACTTATTTCTTTGAGTTGATTTAGATTTAATAGCTCTAGTTATAGGTAGAATTTTATTTTACTTTTTAGATAGTTTTATTTTATTGTTTGAGTCGGCTTAAGTGTCTTCTAGAATTCAGAGCTTTTGTTTGAGGATGTAAATAATGTTAGTCAACAAACAAATTAAAAAAAATAAAAAAAAACACAAAAGAAAAAGAGTTTACTTGTTTGTTTATTTTATTTCTTTTTCTTTTCTTTTTGTTATTTATTTTCATTGCTGACAATTGTCAAGGTATAATTATTCTCTTTTCTTCCTTTGTAATTGCTAAACATTTCATATATGTGACTCTTCCTCATTACTCTTTATTCTTTTTGTCCCAATAATTATTTTGATGCATATTGGTAATTATTTCTTTAGTCTAAATTTAATTTTAAACATTGAGGACAATGTTTGGTTTTGATTGGGGGTGGGCGTTACTAGAGTATTCAGTCATGTTATCATTATACCACTTTTGTGTAAATTTATTTTTTTCCTATCATCTTACTCGGATTGTTTAAAATATTTACATAGCTACTTATGCATATCTCATTGTCAAAAAATTGAAATAATTAAAGAACTTGAAGATGAACATGTGCATATTATTTTTACCTAGTGAGTTTTGAGTCATTCATTTTTATTCTGAGAGTATTTTCTTGACCTTCTAATATTTATTGTTAGTGCTCACAATTTTTTTCTCATTAGATCGTTTCATTATTGTTATTTTTGGCTAAAAAAAAGTTTTATGTTACACTTGCATTTAATTTGATGCCATGAAAATTGATTGAGTTATGTATTTTCTTAAGAGATGATATTAAACTATGTTTCTTATTTTGAGCCTTAAAATAATTTTTTTATTCTTTCACATATTATCATTAATTACCCCTTTGAGTCTGTTTATTCAGTTTTTCTTTTTTAACCTTTTTTCCAATATATTTTAGGAAAGAAGTATTGTGAGTGCAATATGGAGTGATATGAAGAATGTTGTAAAAAAATAAAAATGAAGTGAAAATGAAAAAAAAAATTAGAAAAGTTAGAAAAGCAAAAAATAGAAAAACGTGAAGTTTGAAAGACTTAAGAAAAAATGTGAAGAAAAAAAATGTTGGTATTGTGAATTAGTCTAATAAAGTGATTTAAAGAAGGGGAAAAAGATGTTAAAAGTGTAGATGTGAGCTTTAAAATATTTTTGTAACACATTTGATTTTTGTTATTACCCTTTAACCTTCATATTTTCCCCTTATTCACATTACAAGTTTCATAAAGTATTATTTGATCTTGAGAAATTGCATAGTTCTTTCGATGTACATGATTAATCTAAAGATGTGATAAAATATTTTCTTGACATCTTTTCATGAAATGATATTTGTTTTGTTTTCTCAGTATTCTTTCATTTATTTTATATGTAAAATATTTATTTTGATTTGTGTCAACTACTCTTCTCATATATGCTTACTATGTGATATGAGTGTTACCATATTTCTGAGTGATTTTTATTGTTGAGGTAACACTTGTGAGAATTATATGTGGTTGAAATGTATTTTTAATGGAGATTTTAGTTATGATATTTGGAGACATTGGGTATATGTGGTAGTAGTTTTATTCACACTCTGAGTTTGATAATGGTTGAATTTTTTGTGATAATTGTGGTGTTTTGATACATCATTGATATTTTTGAGTTGAGATAAATTTTGTTTAAATTGATTGGAGATATGATTTATTTTGAATTTTATTTTAAGTCGCTTTTATTGTTAGGAACTAACAATAAGTTGATTGGGAGTTGTGATAATAACTTATTTTTTATATATTTTTTAAATAAAAAATAGGATTTATTAAATCTCAATATATTTAATTTTATTGATTTTGTAACATTATTATTTATTTTTTTAAATAAATTAATTACTAAATTATATGTTAATTAAAGATATTTAAAAATAAAAGTAGACTTTTAACAAAAGAAAATAACGTAAAAATGCTGCAAATTATTCTTTAATTTACTCTTTAATCAACGGGGCCCACAGCTTGAATCAAGAGTAAGAAATAACTTATGGAAAATCTGATATGCTTCGAAGGCCATGATCCAGCAAAGTGAGGTCGCCTAACCTAATTAAAAAGCACGGCGCCGCATAGAATTAAAGGAAGAAAACGGAAGACAGGGCACGAGGAGCACAAATGTCAACTAACCATTTGCTTCATTTGATGTCAAACATTTGCAATTTTTTGATTTTTTAGGTTCCTTTTTTATATATATAATGGTTGGCAATTGATGTTTCAGCTACTTTCAGGAGATTCACTTGCGTGGAAGCACAATTTTTTTTTTTTTGTTATTGATGTCTAACATTATTCGGGTGGAAGAAGAATAAGAAGAAGAATAAGAAGTTGAGATTGTCATTAGTATAAATAGGATCATTTAATTAATATTTTGTATCATATCACATTATACACCATAAGATTGTTACCAACAAAGGGTGGGGTAGAGGTGGTAAGCAACCTTGACTCTTGGGGCAAGAATGCGAGTTTGTTCTTCACGGAAATAATTTTTGTGAAGAAACTGTATAACCTTTGTGCTCTCGAGGTTGTTCGGGGATTAGTCTTATAGGTGGTTCAAATAGGTCAAACTTATGGAGATATTTCGTGGTCTCACAAAAAAAAGTTTGAGATTGTTTCCTTAATTAAATAACTAATTAATTTCACAATATATCATAAAGATCAATTAAAATATTATAAAAACATTCTACAATAATTATAGATATTTAAAGATATTCTAATAATCTCCTCAAAAGCTTTAGTTTATTACAATTAAACACACTAAAAGATAATAATTTAAAAAATGATCCAAAAAGACAACTTAGTGATCTTGAAAGGAATGTCGTTGTAAGGACGCTCAGTGTGGGAAGCACTGTTGTAAGAGCACAACAAGAAAGAGGTCAAACAACATTTGGGATAGAGTCAAACTGCATGTGAGAAACTACAATTGGGATAGAATCAGATTTCATTTGAGATGAAACCATACTAGATAAAATCAGGTTGGAATAGAACTAATGTGTAAAGAAAAGCTAGAATAGAGCCAATTTGTCTAGAATAGAGCCAATCTACGTAAAGAGAGGTTGGAACTAAGCTAATTTGCATAAAAACAGGCTGAAACAACAATGTTGGCAGGAATTGAACAACGATGACTATATGAACAACTCAAGAATAGAATAGAACATTTGGAAAAAAAACTCGCAAATTGAGATCAAGAGGAGACAAAAATGAGGAAATCAACAAAACTAGATTTGGCTTTAATGATGGTGAATAATGATTTTATTAAGTTTTGAACTCAATACAACAAAAAAGAAGAAACTCTCCTCAAAGAAGATAACATGACTCCTGTACCATATTGGAATTATGGAACATAGGTAGGGAATGAGAAAATAAGAGAAATAAGACTCTAAATAATTCAAGATTGGATTAATGTGGTTATACAATATGATATCAATGACCTCTGATTTTATCTGATTGAGATTTGATTTTTAGAATTTAAGAGAAAAATTATAAAACTCAAACCACAGAGTGGCAAAAATTGAGATCCAAACAACCAAAGCATACTTATTTATACATTAGTGCCACTGGTTGATTGAGTGAAAGTGGATTGCGACCCTAGGTAAATTTTACCTGTAATGTTATGATTCGAATCTTGAAGTCACCTCTTTGGGAAAAACTTTACCTAGCAAACCATTACCTCCAACTTGAAATTGCATGACCAATTACTTTTTTTTTATTATTTTATTTTTAAAAAAAACTATATTGTAGGAAAGAATGCATTATCATAGTGTTAAAGATATAAGATCACTCTTGGGCATACACCTAAACTAACAACTAACACTTTTAGTCCATGATATGGAATCAAAGCCTTTGTGACCTAGCCAGTGAGTGCCTCAAACTTTATGTATTTGCTTTCTCTCTTTATCTATGTCTTTTCTTTCTCCCTCTCTCATTGTCTCTTTCCCTTCTTACATGTTATCAGAGCAAATACAATATTGGCATTCCTCTAGAAGAAGCATATTAATTGTATTAAACTTCAAAAATGTTAAAACAAATTGGTGCATTGATCATAAGGAACTGAATCTTGGTATAGTGAAATATCACAAAATGGAACCTAGACAATATATTATCACATGGTTAAATGAGCTCACAACATGACCAGCAAACTCCCCACTGCCTATCAGAAATGACATCAAATAAAACACAGTAATAGAGAAAGAATAATTACAAAAAGTTCCTCAAAAACTCCCCACCGAAATTTACAATTTTTCCAGTATAAGAACATGTATTTTGCCTACGTAACTAGGGGTAATCATAGAAACTTAATTTGTTTAAGACAACTGTTCCATGGAGTAGATTGAGAAGGTGGCCCATCAGTTTTCCAAGATTGGAGCTGCAATTTGTAAGAGCATTAGCTTAGCCAAAAGAAAGGTTGTGAAAATTTATTAAGCATCTAAAGGACTAGAGTCCACACAAAAGTTGACAAGGAAAATAAAACAATAACATTTCATCACCTAAAAGCCAAAACTCATAAAAATATAAAATAAAAGGAGCAAAAACTCTACATTTGAGGAATTGAGAGCTCCTCCCACCAACAAAGTTAGTGGATGGTAGAGAGCAGAGAACAATACTCTCAGGTAATAAAGGAAATGAAAATTGTAATGTGGGTTCAAGTCTATTTTGGATCTTCCCTACAACAACGTTATTGTTTCTCTAGTTAGTAGTTATCAATAGCATGAAGGATAAGAACAAGTAATGGATATGTTGGAGCCTTGGAGGAGGAGATTAAACTCACTTGTTGATAAGTCTATATTTTATAGTATCAAATCGGATAAATTATGATAATTTGCTTGTATTTATTGGTAAAATTTAAATGAATCTTTATCATTATCTTCGTTTTTACAGATTAAATAAATTTATCACATTTAGAGTTAAAGCAGGCAAAGACACCATGTTTTCAGAGCAAAATAAGATCATTTTGGCTTAGACAACATCTTGTGTCAACTCATAGCGATTGAGAAATTAGACACGACATTGTCTAACTTGAAAAATGCTTCTGACTAAGAGACACAGTCATGTCTTTGGGTCATATAGTCGTGTCTCCATTTTATGTTGAAGTTACGCTATTTTTTAAGTTCACACAGACATGTCGAGCTTAGACACAACTTTGTGAGGCTTCTTGTGAGTAAAAATGACAATTTTTGCCCCAAATATTATAAATAGAAGCGAATCCATAAACCTAAAAATAACTTTTGCGATGGCAGACTTTTGAGAGACAGATCAAAAGAGAGGATTGTCACGAATCTTTGGAGGATGGCTACGAAGAGAAGATGACATTCTCGAAAGCTTGAAGATCATAATTTCCGTAAAAGGGGTTTCAGTTTCTCTTCCTTCTAGTTTTTTCCTTTCTTCACAATTTTCTTTCCATGGATTTGTATTGTGATTTGAAATTATTTGTATTGATCATGAGTAACGAATCCCATGGCTAGGGTTATGGGGGATCTTGTTTTCCTAATTAATTGATTTTTAATTCGAATTTGATTAATGTAATTTCAATTGAGTTTATTGTATTGTTTGAATTCTTGTCAAGACTTGATCACTTTTGGCATGCTTTAATTCATTGTTTGACCGGTGACCATCCACAACCAATGAGTGGACCTGTATAATAAACATAGGATTAGATTGGTGAATGACCAAATATCAATTTATTCTATCAATTGAATTGATGATTATATTAGTTCATCTCTTGAATTGGAGCTTAATGTATTCTTAGTTAATTCAACTAAATGACCAAATAGGTGAATAATTTAGGAATAAAATATTATTTATCTATGACCATTGGGACTCAATAGCAATTAAGAGAATATTGGCAAGAGAATTACCTTACATAATAAATAAACAAAAATCTAGTTAATTGGATTCAAGTGAACCTTATGTCCTAATTTCCTTCTAATTGATTTATCTCTATATTATTTGATTGTCCATTATTCTTCTTATTTTGAATCTTTGGAGGACGACTACGAAGAGAAGACGACATTCTCGAAGGCTTGAAGATCATAATCTCCGTAAAAGGGGTTTCAGTTTCTCTTCCTTCTAGTTTTTTCCTTTCTTCACAATTTTCTTTCCATGGATTTGTATTGTGATTTGGGATTATTTGTATTGATCATGAGTAATGAATCCCATGGCTAGGGTTATGGGAGATCTTGTTTTCCTAATTAATTGATTTTTAATTCGAATTTGACTAATGTAATTTCAATTGGGTTTATTGTATTGTTTGAATTCTTGTCAAGACTTGATCACTTTTGGCATGCTTTAATTCATTGTTTGACCGGTGACCATCCACAACCAATGAGTGGACCTGTATAATAAACATAGGATTAGATTGGTGAATGACCAAATATCAATTTATTCTATCAATTGAATTGATGATTATGTTAGTTCATCTCTTGAATTGGAGCTTAATGTATTCCTAGTTAATTCAACTAAATGACCAAATAGGTGAATAATTTACGAATAAAATATTGTTTATCTATGACCATTGGGACTCAATAGCAATTAAGAGAATATTGACAAGAGAATTACCTTACATAATAAATAAACAAAAATTTAGTTAATTGGATTCAAGTGAACCTTACGTCCTAATTTCCTTCTAATTGATTTATCTCTATATTATTTGATTGTCCGTTATTCTTCTTATTTATTTCCTAATTTTATTTTGAATTTCTCTTACACTTATGATTGTCTAAATAACCAAGGGTTTAACAAATCTAATAATTTTTTATTCCTCACGAGATCAATAACTGAGACTCAAGTCCTATATTACTATATGATAGAGTGTACTTGCTCTTAGTGTATTTTACACGTATCACTTGTCCAGGGTCACGTGTGTTGATTGGTCATCGCTCCAAGCGCGGAGACATCATAGAGCATAAAATGGTGGGGATCTTCAACTAAAAACCATAGAATCAAATTGTCGTTTATTTGATAGGTGTATTTTGCAGCACCCTGCCTCTAATCACGAATGTAGGTCTTATTATCTTTTCCAAGGATTAATGTGTTTCGGTGTAAAAGGATTAATGTATTTGGTGTATATGTACTAGTTTTTTAATCCCGTGCATGGGGTAATAAGTAGAGTTTTAATTTAAATTTTTTTTTAGAAAAATACTAAACATATAAGTAATTAATAATTTTTGAATTGCAAAACATGAATATGAATAATAATAATAATTATTGATCATTGGAATTTGGAACTGGAGTATATTACTTCTTAATTTTAAACATAAATCTAATAATTGAAATAATAAACAAAATTAAACATATTTGAATATGTATGTAAATTTAATGTTTATTTAATTAAGTCCTTTTCTTTTAAGTGCAATGTTGCTATAAAGATTTTTGGGCTTACTCCTCAAGTATTCATCATATGCTTCATTTTAATTTGATTTTTTTCTCAAAAGTTTTCTTCACCTTGATTATTCATGAAGATTTTTAAATGATGCAATTTTGTATCACGGTGGATTTTACAATCACAAAGTACCTATATTAATTATTCAAAAAACATATGGGCCAATCATTAGAAAAGTTACTAACTCTACTTAGATCATAACTATATACATTTAATTGTACTACTTTTCTCAAATACTTTGTTTGAATCATAGGTGATGAATACAAAGTCTCCAGGTTGATTGATGTTATTTCCTTCTAAACTTATCAAAGTAATTGAGGAGACTTGAAATAAACTATTAAAAGTATATTAGTATGAATGGAAAAGATTTAATATCATAGTATTTTTACTATTATTGATTTCATTAATAAATTCTTGATTATGTATAAGTATATTTATTTCTATTAAACATTTAAGAATTAAAATAGTTCAAATGAAAAAGGGCCTAAATCAGCCAAATAAAAAACATAAAATATTAAGAGTTGCAAATAACAATACACCCAATTCATGTAGAAGACATCAAGACATAAATACAATCTCTATCAAATTTAGATAAGTAAAATTTGCATTTAAATCCTTGACATTTTACATTTTCAGAAATTAAAGCCATATGAGACTTATATATATATATATATATATATATATATATATATATATATAGAGAGAGAGAGAGAGAGAGAGAGAGAGAGAGAGAGAGAGAACAAAAATAATAATAATACAAATAGTGCCACATAATCAATCTAGATGCTAAACTAAATGATTTCACCCAAATCAGCGAAATAAAAAAAATAAAATATTAAGAGTTGCAAATAACAATACAACTCAATTCATGTAAAAGACATTAAGACACATACAATCTCTATCAAATTTAGATAAGTAAAATTTGCATTTGAATCCTTGACATTTACGTTCTGAGAAATCAAAGCCAAATGATACTTATATATATATATAGAGAGAGAGAGAGAGAGAGAGAGAGAGAACAAAATAATAATAATACAAATAGTGCCACATAATCAATCTAGATGCTAAACTAAATGATTTCAACACTAAACTCCAAATAATACAATTAAGTTTGCTGCATCTTTTAGCGTCTGATACATTTATTTCAACAGCTTCTCAAGTTGTCAACCCAACAATAACATCAGTAGCAATGGAACATCCTATATTTACATGTTTAAAAGACAAGAATGAGAACTTAATCACTAAAAAAATAACTACTAAAAAAAATAAAGAGAAGTTGAAAATTTTACCTGAAACATAATCAATGTCCTTTGTATGGACTATTATAATACAACAGATAAGGTAAACAAAAGATACAATAGGTGGCAGAAAAACGAAAACTTAGAAGCCAAAATTAACACAATGCAATGAATTATCAAGGAAAATATCCAAACCATATATAAAGGTCCATATTTAAACATGGATAGCATAATGTCAGCAAACATTAAAAAAAAAAACAATCTTAAACCACAATTGTTCATAAGTCAATAGCCCTTTAAATGTCCATCTCAAGACACAACAAACAAAAAATAGTTTAACATCCATACATCAATACAAATTTAGCTCAATGGCCAACAACATATTCCAAAGAAATAAAAAAGATCAAAAGAAACTATTAAAATATCTAGAACATATCTCAGGATTAATTAAATTAGGCTTAATTTTGTGTTATCTTAGGGATTTGATTCTCACATAATTAGATATACTATTTTAATTATATTTAATTGTATTTCGTTCTTTATATAGAATCTCTCTTCTTTAAATAGCGAATCATCTTGTACACACTGATTAATTCAGAGATAATTTATAAAATATACAAAAACCACCTTCTTCATACTTTTTCTGTGTCCCTGTTTCTCTATTTCTATCATGGTATCAAAGTGCTACCATTCTTTGTAATTTGTCCCATCACTATTCTGCTACGTAGTTCCCGAAAATCTAGAACTCCGATTAGTCACCTCTCATACTGTGTTTTCTTTCTGACTTCCTCTCTCTATCTCTCTGTTGTCACTTTCTCGCTTCTATTTGTAGTTTGCTCTGTCTTCACTGCGCTCCTCCATTGCGCGTCTCCGTTGCGCTCCTCCATTCCACGTCTCCACTGCGCTCTTCCATTGTGCTCCTCTACTCTTCCGTTGCGCTTCCGATCAGTTCCTCCTAATCTCACTTCTCGGATTAATTCTGCCTGATCTAGCATCTTTGATATGTATCTTTGTTCAGTTTTACCGATCAATTCCGTTTGATCCATCCTAAAAGATTGGCTCCGTCTTTGTTGCTCCAGCCTCTTATTAGTTCTGTCTGATAGATTGGCTCTGTTGCTATTGTTTCAGCCAAACGTAGATTGGTTCCATCCCAAATGCAGTTTGGCTCCATTCCCATTGTATATTTTCCTAAATGCAGATGGTTCCATCCCAAATGGAGTTTAGGCCTCTTGGCTTCTCCAATATCTCGATGTTGTATTTTTATGTATATTTTTAGTGTATTTTATTTCTATGTGTTTAATCGTAATAAGCTAAAGCTTAGTAGCTTTAGCTTGAGGGGGAATGTTAAAATATCTAAAACATATCTCAGGATCAAATTAAACTTGATTTTGTGTTATCTTAGAGATTTGATTTGCACATAATTAGAGATATTATTTTAATTATATTTGATTGTATTTCCTTCTTTATATAGACTTCATCTCCTATAAATTGGGAATCTTCTTGTACATATTAATTAATTCAGAGATAATTCAAAGAAAATACAAAAACTTTCTCTATACCTTTTCCATGTCCCTGTTTCTCTATTTCTAATAGAAACAACATCAAATCCCAGCGGATTCCAATCAGTCCTTCTCAATCTTCACTTGCTTGAACTTGGTGCTTGACATTTAAGCCTTTCCAGAACCATTTCCCTCATCAGAAGTCCTCTTGTGATCATGCCAGGTGTAATTTTCAAAGCAGAGCAATCAACTTGAGAATCCAAATAAATCTTAGAGTCACAAAAATGAAACATTTTACACTTAATTTAGAGATTATAATAAACAATAGGGTGAAGGTATTCATCTTAGAAATATCATATTTAGAATTAATATTAAATTAAATTGAAAAAATATTACTATGAGATTCCCATGCAAAGCATGGGATTCTCTATTGTTTTAGTCCATTATCATAGAAAAAACAAAATTGTACTTAAAAAACAATAATATAAAGCAAGAATGCAACATAACTACTAACATTAAATGATTAACCAATAATTAAAATATGAAATGCAGAAATTATGGGAGTTTTCTCTTATTCAACCAATTTTTAACATTGGAAATAGTCAAAAGATGAACATCATGTCATAGCTTCTTGACAAGCTTTATAGCCACAGGAGATCCATCATTAAACTTTCCCTTATATACTGTTCCAAATCCATCTTCCTCAATCTCATTATTTGGAGAGAATTTTCTCGTTTCCATGCAAATTTCTTCAAAGAGAAGTTGCATGTTCCAAGTTGTAAATTTCATTTTGATGATGTATAGGATTAAGAAAACTTTCATTTTGATGAACTCATGTTACTATTAGATAATAAATCTGTTGAAGCTGTAAATTTTAATAAATTTTAATATTGGAAAATGTAACATCCCTGGAAACATGATAGACCTATATATGGTTACAGAGATAACCTAATACTAGTTTGTCATGCCTGTGAATTTTTGTGACTGTCTGAGCACGTTTAGTCACTTTGCTGTAGCATATGTGAAATATAACTGTTTTCAGGCCCAATTTTGACTTAAACTGCTTTGTTAATGGAAATAAGTGTGGAGAACTTGTTTCTATATCACAAATGTGTGAAAGTTATTGTGGTTAAAGTTTGAGATTAATTGAAGTTAGTTTGCTAATTTTAGGCATACTGGTTGTGTGCTTTAGTGCCGGATTGACCCCCAGCAGATATGAAAAATTATGGAAATGGTAAAACAAGATTTTTAATGAATCTTAGGATTTATTTTAAGCTTGTTGGAAATTAGGAAGCTTGGTTTGGTTAAATCCAAGCGTTCTTAATTGATCGGGTGAATAGTAGTCACTTAAGTGACAAAATATGAGGGCACGACCCTTTGTTTCTGTTGCTTGGCCTATTTAAGGCCAAAATGAGATGTCTGTCTCATTTCTCACCTCATCTCACAGCTGCAAGCAGGAAAATGAAAGGAGAAAGGAAAGCAAGGAGCTAAAAGAGAAGGATCATCAACCAAGCAAGGGAGAGAGCTTAGTTTTGCAGAGGAATAGCTGATTGACTTCAATTTCTGAAGTTTGAGGTAGGGGGAAACCTTGTTCTTAAACTCATTTTCCTATTCTCTTCATCTTGTTCATGAGTTTTGGCTTGATGTGATGAGTTACGTTTTGAGTTGTTTTTGGCTTAAATCTTGTTAGAGAACTTAAGGATGGTTTGTTTATGAGTTGTTGGGTGCATGGAAATGGATTTTCGGCCCTTGTATACCTTTAATTCCATTTGAGTGGATATTTGGGGTTTTAGATTTTGTATTGGATGATTATCCATGATTAATGATTTTGAGTGAAATTGAAGTGAAATTAAGGGTTATTATGTATAGACGAACCGTGTGGAAGGTTAGAAATCACTTGGATGTGAAGTTTGAGTGATTAGAAGAGGGTTTGGTTCCAATGGAACAGTATCCAAATTTGCAGAATTTGTTGTAGTGTGTCTAGTTGAAAGACACGACCCGTGTCTGAAGACACCGGGGGGTCGTGTCCCTCTCTGCTAGTTGAAATTCGTGAAATAGTGTTAACAGAGTAAGACACCGGGGGCGTGTCATTAGACATGGCCTGTGTCTGAGGTCAGAATATTCAAAAATGTCATTTTTTATGTTTTCAAGTTCTTGACTAGATGAGATCATTAGTATATATTTCTTAAAATGTGTTGAGACTCTAATAAGAATATATGATGAAGTGGATATGTGGTGAATGTAAATCAATTGGTATGTTAATTATTATGGTAATTAACATCATTGTATTTCATGTTTTTAGCTAGGAATGCAAATCAATTGGCATGCTAGTTATTGTGGTAATTGGCATTATTGTTATTCCATAACAATGTTGATGAGGTTGATCCTCGTTGTAGATGATCTAATGTGATTTTGAATGAGTAGGTAATCAATCCTTCCCATCACAGAGATCATTGTTGTGATCAAATATGATTTTGAATGAGTAGGTAACCAATCCTTCCTATCATAGTGATCATTGTTGAAGACCGCGTTGATGAGGATGGTTCAATTCCCTCAATACCTGGGATGAAGACTGCTGGAATTGGGTTCCAGTGCTTGTTCAAAGCTTATGGAACCGAGTTTCTTTATTTTGTTCAAGACTTATGCATAACATGACATTGCCATGGACTTGATATCATAACATTATTCATTTCATGCTTAGGATATTGCATAGGCATAAACACTAGGCTTAATTTGGCATAGCATGGCGATTATATAGGCGGTTGCTATCATGACATAAAACCATGACATTGCAATTGTATGGGTGATTTCTGATACAAAATTGATATGTGTTGCAAACCCAAGTGCAAGTTATCTCAAGTAATAAATTCTCAGGAGTCTGAGGTCGATTTATAGGGAACTGATGAAGAAAAATTCTTTGAAGTAAGGAAAAGATTTATCATAATAATAAAGGTGATAAAACTTGTTCACAATTAAAAAAGATTTACTTAGGCTAGGAGATCCACTCTTGGTAAGTAAATTAAGGACAAGATTAATTCTTTTTATAACTCAATTAGAATCCACGCATAACGGAGGTTCCAATCGAAAAATACAACATTCAAAGTTCATTTAAGATTATGTAAGTAGTTATATTATGGTTCCTTTAATTATCTACTAACATCAACACTTGTAAATAGGTTCAAGCATTCATTGTGCCAAACTCTTGTCTACAACAAATCAAGATCTCCACCTTACAATGAGGGTTTCTAAATTGATTGGAAACAAAATACAATACATATAATGATTACTTGATAATATATCATTCAAGCACAAGAAAAAGATTAATCTAACCTTATTTTATTTCCAAAATCTTCACCCTTTTGATAATCACTTATTTTATACATTAATAAACTCTCATTTTTAGCCATTTACACTCTCCATGTACTTAATTGATTGAGTTTGGTTATGTTTTGTAAGTTTGGACTCAAATTGGACTTAATTATTTTTTTCAGCATGATTTACATTTTACACTATTTCTATATTTTAGTCATATCTTGAGTTTTATATGTCTAATAATTATGTATTTTAACTTTTAGAAAAGATAAGAGAGAGCTCTACAACTTTTATGGAGCTCTAGGTCAAAATCAGACATCTAGTAGAGCTAATTGGTCTTGGAATTCAGAACACAGGTTTTGTGATTGGAACCTGAACAGTGTACAGTAATCAGAGCATAACTCGGGCTGTAAGAACTGAATTGGGTTAAAATTTTGGTATTTGCAAGTTAAGACCCATATCTACAACTTTCATAAAGAACACAAACTCAATTCGGATTGTTTAGAGGTCATATTGGGCTTCCAAGTCAGAACAAAGGAACTGTAGCTAGACCTGAGTAATGTACAGTAATCAGACTATATCTCGAGTCGTAAGAATGCTTTTGGGCTCAAACTAACAACATTTGAAAGATAAGATCCAAGACTACAACTTTTATGAAGGCTACTTGGTGATAAAATGATGAATACAATAAGTTTAGCACTGAATGATTTCAGAGATAAAGAATCTCAATAATTTTCCACTCATCAAAAGTCAATTGGCATTTTTCACTCATCCAGTCACTTATGAATCAGCTCCCTTGTCATTTTGTATCCCTAATCCTCTATAAAAGGAAGCCTTAGTTGATCATTTAGGAATCTTGGTCTTAAAGATCAAGATCATGCTATTGTGTTATTTGTTTATCTTGTTGTAGTTTTCTTTTATTCTAAATTGAAGTTATTTTTTTCTTCTTCTTCTTCTTCTCTCTTTCTTTCTTCTTGTTTATGAGTAACTAATTTTCATTTTACTTAGGTGAAAGGGTGAACCTTTTGGTAATAAGTTAAGGTTGGAATAATTTCTTTCTTGTGCTTAAATGATATATGTTCAAGTGATCATTATATGTATTATATTTTGTTTTCAATCAATTTAGAAATCCTCCTTGTAAAGTGGAGATCTTGATTTGTTGTAGACAAGATATTGGCACAATGAATACATGAGCCCATTCATAAGTGGTGATGTTAATAGATAATTAAAGGAATCATAATATAATTATGTATATAATCTTAAATGAACTTTGAATGTTGTATGTTCCGATTGGAACCTCTATTACGCGTGGATTCTAATTGAGTTATAAAAAGAATTAATCTTATCCTTAATTTATTTACTAAGAGTGGATCTCCTAATCCAAGTAAATTCTTTTTATTTGTGACTAAATTTTATCACTTTTATTATTGTGACAAAATATTTTCTTACGTCATATAAATTTTTCTTCATCAATTCCCTATGGATCGACCTCGGACTCCCAAAAATTTATTACTTGAAACAACTTGCACCTGGATTTATAACTTTTAATTCGCATCAAGTTTTTGGCACCATTGCCGGGGACTTGATTTGAAGAAAAATTTTATTTTGTATATATTTTGGATATATTTTTTTATCCTTGTGGATCTTGTATATATATATATATTCTACTCTTTTAATATTTTTTTCTTTGTATATACTAACGTACTAATTTAGTGAGAGAAACTCTCATTTCTCCATCTGTAATCTTTAATCATTAATAAAATAATTTTTCTTCTTCTCTTCTCTTTAAATGGCTCTGGTGGGACTCGCCTCTCTCCGATTTTCATATTTAAATTTACTTTATGTACTTTATTTTTTGTATTTTATTTTTTGTATTTTATTTTTTCTACACTTTATTTTTTGTAATTTACTTTTTGCACTTTATTTTTTGTATTTTACTTTCTGTACTTTAAATCTAACTTTCTAACATTTTAATTTACTTACTTTTTACTTTTTAATTTATTCGTTTACTAACTTTTTAATTTATCACTTATTAACATATTTGATGGTTAGTTTATATCACACCCTTGTTAATATTTATTTGGTGGCTGATTTATACTACACACTTGTTAATATTTATTAACTACGTGTTAATATATATTTGGTGGTTGGTTTATACAACATCCTTGTTAATATTTAATGGTAGATTTATCGCCTATTTGTTAATATTATTTTTTTTTACCATGACTGGTTTTTACCACCTACTTGTTAATATTTTTTTATGGAAGGTTAAACTCTGTATATGTTTTTATTTTATTTTTTCTATTTCTTCTTCTCTTTTGTCATGTGTAGTTAAATTCGTGTGTTTCTAGGGTGAAGATGTAGCTTGATTCAATCGACATGTATTAAGATTGAGATTTTAATTAATTTCTTTTTTATTCAATTTGAATGCTTATTATGATTCTTAATGCTTTTATGAATTGGTCACTCATAAATTGATCTAGTAAAGTGTGTATAGAATCGGGAGATTTGCATATGACTTAAATCATAAATAATAAGTGTTATGATTTGTAATCATCTAGGAATAGAGGTTATAGGTTGTGTGGGAGAATTATGGTATTTTCCATGAGAATCTATAGAGTAAAGGTCATGCCTTTAAGAGTTAGGGTTTAAACCAAGGAATTGAGTTTTAATTAAGGGATTCTTCCCATCAATTGAATGATTAGAAATTAATTAAAATGAATGTCCCAAAGCTACTCAATTGTCTATGATAGATTATTGAATCAAGTGAAGTCAGATCCCTAGTGTTTTAATTTCATGTGTTTACATTTTTAATGTGTTTTGCATTCATGTGATTTGTTCTATCTTTTCCCTCTTAATTTCATGCGTTTTAGTGTGTTTTTTATTGTTTTTATATAATTTTGTGTCTTTAATTGTTTTGAATCACTTTTAATTATTGATTGCCTAGATAGTATTTATATTAGAGAAGTGGTACTTGGTAAACTAATTCCTCGTAGGAACGATACTCTTTTCACTATTTTATTACTTTGACGATTCAGTGCACTTGTCAATTTTCTCAATAAGTTTTTGCAAATCAAGGTTGATATGGTGGATTTTATTGCTTCAAGAATTCAATATCATAATAAAAGAGAAGAAAGGAGTGGAAAATGTTGTTGCAGATCATTTATCCAGACTTACAATAGGCTCACCTTTTGATATCACACCTATCAATGATTCTTTTCCTGATGAATTTTTATTTTCTGTCAATTCCAAGCATTGGTTTGCTAACATAATCAATTTTCTTGCAACATGAAAGATCCTGCCTCAATTATATTGAACAAATCATTTGGAGATGTGTGCCCAATAATGAGGTAGGTAATGTCATTAAATTTTGTCACTCAAAAGCATATAGAGGTTATTTTTCTTTAAAGAAAATAGCTGCAAAAATCTTACAGTGTGTATTTTATTAGCCTACTTTATTTAAAGACAGTTATACATTTTGAAAAAGTTGTGAAAACTATCAAAAATAGGGTTCCATTTCTAAGCGAAACAGGATGCCTCTGAACCCTATCATTGTCATTGAAATTTTTTATTGTTGAGAAATTGAGAAATGATGCATATAAAAACACAAAAATTTATAAAGTTAGAGCAAAAGCTTTTCATGACAAATTAATTTTAAGAAAAACTTTTGAAGTTAGTCAAAAAGTTCTACTTTATAATTCTTGTATTCACCTATTCACTAGAAAATTTAGATTTAGGTGGCGTGACCCTTTTATTGTCAAACATGTGTATCTTTATGGGCCATAGACATTGAGAATCATAGGAATGATAGTGTATTTAAGGTCAATGCATAAAGACTTAAACAATTTCTGAAAAACTAAGTTGTTGAGTTCTTTGTGACCTCGGTTAAGTGGATAAAGACTTAACCAATGAATAAAGACTTAACGGTACTCCGTGACTCTCAAGTCGGTTTATTTTTTAGTTTTCTGTAATAACTGATTCTTTCTCTTTTAAAATGGATGTCATTCTCTTAAATCTTAGTAAGCATTTTCCTTCTCTTCCTCAAAATGTTCTAACAAAAATTTACAAAGCTAAATGTGAAAGACTAAGACTGTTAATGCACAAGGGCATGCCGAAAGATATACTTTGGATAATAGAAGCAAAGGTTCATTTAGCTGGTGAATCTTCAGATTCATTTGTTCCATACATGCCAGGTCTCAGTAAAAGTTCGTATTCTAAAAGGAGAAGAACAAAAAGAATGCAAGTTTGTTACAAGTGTGCGCGATGGAATTGTAATATGCAATATCGTTCTTTGGGAATGGTTTTCACAAATCGAGAAGATAAAATATATTATATTAAGAATGGATTGAGTAAGAAGTCATTAGATGATATCTTATTGACTCTTGAGACGCATTCTTGTGAAGTTGTACATCGAGAACTTCTTAATTTGTGAAATCTTTTTAGGAACGAGCAAAAACGTTACAGTCTTAGGAATCCGACTCAAAAAGACCCTATTTGTCAATTTATAAGAAAATTAGATGGGAAGCTTATCCTCGACTCATAGAAGGCATTTAAGTTGTTACTGGACGTAAAACCAGAGGAAGATGTGAGTGACAATCACAATAATATGTATATATTATCTTGTACATCTTCAAAAAAAGAAGAAAAGAAAAAAAAAAAAAAGAAAAAAAAAAAATAAGAAAATAAAAAAAAAAAATAAAAGAAGAAAATAAAAAAAAAAAAAAAAAAGGCAAAACTTCGGTAGTACTTGGTCTTTAATTAAATTAGGAGCCCTGGGTAGATACCCGTCCCTTCATTGACTCGGGTGGACCTTCGGACGTCGGTCCGTAAATAACGTTCGTGTGCCATGCTCTGTAGAGAGCCGCGCAAGCATTCCCAAGTTTTAACCATAGGCTCTGCTTGCTGATGGACAGATAGAAGCGTCCCGTGTTTGCATTCTTGCGTGACAATGCCTCTAAGCTCAATTCCTGGTATTGATTTATTGGGTTCTGGAGCGTAGCTCCGCTGGCTATGGTTACTAGTCGTCGTATTCAGATTTTCTCTCTTTAACTAGAGGGATGATGCATAGGCTGGGATATCCCACAAGCGGGAGGAGTGCCTTAAGTATAAAATTCCTTAAGGGAATTCAATGTCTCTTTAAAGGGGCTATAAGATTGTGAATGCTACTGTACTCATGACGCGTAGTATAAAGATACGTCATGAAACCTGTACATAAAGGTATGTCAGTATTTGTTATTATTATTATATCGTTGTATGATTTTGTTGTACTTTAGTTTTGGACAAATGATCCTTTGGGCGAGGTCCTTCAGGGGTTTCTAAACTTCTTTATCCTGATGATTTTCTTGAAGTCTAAAAAAAAATAAAAAAATAAAAAATAAAAATAAAAAAATAGAAAATTAAAAAAAAAGTTTCTTAAATTCAAACTTTTCTGACAACAGTCAACCTACCCATACAAGAGCTATTATTACTTTTTCTATTCTCTTCCCTATTTAAATCCTCCATTTTCTTCACTTTTCTGTAACTCATAACCATTTAAAAAGAGTGTGAGCGTAGAAATGGAAGGAGCTTCTTCTTCGGTTCGTAACCAGTATCTATGTATTTTGTGGGACAAGTTATGAGAAGAGTTTAGAGTTTGTAAATGCAGCAAGCATTGTTAGTAGAACACTTGCTGCGAGGGACATTCGTGTTGTATATGGGGGAGGTAGCATTGGGTTAATGGGGGCCGTATCACTTTCTGCACATCTAAGAGGTGGTCAAGTTTTAGGTGTCATTCCTGAACCTTTAACTCGAAAGAACATTACTGGAAAGACAATTGGGCTGGAACTTCAAGTATCATCTAAGCATAGACGAATGAGGACAATGCTTGAAAACTCTGATGCATTCATTACTTTACCAGGTGATTTTGGTACTTTGGAAGAACTTTTTCAAATTATCTCTTGGGTCCAACTGAACATCCACCATAAACCCATAGGTTTGTTGAATGTTAATAATTTATTTGATAATTTGTTATCTTTTGTTGATCATGTTGTGGAATAGAGCTTTATCACACTTTCGGGAAGACGACTCCTTATATCTGCTTCTATTATTGATGAATTAATTGATAAATTATAAGCTTTTGTTTATGAACCTGAACCAGTAATAGCTCAGATAGATTAGTCAGAAGGCAGCAGCAAGGGAGGCAGCAAGGAACAAGAGTGTGATCTGACACTTCATCTATAACTTTCCTTTATCTTTGGTTTTATTTATCGTACTTTGTTTCTATTTTAATTTGTGTAAGGTTTCTCTTTTCAGTAATTGCAACAACAGGTATTATCTTCTATCCTTTACCTATCTATGTTTTGACATTGAGGACAGTATTGTGATTTGGTTGGGGGGAAGGATAGTTGTATGAAAAAAAACTAAAAAAGAAGGGAAGTGTGTTTACATGTTTGTCAGTAACTTACTAACAAAAAAACTAATTAAGGATGACAGAATAAGGAGTAAATTATGCCCTTGAGGTAAATTTGTTCTTGAGACGCATCAAAATTGGTGGCAGAGTAAAGAGTAATTAGATATATAACTAGTTTGTGTGGCAGTAGCAATTCAAATTCAGGGAACATACCATGATTGAGTAAATTGTCTTCTTTCTTAAAAATCACATGTTGGGTTATGGATGTTGAATTAATGGACTGAGAATGATACAATTATGTCTTGTGAGATTTTGAGCCTATTGATAATGTATTGAACATTTGTACATTCTCTTCTTTCTTGTGTGATTTTCACTCATGTAATTGTTACTCTAGAACTTGCTTTGACTCTATTTGAGGCTACATTTTGATATGCATACATAAATATGATTGAGACATTTTTCTTAAAATAGCTACTTTAACCAAATAGTCAAGAATGACTGACGCACAAATAGGCAGCCTTGCTCAGTAGCATTGTCTCAATATGATATCAAGCACTTTTATGACTTATTGGAAATTCTTTGATTCCTGCCAATGTAAGGCATTAGAAATGACTTATTTTCCCTTACTTAACCCCTTTGAGCTTATTTGACCATTCCTTGTTTCTAGCTCATTATGTGCCTTAAATGAAAAATTATGTTCTTACCTAGCCTTAGGGAATAAGAGAACATTAGTTTTGTCATTGGATGAGTTCTTGAACAAGTACGGGGTTGTGTGTGCAAAATAGTTAAAAAAATTGTTTAATTAAAAAAATGTATATATTATGTTCATTTTGTAAAAAAAAAATTGTAGGGAAGGGCCAACAAGGCAATAAAGGAAATAAAAAGAATATGTAAAGGGAATTTGTATTAGGTGGAGTTAGGATAAACTTTCATGCTTGTTAATTAAACTCAGCTCTCATGCTCTTTTATTCTCTTTGGTATTTGACTTGTTATATCCATATTACCTCCTCCTTTACCTTGACCCCATTACAACCTTAAATAAAGTCCTCGTGATTTATGTGTACATGTATTCTGAGTAGTGGAGAAGTAGAAGATAAGTAAGCTTATGGTAGTACAATTTTCATGGGTTGAATTGAGTGAAATACTTACCTTTTAAACACTTGAGGGATTGAGCGTGAATCTTGTGAAGATCTATCATTCTTGACTCATGCTTTTCAATTGAAGTTTCCTTACTTAATGGTTTGAGATGTGAAGAAATGTTATCTCATAAATGTTTTGATCCCTTGAATGATTGGTTGCTCTTCATTCTTAAATATTAATAGAAATTGAGTCTTTTAGAATTTCTAGTTTTTGAGTTTGTGTTGTTTTTCCTTATTCCCTAGTTTTGGTCTTATGTGTTTTGCCCATGAGTGCAAAAAGCTAAGTGTGGGGGAATTTGATAATCACATATTTTATACATTAATAAACCCTCATTTTTAGTCATTTATCCAAGTAAATCCTTTTTATTTGTGACTAAGTTTTGTCACCTTTATTATTGTGACAAAATATTTTCTTACGTCAAATAAATTTTTCTTCATCAATTCCCTATGGATCGACCTCGGACTTCCGAGAATTTATTATTTGAAACAACTTGTACTTGGGTTTGCAACTTTTAATTCGCATCACCTTTCACCCAAATAAGCTGAACATAATTTCTATTTAGAACATAATTTCTATTTAGAACAAAAGAAAACTAAAACAAGAGAAACATATAATGCAATAACAAGATCTTGATCTCTAAACCAAGATAATTTTACTGAGCAACCAATGGTGCCCTTTTATAGAGCATAAAGGGCACACAATGACAAGGGAGTTGTTTATGAGTGGGCGGATGAGTGGGTGGATGAGTGAAACATGACAATGGAGTTGTTAATGAGTGGGTGGATTATTGCCATGCTTGTCTCCTCGCTCAACCAATTCAGATGTCTTCACATGAATATAACTTTATCATAACATCACCTATTGTATAAATGGTCTTCATGAAAGTTGAAGGATTTTGTCTCATCTTTCCAATGCCACTAGTTTCATCACAATCTAACCTCTACAAGCCAAGATATGACGTAATCTTTGCACAGTGTTTGGGTTCCAGTAACAACACCTCTATTCTGACTTCTAGGCTCAATATGTCCTACTAGACATCTGACTATGCTCTTGTGTTCTTCATAAAAGTTATAAATTTGGGTCTTATCTTTCATTTGGATTTTTTGGTGTCATTAAACTCCTATAAATCAAGAAATGAGCTTATGAATGCGCAAAGGTCAAGCTGTTAGGATTAGAATTCTGACTCTTGCATTCACTTCAATTTAAATTATCCAAACGTGTGATTCTTCTCTTGAGGTTTTCATAAAACTTGTAGAGAATTGTCTTAACTTTCCTACAAGAATAGAATCACATCAATCAAATATTTGTAACTAAGGTTATAGCCAATTTACTGAATGTTACCAAATAGACAAATTAAGGCCAATTCATACAATACTTCCTTCAAATATCCAATTAAGTCCAATATCATAAAATGTGATAAAACTAACTTAATTAAGCCTAATTGAACCTTAAGAAACCAAGTGAAAGGGTTATTAAATGAATAAAATATATTGGTATCAAATTCTCCTACACTTAACTTTTGCACTCTCGGGCAAAACACATAAGACTGAAGTTTGGGAGTAACGAAAAACAATACAAACTCAAAAGCTAAAATCTCTAAAAGACTTATTTTTCAATGATATTCAAGAATGCAAAAGTTTATAAGTAAGAAGAGCAACCAAAGATTTAAGGGATCAAAACATAACATTTCTTCACATCTCAAACCAACACGCAAGGAAACTTCAATTAAAAAGCAGAGTCAAGAATGATAGATCTTCACAAGATTCACTCTCAATCCCTCAAGTGTTTAAAAGGTAGGTATTTCACTCAATTCAACCCATGAAAAATTGCACTACCATAAGCTTGCTTATCTTCTACTTCTCCACTACTCAAAACACACGCACACACAAATCAAGAGGACTTTATTCAATGTTGTAATTAGATCACGGTAAAGGAGGGGGGTAATATGTATATGACAAGTTAAATACTAAAGAGAATAAAAGAGCATTAGGGTTGAGTTCAAATAACAAGTATGAAAGTTTATCCCAACTCTACCTAATGCAAATTCCCTTTTTGCATATTCTTTTCGCTTCCCCGTTTTACCTTGTTGACATTTCTTTACACTTTTTGTTTTTGTTTTTTTTTTAAGAAGATGGCTACTATTTCCTTTTTCTTCAACCGTTTTGCACACACACCCCCACACTTGTTCAAGAACTCATCCAATATGAATGCTCTCTTATTCCCTTAGGTTGGGTAAGAACATGTTTTTTTTAAGGCATATAATGAGCTAAAAATATGGAATGGTCAAATAAGCTCAAAGGGGTTAAGTAAGGGAAAATATGCAAAGTTGGCTATTTGGTTAAAGTATCTATTTCAAGATAAATGCCTCAATCATGTTTATGCATGCAAGTGAAAATGTAGCCTCAAATAGAATCAAAACAAGTTCTAGAATAACAATTCCATGAGTAAAAATCACACAAGAAAGAAGATAATGGTACAAATGTTTAATTCATTCATCAATAGGCTTAAAAATCTCACAAGGCATATATCTATCATTTTTAATCCACCAATTTAACATCCATAACCAAGCATGTGAAATTTAAGAAAGAAAATAATTTATTCAATTATGTTATGATTTCTGAATTTCAATTGCTTCAAAGGATGTGAGAGTGCATTCACTTGAATCTTTCAAAGGAAATCAAACAATAAAACTTCACTACTTCCACAAATCAACCCAAAAGAGTTATCTACTTAATTGCTCCTTATTCTGCCACCAATGTAGATGCATCTCAAGAATAAATTTACCTCAAGAGCATAATTTACTCCTTACTCTGTCATCCTTAATTAGTCATGATGTTAGTAAGTTGCTAACAACTATACTAATAAACATACTTCCCTATTTTTTTTTGGTTTTTTTTATCAACTATCCTTCCCCCAACCAGATTGCAACATTATCCTCAATGTTAAAATATAGATAGGCAAATGATAGAAGATATTACCTATTATGACGATTGCTGAAAAGAAAAACTTTGCACAAATTTAAACAAAAACAAAGTACGATAACAAAAACTAAAGGTAAAGGGAAGTTATATAGAGAGTGTCAGATCAAACTCGCGTTCTTTGCTTTCTGACTAATCTATCTGAGCTATTACTGGATCAGGTTCATAAACAAAAGCTTATAATTTATCAATTAACTCATTGATAGTGAAAGCAGAGACAAGAAGTCATCTTGTCAAAGGTGTGTTAAAGTTCTGTTCCACAATATGGTCAAGAAAAGATAACAAACCATTAACGAAATTATTAACATTCAACAAACCTATGGATTTATGGCGGATGTTCAGTTAGGCCCAAGAGACAATTTGAAAAACTTCTTGCAAAGTATCATAGCCACCTGGTAAGGCAATGAATGCACCAGAGTTGTCAAGCATTTTAGCCATTCGTTCATGCATAGTTGATACTCGTAGTTCCTCCTTAATTATCTTGCCAATGATGTTCCTTTCAATTAAAGCTTTATGAATGATACCTAAAACTTGACTGCCTCCTAGATGTGCAATGATTGATACAATCCCCATTAACCCAAAGCTACCTCCCCCATATACTACATGATTTTTTCTCGCGACTGGCACTTTTCCAAGAGTACTTGCTACCCTTATAAACTCTCTATCCTTCCCAAACCTTGATCCACAAAAGACACAAATATTTGTAAGTTGATGAACAAAAGCTCCCTCTATTTCTACACTCCTCCCTTTGAATGATTATAATTAAGTTGGATGAAAATGAAGAAAATAGAGTGTTTAAATAGAGAAAAGAATGAAAAATGTAATGATATCACTTATATGGGTAGAGTGGCTATTGTGAGAAAAGTTTAAAATTAAGAAATACAGATTTTTTTTTAGATTAATAAGAAAATAATATACATGTGATTGTGATTGTGGCTTACATTTTCCTCTGGTTTTACGTCCAGTAGCGACTTAAACGCCTTTTATGAGTTGAGGATAAGCTTCCCATCTAATTTTTTTATAAATTGGCAAACAGGGTCTTTTTGAGTCAGATTTCCAAGATTGTAATGTTTTTATTCGTCCCTGAAGAGATTTCACAAATTAAGAAGTTCATGATGCACAACTCTACAAGAATGCGTCTCAAGAGTCAATAAGATATCATATAATATCTCTTTACTCGGTCTATTCTTAATAAAGTATATTTTATCTTCTCAGTTTATGAAAACCATCCCCAAAGAATGACATCGCTTGTTACAATTTCATTGCGCACATTTGTGACAAAGTTACATTCTTTTCGTTCTTCTCCTTTTAGAATACAAACTTTTACCGAGACCTGACATGTATGAGGCAAATGAATTGAAAGATTCACCTACTAAACGGACATTTGCTTCAATTATCCAGCGTATATCTTCCGATATGCCCTTGTGCATTAATAGTCTCAATCTTTCACACCTAGCTTTATAGATTTTTGTTAAAGCATTTTGAGGAAAAGAAGGAAAATGTTTTCTTACATTCGAGAGAATTACATCCATTTTAAAGAAGAAGGAATCAGTTATTATGGGAAACTAAAAAATAAACTAACTTGAGAGTCACTGAGTATCGTTATCCGCCACTTAACCAAGATCACAAAGAATTACAAAAAAATGTAACAAAATTAAAATAAATTCTTCTCATAACATGGATTAGAAAGGGAGATGGATTCTACCTCAACAACTTGGGTTTCCAGAAATGGTTTGAGTCTTTATCAATTGACCTTAAATATATTACCATTCCTAGGGTTCTCAATGTCTATGGTCCTATAAGGATACACATATTTGACAACAAAAGGGTCACTCCACCTAGATCTCAATTTTCTAGGGAATATGTGAAGACGAGAATTATAAAGCAGAACTTTTTGACCAATTTCAAAAGATTTCCTTAAAATTAATTTGTCATAAAAAGCTTTTGTTCTAACTTTATAAATCTTTGAGTTTTCATATGCATCATTTCTCAATTCCTCAAGTTCATTTAATTGTAATTTGCGTATCTTGCAAGTATCATCAAGGTTTAGGTTGAAAGTTTTAATGGCCTAAAATGCTATATGATCAAGTTCTATAGGTAATTGACAAGGTTTTCCATAGACTAACCGATATGGTGACATGCCTAAAGATGTTTTGAAAGCAGTATGGTAAGCCCAAAGTGCATCGTTTAGTCTTAAAGACCAATCTTTATAATTTGGGTTAATCGTTTTTTTTTTAATTTGTTTAATCTCCCTATTTGCTCATTCTACTTGTCCACTTGTTTGAGAGAGATAAGGGGTGATAATTTTATGTGTAATGTCATATTTCTTCATTAAAGATTTAAATGATTTATTGTAAAAATGTGTTCCCCCATCACTGATGATAGCTTGAGAGATTCTAAATCGACTCAAGATATTTTCTTTTAAAAATTTAAGAATAATTTTTTTATCATTATGTCAGCATGAAATCGTCTCAATCCATTTTGAGACATAATCAACTGCAATCAAAATATATACAAATCCAAATGATGATGAAAATGGACCCATGAAATCAATTCCCTAACAATAAAAAAATTTAATGACAAGGATAGGGTTCAGATCAAGATCTTCACCTTACAAGGAGGGTTTCTAAATTGATTGGAAACAAAATATAATACATGTAATGATTACTTGATAATATATCATTCAAGCACAAGAAAGAGATTAATCGAACCTTGCTTCATTACCAAAAGCTTCACCCTTTCACCTAAGCAAAATGAAAATTAGTTACTCAAAAACAAGAAGAAAAAAAGAGAGAAGAAGAAGATGAACATAATTTCTATTAAGAACAAAAGAAAACTACAATAAGAGAAACAAATAATATAACAACAAGATCTTGATCTCTAAACTAAGATGATTCTAATGAGCAACCAATGGTGCCTTTTTATAGAGCATGTGGGGCACACAGTGAGAATGAAGTTGTTTATGAGTGGGTGGATGAGTGGATGGATGAGTAGCACATGACAATGGAGTTGTTAATGAGTGGGTGGATTATTGCCATGTTTGTCTCCCTCCTCAACCTATTTGGCTATCTTCATATGACTATAACTCTATAATAACATCACCTATTGCATAAGTGGTCTTCATGAAATTGAAGGTTTTTGTCTCAGCTTTTCAATGCCACTAGTTTCATCAAATCTGATCCCTACAAGCTAAGATATGGCTCAATCTTCGGGTTCCAACAACAGCACCTCTGTTTTGAATTTTAAGCCCAATATAACCTATTAGACATCTGACTATGCTCTTGTGTTCTTTATGAAAGTTGTAGATTTGGGTCTTAGCTTTCATTTAGGCTTAGTTTGGTGTCAATTGAACTCCTATAGCTCAAGAAATGAGCTGATGAGTGCACAGAGGTCAAGCTGTTAGGATCAGAATTCTGATTCTTACTTTCACTTTAATTTAAATTATCCAAACTTGTGATTCCTCTCTTGTGGTCTCCTGAAACTTGTAGATAATTGTCTTAACTTTGTTACAAGACTAGAATTACATCAATCAAATATTTGCAACTCAGATTATAACTAATTTACTAAACGCTGCCAAATAGATAAATTAAGGTTAATTCATGTAATAATTTTTTCAACGATCCAATTAGGCTTAATATCATAAAATGTGATAAAACTAACTTAATTAAGCCTAATTGAACCTTAAGAAACCCAATGGGAGGGTTATTAAATGAATAAAATATATTGTTATCAATTGCGTATCTCTGAGATGGAGATGTTATTTGCTTCTGTGATTGAAGTGTTATTTTTTGATAATTGAGTATATTATCCGAATGTATATGTATATATACTAGTTTTGAAATACTTCTACTGAGATATGTTATTTATCACCCCGATTGTGTTGCCATGTAAATCTAAGTGCGAGTTCTTCAAAAGGGAAGAAGAAGATCTATGAAGATTAGTATAGTTATAGGCTTGATGTTGACAAAGTTTGTATATTATGTTAGATCTTGTTGTTTTGAAAGTCTATGTATTACAATGTGCCCTTGGAAGCAATGATGTATATATATAAGTTTTGTTATCGTGGCTCTCCATAATTATTTGTATAAATGTTATGAGTTTAGTTGTTGTATGCTAGAAGTAGCATGACCAGTATTGGTTATTCTTTTATATGACGATATATCTGGATAACAAATATTGGGATGTTATATTTTGGTATTAAAGAAGTTCATCTTGTTGAGTTGGGGTATAGACTAACTATGCTTATGCATGTGTAATGATGGTTATGCATTTCTTATCTCTTACATGTGATTGTTTGAGTCAAATTACATGTTTTGCCTTTGTGTGTCTATTTTAGCTACTGTTACACAGTTATATGATATTAGGATTAGCTACCTCAATATGGATTGTTCTGTATTTACAGGAAACTATGGAAGCACGAGGGTGGCCGGTAGCATGAGGGCGACTGCGTGGGAGTAGGATCGGAACCTTGAGAATGAAGGTCCGAGTATGGCCAAGGCTGTGATGGCAATGGCCAAAGTGATGCATGAGCAGACGACTGCGAATGTCACAGCAATGAGGGAGCAAGCAACTGCAACTGGTAGAGTGATTGAGAGGCTAAAGGCCAATCAAACATAGCCTACACCACCACTAGTACCACCATCGAGGCGTAAGGTATAGGGGGAAAGAAACTAGGACATCTATGACCTTTCTGAGTTTTAGAAGGCGAGTCCACCATCGTTCAGAGGAGACTATGACCCGGTAAGAGCTGAGGAGTGGATAATTAAGGTAGAAAAGATTTTTTACAACTATGAGATGTTTAGAGGAGCAGAAGATGTCTTTTGCAGCATAAATACTGAAAAGAGAAGCTGAGCACTGGTGGAACGGTCCAAAGAGAATGATGGAGGTAGCTGGGACCTTGGTTTCTTGGGAGGTATTCAAGGTTGTCTTTTTGGAAAAATACTTTCCACAAACTGTACAAGAAGATAAAGAAGTAGAGTTTCTATAACTACAGTACGAGAACATGACGGTTGGATAGTATGCAGCGAGATTCGAGGAGTTGTCCAAGTTTTCTTCTTCACTCTAGTATAATCCAAATGATAGATGGAAGTGTGCGAAGTTTGAAACTGGATTAAGAGAGAGCATGAGGAGGTTGGTGAAACTTTTTGAGATCAGGGATTACCTTTCCTTGGTTAATAAATGTAGGGTTGTTGAACCCTTGAGTTTTAGACCACAACATAAGCAACGATCACAAGAGTTCTACAGGCAGAAGAGTACAAAAAATAGATCTGAAAGGAGTACTCCATAACATACAGACCAGAAAGACAGAAGAAAATAAGATCAGAGGGATGGCCATGACCAATTGTGTGCTAAATATGGTAGGCACCACAGAGATAAAGCTTGTGTAGCTGATCAGGTAACATGTTACAAGTGTGGCCAACCAGGCCATTTCACAAGGAATTGTCCTCCAAGAAAAGAGGCGAAGTCAGAGGGTAGACCGGGAAGAGTCTACATGTTGGACACCAATAAGACAACACAATTTCTAGGTTCAAGTAAAGGTGAGTACATGGTTGTACTTGTGGAGTACTTTTGTTTTCTTAAGTTTTGGTTGTACCTGTTATTATGTGTGAGTTGTTTGAGGTTTCTTACATTAGGTAAACTAAATTTTGGGGACAAAATTTTAAAAAGGAGGAGAGAAATGCAACACCCATGGAAACATGATAGACCTGTATATGATTACAGAAGTAGCCTAACACTAGTTTGTCATGCTTGTGAATTTTTATGATCGTCTGATCATGTTTAGTCACTTTGTTGTAGCTCTATATGTGAAATATAGCTATTTTCAGCCCCAATTTTGACTTAAACTGCTTAGTTAATAGAAATAAGTGTGAAGAACTTATTTCTAGGTCACAAATGTGTGGAAGTTGTTGTGGTTAAATTTTGAGGTTAATCTGAGTTAGTTTGGCATTTTTAGGCATACTAATTGTGTGCTTTAGTGCCAGATTGACCCCTAATAGATATGAAAATCATGAAAATGGTGAAATAAGATTTTTAATGAATCTTAAGATTTATTTTAAGTTTTTTGAAAGTTAGGAAACTTGGTTTGGTTAAATCCAAGTGGTCTTAACTGATCGGATGAATAGTGGTCACTTAAGTGACCAAATATGAGGGCATAACCCTTTGTTTCTGTTGCTTGGCCTATTTAAGGCCAAAATGAGATGTTTGTCTCATTTCTCACCTTATCTCACGACTGCAAGCAGGAAAAGTAAAGGAGAAAGGAAAGCAAAGAGCTAAAAGAGAAAGATCATAAACCAAGCAAGGGAAAGAGCTTAGTTTTGCAGAGGAATGACTGACTGACTTCAATTTCTGAAGTTTGAGGTAGGGGAAACCTTGTTCTTAAACTCATTTTCTTATTCTTTTCATCTTGTTCATAAGTTTTGGCTTGATGTGGTGAGTTAGGTTTTGAGTTATTTTTAGTGTTTTTGACTTGAATCTTGTTGAAGAACTTGAGGATGACTTGTTTATGAGTTGTTGGGTGTATAGAAATAGATTTCCAATCCTTGTATATCTTTAATTCCATTTGAGTAGATATTTGGGGTTTTAGATTTTGCATTGGATGATTATCTATGATTAATGGTTTTGAGTGAAATTGAAGTGAAATTAAGAGTTACTATGTGTAGATGAACCTTGTGGAAGGTTGAAAATCACTTGGATGTGAAGTTTGAGTGATTGGAAAAGGGTTTGGTTCTAATGGAATAGTACTCAGATCTGTAAAATTTGTTGCAGTGTGTTTGGTTGAGAGACACGAGAAGAGGGGGGTCATGTCTCTCTCTACCAGTTGAAATTCTTGAAACAGTATTAATAGAGCAAGACACCGGGGGAGGGTGGAGGGCGTTTCATCAGACGTGGTCCGTGTCTGAGGCTAGAATCTTCAAAAATGTCATTTTTAATGTTTTTAAGTTCTTGGTTAGATGGGATCATTAGTATATGTTTCCTAAAGTGTGTTGAGACTCTAATAGGAGTATCTAATGAAGTAGATATATGGTGAATGTAAATCAATTGATATGTTAATTATTGTGGTATTCAACATCATTGTATTTCATTTTTTAGTTAGGAATGTAAATCAATTGACATGCTAGGTATTTTAGTAATTAGCATTATTGTTGTTCCATAACTATGTTGATGAGGTTGAGTCCTCGTTGTAAATGATCTAATGTGATTTTGAATGAGTAGGTAATCAATTCTTCTCATCACAGAGATCTTTGTTGTGATCAAATATGATTTTGAAAGAGTAGGTAACCAATCCTTCCTATCATAGTGATCATTATTGATGAGGATGGTTCAATTCCCTCACTACCCAGGATGAAGACTGGTGGAACTGGGTTCCAGTGCTTGTTCAAAGCTTATGGAACCGGGTTCATTTGTTTTGTTTGAGACTCATGCATAACATGACATTGTCATGGACTTGGTATCATAACATTATTCATTTCATGCTTAGGATATTCCATAGGCATAAACACTATACATAATTTGGCATAGCATGACGATTGTATAGGTGGTTGCTATCATGACATAAAACCATGACATTGCAATTATATGGGTGATTGTGTATCTCTGAGATGGAGATGTTGTTTGTTTCTGTGATTGAAGTGTTATTTTTTGATAATTGAGTACATTATCTAAATGTATATGTATATATACTGGTTTTGGAATACTTCTACTGAGATATGTTATTTCTCACCCTGATTGTGTTGCCATGTAAATCCAGGTGCGAGTTCCTCAAAAGAGAAGAAGAAGATGTATGAAGATTAAAATAGTTATAGGCTTGATATTGACAAAGCTTGTATATTATGCTACATCTTGTTGTTTTGAAAGTCTATGTATTACAATGTGCCCTTAGAGGCAATGATGTATATATATAACTTTTTTTATTATGGCTGTCCATAATTATTTGTATAAATGCTATGGGTTTAGTTGTATGTTAGAAGTAGTATGATCAGTATTGGTTATTCTTTTATATGACAATATATCTAGATAGCAAATATTGGAATGTTACAGAAAATCTATGACACTGCAAAAGCATTTATCACCCTTCATATAAGTGAGTTTGTGTAACATCATAATACAAATATCTAGATATATCCTAGATATATAGAGATATATAAAGATAACCAGTACTGACGACGTCACTTCTAAATACTATATACTAACATATATCCATAATCACAACTGAGTAATTATAGAAAACCTTGAGAGAATATGAAAAACATAAACTCATACATATGTATATACAACACTTGCCACAAAAGGCATATTGTAGTACATACAAAACAAATATAAACTGAATACAAAAGCTTTGTCTACAAAAGCATATAAAACTATACTAGTCTTCATGCTTTACCTTCATTCCCTTAACAGGTCTGTACCTCTGTACCTGGATTTAAATGGAAGAACAACAGGGATGAGAATTACAATTCTCAGTAAAAGCAATTCTAAAACCAGTTGGCTATAACAGTGTATAACAAACATAACAAATTGTTATAACTACTAACATAGGAGTTTCCTCCACTTTACTCATAACTACACACTACTAAGTAGTGTGGTCTAAACCGATAGCACACATACTATTAGATATAAATAACTGTTTATACAATTGTAAATAGCAACAGAAACAGATAATGCCCATACAACATTCTGTAAATGTAATGCAAATGATATGCTATATGATTATGCTCAAGAAAGATCCTAAACACATGCAGAGTTTTATGTTTAAAACAAAGAAGATCATTAGGAACTGGTTCAGTATATTATCCCATGGTGAATAGAGGTATCTCCTCACATCCAACGTATCTTGGCTCGCTGAGATGCTCAGTCTAAGTCTTGATTCCGAAGAACCTCATGGACCCCTACTTATCTCCTTTGGCCTTAACACTAATGAAATATCAGGGTTATGTCCTTCCTCCCTTGAGTCTATCAGACACCCTTCAATCTCTCTTGGCCTTCATGAGTGCATATCAAAGGATACTTACTAAGATCAATACTACTAGACCATTTATATTTGCATACATACATTCTTATATCTAAACACAACCTCATCACTTATAACTCTTAAGTGAATTCTATGCAACACTATGTTATTGAAGTGTTAGATACTCACCTATGACAAACCATTACTCTTGGTTGCACAAAGGTTCTTATAACTTTCACATACAAGCTAGATTAACTAACTAGTGTGGTACTTTTTTTAGATGCGACGGATGGAGTTTCTGAGGGCTCTGGTAGGGTTTCGTTTTTTGTAAATTCCTAGGGTTTGCATGTGTTTCATGGCTAACATAAACCTTGTTTGTCCATGGAGTTTCTTGGATCCTTTAGCTCCTACGTTGAATCAGCCTTCTTCTTCCTACGGTCTTCCTCCTCAACGCAAATCCTTTGCGCAGGCTTTACGTAATTCGTGTGATGATCCGATAAATCAACTCCCTCGTCCGTGCTGGAAAGGAGATGCTCTTGCTGTTAAAATACCTGAAGAGGATTATCAGGTGGGTCTTCTAAGATGCAAAAATAACCTTCATGGGCGTTTGATCCTGGCTAAGGGTGATGCGCCTATGAAATTTGCTGATCTGAGATCCAAGCTTTCGTCTATATGGAAGTCTATAGGGCAATGGAACATGATTTCTTTGGGAAAAGGTTATTATGAATTCTCGTTTGCATCAACAGAAGATCTCAGAAGTGTGTGTACGGTCGGTTCTTGGAATCTAAAGCCAGGTTTCTTGCGTATGTCTCTTTGGTCTCCTGACTTTAATCCTAATCTGCAAAGACAGACTCACGCACAATGTTGGGTGCGTATCAATGGTCTTCCTCAAGAATACTGGTGTGCCAGAATAATCTTTGCTATTGCTGGTGGTATTGGCACTCCGATTGTTCTTGATGAAGCCACTAGTAAGAGAACCTTTGGTCATTTTGCAAGAGTTCTTGTTGATATTGATCTTAATAGCAATTTACGGAACCAGATCTTGGTTGAACGTGAAGGTTATGCCTTCTTTGTAGGTCTTGAGTATGATAATCTGCCAGCTTTTTGCTCTACTTGCCAAGCTATTGGTCATTTGGTTGAAAATTGTAGGAAAAATCACAAGAATGTAGGAGATGCAAATGCTCAAGATGGTAATAAGCCTATTCCAGCTCCTCGTAAGTCTGGATTGAAATTTATTCTGAGAGAAAATAATGATGACAGAATAAATAGTATTAACAAGGTGGCCAGTATTCTGGTTGATGAAAGTATTAAGGAAAAAACAAATCAATAAGTTCTTTCTAATAAGGACAAGGAAGAAGTAATTGTTCAGCAGAATTTGGGGGAAGTGGAAGTTATTAATGATGAACATCATATGCAAAATAACATGGATGTTATAGAAAATCCACCTATTATTATTATTGATCATCCTAGGAAGGAAGGGGGCAATTCTGTTTCTCAGGATAATGTGGATATTGAAAATTTAAATGAAGCTCCTTTTCTGGAGAAGAATTTACAAAAGGTTATTGGTGATCAAGCCAGCGACTTGTATGTTGAGGAAAATAATGATGTTTTTTCAGTTGATACTATAGTTGAAGATTCTTTACAAGCTTCCTCTGGTAATGTTTCTTTTTTGAGAAATTCTGGTAGGCAGGTTATAGGGAGTTCTTCTCCTTTTTTTAATGTTGCTGGTTCGGGTAAAAAATTGGATTCTCCTGTTCCAAAGCAAGCAATCATGAATGATAACATTAATTTAGGTGCTCCTTTGATAACTCCAGTGGATCAAATTGCTAATCCTATTGCAGCCCAGGATTTGAGAATTGTAGGTTCTCTTTGGAGTGATGATGTGGAAGAGGAAAGGAATGATGTTATTCAAGAAAATAATCTTTCACAAAACAATGCTGATCCAAGAAGATACCTCATTGACGTTGTTGGTGATACTAATCAAGGAACTAATGATGGCTACACGAATATCTTGTCTAAATCTCAAAAGAAAAGGATGAGAAAAAGAGTTACCCGTTCCAGGGGTGGTCCTTTGAATTTTGCTTAATGAAGATTTTTTATTGGAATTGTAGAGGGTTTGGTAACCCTGCTACTAGATTAGTTTTGAAAAAACTATGTATATTACATAAGCCAGATTTGGTTTTTCTTTCTGAGCCAAGGATTGCTTTTGAGGATGTTCCCTCTTCTTTTTGGAGAGAATTGAACTTGAAGCCTTTCATTGTTAATAATAGAAATGGTCATCTTCCTAATTTGTGGGGAATCTGCAGTATTCACATTTCTCCTGATGTCATTACTATCTCTTCTCAGCAGGTTTCAGTTTCTGTCTCCATGAATGGAAATTCTGTTTTCATTGGTCTTTGTGTATGCCAAAGACTTATTTAGTAAGGCAATGACTTTGGTCTGATATGAATAATCTTCAAGCTAGTCATCCAGGACCTTGGTGCTTTATAGGTGACTTTAATGCTATCCTTGGTTCTCATGAAATGAGGGGTTCAGCTTTGCCTCTTAGGATTGCTTATGAGGACTTCAAAGCTTTTTCTGATAGTAATAACTTAAATCATATTGTTACCAGAGGAGCTGAGTTTTACTTGGAGTAATGGTAGAAGAGGATCATCTCTCACAGAAAAAAGGCTGGATAGAAGTATTTGTAATGATGATTGGTTGAGCTTTTGGAAGTCCACTGCTTGTTGTACTCTTGCTAGAAGTAAATCAGATCACTTTCCTCTGCTATTGGTTTCTAAAAATGATACTCTTGCTGTTCAAAGTTCATTCAGATTTCATAAAATGTGGATTAATCATCCAGATTGCCATAGGCTTATCAGTGAAGTGTGGAATAGACCAATCCTTGGCTGTCCAATGTATATCCTTTCCCAGAAACTAAAGGCTGTTAAAATTGAGCTGAAAAGTTGGAATAAGCTAGTGTTTGGTAATATTCATCTTAGGGTCCAAAATGCATTGTCTGCTGTTGAGTGTCTTCAACATCAGCTTGACTCTTCTGGTTACAATGAGGATTTGATTCAACAGGAAGCTATTGCTCAGTCTCAGCTTCAGCAGGCCTTATCCCTTGAAGAGGAATTTTGGAAAGAGAAGTCCCGAATTAACTGGCATTGCTATGGGGATAGAAACACTAGTTTTTATCACAAAGTGACAAAGATTAGACAGGTATCAAAATCAATGTCTGTTTTAAAAAATGGGGATTCTATTCTAGATAATCAGGAAGACATAGCTCAACATGTTTTAGGATATTATTCTTCTTTATTTGCTACTGATAATGACTGTGTCACAAATAATTTAATAGGATCAGTGGTTCCCTCTTTAGTAACCTCTGAAGATAATGATATCTTAACCAGACTGCCTTCTGCTGAGGAGATTAGGAATGCTGTTTTCACAATGAATGGGGAAGGTGCTCCTGGCCCGGATGGATTTGGAGGATGCTTTTATTAGAATTTTTGGGATATAATTGGTGAAGATGTCTGCAAGTCAGTAGCTCAATTTTTTACCTAAGGATGGATGCTGCCAAACTTTAACTCAAATATGGTGGTCCTAATTCCAAAATTTCCTGGTGCTGATAAAGTGGAAGATTTTAGGCTTATTGCCCTAGCTAACTTCAAATTTAAAATCATATCTAAGGTGCTGGCTGATAGATTAGCTCTTATTGCACCAAAAATCATTTCCTATCAACAAAGGGGGTTCATTAGGGGTAGGCAGATTCAAGAATGTATCTGCATTGCTTCAGAAGCTGTAAATCTACTGGATTACAAGACTTTTGGTGGTAATATTGCTATTAAGTTAGATATCAGAAAAGCCTTTGATACTCTTGATTGGAACTTCTTAATTAATGCTTTGGAAGTGTTTGGTTTCAATGACATTTTTTGCAGCTGGATTCGGGTAATCTTGAATTCAGCCAAGCTTTCAATTTTAATTAATGGCTCTTCTGTTGGTTATTTTAATTGTAAAAGGGGAGTAAGGCAAGGTGATCCACTTTCCCCTCTTCTGTTTTGTATTGCTGAAGATGTACTTAGTAGAGGCATTACTCAATTGGTTGATGTTGGTTCTCTCCAATCAATTTCTGGGCCTAAGAATTTTTTAACTCCGTCCCATGTTTATATGTTGATGATGTCTTGGTTTTCTGTAAAGGAACTAAAAGAATTTTAGAAGCTTTGATGAATCTTTTTCTTCTTTATTCTCAAGCTTCTGGTCAACATCTGAATCTTAACAAATGCAAATTTTTTACTAGAAATATAACAGCTAGGAAATCTGCTTATATTGCCAGTTTGCTTGGATTTTCAGCTGGTTCACTCCCTATATTTTACCTTGGAGTTCCTCTATTCAAGGGTAAGCCTAGAAAAGTCCATCTTCAGCCTATTGCTGATAGAATCATTTCGAAGCTAGCTACTTGGAAGGGTTCCCTTCTATCTATAATGGGAAGAGTGGAGCTTATAAAATCTGTAATGCAAAGTATGCTCATATACAGCTTTCAGGTTTATGCTTGGCCTATATCCCTCCTAAAACATCTTGAAAAATGCATGAGAAACTTTGTTTGGGCTGGTGACATCAATGTCAGGAAAATAGTAACTGTTGCTTGGCATAAGGTATGCTCACACACGACAGAAGGAGGTCTTGGAATTAAATCACTTAGGCATTTAAATGAAGCAGCACTTTTGAAGCTATCATGGGAAATGTTTACTTCTAGTAAAGAGTGGGCTATTTTCTTCAGGGCCAAATTCACCTTGCAATGTAAGCCTGATGTGAAATATGTAAAATCTTTAATCTGGCCTGGTATAAAGATTAACTTGGCTACTGTTCAGGCTAACTCTATATGGCTTTTAGGTGATGGAAGAAACATTAATTTCTGGCTGGATAATTGGTTAGGCCATCCTCTAGTGGAATCTATGCATATTCCCTGTAGGCTGCACAAAAATCTTAAGTCCTCGGTGGCTGATTTCATTCATAATCATCAATGGATAATTCCTGCTCCTTTTTTGTTTCACTGTCCTAGAATTGCTACTGATATTGCTCACATGATAATTCCAAGAGTTTGTGCTGAGGATCAATTCGTTTGGAAAAAATCAAGTTCTAGTTTGCTTACAATGAAGGAAGCTTGTCTGCACCTGAAACCTATTAAACCTATCTTTTCTTGGTACAAGCTGATTTGGAATTCTGTTATTCCTCCCTCCAAATCCTTTATAGTTTGGCGATTACTTCATGATAAGATTCCAAATGATGATAAATTGTAACTCAGAGGGTGCATTTCAGTTTCTGTTTGCAACCTGTGTTTGCAAAAGGAAGAATCCTCTGCTCATTTATTCCTCGAATGTAAATTTGCAAACAAGCTATGGTCCTGGTTAAGTTCTGTAATCAATTTACCTGTTGATGTTTCTTCTTTGGAGACTGTTCTTGATATTTGCAATAGAAGCTGGAGCCCGCAAGTTAGAGATGTCATTTCTGCTGCTGTTATTAACATCTTTTGGACCATCTGGCATTGTAGAAACAAGCTCAGATTTCACAATAAATCAGTGGATATCAAATCTGCCATTTGTATGGTTATAGCCTCCACTTCTCTATCAGGAAAATTCTCCAAGAACCATATGACCTCTTCTATGCAGGAGTTTTTAATTCTAAAATCCTTTAGGGTGGCTGGTCATCCTAGTAAAGCTCCTTCAATCATTCAAGTGGATTGGATTCCTCCTCCCTATGGTTGGATCAAAGCTAATTTGGATGGAGCAGCCAAAGGTTCTCCTGGTCATGCTGGTGGTGGTGTTATTTTTAGAGATTACAGGGGAGTGATTCTTGGGTGTTTTGCTGATTATTATGGTATTAAGAACTCAATTCATGCTGAGTTATCAGCAGCTATGTGTGCTATCCAAGTGGCCTTTGAGAAAGGATGGCATAAGTTGTGGTTGGAGTGTGATTCTTCTTTGGTCGTTCAAGCTTTTTCTTCTTCTGGAGTTGTTCCCTGGACAATACGAAATAAGTGGATTAATTGTCTCTTACTCACTTCCAGTATGCAATTCAAGGTATCTCATATTTATAGGGAAGGGAATAACTGTGCAGATAAATTAGCATCCTTTGGAGTAGCTTCTAAATGCTTCTCTTGGTGGGATTTGATTCCTGATTTCATTAGGATAGACTTCTTTCGAAATAGGTTTAGTCTTCCTAATTTTAGATTTAAATAATGTTTCTTTTCGTTTGGGTCTGGTTGTTGCCCTTTATGTGTTTGTACTACGTTTTTTATTTTGATCAATAAATTTTTTGGTTTACTGCAGATGATTGGTAGAGTCTTAGGTGCCAACCTAGTTGGGATCTTTTTCTCTATTGTGATGCTTTTGCAATCCATTTTATAAAAAAAAAACTAACTAGTGTGGTAAAAACATAGTATTATGTTTACTTCTTACATAAACACCATCTTAACATTCTCATAGACTCAACTCCTCCTAGTGAAAGAGCCTATCTTAACTAATGCCTCATTCAACATTGCTTAACGAAACAAATGTGCATTTCACTATAACTTTGTATACTTAATGAATATGACAAGCTTACAAGTCAACATTCATCCTATTGTGTATTCTACAATGCACAAGGTCCCATTTAACTAAAGACTTAATACCTATGAAGCACAGACACACCGTTGTTGAGGCGTGTCCGCGTGTCGGACACGTGTCCATGTCAGACACATGAGGACACCGGTACGACACACGTGTCCTACGTGTGAGAATGTGCCCAATTAAAAAGATTATTTTTTCAATTTGGACACGTCTCAGACATGTCTCGAAAAAGCTTGGATATGTGTTGGACACGTTTGGACACATCTAGGACACGACTTGGACACGATCCATTAATATATATTTTTTTAAATAGTTTCCATGATTAACGTTCAATTAGTAAGCCCATAATCCACCCAAACCCAATCACATAACTAATGTCCTAAGTTGCTATTTTCACATATCATTATTTTAAGTTTTATCTTTTCATATATCACTATTAGACTTTTAAGTTTTATCTTTTCACATACTACTATTTTCATCTGCTTCTTCTTCCTTTGCTCGTACCAAATTGTCTACTTCGTCGTCATTGAAGCTTGTTTCATACCAATATTCTCTCTAGTTAATTTTTTTTATGCATATATACTCATTCATGGTTAGTTTTATTAGGAGAAGTTAGTTTAAGAGATTTTTTAGAATATATCAATAGAAATTATGGTCCATATTTTTTAGGAGGGACTTATTAGGCAGCAAATATTGGTACATATGACATATATTAAGATATTGTGAATCTTCAAACTGTTAGTCATGGCAACCATTACCCAAGAGGGGGGTGAATTGGGTATAAAAACTTTTTTACAAATGCTCTTAAAATAAACACAAATATTTAAGCTATTAAATAAAAGAAAAAGAATTGCGAGATGAAGAATAAAAACTTTAAGAACAACAAATAAATAAATGTGCAATAATATAAAATTACGTAAAATAAAGAGATTGAGAATAGAAAAGCAGACACGATATTTATCCTGGTTCGACCACTAACCCACTTGTGGTCTACGTCCAGTCCTCGAAAACAATCCGAGATTTTTCACTATGTATACAAGCTTCAATAAGTGCTTGCAACCGTTACATAAAAGAGCACTTTTCACACACAGGGAAACTCTACCATTGTGCTAAAGTCTCAGCCTGCAGGGATACCTCACCCTTATACAAACCTAGAAGGATACCTCACCCTCAATATAGAAGAACAGAAAATATAGATGAAGAGAAACTATCACTCAGAGCAAATTATACAAATTGAAGTGCTAAGAGGCTCTCAAAGGATATCTCAAAGTTTCAACAAAAAGAGCACAGAAAATAGGCGTAAAATATAAATCACATTTTTTAGAGCAAGCGCAAATTAAACAGATAGCTGGGCTCTATCAAATAAGACTCACGGTCTCTATTTATAGAGCCAGATAGAAAATAGCCGTTGTAGAAATTAATACTCATAAATACGAAAGAATATGGCCATTTGTTTCCATATCAGTATTCGTAAAAGGTCGTGTCTATTCGAATAGATTTAGGCGTTATTCGAATAACACTGTTTATAAAAACTTTGAGAAAACCAAACTGATATGGGTTATTCGAATAACAAATGTGTTATTCGAATAACTCTGCTAAAACCAAAGTTCTAAAAAACTAAGATTATTCGAATAACTACTGAGTTATTCGAATAACTCATTTGAGAGAAACCTTTCTGGAAGTCCTTTTATTCGAATAGACAATGGTTTATTCGAATAGCCTTTTTAGAAAATAGAAGCTTTCAGCAAGATTAAAAGCTATTATTCGAATAACTTAACTTGTTATTCAAATATCAGTTTAGAAAACAGAGAAGGCTAAAAGGTTTTATTCGAATAGCAGGATCATTATTCGAATAAGGCTATTAAAAACAGTTTTGGTATGAGTTTAAGCAAGCATTTTTGTTTTAACTTAATACACTAGGAGATATCCAAAGAGATCCTCGAACAAAGAGACTCTAAGTCCTAAAGCTATCCTTTATAGATCTTGGACTTGGTCTTCCCATCATCTTCATTTTGTCTTCATGTTTGTTATCAATAAAACATTCTTCAAAGACATATCTTTAATCACATTCTCCTTGTGTTGAGCTTAATAGATATCTATTGCTTTCTTATTGCAAGCTCACTCATAGTATTTGGACTATCCTGTAAAGTATTGCTCACTTAAACAAGCATAGTTAGTCCAAAAACATAATTCAATGTCTTCATATGCATGATTCATAAATATATAGCTTTAGTTAGTTTAACATGCATATAAAACTTTCATAGACATATCCAAATAAGTCATTTAACAATTATTAATAGATATGCTCTATGTAGGATGCAACAGAACACATTGCACAAAGGTTAAATCCAATATTAATTCATTTATAACTCATATAAAGCATTATTGGATATATTATATGATGAATGTTACATATATCATATTGCATGATTATTAAGTAAAATATAACTAGATAAGGTACATATCATGCATGATACAATATATCACATTAAGCACATTTATCAAGCATAAGCATCATTCTATTTGTCTTGTATTAAGCACCTATTAAGCACATCTATTTGTCTTGTATTTGTCATCATCAAAACTTAACATATAAAACCATTTGGGGCAAACTTATTTTCACACAAACTTATAGAAATAATATTAATGAATTATGAATTTTTTTACTTAAATTTTGTAATTATATATATATATATATATATATATATATATATATATATATATATATATATATATATATATATATATATATATATATATATATATATATATACCGTGTCCGTATCCTATAATTTTTGAATTTGGTGTGTTTCTGTGTCCGTGTCGTGTCCCGTGTCTGTGTCCGTGTAACATTCCCTCTTTGGAACTACATACACAACCTTATCTCCACTTAAGTGATTTTAACTCAAAGTGGTTCTAGGTACCTTTCAAAGGTAATCCATTACTATTGGATATCCTAAGACTCATACCTTCTTTATCCTTACCAGAGTGAACCTTACTATTCATACTAGTATACTTGTCTCCATTGCATTATGTTATCACATCTTGAGTGATATCTAATACAATGCTAGGTTGCCTAAGGTGCTATGTCATTATTTGGAACAATCCTTCACTTTTGGATGCTCAAAGCTAAAGCTTTCTCATTCCTTCTAGGTGGAAATTCCTCTCTTGAAACATCCCTATTTGTGCCTTAACACACTTTAGGAAACATCTACTAATAATTCTATTTAGTTCAGAACTTCAAAACATCAAAAATGATATTTTTGGAATATTCTGGCCTCAGACACAGGTCATGTCTTATTACACGGCCTACCCCGTGTCTTAAGACAAGGGCCATGTCTGACCACACAGCCTACCCCGTGTCTTGCTCTGTGAATACTATTCACAGAGTTCCTTTGGCAGAGAGAGACACGGCTCACCCTATGTCTTCGGACACGGGTCGTGTTGCCCAACCAGAAGCATTGCAGCAGCTCTACAGAACTTTGGTACTGTTCCATGATCCAAAATCTTACTTCCAATCATCTAGAATTAGTTTCTTGGTGATTTCTAACACTAATCCATGCCCCTAAACTTGTTGTAACTTAATTACAACCTATGGATTCTCTTAGGTAAAGATCTATGTCCAAATCACATAACTTCAATCATTATCCAATTCTTAAATCTATGGATCCTAATGGTTGATCTTAAGTCACAAATGGCCCTCTTAGATTTACTAAGCTTAAACTATCCTAACCAAGTCATTGGAATCAAGAACCAAGCCAAGAACATGGATTTGACCCTCCAAACCCCTATTTCTACTCAAAACCCTAAATTCATTCAAAGAGAATCAAGAGGAGAAAGATGAATAGAAAACCCCTTACCTCTTGATTGGATGATCAATCATAAAGCTCCATGCTTTGATCTTGATCCTTCCATGGTCTTCTTTTCCTTCTTCTCTTTCCTCTTCTTCCTTTCTCTCTTTTCTTCCTTTATTTTCTTCCTTCTCTATTTTTTTCTGTATTTGCAGCTTCTGCTGCTTATACGAGAAAGAGAGAGAGAAATGAGAGAATGACCATCATGTCCCTTAGGATATTTTGTTGGAACTTCCTTATCTGCTAAGAACACCCGAATTATTCTAATTCAATTTTTCCAGCTTCCAACAACTTTATAATAAATCATAAGATTCATCTAAATTATTGTTTCACCTATATTCTCATTTTTCATATCTGCTGGTAGTCAATCCGGTATTAAATGCATAACCAGTATGCCTAAAAATATCAAACTAACTTAGATTCTCTTAAAACCTTAACTACATCTTGTTTCACTTATTTGTAACTTAGAAACAAATTCTTTATGTTTATTTCCCTTAACTTAGCCTTCTAAGCCCTTATCTGAGTCATTTTAAGCTACTTTTCAACTTCTATGTTGCAACTAAGTGCCTAAACGAACTCAGTTTGTCACAAAACTTCACTGGCATGTTAAACAAGTCAAATGCTACCTTTTGTAATCATTTACCAGTCTAACATGTGATTTAGGGTATTACATTTCTCTCCTCCTTTTTAAAATTTTATCCCCAAAATTGCTCACCTTATGCAAATAACTCTAGGTAAACTCTCTTAACATGAAATTCTTACTACCATGTAATCCTTTTTCAACACCAGCTTCTCCCAACTACACCTCTATCAGAGGAAATTTGGTTATCTCTAAGCTCCTGACCCCTTTGTTTGTGGATGGTAAGCTGTACTAAAACATAACTTAGCTTTGAACTCTTCTTTTTAAGGCTTTCCAAAACTAACTGTGAACCTAGTATCCTCTTCAGACACTACATTCACTGGAACTCCATGAGTCTTAATTATTTCTTTCAAAAGTAGTTGAACCACTTTGTCTAGAAAATAGCTAACTTTACTTGGTAAAAAGTGGGCAGATTACTTAATCTATCCACATTTACTTACAGCTCAACATATACTGCTATGTTCTTTAACATACTAGGCCACCATACATCTTTCTTGATTATTGAAAAACCTTAGTAACCTCTAGGTAGATGGTACACTTTCTCTTGTAAGATTCCTCCAAGATCCCTTTCTTGATTTTTGACCTTCTTGCAAAGTAAAGTATGTCTCTAAACCTTGTCATTCCCTCTTAGTCATAACAACATCCTCTAGGGTTCCTTAGAAGATCTGCTCATTCTTGTCCCTTAGAGTTTCATTCTTTCTCTGAGTTTCTAAAAATATGAATCCTTAGGTCTCTTACTATGTCCACCTTGCTCAATGAGAGACTAACTGGAATCATAGTCACTGCAAGACTCAAATTCTCGAAACTCTCAAGAAATTCACTCTCTCTTAGACTATCATTTGGGACACTTGTAGGAATCTCCTACCTAGTGCATCAACCAGTACTTTGGTCTTACCCGAATGATATCATAACTCAAGGTTATAAGCCTTGAAAAACTTCATCCATTTATTTTGCCTCATGGTCAGCTTCCTCTGATCAACAAGCATCCTTGAGCTATCATGATCACTGAGCAGCTCGAACTAGACTCCTCATGAGTAATGTTTCCAAAACTACAAGGCAAACACCACTGTGGCTAATTCCAAATTATACTTAGGGTAGTCCTTCTCGTAAATATTTAACTGCTTTGATGTGTAGGCGTCTACCTACCTCTAGTGCATCTGAACACACCCAAGTCCCTTTTTTGAAGTATAACTGACTACCTCAAAGTTCTCACGGGAATTTGGAATTATCAACACTAACATAGTAATCTACCTCCTTTACAACTATTGGAAACCCTACTCACTCTCCAGAGTCCACTTAAAAACTCTCTACCTTTGGTCACAATGGTTACTCTTCCCATTATACCTCTGCTTAAACTTTACTAGGTTTCTCTACAATTTCTTCCTTGAGAAATTACATGGCCTTTAAATTGTATCACTTGCAACCCAAAACTGACTTTTGGCTTACTTGGCACTTAACCACTTTCTTCCAAAAGTTTCCAAAGCTACTTTTGATATACATACATTCATACTCACATACTTAGGTCATCTAAGATCTAGGCATGTTTTACTAGGAAATTCTGACTCCTAATGTTTACCACTTGTAGATCGGAATAATTGAAATTCCACCCTACATGCAACCCTAGCACTTGGTTAGGAATACTTATCCTCTTAGGGACTCCTTGACTCCCTTCCTTCTTGGATAAATGACCTCAAGTCATATAAGTCACACTAAAAAGGTAAACAATGTCAACTTATCCTAGTTCACTTATATTTAACACCTCTCATCCTCACATCTCCTGGTGAAGCTAAGTAATAATAAGTTACCATAGGTACTAAATACTTATCTTTAGAAAACTCTTACTTTTGAGTTGCACTAAGATTCTTACTTTTCTCGACTTTACTTTTCTGACAACTAGGTCTTCGATCATCTCATAAGAAAATCCAAAGCTTCTCTTAACTAATCTACATGATCATCCTTTCTAGACAAAGACATTTAGTCTCGATAGTTCCTTCATTCGACTGCCTAACGTAAGCACATCTCACACTTAAACTAAACAAGAACATAACATCATTTGTCTCGCTTAGCAACTAAATCATACCCATAAGGTAAGCAAGCTAGATTCACAAAGTAAATCAACATGATTTACAAAATAAATCCATACTCTCCTTATACACATATTAAAATATTTATCTTTACATGTGCTCTTACCTTATACCAAGTTAGAAGATTTCGTCGCCTCTGCTGCGCACTCTAATCTATATCTTGCTTGCGCATCTTGATACCTTGAAGTCTGATTTACCTCTTTCTTTTCAAGTTGCTCGTCTTGAAAGTACCTTACTCAAACTCATCATTCCCCTAGCTACCACTTGAACTTGTGTTCCTTTACCTGATAAAAATTGAAATCAAGAAGCACCCTCACTGATCTCAACATCTGATTTTTTCCTCTTTTGAGAACCTTCTAACTCTTGTTCTGTCAAGGTTCTAAGATTATTTGCTGCTTCACCTCTGCACTTATTAACTAAGGCGAAGAAGTCCTTAACCTCCTTTTGCTTTGCAACTCTTTTAATGTCTCCTCAAAGTTCTACTTCAAATTTTACTCATTTCTAGTCTTCATCTGAATTGGACATAAAATAAGAAAAGAACTAGTGACATTCCTTGAATTGCTTCATATATTGGTCCTCAGTAATATCCCCTTGTTCAGACCTTAGAAATTTCCAAATTTCTTTTGCCTTCCATAACTCAAGGGAATAATATTTGTCTAGGAAAGTAGCTTTAAACACCTACCAGGTGATTAGAGTAACAACCTCTTCTAGTAACCTCTCTGCTTCATCTCAATAGCTTTCGGCTCTTCCTACTAACCCTTACAAAGTAAAGTCACATTCTATCCATCAGCGCATGTCATGACCTCAAAGATCTCTTCCATCACATGAAGCTATCGTTTAGCTCTGACTGAACCACTCTCCCTTGAAAAATAAAGGAGTAACTTTCCTGAACTATGAGAAATACTAATATCTCATAAGTTCCTTCTCGTCCCGTAACTAACTATGCGAGTCCTATTCTATCACTTCTAATAGATTTCTACTAATGGCAGTTTGTTGTCTCAAAACAGCAGTCATTTCTCTAAGAGCTCTGGTTATCTCCTCCTTAACCAATCTCTTTGTCTCATAGGTTCACCCAGTAGTTGTCATAGTTTCCTGTACATGCAGTACAATACATATTGAGTTAGCTAGGCTTAATATCATGTAACTGTATAACAGTAGCCAATAGTATCCATATCAAAGGCTAGTCATGCAATTCCATTTATATATCTCATAAAGAGATAAAAGAATGTATAACATTTTACTCAACTGCTACTTATGCTTAAGCATAGTCAGTCCATACCCCAGCTCAACAGGATGAATTGCTCTGATACCATAATGTAAGATCCTAATATAGATATCTAGATATATCCTAGATATATAAAGATATATAAAGATAACCTGTACTAGCGACGTCATTTTTAAATACTACAAACTAACATATATCTATAATCACAATTGAGTAATTATAAAAAATCTTAAGAGAATGCGAAAAACATAAACTCATACATACATATATACAACACTTGCCACAAAAGGCATATTGTAGTACATACAAAACAAATGTAAATTGAATACATAAGCTTTGTCTACTAAATCATATAAAATTATACTAGTCTTCATGCTTTACCTTCATTCCCTTAACAGGGTCTATACCTCTGTACCTGGATTTACATCGAAGAATAATAAGGGTGAGAATTACAATTCTCAATAAAAGCAATTCCAAAACTAGTTAGCTATAACAGTGTATAACAAACATAACAAATTGCTATAACTACTAATATAAGAGTTTCCTCCACTTTACTCATAACTGCACACTACTAAGTAGTGTGATCTAAACTGATAACATACATATCATTGGATATAAACAATTGCCTATACAATTGTAAATACCAATAGTAACAGATAATGCCCATACAACTATCTCTAAATGCAATGCAAATGATATGCTATATGATTATACTCAAGAAAGATCCTAAATACATGCTCGTGTAATACTTTGTTTTGAAATACATGCAGAGTTTTATGTTTAAAACAAAGAAGATCATTAGGAACTGGTTCAATATATTATCTTGTGGTGAATAGAGGTATCTCCTCACATCTCACGTATCTTGGCTCGCTGAGATGTTCAGTCTAAGTCTTGATTCCAAAGAACCTTATGGACTTCTACTTATCTCCTTTGGCCTCTGTATTAACAAAATATCAGGGTTATGTCCTTCCTCCCTTGAGTCTATCAGACACCCTTCAATCTCTCTTGGCCTTCGTGAGTGCACATGAAAGGATACTTACTAAGATCAATACTACTAGACCATTTCCATTTGCATACATACATTCTTATATCTAAACACAACCCTATCGCTTATAACTCTTAAGTGAATCCTATACAACATTATATTGCTGAAGTGTTAGATACTCACCTATGGCAAATCATTACTCTTGGTTGCACAAAGGTTCTCATAACTTTCACATACAAGCTAGATTAACTAACTAATGTATAAAAAGCATAGTGCTATGTTTACTTCTTATATAAACACCATCTTAACATTCTTATAGACTCAGCTCATTCTAGTGAAAGAGCCTATCTTAGCTATTGCCTCATTCAACATTGCTTAAGGAAACAAATGAGCATTTCACTATAACTTTGTATACTTAGTGAATATGACAAGCTTACATGTCAACATTCATCCTATTGTGTATTCAACAATGCACAAGGTCCCATTTAACTAGAGACTTAGTACATAACATTCCCTCTTTGAAACTGTATACACAACCTTATCTCCATTTAAGTGATTCTAACTCAAAGTGGTTCTAAGTACCTTTCAAAGGTAATCCATTACTCTTAGATATCCTAAGACTCATACCTTCTTTATCCTTACCAGAGTGAACTTTACTATTCATACTAGTATACTTGTCTCCATTGCACCATCTTATTACATCTTGAGTGATATCTAATACAACGCTAGGTTGCCTAAGATGCTATGTCATTATTTAGAGCAATCCTTCACGTTTGGATGCTCAAAGCCTAAGCTTTCTCATTCCTTCTGGGTGATAATTCCTCCCTTGAAACATCTCTATTTGTGCCTTAACACACTTTAGGAAACATCCACTAATAATCTCATCTAGTTCACAATTTCAAAACATCAAAAATGACATTTTTGAAAGATTCTGACCTCAAACACGGGTCACGTCTTATTACACGGCCTACCCCATGTCTTAAGACACAGGCCGTGTTTAACCATATGGCCTACCCCGTGTCTTGCTCTTTGAACACTGTTCATAGAGTTCCTCTGGCAGAGAGAGACACGGTCCACCCTGTGTCTTCGGACACGGGCCGTGTTGGCCAACCAGAAGCATTGCAGCAGTTCTACAGTACCGTGGTACTGTTCCAAGATCCAAAATCTTACTTCCAAACATCTAGAATTGGTTTCTTGGTGATTTCTAATACTAATCCATGCTCCTAAACTTATTGTAACTCAATTACAACCTATAGATTCTCTTAGGCAAAGATCTATGTCCAAATCACATAACTTCAACCATTGTTCAATTCTTAAATCTATAGATCCTAATGGTTTATCTTAAGCCATAAATGGCCCTCTTAGGTTTACTAAGTTTAAACTATCCTAACCCAATCCTTAGAATCAAGAACCAAGCCAAGAACATAGATTTGGCCCTCTAAACCCCTATTTCTACTCAAAACCCCAAATTCATTCAAAGAGAATTAAGAGGAGAAAGATGAATAGAAAAAAGAGATAGGTGCGGAGACCCAAAAAGGAAAAGGCAATGGGCATAAGGCCCTGACTTGCCGTGGAAGCATAAAAGTGATGGGTGCGGGGACCCGAAAAGGAAAAGGCAATGGACATAAGGCCCTGGCTTGCCGTGAAGGTTAAAAGCGATGGGTGTAGGGACCCAGAAAGGAAAAGGCAATGGGTATAAGGCCCTGACTTGTCGTAGAAGCTAAAAGTGATGGGCACGGGGACCCTAAAAGGAAAAGGCAATGGGCATAAGTCCCTGGGAACTAAAAGGAATGGTGTTGACTTTGTAAATGCATGTGATGCCTGAGATGATGCTTGATGCAATGGATGCATGGTAATACAATGGATGTAATACTTGAGGACAATGCATGTGATGCCTAAGATGATGGATGTGATGCTTGAGGACAGTGCATGTGATGCCAGAGATGATGCATGATGCAATGGATGCCCTACTGTAGAGATTCTCAAGAACAAATTGAGTAAGCAAATTTTATTTTTTTTGCACATCAGGACTTTAATTGAGTCGCTCTTGATTCCACAACCCTTAAGGACTTTTCCCATAACAAGATTACTGTCAAACAATAACAAAATACGTTGATTGGCCTTATGATTTGTCTAGTTGTTCCTTCTTTTCTAATCAATACTCTTAAAGAGCCTTGATCCAAAAAACTTTATGCTATGAGCTTTAAGTCAGAAAAACTTATGGAAAAGGCCTTGAGCCAAAGAAGTGAATGTTCTTGAGAAAAATATTTTTTTTACCAAAGTTTTGAACTAAATGCTTCTTGGAAAACTTTGACCAACCAAACCCATATTCAAAGGGGATCATTGTCAATCTCATCTTGTTCAAATTTCTCTTCATTAGATATGGCTTGTGTAAAAGCTTGTGACTTTCTTTCCCCAAAGGTTCCCATTTCCACCGAACGCACTTCAAATTATCCATTGAGGATGTTATTTCCTTCATCGATTGAAATTTGGAGCTCCTTAAGTTGTTCAACAAGAGACTACTATCAGATGGTTAAGTTGTACTATTGCACTCATCTTCACCTAACTTGAAGCATCATATACCAAATATGCATGGATTCAAAAGTATAACAGAAAAAGATTTACTAACTGAGTAACTTCTTGACTGATTTTAGGAGTATGACTACACAAAAGGTATTTACAAACGATAAAGACACAAGAAGTGGAATAGTACGAAAGCCAAGAGGGTTTTTTTTTGTTTTTTTTTAACTTTTTGCCCCAACTTGGATGTGATTGATCCTTACTCGAAAACTGGACATCATGTCCATTGTTTTATCAGGTATCTACAAAAATCTACCCCCGTGTAAGGTATCAAAAAAAATGAATCTGACCCAAGGTATGCCATTTGAGAACAAAGATGCCCCAGTGTAGGCCATTTGACAAAAATTTTTGTCCCAATAGGGAACTTGAGAAGTGTAAGGCAAAATAAAACTAGAAAAATTGCCCTAATTTAGAGCCTAATTGAATAGGGTAGAGACTTGCCCCAATATAGAGTCAAATTGAATCAAAAGATTTGCCCCCAGTGTAGGCCAAATCGAGCTAAAGAAAAAATGTCCCAGTGTAGGGCCAACTTGAACAGGATAAAAACTGGCCCTAGTGTAAGTCTATTTTTTTTATCTTTTTTTTTAGACCGCCCTTGCGGGTTTTCAGCCTAACGGGCTTCTTCTTTCTTCTTCTTCTTCTTCTTTTTTTTAAGGAGCAGTGAACTAAATACTTGTATGAGCATAACCTTTTGTCTGAAAATTAAAACTTATGAAAATAAAGACAATCATTCATTGATCAAAATGGACTTTTTAAGGATTGTAATGTGACCAAGGTTAGTGGTTATGAAATAAAAGATATAAGGTTCAAATAAGTGTTTAAAGGTTAAGTAGGACCAAGAATCCTTGTTCAAACTTAAACTTTGTCAATTGTTTTTTCCCTTTCAAGCACATTTTTCTCTTATTGTTCTCCATTTTTTTGTTCTCCATCCTTGTTCAAACTTAAACTTTGTCAATTTTTTACGTTTTACTTTTCACCTCTTTCACCTTTTCTTCCTTTTCTTTTCTTTTCATTATGCTTCAAAATAGTCACCATGACAATCAACCTTTATTTTGTGTTATCCCCTATTGTAGGGGCAATCCTTATCCAGGGTTTATTGAAGAAAACATTGAAGCTCAAAATAAGACAACGAGAGATAATGAAAAGATGAATTCTTGTGAGAGATAGAGAAAGATGGTCAATCTTCATTTCAAATCTTGATTACTCATTTTCAAAAATTTTAATTTATAGACAAAAGAATAATACATACTAAGTGATTACTTATTTGCTCCATTTAATTTTCTTTTTTTTTTTCACCTCTCTTTTATTTTGTTTTTTTTTTGTTTTTTTTTTGGGCAAAGAATACCTGCACACATGGGCCTCATGACCACAATTTTTTTTTTCAAAATGAGATTCTTATGGGATCCAAACCAAAAGAAAACAAGTAAAGGAAAGAAAAGAATAACAAGAAAGATCTTACAAGAACATGAGTGCCAAGAACATAGGAAAAGGAAACAAGGTATGCTGTGATCCACGCAAATCCATCACATTAATGCTTCAAGAAAGTTCACATAAGTTCAAAACCCAAATGGTTTTAATGATTGAACAAGCATGGGGGTAAGTACAATTAAACCATCATTTCATGGTAAGAACTTGATAAACAAATTAGAATACCTGTCGCTCAGAAATTCCTTAGTGCTGGAGGACTCCAAGGTATGGTTCATTCTCAACGGTTAGAAAAATGAATCATGTAACACCCCAATTTTTTATTTTTCTTGAAATAAATGAGTTTTATAATATTTAAGAGTTTTTGTGAATTTTTGAGAATTTGTCTTCTGACAAGGGCTCATATCTTAGGTGTTATGTCTTTGGGTATGTAAAAATAATGAATGTGTAGTTGTAATAAAGTCTGTTTAAATGAGAAGTAATTTATTCAGTTATTATATTTTGAGTTACTTTAATTTAATCAATTGATGTTTCCGCAGAAAAGAAATTTTCAAATTCGTATTTAAAATGATATTAATTATTTTATAACTTGGATAATTAATTATTTATAAGGAGTGAATTAGAAATGTGATACCCTTCGGAGGGGGTGTTACAAATCACCATTTTGTTGAACTTTCTAAGGTTGCCCCTGATCGACCACTGTAAGCATGTGCTCCTATTGCATATCAAAATGTGTAGAAACATCTGACAATGCCTAGTGGATTACTGTTTAGGTAACCGTTGTCATCCATAAGTTTTCTTGAAACCCTATTTGATTCATTCGACCTAAAATCCACCCTTAGTTGGTTCAACATTTTTTCATACTTGCCTGCCCGTCATTCATTTGATGCAATATTCCCTTTATTTCATATATTTCTTAACCCAGATTCTTCCCAACTTCAACATTATTAGCCATCATTCTAGTACGAGATCTAGAATTGTGAATTTGAGTTTGATTGGTCTCTTCTTTCCTAGGCTACACAATGGTTGAAACCAATTTGATTTATTTAAAGCAAAATAACATTTAACAAAGAATGACACGAAATGAATGAGATGCATAAGATGAAATGAATGAATTTTGTGATGAAAACATTTTCTTTTCTTTTTTTTTCTTTTTCATTTTTTAAAAAATGTTAGGAATGCCATAAAAATACAAGATGATGTATCTTTTTTTTTAATGCTAGGAATACTATAAAAATGTAAGATGTTATTTTTTTTTAGAATACTGGAATGTCATGAAAATGCAAGATGATATTTTTTTTTTGTTTTTTTTTTGCTAGGATTGTCATGAAAATGCAAAATGATATATTTTTTTAAATGTTAAGAATATCATGAAAATGCAAGATGATGTATTTTTCCTTTTTTTGTTGATTTTAAAAAAAATGCAAGAATGAATGACACGAAGAATAGATAAAAGATTTTTTCAAGAAAAAAAGAATGCTATGAATGAAAATGCAATATGATGTATCCTTTTCCTTTTTTGTTGAATTTTTTTTACCAAAAAGAATGCGAGGATGAAGGATATGAGGAATAGACAGATAAAGAAAAAGTACACTCCTTTTGTGTCCTGATTAGGTGTAACCTAAGAAGCTGGATGACTCTAATTTTTGAGGTCATTATGTTCAATTTATCAGTGTAATATTTTTTTTTTGGACAGATCTAAACCTCTAAAAAGTTATGATTCTCAGATTGCCCCTATCTCGAAAGACAAGGACCTAATTCATGAATTAATCACAAGTAGGGATAAACCCTCTCAATATGACTAGTCCATGATATTGGTAACAATCAGAGTAGTGTCTCGACAAATGTCAAGTGAGCATAAAGCTCTTCAATAACAAAAGTTGAGACCCCTATCAGACAAAAGGTCCCCAAATCGCCCTTGTTGTCGCCAACACTTCAGCTAGCAAGAGTCCTCAATCCTCACCCATGATAGGTTACAAGTGGAAAGAGTTCAATTTGAGTGAGGGATTTTCATGTGCCTGTTTAGAGACCAAATGTCTCTCAAAGCAAACACTAGTTCGCCCTCTATCTAAGCCTACAAGGTACGAAACTCGGGTATAGAGCTTGTGTGTGAGGTAAGTGATAGTTATGTGTGTGAGGGAGTATACAAACCTGTGCAAAAATTCAAAAGGATAAAACTGCCCCTTAACCTGCAAAAACAATAGTCAAACAGAACATACATACAATAACCAACCAGTAATTGTCTACCCTAGGGTTTTAACTACCAAGCATGAAATATTGAGGCAATAAAATATACACAAGTAAATCATGAGCATCAAAACTATTTAAAACCAAAAAAGAAAATAAAAACAAAGACAAAAGAAATGGTAAAACAAATAAATAGATGTTATTAATAATTTGCACAACTAACAATGACAGGCCTGACTCTCTAAATATCCTCAGTGGAGTCACCATCTGTCACAACTGGGATCGCGACTGGATGACTGAAAAAGATAATATAATTTAGAAAATCAATGGAGTCGCTACCAATGTTTATTTAAATTGGAAAAATATTAGAAAAATCCTTTAATTAGGCAAACTAGTCTTTTAGAAAATGAGTTTGGATTCGGGAGTCGATTACAGGTACGGAAGGTGTTAACATTCTACACTGCCCGTTCTAGGAACGGTACGTTAAATTAATTGTGTGAATTTAATAATCTCAAATATATTTATTTTACCCTTTTAGAAAATGGTAAAACAAATAAATAGATGTTATTAATAATTTGCACAACTAACAATGACAGTTTGGAGTCACCATACGTCACAACGGGATCGGATCGGATGATGAAAAAGATAATATAATTTAGAAAATCAATGGAGTCGCTACCAATATTTATTTAAATTAAAAAAATATTAGAAAAATCCTTTAATTAGGCAAACTAGTCTTTTAGAAAATGAGTTTGGATTCGGGAGTCGATTACAAGTAGGGAAAGTGTTAACACTCTACACTGCCCGTTCTAGGAACGGTACGTTAAATTAATTGTGCGAATTTAATAATCTCAAATATATTTATTTTACCCTTTTAAAAACATTATAACTATTTATAAAAAAAAAGTAAATAAATTGTGAAAATTTAATTTTAGCTTGACAAAAATGGATTTCTGCTCTTACATATCCCCTAGTGCAATGGAAAACTCAAAGTTATGTAATTCTTTAGAAAATGATTGTGGGTTAGTTGTTTTTAATTTTGAAAAGATTTTTGTTTTGAAAATTCATTTTATTTTTTTATGCTTAGAAAAGAAACGAATCACCAAGTTGTCACAACTTAGATGACTCTAAAAGTCACAGGATTTTCAAGTTGTCATAACTCAGCTAATTTCGTTTTATTCTTTTCAACAAAATTTAATTATTTTTATTTTGTATTTTTCATTTTTATCATTTTATCATTTTATTTTTTTAGCATTTTATTTTTTTTATTTTGACATATCTCATTTTGTCAAGCATAATATCAATAATGATAAATGACTAAGACAAGAAATGAGTGGCTAAATAGTCATAATTTTGGAACAAATTCTGGGCTTGCAACATATTACATGAAAGTGGTGAATTAAAATTGAGTTAATTTTGCAAGAAAAAGAATTTTCAAAGTATTTTATTTTTGATGAGAGATTTTGAATAAAATTATTTAAAAGGAATTTTGCAAAGAAAACTTTATTTTGAAAAGTGACAAAAGAATTTTTTTTGAATTCACCACAATTATAATGTTAGGTATATGTGAAATTGTTCGCTTTTATTTGAGGATTTTTTTTAATTTTTCAAAAGTGATTTTATTTTGGTTTATTAAAAAATGTTGTATTTAGTTTGCAAAATATTTTAATTTTAATGTGGGATTAGATCTCACTAGCGCTTCCGGCAAGATCCAATATAAAGCTTCAAGAGTATTGGAAAGAGTGTATTTGGTCGATACTCTAATCTTTTCCCAATTTTTTCGTCATGGCCAATTTTAAATTGCTGACTAACACATTAATGTGAAAAAAGAGTGTTAAATTAAAATACAAGTAATATAAACTTCAAATTAGTAAAAACAAATCAATCCAAAAGAATAAAAAAAATAAAATTAAAAATTAAAATTTTAAAATGACTAAAGATTCAAACCCAAACAAGAAAAGAAAGGCCCAAATTTTATTTTTACTTAAGCCCAAATGAAAGGTAAAAAAAATTAAAGAATGGTTTAAAAAAAGGTTAAAGAAAAGAAGAATGAAACAAACAGTAGGTTAAAGAGACTTTTAATCTTAGAAATATCAAACGAACATGAAAAGATAGAAGAAAAGGGGGAGGGGGAGAAGCTCACGGTGGGGAGCGTATGGTGCCCCGATCTGGCACAGGAGCGACGACGCGGTGGATGGCTCGAGGTTACATTTTTGGACAGAGGCGCGCGGTGGTGGCCGCTGGTTGGATGGCGCGCCTGTGCGATAGTGGATGGCACGTCTGAGTCGTGCGGTTGGGTTGGCTACGAACGGGTGGAGGCACGACAACCAGATCTGGTGCAGGGTCGCGGTTGGGCTCGTGGAACACGCCGCGGCATGCCTCTGCCAGCGGCACGGGGACTGGGTGGCCGGCCGGTCGGATTTGGGGTTCTTGTCTTTGGGGGTGACTGTGGTTTTGGGTTTGTGGGTGGTTGTTATTTGTTGATGGTGGTTGTTTATGGTGGGTTAAAGATGGGTTTGAAGAGTGGGTTGAAGATGGTGGTTGTTTATGGTGTGGGTGGTTGTTTGGAGGTTGAAGATGGTAGTTGTTTATGATGTGGGTGGTTTTAATGGTGGTTTGGTTGGTGGTGTAGGTGGTTGTATGGAGGTTGAAGATAATGGTTAAGATTGAAAATGATGAAGGTTCTTGGAAATTGATGAGTGGTTATGGAGGTGAGAGTGGTTTATGGTGGTTATGGTGAGATTAGTGGTGGTTGAGGTGAAACTTAGGGGAGGTTTTTGGAGGTTAAAGATGTTGATGAAGTAAGCTGGTGGTTGGTTGAAAATGGAGAGGGTGGCCTTCGTGGGTTGATGGAGGGATTTTTTTTGTTTGTCTTTGTCTGTGGAAATTGCCTCTGTCTGTAAGAATTTTTTCCCCTCCTTATTCTTCAGTGATCTCTTTGAGAATTATAGGATTAAATCTACAAAAATTTCTCCCTAATTTATTGCCTCTGTCTGTACCTTCATTACTAGAATCCCTATTCCAGCTTACACGTGGTCGCCCTCGTGCTGCCATAGTTTTCTGTAAACACAGAACAATCTATATTGAGTTAGTTAGGCTCAATATCATGTAACCGTACAACAGTAGCCAAAGCAGACACATCAAAGGCAAGTTATACAACTTCCACTCAAACAATCATATGTAAGAGATAAGAAATACATAACCATCACTACACATGCATAAGCATAATCAGTCCATACCCCGACTCAACAGGATGAACTGCTCTGATATCAAAATGTAACATCTCAATATTTACTATTTAGATATATCGTCATATAAAAGAATAATCAATATTAACCATGCTACTTCTGACATACAACAACAAAATTAAACCCATATCATTCATACACAATGAGCAAATATAAGGAGCCACGGTAACAAAAGTTATATATATACATCATAGTCTCAAAAGGGCATACTGTTATACATAACTCTAAACAACTAGCCAAATATAAAACATATATAAACTTAGCTCAACATAGCATCTATACTATGCTAGTCCTCATACATCTTCTTCTAAATGTAACATCCCAATATTTACTATCTAGATATATCGTCATATAAAAGAATAATCAATACTGAACATACTACTTCTAACATACAACAACAAACTAAACTCATATCATTCATATATAATGAGAAAATATGGGAAGCCACGATAACAAAAGTTATATATATACATCACAGCCTTAAAAGGGCATACTGTTATACATAACTCTAAACAACTAAGTAAATATAAAACATATATAAGTCCAGCTCAAAACAACATCTATACTATATTAGCTCTCATACATCTTCTTCTTCCCTTTCGAAGAACTTGTACCTGGATTTACATGACAACACCATCGGGGTGAGAAAACATATCTCAGTAAAAGTATTCTAATACCAACAATTTATATAATCATTTAAGATTATTAAACCATAAAGCTAACTCTTCAATCACAGAAGTACACAATTGCCCATACAATTGCAATGTCATGTTTTTATGTTATGATAGCAACCGCTCATACAATTGTCATGTTATGCTTAATTACGTCTAATGTGTATGTCTATGCAAGTCCTAAGAATAAATGCAGTTTCAACATGTCATGAGACCTCAGACATATTGAGGAAATTACCCACTTCAATTACTCTAGGATATGTTATGATATGTCATGGTTCATCAGGCATAGTGAGGATATGACTCACCAACACTATCCATCAAAACAAACAGAGGATATTACTCACCTCCATTAGTCAAACAAATCAAAGAGGATATTACTCACCTCCTTACTCAACAACGTAATAAGGATATTACTCACCTTATTACTCACAACATAGAGAGGATATTATGCACCTCAATATGCTTCAAACAACACAAAGATGATATTACTCACCTTAATGTGCTTCACAAACAATAGAGAGGATATTACTCACTAATCTATTCAACAAACACATAGAGAGGATATTACTCACTAATCTATGCTTCTCAAACAACACAAAGAGGATATTACTCACCTCATTATATTTCTCAAACATCTCATGCAAAACAATCACTAATTACCTTCTATAATTAGCATCACAATTGATTTATATGCATCCCAAACTCATCTCATACACACTTCATCAAATACTTATAGAAGTACTTTAACACTCTTAAAAGAGCATACATAAGTGATTTCAGTACTTAGGGAAACTCATTTCCTCAATCCAACACAATACACAATATATGTATATGCAACTATGTCAAATTACTTCTCATAATCAACATTACAAATCAACTTGATTCAACACATTTACTATTCATTAAATACTCTTATTAGAGTCTTAACACACTTTAGGAAACATAAAATAATGATCCTATCAAGCCAAGAACTTGAAAATATCAAAAATGATATTTTTGAATACTCTGGCCTCAAACACGGGCCATGTCTCATTACACGGCCCGTTCAGTGTCTTCGGACACGGGCCATGTCTCATTACACTCCCCTCTCCCGTGTCTTGCTCTGTGAACACTGTTCAGGAATTTCAATTGGCAGAGAGGAACATTATCCCCCCCTCTGTGTCTTCAGACACGGGCCATGTTTCTCAACCAGAGACACTGCAATAGCTTTTGCAAAACTGTGGAACTGTTCCATTGGTTCTTTCACCTCCTCTAATGATTCAAACTTCATATCCAAGTGATTTCCAACCTTCCACACAGTTCATCTACACATAGCAACTCTTATTCCACTTTGATTTCATTCTAAACCAAAGATCATAGATAATCATCCATTACAAAACCTAAAACCCCAAATCTCAACACAAATGGAATTAAAGGTATACAAAGGCTGGAAATCCATTTTCATGCACCCAACAACTCATAAACAAGTTATCCTCAAGTTCTACAATAAGATTCAAGCCCAAACAACCAAAAATAACTCAAATCCTAACTCACCACATCAAGCCAAAACTCATGAACAAGATGAAGAGAATAGGAAAATAAGTTAAGAAAAAAGTTTCCCCCTACCTTAAGATCAAGAAGATGTAGTCAAGGGTGGATCCAAACTCCACTTGATTCCTCTTCCTTCTTCCTCTTCTTCTCTTCCTCTTTGGTTTCTCTCTTCTGTTTTCTTTTCTTTCTTTTCTCTTCTCTTCTCTGTGTCTCAAATCTCCCAATCGTGGGATATTTAACAAGGGAAGTCAAATTTGACTTCTCTTGGATAGGTACCAAAACCCCGATCTGCTAAGAATACCTAGATTTCATTAAATCCATATTTCTAGCTTCCAACAAAATTTAAAATAAATCCTAAGATTCATTAAAAATCCTGTTTCACCATTTCTTTATTTTTCCATATCAGCTACTAGTCAAACCGACATTAAAACACACAACCAGTATGCTTAAAAATACCAAACTAATTCTAATTAACCTCAAACTTTAACTGTAGCACAGTTCACATATTTGTGACCTAGAAACAAACTTTTTACATTTATTTTCACTAACTAAGAAGTTTACGTCACTTTCGGAGTAAATAATAGTTATATTTCACACATAGTATTACAGTAAAGTACCTAAACGTGCTTTAATAGTCACAAAACTTAACAGGCATGATAAACAGGTATTAAGCTACCTCCATAACTATATACAAGTCTATCATGTCTTCCAAGGTGTTACATAAGCAATCCAAATTGATTTAAATTTGCTTGGATTAAATTGGCTTATTTAGTTTTTTACCACAAAATCATTTAGGCCTAAAATATTGTGAGTAAAAATCAAAATTACCTGTTAAAAAGTATAAATACGAAATAAATAGTAGATCATACTATAACAAAATTTGTGTTTTTCTCTCTTGTAATATGACTCTCTCATGTTAGTGAGTAACATGAAAGAATCCTCATCCATTAAAATCAGTGGGAGAGCCAGGTTTCGGAGGTTAGAGAGAGCATTAATATTTTTTTTAATGCTATCTCTATCATTTGGACGATAGATAAAATTTTAGGACGTAAACTAAAATTTGCTAGAAGATTTTTTAAGTTTGTCTCAATTCTTTGTTACTTTAATTAAGAGAAATTTTAGTATTCATCATAAGAAATTATTTTCTTTTAAGTTATTTATCCATACTAACATATCCTACTAAAAATATTACGATTAGTGTCATATTGTTTCATCAATTTATCTATATAATTAAAACTATAACACTTAAAGTGTTTAATAAAACTACATTACACAAACTTAAATTCTAAATATTAATAAACTCTCAAACCATGAAAACAAGAATTAAAAGCACTAAAAGTATATAAGGAGAAGAATTAGAAATTTCTAACATCAACTCCACAAAAGCGATCACGGAAGGAAGAATAAGGAATTAATTTTTATTTTAAAAAAGGAATATGCTACTTGAAGTGGAGAAAAATAATAGATACAAATGAAAAAAGCAACAATCTCCACCATCTTTTTACATAAGCTCAATACTTGAAATTTTTCAAAGTAAGTGAAAAAAAGTAGTGAGTACAAAAGTAGCTATGACTAAAGAAAAGAAAGACTTTAATCAATTGAAAAAAGAAAAAGTAAGGGAGGTAATATTTTTTCTTCAAAGGTATTAAAGTTTTTTGTGTTTTATAATTATAATTTTTTTAAAAAAATTAGAAACGTGTCTCCGCCACTGATTAAAATTATCTAATTACGCATTAATTTAGCTCAATTACTTTCTCACTAACCTCTCTCATTCCATTGCACACAAACAAAAAAAAAAATCCTATTTCATGATGCAGACTAATGTTGGCCATCCAATCTGCGCACAAGTTGCCCTCCCTGTATGTTTGTATGTGTAACACCTTCCAACCAGACAGCCACGCAAAAATTGCAAAAATTCTTCTTACCAACATGTTGGGATGGCTAGCAGCTAGACTTCCATTATTCAAAATTGAGATAATAGCCATTGAGTCACTTTCCACAATGAGCTTATGCAGACTAGTATCCCAAGCAAGCTGGAGACCCAAATATATGCCCCAAAGTTCTGCATGCCAAATGCAATTGTGACTATAAATGGTGGCTCAATTATTGTTGCGCTGCACCAAGAATGGGTCAAGCTTTGGAACGGTACGTAGCTTATAATTGCTTGCGTAACATTTTAATCAGTTCTTATTAATATATAGAGATGTTATGTTATTTTAATCTATGTTTTCATTTAGGGAAATGGTCGATTGGCAACGATTTATATGTTTCTAAAATTAGTTGGCAAATATTACTAATCATATTAGTTTTCACAACAGAACAAATCGGATAATCGCTTTCCAGTTGAGCTTGATGTTCTAATGCATCCGTAGGTAATTCCTTTTTAAGGTTAGAATCAGAATTACACTCTAAACCAGAAGGAGCCTACTTATACAGTGATAAAGATGATTGACAATCTCAACTTTTTCAAGCCTTTATTGAATCCACAAACATTACAAAGCGTATCACTTTTTCAGAAATGCCACAGTTTCTTCACACATATGAATTCAACACCTCAACCAATTTCGAAAGAAAAACCATAACATGGTAGACAATCACCATAACCGGAAAAAAATAACGAATAAAAACACATGAAAGACAATTGCACCCGTGTGATGCACCGGTCTCCATAGTGTTTTAGTAATTTCATTAACAAAAAATATTATTTTGAGTAAAAGGCTTCTACGCTGGCATCAATAAACCTTTATCACTTTAGCGAGGCATCCATCTACAGGTTTAGGTGCCGGTAAACTTGTGATGAAAGATTTTGGATTTACTCGTTCCAACCTGCGAATTATGATTAATTAATTAGCAAATCAGTAAAATAAGTACAGTTTTATTTTATAAATTAATTCTATTAGATATTTGAAATGTGTGTTTGGATTAACTGTAAAAAATTATTTAAAAATCAATTATGTGTATAATTAATTTTCTTTGAAACCAATTAAGAAAAAATTAGTTTTATGTCAAATATGTTAACTGAAAAAGATTTTAAGATAATATGTTTTACTTAGATTATATAAAAATTATTTTTATGTAATAAATTACTAAAACAGGTATGAAATTATCAAAATATTATTTGTTAAAGGGTAAAGAAGTATTTTTGTGTTCAAGTTATGAAATAATTAAGAATCAAAAATAAAAAACTTGAAATGTAGGCATTCAAAAAAAAACTGCTTTGAGCATCATAATAATAATAATAATATCTAACAACCAAACATAATAATTTTAGAACAAAACAGCATTTTGTGTAAAATGCCATTATACAAAAATAAAATTGAGCTTCGAAAAACATGCACTAAATCCTCAAAATTTAGGTGCTGAAAGAAATTTAATCAATATATTAATAGCTAGCATTCAATTTTATTATTTTTTTTTTTTGGTAAGCTTAATAGCAAGCATTCATTTGCTAGCTCAAATAGGATGGTATACGACAAGAATATCTGGCCAAGGATCTAAATGTAACAACATACATATTTACAGTTTAATTTTAATTTACTTTGAATATAATTTTTTAATTATCATTTAATCAAGTATATACATACTATTAAAAAGAGTTTGACTTTTAAAATAATAATTACTATTATCATAGTAAAATTAACTCCTTTAATGATATAACAATATAAAATTTAATGATAGTACAAAATAAAATTACACTGATAGTAGTGTATCAAAATAAAATACTTCCTTTATTACTCAAAGTTAAACCTAATATTTCCAAGGAGAAATGTTTCTAAATATGAATTAAAGAGAAAAACACTAACTTGTAATTGAGGAGAAAATGATGCAGAAATATGGAGATCTCTAGTTTGGCTAGGTCCATTCCAGGACAGAGCCTAGTTCCAGCTCCAAAAGGAATGAAGGTTCCGGCTTTGCCATTATAATCCTGCACATAGACATAGAATGACGATAAAAGCAAAGGCACTTTAATATACATATGGCAAAACAAGACAAAAAGAGTAGAAAAATTAATCAATCCTACTGACATCCCATCTAGAAGGATTAAATTCTTGTGGATTGTTGTAATTTGAAGGATCCATATGAACAGCTCTTCCCCAAATTAACACTCTCCATCCTTTTGGTATTATATAACCTGAAAATGTACTAAAATTTTGAGGAAATGATACATAACCTATTTGATAAGTGAAAATAATTGAATTCAACTAGGAATAAGAAAACAATAAATTGGCATTGAATATGAATAACGTACCATTGATGTCCACATCAGTTATTGCCTTCCGAAATGTTGAAAAGGTAATATTGGCCAAGCGCAACGTTTCATCGATTACCTACAAGGCATAACAAGGTAACATTTGCTTAACCATTGGTCTGTATTTGTATGTGTAATTTTTTTATGTCACACACTAATTACCTTAGCAAGATAGACCATTTGCTTAATTGCTTTAATATCTATCTGTTTCTGTGAAGGTGGTCTTGTCTTCATGATTTCTTCCTGCTCCTCCTACAAGACACATAAACTTAGGTTGTGTTAAGATTTTGAATTTTTTTTGAAAGTACAATAAAATACTGAAGGATTAAGATCCACTTTACAGCACCATCCCACATAAATATAAGCCCCAAATATGGGCATTCATGGTGAATTTCACATTACATATTAGAAAGAAAGAAAAAAATTAAATCACAGAACTATAATAATGAAAGGCATGCGTATGAGAAATTACTTCTTAACAATACCAATCCCTATTTAAGAATATTATGAAGGTATAGTCGAGTAACTTTTGTATGTATACATTTATGTCATGTATAAAATAGATATTTACATGTCTTTACTTTAGAATAGGAGAACTTCCTCTTCCCTTAAATTCTTATTCATAAATAAATAAATATGTGTGTTTAATTATACCTTTCGCTCTTTTAATGTCATCGAAGTTTAATTTTGATTGAAAATGCTGTTTCTATAATTTTCAAATTGGTGTAATAAAGCTCTCTTGTCAAATTAACATAGATGTAGTATTCTTTTTGGTGATGCAGGATTGTGCCATGTTCTTTCCACGTAAGCGTTGCCAATATATATATATATATAGGTTTAGTAAACATAAGTCCATTGTTTTTTAACCAAATCAAATTCAACAAGTTCAACCGTCAATTGCCTGGCTTCTTGTTTAGTTACCCTCAACCCGGGTCTGGTTAAAATTGGTCAACTCTAGTAAAAATTGATTGACAGTTAAATAGATTGAACCAATGATATGATTTCATCGAATTGATGTCTTGTGCAGTTTTTCAAATACATTTTTTCAACTCAATGTATTTAAATAAATTAAAGTTTGATTATTATACTTACATTAGCTAATATAACCAACCCAATTCTAAGTTAAAACGTGCATTTTCGTTTTAACCTTAACAATTAAATATGAAGAAAACATTATAACTAGGATGTTTGGTTTTCCTAAAAAGAGGAATCAAGTCCATTTGTACTTAATTCAAGCTTCACTAACCTTTTTGTCAAAAAAAGCTTCACTAACCTTGGCTTTCTTCATGATTTCAGGGTGATCTGTGAGATAAATAACTACCCATGTCAAAGTTGTCGCTGTGCTTTCATGGCCAGCAACTAGAAACCCCAGCAATAAGTCAACGATGTCCTCATTCTCTAATTTCTTACCATTCACATCTTCGATTTCCAACAAAATATCAACAAGATCTTTCTTCCCCTCACGTGCACCACTTTTGATCATCATCCTCCTTTCGTCTACAATAGGTTGAATTATGCTTGCCAACTTTGTACGTGCCTAATATGCCATGCAAAAGCAATTCAAACGTGAAATTAGCCTCTGAATTCTTAACAACCAAATAACAAAAATCAATATTCAAGTCTCACCAAAATGAGTATAATTTAAACGAAAAGATATTCATGTACCAAAATTTTCACACCACTTTTATTATACTAATCAACATATAAATAACTGATTATCAGTGTGTAATATGTAATAATTAAGAATATTAATCAATTATTAATAATATAAGATAATATTCTCAATCACCATATAATATATGCTGATTACCCGTTAATTACACGCTGATCACTAGTATAAAAGTGATGCATATAAATTTTAGCGTATAAATAACTAATGATCAACATGTATTATGTAATAATTGAAGATGTTATTTGATTATCAATAATAGAATATACATTCTCTATCATCACATAATATACATTAATTATCAATTAATTAGACGTTAATTAGCTATATAAAGATGATGTATAAATTTTGGTGTGTGAACAGTATAAATGCAATTTAAATAATAAGATAATGTATTTCACAGATAAGATAGAAACGAACCTTGAGTGCTTTGTGGAAAACAGAACCCGGTACGTTGATTGGTAGAGAGAAAAAGCCATCAAACATCTCAGTGAACAAACCTCCTATCTTGTTGACAATGTACTGATTTTCAGAGCCTAAGAAAACGTCAATGATGACTTTAAAGGTAATCTTCTTCATCTCTTTCAAGAACTCAATTGGGTGTTTCATGCTAGAAAATTCCTCTAAAGACTTGATCACATTGTCCTCAATTCGCTCTACGTACATTGCTAATGCTTTGTGACCAATGATGGGAGAAACGGTTAGGCGGCGGAAACGCTTGTGTTGTGTGTTGGAGACATCATATATGGGTTTACTTCGTGCTATCTCTGTCACTGATTTCGGATAACCAAGCCTGAAGTTAAAATCATCTGTCAGCACTTGCCGACACATGTCAGGTTGACAAATGATGATGCTTGGATTTCCAAATAAGTGGGTCTTGTAGATACCAGTTCGACCATATCTGAAAAAATAAGAAATTAATTAGCACTTAATTTTAAGTTAGAGTAACCATATAGTAAGATATAGTAAGGAAAAAATTTTGCATGACCATGAAGCACAATAAATGTATGTTCTAAAATAGATCTCAACTAATAATACACACAAAATGTAGATTGAGGTCATAAACAATCTCGACTCCTAAAGGATGAAGACGTAATTTTAAATCCCAAATAAATAACTATTGTGAAAAAATCATATAATCCTTAAATTTTTACTGTCAATCAAAAATTAGTTTTATATATGGTTCAAATGAGTCAAATTTATGAAAATACTTCATAATCTCATAAAAAAAATCTCAACTATTAATTTTAAATTAATGACTTAAAATTTATATACATTTATTTAAAATCAACGGTGGAGACATGACCGTGCTAAAATTTTTAGTAGTAAGACATATAGCAATAGCAATATATAGTTATATATAGTAATATAATTTTAAGATATATAGTAATATATATAGCAACTATATAGTAAGATATCAGAGGGAAAAAAGAGACTTGGAAACAAGATTGTTGATGAAGGAATCAGGTTTGCCGGATGAGAAAGCTCTCATGAAGGGCAAGAGGTTGCCTATAAGAGGCCACCCCATATCACCAGGAGGCAGTGAGTATTGCTTCCTTCCTAGTCTCAGAACATAGTACCACCGGTTCAGCCTCCTTAGAAATATGAACACGAAAACGTAGCATGCCAACAAAGTAGCAGCGTTCATCCACAACCAATCTAATCCCATTTTGAACGTCTTTCAAGGTTTATACTTATTGGACAATGGACACTGACTACAAACTCTCCTATTTATAGGTAGATTGTTCTAGCATCACATGAAGGCTTTGAATTTTTTTAATGGCAATATCCCGCTTCTCGGCTGAAAGCATGTGGCTTTGAATTGTATAATGGCGACAAATTCATATTTTAGTACGTAGTACAATAATGTTATTTGTAAACTAATTTAATTATGGATTTATTTTGAATTCTCTATCAGTTTAAAATTTTTTTACACTATCATTTATTTATGTATTGATACATCATTTAAAATATTTGACTCTCACAATAATTAACTCTAAAGTCAAACAAATGATAATATATGATTGATTGATTTGTTGATGTTATAAAGAAATTTACTAATAGTATATCAAAATTAAACTCTTTAATTATACAATTTTTATATTATTTCTTTTTTGAATAATAAAACAAGATAAATACATATTTCAACATATACTCTCTATTTTTTTCACTAAAGTGAAAAAAATGATGCAACTACCATTTTCCTTATAACTTTATATTATGTTTAGATGTTTTTTCATTAACAAAATGAAATGAAACAGATAGAGATAGACTGGAAAAGAAATAAAAGGAACAAAACAAAACTATCTTTCTCCTTGTTTAGACGATTAATAATTAAGGAATGAAATAAAATTTCATTATCTTATTTGAGAGTTGACTCGTAATATATTTATTTTTAAGTATAAGTTCATTTTCCTCTCTTTCTGAGTTGCAAAGAAGGTATTTAGGTTGTCTTTTATTTTTATTTTTAGATGCTATATTTTAATTAATATATAAATGCTATCTTGTTTTTATTGTATTCTCTGTTTTCAAAATTTTGTGAATGAAAAAAAATGAAAATAATATTTTAGTATTTTTTCACAAAACTTTAAAAATAAAAAATAGAATGAAAATAGTATGACATTTTTTGTAATTATTAATAAAATGTATCAGCTAAAAATAATAATAATAAATAAACTAAACATTAATAATAAATTATTTTTTATATTTTTTATAAAAAATAAACATTATTATATTTTAATATATTTAATTTTTTTAATTTTATGATATTATTATTTATTTTTTTAAATTAATTAATTATTAAATTATATGTTAATTGTAAATATATAAAAACAAAAGTAAAGGTTTAACAAAAAATAATATTCATCTTACATCAAATAGTGTCTATTTCTCTTTTAATATTATTTTTTATAATTAATCATATGTATTAGTTGATTAATAAAAATTATGAAAAAAGTGATTAGAGTTTAAATTTATTTATTAACTAATTAATACACATAATTAATCATAAATTTATATATTATTAATTAAATATAAAAAATATTAAAAAATAGTGTAAGAATATAAGAGCTATTTAATAAAAGAAAGTAACGTGAAGATGCTGCAAATTCTTTCAGATTTACTCTTCAATCAATAGGGCCTACGGCTTGAATCAAGAGCAAGAAATAACTTGAGGAAAATTTGATGTGCTTAATGGGTCATGGTCCAACAAAGTGAGGTCACCTAACCTAATTAAAAAGCACAGCGCCGCATAGAATTAAAGGAAGAAAAAGGAGAACACGGCACGAGGAGCACAGAGATCGGAGCGCAATACAGTTTGACGAACAGCTCCGCAGTCCATGAGAAGGAAATTTTTTTTTTTTTATGATTTTTTTCTTTCTTTATATTTGATATTCTTATACGAGTAGTTAATTTTATTTTTTTAAGACTAAGATAAAATTTTAATCTTTATTTTAGATGAATTAATTTTATTTAAAATATTTTTTTCTAAAATTATATAATAATGATTATTATTGATCTTTAATTATTATTTAATTTATTTTTATTAATTTTCTTCTAGTGAATGAGTAAATTTAAATTAATTTTTTAATCACATGCTTAATTTTTGTAGTGAATTGTGTAATAGTATTTAATATATTTAATATTTTTACGATCTAAGGATTGAATAATTCATACTATATTAAATGATTTATGTCATAATTTAAATATGTCATATTACTTTAGATGAATTATGTCATTAATTAGGTTATAATAATTTTTATTAATGTTCAAAACTTGTAACTATAGACATTCCATAGAATAAGATTAATTTTCATTCAAGTTAAATTCATTTTTACACATTTAGTGATAGATTCGAGGTCTTAGAATTGATCTCTAATTAATCTTGCATTTTAATTTAAGTCATTTAATTTAGATTTATTATTTAGTTTTAGTTTTAGTTTAGCACATAATTTAAATTCTTAGATTAATTAAATAAAATCAAAATCTCTTTTTTTTTCTTTAAATTAATTTAGGTATATATTATATTTTAATTAATCATGTTAATCTCTGTAAATACGGCACCCTTATATTTTTCAAATATTACATCAATTTTTTGCGCTTGCAAGTAAATGGTAATTTTATTACTTAAAAATTCTCTAGCAAGTTTTCGGCGTTATTACCAAAGAGTTGATTTTGTGATTGTTTTAATTTAATTTTTGCCTATTTCAATTTTTAGTCTAGGATTATTTATTTATTTAATTTTTATTTTATTTATTTGATTTTATTTTTTAAAACTTTATTTTATTTTATTTTTTTGGTCTTAGTGTTTTTATTTTTATTTTTATTGTTTTTAATTTTTGTTGAAAATGTTGGAGAAAGCCAATTTTATTTAAGCTTGTGATTCTCTAGGTACTTTTGTTCTAAATCTGAATCTTTTTTTAATTTGATATTTTGTTTGGTTTATGTTGGGGAGACGCTCCTTATCATCGGATTTAAAAGAGTATAATCTTGAGATAAAACGTATATTTAGAGCACTTAGAGCATAAAACTAAACTGAACTCATTGATATTAATTTAAATATAGCAAATAATAATCGAGCACTTAGAGAATATTTTACTCCAAATGCATATTATTATTCTGTTTATGTCCATTTGCCTGATATTGTGGTTAACCACTTTGAAATTAAGTCTAGTGTAATTCAAATGTTACCAACATTTTATAGGTTTGAGTATGAAAATCCTTATAAGCACCTAAATGTATTCTTAGAGGTATGTTCTACCTTTAATATCCCTAATATTATCGATGATGCAATTCGTCTCCATCTTTTTCCTTTTTCTTTAAAGGATAAGACTAAAGATTGATTTTCTAAATGTGATAACATTGCCACTTGGGATAGATCGTCAGGAGAATTTTTAAAAAAATATTTCTCAATAGATAAACTTACTGCAATGAAACGTGTCATCACCACTTTTTCTCAAGTTAATAATGAACAACTTCATGAGAGTTGGGGAAGATTTAAGGATCTTTTGCGTTGTTGTCCACATCATGAAGTTCCTAAATGGCAACAAGTGCAAAGGTTTTTTTTTTTTGAATTGAATGAACGTACCAGCATATGGTAGACTCCTCGTGTAAGGGTACTTTCTTGCACAAAATCCCAAATGAGACATGAGAGTTATTTGAGCACTTAAGTGAGAATTCACAATTGTATGCATCGTCCTCACAGCCAGATATATCAAGGCAATTAAGGAATAAAGGAGAAATTTATAAGATTTCACTCACATCTGATCTGACAATTAAGGTGGAATTTCTATCTAAGAAAATGGACTAGGTGGATGCATTATCTAGAAAGATGGATCAATTGTTATCTTTGAGTCAAAAACATGCTAATTCTTCTAATGCGCATAATGTGTGTACTATTTGTTCTAACCCTTCTCATACTTCATATGATTGTCCAGCTACCTCACAATTATTTGAATTTTCACTAGAGCAGGCTAATGTAACCAAATTTGTATGACACCACCCCTGGTTTTCAACCACAAGGGTATGCATCTAACACATCTCAAACAATAAGCATTAGTTCTAACTTAGAGGACAAAATAGATAAGGTATTATCTTGTGTGACAAACTTGGACTCTAGGATGCAATTCATGGAATCTAATAAGATGCCATTTTTAGACTCTCACACTCAATTTATAGTAAACTTAGAGATTCAAATTGGAAAAATAGTCATTGCTATAGGAAAGGAAATAGATATGAAAGTAAGCTTCCAAGTCATCCTATAGAGAACCTGAGAGGTCAAACCCATGAGCACGTTAAGGCTGTAATGATTCTAAGGAATAGGAAAAAGATTGACAATTGGGTGAATAAGGGGAGAGTGCATGATACTGGGGAAGTGGAGAACCATGAAGAAGATATATATTCAAATCCTTCCCATTCTCCTAAAGGTTCTAATTCCACCTTCAACTCCATAAGAGTCAAAGGTTTCTTACCCTAAAGCTTTAGATGCACCATTACCTTTTAGGAAAGATAAGTAGAGGGAGGATATTCTTGAGACATTAAAGCAAGTAAGGATCAATCTTCCCCTTTTAGATGTTATTCAACAGATTCCTGCTTATGCCAAGTTCTTTAAGGACATGTGCACATTTAAAAGAAAATCTAAAACACATATGTTTAAGAAAGTTCGCTTAAATGAATAGGTAAACTCAATTTTGCATTTTAACACACCACCTAAGTTAAAAGATCCTAGTGTTTATATTATTTCTTGTTATATTGGTGATCATATGATTAATAAAATACTCTTGAATCTAAGTTCTAGTGTTAATCTAATGTCATATTCTGTATATGAAGAGTTAGGCTTGGGTAAGTTGTAACCATCAAATTGTTCTTTGCAATTAGCTGATAGGTCAATTAAGATCCCTAAAGAAGAGTTGATGATGTCTTAGTGATAATTGATGAGAGATTCTTTCATGTTGATTTCATAGTGCTTGATATGAAACCCTTTCTTAGTCACTGTTGACACTAACATTAGATGTAGGTCTAGGGTAATAGATGTCTCAATTATAAACAAGAGAATTAAACTTAATATCTTTAAGCCTATTGGCCAACCTACTATGGAAGATGAATTTGAGTGTGCCTTTGTAGATGTGATTGATGAGAGAGTTAAAGAGACTACGCTACCTTTTTTTCTAAGGAACCTTTAGAAAGAATACCTTCACATAGTGAGTTGGAGGCTTTTGACTCAAGAAGTGATGTAGTTGGGGTTAATGTAATTTTTTATTATTCTTTATCTCTTGAAGCTATTCTGTAGATAGTGAGGTATAAGCATTTACTTCCTTGAGTTGATTTAGATTTAATAGCTTTATTTGTAGGTAGAATTTTCTTTTACTCTTTAGATTATTTTATTTTATTGTTTGAGTTGACTTAAGTGTCTTCTAGAATTCAGAGCCTTTGTTTGGGGATGTAAATAGTGTCGGTCAATAAAAAAATTAAAAAAATACAAAAACACAAAACAAAAAGAGTTTACCTGTTTGTTTATTTTATTTCTTTTTCTTTTTCTTTTGTTATTTATTTTCATTGCAGACAATTGTCAAGGTGTAATTATTCTATTTTCTTCCCTTGTAATCGCTAAACATTTTAGGTATGTGACTCTTCCTCATTACTCTTTATTCTTTTTGTCCCAATAATTATTTTTATGCATATTAGTAATTATTTATTTAGTCTGAATTTAATTTTAAACATTAAGGACAATGTTTGATTTTGATTGGGGGTGGGGCGTTACTTGAGTATTCAGTTATGTTATCATTGTGTCACTTTTGTGTGAAATTATTTTTTTCCTATCATCTTACTCAGATTGTTTAAAATATTTGCATAGCTACTTATGCATACCTCATTGTTAAAAAATTGAAATAATTAGAGAACTTGAAGATGAACATATGCATACTATTTTTACCTAGTGAGTTTTGAGCCATTTATTTTTATTCTCAGAGTATTTTCTTGACTTTCTAATATTTATTGTTAGTGCTCATAATTTTTTTTCTCATTAGATCGTTTCATTATTGTTATTTTTTGCTAAAGAAAAGTTTTACATTACACTTACATTTAATTTGATGTCATGGAAATTGATTGAGTTGTGTATTTTCTTAAGAGATGATATTAAATCATGTTTCTTATTTTCAGCCTTAAAATAAATTTTTTTGTTCTTTCACATATTACCATTAATTACCCATTTGAGTCTGTTTATTAAGCTTTTCTTTTTTAACGCCTTTCCAATGTATTTTATGGAAGAAGCATTGTGATTGCAGTATAGAGTGATATGAAGAACATTGTAAAAAAATAAAAATGAAGTGAAAATGAAAAAAAATTGGAAAAGTTAGAAAAGCAAAACATAGGAAAATGTGAAGTTTGAAAGACTTAAGAAAAAGTGTGAAGAAAAAAATATTGGTATTGAGAATTAGCCGAATAAAGTGATTTAAAGAAGGAGAAAGAGATGTTAAAAGTGTAGATGTGAACTTTAAAATATTCTTGGAACACATTTGATTTTCATTATTTCCCTTTAACCTTCATATTTTTTCTTTACCCGCATTACAAGCTTAATAAAATCTTATTTGATCTTTGAAGAATTGCATGATTCTTTCGATGTACATGGTTAATCTAAATGTGTGATAAAATATTTTCTTGACATCTTTCCATGAAACGATATTTGTTTTGTTTCCTCAGTATTATTTCATTTATCTTATATGTAAAATATTTGCTTTGATTTGTGTCAACTACTCTTCTCACATATACTTGCTATAAGATATGAGTGCTATCATATTTCTGAGTGATTTTCATTGTTGATGGTAACACTTGTTAGAATTGTATGTGATTGAAATGTATTTTTTAATGGGGATTTTAGTTATGATATTTGGAGATATTAGATATATGTCGTAGTAATTATATTATTCACATACTCTGAGTTTGATAATAGTTAAATTTTTTGTGATAATTGTGGTGTTCTGATATATGACTGATATTCTTGAGTAGCGATAAATTTTGTTTAAATTGATTGAAAGTATTATTTATTTTGAATTTTATTTTAAATTACTTTTATTATTAGGAACTAGCAATAAATTGATTGAGATTATGCTAATAGCTTATTTTTTATATATTTTTTTTTTATAAAAAATAGATATTATTATATTTTAATATATTTAATTTTATTGATTTTACGATATTATCATTTATTTTTTAAAATAAATTAATTATTAAATTATATATTAATTATAGATATTTAAAAGTAAAAGTGGACTTCTAGCAAAAGAAAATGACGTAAAAATCTGCAAATTCTTTAATTTATTCTTTAATCAACGGGGCCCACAGCTTGAATCAAGAGTAAGAAATAACTTAAGGAAAATCTGATATGCTTAATTGGCCATGGTCCAGCAAAGTGAGGTCACCTAACCTAATTAAAAAGCACAGCGTCGCATAGAGTTAAAGGAAGAAAAAGGAGGACAGGCACGGGGAGCACAAATGTCAACTAACCATTTGCTTCATTTGATGTCAAACATTTGCAATTTTTTTATTTTTTAGGTTCCTTTTTTATATATATAATGGTTGGCAATTGATGTTTCAGGAGAACCATCACATGCAAATATCAACACAGTATAATTTGCAGATTCACTGGCTTCCATGCACAAATTTTTTTTTGTAATTGATGTCTAGCATTATTCGGGAATAGAATTTTTTTTTCCGTTTTGGGACTACGGGGTTTAAATGGGATAAGAGCAAAGGAGATTAATAAGACTTTAAATAATTCGAGTTTGGATTAATGTGGGGTGTAATGTAATATGATACAAAATATTAATTAAATGTACCTATTTATATTAATAATAAGTTGAGTTCGTAAAAAATAATAATAATAATAAGTTGAGATTGTCATTAGTATAAATAGAACCATTTGATTAATATTTTGTATCATATCACATTATACACCATGAAATTGTTACCAACAAAGAGTGGGGTTGAGGTGGTAAGCAACCTTGACTCTTGGGTTAAGAATGCGAGTTTAAATTTCAGGAAAGTAACTCTTGTGAAGAGACTGTATAATTCTCGTGCTCTTGAGGTTATTCGAGGATTAGTCTTATAGGTGGTTCAAATAGGTCAAACTTATGGGAATACTTCATGGTCTCACAAAAAAAAAGTTTGAGATTGTTTCCTTAATTAACTAACTAATTACTTTCACAATACATCATAAAGTTTAATTAAAATGTTCTAAAATAATTAAAGATATTTTAAGATATTCTAACCATTCCCTCAAAAGCTTTAGCTTATTACAATTAAACACACTAAAAGAAAATAATCTCAAAAATGTTCCAAAAAGACAACTTAGTGATCTTGAAAGGAATTTCGTTGTAAGGACGCTCAGTGTGGGAGGCATTGTAGCAAGAGCACAACAAGAAAGGGGTCAAACAACATCCGGGATAGAGTCAAACTACAAGTGGGAAACTACAATTGGGACAGAACCAAATTTCATTTAGGACGAAACCATACTAGATAAAATCGGGTTGAAAGAGAGCTAATGTGTAAAGGAAAGTTAGAATGGAGCCAATTTGTGTAAAGATAGGATATAATAGAGCCAATCTACGTAAAGAGAGGTTGGAACTAAGCTAATTTGCATAAAAAGAGGCTGAAATAGCAGTGTTCGCTAGGAATTGAACAACGATGACTATATCAATAACTCAAGAATAGAATAAAACACATAGGGAAAAAAACTCACAAAGGGAGATCAAGAGCAAACAAAACTGAGGAAATCAACAAAACAAGATTTGGCTTTGATGGTGGTGAATAACGATTTTATTGAGTTTTGAACTCAACACAGCGAAAAAGGAGAAACTCTCCTCAAAGTGGATAACATGACTCCTATACCATATTGGAATTATGGGACTTAGGTAGGGAATGAGCAAATAAGAGAAATAAGACCCTAAATAATTCAAGATTGGATTAATGTGGTTATACAATATGATATCAATGACCTCTGATTTTATTTGATTGAGATTTGATTTTCAAAATTTAAGGGAAAAATTACAAAACTCAAACCACAGAATGGCAAAAATTAAGATCTAAACAACCAAAGCATACTTATTTATACATTAGTGCCAATGGTTGATAGCAGTGAAAGTGGATTGCGACCCTAGGTAAATTTTACCTTCATTGTCAGGGTTCGAATCTTGAAGTCATTGCTTTGGAGAAAGCTTTACCTAGCAAATCACTACCTCCAACCCGAAATTGAGTGAGCAATTGCTTTTTATTTTTATTTAAAAAAACTATATTGTAGGAAAGAATGTATTATCATAGTGTTAAAGATATAAGATCTCTCTTGGGCATACACCTAACCTAACAACTAACGCTTTTAGTCCTTAATATGGAATCAAAGCCTTTGTGACCTAGCTAGTGAGTGCCTCAAACTTTATGTATTTGCTTTCTCTCTTTATCTATGTCTTTTCTTTCTCCCTCTTTCACTCTCTCTTTCCCTTCTTACATGTTATCATAGCAAATAAAATATCAGCACTCCTCTAGAAAAAGCATATTAATTGTATTAAACTTCAAAAATGTCAAAATCAAATTGGTGCATTGATCATAAGGAACTAAAATCTTGGTATAGTGAAATATCACAAAATGGAACCTAGACAATATATTACTCATAGTTAAATGAGCTCACAACATGACCATCTAACTCCCCACTGCCTGTCAGAAATGACATAAAATCAAAAATAGTAACAGAAAGAATAATTACAGAATGTTCATCTATGTAAAACAACCTTGCAAAGCCAATTAGGCACCATAATATTTCTGAAATTTGGCAATTTTTCTAGTATAAGAACATGGCTTTTGCCTAAGTAACTTGGGGCAGTCATAGATACTTAATTTGTTTAAGACAACTATTCCATGGAGCAGATTAAGAAGGTGACCCATCAGTTTTCTAAGATTGGAGCTGCAATTTGTAAGAGCATTAGCTTAGCCAAAAAAAAGTTGTGAAAATTTATTAAGCATCTAAAGGACTAGAGTCCATGTAAAAGTTGACAAGGAAAATAAAACAATAACATTTCATCACCTAAAAGCCAAAGCTCACAAAAATATAAAATAAAAAGGAGCAAAAACTCTACATTTAATGAATTGAGAGCTCCTCCTGTATCATCATCTTCAACATGTTAGACTTGTAAATAGTTACAGAGGTAGCTTAATACTTGTTTAACATGCATGTTTAATTTTGTGATAATCTGAGTTAGTTTAGCCACTTTGCTACAAGCCGAAAGGTGAAAAGTAACTTAAAATGACCCAGATATTAACTTAAATGACTTAGCCAATGAAAATAGATATGGATAATTTATTTCTAAGTCACAAATATGTATTCTGTGATGTGGTTAAAGTTTGAAAATAATCGAAGTCAGTTTGATATTTTTAGGCATACGAGTTGTGTATTTTAATGCCAAATTGATTAGTCATAGATATAAAAAATTATGATACTAGTGAAATGAATTTTTTAGTGAATCTTAGTATTTATTTTAAAGTTGTTGGAACTTGAAAAACTTGATTTAGTTAAAGTTGAGTATTTTTAACAGATTAGGAATACCACTTAGTCACTTACGTGACCAAGCCTCTCACGGCTGAAGCCATTTTCTTTGACCCTCACTTTGTGATATTTCTCTCCATTCTCTTTGGTTTTTCACTCATTTTCTCTCTTGGTTGAAACAAGGTCCAGCAGTAGAAAAAAGGAAAAGAGAAGAGGAAGGAAAGAAGAGAAAGGTTAAGGGAAAAGGCAAGCTTGAAGATTTGTGATCATCTTCATCATCACCACCATTTTTGTTACTCAAGGTAGGGAGTTTCTATCCATTTTACCTCTTATGTTCATTTTGATGAAGTTAAGGTTCTTGGATGGGAATTTGTGGTTTGGTGAGCCAAATCTTTGTTTTTAACTTGGTTCTTGATTCTAAGAGTTGAGTTAGAGCCTTTCCAACTCATTGGGTGCCATGGTTGCTGGTTTAGCTTGGAGGATGTCCATAGGCCTATTTGATGAGCATTTTAGGTTTTTGGATGTTTGTTGGCTTAATTGGTTTCAAATCCATATTTAATGAGTTGAATTGGTGTTTATGATTCCAACTGTTTAGAGACCATGATTAGAGTTAGAAAACACTTAAAATGCAAGTTTGCATGATTGGAAACTATTTTGGAGCCAATAGAACAGTGGCTCGGTTCTGCATAATTTTTTGCAGAATTGACCATGCCTAGGCATAGCTTGGCCACGCCTAGGCGTGGACTAATCAGTTTTTGACCCAAGTGAGACAGAGAGCATCACACCTAGGCATGGTAAAACCAAGCTTAGGCGTGAGATAGGACATGAGCCACACCTAGGTGTGGAAATGTCAAGCCTAGGTGTGAGTTCCAGAACTTTGCAAGAAATGTGTTCTTGATGTTTTGGGATTTCCTAAGTGTTGCGATCACTCATATATGTCTTTCTAGGTATGTTGAGAAACTAATGGAGGTATTTCTTGGAGAGAATGACCTTTTACCATATATGGGAATTTGAGAAGCCTTAGGTGCTCTTTGAGAGATAGAATGCCATAGGGAGTACCTAGAACCTTATCCAACATGAGGTTGACTTAGAAATCACTTGGGAAGTGATGGTGTGAGGTTCTAGATACGAAAGCGCTAGTATCATGGTTCTTGCCACTTTGTTGGATAAGTAAGACTAAGATCCAAGTGTGCTAGTGTTTAAGATATATGACTTGTCCTTTGGTTTTCAAACTTGATATTTATTATTTTCCTATGTATTGTAACCTGAATGGTGTACACAACCATGTGGCCTGGGAATGGGGTACTGGATCCTAATTCTCCTTGCATTTATGCTTGTATGGTTAGAGTTACCGGTATAGGGGTGGTAGTAGTATCCTTACGATTGTGAGGGGAATGTATTCACCTATTACCAAGTGGGTATAGACTTATAGGCTTAACCTGCTAGTATATACAACGAACAAAGGTTCTTGGGAATAAGTAAGTAACTTGAGTTTTCAAAATTTAAAACCTACATTAGCATTGCATAATCATTCTATAAGGACTTTCTTTGATCATAATCATACCTCATAACATAAAGCATTGCATGGTTGACAATTATATGGGTAGTTGTCATGACTTGACCGATTGATTGTTTGGTTGCTCATTTGATAGTATCTTAAGATTGTATGAGCGATTCCTTTGGTATTGTTGTTTATCAGATATTCTCGTACATAGAGTGTATTTTTGTTTTCAGTTGATTATTTATTATAAATGATTAATCGCTGGTCTTGGTATGCTTATACTAAAAAAATTATGATTTCTCACCCCTATGTGTTCCATGTAAATTCAGGTGAAGTCCTTAAGAATGGAAAGGGCAAGAAAAAGAAGAAACAGAAGGCTTAGATTAGTGTTTTTCTTCTTTGTGAATTAGTTTGTATATTTGTATATTTCTGGTTGTTTATAAAAGCTTATGTATACAATATGACTTGTTAGACAGTGATGTTTGTATATATGACCTTTTCATTATTCGTGGCTCCTTGTAATGACTATGCGAGTTATTATGGGTTTTTTATTCTTCCAAAATTTTAGAAGTGACATGTTTAATGTGATTTATTTTGGAATATTCTGTTTATTTTACGATAATTCGTATTAGGATGTTACACCTCCTACCAACAAAGTTAGAGGATGATAGAGAGCAGAGAATAATACTCTCAGTTAATAAAGGAAATGAAAATTGTAATGTGGGTTCAAGTCTATTTTGAATCTTCCTTACAACAACATTGTTGTTTCTCTAGTTAGTAGTTAGCAATAGCATGAAGGATAGGAACAAGGAAGTAATGGATATGTTGGAGCCTTGGAGGAGGAGATTAAAGTCACTTGTTGATAAGCCTATATTTTGTAATTTCAAACCGGATAAATTGTGGTGATTTTCTTGTGTTTATTGGTGAATTTTAGATGGATCTTTATCATTATCTTCATTTTTGCAGATTAAATAGATTTATCACATTTGGAGTGTAAGCAGATGAAGACATCGCGTTTTTAGAGTAAAAGAAGATAATTTTGGCTTAGACAAGACCCTGTGTCAACTCAGAAGCGATTGAGGAGTTAGACACGACCCTGTCTAACTTGAAAAGCGCTTCTAACTAAGAGACACAGTTGTGTCTCTGGATCACATGGCTGTGTCTCCCTTTACATTGAAGTTGCACTATTTTTTAAGCTCACACAGCCATGTTGAGCTTATACACGGCTGTGTGAGGCTTCCTGTGCGTAAAAATGACAGTTTTTGCCCCAAATATTATAAATAGAAGCAAATTCCTAAACCTAAAAGTAAGTTTTGTGATGACAAACTTTTAAGAGACAAATCAGAAGAGAGAATTGTCACGAATCTTTGGAGGACGGCTACGAAGAGAGGACGACATTCTCGAAGGCTTGAAGATCACAATCTCTATAAAAGGGATTTTGGTTTCTCTTCCCTCTAGTTTTCCCTATTTCTTCAGGATTTTCTTTCCATGGATATGTATTGTGATTTGGGATTATTTGTATTGAACATGAGTAACTAATCTCATAGCTAGGGCTATGGGAGATCTTGTTTTCCTAATTAATTGCTTTTTAATTCAAATTTGATTAAGGTAATTTCAATTGAGTTTATTTTATTGTTTAAATTCTTGTCAAGACTTGATCACTTTTGGCATGCTTTAATTCATTGTTTGACCAGTGACCATCCGTAACCAATGAGTGGACCTATATAATAAACCTAGGATTAGATTGGTGAATGACCAAACATTAATTTATTTTACTAATTAAATTGACGATTATATTAGTTCATCTCTTGAATTGGGGCTTAATACATTCTTAGTTAATTCAACTAAATGACCAAATAGGTGAATAATTTAGGAATAGAATATTGTTTATCAATGACCATTGGGACTCAATATTAATTAAAAGAATATTGGTAAGAGAATTACCTTGCATAATAAATGAATGAAAATCTGGTTAATTGGATCCAAGTGAACCTTGCGCCCTAATTTCCCTCTAATTGATTTATTTCTATATTGTTTGATTGTCCATTATTCTTCTTTATTTGTTTTCTAATTTTATTTTGAATTTCTCTTACACTTACGATTGTCTAAATAACCAATGGTTTAATGAATCTAATAATTACTTTTTATTCCTCGTAGTATCGACAATTGGGACTCAAGTCCTATATTACTATACGATAGAGTGTACTTGTTCTTAGTGTATTTTACGCGTATCACTTATCCAGGGTCACGTGTGTTGATTGGTTACTGCTCCACGAGCAGAGACAACATAGAGCATAAAACGGTGGTGGTCTTCAACTGAAAACCATAAAAGCAAACTATCGTTTATAGTTTTAATTTAAAATTTTATTTTAGAAAAACACTAAACATATAAGTAATTAATAATCTTTTGAATTGCAAAACATGAATATGATTAATAATAATAATTATTGATCATTGGAATTTAGAAGTGGACTATATTACTTCTTAATTTTAAACATAAATCTAACAATCAAAATAATATACAAAATTAAACATATTTGAATACGTATGTAAATTTAATGTTTATTTAATTAAGTCCTTTTCTTTTAAGTGCAATGTTGCTATAAAGATTTTTGGGCTTATTCCTCAAGTATTCTTCATATGCTTCATTTTAATTTGATTTTTCTCAAAAGTTTTCTTCACCTTGATTATTCACCAAGATTTTTAAATGATGCAATGTTGTATCACAATGGATTTTACAATCACAAAGTACCTATATTAATTATTCAGTAAACATATAGGCCAATCATTAAAAAAGTTACTAACTCTACTTAGATCATAACTATATACATTTGATTGTACTACTTTTCTCAAATACTTTGTTAGAATCATAGGTGATGAATACAAAGCCTCCAAGTTGATTGATGTTATTTCATTCTAAACTTATCAAAGTAATTGAGAAGACTTGAAATAAACTATTAAAAGTATATTAGTATGAATGGAAATATTTAATATCAATCATAGTATTTTTACTATTATTGATTTCACTAATAAATTCCATTAAAATGTTCATTTTACTTAATTATGTGTAAGTATATTTATTTCTATTAAACATCTAAGAATTAAAATCGTTCAAATGAAAAAGGGCCCAAATCAGCCAAATAAAAAAGAGAAAATATTAAGAGTTGCAAATAACAAATACACCCAATTCATGTAGAAGATATTAAGACATAAATACAATCTCTATCAAATTTAGATAAGTAAAATTTGCATTTAAATCCTTGACATTTTACATTCTTGGAAATCAAAGCCATATGACACACACACACACACACATATATGTATATATATATATATATATATATATATATATATATATATATATATATATAGAGAGAGAGAGAGAGAGAGAGAGAGAGAGAGAGAGAGCAAAAAAATAATAATACAAATAGTGTCACATAATCAATCTAGATCCTAAACTAAATGATTTCACCTAAAGATAAAATATTAAGAGTTGCAAATAACAATACACCCAATTCATGTAGAAGACATTAAGGCATAAATACAATCTCTATCAAATTTAGATAAGTAAAATTTGCATTTAAATCCTTGTCATTTTACATTCACAAAACTCAAAGTCGTATGAGACTTATATATATATATAGAGAGAGAGAGAGAGAGAGAGAGAGAGAGAGAGAGAACAAAATAATAATAATACAAATAGTGCCATATAATAAATCTAAATGCTAAACTAAATGATTTCAACACTAAACTCCAAATAATACAATTAAGTTTCCTACATTTTTTAGCATCTAATACATACATTTCAATCGCTTCTCAAGTTGTCAACCCAATAATAATATCAGTAGCAATGGAGCATCCTGCATTTACATGTTTAAAAGACAAGAATGAGAACTAAATCACTAAGAAAATAATTATTAAAAAAAATAAAGAGAAGTTGGTAATCTTACCTGAAACATAATCAATGCCCTTTATATGGACTATTATAATACAACAGATAAGGTAAACAAAAGATACAATAGATGGCATAAAAACAAAAACTTAGAAGCCAAAATTAACACAATGCAATGAATTATCAAGGAAAATATCCAAACCGGATATAAAGGTCCACATTTAAACGTGGATAGCATAATGTCAGCAAACATTCAAAAAAATAACCTTAAACCACAATTGTTCATAAGTCAATAGCCGTTTAAATGTCCATCTCAAGACACAACAAACAAGAAATAGTTTAACATCCATACATCAATACAAATTTAGCTCCATGGCCAACAACATTTTCCAAAGAAACAAAAAAGATCAAAAGAAACTATTAGAATATCTAGAACATATCTCAAGGTTAAATTAGGCTTAACTTTGTGTTATTTTAGGGATTTGATTCGCATATAATTAGAGATACTATTTTGATTATATTTAATTGTATTTCCTTCTTTATATAAAATCTCTCTCCTTTAAATAGAGAATCCTCTTGTACACACTGATTAATTCAGAGATAATTTAGAAAATATACAAAAACCTCCATATTTTTTCTGTGTACTTGTTTCTCTATTTCTAACATGATATCAGAGCGGTATCATTCTCTGTGACTTGTCCCTTCACTATTCCGCTACGTAGTTTTTGAAAATCTAGAACTCTAATTAGTCACCTCTCATGCTGTGTTTTCTTTTCGACTTCCTCTCTATATCTCTCCGTTGTCACTTTTTCGCTCCTATTTGTAGTTGGCTCTGTCTTCACTGCGCTCCTCCATTGCGCGTCTCCGCTGTACTCCTCCATTCCACGTCTTCACCACGCTTCTCCGTTGCGCTCCTCAGCTCTTCCATTGTGCTCTCAATCAATTCCGCCTGATCTCACATCTTGGATCAATTTTTCCTGATCCAGCATCTTTTATATGCATCTCTGATATGCATCTTTATTCAGTTTCACCGATCAGTTCCATCTAATCTAGCCTGAAAGATTGGCTCTGTCTTTGTTGCTTCAGCCTCTTATCAATTTTTTTGATAGATTGGCTCTGTTGTCATTGTTTTAGCCAAATGCAGATTGATTTCATCCTAAATGCAGTTTGGCTCCATTTCCATTGTAGATTTTCTCAAATGCAGATGATTTTGTTTAGGCCTCTTAGCTTCTCTAAGATCTTGACATCATGTTTTTATATATATTTTTAGTGTATTTTATTTTTGTGTGTCTAATCGTAACAAGCTAAAGCGTAGTAACTTTAACTTGAAGGGAAATGTTAAAATATCTAAAACATATCCCAGGATTAAATTAAACTTGATTTTGTGTTATCTTAGGAATTTGATTTTACACATAATTAGAGATAATATTTTAATTATATTTGATTGTATTTCTTTCTTTATATAGACTTCATCTTCTATAAATTAGGAATCCTCTTGTACACACTGATTAATTTAGAGAATATGCAGAAACATTCTCCATACTTTTTTATTGTCCCTATTTCTCTATTTCTAATAGAAACAATATCAAATCCCAGCGGATTCCAATCAGTCCTTCTCAATCTTCACTTGCTTGAACTTGGTGCTTGACATTTAAGCCTTTCCAAAACCATTTCCCTCATCAGAAGTGCTCTTGCAGCCATGCCAGGTGTAATTTTCAAAGTAGAGTGATCATCTTGAGAATCCAAACAAATCTTAGAGTCACAAAAATGAGACATTTTATACTTAATTTAGAGATTATATTAAACAATAAGGTGAAGGTATTCATCTTAGAAATATCATATTTAGAATTAATATTAAATTCAATTGAACAAAATATATATTACTGTGAGATTCCCATGCAAAGCATGGGATTCTCTATTATTTAAGTCCATTATCATAGAAAAAACAAAATTGCACTTAGAAAACAATAATATGAAGCAAGAATGCAATAGAACCACTAACATTAAATGATTAACCAATAATTAAAATATGAAATGCAAAAAATATGAGAGTTTTCTCTTATTCAAACAATTTTTAACATGGGAAATAGTCAAAAGATGAACATTATGCCATAGCTTATTGACAAGCTTTATAGCCACAGGAGATCCATCATGAAGCTTTCCCTTATATATTGTTCCAAACCCATCTTCCTAAATCTCATTATTTGGAGAGAATTTTGCCGTTGCCATGCAAATTTCTTGAAAGAGAAGTTGTATGTTCCAAGCTGCAAATTTCATTTTGATGATGTGTAGGATTAAGAAAACTTTCATTTTGATGAACTCATGTTACTATTAGATAATAAATATGTTGAAGCTACAAATTTTAATAAATTTTAATATTGGAAAATCCATGACACTACAAAAGCATTTATCACCCTTCATATAAGTGAGTTTGCACCCAAACATTTGATGCCAAAAAAGTTTTCCACTATCTAATCTTAGTTTTCATAAATGTTTGACCATGAACAAGCACAATGAAATCAATTTACATCATCAAATAGTAAAAAAAATAAAATTGTTTTTTTTCTTTAGACGTACATGATACCCATATGAATTTGTATGTATTCTTTCCATGATTACTTTCAGTAACTTTTGAGGCTATTTTTCTTTTCCCATATAGAAAGAATGTAAAAACACCTGCACATTTCTTGACAGCAGACTTGAAATGTTTCAGGATAGTGCGAGTCCTAAGATTCTTGTTTTATGTGTTAGTACCTGCACCACAATCCTGGCGACCAGCATTCTTTTTCCTTTGGATAGACTAATGCAAATTAAGGCCTAGTGTTTTCTTTATTTGCATAAGCTCAAGCTATTCCAGATCATTTCTTATAGCCAAAAATTGAAGGAAAGATGGTTTTAGTTAATTTCTATACAAACACACACACATACACATAGATTTTGTATTTTGTTTTTCAAAAAAAAAAAAGTTACCTAGAGTATTTTGCAATCGATGTATGAAATTTTTTAATCAATGAATAAGTTACTTATCCTTTATATTTGGTAGAGAATTTTTAAGTAATACAATTACTTTTTACTTGCAAGTGTACAAAAATAATGTAATATTTGAAAAATATAATGGTGTCTTATCCACAAGGAGTGACATAATTAAATAAAATATAATATCTACCTAAATTAATTTAAAGAAAAAGAGAATAAATTTTTATTTTATTTAAACTGAGAATATAAATTATGTGCTAAATTAAAACTAAAATTAAATAATAAATCTAAATAAAACTACTCAATATAAAATGAAAGAGTAATTAAAGAATAATTCTAAGACCTCGAATCTACCACTAACCATGTAAAGATAAATTTAACTTGAATGATAATTAATCTTGTTCTATGGAGTGTCTACAGCTACAAGCTTTGATCATTACTAAAATATATTGAAATCTAATTAATGACATAATTCATCTAAAATAATATGGCATATATATTTAAATTATGACATAAACCATTTAACATAGCATAAACTATTCATTTCTTATATCACAAAAGTAATTAATATTATTATACAACTCATACCTAAGACTACAAGAATTAAGCATGTGATTAAAATTTATCAATTTAAATTTACTAATTGACTATAAGACAATCAATAAAAATTAACTTGAATAACAATTAATGATCAATAATTATTAATATTGTACATTATAGAATAAAAAAAATATCTCAAATAAAATTAAATAATTTAAAACAAATTGTTAGGGTTTCATCTTAATCATAAAAAATAAAATTAATTATTTATGACAAAAATATCAAACACAAAGAAGGAAGAAAAATCTATAAAGATGAAAATTTTCTCCTTGACTGCATTTGTGTCACTGCTGCGCTATCCTCATTTTCTTTCACCTCGTGCCGTGTGCAAATTCTCGTTCTCCACAGTGATTCTCCCTTTTTCCTTTCCTGGACGTCTCTTCCTATATATATATTGGGTGCAAAAACCTTAACTTTTGACTTTCATTATTTTTTTTATTGTTATTTGCACCGTGGGCTCATATGGCTTCCAATTGTTTCTAACTTGCTAAACATTACTCATTCACTCTGGGCCATCTTTCAATTTGTTCCAGTATTTTTTTTTTATTTCTCTTGCTTTGTGAGTTTTGTGATTGTGAGCTCCACATTGTAATATAATTTTTCCATATCATTAGAAATTATTACTTTCTTTAAATCTTACAATTATAATAATAATTAAATAAAATTAACTTCTCTTAATAATTAAATAATAATATAAAAACATTAAAATTAATTATATTGAGTTATAATAATGCCTACTTTTTATAGGAAAAATATGTAAAATTATGCTATTATCACAACTCCCAATCAACTTATTGCTAGTCCCTAACAATGAAAGTGACTTAAAACAAAGCTCAAAGTAAAGAATATCTCCGATCAATTTAATCAAATTTAATTTTTCTCAACTTAGAAATATAAGTCATGTACCAGAACACTACAATTGCCACAAAAGAAATTCAACCATCATCAAATTCAAAGTATGTGAATAATATAACTACTATAACATATACTCAATGTCTCCAAATATCATAATTAGAATCCCCATAAGAAAACATATTTCAACCATATGCAATCCTCACAAGTGTTACCACCAACAATGAAAATCATTCAGAAGTATGGTATCACTCATAGCAAGTATATATAAGAAGAGTAGTTAGCACAAATCAAAACTAATAACTCACATATAAAATAAATGAAAGAACACTGAGGAAATGAAACAAATATCGTTTCATGAAAGAATGCCAAGAAAAGATTTTACATCAGACCTTTAGATTAGTCATGTATATTGAAAGAACCATGCAATTCTTCAAGATCAAATAGGACTTTATTAAGCTTGTAATGCAGGTAAAGGAAAAATATGAAGGTTAAAGGATAATAATAAAAATAAAAAATGTTCCAAGAATATATTGAAGCTCATATGTACACTTTCAACATCTCTTTCTCCTTCTTTTAATCACTTTTTTCTCCTACTCCTAATACCAATATTTTTTTCTTCACAATTTTTCTCAAGTTTTTCAAATTTCACTTTTTATATATATATATATATATATTTTCATTTTTGACTTTTCCAATTTTTTGTTCTTTTTTTTGTCACTTTATTTTTTTCCTTTTCACGACACTCATTATATCACCCCATATTACAATCATAATGCTTCTTTTCTGAAACACTTTGGAAAAGGATTAAGAAATAAATGCTTAATAAACAAGTTCAAAGGGGTAACTAGTGGTAAAATGTGAAAGAACAAAAAAATATTATTTCAAGGCTCAAAATAAGAAACATGGCCTAATATCATCTCTTAAGAAAATACATAACTTAATCAATTTTCATGGCATCAAATTAAATGCAAGTGTAACATAAAACTTCTCTTTAGGCAAAAATAACTATAATAAAATGATCTAATGAGGAAAAAAATTATGAGCACTGATAAAAAATATTTAAATGTCAAGAAAATACTCTCATAAAAAATGAAGGGCTTAAAACTTACTAGGTAAAAATAGTATCCACATGTTCTCATTAAGTTCTCTAATTATTTCAATTCTTCAACAATGAGATATGCATAAGTAGCTATGTGAATATTTGAAACAATTTGAGTAAGATGGTAGTGGAAAAAAATTCTCACAAAAGTGGCATTATGGTAACATGACTAAATATTCAAGTGACGCCCACCCCCAGTCAAACCAAATATTATCATCAATGTTTCATATTAAATCTAGACTTAAGAAATAATCAAAATAATTATTGGGACAAAAAAAATGGGGAAGAGTCACATACCTGAAATGCATAGCAATTACAAGGGAAGAAAAGATGATAACTACACCCTGATAATTGTTAGCAATGAAGAGAAACAAAAAAAAAAAAAACAAGAAACTATATTTTTTTGTATTTTTACTTTTTTTAATTTTTTGGTTAGTCGACACTATTTACCCCCATACAAAGGCTACGAACTCTATGAGGCACTTAAACCAACTCAAACAATAAAATAAAACTATCTAAAGAGTAAAAGTAAATTATACCTACAACTAGAACTATTAAATCCAAATCAACCGAAGGAAGTGAATGCTCATACCTCACTACCTATGGGGTAGCTTTAATAGATGGAGAACAACCAAAGATTTCATTAACCCCAACTGCATTACTTCTCAAGTAAAAAGCCTCCAAATAACTACGTGAAGGTATACTCTTTAAAGGTTCCTTAGACAAAATAGGAGGCATAATCTCTTTAACTCTCTCATCAATCACATCTACGAAGGCACATTCAGATTCATCTTTCAAAATAAGTTGAGCAGTAGGCTTGAAGATATTAAGTTTAATTCTCATGTTCATAACCGAGATATCCATTACCCTAGACCTACAACTAATGTTAGCATCAGCAGTGGCTAAGAAATGCCTCCCAAAATAATAGGAATTTCTTTTTTTTTATGAGTGAAAGGGTTCCATATCAAGCATTATGAAATCAATAGGAAAGAATCCTTTATCAATTTTCACTAAGACATCAACTTTTCCTCTAGGGATCCTAACTGACTTATTAGCTAATTGCAGAGAACAATTTGATGGTTGTAACTCACCCAAGCCTAGCTCTTCATAAACAAAATATGACATCAAATTAATACTAGAACCTAGATCCAAGAGTGCTTTATCAATCCTATGATCACCAATATATATAAAAAAAAGTAAGAACACCAGAATCTTTCAACTTAAGTGGTGTGTTAAAATGTAAAATTGAGTTTACCTGTTCACTTAAGTTAACATTCTTAGACATATGTACTTTAAATTTTCTTTTAAATGTGCACATGTCCTTAAGGAACTTGGCATAAGTAGGAATCTGTTGAATAACATCCAAAAGGGGGAAGATTGATCTTTACTTGCTTAAAGGTCTCAAGAATATCCTCCATCTACTTATCTTTCTTAAAATGTGAAAGTGCTTCTAAGGCTTTAGGGTAAGGAACCTTTGACTTATATGGAATCGAAGGTATGAAATTTAAAGCTTTAGGAGAATGGGAAGGATTTGAATCTATATCTTTTTCATGCTTCTCTACTTCTCCAGTATCATGCACTCTCCTCTTATTCACCTCATTGTCAATCTCTTTCTCATTCCTAAGAATCATTACAGCCTTAACTTGCTCATGGGTTTGACCTCTCGAGTTCTCTATAGGATGGCTTGGAAGCTTACCCTCCTCTCTATTTCCTATAGCAATGGCTAGTTATCCAATTTGAGTCTCTAAATTTTCTATAGATTGAGTGTGAGAGTCTAAAATTGACATCTTAGATTCCATAAATTGCATCCTAGAGTCCAAGTTTGTCACACAAGATAATACCTTATCTATTTTGTCCTCCAAGTTGGAACTACTTCTTGGTGCTTGAGGTGGATTAGGTGCATACCTTTGTCGTAAAATCTAGAGGGTGGTGTCATAGCAATTTGACCTGCTTGATTAGATCACTGTCCTTGTTGTGTTTCAACACCTTGTTGTTTCCAAGAGAAGTTACGATGATTCCTCCAACCAGGATTGTAAGTGTTAGATATGGGTTGTTTTGTGGAAGAAATCCTTGGACTGCATTAGCTTGCTCTAGTGAAAATTCATAAAATTGTGAGGCAACAGGACAATCATATGAAATATGAAAAGGATTAGAACAAACGGTACACATATTATGTACATTAAAAGAATTAGCATGTTTTTTACTCAAAGATAACAATTGATCTATCTTCCTAGATAATGCATCCACCTGATCCATTTTCTTAGATAGAGATTCCACCTTAATTGCTAGATCAGATGTGTGAAATCTCATAAATTCCCCTTTTATTCCCTAATTGCCTTGATATATCTGACTATAAGGATGAGGCGTTCAATTATGAATTCTCACTTAAGTACTCAAATAACTCTCATGCCTCATTTGGAGTTTTGTGCACAAAAATATCCCCACACGACGCATCAACCATCTGTTAGTTGCATTCATTCAATTCAGAATAAAAGTTTTGCACTTGTTGCCATTTAGGAATTTCATGGTGTGGATAACAGTGCAAAAGATACTTAAATCTTTCCCAACTCTCATGAAATTGTTCATTATTAACTTGAAAAAAGTGGTGATAGTACGTCTCATTACAGTAAGTTTACCAATTGAGAAATATTTCTTTAAAAATTCTCCTGATAATCTATCCCAAGTGACATTGTTATCACATGTAGAAAAATAATCTTTAGTCTTATCCTTTAAAGAGAAAAAGGAAAAGACGAAGACTAATTACATCATTAGTAACATTAAGAATTTTAAAGGTGGAACATACCTCTAAGAATACATCTAGGTTCTTATAAGGATTTTCATATTCAAGCCAATAAAATGTTGGTAACATTTGAATTACACCAGACTTAATTTCAAAGTGGTTAGCCCCAATCTCAGATAAACAGACACAAGTAGGAGAATCATATGCATTTGGAGTAAAATACTCCCTAAGTGCTCGATTATTATTTGCCATATTAGTATCAATGAGTGCAGTTTGGTTCTGTGCTCTAAATGCTCTAAGTTTACGCTCTATCTTTGTGTTGTACTTTCTTAAATCAAACGATAAGGAGCGTCTTCCCAACAAAATATCAATCTAATAAGAGTAAGAGTTAGAACAAAAGTACTTAGAGTCGCAAGTTCAAGTAGAATGAGTCTTCTCCAACCTTGTCAACAAAAACTAAAAACAATAAAAATAAAATTAAGAACACTAAGACCAAACAAATAAAATAAAATAAAATAATAAAATAAATAAATAAAACAAAAAATTAAATTTATAAAAGACTAAAAATTTAATTAGGCAAAAATTAAATTAAAGGAATCACAAAATCAAATCTCCCAATAAATGACGTCAAAAACTTGGTAGAGAATTTTCAAGTAATAAAATTATCCTTTACTTGTAAGTACACAAGATCAATGTAATATTTGACTAATATAAGAGTGTCGTATCCACATGAAAGTGACATGATTAAATAAAATATAATATCTGCCTAAATTAATTAAAAAAAAAGAAAAAAATTATTTTATTTAATTAAACTGAGAATATAAATTACGTGCTAAAGTAAAACTAAAATTAAATAATAAATCTAAATAAAATGATTCAAATTAAAATGAAAGAACAATTAAAGAACAACTTTAGGATCTCGAATCCACCACTAACCATGCAAAGATAAATTTAACTTGAATGACAATTAATTTTATTCTATAGAGTGTCTACGGTTACAAGTTTTGATCACTACTAAAGATTATTGAAATCTAATTAATGACATAATTCATCTAAAATAACATGACTTATTCAAATTATGATATAAATCATTTAACATAAAATGAACTATTTAATTCTTAGATCACAAAAGTAACGAATACTATTACACAATTCATACCTAAGACTATAAGAATTGGACATGTGATTAAAATTTATCAATTAAAATTTATTAATTGACTACAAGATAATCAATAAAAATTAAATTGAATAATAATTAAATATCAATAATCATTAATATTGTGTAATTATAGAACAAAAAAAAATATCTTAAACACAGTTAAATCATTTAAAACAAAAGATTAGGATTTCATCTTAAAATCCTAGAAAATAAAATTGGTTATTCATGACAAGAATATGAAACACAAAGAGGGAAGGAAAATCTATAAAGGTGAAAATTTTCTCCTTCACTGCGTTTGTGTCACTGTTGTGCTATCCTTCTTTTCTTTCACCTCATCTCGTGTGCACGTTCTCGTTCTCCACGGTGATTCTCCCATTTTCGTGGACGTCTCTTCCTATATATATATATATATTGGGTGCAAACACCTCAACTTTGACTTTCATTATTTTTTTATTGTTATTTGCACCATGGGCCCATGTGGCTTCCAATTGTTTCTAACTTGCTAAACATCATTCATTCATTTTGGGTCATCTTTTAATTTGTTTCAACATTTTTTTTATTTCTCTTACTTTGTGAGATTTGTGACTGTGGGCTCCACATTATAATATAATTTTTTTGTATCATTAGAAGTTGTTACTTATTTTAAATCCTATAATTATAATAATAATTAAATAAAATTAACTTCTCTTAATAATTAAATAATAATTATAAAATTAAAATTAATTATATTGAGTTATAATAATGCCTTTTTTTATAAGAAAAATATATAAAATTAGGTTATTATCACACACCTTAGTTCTGGACGATGTAACACCCTAGATAGTTATGATAGACTTGTATATGGTTACGGAGGTAGTCTAACACTAGTTTGTCATGCCTGTAAAGTTTTGTGACTGTCTTAGGCACTTTGCTGTAACACTATGTGTGAAATATAGTTGTTATTTGCTCTAAAAGTGGCTTAAACCGCTCAGTTAATAGAAGTAAGTGTGAAGAACTTGTTTCTAGGTCACAAATGTATGGAAGTAGATGTGGTTCAAGTTTGAGATTTATTAGAGTTAGTTTGACATTTTTAAGTATACTGGTTGTGTGTTTTAATGTTAGATTGATCCCTGACAGATATGAAAAATTATGAAAATGGTGAAATAATATTTTTAATGAATCTTAAGATTTATTTTAAACTTATTGGAAGTTGGAAAACTTAGTTTGGTGATAACTAAGTATTCTTAATTGTTTGAGTGAATTTTGATCACTTAAGTGACTAAAATAAGAGGGCACGAACCTTTGTTTCTGTTACTGACCTATTTAAGGCCAAAATGAGAACTAGTTCTCATTCTCATCTTCTCACCTCACAGCTACCAAAGGAAAAGAGAAGGGAACTCAAAGTGTTAAGGGAGAAGGATCTTCATCCAAGTAAGGGAGAGAGCTTAGCTTTTCAGAGGAACAGCTAACCGACTTCATTTATGGAAATTGAGGTAGGGAGAATCTTGTATGGATAGTTGCGTTTCATTTCTTTCATTTTGGTTCTTGAGTGACTTAATGAAGAATTTGAGGTCTGATGAGTGATTTAATGATTCTTGAGTTGAATCTTGATGTGGATAGAGTGATTGAGTTAGAAACTAATTTATTGATATGCTGGGAAGAAATTTTCATCAATTAGAAGCCTTAATTCCCATTTAGGTCAGTTTTGGGGGTTTAGGTTAATGTTGAGGTTTTGATTCACAAAGTGTTGTTTTGAGTGCAATTGAAGTGGTTTAAGAGTTGCTATGTGCAGTTGGACTTTGTTGGAGTTTGGAAATCACTTGAAATCGAGTTTTGAGTGATTGGAAGAAGGTCTAGTTCCAATGGAACAGTACCTGTATCTACAAAATTTCACAGATTCTGAGTTCTATAGTGGGCGCCGTGGCGCAAGGCGTAGCACGCCACGACGTGAGTGTGATGCACACCCATATTTTGGAACCCGAGAGATGGGTGTCGCGATGTGGCACTTTGAGTGTCGTGAGGTGTTGAAGAACAGGTGATGTGCGTTACGGCGTGGCACATGGGTGCCGTGGTGTGGGCAACATTTTCTTGCCAGTACTTGGACCCGAAGCTTGGACGTTGCGGCGTGGAGTAGGGTATGCCGCGACGTGAGTGCCAGAGAACAACTATGAGTTGTGTTTAATGCTTTGGAGCCTTCCAGTGGAGTAGTTTTCTACTTTATGCTTCTTAATGAGTGATGAGACTCTAGCAAGAGTATTAAATGAAGATGTGAATGATTTAAATCATATTGATTTGTAATGCTAATTATGAAAGTTTAATTAGTAATGATGATATACTTGATTGTATGTGTTGCCTTATTGAAAAGTGTGAGCCCTGTAGATGTGGGTGATTACTTTTTGATAAGTGTGAGCCTCGTAGATGTGGGTGTTCTATATTGGGTAAGGTGGATTGTATCCTTCCTAATATAGTGTTAAAAAAGATGGATTTCTTTGTTCATTATTGATAACTGTGTAGTTGATGGACTTCACTATCCAGGGGGGAATGGATTTCCTCTGTGATAATGATGTTTGTTGGATGGACTTAAAGTGCTTGTTCAATGTTATGGTTGTGATTTCCATTACTTTGTTCAAGTTTCATGCATTCATGACATTACCATGGAATTGTAGGTTCCAGGATATGGTATCATATATTATTCATTTTCATGCTTAGGATATTGTATAGGCATAAACACTAGATATAACTTGGCATAGCATGACGATTGTATGGGTGGTTGGTTTTATAACATTATTCATGCATTGCAATTGTATGAGCGATTGCGTGTCTCTGAGATGGAGATATTGTTGCTTCTGTGATTGAAGTGTTAATTCGATAATTGTAAATATTATCTATTTGTACATATATATGTATATATACTGGTATTGGAATACTTCTACTGAGATATGTTTTCTCACCTCGACTGTGTTGCCATGTAAATCCAAGTGCGAGTTGTTGTTAGTCATGGCAACCATTATCCAAGATGGGGTGAATTGGGTATTAAAAACTTTTCACAAAAGCTCTTGAAATAAACACAAATATTTAAGCTATTAAATAAAAGAGAAAGAATTGTGAGATGAAGAATAAAAGCTTTAAGAACAGCAAATAAATAAATGTGCAATAATATAAAATTGCGTAAAATAAAGAGATTGAGAAGAGAGAAGCAGACACAATATTTATCTTGGTTTGACCACTAACCCACTTGTGGTCTACGTCCAGTCCTCGAAAATAATCCGAGATTTTTCACTATGTATACAAGCTTCAATAGGTGCTTGCAACCGTTACATAAAAGAGCACTTTTCACATACAGGGAAACTCTACCCTTGTGCTAAAGTCTCAGCCTGCAGGGATACCTCACCCTTATACAAAACTTGAAGGATACTTCACCCTCAATACAGAAGAACAGAAATATAGATGAAGAGAAAACTCTCACAAAGAGTAGATGATACAATTTGAAGCTCTATGAAGCTCTCTAAGGATATCTCAAATTTTGGCGAAAAAGAGCGCAGAAATTTGATAAAATATGTATCACAAAATAAAGTAAGAAAGAATTATTTCAGATAAATGGGTGGTGTTAAAAGATGTCCCAAAAACATGTTTTTATAGTGTTCTAAGAAAAAGAGTCGTTAGGTATAAATTAATATCACATTAAGAGCCTTTGAAAATAGCCGTTGCGTGATTTTGGGCGTGTTTATTCGAATACCCCTTTGGTTATTCGAATAAATCTTCAGAAATACATTCTGGAACATTTTCTGGGCTGTGGTATTCGAATACCACATCCTGTATTCGAATACACCTTTAAAGCCACGTTCTGGTATGTTTTCTGGGCTGTGGTATTCGAATACCATATCCTGTATTCGAATACACCTCCCTGATTTTAAAAACTGACTTTAAATGATCATAACTTCATCATTTTTTATCCGTTTAAAGCAAATGACCAGTCATTGGAAAGATCTTTGAGTCTATTTTCAAATGAAAGAAGTTTCAAAATAAAACTAAAAGTATTTTGAAAGATATGATCAAAAGAGTGACCAAAGGTCAGTTTTGCAAAACTCAAACTTAGCTATTTTTCATAAATTTGAACTACCACCATAAATAAATTTTCAAAACTTGTTTGTTGGGTATTTTAGCATAGGAAAACCATTTGTAAAAACATATTTAAGATATCCATAAGGCTTCTTACATAAAGACCCTAAGTCCTAAAAGCTATACCATTTAATCTTCCTTTGGACTTGGTCTTTGGCATGACTTTGATGTTATCAATACCTTCATGAAATAGGCATTCACATTCTCATTGTGTTGAGCTTAATAGAAATCTTTTGCTTTCTTGTTGCAATGCTCACTCTTGGTATTTGGACTATCCTACAAAGTATTACTCACTTAAACAAGCATAGTTAGTCCAAATTCATAATTCAATATCTTCATATGCATGATTCATAAATGTATAACTCTAGTTAGTTTAACATGCATATAGAACTTTCATATACACATCCAAATAAGATATTTATTAATTACTAATGGATATACTCTATATAGGATGCAACAAAGAACATAAGCAAAGTATTGTTTTTGTCTTGTATTTGTCATCATCAAAACTTAATATATAAAACCATTTGGGGCAAACTTATTTCCACAATCTCCCCCTTTTTGATGATGACAAATCACCAAAGAAAACAATATGTTGATGAGCAATTTTCAAGAATGGATATTCATGTAAGCATATCAAATAATAAGCATATCAAGCATATATTTTTCTTTCCAATTTTCACTCTCCCTATTTGACATAAAAAAAAAGGTTTAGAAAAAAAATTTCTCCCTTATAGATTCTACATATAATTCAAGAATAGAGAGATGAAACAAATATGCTTGCAAGATATAGAGGATTATTCATGCAATGCTTGTCACATTTTTGTATATCAACATTTAGCATATGATGACAATAAAATACTTTATGTAATCAAACAAGGATGTAAGCCAAAAGATATAAACAGCTTAAGAGCTAGGCTCCCCCTCAAAATATGCATATTATCAAAATAAATAAAGAAAATATGTATGCGAAGACCATGTAAGCACATTACCTTAAAGAAAAGCAAGACAAATATACATCTTCTTAATTCCTCAAACAAAAATCATTTTAAAACTTCTCCCCCTTTCAAAAAGAATTTTATAAGAGCACATTATATTTTTAAAAGCATTTTTAGAAGGCTAGAGATATTTTATATTAAAAAAAGACATATTCATTGAGACAGATCAATCCAAGTTAAAAAGAATATAAGTACATCTCCTTGATGGAATATGCTATAGGGATCAAAGCAAGTATAGAATTAATATCATCCACCCTAAATGCAATGACAAATAAGCAAGTTAATATCTAATTAGACACTTTGTCAAAGCTAAGCATACTTTTCATGTAAGGAAAGTATCTAATCATTTTAAGATCAATTTATCAATAAATATCATACAATTCATATCATATAAAGTATCACAATAGCTTAGGGATAGAGATACTTATTGAGATAGATAAAGAGTGATGATCCTTCTTTATTGGTCCTTTAACTTTGGGCTTTCTTCCTTTGAATTCTCTATTCCATTGCACTAGAAGAAAGTCTTCTTTATCTTTCTTTTCATTTGAATTTTATTCAACTTTTCTCATTTATCCATATGTGCTTGTATGTACAAAATCTGATGGCTATATTTGAAACATATAGAGAGACTTGCAAAGCTAACTTTAAAAGTCCTCTAAAACATAGGTTAGCATCAAATATCATGTAAGCCCATTTATAAGTATAATTTTGATTGATATATAATTTAAAGCATGTATCACATTATCAACCATACAATGTTAGCTCTCACAAGAATGCATGAAGCACATATGCACTTGAATCCAAAAAAAAAAGTTTAAGCATTTTAAGGCATGATTCAAGTTTATCAAGAAATATATGATCATCATCAAAACTTATTTAGACATTTTTAGGCAAATAGAATAACACAACTCTCTACTTCTCCATATATCATATGATATCAAATTTAAAGCATAGATAAGGATTGAAATCACCAAAAGTGTACTCTTTGAGTTTTTTGTAGGTGACTCCAACTTCCACCAACTTCCAAACTTCAAGTTTTTATGAGGGAATAGAAATTTTTTGCATCCCTTTAAAAGTTGAATCCTTTTACACTTTATTATCCTCAAGTTAAATGAACTTATTCCATTTAAATGCTTGCTTGAGGTAGTTGACACCCTACAAAATAATTCAAAGTACTTTCTTTGGTATCCATCAATTTTGGATCCATAGAGGTTAGTCATTATGCCAAACTCATAAGCAAATAAGCATTCAAAATAGATTGTTTAGCAAAGTTGCTCGCTCGGTTGGGAAAGACCAAAGGATGCAGCTTTCAGACAGAAGGTATTCGAATACCTCACCAGGTATTCGAATAGATTGCCAAATTTGGCTTGGCTGCCAAACGATGGTATTCGAATGCTTTTTACAGTATTTGAATACTCACAAAGAGCAGGTATTCGAATATCTTACAAGGTATTCGAATACTCCAGAGCCCTGTGAGAGAAACTGAAACAGAAAGCCTCAGGGTATTCGAATGACTACTTAGTTATTCGAATACACCAGCTTTTAGAAAAGCTGTACTGAGGTAAGGTATTCGAATAACCATGATGGTATTCGAATAACCTTATCAGAAAAACACAAGTTTGCACGTATAACAACAATGGTATTCGAATACCATAGATAGGTATTCGAATAACTTGAACAAGAAATCACACATATATATATTATGTCCAGGAATTACATTTTTGGGAGACGAAAGTATACCTTTTGATGGAGTACTTGCAAAAATGATTTCGGGATAACTCTGACGCTCAAGTCAGTAATAATTCAAGAAGGATGAAATCATAATTAAGCAATAAATTCAAATATTTAATTATATGTATGATTGATCAAAAACTCAAGCTCAAGGATATTCTCATTAGACATGTCATTTCAAGCATAAAGCATACTTTATCTAGCATATTAATATGCTGAAGGATTTTCAAATAATAATTACAAAGATTAAAAATAACCACGCAATTTAGCACTCATTTTAACATGCATTCATGACAATTAAACCAAATACTTGATTCTTACAAAAATATTTTGAAACAACCAAGAATTATGTTAGAAATGGATAAAATAAGATAAAACCATCTAACACAAATACTCATTTTAAGTCATGATTAAACAAAAACTCATGCTCAAGGATGTCAAAACAATGAGCAAACTTTTATATAGCATACTAACGTGTAAAAACATGTTTAAGACATAAAGTTAGAAAAGTATAACACAAGTTTCACTTATCCAAGGATTGCAAGTCCAAGCTTCATGAAGATAAGGAAAAGAGCTTGAAATTATTTTTGGTCTTTGGACTTGGAGCAGCACTTTCAAGATGCCAAAGTGAGTTCTTGGCCTTCAAGTACACCTACAACACACTTCAATTTTTAACTTTTGGTACTCAAATTTTATTGAGTCCTTGTGTGTTAGTTTTCGAATATTAATATATTATGCTCTCATAAAGATTAATTTTTCATAATATGTAAATCGAGCACAATAAATTAAATAATTAAATACCATTAAGCACATAGTTGATAGCATGCTTACTTTCATGATATATAAACAATTTTAAAGCATATAAAGCATACATAAGCATTATAGACCCTTATGTACCAAGATATATAACAAATTAATGAATTATGATATAATAAGAATAAACATAATTATGTGTTAAACATAATATTCAAATTTTATCACGTACACATGATTCTATTAATCACTTAAGGCCTACAAGGAATATACCTCAAATTTATTGACTTTGCATGTGAGTGTGTATAAGAGGTAAAAGCTTTTGATACATTGGCCTTGGTAATCAAGGAAATACTTTTTCTTATCCATTTCTTCTCTTTTGGAGTCTTGAACTTTGCGAGTTCTACATTTTGTACTTAAGAAGCTTTGGTTGAAGCTATCTTCCTTCTTTGACCAAAGTTTCTACCATTAGGCTTTGGAAGCATTCTCCTTGATGATTCCTCTTTCTTTTGACCAATTTGTCCATCCTTTTGAGAAATATTATGCATAATTGAAACACTAGGAGGACACTTTGGTACCCACTTCATTTTGGGTCCTTGAATGTTAGTATTAGGGCCTTTAGAATTTTTAGGAACCCATACCATACAATTTCTCATATAAGGATTTCTTCTATAATTGCATAAATGAGAAATATGTCCTAGATGACCACAAAAATTACAAACAATTGAATTTAATGATAGCTTGGTCTTTTGAAGATCATCTTTGAAAAACTTAAGCCTTTTCTTATTATTATATTCTATGTTATTTTTGCCACAAGCTTTACTTGAATTTCCATGTGGAATAACATTAATTTTATTTTCATTAACAAGCATATAATGTAAGCAATTAGAATCATTAGCTTTGGAAAATTTGAAAGATAAGTCCTCAACTTGATTTTCTAAATTAATGCATTTGTCACAAGAAGATGAGGTTTCATATTTCAAAGGCATTTCCTCATTAAGAAAAACATATTCATTTTTTAAAGTCTTAATTTCATTTTTAATAGAGGAAATATTTTCCAAACAAGATAAGTTTTTCTTTTCTAAATTCAACAAACCATCATACAATTCATTATATGCACATTGTAACTCATCGTAGGAAGGACTATAATATAGTTTAGAATTATTTATCTTAAAGTCCTTTTTAGCCATATAGGAGGTAGCTTCAATTTCTAGCGTGCTTGGCTCTTTAAGAGAATCACCTTCTTCCTCATTAATTTTGTTTTGCTTTGCCTCTTCTTCAAATTGAGCACCATCGTCACCAAGAGGCATTTGACTCCCTTCAATAGTTTGAGCATCTCTTTGAGGATATTTTTCATGACAAGCTTCCTTCAATGACGTTTGCTCTTCTTGCTTTCTATATACAAACTTATACACAAAATCATTGTTAGCAAGATAAATAGCATCAAGAGCATCCAATATATCTTTAGCACTAGAGCAATTTTTAATTTTAGCATAAACATCATCATTCAAACTACTTCTCAAAATTTACATAGCTCTAATGTTCAAAGAAAAACATTTCTTATCATAAGCATTCCAATCATGTTTTGATTTAGGAAAAAATCCATCAAGAACAATATCCCACAAATCCAAATCAATAGATTGTATATAAAACTTTATTCCAGCTTTCCAATAAACAAAATGCGCACCATCAAAGAATGGTGGTTTATTAATTTCAAAACTTTCCATTCTTAAAAAAAAAAACTTTCAAGGTTGCCAACACAGAAGGATCTTTAACTCTAAGCGGTTAAGCTTTCACCAGAGCACGAAGCTCTGATACCACTTGTTAGTTATGGCAACCATTACCTAAGAGGGGGTGAATTGAGTATTAAAAACTTTTCACAAAAGCTCTTGAAATAAACACAAATATTTAAGCTATTAAATAAAAGAGAAAGAGTTGCGAGATGAAGAATAAAAGCTTTAAGAACAGCAAATAAATAAATGTGCAATAATATAAAATTCTGTAAAATAAAGAGATTGAGAAGAGAGAAGCAGCCACGATATTTATCCTGGTTCGACCACTAACCCACTTGTGGTCTACGTCCAGTCCTCGAAAATAATCTGAGATTTTTCACTATGTATATAAGCTTCAATAGGTGCTTGCAACCGTTACATAAAAGAGTACTTTTCACACACAGGAAAACTCTACCCTTGTGCTAAAGTCTCAGCCTGTAAGGATACCTCACCCTTATACAAACCTTGAAGGGATACCTCACCCTTATATAAAACTTGAAGGATACCTCACTCTCAATACAGAAGAACAGAAATATAGATGAAGAGAAAACTCTCACAAAGAGTAGATGATACAATTTGAAGCTCTATGAAACTCTCTAAGGATATCTCAAATTTTGGTGAAAAAGAGCGCAGAAATTTGGTAAAATATGTATCACAAAATAAAGCAAGAAAGAATTATTTCAAATAAATGGGTGGTGTTAAAAGATGTCCCAAAAATATGTATTTATAGTGTTCTAAGAAAAAGAGTCGTTGGGTATAAATTAATATCACATTAAGAGCCTTTGAAAATAGTCGTTGCGTGATTTTAGGCGTGTTTATTCGAATACCCCTTTGGTTATTCAAATAAATCTTCAGAAATACATTCTGGAACATTTTCTAGGCTATGGTATTCGAATACCACATCCTGTATTCAAATACACCTTTAAAACCACGTTCTGGTATGTTTTCTGGGTTGTGGTATTCGAATACCACATCCTGTATTCGAATACACCTCCCTGATTTCAAAAACTAACTTTAAATGGTCATAACTTCTTCATTTCTTATCTGTTTAAAGCAAATGACCAGTCATTGGAAAGATCTTTGAGTCTTATTTCATTATGAAAGAAGTTTCAAAACAAAACTCAAAGTATTTTAAAAGATATGATCAAAAGAGTGACCAAAGGTCAATTTTGCAAAACTCAAACTTGGCTATTTTTCATAAATTTGAACTACCACCATAAATAACTTTTCAAAACTTGTTTGTTGGGTATTTTAGCATAGGAAAACCATTTGTAAAAACATATTTGAGATATCCATAAGGCTTCTTACATAAAGACCCTAAGTCCTAAAAGCTATACCATTTAATCTTCCTTTGGACTTGGTCTTTGGCATGACTTTGATGTTATCAATACCTTCATGAAAGGCATTCACATTCTCCTTGTGTTGAGCTTAATAGAGATCTTTTGCTTTCTTGTTGTAATGTTCACTCTTGGTACTTGGACTATCCTACAAAGTATTACTCACTTAAACAAGCATAGTTAGTCCAAATTCATAATTCAATATCTTCATATGCATGATTCATAAATGTATAACTCTAGTTAGTTTAACATGCATATAAAACTTTCATATATACATCCAAATAAGATATTTATCAATTACTAATGGATATGCTCTGTATAGGATGCAACAAAGAACATAAGCAAAGTATTCTTTTTGTCTTATATTTGTCATCATCAAAACTTAACATATAAAACCATTTGGGGCAAACTTATTTCCATAGTTGTAACATCCTAAATTTAATAATCATAATATAACCAAAGTATATCACAGTGATTAGATTCAAGCATGCTACTTACTACAACTATGCAATTTCCAATATATCATATCAATATTATATAGAAAATATGAGCCACAAATAAACAATTATATATATACATCACAGTCTCAGCAGGGCATACTGTTATACATAATTCAAAACAACGAAGCAAATATAAAATATATACAAGCTTAGTTCACAACAGCACCTACACTGTGCTAAACCGCACACATCTTCTTCCCTTTCGAAGATCACGCACTTTGATTTACATGGTAACACAATCGGGATGAGAAATCATATTTCTCAGTAGAAGTATTCTAATACCAGCATATACATATACATATATACACATTCAGATTACATTCATAATTATCAAAATAACATTTCACCACAGAAGTAAACATCTCCATCTCAGAGACACAAACACAACATCTCCATCTCAGAGATATGAAATTGCCCATACAACTACAATGCATGAATATGTCATAATAGTAACCGCTCATACAATTGTCATGCTATGCCAAGTTATGTCTAGTGTTTATGCCTATGTGATATCCTAAGCATGAAAATGAATAATGTATGATACTATATCCAGGAACCTCCAGTTCCATGGTAATCTCATGAATGCATGAAACTTAAATAAAGTAATGGAAGTTACAACCATAACCTTGAACAAGCACTAGAAGTCCATCCAGCAAACATCATTATCATAGGAAATCCATCCCCCTGGGTAGTGAAATTCATCTACTACACAGCTATCAATAATGAACAAGGAAATCCATCCTTAACAACACTATATTAGGAAGGATACAATTTGCCTTACCCAATATAGAACACCCACATCATTATCACAGAGGAAATCCATCTCCCCTGGGTAGTGAAATCCATCTACTACATAGTTATCAATAATGAACAAGAAAATTCATCCATAACAACACCATATTAGGAAGGATACAATCCACTTTACCCAATATAGAAGAACACCCACATCTACAGGCCTCACACCTCTCAAAAAAAAAAAAGCAATCACCCACATCTACGGGGTTCATACTTTTCAGAAAGGCAACTCATACAATCAAGTATATCATCATGACAAATTAAACTCTTATAATTAGAATTTTAAATCAATATGATTCAACAATCACATAGAGAGGATATTATGCACCTCAATATGCTCTATAAACATCTCATGCAAAACAATTATTAATTACTTCCCATAACTAGTTTCATAATTGGTTTATATGCTTTACAAGTTCATTTCCTCATTTAATCACAATACACAATATTTGTGTATATTCATGATTAATTATCCCACATAATTCACACTACAAATCTATTTAACTCAACACATTCACACTTCAAATTAGGAATGCTCACATACTCACGCTATGTGTCATTCCTATCACATCACTATCGCGACCGTTAAATCGCGGCGGAATAGCAACTTAAATTAAAAAATTAAGATTTTAAGAGTCGACACTAATTTTATTTTTTTATTAGGAAAAATTGGAAAATCCAAGAAAAATAGTCTTTGAAACCAGATTGAATTCAGGAGTCAGTTATGTGTAGGGAAGGGTGGAAACTTAATCCCACAACACTCCTAACACACTCTTCCTAAGACGGTACCTTAAGTTAATTATGTAAATTTTTAATAATCCTTGAAAATATTTATTTTACCCCTTTTGTAAAAGAAATAAATGAAATAGAAAAATGAATTATGAAAAATTAATTTTTGGCTTGACAGAATAAAGATTTCACTCCTACATATCCTCGAGTGCAATGAGGAATTCAAAGTCACGTAGTTCTCTAGAAAATAATTGTGGGTTAGTTGATTTTAATTAAAAAATAATATTTTTAAAAATTTGAATTAATAAGTCATTGCGACTCTGTTAATCAAATTAAGGATTGAATAGGTGAAACTCATACACGCTAGAGACGTTACCCACTGATTATCAAATTTGTTACAAAAATTTTATTATATAAAAAAATTTATCAATTAGCGATTTAACTTATAAAAAATTGAAAACAAGATAATAATTTAAATAATAATAATAATAATAAATAATAACAATAATGTAAATCATCAAGCTGTCGCAATTCAGATGATTACAAAAATTACAAGAGTTAGCAAGTTGTCGCAACTCAGATAATCTATTTTTATTTTTCTAAAAAAATTTAATTATTTCTCTTATTTCAATTCCTTTTTACTTTATTTTTCACTTTTTAAAAAAAAAAGAATAGTTTGGCCCATTAAGTTAAGCCCAATTAGGAAAAAAAAAAGACTCACGGTCCAAACAAGAAGAGCAGGTACTATGTATCTTCTTTCTTTGACATTTTTTTGAGTGTTTTGTAGAGAGAACAGAGGAGCAATTGGAGGCCGGCGGTTAGCGTGGGCTGTGACACGGAGGCACGCATGCGGACTAGTTCCGGATCCGGAGGGTCGTGTGGCGACCAGGTTCTCAGGTGCCGACGTCGTGCGATGCGATGGGTGCGGATCTGATGCAGATCCAGTTGGCTTTCTTTATCTCGATGGCGCCGGTGGTGCGACGACCTGGGTGGAAGATGTGACGGTGTGCTGGAACGGTGATTACGCGTGGTGCGATTTGGCGCAGGTGACCGACACGGTGGTTCTACATTGGCATAGAGCGGAATGGGTACGCATTTGGGTGGCTATGGAGGTGGATTCTCGGTTCTGGGTTGAAGCTTGGTATTCACGGTGAGGAGGTTATATTTGATGGTGGTGTTTGTCTGTTTTCACGGTTGAGTTTCGATTTTAGGAGAGGGTATGGTTTTGGTGGGGGTTTAGGCCGTGGATGATGTTGTGATGGAGGAAGTGATGGTGAAGATGAAAGCTTGATATTGGTGGTTATAGTGCTTGGTGATGATGGAACTTTGGCAGTAGGGTGTTTTTGGCTTGGGGGGAATGGTGATTATGGAGATGTCATGGAAGAAAGGTTGGTGTTTGTTGGTTTAGAGGTTCTGTTAAGTCAAAACATTTGGGCTTGCGAATGGTTTTTTTTTTGTTTGGCAAAGAGGGTGATTATGATGAGGAAGGTGGTGGTTTCGTGGCAGAGGGTATTTGGCAGATAGTTGCAAGGATTTGCTATGTGTAGGAAGCTACACGATGGAAAGAATAATATGGCTATGTAGGCAGAATGGTGTACGTGAGGCTAGGCTGAGTATGTCACGTTCTGAGTGTTTTTTTCTGTGTGTAGGTTATGTGTTTTTATAGGAGGGGATGAGGCTGAAGTGTTTGAGTTGAAGTGTGATTGAAATTTGTTTAGGATGATAAGTTGTGGTTGGTTTAGGATAAGTGCTGGTTAGTTCAGAATAGGTTTGTTTAGGATAGTTAGGATAAGTGCTTAGGAATTAGGATGACTGATGGAGTTTGTTTAGGATAAGTGCTGGCAGATGGGTTATGGGTTAATGGGTTAGTTTAGGGGTTAATGGGCCAATGGGTTGAAAGATAAGCCTTATTTTTTTTCTTTTTTTCTCTTTTTTTATTTTTTATTTTTTTACAAAATGCTCTGGACAAAATTAGGTGTTCATGGTTGTCCCTCTTTATTTGTTTCTTATTAGATAAAAAGAATAACTATAGTTTTTTATTTTATCATGGTAAGGAATGAGTACAAACATGAACTCGAATTTTGTTCAGGGGCGAAAAGAAACAAAACAATGCAAAAAGCGATGCGCTCAATGACAGAAACTTAAAAGACAGGAGCCGATGCGCTTAAAAGTAAAAGACAGGAGCCGATGCACTCAAAAGTAAAAGACAGGAATTAAAAAATAGGGAGTCGATGCGCTCAAGACAGGAATTAAAAGACAGGGAGTCAATGCGCTCAAAAAGTAAAAGACAGGAATTTAAAATGCATGGAATACATGGAGTCGATGCGCTCAACAGAACTTAAAATGCATGGAGCTGATGCACTCAAAGAAATTGACAGAGATTTAAAATGCATGAAATGCATGGAGTTGATGCGCTCAACAAAACTTAAAATGACAATGGGTAACTGAGTCTCGAAATTTAAAAGGCAATGGGCAACTGAGTCTCAAAATTTAAAAGGCAATGGGCAACTGAGTCTCGGAATTTAAATGACAATGGGCAACACTGAGTCCCGAAATTTAAAAGACAATAGGCAACTGAGTCCAAGAATTTAAATGACAATGGGCAATTGAGTCCCGAAATTTAAAAGACAATGGGCAACCGAGTCCCGCAATTCAAAAGACAATGAGCAACTGAGTCCCGAAATTTAAAAGATAATGAGCAACTGAGTCCCGCAATTCAAATGACAATGGGCAACTGAGTCCCGAAATTTAAAAGACAATGGACAACTGAGTCCCGAAATTTAAATGACAATGGACAACTGAGTCCCAAAATTTAAAAGACAATGGGCAACTGAGTCCCGCAATTGAAAAGATAATGGACAACTGAGTCCCAAAATTTAAAAGACAATGGGCAACTGAGTCTCGCAATTCAAATGACAATAGGCAACTGAGTCCCGAAATTTAAAAGACAATGGGCAACTGAATTCTGAAATTAAAAAGACAATGGGCAACAGAGTCCCGAAATTTAAATGACAATAGGCAACAGAGTCTCAGAATTTAAATGACAATGGGCAACAGAGTCCCAAAATTTAAAAGACAATAGGCAACTAAGTCCCGAAATTTAAAAGACAATAGGCAATTGAGTCCTGTAATTCAAATGACAATGGGCAACTGAGTCCCGAAATTAAAATGACAATGGGCAATAGAGTCTCAGAATTTAAATGATAATGGGCAACAGAGTCCCGGAATTTAAATGACAATGGGCAACAGAGTCTCAAAATTTAAAAGGCAATGGGCAAAAGAGTCCCGAAATTTAAAAGATAATGGGCAACTGAATCCCGCAATTAAAAAGACAATGATCAACTAAGTCCCGAAATTCAAAAGACAATGGGCAACTGAGTCCTGAAATTTAAATAACAATGGACAACTGTGGCCCGAAAGACAAATTTTAAAGGCAATGGGCATCTTGACCCAAAAAGATCTTCTTTTTCTTTTATTATTTTTTCTCTCTTTTCCCTCTTATTTTTTTCTCTTTCTCTCTTTTCTTTTTTCTTTCCTTTTTTTTTTTTTCTTCTCACTTTTTTCTCTATTTTTTATTTTCCTTTCTTTTTCTTTTTTCTTTCCTTTCTTTCTCTTTTTTCTTCTTTTTTTCTCTTTTTTATTTTTCTCTCTTTTTCTCTCCTTTTTTCTTTTCTCTTTCCTTTTTTTCTTTTCTTTTTTATTTTTTCTTATTTTCTAAAAATCATTTGAACCAAGGACGACTTTGGAAAGTTTTGACCAATCAAATCCCTTGTTCACGTGCTTTAGCCCGTTGAACCTGATAACTTCGGTCCTCATCCTTTCTTTCCTTTTTCTTCTTCTTTCTCTTTCCTTGTTTGACACTCTCAACTCTCCTTTTGAGAAATGAAATGATCATCTCTTGTCATGGACCCTTGCTTGGCTAAGTCGTTGAGAGAAAATTTTACTCCAGTATGTAACTTTGTCCCTCATCCAATTGATTCCTTGCAACTGCTTGATTACTCATATCTTCTCTTTAATCCTTCAAAAAATTTGCCCCAATATGACCAATTGAACAAAATTGCCCCAGTTTGGTGAACTTTTCAAGGGGCTTCAGGCCATCTTTCTATTTATTTGCCCCAGCTTTTGCTTAAACCATCCTTTCGGGTTTTCAGTCTAACGGGTTCTTTTTCCTTTTTACTTAGGTACCTCTTATTTATGGATTATCCCTTAAGATATCATTTTCCCCTTTAATTGGAACTTCTAAGTTCTTTTTGATCTGAATTGTTCATCAGGGGATTGTCATCGGATGGTCAAATCATAATGTTGTACTCATATTCACCTTACCTGAAGCATTACGTAACAGATAGACATGGATTCAAAAGTACAACAGAATAAGAATTGACTAAGTGAACAACTTCCAGATTGGCTTTGGAAGTTTGACAACACAGAAGGGTACATATGGAATAAGACACAAACGATGGTATGGGATTCAAAGAAGAGTTGCCTTGATATGGATTAGTTTGAGCCTCATGAAAACGATCTTTAGTTGCTCACTAGACATTATGACTAAGGATTTTCTTCTACTGAACATCTTCATCAAGTCAAATTGAACCAAAGAGAAATTTGTCCCAGTTTAGGATTGAATAGAATAAGGCTAACACTCACCCTAGTGACCCAAAAATTTACCCTAATGTAGGTCAAATCAAGAAAAAGAAAAATTATCTCAGTTTAGAGTCAAATCGAGCAGGGTAGAAACTTGTCCTAGAGTAAGGCCAAATTAAACCGAAGAGAAATTTGTCCCTGTTTAGGACTGAATTGAGTAGAACAGGAACTCACCCTAATGACCAAAAGATTTGCCCCAGTGTAGGTTAAATCGAACTAAGGAAAAGAATGCCCCAGTGTAGGGCTAGCTCAAACATGGTAGAAATTTGTCCTGGTGTAAGTCTTTTTTTTTCTTTTTTTCCTTTTTTTTTAAAGAGCGATGAACTAGATACTTGGATGAGTGTAACATTTGTCTCAAAATTAAAGTTAATGAAAATGACAACAACCCTTCATTGATCAGAATAGACTTTTTGAGACTTGTAACATGGCCAAGGCTAGGAGTTATGAAAGGAAAGATATAAGGCTCAAACAAGTGTTTAGGGGTTGAATGAGACTAAGGATCATTGACCAAAACTAAACTTCGTCAACTACTTTTGCGCTCTCAAGCACACCTTTCTTTTATTGTTCTCCATTTCTTCCCCACTTCATTTTATTTTCTTTCTTCTTTCTTTCCCTTCTCTTTTTTTGTTTTTCCTTTTCTTTTCTTTTTTTGGTTTTTCATCATTTTTTTACTTCTTGCCTCTTTCACCTTTTCTTCCTTTTTCATTATGCTTCAAAATAGTCACCATGATAATCAACCTTTGTCTTGTACTATCCCCTAGTGTAGGGGTGATCCTTATCCAAGGTTTATTGAAGAAATTTTCAAGCTCAAAAGGGGTAGCAAGGGATAAAGATAATGAAATTTTGTAAAAGATAGAGAAAAATGGTCAGTCTTCATTTCCAAATCATGATTGTTTATCTTCAAAACTTTAATTTTGAGACCAAAAGATAGTGCACACCAAATGATCACTTTATTGCTCCTTTTTTATTTTTTTATTTTTCTTTTCTTTTTCTTTTCTTTTTTTCAAAAGACACTTGCACTTGAGGACTTTATTGACGTCTACCAAACTGGGGATTACCAAGAATTGGATAAAAGGAAGACACTTTGCAGAAATAAAATATCATAAATGTGAAGAAATATAATGTGATGGAAAAGAAAAGAAACAATGTACCCACGTAAATTTATTACATTAATGCTTCAAGAAAGTTAACATAAACTCAAAATCACTGATTACTTTATGATAATCACTTCAAGAGTTGTTGACAATACTAGGTCCAGCTACTTCTTCGATGTCAAGCTTCCCATAAGCAATTAGCTTCCTTACTGCAATCTTGAAGGATTCACAATCTTCAATTGAGTGCCTTGGGATGTCCCTATGGTATTTGCAAGTTAAATTTGGGTTATACCATGCAGGGAATGGTGGTTCTAAGGGACGTACAGGATTTTCATATATGAGGTGGGCATCAAACAGTCTTTGGAATAAGTCTGCGTTTGAGATGGACAGTTTTGGGAAAGAGGGTAGGTTTTGGGGACGAGAACGGTCTTGATTTTAGAAGTTTGGTCGAGGCTGAGGGTGATTTGGGAAATTTTATGAAGCTGCAGGTGGATATTGGGTATAGGTCGGGCAAGTTGGTACATATGGCTGTGGAGTGGGGACATTGTTGATTTGGAATTGTGGAGTTATGGTGATGTTCATGGGAAGAGCAGTTAGGCCAGGTATATGATAAGGTGCAAATGTCTGATAAAAAGAGTAGGGGTTTGGGTTATATAGAGGGGCTCGATAGGCAGGGTAAGACGGTGGATAACTAGGTTGTGAAGGTTGTTGGTTTTGCACATAGTTCACCTCAAGCTCCTTTTCCTTTTTCGGCTGGAATCCTTTCTCAGGAGTGGTATCTTCTGTATTGTTATTCAAGGTCCTTCCCACAATAGGCATCTCAGTAGTGATCACGGGGTTTGTCCCCATAGAAGGGATATTTGGTAGGCGCATATGTGTTCCAGTTACTACTATATCCCCAGTTGCCCTAATCAAGGTGAAGGTCTCCCTCATGCCTGACAACATTTCCTCCATTCTTCTCTGAGATTCTGTCATTTCGTTCATCCTCTCTTTCATCTCATCTACTTCCATACTCAGATTTCTTTCTTCATTCCCAGCTGTCATCGCTATAAGCTTTGTTCGGGCCCTTGTGTTGTGAACTCGGGTTTGATTGATGTCTTCTTTCCTTAATCACACAATGGTTGCTGAACACAGTAACATCATACAAGGAATTAGATGAAATGAATGAGATTAATGTCAGGCATAAGATGAGATGAATGAAATGAAAACATTTTTTTTTCAAATGCATGAAATGAAAATCCAGGATTTATTTTTTTTTATTTTTTTAGAATGCTAAAGATGCCATGAAAATGCATGAATTTTTTTTTATGAGAATGCATGATTTATTATTTTTTTTTTAAAATGCTAAGGATGCCATGAAAATGCATGATTTTTTTTATTTTTTTAAGAATGCTAGGAGTGTCATGAAAATGCATGATTTTTTTTTTTTTAAGAATACTAGGAATGCAAGATGATTTTGTTTTTAAAGAATGCTAGGAATGACATGAAAATGCAAGATAATGTATTTTTTAAATTTTTTTAATGCAAGAATGGATGACATGAGGAAAGAAGAAATACGCTCCCTTTGTGTCCTAATGGGATTACCTTAAACTTGGGACTCTCTATCCTAAAGATCTAAGAGTCCTTCTGATCCGTGAGAACTTTTATTAGGTGGCTCTTCTATTCTAAAAGTTTCTAAAGCCAAGTTCCATTTCAGAATGTTGACCACAAACAGTGGGTAAACCACTAGGTGTGGAACATTCGCGAAACAGGCACACTCTAGATGAGGTTTTTGTGATAACCAAACAGGATGTACATCCAAAATGGCTACCACTACGCAACCTCTACCTAACCTAGGCTTCACTCAGACCCGGGTATAGGGCTCCACTTGGATGTGTGTGATAAATGTAAAGGTGCGGTGGGTGTAGGGAGCATACAAATATTTGCAATCCCAAAGACTACTTATATCTTGCAAAACAAAGCAAACACAAAATATACTCCAAAAGTTTTCTACCCTAAGGTTTACATAATAAAGACAATTAACAAAAAAAAATCAAATAAAAAAGGGTAAAACAAACATATAAAGATCACCAAAAATTTGCATAACCAACTTGTATAGGCTTCACTCTCAAGCATCCCCAGTGGAGTCACCAGCTGTCGCGACCATTAAATCGCGGCGGAATAGCAACTTAAATTAAAAAATTAAGATTTTAGGAGTTGCCACCAATTTTATTTTTTTATTAGGAAAAATTCAAAAACCCAAGAAAAATAGTCTTTGAAACCAAATTGAATTCAGGAGTCGGTTATGTATAGGGAAGGGTAAAAACTTAATCCCACAGCACCCCTAACACACCCGTCCTAAGACGGTACCTTAAGTTAATTATGCAAATTTTTAATAATCCTTGAAAATATTTGTTTTACCCCTTTTGTAAAAGAAATAAATGAAATAGACAAATGAATTATGAAAAATTGATTTTTGGCTTGACAAAATAGAGATTTCGCTCCTACGTATCTTCGGGTGCAATGAGGAATTCAAAGTCACATAGTTCTCTAGAAAATAATTGTGGGTTGGTTGATTTTAATTAAAAAAATAATTTTTAAAAATTTGAATTAACAAGTCGTCACAACTCTGTTAATCAAATTAAGGATTGAATAGGTGAAGCTCGCGTCATGCTAGAGACGTCACCCACTGATTATCAAATTTGTTACAAAAATTTTATTATATAAAAAAATTTATCAATTAGTGATTTAACTTATAAAAAATTGAAAACAAGATAATAATTTAAATAATAATAATAATAATAATAATAATAAATAACAATAATGTAAATCATCAAGTTGTCGCAACTCAAATGATTACAAAAATTATAAGGGTTAGCAAGCTGTCGCAACTCAGATAACCCATTTTTATTTTTCTAAAAAAATTTAATTATTTCTCTTATTTCAATTCCTTTTTACTTTATTTTCACTTTTTTTAAAAAAAAAAGAATAGTTTGGCCCATTAAGTTAAGCCCAATTAGGAAAAAAAAAAGACTCACGATCCAAACAAGAAGAGCAGGTACTATGTATCTTCTTTCTTTGACCTTTTTTTGAGTGTTTTGCAGAGAGAACAGAGGAGCAATTGGAGGCCGGTGGTTAGCGTGGGCTACGACACGGAGGCACGCGTGTGGACTGGTTCCGAATCCGGAGGGTCGTGCAGCGACCAGGTTCTCGAGTGCCGACGTCGTGCGACACGATGGGTGCAAATCTGATGCAAATCTGGTTGGCTTTCTTTGTCTTGATGGCGTCGATGGTGCGACGGCCTGGGTGGAAGATGTGATGGTGTGTTGGAACGGTGATTGCGCGTGGTGCGGTTTGGCGCAGGTGACCGGTACAGTGGTTCTGCGTTGGCATAGAGTGGAACGGGTACGCGTTTGGGTGGCTATGGAGGTGGATTCTCAGTTTTGGGTTGAAGCTTGGTATTCATGGTGAGGAGGTTATATTTGATGGTGGTGTTTGTCTGTTTTCACGGTTGAGTTTCAGTTTTAGGAGAGGGTATGGTTTTGGTGGGGGTTTAGGCCATGGATGATGTTGTGATGGAGGGAAGTGATGGTGAAGATGAAAGTTGATATGGGTGGTTATGGTGCTTGGTGATGATGGAACTTTGGCAATAGGGTGTTTTTGGCTTAGGGGGAATGGTGATTATGGAGATGTCATGGAAGAAAGGTTAGTGTTTGTTGGTTTGGAGGTTCTGTTAAGTCAAAACATTTGGGCTTGAAAATGGTTTTTTTTTTGTTTGGCAAAGAGGGTGATTATGATGAGGAAGGTGGTGGTTTCGTGGCAGAGGGTATTTGGCAGATAACTGCAAGGATTTGCTATGTGTAGGAAGCTACACGATGGAGAGAATAATATGGCTTTGTAGGCAGAAGGGTGTACGTGAGGCTAGGCTGAGTATGTCACATTCTGAGTGTTTTTTTTTCTGTGTGTAGGTTATGTGTTTTTATAGGAGGGGATTAAGTTGAAGTGTTTGAGTTGAAGTGTGGTGAAATTTGTTTAGGATGATAAGTTGTGGTTGGTTTAGGATAAGTGCTGGTTAGTTCAGAATAGGTTTGTTTAGGATAGTTAGGATAAGTGCTTAGGAATTAGGATGACTGATGGAGTTTGTTTATGATAAGTGCTGGCAGATGGGTTATGGGTTAATGGGTTGGTTTAGGGGTTAATGGGCCAATGGGTTGAAAGATAAGTCTTATTATTATTTTTTTCTTTGTTTCTCTTTTTTTATTTTTTATTTTTTTACAAAATGCCCCGAAAAAAATTGGGTGTTCACAATCACAGCATCATAAAAGATGCTAAAACAACCACATATGGGTCAAAATCCTGAGTGTTACCCTATGGCATTCCACTACACTATAGATGCCTAAGATATTCCAACATATTACCCCTTGATAATCCACCTCAAAATGGTTATCTAAGGTCCCTCTAAGGCTCCTAGCCTTATAAAATGCCAAAAACATCATGCATTTCCTAACCAAAATCACATCCTGCTCAATCTCAACCTTTGACCTTTGCACATTAAAATGAGCATAACTTAAGTTACGGAGGTCGAAACGAGGTGATTTCAGTGGCATTGGAAAGGTAAGAGAAAGTGCTACAACTTTCATGAAGACAATAAGAGCTAATTCTCATTACAAAGGGAAACACGACTAGTGTCTAAAGACACGCCCCCTTATTTTGCTTTGTGAGCACTATTTACGAATTTTCAACTGGTAGAGAGAGACACGACCCATCCCATATCTTCGGACATGGGCCATGTTTCTCAACCAGAAACTCTGTAACTCATTTTGCAGTATTGTGGCACAGTTCCTATGGCCAAATTCTTGGATTTTGGCCACTTCAACTTGGTTTTTAGGTGATTTAAGTTCCTTAACAAGTTTACTAACACATAGGATTCATTAATTACCAACAAAAAATACTTCCAATTTGGATTCTATGAATAAACCATAAATCAAAACTTAACTCTTCTCACTTTTAGGTTCAAGGCTCAAATGTCCAATTCTAAGTTTCTAACACAAACATATTGCATGAATAAGTCCTAAATAACTAAAGGAACTTAATCAAGCATTGAAAACACCTCAAACACCTATAGTAACTAATATAACCAATTATGCCTCACAAACGCATAAATGATAAAAGTGGAAAAAAGAGGATGAAAGAAGCACAAAACCCTTACCTCAAGGTCAATAAGATGAAGATGAAGCCAAGCCTCCACTTGAATCCTTTTTCTCTTCTCCTTTTCTCTCTTCTCTTCTTTTCTTCTTTTTTTTCCTCCCATTCTGCCGTGGGATATATATGAAAAGGCAAGGTCTAACTTTGCTTCTTTTAGATAAGTACCGAAACTCTGATCTGCTAAGAACACCTAGATTTCACCAAATCCATATTTCTAGCTTCCAAAAAGTTTAAAATAAATCCTAAGATTCATTAAAAATCTTATTTCACAATTTCTCTATTTTTCCATATTAGCTGCTAGTCAAATCGGCATTAAAACACACAACTAATATGCTTAAAAATGTCAAACTAACTCTGATAAATCTCAAACTTTACTTGTAGCACAAACCACACATTTGTGACCTGGAAACAAACTCTCCACATTTATTTCCACTAACTAAGCAGTTTAAGCCACTTTCGGAGTAAATAACAACTATATTTCTCATATAGTGTTATAGTAAAGTGCCTAAATATACTCAGAAAGTCACAAATTTACACATATATGTTAAGTAAGTATTAGGCTACCTCTGTAAGTATATACAAGCCTAATATGTTTTCCAGGGTGTGTTACATTTCTCCCCTCCTTTTTAGAATTTTGTCCCTAAAATTCACTCGTCATCAACACTTAGTCTCTCATAACTAAGGTTCCAAGATCTCCAATAGACATCATACTCGAAGGAATCTCACATTTTATAGTGATATCCAATTCATCATTATCAACTCAAGATAATCCAGTCTCATGCAGGTCTCCTGTTCCCAAGTCAAAGCTATGCCAGATATTCTTCGCCTAAGAAAATCAGTTTTCCACAAAAGTCTTGGATTTCTCAGTCCATAATCCTTTGCAAGCCTTAACCAACAACCCTTTATCCAACACATGGGCTCTACTCATGCAAGAGGTACCACTCCAAAAGGTGCATATGCAAGCAATTCTACATGAGTTCAGTCATCCAACTGGACCCATACTAGAAGAACTCCTATTCTCTTAGTTCGCCTAGGTAAAGTCATAGTTTCTTGTCCACTCAGAACATTATATATTAAGTAGGCCAATACTCAATATCATGTAACTGTGTAACAGTAACTACTAACATCCAACCTAAAGCAAGTCATGCAATCCTTTTTCCAATATCTCAAACAAGAGACAAAGAAATGCACAACATACAGAAAAATTACTACATGCCTAAGCATAATTAGTCCATACCCTGGCTCAACAGGATGAACTACTCTGATACCATAATATAACATCCCAAATTTAATAACCATAATATAACCAAAGTATATCACAGTGATTAGATTCAAGCATGCTACTTACTACAGCTATGCAATTTTCAATATATCATATCAACATTATATAGAAAATATGAGCCACGAATGAACAGTTATATATATACATCACAGCCTCAGTAGGGCATACTATTATACATAACTCAAAAGAATTAAGCAAATATAAAATATATACAAGCTCAGTTCACAACAGCACCTACACTGTGCTAAACCGCACACATCTTCTTCCCTTTCGAAGATCATGCACCAGGATTTATATAGCAACACAATTGAGGTGAGAAATCATATTTCTCAATAGAAGTATTCCAATACTAGCATATATATATATACATATATAAACATTCAGATTATATTCACAATTATCAAAATAACACTTCACCACAGAAGTAAACATCTCCATCTCAGAGACACAAACACAACATTTCCATCTCAGAGATACGCAGTTACCCATACAACTGCAATGCATGAATATGTCATGATAGCAACCACCCATACAATTGCCATTCTATGCCAAGTTATGTCTAGTGTTTATGCCTATGTGATATCCTAAGCATGAAAATGAATAATGTATGATACCATATCTAGGAACCTCTAGTACCATAGTAATGTCATGAATGCATGAAACTTGAACAAAGTAATGGAAGTCACAACCATAACCTCGAACAAGCACTGGAAGTCCATCCAGCAAACATAATTATCATAGGAAATCCATCCCCCTTGGGTAGTGAAATTCATCTACTATACAGTTATCGATAATGAACAAGGAAATCCATCCTTAACAACACTATATTAAGAAGGATACAATCCACCTTACCTAATATAGAACACCCACATCATTATCACAGAGGAAATCCATCCCCCTAGGTAGTGAAATTCATCTACTACACAGTTATCGATAATGAACAAGGAAATTCATCCTTAACAACACTATATTAGGAAGGATACAATCCACCTTACCCAATATAGAATACTCACATCTACGGGGCTCACACCTCTCAAAAAAAAAAAAGCAATCACCCACATCTACGGGGTTCATACTTTTCAGAAAGGCAACTCATACAATCAAGTATATTATCATGACTAATTAAACTCTCATAATTAGAATTTCAAATCAATATGATTCAACAATCACATAGAGAGGATATTACGCACCTTAATATGCTCCACAAACATCTCATACAAAATAATTTCTAATTACTTCTCATAACTAGTTTCACAAATTAGTTTATATGTGTTACAAGTTCATTTCCTCATTTCATCACAATACACAATATTTGTGTATATTCATGACTAATTATCCCACATAATTAGCACTATGAATCCATTTGATTCAACACATTCATACTTCAAATTAGGAATACTCACATACTCACGCTATGTGTCATTCCCATTTGATCACAGCATCACAAAAGATGCTAAAACAACCCTATATGGGTCAAAATCCTAAGTGTTACCCTATGGCATTCCACCACACTATGGATGCCTAAGATATTCCAACATATTACCCTTTGATAATCCACCTCAAAATGGTTATTTAAGGTCCCTCTAAGGCTCCTAGCCTTATAAAATGCCAAAACATCATGCATTTCCTAACCAAAATCGCATCCTGATCAATCTCAACCTTTGACCTTTGCACAGCAAAATGAGCATAACTTACGGAGGTCGAAACGAGGTGATTCCAGTGGCATTGGAAAGCTAAGAGAAAGAGCTACAACTTTCATGAAGACCACAAGAGCTCATTGTTGAATCTCTAGCACAAGTAAGTTTTTGGGTCAAATTAGTTTTAGAATTAAAGAATTTAGGTAGAATTTAGATAAATTTTCATTATTTTTGAGTATTATAGGTTTTTGTGTTCACTGGCTAATGAGATTTAAATCTTTGATTGAAACAGGTTTGGATTTAACTTAGAAGAAAGGAAAAGAGTTGCTTACTCAGTTCGTTGCCTGGCGATGAATCAGTGTCGCAAGGCGAAGCTTCTAGTCGCGCCATCGCGAGGCGACAGTTCTCCATCGTGAGGCGAGAAGATGAATGAAAGGATTATAGGCTTCGTTCCAGTCGACCATCGCGAGGCGATAGTCTTCCATCGCGAGGCGATAATGCGAGCCATCGCGAGGCGAGGAACATCCGTCGCGAGGCGAGCTGCTGGATGGAAGGAATTTTGAAGCTGCTGTGAGTCTTGCTATCGCACGGGCCATCGCGAGGCGATGAGGGTCCATCGTGAGGCGATGGCCGTTATCCAGTAAATTTTAAATAGCCAAATGAAACATTTGTGACGTATCTTTTTCATATTTTTCTTTTTCTGAACTCTAAAATATTGGGGTTTTTACCCATAGCTCTGCTAGGGTTTCTTCTTCTTCCACTTCCATTGATGATTCAAGCTTGGGAACAACACCTTGAAGAATCAATGGCTTTTTCCTCTCCCATTTGTTTGAATTCTCCCATCTCTTCTTCTTCCATTATGAGTAGCTAAATTCTTTATGGCTAGGGTCAGGAACATTGTGGATACTCTTATGTAATCTGTTTTACTTTTTCTTTACAAGTTAATTTCATGTATTTGAGCATTCTACTCTTTGCTTAATGCTAATCAATACTTGATCACTATTGGTTTGAATTTGGGTATTTCTTCTAATTGAAAAATTGGTTGTAATACTAGAATTGAGTTGGGTTGGCATGATTATGATTGAATATAGGAATATATCATTGTAATTATGTGTTCCATGAAATCATTACTATTAATGCTTAATCTAAATTAACAATTACCTAAGGAATTGAGAATTGTATTTTGGGTTAAAGAGGCTTTGAATCAAGGAATTGATCTAAGTCTAATTTGTTGATTGGAACTTTAAATGCATGATTATTGCTTGTATTGAGAATTAATCAGTAGCATAAGAGGGTAAACAATGGGATTCGACCCCTAGCCGCTTTTCTTGAATAATTTTCTTATCCTTAAAAATCCAAAAACATTCTTTAATTTGTCAATTACTCTGTTTTTAGTACATTTCTTTTACACTTGTTTAAAAACCAATACAATTCAAAGTTATCAAATCATATTCTCAGTTCAATTAGTGATTTCTAAGTTTATATTGATAATTGACACACAATCCTCGTGGGATCGACAACCTTATTCACTCTTTATTACTTGTACGATTTGGTACACTTGCCAATTCAGCAACAAGTTTTTGGCGCCGTTGTCGGGGACTATTGAGTTGATTATCAACAAGGCAAAGGAGTTACTACTTTGGACATTTATTTTGTTTTCAATTTGTTTGTTTAGAAATTTTACTGCATTATTTTAATTCATTTCTACATATAGTTGACTTGTACTTACAATTCTCCTAGTTGCTGTTTATGCGAGGGAAAAAGGCAGCTGAATTTTTGCTTGATCTTGAGATTGTGAAAACAGAAAAAGCAAATAGGAAGCAAGCAAAGAAAGCAAAGCAACAGAAAATAACTCAAGAAAAACAAGAATTTACTTCTTCTTCTAATACTCTCACAGTAGAAGTCATGGCTGCACAACCACCACCTAGGCGGACTTTGGGAGATTTTGGCCGGAGGAACAACCGTCAGAGGTTGGCTATTGAGTATCAACCGGTGGAGGCAAATGCATTTGAGACCAGAACTTCTCTTTTGAATATTCTCAAGCAGAACTAGTTTTCTGGAGTGGATAATGAAGACCCCAACTAGCACTTGGTGAATTTCTTTGAAATTTGTGGTACATTGAAGCTGGATGGTGTTTCTGAAGAGGTTAAGAGAATAAGATTGTTCTCTTTTACTTTGAGAGATAGGGTAAAGGATTGGTTGCAAACACTTCCTCAAGGGAGTATTACTACTTGGAATGAGTTGGAGGACAAGTTTATGGATCGATTCTTCCCTACCTCCAAGTTCATCAAGAGAAGGGCTGAAATCACCAATTTTGAGCAAAAAGATGGAGAAAATCTTTATGAAGCATGGGAACGGTTCAAAGGACTTTTGAAAAGATGTCCCGACCATGATTTTGATGACTTGACACAAATGCAAACATTTTTCCATGGGTTGAGACCGAATACAAAGATGATGTTAGATGTTTCAGCAAGAGGTACAATGAATAACAAGACGGCTGAAGAAGCAAGAGAGTTAGTGGAAGCGATGGCCTCAAATGAGTATCTTATTCAGCATGATAGAGGAGTGCAATCAAGGAGGGGTGTTTTAGAGCTGGATGCACATAATGCTCTATTAGCCCAAAGCAAGTTGGTTTCTCAACAATTGGAGGTTCTCACCAAACAACTTCAAGCCTTACAAGCAGGTTCTTCTCAATCTCATCATCCCAAGGCTGTGATGCAATGTATGAGGTGTGATTTTTATGGGGGAGGACATGAGAATGGTGCTTGTGAAGCTCAAGGTGATTCAAATGAGCAAGCTAATTACATGAGAAATTTTCAAGGGCAAAGAGGGTCTCCTTATTCCAACACCTATAATCCAGGGTGGAGGAATCATCCCAACTTTTCTTGGAAGCAACATGAAGCTCCTCAATCAAGCAACCCTCCTCAACCACAGCCACCTAAAGAAAAGCTTTCTGCTTTAGAAGAAGCATTGACTCAATTCATGCATATGACCCAAACCAATTTCCAAAATCATGAGGCTCATTTCAAAAACCAAGATGCATCCATCAAGAACCTTGAAAACCAAATTGGACAGCTCTCAAAGCAACTTGCTGAACAATCCAGGGGATAATTTTTTGGAAATACAATAGATAATCCCAAGAATGAGACGTGCAAAGCCATAACTTTAAGAAGTGGGAAAACTATCACACCAGCCGTGGTAGAGCCATTAGTCTCAGGATCTACTGAGACAAATGTGAGGGAGATGTTGGATGAAGAGACCAATAAAAAGAGTGACATTGTGAACATAGAAGAGAATGAAAAAGAAGAAAAGGAAGTGGAGGTTAAAAATCAGAAAAAGGAGGATAAAAATAGTTCTAACTTAGTAGATAAAGACTTCATCTTAAGGAGAACAAAGCGTCAGATTTTGCAAGATGGGGATAAGCCTCAAGTGATACCACCATATGTGAAGTTACCATATCCTCACTTGAGCAAGAAAAAGGAGAAAGAGGAGCAGTTTACAAAGTTTTTGGATATTTTTAAACGTCTCCAAATTAACATTTCTTTTGCAGAGGCACTGGAACAAATGCCTACATATGCTAAATTTATGAAGGAATTGTTGAATAAGAAGAGGAAGTTCAGGGAAGACGAAACGGTGGCATTGACAGAAGAGTGTAGTGTAATACTTCAAAGGAAGCTTACCCCAAAATTGAAAGATCCGAGGAGTTTTACAATTCCATGCACTATTGGCAACATGACCATTGGAAAAGCTCTCTGTGACTTAGGAGCAAGCATAAATTTGATGCCATTGTCTATGCTCAAGAAGCTTGGGAGGGGTGAGGTCAAGCAAACAAGAATGGCTTTGTAACTAGCAGATAGGTCAATTAAGCACCCGTATGGAGTCATAGAGGATGTGCTAGTGAAGGTCGATAAATTTATATTTCTAGTTGATTTTGTCGTATTGGACATGGATGAAGATGCAGAGATACCTCTAATTCTTGGAAGACCATTTTTAGCTACCAGGAGAGCCCTCATTGATGTTCAGCAAGGGCAGTTAATGTTGCGAGTGAAGGATAAGAAAGTCACCTTTAATGTTTTTTAGGCAATGCAACACTCAGATGATAAAGAAACTTCTTATAGGGTGGATTTGATTGATACTACAGTTGAGGAATCTTTTCAGCAAAATAGTCTAACTGCACCTCTTGAAAGAGTGATTGTGAATTCAGTTGAAGAACATGAAGAGGTGGATGATGAAGTCATTGGGGAGTGTTTGTAATATCTAGCAGCACATCCAACAGAAAACGTTGTTAACAAGGTGAAAGAAGAGCTGAGTAATGATAAGGTGAAGGAAAAAGCAAAACTAGAGTTGAAACCCTTGCCATCTCACTTGAAATATGCCTTTCTTAGCAATCAAGATGCAAATTCAGTGATAATCAGCAGTCTTTTATCAAAACCTGAAGAAGAGGAGCTTGTAAGGGTTCTCCGAGAACATCAAACTGTAATTGGATTGACTATCTCTGATTTAAAAGGGATTAGTCCAGCTTTCTGTATGCACAAGATCAAACTTGAGGAGGAATTCAAGCCAGTAGTTCAGCCACAAAGAAGATTAAATCCCACAATGAAAAAATTAGTGAAAAAGGAGGTGCTAAAACTCCTTGAAGCTGGAATGATTTACCATATTTTGAATAGTTCTTGGGTGAGTTCGGTTCAGGCTGCTCCTAAAAAAATGAAGGTCTACCACAACAAGTACATTTCACACAAAAAATTTATCTGGGACAACAGGTGTTATTGTTTAATTCACGGCTGAAGTTGTTTCCAAGAAAATTGAAGTCTAAATGGTCAGGACCATTAATAGTCAAAGAAGTGACACCCTGTGGAGCAGTAGAAGTGGAGGATCCAACTTCAAAAAGGATTTTCAAAGTCAATGGCTAGAAGCTGAAACCTTATCTTGGTGGGGTGATAGAAAGAGCACAAGCTGCTCTTATTTTGCATGAGCCATAAAAGTCATAAGGCGTCGAGCTAATGACGTTAAACTAGCGCTTTTTGGGAGGCAACCCAAGCATTTTCTCTTTCTTAATCATTTTGCATTCATTTTCAGTAACAATTTTCTTTGTTTTCTTTTTGTCAAAATAAAATGCTAGTTTTGATCTGATTTAATACTTGTTGCTGTAGGGATAATGTTGCAATTGTGTTGTTTTTAAGCAAGGAATGAAGTGTTGGGAGCTAGAGTTAAAATATAGAGAAGTCAAGCTCCTCGCCAGGCGAATGTCTTTTCTCACCTAGCGAAATCAGTATTTCAATCTTCATCGCAACGCGATGGATCTTCATCGCGAGGCGATTTGTAAAAAAAAAAAAGGGAAGCTATATCACGATCATACATCGCGAGGCGATGGTTCTTTATCGCGCGGCGATGTGATGGACAAAAGGGTTCTATATGCCTCCATTCGTGCCATTGCTAGGCGATAAGTTTTCATCGCGAGGCAAATTTCCTCCAATTTGCTTTTGACTTTCATCGCGAGGCGATGGTTCTTCATTGCGAGGCGAGATGTGAGTTGTAAATTCAAGGTTTTCTTCCCAATGCTCATCGCCCCGTGGTAGATCTTGTTGGTGTATGCCCTAGTGGCCAATACATTTTGTTTGTATTGACATACATTATATTATGCTATTTTTGATATATGAGGCATTTCATTTATTGTGTTCTTTTTTGGTAGACATAATAAAGTCCTTAGAATAGTAAGTTTGATACCATAGGACATCAAGTGGAGGACTTGATCGTGAGATCCTATTGGATAAAATACTATTTTTAAATGTCCCTAGTCAAGTATTATTGTTAATTAGGACAACAATAATGCATTGAGACTAGTATGTGCGTAGACTGATGATCACATCTCACGGGTCATGGATATGAGATATCGAGTCTACACATGGATACATATTAAAGTAATGATGTATTGGACAGACCCGCCATGAGAACGCTACGTGGATCGTTACGTGAGTGTCATAAGTGATTCTCATAGTGATAATGGTGTATGTGGTCCTTTGACCTGAAATCACTACGATTCCTACATGAGGAGTTGTGTGTTTTAATGCCATTAAACGTCATCTGTAACAAGATGATTATAAAGTTGGTTATTAGACATATTGCGATACATGTGGAGGAATGTGAGTGAGCTAGATGGGATTTGTCCCTCCTACGTAACAGGAGTGATATCTTCGGGCCCCCTGATTGAGTGAGACTATGAAATGCATGGCCATGCTCAAATAAGTCAATATGAGATATTGATCTCATTTGTTATTACTATGTCTACTCGGGAATCAGGAAACTGAAGATTGAATTAAACAAGGGTGACACGTTCCATGCCTTGTGTTCAATCTGGATATCTAGACAAAGGGACTAAACTACACGGAAACATTGATCACGGATAGGTTATGCGACATTCTCATTACTTGGGTAGCGATGATGTTGCTAGATACAGCTCACTTGTTTGTAATATTAAAATGAGATTTTAATATTACTACCAACGTCATGAGAACCTCGCAGGTCGCACACTTAGAACGAGACTAAATTGGAGCAATAAGGATCCAAGTTGGACTCGGATTCAATTGTGGGCCTAACTCATGACAGATGGGTTTTAGGGTTGCACTGACTTACCTTGCTACTGCTCACACTCACTTAAGGCAGCCACTATTATAAATAGTACTGTTAAGGGGGCTGCTATAGACGTTACATCACAACCCTAGCCGCACCTAAGAAAGTGAGTGAGAGACAGAGAAAGGTTCTTCTCTTCTATTCGCAGCTAGCACCGCAAAACAGAGGCGTGACTCCTTTTGCAAGTCTGTTCGTGTGGATACCGCAGAAACATCGTCGCTATTACGGTGTTGGTGATTCACCTCGCTTGTGTTTATCACGCTTCAAGAGATAAATTTTTAAAACTCGGATTATGGACTTTTCGCATGGATCCTGTGTGGGAATCCTATTATTCCGCGGTGAGATATTTTGATCCGCAATTCCCAACAGATCTCCCATCGCGCGGCGAATTTCTAACCAAAGGCTACTGACTTATATCGCGAGGCGAGGATGAAGCCTTTGCGAGGCGAGATGGGATGTGTAAATTCAGGTTTCTTTTCCAGTACCTATCGCCTCGCAATATTTCTTCATCGCAGGGCGAATTTCCAGCAAGAGCTCACTAACTTTCATCGCGATGCGATGGAAAGCACTCGCCAGGCGACAGATCGTGAACCATCTTTTCTTCTTGCCAGAATGTGATGTCGCGGAGCGACATGTTGTTGTCGCCAGGCGATGGGTCGCATTTTATAAACAGTTGGCCCATTTGAAGTGATTTCCCATGAACTTCTTCTAAAAGCTCTGCTTGGGCTTTTCTCTCAACCCCTCACTTAATATTCATTTCTTTCATTTCTCTCATTCTAATCCCTTCTATACACTCAATTTATCTGCAATCCATTCTCAGGTATGTCTTCTCTCTCTATCCTCACTCTAAGGATCATGGTAAATCTTTCTTTTCCTTAATGCTACCATGCTGCGACCACGAGTTGTGCTTGATAACAAGAGAATTTAAGAGTGTTTTGTGGTTGAAATAAATTGTGGATTTGTGATTTTGGTTCAAGTTATGAATTTGTGGAATGGTAATTTACAGGCATTTTTGTTCTTAAATTCAATCATTTCATGTACTTCACCGACCATATGTTTGTTAAAAATTCACAATGATTATACACCCCCTTGTAAGCTCATTGCACGTTCAATTCTCTTGAATGTTGTGTCTGCATTGAACTCAGTCCTTGCTTAAATTTTAAATCTTGCACACATTGTGAACTTGACACCTAGTTTTGCATGAGTTATATAATTAAGGAGCTAAAATTTTGCTTGAGTGTGTACCTTTTCAGCAGCTCACTGTAACTTTATTCAAAGTAAAATTGATTGTGACATGTCTTTCCTCACTCTCTCACACACTTGTGAGTATTTGGGCCTAAACACTATCATTTCTTTCATGTGTGTTTCCATTGCATGTGACATTTTTCAGAACTTGACTTTGTTCTTAGTTGTTTTTGCTTGCTTGTTCAAACACACTGAGGCACTTTTCTTGTTCTTCACTAGAGCCTAAATAAACCACCTGCCTACTTTGATCCTTTGCTACCCCCTTGAGCCTTTAGCTTCTTCTTTGATTTTCACCCTCATTACAAGCCAAAAAACTGAAAAACCATTGTCCCTACTTACTTGGAGTTAGGTACGAGTCATTTCATGGCATGTCTTGGCACATTCTTAAGTTTGGGGTTGCTTGAGGGCAAGCAATCTTTTAAGTTTGGGGTAGTTGTGGACTTTTTCTAGTCCAATGTTAAAAAAAATTGATCAAAAAAAAATGAAAAAAAAAGAAAAAAAAAGAGAAAAAAAATATATAAAAAAAGAAAAAAAAAGAAGAAAAAAAATTTGCATCTTATTCTGTTTTTCTTTTCTTTTATTTTGAAGAATTGTTTTAGGGAATTTAGTACTGAATAAATTGAATGGTGGCTTAAGAGTGTCATGAAATGACTTGTGCCTAATTCCAAGTATAAAAAGCCTCTTGTCCAAATAATTTCCTACCTTTACCTAAGCCCCCCCCATTACAACCCAAAAGACCTCTTTTTGTGTGTGTGTGCATTGTATTGCATTTACTTCTCTAGAACTTTGTCAAGCTTATGGTAAAGTTCTGCTTGTGATGTGAATTGAGTGTAATTTACACCTCTAAACACTTAAGTTGAGTGAAACACTTTTTCTGGAGAGGAGTAGTGAGGATTGATATGTTGCTCTTAGTGGATCAATGATTCTGGTTACCTAAAGCTGTGATGATTGGGAAACACAAATGCAAAATAGTTAGTGAATTGATTGTGCAATGATTAATGAAACTTTGGTGGATTGTTCAATCTTCTGACCCTTGTTTGAAATTGTTGTTTGCTTGAGGACAAGCAAAACTCTAAGTTTGGGGTTGTGTTGAATCTCTAGCACAAGTAAGTTTTTGGGTCAAATTAGTTTTAGAATTAAAGAATTTAGGTAGAATTTAGATAAGTTTTCATTATTTTTGAGTATTATAGGTTTTTGTGTTCACTGGCTAATGAGATTTAAATCTTTGATTGAAACAGGTTTGGATTTAACTTAGAAGAAAGGAAAAGAGTTGCTTACTTAGTTCGTCGCCTGGCGATGAATCAGTGTCGCAAGGCGAAGCTTCCAGTCGAGCCATCGCGAGGCGACAGTTCTCCATCGCGAGGTGAGAAGATGAATGAAAGGATTATAGGCTTCGTTCCAGTCGACCATCGCGAGGCGATAGTCTTCCATCGCGAGGCCATAATGCGAGCCATCGCGAGGCGATAATGCAAGCCATCGCGAGGCGAGGAACATCCATCGCGAGGCGAGCTGTTGGATGGAAGGACTTTTGAAGCTACTATGAGTCTTGCTGTTGCACGGGCCATCGCGAGGCGATGAGGGTCCATCGCAAGGCGATGGCCGTTATCCAGCCAATTTTAAATAGCCAGATGAAACATTTGTGATGTATCTTTTTCATATTTTTCTTTTTCTGAACTCTAAAATATTGGGGTTTTTACCCATAGCTCTGCTAGGGTTTCTTCTTCTTCCACTTCCATTGATGATTCAAGCTTGGGAACAACACCTTGAAGAATCAATGGCTTTTTCCTTTCCCATTTATTTGAATTCTCCCATCTTTTCTTCTTCCATTATGAGTAGCTAAATTCTTTATGGCTAGGGTCAGATGAACATTGTGGATACTCTTATGTAATTTGTTTTACTTTTTCCTTACAAGTTAATTTCATGTATTTGAGCACTCTACTCTTTGCTTAATGCTAATCAATACTTGATCACTATTGGTTTGAATTTGGGTATTTCTTCTAATTGGAAAATTGGTTGTAATGCTAGAACTGAGTTGGGTTGGCATGATTATGATTGAATATAGGAATATATCATTGTAATTATGTGTTCCATGAAATCATTGCTATTAATGCTTAATCTGAATTAACAATTACCTAAGGAATTGGGAATTGTATTTTGGGTTAAAGAGGCTTTGAATCAAGGAATTGATCTAAGTCTAATTTGTTGATTGGAACTTCAAATGCATGATTATTGCTTGTATTGAGAATTAATCAGTAGCATAAGAGGGTAAACAATGGGATTCAACCCCTAGCCGCTTTTCTTGATTAATTTTCTTATCCTTAAAAATCCAAAAATATTCTTTAATTTGTCAATTGCTCTGTTTTTAGTACATTTCTTTTACACTTGTTTAAAAACCAATACAATTCAAAGTTATCAAATCATATTCTAAGTTCAATTAGTGATTTCTAAGTTTATATTGATAATTGACACACAATCCTCGTGGGATCGACAACCTTATTCACTCTTTATTACTTGTACGATTTGGTACACTTGCCAATTTAGCAACACTCATTCTCATTACAGAGGGAACACGGCCCATGTCTAAAGATATGCCCCCCTCCCGTGTTTTGCTCTGTGAGCACTGTTCATAAATTTTCAACTAGTAGAGAGAGACACGACCCACCCCGTGTCTTAGGACATGAGCCGTGTTTCTCAACCAGAAACTCTGCAACTCATTTTGTAGTATCATGGCACTATTCCTATTGCCAAATTCTTGGATTTTGGCCACTCCAACTTAGTTTTTAGGTGATTTAAGGTCCCTAACAAGTTTACTAACACATGCAATTCATTAATCACTAACAAAAAAAAACCTCCAATTTGGATTCTATGAATAAAATCACAAATCAAAACCTAGCTTTTCTCACTTTTAGGTTCAAGACTCAAATGTCCAATTCTAGGTTTCTAACACAAATCTATTGCATGAATAAGTCCTAAACAACTAATTAAAGAAAGTTAATCAAGCATTAAAAACACCTTAAACACCTCTAGAAACCAATTTAACTTATTATGCCTCACAAATGCATAAATGATAAAAGTGAGAAAAAGAGGATGAAAGAAGCACAAAACCCCTACCTCAAGGTTAAGAAGATGAAGATGAAGTCAAGCCTCCACTTGAATCCTCTTTCTCTTCTCCCTTCTCTTTCTCTTCTCCTTCGGTTTCCCTCTTTCTCTCTTCTCTTCTTTTCGTCTTATTTTTTCTCCCATTCTGCCATGAGATATATATGAAGAGGCAAAGTCTAACTTTGCTTCTTCCAAATAAGTACCAAAACCTCGATCTACTAAAAACACCAAGATTTCACTAAATCCAGATTTCTAGCTTCCAACAAGTTTAAAATATATCTTAAGATTCATTAAAAATCTTGTTTCACCATTTCTCTATTTTTTCGTATCAGCTGCTAGTCAAACTGGCATTAAAACACACAACTAGTATGCTTAAAAATGTCAAACTAACTATGATAAATCTCAAACTTTAACTGTAGTACAAACCACACATTTGTGACCTGGAAACAAACTCTCCATATTTATTTCCACTAACTAAGCAATTTAAGCCACTTCTAGAGCAAATAACAGCTATATTTCTCACATAGTGTTACATCAAAGTGCCTAAATATGCTCAGAAAGTCACAAATTTATATATACATGTTAAGTAAGTATTAGGGTACCTTGGTAAGCATATACAAGCCTAATATGTTTTCTAGGGTGTATTACATTTCTCCCCTCCTTTTTAGAATTTTGTTCCCAAAATTCACTCGCCATCAACACTTAGTCTCTCATAACTAAGGTTCCAAGATCTCCAACAGACATCACACTCGAAGGAATCTCACCTTCCACAGTGATATCCAATTCATCATTATCAACTCAAGACAATCCAGTCTCGTGTAGGTCTCTAATTCCCAAGCCAAACCTATGTCAGATACTCTTCACCTAAGAAAATCTATTTTCCACAAAAGTCTTGGATTTCTCAATCCATAATCCTTTGCAAGCCTTAACCAACAACCCTTTATCCAACATATGAGCTCTACTCATGCAAGATGTACCACTCCAAAAGGTGCAGATGCAAACAATTCTACACGAGTTCAGTAATCCAACTGGACCCATACTAGAAGAACTTCTATTCTCCTAGTTCGCCTAGGTGAAGTCATAATTTCTTGTGCACTCAGAACATTACATATTGAGTAGGCCAATCCTCAATATCATGTAACTGTGTAACAGTAACTACTAACATCCAACCTAAAGCAAGTCATGCAATCCTTTTTCCAACATTTCAAACAAGAGACAAAAAAATGCACAACATACAGAGAAATTGCTACATGCTTAAGCATAATCAGTCCATACCCCGGCTAAACAGGATGAACTACTCTGATACTATAATGTAACATCCTAAATTTAAAAACCATAATATAACCAAAGTATATAACAGTGATTAGGTTCAAGCATGCTATTTACTACAGTTATGCAATTTTTAATATATCATATCAGCATTATATAGAAAATATGAGCCATGAATGAACAGTTATATATATACATCACAGTCTCAGCAGGGCATACTGTTATACATAACTCAAAAGAATTAAGCAAATATAAAATATATACAAGCTTAGTTCACAACAGCACCTACACTGTGCTAAACTGCACACATCTTCTTCCCTTTCAAAGATCACGCACCTGGATTTACATGGCAACACAATTAAGGTGAGAAATCATATTTCTCAGTAGAAGTATTCCAATACCATCATATACATATACATATATACACATTCAGATTACATTCACAATTATCAAAATAACGCTTCACCACAGAAGTAAACATCTCCATCTCAGAGACAAAAACATAACATTTTCATCTCAAAGATATGCAATTGCTCATACAACTACAATGCATGAATATGTCATGATAGCAACCGCCCATACAATTGTCATGCTAGGCCAAGTTATGTCTCGTGTTTATGCCTATGTGATATCCTAAGCATGAAAATGAATAATGTATGATACCATATCCAGGAACCTCTAGTTTCATGGTAATGTCATGAATGCATGAAACTTGAACAAAGTAATGAAAGTCACAACCATAACCTCGAATAAGCACTAGAAGTCCATACAACGGACATAATTATCATAGGAAATCCATCCCCCCTAGGTAGTGAAATTCATCTACTACACAGTTATCGATAATGAACAAGGAAATTCATCCTTAACAACACTATATTAAGAAGGATACAATCCATCTTACCTAATATAGAACACCCACATCATTATCACAGAGGAAATCCATCCCCCCTAGGTAGTGAAATCCATCTACTACATAGTTATCGATAATGAACAAGGAAATCCTTCCTTAACAACACTGTATTAGGAAGGATGCAATCCACCTTACCCAATACAGAACACTCACATCTACGAGGCTCACACCTGTAAAAAAAAAAAAGCAATCACCCACATTTACGAGGTTCATACTTTTCAGAAAGGCAACTCATACAATCAAGTATATTATCATGACTAATTAAACTCTCATAATTAGTATTTCAAATTAATATGATTCAACAATCACATAGAGAGGATATTATGCACCTCAATATGCTCCACAAATATCTCGTGTAAAATAATTACTAATTACTTCCCATGACTAGTTTCACAAATTAGTTTATATGCGTTACAAGTTCATTTCCTCATTTCATCACAATACACAATATTTGTGTATATTCATGACTAATTATCCCACATAATTAGCACTATGAATCCATTTGATTCAACACATTCTCACTTCAAATTAGGAATACGCACATACTCACGCTATGTGTCATTCCCATTACATCACAGCATCACAAAAGATGCTAAAACAACCCTATATTGATCAAAATCCTGAATGTTACCATATGACATTCCACCACATTATGGATGCCTAAGATATTCCAACATATTACCCCTTAATAATCCACCTCAAAATGGTTATCTAAGGTCCCTCTAAGGCTCCTAGCCTTATAAAATGCCAAAACATCATGCATTTCCTAACCAAAATCACATCCTGATCAATCTCAACCGTTGACTTTTGCACAGTAAAATGAGCATAACTTATGGAGGTCAAAACGAGGTGATTCCAATGGCATTGGAGAGCTAAGAAAAAGAGCTACAACTTTCATGAAGACCACAAGAGCTAATTCTCATTACAAAGGGAAATACGGCCCGTGTCTAAAGACATGCCCCCTTCTTCCCGTGTTTTGCTCTGTGAGCACTGTTCACGAATTTTCAACTAGCAGAGAGAGACACGACCCACCCCGTGTCTTCGGACACGAGCCGTGTTTCTCAACCAGAAACTTTGTAACTCATTTTGTAGTATCGTGCCACTATTCCTATTGCCAAATTCTTAGATTTTGCCACTCCAATTTAGTTTTTAGGTGATTTAAGGTCCCTAACAAGTTTACTAAATCATGGGATTCATTAATCACTAACAAAAAAAAAACCTCCAATTTGGATTCTATGAATAAAATCACAAATCAAAACTTAACTTTTCTCACTTTTAGGTTTAAGGCTCAAATGTCCAATTCTAGGTTTTTAAAACAAACCTATTGCATGAATAAGTCCTAAACAACCAAAGGAAGTTAATCAATCATTAAAAACACCTCAAACACCTCTAGAAACCAATTTAACTTATTATGCCTCACAAATGCATAAATGATAAAAGTGAAAAAAAGAGGATGAAAAAAGCACAAAACCCCTACCTCAAGGTCAAGAAGATGAAGATAAAGTCAAGCCTTCACTTGAATTCTCTTTCTCCTTCCTTTTTCTCTTCTCCTTCGGTTTCCCTTTTTCTCTCTTCTCTTTTTTTTTCTCATTTTTTCTCCCATTTTGCCGTGGGATATATATGAAGAGGCAAAGTCTAACTTTGCTTCTTCCAGATAAGTACCAAAATTTCGATCTACTAAGAACACCTAGATTTCACTAAATCCAAATTTCTAGCTTCCAACAAGTTTAAAATATATCTTAAGATTCATTAAAAATCTTGTTTCACCATTTCTCTATTTTTTCATATCAGCTGCTAGTCAAACCGACATCAAAACACACAATCAGTATGCTTAAAAATGTCAAACTAACTCTGATAAATCTCAAACTTTAACTATAGTACAAATCACATATTTGTGACTTGGAAACAAACTCTTCACATTTATTTCCACTAACTAAGTAGTTTAAGCCACTTCTGGAGCAAACAACAATTATATTTCTCACATAGTATTACAGCAAAGTGCCTAAATATGCTTAAAAAGTTAGAAAATTACACATACATGTTAAGTAAGTATTAGGCTACCTCTGTAACTATACACAAGCCTAACATGTTTTCCAGGGTGTTACACGAGTTCTTCAAAAGGGAAGAAGAAGATGTATGAGGACTAGCATAGTATAGATGTTGTTTTGAGCTAAGCTTATATATGTTTTATATTTGCTTAGTTGTTTAGAGTTATGTATAACAATATGCCCTTTGGAGGATTTGATGTATATATATATAACTTTTGCTATTGTGACTCTCCATATTTACTCATTGTGTTTGAATAATATGGGTTAGTTATTGATGTATGTTTGAAGTAGCATGGCCAGTATTGAGTTATTCGTTTATATGACGATATATCTGGATAGCAAATATTAGACTGTTATAGACAAACCAAGTCGATACATACGATAGGAGAAGGAAATACCTCCTATTTCTTTCATAGCGCCTAAGGAACGCGGGTTTGATCAAGGATTAGAGAGGAGAGGTGGAATGGAAGAAAGGCTTGGGATGGATTTAGTAGTCTTTGTGTGAGCCATATGTGGTGAGAGTCGCATGTACAGTAACGAGGGGGTTTCTTTCTCTAGTTTTCTCTTCCTCTAACAAAATCAAAACTTGATTCTTACTTCTAACTGCCAACCAAACTAAGCCAAGCCTGTGTGATCTAATCTAATGAAGAATGTTAGAAATTATTTAAACAATTAATTTATTTGATTGCATTATAAAAGCTTTCCATGAATAGAAAGTTTGTAGTTTTGGAGGAAAAAAAGTTTACCGATGCATGACACTTGACGAAAACTTTTTTTGTAATAACCTTCAAAAGATATATTATATAGATTTGTAATTCCTTATGGATTTTGGTAGAGTTTTTATATTCTTAACTTCTTAGGAACTAATGTGCCCAGCGTCTATATTCTTATAAATGAATGTGGGGGTTTATTTTATTATTTTTTATACTACTTCAAGGCCTATAAGATGAAAGACTAGACAATTAGGGATGTTCGCAAATTGGATTGGATTGATTTTGAGGGAAAAACTCATTTGTTCTAATTTAATTAGTTTCTTATTTTATCATTTGATCAGTTTAGTTTAAAATGTAAATCCTATTCAATCTAAATTGATTTGAATTGAATCAGATTTTTGGTTTTTTGTTATAATCTTTTTTATACATAAATTCATCAAAAAAATAAATTCAAATTATAAATATAAGTCCAAATTAAATGTTAATCTTACAATAAATGTCCAAATTCAATAAAGATAAACAAGTTTGATGTGGGGAATAGTAAGAAAGTTCAAAATAAGTATATGTTATATTGGAATTTCTTAGTTTGGATTTGGCTTGAAGTTAAGTGATTTTTTAGTTTTGTTACCCACTTTATGGCGGGAAAAGTAACACGCAAGATAGGAAAAATTATATTGGGGCAAAGAAGTTACCCTAATCCATGAAAATGTTACAAGTATGGGACAAAAAGTTATAGAATGATGGCCTAAAGTTACGATGAGTTTGGGTTTTGTTACTCAATTTTTTAGAAAAGTTAAGCCCAAGTGAAGAAAAATTATTTTGGGAGGGAGAAGTTACTTCAATCCATGAAAATGTTATAAGTATGGGACAAAATGTTACTGGAAGATGACCTAAAGATACAAGAATTTTTTGTTTTGTTACCAAATTCTTAAGAAAAGTTACGCCCAAGTGAAGAAAAATTACTTTGGGATAGAGAAATTACTCCAACTCATGAAAATGTTACAAGTATGGGGCAAAAAGTTACTGAAGGATGGCTTAAAGTTATGAGAATTTTAGATTTTGATACCCAATTTATTGGAAAAATTATACCCGAGTGCAGAAAAATTACTTTGAGAGGGAGAAGTTACCCTAACTCATGAAAATGTTACAAGTTTGGAGCAAAAAGTTTCTAGATTATGGCCTAAAGTTACAAGGATTTTGGGTTTTGTTACCCTATTTATGGGAAAAGTTACGTCCAAGTCACGAAAAATTACTTTGAGAGGGTGAAATTACCTTTAGTTACGAGAATTTTGGGTTTTGTTACTCATTTTATGGGAAAAGTAACGCCTAAGTCACGAAAAATTAATTTGGGAGGGAGATGCTACCCCAATCCATAAAAATGTTACAAATTTGTTGCAAAAAGTTATTAAATGATGGCCTAAAATTATGAGAAGTTTGGGTTTTGTTACCCATTTTATGGGAGAAGTTATACCCAAGTCACAAAAATTAATTTGTGAGTGTGAAATTACCCTAACCTAAGAAAAATTACTTTAGGAGGGATAAGTCACCCCAACCCATAAAAGATGTTACAAGAATGGGATGAAAAGTTAGAGGAGGATGACTTGAAGTTATGAGATTTTTGAGTTTTGTTACTTAGTTTATAAGAAATGTTATGCCCAAATCAAGAAAAATTATATTGGATGGAAGAAGCTACCTCAAACCATGAAAATGTTATAAGTTTGTGGCGAAAAATTATAGGAGGATTTCCTAAAGTTATGAGATTTTTTATTTTTTTGAGCTGCTTTATAGGCAAAGTTACGCCTAGGTCACAAAAAATTATAGTGGGTGAGAAAAGTTACTCCTAACCCAAGAAAATGTTACATATAAGGCAAAAAGTTATAGGAGGATGACCTGAAGTTACAAGATTTTTGAGCTTTATTACCTACTTTATGGGAAAAATAATGCCCAGGTGATGAAATATTACATTGGGTGGGAGAAGTTACCTTAACCTATGAAAATATTACAAGTATAGAGCGAAAAGTTACTGGAGAATGACTTGAAGTTATAAGATTTTTGGGTTTTACTACCCACATTATGTGAAAATTTACGATCAAGTCACGAAAAATTACATTAGGAGGGAGAAGTTATCCCAACCCATGAAGATGTTACAAGTATGGTATGAAAAGTTATAGGAGAAAAGCCTAAAGTTATGAGATTTTTGAGTTTTATTACCTATTTTATGGAAAAAAAATAATGCCCAAATGACGAAAAATTACATTGGGTGAGAGAAGTTATCCCAACTCATGAAAATGTTATAATTATGGGGTGAAAAGTTACTAGAGAATGGCCTGAAGTTATGAGATTTTTAGGTTTTGTTACACACATTACATGAAAAGTTACGTCCAAGTCAAGAAAAATTACATTAGGAGGGAGAAGTTACCCCAACTTATGAAAATGTTACAAGTATGGGATGAAAAGTTACATGATAATGGCAAGAAGTTATAAGATTTTTTAGTTGTTACATATTCTATGCGAAAAGTTACGCCCAAGTCATGAAAAATTATATTGGGAGGGAAAAGTTACGCCAACCCATGAAAATATTACAAGTATGGGGCAACAAGTTACTTGAGGATGACCTGATGTTACAAGATTTTTAGGTTATGTTACTCACATTATGGGAAAAGTTACGCCAAAATCATGAAAAATCACATTGGGAGGAAAAAGTTACCTCAACCCATGAAAGTGCTACAAGGATGGGGCAAAAAGTTATAGTAAGATTGGCTGAAGTTACGAGATTTTTGAAGTTTGTTACCTACTTTATGCAAAAAGTTGTGCCCAAGTCACAAAAAATTACATTGAGAAGGAAAAGTTACCCCAGCCTATGAAAATGTTACAAATAATGGGTGAAAAGTTATAAGAGGATGGCCTGGAATTACAAGGTTTTTGAGTTTTGTTACCTACTTTATGAGAAAAGTGATGCCCAAGTCACGAAAAATTACATTGAGTGGGAGAAGTTACCCTATTCCATGAAATTGTTACAAGTATGGGATAAAAAGTTACTAGATGGTAGCCTGAAATTATGAGATTTTGGGGTATTATTACCCATATTATGGGAAAAGTTATGCCCAAATCATGAAAAATTACATTGAAAGGAAGAAGTTACTCTAACCATGAAATGTTATAACTATGCGGTGAAAAGTTACAGGAAGATGGCCTGAAGTTACGATATTTTAAGTTTTGTTATCCACTTTATGGGAAAAGTTACGCTCAAGTCACAAAAAATTATATTTGGAAGGAAAAGTTATTTGAATTCATGAAAATGTTATAAGTTCGAGGCGAAAGGTTACTATAGGATGGCTTAAAGTTACGAGATTTTTAAGTTGTCTCCTACTTTGTGGGAAATGTTATGCTCAAGTCATGAAAAATTAGTTTAGGAGAAAGAAATTACTCCAATTCATGAAAATGTTACAAGTTTGGAGCGAAAGGTTACAGCAAGATGCCTAAAGTTATGAGGTTTGAGTTTTGTTACCCTTTAGAAGGGAAAAGTTATGCCCAAGTCAAGGAAAATTACTTTTGGAAGATGAAGTTATTCCAATTCATGAAAATGTTATATGGTTGGAGTGAAAGGTTACAAAAGGATGATCTGACATAATGAGATTTTTTAGTTTTGTTACCCTTTGTCATGGAAAAGTTAAACCCAAGTCACGAAAGATTACTTTGTGAGGAAGGGCTCAATGTTCTTGATTAGTGTCTAATGTTATAATCGTTGCTTAATCAAGTGCCTAATGTTCATGATTAGTCTTAAGCAAGTTCCCAATATTCAAGATTAGTGTCTAATAGTATAATCTTAGTTTAAGCATGAATTCAATGTTCATGATTAGTGTCTAACAGTATAATCCATACTTAAGTAAGGAATTAATGTTCATGATTAGTATCTAATATTATAATATGTGCTTAAGTAAAGGTCTAATGTTCTTGATTAGTGTCGAATAATATAATATTAATTATTATTTTAACTATTTAAAAATTTCATATATGTTTGTGTAGTTTTTTTGTAGGCAAGTAATTTATCTATGTTGTCTTTTTTTATTCTATTGCATTATTTTCTAACTATACTATAAGTATGAACGTAATTATAATAATTATTTTACTTCTTTAATTAATTTAAAATAAAAATATGCATGACATTTTAGCTTGAGTTTAAAATAATGACTCCATTAAAATAATATAATCCATTTTTGTGAAGTAATTGGTTGGAACGTTGAGATTTATTTAGGCACTAACCAAGTATAGTTGACTATGTTATTGACATTAATTAGTTACAAGAAAATTGAATTGATTTGAGGGGAATGTAAGCGTAATTGACTATGCTAGCATGTGATATATTACAATCATTTGAAGAAGATAATAGGGATATGAGTGCAGTTGACTACGATGTATACAATTTTATTTATATTAGTTTTGATTTGATTGAATTAATTACATTGTGATAACCAAAGCAATACAAATTGATTTAAATTGGCTTAGATTAAATTGTCTTAATCAATTTTTTACCACAAAATCATTTAGGCCTAAAATTTGGTGAGTAAAAACCAAAATTGCCTGTTAAAATGTATAAATACAAAATAAATAGCAGATTATACTATAACAAAATTTGTGTTTTTCTCTCTTGTAATATGGCTCTCTCATGTTAGTGAGTAACATGAAAGAATCATCATCCATTAAAATCAGTGGGAGAGCCAAGCTCCGAAGGATATGGAGAGCACTGATATTTTTTTTTAATGCTATCTCTATCATTTGGACAATAGATAAAATTTTAGGATGTAAATTAAAATTTGCTAGAATAATTTTTTAAGTTTGTATCAATTCTTTGTTACTTTAATTAAGAGAAGTTTTAGTATTCATCATGATAAATTACTTTCTTTAAGGTATTTATGCATACTAACATATCGTATCAAAAATATTACTATTAGTATCATATTATTTCATAAACTTATCTATATAATTAAAACTATAGCACTTAAAGTGTTTAACAAAACTATATTACACAAACTTAAATTCTAAATATTAATAAACTCAAACCATGAAAACAAGAATTAAAAGCACTAAAAGTATATAAGGAGAAGAATTAGAAATTTCTAACATTAATTCCACAAAAAAGAAAAAAGTGATATGGATCATGAGGGGGCAGGCGCAAGAGGGAGATGGAATGTGAGGAGTGAAGCACACAGAGTTCAGTTCTGGTCAGTGAAGAGAAGGACGACTACCTTGTTCGTTGATAATTTACCAATGTTAATGAATAGATTGTGGCTCTGGAAATTGTTTAAACATGAAGAAAGAATTGCAGATGTTTACCTATGCTATTTGGTTTTGTTAGGTTCTATTGGAGAAAGGAGGCTTTGAAAGCATTTGAGAGTTTGGATGGATTAGTGATTAGAGACAATATGCTATTAGTCCAAGAGGTAGCATACTCACGAAGGGTCCCTCGAAAAAATATTATGAATAATAAGGCACCAATGAAGGTGGTAGCAGTATATGGAAGAGAGAATTGGAGTATATTCAAGAATGGGAGATCATATAGAGATGTGGTTAAGTCAAGCTTGTCAATGCAGCAGAATAGCAGGGAAAGGAAAATAGACAAGAATGAGGGATGGAAGACATTAAGAAAGGAACAAAAAAGTGAAGAGCTGCCAGAAGAGAAGACAACGGTGGTAAAATATGTAATATGTGAAGAAAACTTAGGGTGGTTGAGGAGGAGTATTATTGGTGAGACTTCCTATCCCATTGATTTTGAGATCCTAGTTGCAAAACTGATAAGTGAATGGCCTTCACTCTCCAACGTACAGGACTTGGGAAAATATAAAGTCCTACTGACTTTCTCATCCATGGAGGATAAGGATGAAACCTTATCATCAGGGGGTGAATTGCTAAAGAATTATTTTGATGATTATAGGAGATGGTCTGAGGAAGAAATATGTTTAACCATGAGAGTATGGATTGAATGTTATGGTATTCCTCTCCATGCATGGTCAAATGATAACCTTAGGAAAATTTTTGAGTGTTGGGGTGTGGTTGTCTATTATGACAAAGACACTGAAACAACCTCTTCATTTGGAGCTGCAAAAATCCTTATTGATATAGTATATAGGCTTTTTATTGGTGGTTGGATCTATCTGTTAATCGATGGAAAAGGTTTTGATTTTTATGTTAAGGAAGTTGGGCATGATGCAGTGAATCTATGGAAGAAGAGTAGTTTCGGTTCAAGGAAGGCTTGTAGTCCGGTGAAACAATATTTTTCCAGTGATATGGAAGTTGAACTTGCCGGAGATGATGAATTAGGTTCTTCGATGAGTTTCTCAGCCATGGTGCACCGAGAAGAGCAAGGGGTGGATGGTGGAATGCTGGTGGTTAATGGTGCGTTGGAAATGGGTTCTTCCTTCTTGAAAGAGGGTGAAAACTGAGAGCAAATTGAATGCTCTGGTGGGAATCAAGTTATGATAAATAGAGATTGCTCCCCTGGAAAAACCAATACGGCCAATTTTAGTGAGGATAGGAGGACAAGTGATATTATTGTTGTAACACCCTGAAAAATATGTTAGGCTTGTACAAGGATACAGAGGTAGCCAATACCTGCTTAACATGTCTTCTTAATTTTGTGACTTTCTGAGCATGTTTAGTCACTTTGCTGTAATACTATTTATAAAAAATAGCTGTTATTAGCCTCCAGAAATGGCTTAAATTTCTCAGTTAGTGAAAATAAATGTGGAGACTTTATTTCTAAGATACAAATGTGTGAACTGTGCTATAGTTAAAATATGAGGATAATCAAAGTTAGTTTGATATTTTTAAGCATACTGAGTGTGTGTTTTAATACCTGATTGACTAGTCACAGATATGAAAAAATGTGATAATGATGCAACAGGATATTCTATGAATCTTAGGATTTATTTTATATCTGTTAGAAGTTAGGAACCTGGATTTGATGGAATCTAAGTGTTCTTAGCATATCAGGATTTTCGATACCCTCTAGTGATTGGTTATAAGAAGCCAATTATAACTTCTTCTCTTCATTTTCTCACATGGCAGAGAAGGGAAAAAATAGAAACAGAAAAGAACAAAAAAGGAAACCATGGGAGAGAAGGAAAAAAGAGGAGGAAAAGCTAGAAGACCAAGGATCAAGCTTGAAGGAAGATCCAAAAGCAAGGTCAAGGCTTCAAGATCTTCATCTCAGCTACAAGAGATAGGGGTTTTTGAGGTTGAAACTTCATCTTTTTTCATTTTCTATGTTAGGTTTGTTTGAGGTTTAATATGCCAAATTGAGTTCTAGTAGTGTTTTAAGTGATTTTCTTGCTTTGATAGGTTTTAAATGTGGTTTATGATTTGTTCATGCTAAGAGTTTGGATTACAAACTGAAAATTCTCTATTTGGACCTAAAATGCTCTAAGCGTTGATTTTAGGAGTTTGGAGGAGTGATTTAGTATTTTGATCCATTTGTTTATGAAATCAATTAGTGTTTTATGTTTTTTTTCATGTTAGTGAACTTGTTAGGAACTTAAAATCACCTAGAAACCAACTTGGAGTGTTGGAATTTCGTGCGAAAAACCAATGGAACAATACCATGATTCTACAGAATCTGGGTTCTTCTATGCATACCACGGCGTAAGTACGCTATGCCACGGCATGTGGTTAAACTTTTGCTGCTTGCGCTGTGGCATGAAGAATGTCGTGCTGATGCGTGAGAGTGATGTTGCACTAGTATTGAAACCTAAGTGAACGGTGTCGTGGTGTGGCCATGTTTGTGCTGCAACGTGAGCTGTAGGATCTCTAGAAATGTCATTCTTGATGTTTTAGAATTTCCTAAGTGATCGGATCACTTGTTTATGCTTTTTAAATGTGTTGAGGCACCAATGGGGGTATTTCATGAGGAAAATTACCACCTTATAAGTGTGAGAACTTGAAAAATCCTTAGGCACCCAAAGAGTAGGGATTTGCCTTAGGATGAGGTTAGAGAACCTTTAGGCATCCAAAGTGTGGAAAATGTCTTATGATAGACTTGTGGAACCCTAGACAACCATAGTAAGGTGGAGTGTCAGGGGGTAGTATGTTGAAACACCTTAGGCTTCCATTGTGTGATGGAATGTCATAGGATAATCTTGGGAATCTTGAGCATCCAAGTGTGTTGGAATGCAACAAGGAAGTGTTTAGAACCTTTTTCAACATGAGGTTGACTTCGGTATCACTTGTGAAGTGATGATGTGGGGTTCTAGATACAAAACCATTAGTGTTGAGACATAGCTAGTGGTAGTTCTTTCACTTAGTTAGAGTGAACCTTGTGATAGGATTTGGGAAATCCTATGCATCCTTGGAGAAGTAGAATGCCATAGGTCAATACCTAGAACCTTGAGCAACATAGAGTTGCCTTGTAATTCACTTGTGAAATGATGAAGTGAGGTATTCGGTGTTGTAAGTTAAGTGTGCTTGGCTTGTTGTATTTGTTATCATGCGTAGGCTATTTCTTTATGTGGAAAGTAGGGTCAGAAATGCATGGATGTCATTTTATTCCCTTGTGAGACGAGTTTGAATTATGGGAAGTACTGGAAACGTCACTTTGTTGATTATGTGATAAGTGAGCTTGGTTAGGAAGTTTACTAGTTTTCCTTAGTCACTTGGTTAGGAAGGACCTAGTGATGATTATATATATTTGTGAAATACATTGCATATCTTCTTTTCAAACTTGCTATGTCTTGTTTCCTATGTATTGTAAACTTAGATGGTGTGCACAACCATATGATCTGAGAATAAGGTGATAGATCTAAATTCTCCTTGCATGTTTGCTTGTATGGTCAGGGTTACCAGTGTATGAAGTTGGTAACGGTACTCTTACTTTTATGAGGGAAATTAGTCCACACATCACCAGGTAGTGTCAGTGTTTGGATGCCTATCCTACTTAGTATATACAAGGAAGGCGGTTCTTGGGGAACAAGTAAGTGGCATGTGTTTTCAAAAACTAAAATTTGCATTTGCATTGCATCATCATATTATTAGGACGTGTGTGAGCATAATCATACATTATATCATAAAGCATTGCATTTGTTGACCGTTGTATGGGTAGTTTCCTGGCTTGTTTGTTGGTTGCTTGTTGATGATATCTTATGATTATATGGACAATTGTTTGATATCATTGATTATTCGATATTAGCATGAGATAGGACTATAGCTTGTCTTGTGAATGTTACATTGTATATGTATACATTCTGATAGTATTAAGCAATGGCTTATTTATCTGTTGCAGACTTAATCTTATGTTTGTTGTATGGTTGTTCATTGTGATAAATGAACACTGGTTTTGGAATGCTTATACTAAGAAATTCTAATTTCTCACCCCGGTTGTGTTTTCATGTAAATTTATAGGTAAAGGAAAGCAAAAGGAACAGAAGAACTAGTGTAGTTTATTTTTTTTCTTGCAATAAATATGTTGTATATTTATTTCTTACTACCTTGAGTTTGTAAAAGTAATGTATTACAATATGCCTTCAAGAGGCTAATGATGTATATATATAGCTTTTTGTTGTCTAGACTCTCCATATTTACTCATTGTGTATGAATGATATAGTTTTAGTTGCTTGTGTCAGGTTAGAAGTGATATGGGTGGTACTGTGTGCCTTATATATATGAGATATATCAGGTTCTCGGTACTAGGATGTTACAATTGCTGTCATGCAAGTGGAACGACCTAGATCCAATGTAAACAAAAACACAAGCCAAATTCCAATATTACTTGATGGGCCATCTTATGGTGATATGGACATTGAGCCCATCCATATAAGTGAATACGAAAGTGTTTCCTCTCAATTTCTTCCTCCTGGTATTGGGCCATGTGAAAATTGAGCTGAAGAGAGTTTTGTTAAAACAAGTCTTGAGGCTACTTCAGGAGAATATGAAGGTGAACAAATTATAGAAGCGTTTGTAGCTTCTAGTTTAGTGAATGCCGAACAGAGCAGTGACGCAGAGGACGTGGTGGAAGCACAAGAAACATGGAATTTGGGGGGAAAAGTCAGTTTGGTGTCGTCAAATGAAGAGGAAACGATCCTAACTATTGTTAATGCAAGGAAATCGATGAAGAGAAGCAAAAGGAAAGCTTCAAGGAGGAAGGAGGCTAGGGAGAGACATTGAGCTCTTTGAATCCAGGTGTGTTTTTTTCTTTTGTTTATATATAAGGATCTTGTGCTGGAATATTAGAGGAGTGGGAGGTGGAGGTAAATGTGTTGCTGTCAAAAAATTAGTATCTAAGAAACATATCTTTTTTTTTTGGTCTTGTAGAAATAAAACAATCTTTCACTACTGCTCATAAAATTTGAAGCCTTTGGGGGAAGATTGATCATGTTTGGTGTGCTGTGGATGTTGTTAATGGAAGTGGGGGTTTAATTTGTGTTTGGGAGAAAGAGTTTTTTAAACAAATAAATATCTTCAAAGGGCAGAGGTGGATATATGTGGAAGGTGTAATATATGAGCAAAATTATCATTGTGCTATCCTGTTGGTTTATGGTCCTTATACTCACAGTGAAAGAAATATAATTTGGCAAGAATTGCTAAATCTGAAACTAGTTGTAGTGGCTCTTATGCTTGTTATGGGTGATTTTAATGAGGTTCTTTTGCCTGAAAAAAGGAAAGGGAGTTGTGATATGTCTCTAAGTATCCTAGATTTTGCTGAGTGGGTTCAAAATATGGGGCTTGTTGATATACCTATCATTGGAAGGAAATTCACATGGGCTAGAGGAAGATCACAAAGTAAATTGGATAGAATCTTTGTTAAAAATGAGTGGTTTGTAATTTATCATGATCTAAAATTGTGGGGATTAAGAAGGTTTATCTCGGATCATTCTCCTTTATTACTTGAGTCAGAGAGGATAAATTAGGGACCAAAGCCCTTTAGATCATTTGATGTTTGGTTTTCTCATAAGGATTTTGCTAAAATGGTGGAGTTGGAATGGAAGAACCTGGGTAAGGTATCAATTGTTGAAAAATTGAAGGGGTTGAAGACCCCTATAAGAAAATGGAATAAGGAAGTTTTTAGTCATATTGATAATTCTATAAATTGCATGGAGAAAGAATTATTCAGAATTGATTCCTTGGCTAAGGCTGATAATCTTGATGAAGTTGAGGAGGCTAGGAGGAAAGCTCTCTTAAGTCAGTTGGATATATGGTATAGAAGAAAAAAAAAGTCTTTTGGAGGCAATTATCTCGGGATAAGTTCTTCAAAGAGTCAGATAGAAATACAAAATACTTTCATGCCATGACTGTTACTAGAAGGAGGAAAAACAAATCATTAAATTGAAGGTGGGAAGGGGAGTTTTTCAGAACCCGAAGAATATAATAAAAGAGGTAAGAAAATTCTTTAAGAATTTATACAAGCAAGTTTCGCTTCCACATATTGAGCTCTAAGAAAGTATGTTACCTTGCATTTCTAGGGACCAAGCCCTATCTCTTGAAATTATGCCAACTCTTGAAGAAATAAAAAACGTTGTTTGGTGCTGTGATCCTACAAAATCACCGAGTTATGATAGCTTCAACTTAAAATTTATAATAAAAAAATGTGGGGTGTGATAGGTGCAAAATTTTCTAATTTTATTCTTCAATTCTTCTCCTCAGGCTTTCTTCCAAAAAAGGTAAACATGACTTGGGTGGCTTTGATTCCAAAAGTGGAAGGCGCAAGCAATATGTCAAAATATAGGCCTATCAATATTGTTGGTTTTATTTATAAGGTCATTGCTAAAATTTTAGCTGCATAGATTAAAAAGGTTATGCCATAATTAGTGGGTTAGACTCAAACGACATTTGTCAGTGGGAGGCAGATCCATGATGGGGCACTTATTGCTAGTGAAGCGGTTCATTGGTTTGAAAAACATAGGATCTCTGCTGTTCTCATGAAGCTTGATTTCCAAAAAGCATATGACTCAGTTCGATGGTGTTTTATTGATCATGTTTTGAAACAAATGGGTTTTGGAGAAAATTGGAGAAAATGGGTGTCCCAATGTATATCAACAACTTCTATGTCAATATTGGTAAACGGCTCACCAACAACGCCTTTCAACTTGGAGCATGGACTAAGGCAAGGTGACTATTTATCTTCCTGTGGAAATAAGTTTGTCCCAATGGTTTAATATATTAAGTTTTGATGATGACAAATACAAGACAAAAAGAATGATGTTTATGCTACATAGATGTGCTTAATAGATTATATTGGATCATGCATGATCATGTACTCCATCTTGTTATATTTCATATAAGAATCATGCATATTCTTTATAGAATCATTTATAGGATATATCCAACAATATGCACGTTAGACTAATTAAAGTTATACATTTATGAATCATGTATATAAAGATATTGAATTATGAGTTTGGACTAACTATGTTTTAACTGAGCAATACTTTGAAAGATTATTCGAATACCAAGAATGAACATTGCAATAAGAAAGTAAAAGATCTCAATTATGCTTAACTCAAGGAGAATGCGAATGCCTATTTCATGAAGGTTTTGATGATAACAAATCCAAGTCAAAGACCAAGTCTAAGGGAAGATCAAATGGTATAGTTTATACGACTTAGAGTCTTTTATGTGAAAAGCTCTCAATATATCTTAAAATATTTTATAATATTTTTTAAATAACTTAAATATGTTTTTAAATCTTTACAAATGATTTTTACATGTTAAAATGCCCAACAAACATCTTTTGAAAAGCTAGTCATGGTGGTAGTTAAAAACTATGAAAAATAGTCAAATTTGAGTTTTGAAAAACTGACCATTGCTTACTATATTGATCATAACTTTCAAAGTACTTTGATTTTTATTGTGAAACTTATTTCATATGAAAATAGACTCAAATATCTTTTCAATGAGTGGTTATTTGCTTTAAATGGATAAGAAATAAAGAAGTTGTGATGATTTAAAGTCAAATTTTGAAACCAGAAGTGTCGTAATCAATTACGCAGTCGATTACCACTCTATCAGAGGCTCTGTAATCGATTACATCCTGTCCAAAAAGCCCAGAACATGTTCTAAATGCTATGTAATCGATTACAACATCCATGTAATCGATTACAACGAGTCTGAAAGTCCATAACGACTATTTTCTACACATTTAATGAGTTATTAATTACCTACCAATGGATCTTTTTATCATAACACTATAAATAGGTGTTCTTGGGTCATCTTTTACATATAACAAACATTGAAAAACATCTTTCTATTGGGTTTAATTCGAGTTTCATCTTTTTCTTCCATATGCTCTGTTTTTGAGAGATTTTTGACTTATTCTTGAAAGAATTTCATAGGGCTTCTATTTGTATTACATACTCTTATAAGAGTTTCTACCTTTTTCTACACTTTGATTCTTTGTAACAAGGGTGAGGGATCCCTTAGAGAAATTGTAACGAGGGTGAGGTATCCCTTAGAGAAATTGTAACGAGGGTGAGGTATCCCTTAGAGAAATTATAAGGGTGAAGTATCCCTGAAAGTTGAGACTCAAGCACAAAAGTGAAGTATCCCAAGGTGTGAGGAGCGTTCTAGTTTGTAACGGTAGTAAGCACTTGTTCAAACTTGCATTGATAGTGAAAAATTTTGGGTGGTTAGTTGAGGACTGGACATAGGCCACAAGTGGTTGGTGGCTGAATCAGGATAAATATTATGTTTGCTTCTCTCAACTCTATCTCCTTTACATTTGTGCTTTAATTATATATGCTTGAGTTGAATTTGATATCTATTTTATTTGCTTGATTTATCACATAACCTAAGTTGTATTTGAGTAATCTATAATAATTATATCTTTGTTAAACTTATTATGCTGCATGTGTTGATTGAAAATATCAAAATACATAATTTCTCAAAGTTGTTTTAAAAATTTATAATTACCCAATTCGTCCCCCTCTTGGGTGATGATTTCCGTAGCTAACAAGTGGTATCAAAGTTTCGTGCTCTGTTGAAAGCTTAACCTCTTAGAGTTAAATATCATTGTTTGTTGGCAACCATTGAAAGCTTTTCAAAATGGAAAGTTTTGAAATTGATAAATCACCATTCTTTGATAGTGTGCTTTTTGTTTATTAGAAAGCTAGAATAAAATTTTATATGCAATCTATTGATCTTGATTTGTGGAATATTGTGCTTGATGGATTTGCTTGCAAATCAAAACAAACTTAGAATGCTTATGACAGATGGATTTACTTGCAAATCAAAATAAACTTGGAATGCTTATGACAAGAAGTATTTTTCCTTGAACATTAGAGCAATGCAAATCTTGAGAAATAGTTTGAATGGTGATGTTTATCCTAAAATTAAGAGTTGCTCTAGTGCTAAAAATATATGGGATACTCTTAATGGTATTTATCTTGCTAACAATGATTTTTTGCATAAAGTTGTATATAGAGAGCAAAAAGAGCAAAAGTCTTTAGAGGAAGACAATATTGAAAAATATCCTTATTTAGAGATGTTCTTGAATCCTTGAATGACAACAATGAGGAAGATGATGATTCTCTTAAAGAGTCAAGTATGCTAGAATTTGAGACTACTTCCTATATGGTTAAAAAGGACTTTGAGGTAAATGATGCTAAACTAGATTATAGTCTTTCTTGTTATGAACTACAATGTGCATATGATGAATTGTATGATGATTTATTAAATTTAAAAAAGAAAAACTTTTCTTGTTTGAAAAACATTTTCTCCATTGAAAATGAAATTGAGACTTTGAAAAATGAATATATTTTTCCTGATGAGGAAATGCCTTTGAAATATGAAATCTCAACTTCTTGCGAAAAGTGCATTGATTTAGAAAATCAAGTAGAGGTCTTATTTTCTAAATTTGTCAAAGCTAATGATTCTAATTGCTTACATTTCATGCTTATTAATGAGAATAAAATTGATATTATTCCACATAAAAACTCTAGCAAGGCTTATAGCAAAAATAATATAGAATGTAATAACAACAAAAGACTTAAGTTTTCAAAAATGATATTGAAAGGACCAAATCATCACCAAATTCAATTGTTTGTAATTTTTGTGGTCATTTAGGACATATTTCTCATTTATGCAATTATAAAAGAAATTCTTATATGAGAAATTGTATGATATGAGCTCCTAAAGATCTCAAAGGCCCAAGTACTAACATTCAAGGATCCAAGATGAAGTAAGTACCAAAATATCCTCTTAGTGTTTCAATTATGCATAAATTTTCTCAAAAGGATGGACTAATTAGTCAAAGGAAAGAAGAATCATCAAGGAGAATGCTTCCAAAGCTCAATGGTAGAAATTTTGGTCAAAGAAGGAAAATGACTTCAACCAAAGTTTATCAAGTACAAAATGCAGAACTTGAAAAGTTCAAGACTTCAAAAGAGAAGCAATGGGTAAAAAATAGTATTTCTTTGATTACCAAGGCCAATGTATCAAAAGCTTTTACCTCTCATGCACATTTACTTGTAAAGTCAATGACTTTGAGGTATATTCCTTGTAGGGCTTAAGTGATTCATAGAATCATGTGTACTTAGTAAAATTTGAATTATTTTGTTTAGCACATGATTATGTTGATTCTTATTGTACCATAATACATTAATTTGTTATATATCTTAGTACATAAAGTTCTACAATGCGTAGGTATGCTTGTTATATTTTAAATTGTCTATATATCAAAGTAAGCATGCTATTGGTTATGTGCTTAATGGTAATTGATTATTTAATTTGTTATGCTCAATTTACATACTATGAAAAAATTGATCTTTATGATAACATAATAGATTAATAATCAATTACTAACATCTATGAATCCAAAATTGGTGGATACCAAAGAAAGTACTTTGATTTGTGTTGTAGGGTAACTATTAGCTCAAGCAAGCATTGAAGTGAAATACAACTATGCTACTTGAGGTTGGAAAAATTTAAAGTGGTCCAAGTTCTCCAAGAGTGGTGAAAACATAAAAAGAATGACATAGAGAACCACAATATTCTCAAGGAGCCTTGAGGCATGGAAGTTAGAGTCACCTATAAAAATTCAAAGAGTACACTTTTAGTGATATCAATCTCTTATCCTTATTTATGCTCTAAATTGAATATCATGTGATATTTGGAAAGGTAGAGACTTGACTTATGCCTTAACATGCCTTAAGTTGTGTTTCTCTAGCATTGTGTCTTGAAAGTGTCTTTATATATGTTAACATGCTAGATAAGTACACACTTTATTTGGAATAACATGTTTTATGGTAATATCTATGTTCTTAAGTTTGTGACCGTTTCTCTTTGTTTAAATATGGAAATTCACATGCTCATAAGTAGTTCTAATCCTTTCTCTTTTATGCTTAATGGTCTTATATACTTACTTGGAGATTGGAAAGTTAAAAGTTATATGTCTTATTGTTTGAAATTGCTTGATATGTTCATATCTTGAAAATAAGAAGTAAATGATTCATTTTGTGTCTTGAATTTGTCTTTGAACTTCAATGATTTTAACATTGAAGTATATCTTGAAATGAATCATAAATGATTTCAAAAGTTATAGTTCCATGATTTTTTAATTCTTGCATTGCAATAAGAGACTTTTTATTCTTGATTGGCATGTATGCATACTAGAATTCTTTACTTAATATTACATATCTTACATGATCATTGTTTATCCCAAAATGTTTATATATGTTTTGATAATGATCAAGTGGTTCTTGATAAACTTGAATCATGGTTAAAATGCTTAAACAATTTTTTTTTTTTGGATTCAAGTGCATATGTTCTTCTTTTGTTCTTGTTAGAGCTAACATTGTATAGTTGATAATGTAGTACATGCTTTACATTATATATACCAACCTAAATTATGCTTTTAAATGGGTTTAAATGATATTTGATGATAGCTTATGATTTAGAGAACTTTGGAAGTTAGCTTTGCAAGTATTTTTATGTGTTTCAAATATAGCTATCAAATATTGAAATGTCAAAGCATAAATGGATAAAGAGAAGAATTGAATGAATAAGGACATGAGGAGACTTTCTTCCAATACAATGGAATGGAATACCAATAGAAGAAAGCTCAAACTCAAAGGACCAATAAATGAAGAACATTCTAAAGAAGCATCGTTCTCTCAATAAGTATCTCTATCCCTAAACTATTGTGGTATTCTATATGTTGTATGATACTTATTAATAATTTGATCTTAAATCATTAGATGCTTTCTTTACATGATATGTATGCTTAGCATTAACAAAGAGCCTAATTAAATATTAACTTGCTAATTTTTTTTTTCATTGCATATAGGGTGGATGATATTAGTTCTATACATACTTTGATCCCTATAGCATATTTAATCAAGGTGAATGTTTGATATATATGATTCTCTTGATCTATGGTTTCTTAGTGGTATAACACCTATGAGAATCATGGTCTTGTTTTGAAAAGAATTTGTGGTTTGATTAAAATGTTTTTTTTTAAAAGCAAAATCTCTTATTATATTTGAAAGAAGCTTTTCAAGTTCCATATCCTTGAGAATCATTTAAACTTGTTTTAAGACCTTGAAAGTATTATCACCTCTTAAATGTCTTGAAAATTTGGAAATCATTGGATGTGTGCTATAAATGTTGTACTCTCTTTTTTTACTTTGAAAAATTTTATTAAATCTTGAGAGAATATTTAAGAAAGTTTCCAAATAAATCTTTTGAAATGTTCTATAGAGTCCATCTTGATATTTCAAAAGATAAGTCTTGTTCTTCAAAGTGTTTTATTTTCTTAAGGCTCTTGTTCAATAAGAAAGAGAGGAGATATACTTTTAGATGTTCTTTTGACTTGAGTTTGATCACTTTGAACGAATGTGTGGTTTTAATAGGAAACCTCTACCCTTCTAAAATGATTTTAAAAATGTAATGTGTTCTTATAAAATTCTTTTTGAAATGGGGAGAAGTTTTAAAATATTTTCTTTTGTTTGATGGATTAAGAATAAGTATCTTTTGTCTTGCTTTAGTTTATGGTAATATGCTTACATAGTCTTGGCATACATATTTCACTTTATCCATCTTGTGCTTCAATGAGGGGAAGTCTAACTCTTAAGTTGTTTAAATCTCTTGGCTTACATCTTTGTTTGATTAGATAAAGTATTTTATTGCTATCATATGCTAAATGTTGATGTGCTAAAATATGACAAGCATTGCATGAATAGCCTTTAATATCTTGAAAGTATACTTATTTCATCTCTCTATTCTTAATTCATATGTAGAATCAAATAGGGGGAGATAGTTATGTTTTGAATAACTTGAAAAAAAATTTGGTTTTGATGATCTTACTCTTTTTGGCAACATGAGTTTTATCTATAGGGGTAGAGAAAATATTATCTTTCATTCCTAAGCCTTTTTGTTAATGTCAAATAGGGAGGTGAGAATTGAAAAGAAAAATATGTTCTTATACTTATTGTTTGACTTATTATTTGATATGCTTATATTGTTCAACATATTTTTCTTTGATGATTTGTCATCATTAAAAAGGGGGATATTGTGAAAATAAGTTTGCCCCAATGATTTAATATGTTAAGTTTTGATGAGTACAAATATAAGACAAAAAGAATGATGTTTATATTACATAGATGTGCTTAATAAATTATATTGGATCATGCATGATCATATACTCCATCTTGTTATATTTCATATAAGAATCATGCATATTCTTTATATAATCATTTATAGGATATATCCAACAATATGCATGTTAAACTAACTAAAGTTATACATTTATGAGTCATGCATATAAAGATATTGAATTATGAGTTTGGACTAACTATGTTTTAAGTGAGCAATACTTTGAAGGATTGTCTGAGTACCAAGAATAAGCATTGCAACAAGAAAGTAAAATATCTCAATTATGATAAACTCAAGGAGAATGCGAATGTCTATTTCATGAAGGTTTTGATGATAACAAATCCAAGTCAAAGACCAAGTCCAAGGGAAGATCAAATGGTATAGTTTATAGGACTTAGAGTCTTTTATGTGAGAAGCTCTCAATATATCTCATTTTATAATGTTTTTTAAATAACTCAAATATGTTTTTAAATTTTTACAAATGGTTTTTACATGTTAAAATACCCAACAAACATGTTTTGAAAAGCTAGTCATGGTGATAGTTAAAAACTATGAAAAATAGTCAAATTTGAATTTTGAAAAACTAACCTTTGCTTACTATATTGATGATAACTTTCAAAATATTTTTACTTTTGTTGTGAAGCTTTTTATATAAAAATAGACTCAAATATCTTTCTAATGAATGATCATTTGCTTTAAATGGATAAGAAATGAAGAAGTTACGATGATTTAAAGTCAGTTTTTGAAACCAAAAGTGTTGTAATCGATTACCACTCTGGTAGAGGCTCTGTAATCAATTACATGAACCTTGTAATTGATTATATCCTGTCTAGAAAGCCCAAAACATGTTCTAAGAGCTACGTAATCAATTATAACATCAATGTAATCGATTACAATGAGTTTGAAAATCCGTAATGACTATTTTCTACATATTTAATGTGTTATTAATTACCCACCAACGGCTCTTTTTATCAGAGCACTATAAATAAATATTCTTGGGTCATCTTTTACATATAAAAAACATTGAAAAACATCTTTCTATTGGGTTTAATCCGAGTTTCATCTTTTTTCCTCCATATGCTCTGTTTTTTAGAGATTTTGAGATATTCTTGAAAGAGCTTCATAGGGCTTCTATTTGTATTACATACTCTTGTAAGAGTTTCTACCTTTTCTACACTTTGATTCTTTGTAACAAGGATAAGGTATCCCTTAGAGAAATTGTAACAAGGGTGAGGTATCCCTCAGAGAAATTGTAAGGGTGAGGTATCCCTGAAAGTTGAGACTTAAGCATAAGGGTGAGGTATCCCAAGGTGTGAGGAGCGCTCTAGTCTATAACAGTAGCAAGCACTTGTTCAAGCTTGTATTAATAGTGAAAAATCTTGGGTGGTCACTCGAGGACTGGACGTAAGCTACAAGTGGTTGGTGGCTAAATCAGGATAAATACTATGTTTGTTTCTCTCAACTCTATCTCTTTTACATTTGTGCTTTAATTATATATGCTTGAGTTGAATTTGATATCTAGTTTATTTGCTTAATTTATCCCATAACCTAAGTTGTATTTGAGTAATCTACAATAGTTGTATCTTTGTTAAATGTATTCCACTACATGTGTTGATTGAAAATATCAAAATGCATAATTTCTCAAAGTTATTTAAAAAATTTGTAATCATCCAATTTACTCCCCTCTTAGGTGATGGTTGCCATGGCTAACACTTCCTTCTTATTTGTCCTGGTTGCGGAAGTTTTTAATTAGATTGTTTGGAGAGCTAAAGAAGCTGGTTTGGTTGGAGGTGTTTGCATTGGGAAGGATAATGTTGAGCTATTTCATCTTCAATTTGCAAATGATACAATAGTGTTTTGTCCCTCTAAAGAACAAACCATTTTTAACTATAGAAGACTGTCGGATTGCTTTGGTGTTATGTCTAGGCTGAAGATCAACTATGAAAAATCTACACTTATCCCTTTCTCATGCTCACAGCAGCGAGTTCAAGATGTGAGTAGTTGTATAAAGTGCTTAGTTGTTTCTCTGCCGATTAAGTATTTGGGAATTCCTCTTGGCACAAGTCCGAGAAAGATGGATACTTGGCAACCAGTTCTAGATAGGATCGAGAAGAAGCTTGTATCTTGGAAGGCGAGGCTTCTTTCCAAGTCAGGTAGACTTGTATTAATTAAATCAGTACTTATTAATCTTCCTTTGTATTATCTTGAACTCTTCAAAATTTCGTCGGTTGTGGTGAAGAAAATAATTAGGATTCAAAGTAGATTTTTTTGGACTGGTGATACTAATAAGAGAGGTCTTCCTGTAGTTAAGAGGAGTGTAATTTAGAAACCCAAAAGTTTGGGAGGCCTTGGTGTGGGTGATGTGATTATTAAAAATGTTGTCATGCTTTTCAAATGGTGGTGGCGTTTTTCTGCTGAGGAAAAACCTTTATGGAAAATGATTATATGCTCTAAGTATAATATGAAATTAGATAGACCTCTAGTTGATCAAAAGATAACATCTAGATGGGGTCTTTGGGCTAATATTTATAATTTTTCAAACTTTGGAAATGGAGTTAAAGAAATTTTTCAGCATGGTATTTTGATGAATGTGGGAAATGGTTTGAAATCTTTGTTTTGGGAAGATAGGTGGATTGGTGATAGTAGTCTTAGAGATAAATTTCCAAGGCTCTATGTTGTCTCTTTGCAGAAAAATAAGGTACTTTCTCGATTAAGTCTTTCATGTTTGCTGAAGCCACTTTGTCTAGTTTGATGAGTCTGTCTAGCAACAGTATAAAAGGTGTTTGAAAAGGTCTTGCTAGTCCAAGGGTTGAACTATTAGTATGATTTGTGTTGCTGCGCAGAATGAATACTAAAGATCGACTTAGGAAATTCAATTTGATTCAAGAAAGTGATGATCTGTGTCCTTTCTGTAATTCATATAGTGAAAGTGTTGAACATCTTTTTTTCCATTGTGTTTTCTCTTGGAAATTATGGTGCTCTTGTTTAGATTAGTGAGGTTTTGTTGGTCTTCCACTATTGATTCACGCGCCTTTTTGGATTTATGGGTGGATATTGGATTGAGTGGGTTTCAAAAGAAGACATGAATGTCTTTATTTTTTGTTGTAATATGGACTATTTGGCAATCTAGGAATAGGTTGGTGTTTGATAAAGTTGAACCAAATTGGGAGCAGATCTACGTTCTTGTTAAAATAAGGCTTGGATATTGGACTAAAGAGTGGTGTTCTAATTTTTCTTTCTCTCCAAAGGTATTGGTGTCTAATCTACAAGAAGTTAGAAGATGGAAGAGTTCTGGTTTTAATAAGACGGCAAATTCTTAGTTTTAGATGCCAATTTTGAAGAAAAGCATATTTTCATGGATGTGATCTTTTTTTTTTTTTTGGTAGCTTTTGTTGTATTTTGTGTTTTCTTTTTTTTTTTCTCTCTCTTGGATATTGTAAGTTCTTGCTCCTCTCTAGTTTAGAGAATCTTTTGAACATTGAACCTTTGTTATTTATCAAAAAAAAAATTCCAAAAAATATTACAAAAGGAAAAATAAGGAACTAATTTTTTTGTTATAAAAAGGAATATGCTATCTGAAGTGGAGAAAAGTAATAAATACAAATAAAAAGAGTAACAATTACACAATAAATCAATAATCTCCACCATCTTTTACAGAAGCTCAATATTTGAAAATTTTCAAAGTGAAAAAAAAAAAGTAATGAGTACAAAAGTACCTACGACTAAAGAAAAGAAAGACTTTAATCAATTTAAAAAAGAGAAAGTAAGGGAGGTAATTTTTTTTCCAAAGGGATTAAAGTTTTTTGTGTTTTATAACACTTATTTTAAAAATAAAAAAATAGAAACGTGGCTCCGCCACTGATTAAAATTATCTAATTACGCATTAAATTAGCTTAATTACTTTCTCACTAACCTCTCTCATTCCCCACACAAACAAAAAAATCCTATTTCATGATGCAGACTAATGTTGGCCATCCAATCTGCGCACAGGTTGCTCACCCTGTACGTTTGTATGTGTAACACCTTCCACCTACGCTTCAGCCAATCAAAAATTGCAAAAATTCTTCTTACCAGCATGTTGGGATGGTTAGCAGCTAGACTTCTAATATTAAAAATTGACATAATAGCCATTGAGTCACTTTCCACAATGAGCTTACGCAGACTAGCTTCCCTAGCAAGCTGGAAACCCAAATATATGCCCCAAAGTTCTGCATGCCAAACGCAACTGTGACTATAAATGGTGGCTCAATTATTGTTGCGCTGCACCAAGAAAGGGTCAAGCTTTGGAACGGTACGTAGCTTATAATTGCTTGCGTAACATTTTAATCAGTTCTTATTAATATATTGAGATGTTTATTATGTTATTTTAATCTATGTTTTCATTTAGGGAAATGGTCGATTGGCAACGATTTATATGCTTCTAAAATTAGTTGACAAATATTGCTAATCATATTAGTTTTCACAAGAGAACAAATCGGATAATCGCTTTCCAGTTGAGCTTGATGTTCTAATGCATCCGTAGGTAATTCCTTTTTAAGGTTAGAATCATAATTACACTATAAACCAGAAGGAGCCTACTTAAACAGTGACAAAGATGATTGACAATCAACAACTTTTTCAAGCCTTTATTGAATCCACAAACATTACAAAGCGTATCACTTTTTCAGAAATGCCACAGTTTCTTCACACGGATGAATTCAACACCTCAACCAATTTCGAAAGAAAGACCATAACATGGTAGACAATCACCATAACCGGAAAAAAATAACGAATAAAAACACATGAAAGACAATTGCACCCGTGTGATGCACCGGTCTCCATAGTGTTTTAGTAAATTAATTAAAACAATATTATTTTGAGTAAAAGGCTTCTACGCTGGCATCAAGAAACCTTTATCACTTTAGCGAGGCATCCATCTACAGGTTTAGGTGCTGGCAAACTAGTGATGAAACATTTTGGATTTACTCGTTCCAGCCTGCAAAATCAGTAAAAGAAGTACAGTTTTATTTTATAAATTAATTCTATTAGATATTTGAAATGTGTGTTTGGATTAGTTGTAAAAAAATTATTTAATAATCAATTATGTGTATAATTAATTTTCTTGGAAACTGATTATGACAAAATTAGTTTCATGCCAATATATGTTAACTGAAAAAAGATTTTAAGATAATATATTTTATTTAGATTATATAAAAAATTATTTTTATGTAATAAATTATTAAAACAGGTATGAAATTATCAAAATATTATTTGTTAAAGGGTAAAGAAGTAATTTGGTGTTCAAGTTATGAAATAATTAAGAATAAAAAATAAAAAGCTTGAAATGTAGGCTTTAAAAAAAACTGCTTTGAGCATCATAATATAATAATAATAATAATAATAATAATAATAATAATAATAATAATAATAATAATAATAATAATAATATCTAACAACCCAAACATAATAGTTTTAGAACAAAATAGCATTTTGTGTAAAATGCCATTATACAAAAATAAAATTGAGCTTCGAAAAACATGCACTAGATCCCTCAAAATTTAGGTGCTGAAAGAAATTTAATCAATATATTAATAGCTAGCATTCAATGTTATTGTTTTTTTTTTTTTTTTTGGTAAGCTTAATAGCAAGCATTCATTTGCTAGCTCAAATAGGATGGTATACGACAAGAGTATCTGGCCAAGGGTCTAAATGTAACAACATACATATTTACAGTTTAATTTTAATTTACTTTGAATATAATTTTTTGATTATCATTTAATCAAGTATATACATACTATTAAAAAGAGTTTGAATTTTCAAATAATAATTATTATTATCATAGTAAAATTAACTCCTTTAATGATATAACAATATAAAATTTAATGATAATATAAAATAAAATTACACTGATAGCAGTGTATCAAAATAAAATACTTCCTTTATTACTCAAACTTAGACCTAATATATCCAAGGAGAAATGTTCATAAATATGAATTACAGAGAAAAACACTAACTTGTAATTGAGGAGAAAATGATGCAGAAATATGGAGATCTCTAGTTTGGCTAGGTCCATTCCAGGACAGAGCCTAGTTCCAGCTCCAAAAGGAATGAAGGTTCCGGCTTTGCCGTTATAATCCTGCACATAGACATAGAATGACGACAAAAGCAAAGGCACTTTAATATACATATGGCAAAACAAGACAAAAAGAGTAGAAAAATTAATCAATCCTACTTACATCCCATCTAGAAGGATTAAATTCTTGTGGATTGTTGTAATTTGAAGGATCCATATGAACAGCTCTTCCCCAAATTAACACTCTCCATCCTTTTGGTATTATATAACCTGAAAATGTACTAATATTTTGAGCAAATGATACATAACCTATTTGATAAGTGAAAATAATTGAATTCAACTAGGAAGAAAACAATAAATTGGCACTGAATATGAATAACGTACCATTGATGTCCACATCAGTTATTGCCTTCCGAAATGTTGAAAAGGTAATATTGGCCAAGCGCAACGTTTCATCGATTACCTACAAGGCATAACAAGGTAACATTTGCTTAACCATTGGTCTGTATTTGTATGTGTAATTTTTTTATGTCACACACTAATTACCTTAGCAAGATAAACCATTTGCTTAATTTCTTTAATATCTATCTGTTTCTGTGAAGGTGGTCTTGTCTTCGTGATTTCTTCCTGCTCCTCCTACAAGACACATAAACTTAGGTTGTGTCAAGATTTTGAATTTTTTTTGAAAGTACAATAAAATACTGAAGTATTAAGATCCACTTTATAGCACCATCCCACATAAATATAAGCCCCAAATATGGGCATTCATGGTGAATTTCACATTACATATTAGAAAGAAAAAAAAATTAAATCACAGAACTATAATAATGAAAGGCATGCGTATGAGAAATTACTTCTTAACAATACCAATCCCTATTTAAGAATATTATGAAGGTATAGTCCAGTAACTTTTGTATGTATACATTTATGTCATGTATAAAATAGATATTTACATGTCTTTACTTTAGAATAGGAGAACTTCCTCTTCCCTTAAATTCTTATTCATAAATAAATAAATATGTGTGTTTAATTATACCTTTCGCTCTTTTAATGTCGTCGAAGTTTAATTTTGATTGAAAATGCTGTTTCTATCATTTTCAAATTGATGTAATAAAGCTCTCTTGTCAAATTAACATATAGATGTAGTATTCTTTTTGGTGATGCAGGATTGTGCCATGTTCTTTCCACGTAAGCGTTGCCTATATATATATATATATATATAAGTCCATTGTTTTTTAACCAAATCAAATTCAACAAGTTCAACCGTCAATTGCCTGGCTTCTTGTTTTGTTACCCTCAACCCGGGTCTGGTTAAAATTGGTCAACTCTAGTAACAATTGACTGATAGTTAAATAGATTGAACCAATGATCTCATCGATTTGATGTCTTGTCCAGTTTTTCAAATACATTTTTTCAACTCAATGTATTTAAATAAATTAAAGTTTGATTATTATACTTACATTAGCTAATATAACCAACCCAATTCTAGGTTAAAACGTTCATTTTCGTTTTAACCTTAACAATTAAATATGCAGAAAACATTATAACTAGGATGTTTGGTTTTCCTAAAAAGAGGAACCAAATCCATCTGTACTTAATTCAAGCTTCACTAACCTTGGCTTTCTTCATGATTTCAGGGTGATCTGTGAGATAAATAACTACCCATGTCAAAGTTGTCGCTGTGCTTTCATGGCCAGCAACTAGAAACCCCAGCAATAAGTCAACGATGTCCTCATTCTCTAATTTCTTACCATTCCCATCTTCGATTTCCAACAAAATATCAACAAGATCTTTCTTCCCCTCACATGCACCACTTTTGATCATCATCCTCCTTTCGTCTACAATAGGTTGAATTATGCTTGCCAACTTTGTACGTGCCTAATATGCCATGCATGCAGAAGCAATTCAAACGTGAAATTAGCCCCTGAATTCTTAACAACCAAATAACAAAAATCAATATTCAAGTCTCACCAAAATGAGTATAATTTAAACGAAAAGATATTCATGTACCAAAATTTTCACACCACTTTTATTATAGTAATCAGTGTATAAATAATTGATTATCAGTGTGTAATATCTAATAATTGAGAATATTAATCAATTATTAATAATATAAGATAATATTCTCAATCACCATATAAGACATACTGATTACCAATTAATTACATGCTGATCACCAGTATAAAAGTGATGTATATAAATTTTAACGTATAAATAACTAATGATCAACATGTATTATGTAATAATTGAGGATGTTAATTGATTATCAATAATAGAATATACATTCTCTATCATCACATAATATACATTAATTATTAATTAATTACACGTTAATTAGCTATATAAAGATGATGTATAAATTTTGGTGTGTGAATAGTCTAAATGCAATTTAAATAATAAGATAATGTATTTCACAGATAAGATAGAAAAGAACCTTGAGTGCTTTGTGGAAAACAGAACCTGGTACGTTGATTGGTAGAGAGAATAAGCCATCAAACATCTCAGTGAACAAACCTCCTATCTTGTTGACAATGTACTGATTTTCAGAGCCTAAGAAAACGTCAATGATGACTTTAAAGGTAATCTTCTTCATCTCTTTCAAGAACTCAATTGGGTGTTTCATGCTAGAAAATTCCTCTAAAGACTTGATCACATTGTCCTCAATTCGCTCTACGTACATTGCTAATGCTTTGTGACCAATGATGGGAGAAACGGTTAGGCGGCGGAAACGCTTGTGTTGTGTATTGGAGACATCATATATGGGTTTACTTCGTGCTATCTCCGTCACTGATTTCGGATAACCAAGCCTGAAGTTAAAATCATCTGTCAGCACTTGCCGACACATGTCAGGTTGACAAATGATGATGCTTGGATTTCCAAATAAGTGGGTCTTGTAGATACCAGTTCGACCATATCTGAAAAAATAAGAAATTAATTAGCACTTACAATTTTAAGTTAGAGTAACCATATAGTAAGATATAGTAAGGAAAAAATTTTGCATGACCATGAAGCACAATAAATGTATGTTCTAAAATAGATCTCAACTAATAATACACACAAAATGTAGGTTGAGGTCATAAGCAATCTCGACCCCTAAAGGATGAAGACGCGATTTTAAATCCCAAAGAAACAATTATTGTGAAAAAATCATATAACCCTTGAATTTTCACTATTAATCAGAAATTAGTTCTATATATTGTTCAAATGAGTCAAACTTATGAAGATACTTCATAATCTCATAAAAAAAATCTCATCTATTAATTTTAAATTTAATAACTTAAAATTTATATACATTTATTTAAAATCAACGGTGGAGACATGACCGTGCTAAAATTTTTAGTAGTAAGACATATAGCAATAGCAATATATAGTTATATATAGTAATATAATTTTAAGATATATAGTAATATATATAGCAACTATATAGTAAGATATCAGAGGGAAAAAAGAGACTTGGAAACAAGATTGTTGATGAAGGAATCAGGTTTGCCGGATGAGAAAGCTCTCATGAAGGGCAAGAGGTTGCCTATAAGAGGCCACCCCATATCACCAGGAGGCAGTGAGTACTGCTTCCTTCCTAGTCTCAGAGCATAGTACCACCCGTTCAGCCTCCTTAGAAATATGAACACGAAAACGTAGCATGCCAACAAAGTAGCAGCGTTCATCCACAACCAATCTAATCCCATTTCGAACGTCTTTCAAGGTTTATACTTATTGGACAATGGACTCTTACTGCAAACTCTCCTATTTATAGGTAGATTGTTCTAGCATCACATGAAGGCTTTGAATTTTTTTAATGGCAATATCCTGCTTCTGGTGGCAATATCCCCCGCTTCTTGGCTGAAAGCATGTGGCTTTGAATCGTATAGTGGCGACAAATTCCAATTTTAGTACGTAGATCAATAATGTTATTTGTAAACTAATTTAATTATGGATTTATTTTGAATTCACTATCAGTTTAAAAAAAATTTACACTATCATTTGGTTATATATTACTATATCATTCAAAATATTTGACTTTCATAATAATTACCTCAAAAGTCAAAATGTAATAATATATAATTAATTAATTAATTGATATTGTAAAAAAAATTTACTAATAGTATATCAAAATTAAACTCTCTAATTATATAATTTTTATATTATTTCTTTTTTGAATAATAAAACAAGATAAATATATATTTCAACATATACTCTTTTTTTCACTAAAAGTGAAAAAAACATTGCAACTATCATTTTACTTATAACTTTACATTATGTTTGAATATTTTCTCGTTAACGAAATGGAATGAAACAAACAAATAGGAATAGACTGGAAAGAGAATGAAAAGAAAGAAATAAAATTATTTTTTCTTTGTTTAAGAGATTAATAAGAGAACTAAACAAAACTCTATTATCTTATTTGAGAGTTAACTCATAACATATTTATTTTTAATTGTAAGTTCATTTCTGCTAATTTCACTCTAATTTAAGAGGGAAAAAATTTATTATTTGAAAGAAAGAGAGAAATAATGGTTCTATATAATTTCCTTTCTATTACTATCTTTTAATAAACTCCAAACAAAAAAATCTTTCACCTTCTCCTCATTTCTTTTTTCTTCCTCTCATTTTCTTTTATCCAAACACGATATTATGTATATAAACAGGAGGGGAAAGGAAATAGATCCTCCTGCAGTTCCATTTAAAAAATGAAAGAGAGAAAGTCATCTGTATATAAAAAGTTACAAGTCTTTTTTTTCCCTCTCACTAAACTGCAGTATAGTGTTTTTCAAGAACTCTAGGACATAATTACACCGACTTTCCATGTACAGTATACCAGGTCTAAAAGAATCTTCCATCGATAGCATGTAGCCATGTAATGTGATTTTTCATTTTGCCTATATATATATATTTTAACTCAAAGGATATCCTCCCGCGGAGCTTTTGGGTCAACCAAAACTAATTAATCCCTCTTCAGACAATTATAAAGGCAGTTTAATATCGAGCTAGGCATTTAGAAGAATTAATGCTAAGAGATGTAAAATTATCTATTAGCCGCCACCCAATAACTTAAATTTTTAGACGACTTAGTCCTTTACATAACTTCAGAGCTACAAAGAACGTACTTAGGTTGTTTTAAATTTTTATTTTTAGATGTTATATTTTTATTAATATAAATGACACTTTGTTTTTATTATATTCTCTGTTTTCAAAATTTTGTGAATGAAAAAAGTGAAAATAATATTTTTTTATTTTTTATTTTTTCACAAAACTTTAAAAATAAAAAATAGAATGAAAATAATATAACATTGTTTGTAATTATTAATAAAAATGTATCAGCTAAAAATAATAATGAAAAATAAACCAAACACCTCATAAGTGATCAGCGAATTCATAAAATTTATACGTATTATCCACGCTTCAATATTTTTAATTTTTGCTTCATATTTGCTTCATTTGATGCCAACTAACCTTTTGCAATTTTAAAATTTTTTAGATTCCTTTATATATATATATATAATGGTTGGCAATTGATGTTTCAAAAGAAGCACCACATGCACATATCCACACATTATAATTTGCAGATTCACTTGCTTCCACGCACAAATTATTTTTTGTAATCGATGTCTAACATTATTCGGGAATAGAATTGTTTTTTCCGTTTTGGGATTACGGGGTTTTAATAGGATAGCAGCAAAGGAGATTAATAAGACTTTAAATAATTCGAGTTTGGATTAATGTGGTGTATAATGTGATATGATACAAAATATTAATCAAATGATCTTATTTATATTAAATAAGTTGAGGTCGTAAAAAGATAATAATAATAAGATCATTTGGTTAAATATTTTGTATAATATCACATTATATACCATGAGATTGTTACCAACAAAGAGTGGGGTCGAAGTGGTAAGCAATTTTGACTCTTGGGGTGATGATACGAGTTTAAATTTTAAGAAAGTAACTTTTGTAAAGAAATTACATAACTCTTGTGCTCTCAAAGTTATTTAGAGATTAGTCTTATTGGTAGTTCAAATAGGTTAAACATGTAGAGATACGTCGTGGTCTTACAAAAAAAAATAGTTTGAGATTGTTTCTTTAATTAAATGACTAATTAATTTTGCAATATATCATAAATATCAATTAAGATATTATAAAGATATTCTAAAATAACTAAAAATATTTTAAGATATTTTAATAATCTTCTCAAAATTTTTAACATATTACAATTAAACACACTAAAATAAAATAATCTAAAAAATAATCCACAAATACAACTTAGTAATCTTGAAAAGAATGTCGTTGTAAGGACGCTCAATGTGGGAGACACTGTTGTAAGAGCACAACAAGAAAGGGATCAAACAACATCTGGGATAGAGTCAAATTGCATGTGCGAAACTATAATTAGGATAGAACCAGATTTTAATTTCGGACGAAATCATACTGCATAAAATCGGTATGGAACGGAGCTATTGTGTAAATGAAAGCTAGAACGGAGCCAATTTGTGTAAAGACATGCTATAATAGAGCCAATCTACGTAAAGAGAGGATGGAAGTAAGCTAATTTGCCTAAAAAAAAGGCTGAAATAGCAGTGTTGGTTGGGAATTGATCGATGATGACTATATCAACAACTCAAGAATATAATAGAACATAGGGAAAAAAACTCACAAAGGGAGATCAAGAGGAGACAAAAATGTAGAAATCAACAAAACTAGATTTGACTTTGATGATGGTGAATAATGATTTTATTGAGTTTCAAACTCAACACAATGAAAAAGGAGAAATTTTTCTCATAAATATCATGACTCTGATATTATATTGAGATTATGGAACTTAGGTAGGAAATGAGCAAATAAGAGAAATAAGACTCTAAATAATTCAAGATTGGATTAATGTGGTGTGTGATGATATATTACAAAATATTAACTTAATGGTCCAATTTAGACTAATAATACTTTGAGATTATTTCATCAATTAGATGGTTAATTGATTTTATAATATATAGTAAATACTAACTAAGATATTATAAAAATATTCTAAAATACATTAAAAATATTTTAAGATATTCTAACATTTCAAAAAAAGAAATTTCTAATCCGCTCAATGGTCAACAATGTTTTTTGAATAGTCTTATAGTATTTACATCAATATTTGAATTCAAAGGGGCTTATTGAATATTAAATACTATCTTGAATCATGTAAAAAAGAGAAATTTTAATAAGAACAAAATTTATATAAAATTCCTTAAGTATTTATAGTATTATTATCTTTTGAAACCCCTATGGAGCCCGACTCTACGTATATCGGTATAATGTGAAGTGTTTTACTCCTTTTAATTTTAAGCAGAATAAAATTAAAAATAAAAAACTTTTCATAGTTAAATCTTAAAACATTAATTAAGAGTCAAGAGAAGTCGGAACCACCAACGCACAGGTTCACTTTCAGGCAACGGTGTCAGATCTTTAACACCAAAAGAGAGGCTATTTAGAAGCGGTGGTGTCTCATCTTCAATGTGAAAGAAGTGCGGGGTTTTGTTGGTGGTTGCTCTTGTGTAATTAAAAAGTGTGTTATTAGTGGTAATTTATTTATTTTAGTGTTATTTTAACACACAAGTAAATAAATTTAAATCATCAATTTATGTAATAAAATATTTTGTAAATTTTTATTTATTAGATTCTCTTTAAGAGTTATTTTATAAATTTATAAAAAAATAAAATATATTATTTTTGTAGATAATTATAATTTAAAAATAAATATTAATTATTTATTATTAACCTTTTATAAAATCTGATTCACTTTTTTTAATTAAATTTTGATTTTAATATTAATTATATATTTTTCTAATTATAAAAACATAATACTAGAGGATAAAAACACTTGAATGTTTCATAACAATTTTCGTTCAAATATAAAAATAATATTAATATTTTAATTAATATTATGTTACGTATATGATTGACTATAATTTTTGACATATAACATCTAAAAAGTGTTATATCATTTTAAGTTAACATATAAACATCATTATAATTAATACAAAATTATTTTTAATTAGAAAAATGTGAATCAAATTTTATAAAAGGTTAATAATAAATAATTAATATTTATTTTTAAATTATAATTGCCTACAGAAATATTATATTTTATTTTTTATAAATTTTCAAAATAATTCTTAAAGAGAGTCTAATAAATAAAAATTTACAAAATACCTCTATTACATGAATTGATAAGTTGAACTTATTTATTTATGTAAAAATAATATTAAAAAAATAAGATATCACTAATGGCACTTTTTAATTACACGAACTACCAATTTTGTTTACATTTTTCAGCCCTCATCTTCTACTAATTAGTAGTGCGGAAAAAAAAAAGTTTCGGAGCATGATTTTTCTGGGGAATCCTATACCAAGAGTCATAGAACTACAGCCAATCAGCCACTGAACCAACAAGAGCAAAAAAGAAGAAAATTAAAAAATTCCAAAGCTGAAATGAGAAGAAGGGTTATCCTAAAGAATAATGTGAGATGACAGATCAAAGTGTATGTTCATAAAAAATAAAATAAGATTAACTATCATAATCCAATAATAAAAAATGTGTAAATATATATATATATATATATATATGAGTAGTATTATTATTTAAAAAATAAAAAAGAGTAAATTAATAAGTGCTACGTCATCTTCCGGGCTAAAGTAAATTGGGCTATCTAATGTATCTCAAAAATATATCAAACATATTATTTTTTACACACCTAACTCATCCGCCTTGTTAAAGTTTTCATAGTTGAGGGATAAAAAATAATATATATGTCATATTTTTATTAAAAAATAGTATCATAAATATTTAAAGAGTTTTATTTAAGTTTTTTCTTTCTAATAATTATTTATGCAATTTTTAATAATGTTGTTTGAATAGCCTTATGCTACCTATTCTCTATGTTCATTTTTATCTATCTTTCTAGAAAATTTATTTTATTATAATTTATTTATTATTTAAAAATTCTTAAAATGTATTAATTAAATTTTTTAATTTTATTCAATCATTTATTGTCTTCACTAAACCTAATAACTGCACCTAATCCCTTTGTTCTTTTTTATGTCCTTTTAGAAAATTTATTTTATCTTAATTTATTTGTCATTTGAGAATTTTAAAAATATAATAATTTTTTTTAATTTTACCCATCTCTTTATTATCTCTACTAAACTTAATAACTATACATATTAATTAATTTTTATAATTTCTTACACATATTTAATCGAGTGAGAAAATATAATTTTGTCATATCACTCTATGTTCACTTAATTTAAGGTTATTTACTTATTTAATGATTTTTTAATTCTTGTGCAAAGACGTTAAACATAAATAAAAAGGAATAGATGAAATATTAATTAATTTTTATAATTTTATATACATATTTAATGAAATAAAAAAGAATAATTTTATTATATCAACTTATATTTCACTTAATTTAAAGTTATTTAATAATATTCTTAATTTCTATGCAAAAATCTTAAAATACAAATGAAAAGATACGGAGGAAGTACATTGTTGTTTAAATCCATAAGAGATTATTGAATAGCTTAGTTTCATCTCAAATTCTGTGCAAGAGTGGATTTTTGTGCAAATATATTTTTTATAAGAATAATTCTAAATCTTTTTTACTAGTTATTTTAATAATTATCCTACTTATAAAATAAAAAATATTAAATATTTTGTATCTTAAATCATAATTAAAATTAACCAATACACAAATATTCTTTTAAAAACTATGTAATTTTGAATTTATTGTTACACTCAGAGATACATAAGGACTCAATTTTTATTTCCTTCAAGCCAAACTGGTAAGTTTTGTAATTTTTTATTGGTTTTTATCTTTTATCTTTTATTTATTTTTATGTGGTAAAATTAATTTTTAAAGCTTTTTTAATGTTTTAAAGAATTGAGGCAGTTACGGATTGACGATAATAATAAGTACGAGCAGTTCTGAGATTCCAATTTTCGTCAGGCTAGGAACAAAATAGAAATTAATACGTTTAGGCGATTATAATTTTTACAGTCAATTTTCGAGTAACTAAGTGTATAGAGCAGTGTTTTAATTGGATTCAATTAGTTAATTGAACCAGTTAGATTATGAATTAATTATACATTTAATTTAAAAAATATTTGGTTCAATTACAATTTAATAATAAATTTAGTTAATTAAATCAATTGAATCATGACTAAAAATTTTTGTTAGTTCAATTTTTAATTTAATTTTTAAAATATTTTCTCTCACAAACCAACATTTACGTTTGGTGAACTAGTTTTTTATTTTATTTTCTAAAAAAACTCTTTAACCTTTTTAAAATTAAATAAAATCAGTGAAGATATCTCTAAGTTTTTATTTTAAAATTCAGTTTCTCGAGGACAAAGCAACTGAATTTTAAAGTTTATTTTATGCCAACACTAATGTTCGCTCCGATGCGGTTGGTAACACAAAGCTAGGTGCAGGTCCAAAGTTTGGATCCGAGTGATCATGGTCTAGCTAGCATACTGCCTCTCTCCGTTGACTCATCGATTATTTTATGTTCTGAGTAATGATTGGAATATAGTGGTCCAAGACAACTACTAGTGTATATGTTATACAGAGAGGCAAATTCTGTTGCTGACCGTCTAGCTGATTCACATGTCTTGTGAAAATAAGTTATTTATCTAATTAAAATATATTTAATTTTATTTAATTTATTTATAAAATTATTTTATATATTATAAAAATATTATAATTATATATAAAATAATTTAATATTTTTCATATTAATATATAATATAAATATATATATATATATATATATATATATATATATATATATATATATATATATTCTAATATACATAAACTATTCTCCTTGATTTAGGCCGTGAAGACATCTAATCAGGGCTGGATGTGCATGGGAATTCGTCATTAGTGACTTGAGCATTTGAATTTTGTGCATGGGCGAATACCACAAGGAATTCCTTATGAAAAGAAATTTGGGAATTATATGGTATTTGTTGATATCTAATTTTGTCTATTTTTTTATTTTTATTTTTATTTTATTTATTTATTTATTTTAATTTTTTTTAAGAAAATAAAAAAAAAAAAGAAAAAAAAAAGAAAAATCATTAATTTTTTGTTACTGGGTCAACCAGGATCATTTTTCAATCCCAGGATCATTTTTCATCTCAACCCATGACCCAATTCTCTTCTTAACCCATAACCCAACTTTCTCATTGCTACAACCCTCAAACCCTAACCTCCACAAGTAGCTGCATTAAAATTACAATCTTTCTATTTTAAATTGGTTTTAAGTTTCTGATGGTTTCATTCTCCATTTGCCTTTTTGCCTTCCAACCTTCATGAAATGGAAAAGAAAATGATTACAAATTGAATGAAAAATGATTGCAAATAAAAAAAGTGGAAGAAAGAATAAAAGGGATACACAGACGAATTAAAAAAGCGACAGAGACGGATTGAAAAAAAATACACACGGAGATCAATCGGAGCTACACAGATCATCTCCTGCCACGCCTAAAGCCCCCTACTTCCACCTTCATGGGAACCCCCAATTTAGTAACTCAGTAACTTCCTTCAATCTTCGCCATCAACATCCATAATCCTCATCTTATCTTCAACCTCGCATTCCTCCATAACCACTCCCTTCACCATCACATTTCCATAACTAGCACAACAACAACCCTTTTTCATCACCTCCAACAGTTACCCATAGACATCGTCCTCCCATTACCACCCAAACAGAATAACTCACAAGTATAGCCATCTTCATCCTTACCCAATCACATCTATAACAACCTCTATCCACCAACCAAGCACCATCAAAACCACCCACACCACCAACTAAACCACCATAAAAACCATCCATAGCCACCACAAAAACGCCAACCACCGTGACCCCCTCCTTAACCCACGGCCAACACCATTCGGCCCAGCACTCCCAACCCGCACCATCGAGCTATCCACCGCCGTCGAACCCGCACCAGTCACGACCGCCTTTGCCGTCGAACCCGCACCGGCCAGACCGCCTCTCAGCCCAAATCTGGCGAGCCGCTACCCCGAGCCACGAACCAGTCCGCCGCTGCACCATTCCAAGACATACACCGTCAGATCCAGTGAGCCGCACGCCGACTAGCCCGTCGCTGCACCATTCTGAGTCCACCGTCGCACGCCGTGAGCCTCCTTCTCCCAAGCGTTTTGTTCTTCTCTCACCCACTCTCTCAAAATTTTAGTTTTTTCTCTTCTGTTTTGATTTCCAGAGTTTCCTATCTTTTGTTTTCATTTTTTTTTCTTCTAATGGGCTTACAGCCCATTTCCCTTTTAAAAGTGTTTTTTTTACTAAAATAGAAAAAGGGTGTGAAATAAAAAAGATCCAAATATGTTTTGAATTTTAGGATTTAGTACTTGTTTGACCATATTTATTTTACTTAATGATATGTTTTATATTGTGTTTTGTGATTAATAAAAAATAAATAAATAAAATAAAAAATGCATAAAAAATAAAAAATCATAAATAAATAAAATGTAATGAAAGTGAACTTGTGATTTGATTTGATTTGATTATAGTTTGTCTGTCTCTTTATAACTTATGAATTTATCTTATTGATTAAAACTGGCCGATGACGAAAAAATTGAGAGAGGATTGGAGTACCGATCAAATACACTCTTTCCGATAATCTTGAGACTTTATATTGGATTTTACCAAGAGCGCTGGCGAGGTCTAATCCTTACACTAAATTAAATAATTTCGTAAATTAAATTAAATTTTTTTAAAAATCAAAATAAAAATCATTTTGTAAAATAAAAATCCTCAAATAAAAGTGAATAATTTCTTACAGTTTCAACATCATGATTGTAGTGAATTAAAATTTTATTTTTCATGAAGACAATTTTTTTCTAAATTACTACAAAAATCTCATTGTGCCTAAAAATATTTTTCTTAATTATGAATGAGATTTTATTTGGTTATTTATTTTGAAAATTACTTCTCTTCAAAATAAATTTTGATTCACCACTTTTATACAATATGTTGTAGACTTAGAATTTGTTTCAAAAATAATGATTATTTAGTCACTCATTTCTGGTCTTAGTCATTTATCATATTTGATAACATGCTTGGCAAAGTGGAACATGTTAAAAAAACAAATCTTTTTTTAATAATAAAGGACCAATTTAATTAATATTGAAAATAACATCGGATTAAATAGGTAATCGTTTTTAGAACAGACGGTGTAGGGTGCTAACACCTTCCCTACCCGTAATCAACCCCCGAACTACGAACTCTGAAACGCAGACCATCTTTTAGGTGTCCAATTGCACCATTCCATTTAATGAATAAAGCGATTGGTAGCGACTCCCAACACCCCGAGGTCTTTCCCTCCTCTTTCTTTTTATTTTAGCGACGCCCCTTCGGGACAGTTGCAATAGCTGGCGACTCCACTAGGGACAGTTAGAGGGTTAAACCTTATTTTAATCTTATGTGATTTGCTCTTTAATTATGTTGGTCCATTTTTGTTTTATTTGTTCGTTTGTTTATTTGTTTCATATTGTTGTACATTTTGTTTGCATTACATGCATTGTATTTCTGCATTATGAATAAATTTGCTTGCATATTCTTTTATGTACACTTACACACACAAGCTCTACACCCGAGCTCAGTACCTTGTAGGATTAGATAGAGGGCGAAGTAGTGTTGCTTTGTGAGACCTTTGGTCTCCGGTTAGGCACATGAAAACCCCTCACTCAAATTGAACTCTTTCCGCTTGTAACCTATCATGGGTGAGGATGGAGAACTCTTGCTAGTCAAAGTGTTGGTGACAGCAAGGGGCAATTTGGGGACCTTTTGTCTGATAGGGGTCTAAAACCAAAACTATCACTTACTGGTACATAGAACCCATCTTTTAGGACAGGTACCAAGCTTAGGACCATGTCTCTGCATGCATAATTTTACTCTTGTTTTATTGTGCTTATGTTTGCATTTTTTTTAATCATATTCATAATAATACTCAAAAAAAAATTTGTCTCTACAACACTCGTATAGGAGCTCGCTCCCAATCAAAAGTCATGGATGAACTGGGTCAGTCACAAGAAGAGTTGAAAAGTGAAGTCAGCCAGCTAAAGGAACAAATGGCCAAGATATTGGAAATTCTGGAAAGAACGAAGAACACAGAGGTGACTCCTTCAAGGGCAAATGATGATCCTTCAGCCACGCCTGCTCACCCACTTGGCTTTACGCCAATTCCTTAGCAATATCCTAGCGTCACCTCTCATGGGGCCATGATGCCACTCACCATCTACTCAAATAATCCTGAAACACATGCATCGTTATTCCCACTATATGGCCTTCCACCTGGTTATGTGCCACCATTATCCACTAACACTCTTGAGGGCAGTGCACTGACAGTCACAACAACTTCAAACCCTCCCCAAGGATCTCATCCAAATGCCAACGAGATTCTTTAGTACCCTGTTTCCATTCCACCTTATGGTCTTCCCCCAGGTTTCGTGTCGTCACAAATTATCAACCCTCCTGAGAGCGGCTCATCATTGATAATACCTACTTCAAGGCCACAAAGATTGACTCCAGCCCAACCTCCTTTTTACATGCCATAGTTTTTCCCTCATAAGATTGCTGGTACTTCTCAGCTGAACCCTTCAATTGAAGGCTTTCAATCCAAGGAAAAACTAGAAGTTCTTGAAGAGAGACTATGAGCTATAGAAGGAGCAAGTAGCTATGGTCTTCTAAATGTCTCAGAACTCTGTCTTGTCTTGAATGTGGTGATTCCTCCAAAATTTAAGGTCTTAGATTTCAAAAAATATAAGAGGACCACTTGCCCAAAGAACTATTTGACCATGTACATCCGCAAGATGGCTTCGCATGCTCATGATGACAAGCTATTGATCCATTTCTTCCAAGACAGCTTAACTGGGGCAACATCTAGCTGGTATACACACCTTGAACGTACCCATATTCGATGTTTCAAGGACTTAGCCCATGCTTTCTTGAACCAATATAAATATAACATCGATATGGTACCAGATAGGCTACAATTACAAAATATGATTAAGAAAGAAGCTAAAACCTTTAAGGAATATGCTCAGCGGTGGAGAGAGATAGCTGCTCAGGTTGAACCCCCATTGATAAAAAAAAGAAATGGTGGCTGCATTCATCGATACTCTCCAATCTCCCTTCTATGACAAGATGATAGGGAGTGTGTCATCAAATTTCTCGGACATGGTCATCATTGGAGAAAGAGTTGAGAGAGGAATGAGAAGTGGGAAGATCGCTGAAAATTCAATAGAGATGTTTAGTGCCAAAAGGCCCCCAACAGGGAAGAAAAGAGAAGGGGAAACTCATGCTGTGACTTTTGATCAGAGGAGTTTTGCTCAAGGGAGACATAACCAAACACCTATTAACCCTCAGCCATCCTTCCAACCTCCCTACATGCCTTACAACCCATATATTGCTAATGCCTCCCAAACTCCATACCCTCAACCTTATCACCAAATGATCCCTTATCGTGCACCATCTCCCATCCCAAACCGAACACTCGCTACCATGTCATCTCAACTAGCCCAACCATGGACCCAAAACCCAAATATAAACCCACCAAGGCTGACAAAAGTGGATAATGGAAGAGAAAAAAGAGAAGTGGCTGGCCTGATTGGAAAATCAAGAACCTAAAGCTGAGGGGATCCCCATCTGTGACATTCGACAGGACTTTTGAAGTGTAGTGACTGCCATCGAGGATGATCAACCCATCAATTATGGTGTTAATCTGGTGTGCCCTTGTTCCCCAAATGCAGAGCTCAGCAATTGAGAGATCATCGATTTTCCCATGACCTTTGAGATTGATGCAAAGTAATTCTGTAATCCTATAGCTCTGCCCAAGGCCTTAGGAAAATATGTTGAAAAAATGGGCTCACATGTTTTCTTTTCAATATTTGCTATTAATAAATGCATTTTCTTGCCATTCTTTTAGTTTCTATCCAACCATCACATTAACTTTTATTTATTACCTTTTTACTTGTGTGGATCTGAAAGTGATTCTCTTGAAAATGACAGTGCTATAACCCCATTATATGATTTTGACCATCCCATTAAAAAAGATAATGGTGACAATTGGAAACCCTCTCCTGAGCTAATGAGATTAATGGAACAAGAGGCTAAAGAAATTCAACCTCATGAAGAGTCGACTGAAGTGATTAATTTGAGGGTGGATGATAAAAAGGCACTCACATGAAAGAAGATGAGCAAAGCAAGTTAGTTGAGTTCTGATCTAATTATTGCGACATTTTCGCATGGTTGTACCAGGATATACCAGGGCTAGATCCGAGCTTGGCTTCCACAAAATTCTGCTATACCCAAATATTGAGGCAAAGAAGCAGAAATTGAGGAGAATGTACCCTGAAATAAAAGGAGGAAGTCACCAAGCAATTTGGAGCAAGATTTTTGAAAAGGAACAAATAAGTAATCACTTGTGCATTAACTTTTGGTCTCAAAATTAAAGTTTTGAAAATAAACAGTCATGATTTGAAAATGAAGATTGGTCATCTTTCTCTGTTCTTCATAATCTGTAATATCCCTTATTACCCCCTTTTGAGCTTGAAAATTTTCTTTAAAGAACCTCAGACAAGGATTACCCCTACACTAGGGTTTAGCAAAAAGAAAAAAGAAAATAAAAGAAGAAGAAAAAGAAAAGAAGAAGATAGGCAAATGATGAAATGAAAAAGGAAAAGTAAATGAAAAGTTTTAGTGTTCTTGACAATGCCAAAAGCAATTGACAAAGTTTGCTAAAGATCATTGGTCTCATTCAACCCTTAAACACTTGTTTAAGCCTGTCGCAACCGGGATCGCGACGGGACGATCGAAAAATATAAAATCAATGGAGTCGCCACCAATGTTTATTTAAATTGGGAAAACATTAGAAAAACCCTTTAATTAGGAAAACTGGTCTTTTGAAAATGAGTTTGGATTCGGGAGTTGATTACAGGTAGGGAAGGTATTAGCACTTACACTTGCCGTTCCATGAACGGTACCTTAAGTTAGTTGTGCAAATTTTAATAATCTCAAATACATTTATTTTAACCCCTTTTAAACAAAAGACTTTGTAATTATTTTTTTTTATTATTTTTTATTGTTTAAAAAGAAATAAAAGAAACAACCAAATTATGAAAATTTATTTTTTGGGCTTGACAGAAATGGATTTCTGCTCCTACGTATCTCCTGGTGCAATGGAGAACTCAAAGTCACGTAGTTCTTTAGAAAATGAGTGTGAGTTAATTATTTTTAATTTTGAGAATACTTTTTGAAAAGGATTTTGTTTGAAAACAAATCTATTCTTGCACGGGGTTCAAGTTAGCACCAGGCTACTCAATAAACCCTTATGATCCAAACGATATTGAAGATAGCATCCGCTATTCAATCACCATCATTGGTCATTGCATGGATTAAAAGATTTTTATTTTATTTGTTTTATTTTAAGGCATGCACAAGGACAAACAAGTAAATACACAAACAACATATTATCATACCACGAGCTAGATAAGTACAATACATACAAACCAAATTAAACACAACAATGCAAAACAAAAATTTGTTATTATTATTTTATCCTTTAACATTCTTTCATTTTTTTATTTTATTTTTTTTTAATTTTTTTTTCTTTTTTATATATTTTAAGCACAACAACACAAAACAAAAAATTTTAAACATATTCCCTTTTTACTGATCATGAGACATAACAAAAAAAAACATTATAAAACATGAATTAACTTTAAATTACACTAACAAGCCCCCTTTTTTTATTTTTTTTCATTTTTTGTATTCTTTTATTTTTTTTATCTCTTGATTTTTTTTCTTTTTTTTTAAAAGGCCAAACAAGAAAACAGAGAAAATCTCATTTTTGACATTTTAAGCCCAAACGAGATAAAGAAAAGGATTGGGCCAAGATCCAAAATAGTAAAGGCCTTTTTTTATTTCCTTTTCTTTCATTTTTTATCTTTATCAAATTAACAAAACCATCACAATGATAATAATAAAGCAGAATTCAAAATCTTAAACAAATGAAAAAATAGAAACGAAGGAAATGGAGCAGAGGGAAAGAAAAAGGGAACCACCAGCGGCGTAGAGGTTTTGGCTCGCAGCGGCGTTCGCTGGGTTGAGCGGTGGTTCGCGTGGGTGGCGCGGCGGCTCCTGGGTTGACGGCGAAGGAGGCACTGCGACAGCGGACGGCGGAGTTGCGCACGGTGACCCGGTGGACTGTGGGCGCAGATCTGGGTCGTGTGGCAGGTGGTGGCGTAGAGCGGCTAAGCACGGTTCTACGATGAATGGGGGAAGCAGAGGGCGATGGTGCGGGCCGGATCTGGGCTGTTTCGGTCTGAGTTCGATGGCTAGGCGACACGGTGGTGGGTAGCAGCTCTCGTAACACGGTGAGGGCGCAGCGGTGCGGTGGGGGTCGCGGTGAAGTTGGCGGTTTTGGAGGGATGATGTTTTTTTTTTGGGTAGTTGTGGGTGGTTTGAGGGTGGTTGTGAGTGAATGCTTGGTGGTGGCTTGGAGGGAATGGGGTTTCGGTGAGAGTGAGGCTTGACCGTGGGAGAGGTTTTTTTTTTTTTTGGATTGGTGGTTGTGGATGATGGTTATTAGTTTGGTTGTTTAGTAGATGTGGTTGTTGGTGAAGAGGTAGAAGATGAAGGTGATGGATGGTTGATTTGGTCTCTGTGAGGGTGGTGAATGTGTGTGTGTTTTTGGATTGGGTGGCTATGGGTATGGATGAAGGACGATAGTTCTGTTTCTCTGGTTGGTGATTTGTGATGGTTGTGGTGGTGGGAGATGGTGAGGGTTTGGTTTTTTGGTTGAGGATGGGTGGTCCAAGTTGAAGATTGGTTCTTCTGAGAGCTAAGGTGTGGTCTCTGCCTGTGGAGAAATCTTAATCCCCCTCTGCTTGTCTTTGTATCTGAAAAATGGAGGTCTCCCCTGTCTGAGGTGGAGAGGCTGCCAGGGTTGACCTAGCTTGGGTCACCATAACATTCCCTCATTTGTGCTTGCTGCTCTCTGCTCCAAGCTCCTCATTCTCCAATGTCTGCTGCCCTTTCCCCATCTATGACAGGCAGCTCCCCGAGATGTGCAGAATGCTGAGGAGCCAGACTGATGCACACCCAGGAGAAAACTACGCTCCCATCTGCTTGCTTGCTTTTTTTTATTATTTATTCATTTTTGTTGTTGTAATAATCAGAAAGAAATCGTCTGTTACTATTTAATATTTTTTATTTTATTTTTTGTTTTTATTATTATATTTTTTATTTTATTATTTTTGTTTGCACAAATAAGAAAAAACTGACGAAGCAAACCAAGCGCTCACAATACTGCAATTAAGCGTTAATCCTTGATTAAGTGACAAAATTTTATGGACAAAATTAGGTATCAACAGCTGCCCCCTTTGCTTTGCATTTAAAATAAATGGGAAGCAAAGGAATTGATTTAATTTTGTCCATAGAAATTTTCATTTCTTTTTCCTTTTATTTCTTTCTTTCTTCTTTTCTTCCTTTTTTTTTTTAAAAAAAAAGCAAATTGACGTAAAAACAAATGGACGTTAAATAAGATAAAAGTTTGCGGAATCAGACATCCGTCGAAACTTGACAAAAGGGTGAAAAGGCACAAAGCTTGCGGAGTCGGGTATCCGCTGAAACTTAACAAAAAAGAAAAAGGCAATGGGCACAAAGCCCTTACTTGCTTTGGAAGCAATGGGTACGAGGACCCGAAAACTAAAAAGCAATGGGTGCGGGGACCCAAAAACTAAAAGGCAATGGGTGCGGGGACCTGGGAATTAAAAGACAATGGGTGCGGGGACCCGGGAATTAGAAGACGATGGGTGTAGGGATTCAAAAACTAAAACGTAATGGGTGCGGGGACCCGGGAATTAAAAGACAATGGGTGCGGGGACCTGGGAATTAAAAGACAATGGGTGCGGGGACCCGAGAATTAAAAGACAATGGGTGCGGGGACCCGGAAACTTAAAGACAATGGGTGCGGGGACCCGAAAACTAAAGGACAATGGGTGCGGGGACCCGAAAACTAAAAAGACAATGGGTGCGGGGACCCGGGAACTAAAAGACAATGGGTGCGGGGACCCGGGAATTAAAAGACAATGGGTGCGGGGACCCGGGAATTAAAAGACAATGGGTGCGGGGACCCGGGAATTAAAAAACAATGGGTGCGGGGACCAGGAATTAAAAGACAATGGGTGCGGGGACCCGAAATTAAAGACAATGGGTGCGGGGACCCGAAAACTAAAGGACAATGGGTGCGGGGACCCAGAAATTAAAGGACAATGGGTGCGGGGACCCGAGAAACTAAAAGATAATGGGTGCGGGGACCCGGGAATTAAAAGACAATGGGTGCGGGAACCCAGAAATTAAAAGACAATGGGTGCGGGGACTCGGAAACTAGAAGACAATGGGTGCGGGGACTCAGGAAATTAAAAGACAATGGGTGCGGGGACCCAGAAATTAAAAGACAATGGGTGTTGACTTTGTAAATCCATGTGATGTCTGAGGTGATGCATGATGCAATGTATGCATGGTGATGCAATGGATGTGATGCTTGAAGACCTAGAAATGATGCATGATGCAATGAATGCCCTACTGTAGGGATTCTCATGAACAAATTGAGTAAGCAAAATTTTTATTTTTTTTTGTTTTTTGTTTTTTTTTTTGCACATCGAAGCTTTGGTTCTGCAATCCTTAAGGACTTTTCCCCACAGCAGGATCAAGGTCAAAATTCGTTGATTTACTTTATGATTTATTTGGTTATTCTTTCTTTTCTCATCAACACTTAAAGGGCCTCGAGTCAGAAAACTTTATGCAATGGGCCTTGAGCCTAAAAACTCATGAAGTGGGCCTTGAGCCCGAGAATTTGTACAATGGGCCAAGAACCAAAGAAGTGAATGTACCTGAGGAACCCCCCCCCTTTTTGCCAAAATTTTGAACCAAATGCTTCTTGGAAAACTTATATTCGAAGGGGATCATTGTCAATCTCATCTTGTCCAAATTTTCCTTCATTAGATATAGCTTGTGTAGAAGCTTGGAACTTTCTTTCCCCAAAGATTTCATATTTCCTCCAAACACACTTTAATCTGAATTATTCATTGAGGATGTCATTCCCTTCATCGATTGAAACTTTAGAGTTCCTTTGACTTGAGTTGTTCAGCAAGATACTAGCATTAGTTGGTCAAATTGTACTATTGTACTCATGTTCACCCAACCTGAAGCATCATATACCAGAAATGCATAGATTCAAAAGTACAACAGGAAAGAAATTTACTACCCGAGTGACCTTTTTGACTGATTTTAGGAGTATGACTACACAAAGGACATTCACAAGTGGTGGAATAGTACAAAAGTCAAGAGGTTTTTTTTGTTTTGATTTTTTTGAAAAAAAAAATTTTTACCCAATTTGGATGTGATTGATCCTTACTTGACAACTGGACATCATGACCATTATTTTATCAAGTATTTACAAAAATATGCCCCTGTATATGGTATCAAATGAATTTGACTCAGGGCATGTCCTTTGAGAACAAAGATGCCCCAGTGTAGGCCATTTGACAACAAAAATTGTCCCAGTGAAGAATTTTTTTTTTTTTTGCGTAAGGCCAAATAAGACAAAGCAAATTGTCCCAGTTTAGAACTGAATTGAACATGGTAGAGACTTGTCCCAATGTAGAGCCAGTTGAACCAAAAGATTTGCCCCAGTGTAGGGCCAGCTTGAACACGGCAACAAGTTGCCCTAATGTAAGTCCCTTTTTTTTTTAGACCGCCCTTGCAGGTTTTCAGCCTAACAATCTTGTTGTTTTTTTTTTTTGATTTTTTTTTAAGAGCAAGGATTGAAATTTCAGTAGTGCATAAACTTTTTGTCTCAAAATTAAAAATGAAAAAGACCATTCATTGATCAGAATGGACTTTTTAAGGCTTGTAATGTGGCCAAGGTTAGGGGTTATGAAATGAAAGGTATAAGGCTCAAACAAGTGTTTAAAAGTTAAGTGGGACCAAGGATCCTTGTTCAAACTTGAACTTTGTCAATTGCTTTTGCACTTTCAAGCACACTTTTCTCTTGTTGTTCTCCATTTTTTTTTGTTCTTGTTCAAACTTGAACTTTGTCAATTCCTTTTACTTTCCGCCTCTTTCGCCTTTTCTTCCTTTTTCTTTTATACTTCAAAATAATCACCATGACAATCAACCTTTATTTTGTGTCATCCCCTAGTGTAGGGGTGATCCTTGTCCAGGGTTTATTGAAGGAAACTTTCAAGCTCAAAATAGGATAACGAGGGATAATGGCAAGATGAATTCTTGTGAGAGAAAGAGAAATATGGCCAATCTTCATTTCAAATCTTGATTGCTCATTTTCAAAAATTTTAAATTTGAGACAAAAGGATAATACCCACCCAGTGATTATTTATTTGCTCCTTTTTTCTTTTTTCTTTTTTTTGATTTTTACTTTTTATTTTTTAGGCAAAGAACACCTGCACACATGAGTCTCATGACCACAAAAATTCTCAGAATGAGAGTTCTATGGGATTCAAACTAAAAGAAAGCAAGTAAAGGGAAGAAAAGAATGACAAAAAGATCTAGCAAGAATATGAGTGTCAAGAACATAGGAAAAGGAAACAAGGTAAATTGAGATCCACACAAATCCATCACATTAATGCTTCAAGAAAGTTCACATAAGTTCAAAAACCTAAACGGCTTTAATCGAGCATAGGGTCAATACAATTAAACCATCATTTCATGGTAACAACTTGATAAACAAATCAGAATGTCAATCGCTCAGGAATTCCCCAGTGCTGAAGAACTCTAGGGTACAGTTCATTCTTGACGGTTAGAAAAATGAATCACCACTTTGTCAAACTTTCTAAGGTTACCCCGATCAACCATTGTAAACATTCGTTCTATTGCAGATGTGTAGAAACCTCTGATAATGCTTGGTGATTTGGGTAACCGTTGTAGTCCATGAGTTTTTCTGAAGTCCCATTTAACTCATTCGACTTGAAGTCCACCCTCAGTCGGTTCGACATTCTTCATACTTGCCTGTCCGTCATTCATTTGGTGCGGTCTTCCCTTTTTCATTTCCCTTTCAATCATTTCACCAATTACCACGATATCGAAAAATTCAACGACACACTTCCAATCATATGATCATAGAATGGCCATATAGTGTATCGTGAACATAGCAACCATCTCTTTCTCTGACAAAGGGGTTCTACTTGCATGCACCATTTCCCTCCACCTCTGAGCATATTCCTTGAAGGTCTCAGCATCTTTCTTAGACATGCTTCGTAATTGCATTCTATCTGGTGCCATGTTCATATTGTACTTGTACTGCTTTACAAAGGCATCAGCTAAATCCTTGAAACTCCTTATATGGGCACGCTCAAGATGTGTGTACCAATTCAAAGCTACCCCAGTTAAACTATCGTGGAAGAAGTGGATTAACAGTTTGTCATCGTGAGCTTGTGAAGCCATCTTGCAAATGTACATTGTCAAGTGATTCTTTGGGCAAGTAATCCCCTTATATTTATCAAAATCTGGGACCTTGAACTTTGGGGGAATGACAACGTCAGGGACGAGACAAAGCTCAGTAGCATCCTTGAAGCCATAACAACCTGCTCTTTCAATGACCCGTAATCTCTCTTCCAAAGTTTCCCATCTCTCTTTGAACTGAGGATTTTCAACAAAAGAACTCAATGGGTATTGAGGCATGAAAGTGGGAGCAAAATGTTGCACTAGTGGGGTTCCACTGGCACCTGGGTAATGGGCATATGGTTGGGTTGTGCTCAATGAGTTTGAAACAGGCATGCCACTATCAGGAGAATTAGCAAACCATGGTGGTACAAAGCTGGAAGGGAAACCATATGGTGGGATGAAGAAAGGGAATGGGTGCTGTATTGGTGGGGTTTCATTAGCATTCAGCCGAGTGACTTGAGTTTGGGTAAAGTCCAACAGGTTTGAATTTGGTGTCGCTGTTGGCATGCTACTACCAGGGGGATTGGTGGTCAATGATGGTACATAGCTGGGAGGGAGGCCATATGGTAGAAAGGGTGGCACCTGGATTTCCTGAGAACTAGTGACTGAGGGTTGAGTGGTGAACGGCATCACAACTCTTTGAGGATTAAAGCATTGGTATTGCAGAAGATTTGGAGAGAAACCAGGCAGGTGAAGAGGTGTGGCCGGATGTCCTTCCTTTGCCACTGAGGGATTCTCATTTTTGCTCCTTCTATTTTCCATGGACTGTAGCATCTCCATCATCTTGGACACTTGTTCTCTGAGCTGATTCACCTCATCCTTCAACTCTTGAGTTTGATTTATTTCATCCATGATCCTAGCTTAGGAATGATCCTGTAAGGGTGTCGCGGAAGCAATTTTTCGTTATAGTGCCCATTTTTCACTTGATGAAACATGATGTGAATATGCAATTATCAACATTGACTGAACAAAATTGGCAACATGCATGCATGCAAAGTATTATGCAAATGAAATTTTTTTATTTTTTATTATTTTTTTATTTTTAAAAAGAATGCTATGAATGTCATGGTAATGCAAAATGATGTATCTTTTTCTTTCTTTTCCTTTTTTAGAGTCAGGAATGCGATGAAAATACAAGATGATATTTTTTATGGGGATGTCATGCAAATGCAAGATAATGTATCTCTCCTTTTTTATGCTAGAAATGCTATGAAAATGCAAGATAATGTATATTTTTCTTTTGTTTTTGAATGCTAAGAATGCTATGAAAATACAGGATGATATTTTTTGTTAGGAATGTTATGAAAATGCAAGATGATGTTTTTTTTTTCGCTTTTTTGATGCTAGGATTGTCATGAAAATATAAAATGATATTTTTTTTTCTTTTTTATGAATGCTAAGAATGTAATGAAAATGCAAAATGATATATCTTTTTTTTAAAGTAAGAATGAATGACATGAAAAATGAAAATGCTATATGATGTATCATTTTTTTTGTTGAAAATTTTTTTTTTTGCCAAAAAGAATGCGAAGATGAATGACGTGGGGAAAAGACAGATAAAAAGAAAAGTATGCTCTATTTGTGTCCTAACCAGGTATAACCTAAGGAGATGGATGACTTTAATTTTATGTCATTATGTTCAATCTGCTAATGCAAGGCTTTTCAGGACAGATCTATCTTCTAAAAAGTCGTGGTCCCCAGATTGCCCCCATCTCGAAAGATAAGGATCCAATTCATGAATTAATCACAAGTAGGGATGAACCCTCTCAATATGACTAGTCCATGATACTGGTAACAATCTGAGTGGTGTCTCAACAAATGTCAAGTGAGCACAAGGCTCCTCAATAACAAAAGTCGAGACCCCTCCTACTCCTCGAGTTCGCACAGACTCGGGTATAGAGCCCAAAAAGTGTGTGAGGTAAGTGATTAGTGACGTGTGTGAATGAGCATAAAAAACCTGTACAAAAACTTAAAAGACAAAAATACCCCTAACCAGCAAAACATATATACAACAGCCAGCCAGCAATCATCTACCCTAGGGTTTTAACAATTAAGTACAAAATATATATACAAGCCACAATATACATGAAATAATCCTATCAGATATTTACATAAAAGTACTAAATAAAGTACATTTACAAACAAATAAGAAAACAAGAACAAAGACAAAAGGGTAAAATAAATAAATAAAAGATTATTAAAAATTCGCACAACTAACAACAACAGTTCGACTCTCTAAAAATCCCATGGAGTCGCCGGTGCCGCAACCGGGATCGCGACGGGACGATCGAAAAATATAAAATCAATGGAGTCGCCACCAATGTTTATTTAAATTGGGAAAACATTAGAAAAACCCTTTAATTAGGAAAACTGGTCTTTTGAAAATGAGTTTGGATTCGGGAGTCGATTACAGGTAGGGAAGGTATTAGCACCCTACACTGCCCGTTCCATGAACGGTACCTTAAGTTAGTTGTGCAAATTTTAATAATCTCAAATACATTTATTTTAACCCCTTTTAAACAAAAGACTTTGTAATTATTTTTTATTTTTTTATTTTTTTTTATTTTTTGAAAAGAAATAAAAGAAACAACCAAATTATGAAAATTTATTTTTTGGGCTTGACAGAAATGGATTTGTGCTCCTACGTATCTCCTGGTGCAATGGAGAACTCAAAGTCACGTAGTTCTTTAGAAAATGAGTGTGAGTTAATTATTTTTAATTTTGAGAAGACTTTTTGAAAAGGATTTTATTTGAAAACAAATTTATTCTTGCACGGGGTTCAAGTTAGCACCAGGCTCAATAAACCCTTATGATCCAAACGATATTGAAGATAGCATCCGCTATTCAATCACCATCATTGGTCATTGCATGGATTAAAAGATTTTTATTTTATTTGTTTTATTTTAAGGCATGCACAAGGACAAACAAGTAAATACACAAACAACATATTATCATACCACGAGCTAGATAAGTACAATACATACAAACCAAATTAAACACAACAATGCAAAACAAAAGTTTGTTATTATTATTTTTTATCCTTTAACATTCTTTCATTTTTTTTTCTTTTTTATATATTTTAAGCACAACAACACAAAACAAAAAATTTTAAACACATTCCCTTTTTACTGATCATGAGACATAACAAAAAAAAAACATTATAAAACATGAATTAACTTTAAATTACACTAACAAGCCCCGTTTTTTATTTTTTTTCATTTTTTGTATTCTTTTATTTTTTTATCTCTTGATTTTTTTCTTTTTTTTTTTAAAGGCCAAACAAGAAAACAGAGAAAATCTCATTTTTGACATTTTAAGCCCAAACGAGATAAAGAAAAGGATTAGGCCAAGATCCAAAATAGTAAAGGCCTTTTTTTTTATTTCCTTTTCTTTCATTTTTTATCTTTATCAAATTAACAAAACCATCACAATGATAATAATAAAGCAGAATTCAAAATCTTAAACAAATGAAAAAATAGAAACGAAGGAAATGGAGCAGAGGGAAAGAAAAAGGGAACCACCAGCGGCGTAGAGGTTTTGGCTCGCAACGACGTTCGCTGGGTTGAGCGGTGGTTCGCGTGGGTGGCGCGGCGGCTCCTGGGTTGACGGCGGAGGAGGCACTGCGACAGCGGACGGCGGAGTTGCGCACGGTGACCCGGTGGACTGCGGGCGCAAATCTGGGTCATGTTGCAGGTGGTGGCGCAGAGCGGCTAATCGCGGTTCTGCGATGAATGGGGGGAGCAGAGGGCGATGGTGCGGGCCAGATCTGGGCTGTTTCGGTCTGAGTTCGATGGCTAGGCGATACGGTGGTGGGTAGCAGCTCTGGTAACACGGTGAGGGCGCAGCGGTGCGGTGGGGGTCACGGTGAAGTTGGCGGTTTTGGAGGGATGATGTTTTTTTTTTTTAGGTAGTTGTGGGTGGTTGTGAGTGAGTGCTTGGTGGTGGCTTGGAGGGGAATGGGGTTTCGGTGAGAGTGAGGCTTGACCGTGGGAGAGGTTTTTTTTTCTTTTTGGATTGGTGGTTGTGGATGATGGGTTATTAGTTTGGTTGTTTAGTAGATGTGGTTGTTGGTGAAGAGGTAGAAGATAAAGGTGATGGATGGTTGATTTGGTCTCTGTGAGGGTGGTAAATGTGTGTGTGTTTTTGGATTGGGTGGCTATGGGTATGGATGAAGGACGATAGTTCTATTTCTCTGGTTGGTGATTTGTGATGGTTATGGTGGTGGGAGATGGTGAGGGTTTGGTTTTTTGGTTGAGGATGGGTGGTCCAAGTTGAAGATTGGTTCTTCTGAGAGCTAAGGTGTGGTCTCTGCCTGTGGAGAAATCTCAATCCCCCTCTGCTTGTCTTTGTATCTAAAAAACGGAGGTCTCCCCTGTCTGAGGTGGAGAGGCTGCCAGGGTTGACCCAGCTTGGGTCACCATAACATTCCCTCATTTATGCTTGCTGCTCTCTGCTCCAAGCTCCTCCTTCTCCAATGCCTGCTGCCCTTTCCCCATCTATGACAGGCAGCTCCCCGAGATGTGCAGAATGCTGAGGAGCCAGACTGATGCACAGCCAGGAGAAAGCTACGCTCCCCTCTGCTTGCTTGCTTTTTATTATTATTTATTCATTTTTTTGTTGTAATAATCAAAAAGAAATCGTTTGTTACTATTTAATATTTTTTATTTTATTTTTTATTTTTATTATTATATTTTTTATTTTATTATTTTTGTTTGCACAAATAAGAAAAAACTGACGAAGCAAACCAAGCGCTCACAATACTACAATTAAGCGTTAATCCTTGATTAAGTGACAAAATTTTATGGACAAAATTAGGTATCAACAGAGCCTTATATCCTTTCTTTCATAACCCTTAACCTTGGCCACGTTACAAGTCTCAAAAAGTCCATTCTGATCAATGAAGGGTTAATTTCATTTTCATTAACTTTAATTCTGAAACAAAAGGTTCATGCTCTTCTGAGTTTTCAATTCCTTGCTCCTACATTAAAAAAAAAGAGAGAAAGAAAAAAAAAAGTGGCTCGCTAGGTTGAAAACCTAAAAAGGTGACCTAGGCAAAAATTAAGGCAACCCGCTAGGTTAAAAACTCAAAAAGAGTGACCTAGGCAAAAGTCAGGGTCAAAAAATGGTATCTGACACATCTGAAGAAGTGGAGTTGCCTCAAGTCACAAATTAGGGCAGTTTGAGTTCATTAAGGCCAAACTGGGGCAGTCTGAATTTGTCATCAAATGTTTTGATACACGAAGACTTAGGTCGAACTGGGGTAGTTTGAATATATGAAGTCTTGTCATGAAAAGCTCCCAATGTGTGAAAACTGGGTCAAATCATATTCTTGAAAACAGACAAAGGGGTGTTCAAGGTTGCATACATGAGAAATTAGCACTAATCACCCTAAAGAGCATCACTGGAAGAGTTGGAAAGATCCACCCAAACATTTCTCTTGTAAACCTTTCAATTCTAATCCCTTTTGAATTGTTTTTCCTATACTTTTCTTTTCCATAATGATAACCCCTTTTTTGCTGCAACCTATTGTTGATGCATTTCTCATGATAGATTTATATTGAGATGTGAAACATGTGACAAGATTGCAAAAGCATTTAGATTTATTTGAAAGGTCATGGGAAACACAATGAATTCCTGATAAGAGTGTTGATGAGAAAAGAAAGGATAGTCAGGTCACTATCACATCTAATGCACACCTCAAGGGTCATCCCCGTTGGATATTTCAACTATCAGCTGAATAGACAAATGAAAGGATGCCAATAAATGTCATTCCAGTTCATCTTTGAAAATGATTGCAATCATGTCCTCAGGGGTCGTGGAGACACAAAAAAGCAAAAAAAAAAGAGTTTTTGTACTCTCATACATCAGAAGCATGCATAGTGCATTATTTCATTTTGCTAGCCTTGACCTACAAAGGTCCAACTTGCTGTTTCCTTTTCTGGATCCCCGTATTCATTGTTCTATGTTTTTGGGTCTCTGTACCCATTGCTTTTAAGTTTTCTGTTAAGCTTTAGTGGATACTTGACTCTGCAAGCTTTTTACCTTTTTGGGTTCCTATACCCATTGTTCTATGTTTTTGGGTCCTTATACCCACTACTTTAAGTTTTTTTTGTTAAGCTTCAACGAATATCTGACTCCGTAAGTTTTTTACCTTGTTTTTGTTAAGCTTCAATGGATACCTGACTCCGTAAGGTTTTTGCCTTTTATGGGTACTCACACCCATCTCTTCTTGTTGTTTCCTTTTCTAGGTCCCCGCACCCATTATTCTATGTTTTCGGGTCCCCGTACCCATTGTTTTTAAGTTTTTGTTAAGCTTCAACGGATACTCGACTCCGTAAGCTTCTTACCTTGTTTTTGTTAAGTTTCAGCGGATACCTGACTCAGCAAGCTTTTTACTTTTTCGGGTCCCCACATCCCTTGTTTTATGTTTTCGGGTCCCCGTACCCATTGTTTTTAAGTTTTTTGTTAAGTTTCAACGGATACCTGACTCCGCAAGCTTTTTACCTTTTCGGGTATCTGTATTCATTGTTTTATGTTTTTGGGTCCCCGTACTCATTGCTTTTAAGTTTTTTGTTAAGCTTCAACGAATACCTGACTCCGCAAGCTTTTTACCTTTTCGGGTACCCGTATTCATTGTTTTATGTTTTCGGGTCCCCATACCCATTGCTTTTAAGTTTCTTGTTAAGTTTCAACAGATACTTGACTCCTTAAGCTTCTTACCTTGTTTTTGTTAAGCTTCAATGGATACCTGACTCCGCAAGCATTTTACCTTTTTGGGTCTCCATACCCCTTGTTTTATGTTTTTGGGTTCCCGTACCCATTACTTTTAAGTTTTTGTTAAGCTTCAGCGGATACCTGACTCCACAAGTTTTTTACCTTTTTGGGTCCCCGCACCCCTTGTTTTATGTTTTCGGGTCCCCATACCCATTGCTTTTAAGTTTTTTGTTAAGTTTCAGCAGATACCTGACTCCGCAAGCTTTTTACCTTTTCAGGTACTCGCACCCATTGTTTTATGTTTTCGGTCCCGGTATCCATCGCTTTTAAGTTTCTTGTTAAGTTTCAACGGATACCTAATTCCGTAAGCTTCTTACCTTGTTTCTGTTAAGTTTCAATGGATACCTGACTCCGCAAGTCATTTTGCTTTTAAACTTCAGCAGACACCTGAATCCGCAAGTTTTTACCTTCTCATGGACAAAATTGAATCAATTCCTTTATTTTTCATTTATTCTAAATGTAAAATAAAGGGGGTTAACTGTTGATACCCAATTTTGTCCATTTTTTTATTTTCGTTTTCATTTTATTTATTTATTTAATTTAATTTTTAAAAAAAAGAGAAAGAAAAAAAGGAAAAAAAAAGAAAAATCACTAATTTTGTTGTTACGGGTCAATCCAGGACCATTTTCCATCTCAACCCATGACCCAATTGCCATCTCAACCCATGACCCAATTCTCTTTTCAACCCATAACCCAACTTCCTCATTGTTACAACCCTCAAACCTAGCCTTCACAAGTACCTGCATTAAAATTAAAATCTTTCCGTTTTAAATTGGTTTTAAGTTTCTCATGGTTTCATTCTCCATTTGCCTTTTTGCCTTCCAACCTTCATGAAACGGAAAAGAAAATGATTACAAATTGAATGAAAAATGATTGCAAATAAAAAAAGTGGAAGAAAGAATAAAAGGGATACACAGACGGATTGAAAAAGTGACAGAGACGGATTAAAAAAAATACACACAGAGATCAACCGGAGCTACACAGATCATCTCCTGCCACGCCTAAAGCCCCCTACTTCCACCTTCATAGGAACCCCAATTTAGTAACTCAGTAACTTCCTTCAATCTTCACCATCAATATCCATAATCCTCATCTTATCTTCAACCTCGCATTCCTCCATAACCACTCCCTTCACCATCACATTTCCATAACTTGCATAACAACAACTCTTTTTCATCACCTCCAACAGTTACCCATAGACATCGTCCTCCCATCACCACCCAAACAGAATAACTCACAAGATAGCCATCTTCATCCTTACCCAATCACATCCATAACAACCTCTATCCACCAACCAAGCACCATCAAAACCACCCACACCACCAACTAAACCACCATAAAAACCATCCATAGCCACCACGAAAACACCAACCACCGTGACCCCCTCCTAAACCCAAGGCCAACACCGTTCGGCCCAGCACTCGTAACCTGCACCACCGAGCCGTCCACCGCCATCGAACCCGCTCCAGCGGCGACCGCCTTTGCCATCGAACCCGCACCGGCCAGACCGGCTCTCAGCCCAGATCCGGTGAGCCGCTATCCCGAGCCACGAACCAGTCCGTCGCTGCGCCGTTCTGACCCGTACGCCGTCAGATCCGGCCAGTCGCACACTGACCAGCCCGCCGCTGCACCATTCTAAGTCCACCGTCGCACGCTGTGAGCCTCCTTCTCCCAAGCGTTTTGTTCTTCTCTCACCCACTCTCTCAAAATTTTAGTTTTTTCTCTTCTGTTTTGATTTCCAGAGTTTCCTATCTTTTGTTTTTATTTTTTTTTCTTCTGATGAGCTTACAGCCCATTTCCCTTTTAAAAGTGTTTTTTTTACTAAAATAGAAAAAGGGTGTGAAATAAAAAAGATCCAAATATGTTTTGAATTTTAGGATTTAGTACTTGTTTGACCATATTTATTTTACTTAATGATATGTTTTATATTGTGTTTTGTGATTAATAAAAAATAAATAAATAAAATAAAAATGCATAAAATATAAAAAATCATAAATAAATAAAATGTAATGAAAGTGAACTTGTGATTTGATTTGATTTGATTATAGTTTGTCTGTCTCTTTATAACTTGTGAATTTATCTTATTAATTAAAACTGGCCGATGACAAAAAAATTGGGAGAGGATTGAAGCGCCGATCAAATACATTTTTTTCGATAATCTTGAGGCTTTATATTAGATTTTGCCAGAAGCGCTGGCGAGGTCTAATCCTCATATTAAATTAAATAATTTCTTAAATTAAATTACATTTTTTTAAAAATCAAAATAAAAATCATTTTGTAAAATAAAAATCCTCAAATAAAAGTAAATAATTTCATACAGTTTCAATATCATGATTGTGGTGAATTAAAGTTTTATTTTTCATGAAGACAAATTTTTTTTTTGGAAATTACTACAAAAATCTTATTGTGCCTAAAAATGTTTTCCTTCATTATGAATGAGATTTTATTTGGCCATTTATTTTGAAAATTACTTCTCTTCAAAATAAATTTTGATTCACCACTTTTATGCAATATGTTGTAGACTTAGAATTTGTTTCAAAAATAATGGTTATTTAGTCACCCATTTCTGGTCTTAATTATTTATCATATTTGATAACATGCTTGGCAAAATGGAACATGTAAAAAAAAACAAATTTTTTTTAATAATAAAGGACTAATTTAATTAATATTGCAAACAACATCAGATTAAATAGGTAACCGTTCTTAAAACGGACGGTGTAGGGTGTTAACACCTTCCTTATCCGTAATCAACCCCCGAACCACGAACTCTGAAATGCAGACCATCTTTTAGGTGTCCAATTGCACCATTCCATTTAATGGATAAAGTGATTGGTGGCGACTCCCAACACCCCGAGGTCTTTTCCTCCTCTTTCTTTTTATTTTCGTGGCGGTCCTTCAGGACGATTGCGACAGTATCATTTTTTTTTTAAAAAAATATTGAACTTATTAAATGTTTTATTAGTTATTAGTTGTTTTTAATAAAAATTTAAATATTTATTATAAACTTATTATTTAATAAATACTTAATAATTTATCTTAAATAACATACCTATCAAGATGTCATAAAAATTCTCATGAAGTTTACTTTTATATATTCTTTCTAATCCATTTTAATTGACACTTTGGTAGAAAAAAAACTTGGTTCATTATAAATTATGTTTTCTCATACTCCCTTCATTTTTTTTATATGTCGTTTAAAGAAATGACACTAGTATTAAGAAAATAATTTAATAATCGTGATTTAAAAAATAATAATCATAAAAGATAGTGTTATCTTTTGACTCATTGAAATGTGATTGACTAATAAAAGAAGTGATAAGAAAGAGATAAAAGTTGGAGGAGTAAATATTAGGAGATTATAGAAGTTAAATAATTAATAAAAATAAGAGAAAGTAAGGGTAAAATTGATATAAAATAATTAAGATTGGAATTCTAAAACAACATCTAATATATAATTCATTCTAAAACGACATATAAAAATGAATGGAAGGAGTATCAATAAAGTATTAATTATTATTTTTTCATCTCTATCATTCTACTTTAAAAGTCTCAATTATTCATAGAAGTTAGATAAACATGATAAAATAGAGTAATTAATTAAAACTAATAAGGGTAGATTAATAAAATATTTTGACAATTAAGACTTAATTTAATGTTTCTTAATTTTTATGTCTTATACCAAAGTGACACTTAAAGTGGATAGAAGAGAGTAACAAATTAAAGCACACTCTATTGAGAGTGACTTAATCTCTTAAATTACTCTCCTTTTAAGAATGACATATGTTATTCTTTATTTTTTTTTAAATTTTAAATTTAAATTATATTTTTATTTAATTATGCATATCTCATTTATAATTTTAAATAAATTTTCACTTTTAATGCATATATTTTTTAGATTTTATCTGAATAATTAATTATATATACCTTTTTATAATTTTAAACATTTTTTAATCTATATTTATTTAAATTCTATTTAAATTTAAACAAAATCATGTAATGCACGGATACTTATTAGTTTTTATTAAATGAAATTTAATAATTAATTGTCGGTTATAATTCTTCCAATACGTTACCTATATTGGTGATTGAACGTTTACACTAGGGTTATGTTTGGATTGATGGTATTGAGTGGGATGGGATGGGATGTAGATAGGTTTCATTGTTTGGTTGTGTTAAAAAATGATGGAATGGGATGGGAGTGGGTGGGATGGATCCCATCCCATCCCACCACAAACCATTAATTTTCTTCCCCCCCAATTTGAAGGGTATGGGATGGAATCATGTTTTTAATTGTAATTATAATTAGGATTTTACTACATTAACCTTATACTCTAAAATTAGTGTGTTTGAAATAAGGGCAATATAGGAAAAATAAAGTTATAATTCTTACCATTCCATTCACTTCCCAAACAATGGAATGGTATCTTTACTCCATTCCATCCTAAAATATCCAAACAATGGAATGGTACTTTTATTCCATTCCATTCCATTCCATCTCATTCCATCCCATCCCATTCCATTCCATTCCATCAATTACTAAATATCCAAACATACCCTAGGTTTCATATTTCGATTACCCAACTCAAACCTTACAACTTACAATCATCAACCACTATACTGAAATTGTTACACAAAAATATGGCCATCTGCATCAAGTTATAGGAAAAAGAAAATAAATTATGCCAGCAAAGGGGAGTAGTGAAGCTACGTTGGCTTCATTTTAGTTTCCCATAATATTTCAACATCATTTGGGGAATGGTGTGAAACTAACCTCTTTTAAGTATGGAGGGATATTATTACGCTTAAAGAATGTGAATGAGGTGAGTAGTGTTTCTCTCACACTCATTGCGCTTTTCATCGTGAGCATTTATTTATGATTCTAATAGAAAAATGAGTATTCATAAGTATTTAATAATTTAAAATAAATTTTTAAAAATTACAAAAAAAATAAATGAAATTAACTTTAATATTGTATACTACAATTTTGTTGAACAATTTAAAATACTTACAAAATTAAAAAATATAATAATGATATACAAAGTTCAATTATATTTTGTAATAATCAATTTACGTAAATAATTATTACATGAATGATATGCATTAATTTTTTTATCATTATGAGGCCATTTACTAAAAAGGTTTATTGTAAAATAATAAAAAATATAAAATATCATCTCATTTTCAAAGTGAAAGAGAAAAAAATTATATTATATGTAGAATATTAAATGAAAAAATAATCTCACACGTACCCATGCAACAGTTATTATAATTATTTTCTAACTCATATTTATTAAACAAATATTTATCTTTCGTCTCATTGTAAATAATTTTTGCTTATTCCCATAGACGTGGGGATTTTTTGTGAGAATGCTCTACAAGCTTGTGCACATATTATTTTAAAGAGTTTAATGAGAAAACAAGAAAATATTGTTTTCGTTATTCCTTTTATAAAAGTTTAAAAATAAAAAATAAAATAAAAACGTTGTAATATTTTTATAATTATTAATAAAAATAAATAATAAACCAAACACTCCCTTACATTTTCCAAGAAACTGGATCCATTGCATAGGTTTTCTTTTTTTTTTTATGGGGGGAGGGGGAATCACCTTTTACAATAAAATTCAAAATAACAAGGTTCAAAATTAAGTTTTAGAATGTTAATTTTTTGTCACATTATTTTAGTAAATTACACTTCCCTTTTTTAGATGTATACTCATATTACGCTTTTCCTTTTATTTTGAAAAATACACTTTCCTCCCCCTTGGAGATGAAAATGCATTATATTTTAGTTCAATTTTATGCTTTTCGTTAAAACCTTGTTATTCTATGTTTTGGTAATGGGTAATATAGTAAATTTAAAATAATATAATGTTGAATTAATAATTTAGTCCCTAAAATTATTCTCTAATTGTAGTTTAGTCCTTAAATTTAATTATGTATAAGAGTTAGTCCTTGAATTTATGAAACTTGTATCAACTTAGTTCTTTTTGTATCTCAATTTAGTTTCTAAAAAAGACTAACTTGATATGATTTTTGTAAATTTAGAAACTAATTCATACAATAATTAAATTCAAGGACTAAATTATAAGTAGAGAATAATTTTAAGGACTAACTTTCTAATTTACCCTTAAAATATGTAAATATTATTTTAAAGTTACTATATTCTCTTTTACCCAAATTGATTATTGTTTAACATAGTTTTAACGAAAAAATAAAAATGGACTAAAGTGTAACATATTTTCATTTCTCAAAGGAGGGAGTGTAATTTTTTCAAAATAAAAGAATAGTGTAATTTGAGCATCTTTGGAGAGGAGAATGTAATTTATCCCCCTTTTTTAATCCTTTGTCTCTACGACATTTGAGTTGTGCCTATTCAGAAGTAGATTCAGAAGTGTATCTGAGATAAGCACATCACAATAGTTTCCTCCTTGCGCAACAGTAGTAGAATGTGTTGAGACGGAGGGTTGGTACCTGCAAAGAGATTCCAACGCTCAAGTCAGACTGTGTACAAGTAGGGTTTATGCAATGGGTGATAAGTTACCTGAGAAGGTAAATAAGCCTGATATTTATAAAGGTTTGAGAGATACGTTCCCATAATAGTAGCAAGAAAAGATGTTACCAAGTGGCCTCAAAACTCAAAAAGGGGGGTGAATTGAGTTTATAAAAAAATTTCACAAATCTTTCAAAAAACTCTTAATTATCAATTTTCGTTGAAGCTATTAATTGATAGAAATGAATGAATAGATAAGATAGGAAGATATTGCTCACTAACGAACCAACCAAGAGAGAAATATTCAAAATAAAACAGATAAGCCAATGCAGAAACGTAAAGAGAAGGGTTTAAAGAAACAAACATAATGGTTTATCCAGGTTCAGCCACTCTTTGTGACTTACGTCCAGTCCTCAAGCAATCACTCGAGATTTTCTATTAAATTCCAAGCTTGAATCAGGTGCTTGTGACCTTTACAGATTGGAGCACTCAACAATACTTTGGGATGTCTCACCCTTATGCTTTAAGCCTCAATTTCAAGGGATACCTCACCCTTTATAGTTTGGAGGGATGTCTCACCCTCTCTATAGATTATACAAAGACTGAATAGGTAGAAACTCTCTTCAAAGAGTAGATAATACAAATTGAAACTCAATGGGTATTTGATTCACAATTTACGCTCAAAATAGAGTATTAATGGAGAAAAGATGGAAACTCGTATTTAATGCTCAACCAAGGTTTTTTAGATTGATTGTCTAACATTCATAAATGCTCAACAACTTGTATTTATAATTCATTGAAGTTTAGAGCTGTTGGGAGGTGGTTGGAGCATTAAATGCTTCGTAACTATCCATTAATTTCTGTTTCTGGAAAACTCTCTTATTCGAATAAAAGAAGCCTTATTCGAATAAGGCTTTAAATAGCACGAAGATGCTTTCCTCTGTAATGTGTTATTCGAATAACAACATTGTTATTCGAATAATCATTTAAATATATGGCTTCTGAAAATCATGTTATTTGAATAACACTTTTGTTATTTGAATAACTCATTCGAATATTTGTTTTCCTGGAAACTTGTTATTCGAATAACAGGTTTGTTATTCGAATAACCATTTAACAAAATGGTTTCCTGAAAAGCTTGTTATTCGAATAACATCTCTGTTATTCGAATAACCATTTAATAAAATGGTTTCCTGGAAACATGTTATTCGAATAACTCATTTGTGTCAAATCAATTTTGAATCATTTATTCAAATAACACAGGACTTATTCAAATAAACTCTTTCCTGAAAGATTATTTGGAATCTCTGACTTGTGTTATTCGAATAAGGAACTCCTTATTCGAATAATACATGTGAAAAACATATTTTATATCTTTTAAATGTTGCCCTTGATTCCATATGATCTTGTAAGCTTATGGACATGTAATGGTTGATTCTTTGGAAACTAAAAACCATATTGAAGCCTTGAAAACTTGTGTGCTATTTTGAAATATAAGTTTGAGCAATTGTGAATCTTTATATACCTTTACATTTTGATTGAAGTCCTAAAAAGCTAATCTTGAAGATCTTGAGAGTCTTGGACTTGATCTTGCAACATCTTTAATTTTGTTATCATCAAAACAAAATCTTCATGAGATAATAGCCAATTACATTCTCCTCATTTTTTATGATGACAAACAATCATTAAGAAAAGAGTTAGCTTATTTGTAAATCGAAATTCACAAGGTTAATCAAGGAGACTTACTCGCCCTCTAGTTTGTAATAAGAGCATAAATTATCAGTCATGCACAGCTCCCCCTTTCTTTTGGAGTCTCTTGATCCTTTTCAGATTAGTTTTTCAGATCTGTCTTTTCTCAACACAATCTCCAAAACCAAAAATTATCAAATGTAATTTTCTTTAAACTCAACACAATCTCCAAAACCAAAAATTATCAAATGTAATTTTCTCTAAAAAATATAATTTTAGGTACAATTTTAACTTTAGCTTTTTGTCCCTCTTTTGTCATAATAAAAAAGATAGGGCAAGATAGGCTAACAGATATTCAAAATGATGTGTCACCAAGTGCATAGATACAATAGTCATTTAAGCAAGTTTCAGCAAAGATATGTAATGCAATATAATAGGCTAAAAATTGCAAAGACATCAAGGAATCCAATTGACATTTTATTCATGCAATTCAAGTTTGGCAAAATTTATACAAGTTTATATTAAAGCAGCTAAGAATACACAGCAGAAACATCAAAATAAAGAACTAGAGTCCTAAAATCCTATGGATCCTAAAAGTAAGCGCTTGGTGGAGGAGGAGGTGAGTCAGGTGCAGGGGCAGGAGGTGCAACTCGTAGAGCAGCAATCTCACGTTCAACACATTCTACTCTGTCAAAGAGAATGAAAAAGGTGTGTTCCATGTAAGCACGATTATCGAGCAAAGTGGCCATAATTCGCTCCAAGGTCACTGGAGCAGGAGTAGGAGCTTCAGCAAGCGCATCAGCAGGAATAAGGTCATCCGCAGCTGGAGCATCTTCAATGGGAGTATCTTCATCTGCTGCAGCTTCTCCCAGTTCATCAGGATATACCCAACCTCCTATATTATCTGGAACCATCTTCATTTTCTTCAGAGTGAACTCCTCGAAAAAGTTGAAGTGATTCAATTCCACTGTCCATTCAGTTTACTTGAGAAGCGGATATTTCTTCAGAAATGCAGAGATAAATAGGGCATATGGCAGGTCAGAATTTTTGGTGCTCTTGACCTTCATCATGTACTTCTCGATGAAATTGGGCCAATTGATCTTCCATTTTTTCTTCAGCACCCAAAGAACGAAAATATCATCCTCTATCAGATAAGCGTAGTTACCTCCACGAGGGGCAAGAATGTGCGCATATGTATAGTGAATAAGCCTCTCTTGGCTTTTCAGCATCCCACTCTTCAGACCAACCTTAGGCCCAACTGTTTCGGGCCTTACCAGTAGCCACACAGCTTCCTCTCTTTTGTATGCTTTTACGTATGGTCTGCTATCTGGCTCCACAGCAGCACCCATGGTTTCTAGCTTGAAGAATGTCATCCAATCATCTGGAGTGATCACAATTTCTTGATCCTTCATTTCAGAGATGAGGTTGGGACTATCCATCTTCAGGTTGTAATAGAACATTTTCACCAAGTCTGGGAAAATGGAGTCCTTATAGCTGCAGAGATCTAGCACTCCCTGGTGGGAAAGGTCGTCGAGGAATTCGAATCCTCCATCATCTTCGAAGAATTCTCATTCCATGTACTTGGGTTGAATGATGTCCCTGCTCCAGAAATTTTCCCTGAAGCATTTTAGATCATCGTTATTTGACGAGAGCCTTCGAAGATCCATTGGGTTATTAGTGGGAGCAGTTTTGCTGCGTGGGCATTTAGAAGAAGAAGCCATGGTTGGATATTGGTGTTTTTGGAGAGAAATGAAGATGTTTGTGGCGCAAAGAGGAGACAAAAAGAGGAGGAAGGAAATGAAAATGGTTGAAATGAGATGAGAAACGCGTGAATCCCTTTATATAATTCGCGTGTTATTCGAATAACAAGGGTGTTATTTGAATAACAAAGTGGTTCCTGAAGTGTTTTGGCTCACTGCCAAGCATTATTTGAATAACAATATTATTATTCGAATAACAGCGTAGTAGCTCAAAGGACGTGGGTTTCTGTCACCCTTTATTCGAATAACATGATTTGTTATTCGAATAACAAGAAAGGCGTGTTTGCCTCTATCAGGCTTTATTCGAATAACCAGTTGATTATTCGAATAACCCGTTGATATCAGAATTTTTCAACACTTTCTGTGAAGTATTATTCGAATAAGGGAATCCTTATTCGAATAATGCATATATGTTAGAATACTAACGATGCTTTACTATGAGGCTTTATTCGAATAAGAGGCTTCTTATTCAAATAGAACACTTGATGACTAGCAGTTTTACACATCAATTAGTAAAGGATCAATTTTCTATCATTCATATTGGTTCTAAGACATGCCAATTTAATTCTAAACAACATACAATCATAGACATTGACCAGTTCTTGAATCCAAACACAAGTTTATGCAAGATCACTACTTTTACCAAAGATTGGACTACTTTGAGGACATTTGTGGATTTTGAGTAATTTGGTACACTTATTCATGATGGAGTACCTGCAAAACAATTTTGGGGAACCTCCGACGCTCAAGTCAGTAATGGATTTTAGAGAAGATTAATAATCAAGAAATTATGCAGCAAAAACTCACAATTATGTAGTAAATTTATGCAGAAAATTCAGTTCAAGCATGTTTGATCCAATATACTAAGTTCATTTCTTATATAAAAGAATGCTTCTTTTGCCAAGGGCTTAGTGAAGATGTCAGCTAGGTTTTTAGTGGTTTCCACAAATTCAAGCATACAATCACCCTTTTGAACATGATCTCTAATGAAATGATGTCTTATTTCAATGTGTTTAGTCCTAGAATGTAAAATGGGATTTTTAGATAAATTAATTGCACTAGTATTATCACATCTCATGGGGATGTGATCAAGCTCAAGACCATAGTCCAAGAGTTGTTGCTTCATCCAAATGATTTGAACACAACAACTCCCAGCTGCAATATATTCAGCTTCAGCTGTAGACAATGTCACACTATTTTGTTTCTTGTTATGCCAAGAAACTAGTGAGCTTCCAAGCAAGTGGCATGTCCCACTAGTGCTCTTCCTATCCATTTTGCATCCAGTAAAATCAGAATCGGAATACCCAATAAGGCTACATGAAGCACCCTTAGGGTACCACAAACCCATTTGTGATGTGCCTATTAGATATTTCATAATTCATTTTACAGCACAAACATATGATTCTTTAGGATCAGCTTGATATCTAGCACACAAGCATATACTAAACATTATAACAGGCCTACTTGTTGTAAGATAAAGGAGTGAGCCAATCATACCTCTATATTTTATAATTTCTACAGATTTACCTCCCTCATCCTTGTCCAAATAGCAAGAAGTGCTCATTGGAGTAGCAATATGCTTGGCATTATCCAATTCAAACTTCTTGAGCAACTCCTTGCAATACTTGGATTAGCTTATGAAAGTCTCATCTCTTGTTTGCTTGATTTGGAGACCAAGGAAGAAGTTGAGTTCACCCATCATGGACATCTCAAACTCACTTTGCATAATATTTGAAAATTCTTTACAAATAGAGTTGTTAATAGCTCCAAATATAATGTCATTAATATAGATTTGAACTAGAAGTATGTCATGCATTTTATGCTTTATGAAAAGGGTAGTATCAACTTTGCCTCTAGAAAAGCCTTTTTCTAAAAGGAATTTGCTCAACCTTTCATACCAAGCTCTAGGAGCTTATTTTAAGTCATACAAAGCCTTTTTCAGTTTAAAAACATGGTTAGACATTTGAAAACTTTCAAAACCAGAAGGTTATTCTACATACACCTCTTCTTATATGAAACCATTTAAAAAGGCACTTTTAACATCCATTTGATAAAGTTTGAAATCCATGATGCATGCATATGCAAGTAGCAAACTTATGGTTTCTAATCTAGCTACGGGAGCATATGTTTCTTTATAATCTATTCTTTCTTCTTGATTATAACCTTTTGCAACCAACCTAACTTTATTTCTTGTAATTAAGCCCGTTTCATCAAGTTTGTTCCTAAAGACCTATTTGGTGCCAATTATGGGATGATCATTGGGTCTTAGAACTAATTCCCAAACTTGATTTCTCTCAAATTAGTTTAATTCATCTTGCATAGCCAAGATTCAATGTTCATCATTAACAGCTTCATTTATGTCTTTAAGTTCAATTTGAGAGACAAAAGCCATATGATTACATGCATTTCTAAGAGAGTTACGAGTGATTGCTGTTGATACCTAATTTTGTCCATAAAATTTTGTCACTTAATCAAGGATTAACGCTTAATTGCAGTGTTTGAGCGCTTGGTTTGCTTGGTCAGTTTTTCTTATTTGTGCAAACAAATATAAAAAATAAAAAAATATATAAAAACAAAAAATAATAATAATAATAATAATACGATTTCTTTCTGATTGTTACAACAAAAAAATGAATAAATAATAACAAAAAAACAAGCAGAGGAGAACATAGGTTTCTCCTAGCTGTGCATCAATCTGGCTCCTCAGCATGCTGCATACCTTGGGGAGCTGCCTGTCATGGATGGGGAAAGGGCAGCAGGCATTGGAGAAGGAGGAGCTTGGAGCAAAGAGCAGCATACACAAATGAGGAAGTGTTATGGTGACCCAAGCTGGGTCAACTTGGCAACCTCTCCACCTTGGACATGTTACCAAGTGGCCTCAATACTCAAGAGGGGGGGTGAATTGAGTAGTTAAAAATAAGTTCACAAATCTTTCGCAAATCGTTTGACAATCAATTTTCGTTGAAGCTATTGAATGATTAGAGATAATTGAATAGATGAGTTAAACACTTTTACTTATACACGTAATAACCAAGGAGACAATATCCAAGTAAAACAATGAAACAGTGCACAAAGATAAGCAGAGGAGGGTTTAGAGAAACAAACACAGTCGTTTATCCTGGTTCAATCACCACTCCACTTGTGATCTACGTCCAGTCCCCAAGCAACAACTTGAGATTTTCCACAATATCTTCAAGCTTCAATGGGTGCTTGAAAAACCACTACAACCTTGAGCACTCAACAATATGGGATACCTCACCCAAAAGCTTGAGCCTCTATTTTCCAAGGGATACCTCACCCTTACAATACTTGAGGGATACCTCACCCTCACTAATCAGAATGTATAAGATTGAAGTAGAAGAAACTCTCTCTAGAGCAAGTGTTTACAAATTGAAGCTCTAATATGCTCTCAAGGATTTTTCACGTTTTTAACCAGAAAACAGAGCAAGAAATGATTTTAAGGATTGATTCACGTTTTGAAGTATGATGATCAGTTTTTGATTCAAGGTCAACCGCAAATAAGGACCCAACTTTGGTATTTATAAGTTTCTCAATTAATAGAGCCGTTGGAGGTAGTTGGGCATGCATTTAATGCATTTAATATAGCCGTTGGATGTTGTCAGGATGCGTGTAATCGATTACATATCTCAGGTAATCGATTACATTATTGTTCCAACGTTTTCTGAACTTTCTGGGCTCTGTGTAATCGATTACATTCTTGGTGTAATCGATTACATGGCTTCCGACTTTGCTTGTAATCGATTACAATGCCCATGTAATCGATTACATGACTTCGACTTCTTTGTGTAATCGATTACAATATACATGTAATCGATTACATGACTCGTCGAACGTGTTCTTTGAGTTTACGGGTTTTGTGCATGCGTGTGTTTACGTTAGTGCTCGGGTTACGCATTTCTTGGAGCGAGAGAAGATCAAGAGAGTAATCGATTACATTGCCCATGTGATCGATTACATGACTTCGACTTTGTTTGTAATCGATTACAATATCCAGGTAATCGATTACATGACTCGTCGAACGTGTTCTTTGCCTTTACGGGTTTTGTGTAATCGATTACATATATTGTGTAATCGATTACATGGCCTCTGACTTGCTTGTAATCGATTACATTGTTCATGTAATCGATTACATGCTTTTTGTTTGCTGTGTAATCGATTACAAACATTATGTAATCGATTACATTAGCCTTTGAACACATTTTTCAAGTCCAATAATGCTTGTAAGTCATTTCCAACACCTCAAGATACTTGTTTAAACATAAATCCTTTTTAAGAGTGTTAGATTTAAAGTTGAAACTCAGGTTTTATTGAAAGCCATGTTTATCTTTGAAATTTCCCATTTATTTTGAAATCATATATTGAAAAACCATTTGAGAAATCTTGAGAGCATTTAACATTAATATCCTAAGTCTTATAACTAAATAAACCTTCTGTCTTCTTTCTTTGATCTTGATTTTTCCTTTTGTGCTTGATCTTCTCTTTTGCTTTTGTTATCATCAAAAACCTTTTGACATGCCTTAGAGACATAAGCATTTACAGGACAGGGGGAAGCCTCCGAATCTTTCAGATACAAAGGACAAAGGGGAAGGCAAGCAGGGAGGAGGATTCAGATTTTTCCAGAGACGAAGACCACACCTTGGCTCTCATAGAGAACTAATCTTCAAGCCAACCCTTCATCCCCATCATCAATTCCTGACCTTCAGAGATAGCACCACCATCACTCATCTTCACCTCCATTATTACCAAATACCAGCAACCATAGTTCATCACATCCCCCAACCAAAACCTCACCCACGGCTCTACCACCATTCACCCACACCCAATCTCTATTCACGTGACCCTCAACCCAAAACAGAACCATCAACCACTCATCCTCACCCAAACCAAACCAGAAAACACCTTCCATTTCACCACCTTCACCATCCAAGGTTCCACCACCTCCACTGAGTTAACTCACTACCCTCCACTATTCATCTTCTTCAACCTCCAACACCACCACCCATAAACCTTCAACTGAGTCAACTCACTCACCCTCACCAACCTTCACCCAAGCAACCACCGTGGAGCCACCCCACTGAACCACGAACGGCATCACAGATCTGCCATCGGGAGCGCCACCCGTACGATTCCTTGCCTCTGTCGCGAAGCCGTGAGTCGCGTCGCCCACCGCGCACCGCCTCAGCCCAGATCCGACGCCGCCAGCCCCGGACCGCATCAAACCGGAACGGAGCCACCGTCCGAGCCGCTCGAACCGCGTCACGACCTCGCCATCGACCCCGCGCCTTTTTCGCTCCACCGCACGAACCTGGTAGCTCGACCCCGCGCCGTTTTCGTTCCAACCCACGAACTGGGTAGCTCGACCCTGTGCCAGCAGCCGCTCCACCCGCACCGTGATCCGCGCGTCGCTCCCGTTCCCCCCGAACCAGCAGCCGCTCCACGCGCACAGATCCGGCCACACCGCAACCCGAGCTCGCCAGAACCAGGCCACCGGACCCGCCACTCCGTCACTCAAGCCCCAAATCTCTTCCTCTCTGGTTTGTCACTTTGGCTCTTGAGTTTCGAAACTTCTCTGATGCTTGAGTATTTGTTTTGTTTGAAATACTTTTCTTCAAGTGGTTCTGCCGCAAAGTTTAAAGCACTTTTTTTTTTTTTTTTTTTGTGTGTTTGTTTAATTTTCTTTTTCTTTTTTTCCTCCTGGGCTTTTCTTTTATTTAGGTGGGAGTTTGTTTAGGCTTGAGTTTTCTTTTTTTTTCTCTCTATTGTTTTTGGGCTAGATTTATTTGGGTTAAAGTTTTTAATTAGATAATTTACAAGTAATTTGTTAAGCTTGATAAAAAAATGAAAATAATGAAAAGGGATAAAAAAATAAAATAATAAATAATAAATAAGAAAATAAGAAATCATAAAATTGCTAAAGATAAAAATAAAATTTGTTTTAAGTGGTATTGTGATGCATATACTTAATCTTGTTTGTTCTTATTTATTTGGCCCATGAAAAATTTTGTTTATTTGTTTGTCTTTTTTGGATTCTAAAAAAAAATGAAAATGAAAATGAATGATACAAATAAAAAATTTTAATTAATGCAACGATTAATGATGGTGATTGAATAGTGGATGTTATCTTCATTGTCATTTGAATCGTAAGGGTTTATTGAGTAGCCTGGTGCTAACTTGAACCCCGTGCAAGAATGTATTTGCTTTCAAACAAAATTTCTTTTTAAAAAAATGTTTTCTTTAAAATCAATCAACTCACAATCATTTTTAAAGAACTACGTGACTTTGAGTTCTCCATTGCACCAGGAGATACGTAGGAGCATAAATCCATTTTTGTCAAGCCAAAATTTAAATTTTCACAATTTGGTTGTTTCTGTTCTTTCTTTTCTCTTTTTAAAATAAAATAAGAAAATAAAAATAAGAAAATAAAAAATAAAAAAAATTAGTTACAAGGTCTTTTTCTAAAAAGGGTAAAAATAAATATATTTGAGATTATTAAAATTTGCACAACTAACTTAAGGTACCGTTCTTAGGACGGGCAGTGTAGGGTGCTAATACCTTCCCTACCTGTAATCGACTCCCGAATCCAAACTCATTTTCAAAAAGACCAGTTTTCCTGATTAAAGGATTTTTCTAATGTTTTCCCAATTTAAATAAACATTGGTGGCGACTCTATTGATCTTCAAAGCCTAATCTTTTTCGGTCGTCCCGTCGCGATCCTGGTTGCGATAGCTAGCGACTCCACTGAGGATACTTAGAGAGTCAGGCCTGTTATTGTTAGTTGTGTAAATTTTTAATAATCTTTTATTCATTTATTTTACCCTCTTTGTCTTTGTTTTTGTTTTCTTTTTTGTTTGTAAATATATTTTATTTAGTACTTTTATGTAAATATCTGATAGCATTATTCCATGTATATTGTGACTTGTAAATATATTTTGTATTTAATTGTTAAAATCCTAGGGTAGACGACATAGTGGATGCTATCTTCATTGATTCAATTTGGGCATTTGTTGTATATATGTTTTGCAGGTTGGGGGTAGTTTTGTCTTTTAAGTTTTTGTACAGGTTTGTATGCTCCTTCACACATGTCACTATCACTTACCTCACACACTTTTTAGGCTCTATACCCGAGTCTGTGCGAACCCGAGGAGTAGGAGGGGTCTCGACTTTTTTTTATTGAGGAGCTTTATGCTCACTTGACATTTGTCGAGACACTACTCAGATTGTTACCAGTATCATGGACTAGTCATATTGAGAGGGTTTATCCCTACTTGTGATTAATTCATGAGTTGGGTCCTTTATCTTTCGAGATGGGGGCAATCTGAGGACCATGACTTTTTAGAAGATAGATCTGTCCTAAAAACCTTGCACTAGTAGATTGAACATAATGATATAAAAAATTTAGAGTCATCCATCTCCTTAGGTTACACCTGATTAGGACACAAATGGAGCATACTTTTTCTTTATCTTTTCCTCATGTCATTCATCCATGCATTCCTTTTGGTTTTAAAAAAAAAATTCAACAAAAAAGAAAAAAAGATACATGACATTGCATTTTCATTCCTAGCTTTTCTTTTTTCTTTTTCATTATGCATTATCCATCTACCTCTCATGTCTTTCCTTATCACTTTCTTTTAAATAAATAAAAAAAATATACATCCTCTTGCATTTTCATGGCTTGCATTTTCATTCATTCTTGCATTTTCATAAAAAAAATTTGTCAGCAGAACAAAATACACATCGTCTTGCATTTTCATAACAGTCTCAGCATTTAGAAGAAAAAAAAAAGGACTAGGCACCCATTGGGTTTACGACCCTATGAGGGCTTCTCCATTTAGACTGTTAATACTTTTTCTTTAGAGTTACCTCGACGAGAGGTATCATTAGGGTGCATTCTCCTTTTTGTTTTGCTTACATGTTCCCTTCATTACTTCCTTTTTAGGGTGAGTTTTCTTGGCAAAGTGGAAAGGTTAGTACTCGTCAATAGTAAGGAATAGAAGAAACATATCAAGGACAGAACTCTAGCAATGTAGTCAACCTCAAGAGGACTATAAGGGTTACAGTAAATGGCAGTGATCTGAGGTATGTGAGGGATGTTACTCAACAAATGACCCCTAAGGCTCGATCAGAGTTCTCAAGCAGTTACCGGCAGATTCTAGATTTGCTGTGCATTACAGTTGAGGAGCCCGTCTTGAGTGGCCTTGCTCAATTTTGGAACTATTCTCTCAAATGTTTTGAGCTACCTAACTTGGACATTACACCAACCATAGAGGAGTATGCGATCATGTTGAGGCTTCCAATGAACAAGCACCCAAATGTTTATCTTTATGGAGGGTATTATGTATCAGTAGGGAAGATAGCAGAATTGATAGGGGCTCCAACAAGTCAATTGGGCATGGAAAAGAGGGGAGGAACAGAAGGCTTGAAGAAAAGTTACCTAGAAGCACATCTTCAATATCTAGCACAACAAGGAAAGTGGGACTTCTTCAACAAAACACTGGCCTTAACCATCTTTGGGTTAGTGTTATTCTCATTTACCTCAGATGTGGTAGATCAAGCAGCAATGGATGTATTCTTCAAGTTTGAGAAGTATAAAGCAAATCCAGTCCCTGCTATTCTTGCTGATACTTTCTTGACAATGGAAATCTGTCATCAAAAGGGTGGTGGAAAGATTCGATGCTGTACACATATGTTGTACGTTTGGATCATGACGCATATGGATGTATAGAATCGTCTGGGACACTTACCTGACCCATTGAGGAATTTTGGTCGCATACCAGTGAAGCCACAAAAAGCTTATGAATGGAAGAATGAGTTCGTGAGGATGGGGCCAGATGCTTTTAAATGGGTATGCCCGTGGTATCATAGAGAAGATATAGTTTTCAGCTGTGGTGACTTTCCTAATATTCCTTTGATGAGCCCTAGAGATGGTGTATCATACGCGCCAATCCTTGTGCTTAGGCAACTCCAATGGACTCAATATGTGCCCAACGAAAAGCAACTTGAATGATTCAGCTTCTTATACCAGCAAGATGGAAGCACTACTAAACAAGAAAAAAAGATTAGAGATGCTTGGAAGAATATTCATATGGCAGGAACAAAGGAATTAGGGAAGCATGTGGTGGTTTGTACCCCTGAATACTTGCAATGGAGAGAGACAAGAAGGGTACAGAATAGTATCCCCCAGATAGTTTCAGATGATAAGGGTCATCCTCAAATCATACCTCAAATGGCCACCGAGATTGAAAGACTGAAAGTACAAATGAAAGTCTTGGAACAAGGAAAGGAAGCCGCTGAGTTAAAAGTAGTCATCCACCAGAATCAATGCCAGAAGCTAGCTGATGAAGTTGAATATTTAAAAGATGCGTGTGCAGATATGGCTGGGACCCCAAGCCGAGCAAAAAGGGCAAGGAAAGAAAAGAAGATAGAATTTGAAAAGACCACAACAGAAGTTCATGAATTACGAGCAAAGATAAGTGCTCAGGAAGAGACAATGATGTTGGTTTTGCAAGAGAAAGGAAAGTTGGAGGCGAATGCTAGGGTACAAGATCGTAGAATGTAAGTCTTACAAGAAGCTCTAACTGAGGCGAAGTGTCACTCAGACCAAGAGCGAGCATTAGCTACCAAAAATCACGATGCACTCTTGGAAGCAAACTAAAAGAAAGGGTATTTGAAGCTCAAAATTCAAGAGTTGGGGTGAGACCATGAGTAGTGGAGACTTGAAGCCCAAAGACTATTGAGGCAAAAAGAAGAATGGGCAGAAGTGTGGCAATCAGTAGCACAAGACCAAAGGGCTGAAAAAGAGGAATGGAAGAAGAAATTTGAAGACATATCTGATAGCTTACGATATCACACCACACAACTGATTACTCATTTCGAAGAAGCAGACATTCAGGCTCACATAAACCCCTGGTTACGACTACCATCAAAGATTGCTGATTTTATGAAGTATTGTCGAGGTCTTGCTAAGGGTTTTAGAAAAAAGCAAATGAAGTTGTTGATGTAATTGTGCTACATTTTGTGGGAACTAAATCTTGTACTTCTGAAGTTTGAAATGAAAATGGATGCTCATTGTTGTGTTTTGTTTCAAATATCAATCTTGTTATCCTTTTATCAAGATATTGTTCATTGAGGTGTGAATTCTTCCTTGAATAAATTGTCAACCATATTTCCGCCTCGAGACGATTTGTCCTTGAGTGAAAGTATGGGGAGTTTGGTCCTACGTCTGCATTGCCAGTGAATAGTGTCCATTGAGGAATGAATATTCCCTTGGATTTACCATCAACCACATTTTTGTCTAAGGAGCGATATGCCCTAGTGCTAAATGTAGGGATTTTGCCTTGCTATCGAATGTTTGTGCAAACCTTTCCACGGTCACCAAGTATCCTCACAGGGCGCAAACTTGTTCCATTCGCTAACAAGGAACTGCATGCAGAATCATATTTATCTGCCAAAATAAAAAAAAAAACAAAAAAACATCGGCATAAATAATCAGTGCTTTGTATACATACATTTTGTCATTTTGGTTCAGTCAATACTAATAATCGCATCATGTTTCCTCGAGCAGAAAAGTAGACACTATAGTAGGAAAACAGCTTCCACGACACCCTTACAGGACTCATTCCCAAGCAAAGATCATGGATAAGATAGAGCAGACTCAAGATTTGAGGGATGAAGTGAACCAGCTTAGGGAGCAAATGTCCAAGATGATGGAAATGTTACAGTCTATGGAGAGTAGAAGGAGCACAGATGGGAATCCCTCAGTGACAAATGAAGGACATCCGGCCACACCTCCTTGCCCGCCTGGTTTCGCTGCGTTCCCCCTGCAATACCAAGGCTTTAATCCTCAAGGGATTACGATGCCGCTCACCATTTGCCCAAACGGCACCACTTAACCTTCAGTCGCCAGTTCACAGGGTAACCAAGGGGCGTCTTTCCCCCCGTATGGCCTCCCTCCAGGTTATATACCACCATTAGCCACTAGTTCCCCTAATAATGACATGCCAACAGTGTCCCCAACTTCAAATCCCTCAAACCTTACCCAGAATCAAGCCACTCAGTCAAATGTCAACGAACCCCCGCCAACACAACACCCATACCCTTTCTTCATCCCGCCATATGGTCTCCCTCCCGGTTTTGTACCACCGCAAACTGCCAATCCTCCGGACAGGAGCATGCCTGCTTCAAACTCCTTAAGTGCAGCTCAACCACATGCCAATGGAACCCCACTGGGGCAACATTCTGTTCCCACCATCATGCCACAATACCCGTTGAATTCCTCTGTGGAAAATCCCCAGTCCAGGGAGAAGTAGGAAATTCTTGAAGAAAGACTACGAGCCATTGAAGGGGCAAGTGGCTATGGTCTTTTGGATGCCTCAGAGCTCTGTTTTGTCCCGAATGTGGTGATTCCTCCCAAGTTTAAAGTCCCAGATTTCGACAAGTACAGGGGAAACTACTTGTCCAAAGAACCACCTAACCATGTACATCCGCAAGATGGCTTCGCATGCTCACGATGACAAGCTGTTAATCCACTTCTTTTAAGACAGCCTAACTGGGGCAGCTTCGAATTGGTACACGCATCTTGAGCGTGCCCATATACAATGTTTTAAAGACTTGACCGGCGCTTTCTTGAAGCAATATAAGTATAACATCGATATGGCACCGGATAGACTATAATTGTAGAATATGGCTAAGAAGGATGCTGAGACCTTCAAGGAATACACTCAGAGGTGGAGAGAAATGGCTGCTCAAGTAGAGCCCTCATTGACGGAAAGAGAAATGGTGGTTACGTTCATTGACACTCTGCAATCACCCTTTTATGACAAAATGATAGGGAGTGTGTCATCAAATTTCTCAGATATGGTCATTATTGGAGAAAGAGTTGAGGAAGGAATGAGAAGTGAGAAGATCGTTGAAAGTTCAACAAGAACATTCAATGCCAAGAGGCCCCCGATGAGGAAGAAAAGAGAGGGAGAAACCCATGCTGTTACCTTTGACCAGAGAAACTTCACCCGAGAGAGATATAGCCAAACACCTGTGAACCATCAACCATCCTTCCAGACTCCTTTCGCACCTTACCACCCGTACTTTCCCACTACTCCACCGATTCCATATCCCCAGCTGTATCACCCCCATGTCACCAACGCTTCACATATTCCTCATCCTCAACCTCACCACCCAATGAGGCCTCACCAAACGCCATATCCTAATCAATACCAGACACCCCCTACCTTACCGCCTCAACAAGCTCAACCATGGACCCAAAACCCAAACACAAACCAAAGAAGACCACCATATAGCCAAGAAAGGAAACATCTTGACCCAATCCCTATGACTTATACCGAGCTGCTACCCCAGCTCATCCGTAACTCACTATTGGCTCCTTGGCCGATGAAGCCAGTGGAGCCCCCATACCCTAAAGGATTTGACCCAAATGCTAAGTGCGACTACCATGCGGGGGCTGCAGGCCATTCCACAGAGAATTACAGAACGCTGAAGTTTAAGGTGTAAGACCTAATAGATGCTAAGTGGTTGAATTTCAAGGCAAATACTCCTAGTGTGGGTCACAATCCTTTACCACACCATGGGAATCCCACAGTAAATGCTATAGAGGAGTGTTCTGCCCAGCAGCTCATAAGACAAGCGACAAATGTCAAGACCCCCATGAGGGTTATCTTTAAAGAGTTGTGCAAATCTGGGATGATGGAAGCTCATATTGAAGAGAAAGGAGGCGATGAAGGTGAAATACTGTGCAATCTCCAAGGGAATGTGGGGCATTCTATCGAGGAATGTGGTGAATTCAGACAAATCCTCCAAGATCTAATGGATATGCAATTAGTGCAAATAGGTCATCTATGGGACAATGGTGGCATAAACATGGTGGATAAGTATGCTATTCCACAATTGCAATAAGGTCAGGAAGCCGTAAACTCTCTGGTCCCTTCCATTGCAAATCCGGCTATCAAACCGTTGGTTATCTATTATACTAAAGCTGTATATGCGCCATCCCCTTGTGGCCCGAAACCTATCACCATTCAAGTTCCCAGTCCTTTTCCCTTCAAGGACACCCGAGCCGTGCCATGGAATTATAATGTGCAGGTCCTTAGAATCCATCCCACGAATGATCAGTCGGAAGTCGCATCTGGTTCAACTTCTATTATTACTTATATATCAGGGATTGGGGGAGTGACCCGGAGTGGCCGCATCTACACTCCTGAGGAGCTGCGAAAGGACCAAGAAGAAGAAGAAAAGGGGAATCGTAAAGGCAAAGTTAAGATAGGGGAGACTTCCATTGGGAACGAAGCAAAAGAAAAAGAAAGGCCAGAAAAGTTGAAGGAGTACAAAAAAGAGGTATCGGATGAAGAAGCTTGTGAGTTCTTGAAGTTTATCAAGCAAAGTGAATATAGAGTGGTAGATCAGCTGAATCGCACCCCTGCAAGGGTATCGCTTTTGTCCTTATTGATGAACTCCGAATCACATAGAAAAGTGTTGATGAAAATACTGAATTAGGCTCATGTTTCTCATGACATTATAGCTGACAAGTTAGGTGATATTATTGGCAACATTACTGCTGATAATTATGTCACTTTCACTGATGATGAGATACCAGCTGAAGGAATGGGGCATAACAAGGCACTGCACATTTCTGTCAAATGTCAAAAGCATATAATGGCTAGAGTGCTCATTGACAATGGTTCCTCCTTGAACGTGTTACCGAAATCAACCCTTTCCAAGCTGCCTTTTGATGGAACTTGCATGAAACCAAGTACGATGATAGTAAGGGCGTTCGATGGCACCAGAAGAGAAGTCATGGGGGAGATTGAAATACCAGTTCAAATTGGTCCCTGCACTTTCAATATACTCTTCCAAGTGATGGACATTACGCCATCCTATAGTTGTCTCTTAGGACGACCATGGATTCATTCTTCCGGAGCTGTGCCTTCTACCTTGCACCAAAAAGTGAAATTCATAGTTGATAATAAGATGGTTACTGTCTTTGGCGAAGAGGACCTGCTGGTGAGCAAGCCATTGGACACCCCTTATATTAAAGCTGCAGAAGAAGCTCTTGAAACCGCGTTCCAAGCACTAGAGATTGTCAATGCCACCTATGTGGAAGAAAAAGCTCAAGGTCTGAAGCCCCAGTCATCTAATGCATCCATGATGATGGTTAAGGTAATGCTTGGAAAAGGATATCAATATGGAAGAGGACTAGGAATGAATGGACAAGGCATCGTGAAATTCTGGGCACCCTGTGAAAACAAAGACAGATTTGGGTTAGGGTATAAACTCACCAAAGCAGACAAAAGAAGGGTCCTAGAAGAGAAAAGGGAGAGGAGGTTGGCTAGGTTGGAAAATCAGGAGCCTAAAGCTGAGGGGATCCCCATCTGTGACATCCGACGAAACTTCCGAAGTGCGGGATTAGTGTTTCTAAACCAAGTGACCGCTATCGAAGACGATCGATCCATCAATCATGGTGTCAACTTGGTGTACCCTTACTCCCCAGATGCAGAACTCAACAATTGGGAGAGCGTTGATTTTCCCATGACCTGTGAAATTGATTCAAAGTAATTTTGTAATGCTAATCCTTTAGCTCTGTCCAAGGCTTTAGGATGATGTGTTGTGAAAGCGGGCTCACATGTTTCCATTTCAATATTTACTATCAATAAATGTATTTTCAGATTATCTTGCTATTTCTTTTTTCTTCTTTTTAGCTTTTTGCTCGACCATTTCATTAACCTTTATTCATTACCTTTTTTTACTTGTGTTAACACCAATAAATGCAGATCTGAAAGTGACTCTCTTGAAAATGACAGTGTTATGACTCCATTATACGATTTTGACCATCCCGTTAATCATGTTGATGAGGATAATGATGACAATTGGGAACCCTCTCCTGAGCTAATGAGATTAATGGAACAAGAGGCCAAGGAAATTCAACCCCATGAAGAGCCAACTAAACTGATTAATTTGGGGACAGAGGATGATAAAAAAGAAGTTAAAATTGGCACTACCATGAAAGAAGATGAGCGAAGCAAGTTAGTTAAGCTCTTATCTGATTATTATGATGTTTTTGCCTGGTCGTACCGAGATATGCCTGGCCTAGATACTGGCATAGTTGAGCACAAATTGCCATTAAAACCAGAATGTCCTCCGGTCAAGCAAAAGTTGAGACGAATGAAGCTAGAGATGTCACTAAAAATTAGAGAATAGGTTAAAAAGCAGTTTGATGCAGGTTTCCTCGCTGTTGCAAAGTACCCTCAATAGGTTGCTAACATCGTCCCTGTCCCAAAGAAAGATGGGAAGGTGCGAATGTGCGTTGACTATAGAGATTTGAATAGGGCCAGCCCTAAAGACAACTTCCTTCTACCTCACATTGATGTTTTGGTGGACAACACGGCTCAACATGCATTTTTCTCCTTCATGGATGGTTTCTCGGGATACAATCAAATCAAGATGGCACCTGAAGATATGGAGAAGACCACATTCATCACCCTGTGGGGAACTTTTTGCTATAAAGTGATGCCATTTGGATTGAAGAACGCCGGAGCAACTTATCAAAGGGCGATGGTGGCATTGTTCCATGACATGATGCACAAAGAAATAGAAGTTTATGTGGATGACATGATTGCAAAGTCAAAAATAGAAGAAGATCACATAGTCGATCTGCAAAAGCTCTTTGAACAGTTGAGAAAGTTCAGGCTCAGACTGAATCCTACTAAGTGCACTTTTGGGGTAAAATCAGGCAAGCTCTTGGGGTTTGTGGTTAGCGAGAAAGGGATAGAAGTTGATCCAGACAAAGTTCGAGCAATCATAGAGATGCCAGCTCCTCGCACTGAAAAAGAAGTTCGTGGGTTTTTGGGAAGGCTGAACTATATTGCTAGGTTTATATCCCAGTTAACTGCAACATGCGAGCCAATCTTCAAGTTGTTGTGAAAAAACCAGACAGTAGAGTGGAATGAGGATTGTCAGGTAATATTTGAGAGGATCAAGCAGTATCTGCAAGAACCCCCAGTTTTGGTACCTCCAATGCCAGGAAGGCCTCTCATCATGTACTTGACTGTGTTGGATGAATCCATGGGTTGTGTACTGGGACAGCACGATGAAACTGGCAAAAAGGAGCAGGCCATCTATTACTTGAGTAAGAAGTTTACCAACTATGAGGCAAAATACTCATTATTGGAATGCACATACTGCGCCTTGGCATGGGCAGCCCACCGGTTAAGGCAGTACATGTTGTGTTACACCACTTGGTTGGTGTCCAAAATGGACCCGATCAAGTACATCTTTGAAAAACCTGCCCTCACTGGGAGGATTGCACGCTGGCAAGTTTTGCTATCATAATATGACATTGTCTACGTCACATAAAAAGCAGTCAAAGGCAGCGCTCTAGCAGATTTCTTGGCTAGTCAACCAGTGGAAGATTATGGGTCTATGCAGTATGAGTTCCCTGATGAAGGTGTAATGGCTTTGTTTAGAGAAGAAAAACCCTCGGAAAAAGAAAAATGGACTTTGTTGTACGATGGAGCTTCCAATTCACTAGGGCATGGAGTTGGGGCCATACTGATTTCCCCTGAAAATAATTTCATCCCAATCACTGCTAGGTTGTGCTTCGACTGTACAAACAACATAGCTGAGTATGAAGCATGTGTCATGGGAATCCAAGTGGCGGTAGACTCAAAGGCAAAAGTTCTTAAGGTATATGGGGACTCTGCCTTGGTCATCCATCAGCTAAAGGGAGAATGGGAAACTCGAGATGCGAAATTAATCCCTTATCATACCTACATCAAGGAGTTGGTTGAACAACTTAACGAAGTTACATTCCATCATATCCCTCGAGAAGATAATCAGTTGGCTGATGCCCTAGCCACATTGTCGTCAATGTTCAAAGTAAGTCATGATAGGGACTTGCCACTTATAAAAATGGAAAGTCGTGACCAACCGGTATATTGTCAAATGATAGAAGTAGAACCAGATGGGAAACCGTGGTATCATGACATCAAATGCTTTATCAAGAGCAGAGAGTACCCTCCATATGCTTCAGAAAATGACAAAAGGACCCTCAGAAGACTCGCAATGGGTTTCTTTCTAAATGAGGAAGTGCTCTACAAGAGGAACCATGATATGGTGCTGCTAAGATGCGTTGATGCAATGGAGGCAGAGAAGATCATCAAAGATGTTCACGAAGGTTCTTTTTGAACTCATGCAAATGGGCATGCAATGGCAAGAAAGATACTAAGAGCGGGGTACTACTGGTTGACAATGGAGACTGATTGTTTCAACTATGTGAAAAAGTGTCATAAATGTCAGACATATGCTGATAAGATTCATATGCCACCAGCCCCTTTGAATGTTTTAACAGCACCTTGGTCATTCTCGATGTGGGGAATGGATGTCATAGGACCCATTGAACCAAGGGCCTCAAATGGACATCGCTTCATTCTGGTTGCAATTGATTACTTCACAAAATGGGTCGAAGCCGCTTCTTATGCTAATGTCACCAGGAGTGTAGTGGTCAGGTTTGTCAAAAGGGAGCTAATTTGTCGTTATGGTTTGCCAGGCAAGATTATTACAAATAATGCCACTAATCTGAATAATAAGATTATGAAAGAGATGTGTGAGAATTTTAAAATTGAGCACCACAATTCCTCACCCTACGGCCCGAAGATGAATGGGGCAGTTGAGGCAGCAAATAAGAATATCAAGAAGATCATCCAGAATATGGTTGTAACATACAAAGACTGGCACGAAATGCTACCATTTGCACTGCATGGTTATCGCACGTCCGTTCGTACTTCAACTAGGGCAACCCCTTCTCTTTGGTTTATGGAATGGAAGCAGTACTCCCTATTGAAGTGGAAATCCCATCATTAAGGGTGCTGATGGAGGCAGGACTAGAAGAAGCTGAATGGGTCCAGACTCGACTTGATCAGTTGAACCTCATTGAAGGAAAGAGACTAACTACACTATGTCATGGTCAGCTTTACCAGAAGAGAATGATGAAGGCCTATGCGAAAAAGGTGCATCCTCGACAGTTTCAAGAAGGAGACTTAGTACTCAAAAATATCCTTCCCATTCAAAAGGATTTTCGAGGAAAATGGACTCCAAACTATGAGGGACCTTATGTCGTAAAAAAAGGCCTTCTCGGGAGGAGCTTTGATTCTCACAAACATGGATGGCGAAGATCTACCACTTCCCATAAATTCAGATGCAGTCAAAATGTACTATGCTTTAAAAAAAAAGAGGAAAAGAAAAATGGCTCGCTAGGCTGAAAACCTGAAAAGGCGACCTAGGCAAAAGTTAGAGCGACCCGCTAGGTTGAAAACTCGGAAGAGCGACCTAGGCAAAAGTTAGGGTTAAAAAATGGTACTTGACTCATCCGAAGAAGTGAACATACCTCAAGTCACAAACTGGGGCAGTTTGAGAGTATCTGGGCCGAACCGGGGCAGTTTGAATATACTAAGTCTTATCAGGAGACACTCCCAATATGTAAAAGCTGGGTCGAATCATATTCTTACAAACAGATAAGGGGATGTTCAAGGTCGCGTACATGGGAAATTAGCACTGATCATCCAAGAGAGTATCACTGGAAGAGTTGGAAAATTCCACTCCAACATTTCTTATGTAAACCTTTTCAATTCGAGTCCTATTTGTACTGCCTTTCTTGTATTTTTCCTGTCTATAATGATAATCCCTTTTTGTTGCAACCCATTGTTGATTTAATATGCATTTTTTATGATAGTTTTATATTGAGATGTGAAACATGTGACAATATGGCAAAAGCATTTAGATTTGCTTTAACAATCTCGAAGGTCATAGGAAACGCAATGAAATCTTGATAAGAGTTGATGAAAAAAGTAAGAATCATCAGGCAAATCATAAGGCCAATCAACGAATGTTACTGTTCAATCTCGATTTTGCTGTGGATAAAGTCCTTAAGGGTTGTGGAATTAAGAGTGGCTCAATCAAAGCTCTGAAGTGCGAAAAAAATAATAAAATAATAATAATAAAAAAAAAAAAAAATAAAAAAAAAAAATAATAATAATAAAAATTTTGCTTAATTTGTGCATGAGAATCCCTACAGTAAGGCGTTCATTGCATCATGCATCATTTCTAGCATCACATGCATTGTCCTCAAGCATCACATCCATTGCATCACCATGCATACATTGCATCATGCATCACCTCAGACATCACATGGATTTACAAAGTCAACACCCATTGTCTTTTAATTCCCGGGTCCCCGCACTCATTGTCTTTTAATTTCCGGGTCCCCGCACCCATTGCCTTTTAATTCCCGGGTCCCCGCACCCATTGCCTTTTAATTCCCGGGTCCCCGCACCCATTACCTTTTAATTCCCGGGTCCCCGCACCCATTGTCTTTTAATTCCCGGGTCCCCGCACCCATTGTCTTTTAATTCCCGAGTCCCCGCACTCATTGTCTTTTAATTCCTAGGTCTTCGCACCCATTGCCTTTTAGTTTTTGGGTCCCCGCACCCATTGCTTTTTAGTTTTCGAGTCCTCGTACCCATCGCTTCCAAAGCAAGTAAGGGCCTTGTGCCCATTGCCTTTTTCTTTTCTGTCAAGCTTCAGCGATACCCGACTGTGTAAGCTTTTTTCTTTTTTGTTAAGCTTCAGTGGATACCCGACTCCGCAAGCTTTATGTCTTTTCTATTTTTTGTTTCCTGTCAAGCTTCAGTGGATACCCGACTCCGCAAGCTTTGTGCCTTTTCTGTTTTAAGTTTTCTGTCAAGCTTCAGTGGGATACCCGACTCCACAAGCTTTGTGTCTTTTCTATTTTTTTGTTTCCTGTCAAGCTTCAGTGGATACCCGACTCCGCAAGCTTTGTGCCTTTTCTGTTTTAAGTTTTCTGTCAAGCTTCAGTGGATACCCAACTCCGCAAGCTTTGTGCCTTTTATGTTTCCTGTTAAGCTTCAGTGGATACCCGACTCCGCAAGCTTTGTGCCTTTTTGCTTTAAGTTTTCTGTCAAGCTTCAACGGATACCCGACTCCGCAAGCTTTGTGCCTCTTTGCTTTAAGTTTCGACGGATGCCCGACTCCGCGAACTTTCTCTCTCATTTAATGTCTGTTACCTTTTGCGTCAATTTGCTTTCTAAAAAAAAAAAAAGGGAAGAAGAGAAGAAAAAGAAGAAAGAAAGAAATAAAAGGAAAAAGAAATGAAAATTTTTATGGACAAAATTAAATCAATTCCTTTACTTTCCATTTATTTTAAATGCAAAGCAAAGGGGGCATTGTTGATACCTAATTTTGTCCATAAAATTTTGTCACTTAATCAAGGATTAACGCTTAATTGCAAGTGTTTGAGCGCTTGGTTTGCTTGGTCAGTTTTTCTTATTTGTACAAACAAATATAAAAAATAAAAAAATATATAAAAACAAAAAATAAAATAAAAAAATAAATAATAAAAATACGATTTCTTTCGATTGTTACAACAAAAAAATGAATAAATAATAACAAAAAAACAAGCAGAGGAGAACGTAGGTTTCTCCTAGCTATGCATCGACCGGCTCCTCAAAGATGTCGCATACCTTGGGAGCCTCACTGTCATGGATGGGGAAAGGGCAGCAGGCATTGGAGAAGGAGGAGCTTGGAGCAGAGAGCAGCATACACAAATGAGGAAGTGTTATGGTGACCCAAGCTGGGTCAACCTGGCAGCCTCTCCACCTTGGACAGGGGGAAGCCTCCGAATTTTTCAGATACAAAGGACAAAAGGGAAGGCAAGCAGGGAGGAGGATTCAGATTTTTCCAGAGACGAAGACCACACCTTGGCTCTCACAGAGAACCAATCTTCAAGCCAACCCTTCATCCCCATCATCAATTCCTGACCTTCAGAGATAGCACCACCATCACTCATCTTCACCTCCATTATTACCAAATACCAGCAACCATAGTTCATCACATCCCCAACCAAAACCTCACCCACGGCTCTACCACCATTCACCCACTCCCAATCTCTATTCACGTGACCCTCAACCCAAAACAGAACCATCAACCACTCATCCTCACCCAAACCAAACCAGAAAACACCTTCCATTTCACCACCTTCACCATCCAAGGTTCCACCACCTCCACCGAGTTAACTCACCACCCTCCACTATTCATCTTCTTCAACCTCCAACACCACCACCCATAAACCTTCAACTGAGTCAACTCACTCACCCTCATCAACCTTCACCCAAGCAACCACCGTGGAGCCACCCCACTGAACCACGAACGGCATCACAGATCTGCCATCGGGAGCGCCACCCGTACGATTCCTTGCCTCCGTCGCGAAGCCGTGAGTCGCGTCGCCCACCGCGCACCGCCTCAGCCCAGATCCGACGCCGCCAGCCCCGGACCGCATCGACCGGAACGGAGCCACCGTCCGAGCCGCTCGAACCGCGTCACGACCTCGCCATCGACCCCGCGCCGTTTCCGCTCCACCGCACGAACCCGGTAGCTCGACCCCGCGCCGTTTCCGTTCCACCGCACAAACCGGGTAGCTCGACCCCGTGCTAGCAGCCGCTCCATCTGCACCGTGATCCGCACGCCACTCCCGTTCTGCCCGAACCAGCAGCCGCTCCACGCGCACCAGATCCGGCCACACCGCAACCCAAGCTCGCCAGAACCAGGCCACCGGACCTGCCACTCCGTCACTCAAGCCCCAAATCTCTTCTTCCTCTCTGGTTTGTCACTTTGGCTCTTGAGTTTCAGAGTCTGATGCTTGAGTATTTGTTTTGTTTGAAATACGGAAGTGGTTCTGCTGCAAAGTTTAAAGCACTTTTTTTTCTTTTTTTTTGTGTGTTTGTTTAATTTTTTTTTTCTTTTTTTCCTCCTAGGCTTTTCTTTTATTTAGGTGGGAGTTTGTTTGGGCTTGAGTTTTCTTTTTTTTTCTCTCTCTATTGTTTTTGGGCTAGATTTATTTGGGTTAAAGTTTTTAATTAGATAGTTTACAAGTAATTTGTTAAGCTTGATAAAAAAATGAAAAATAATGAAAAGGGATAAAAAAATAAAAAAATAAATAATAAATAAGAAAACAGAGAAAATCAAAAAATTGCTAAAGATAAAAATAAAATTTGTTTTAAGTGGTATTGTGATGCATATACTTAATCTTGTTTGTTCTTATTTATTTGGCCCATGAAAATTTGTGTTTATTTGTTTGTCTTTTTTGGATTCTAAAAAAAATGAAAATGAAAATGAATGATACAAATAAAAAATTTTAATTAATGCAACGATCAATGATGGTGATTGAATAGTGGATGTTATCTTCATTGTCATTTGAATCGTAAGGGTTTATTGAGTAGCCTGGTGCTAACTTGAACCCCGTGCAAGAATGTATTTGCTTTCAAACAAAATTTCTTTTTAAAAAATTATTTTCTTTAAAATCAATCAACTCACAATCATTTCTAAAGAACTACGTGACTTTGAGTTCTCCATTGCACCAGGAGATATATAGGAGCAGAAATCCATTTCTGTCAAGCCAAAAATTAAATTTTCACAATTTCGTTGTTTCTGTTCTTTCTTTTCTCTTTTTAAAATAAAATAAAAAATAAAAAAAATTAGTTACAAGGTCTTTTTCTAAAAAGAGGTAAAAATAAATATATTTGAGATTATTAAAATTTGCACAACTAACTTAAGGTACCGTTCTTAGGACGGGCAGTGTAAGGTGCTAATACCTTTCCTACCTGTAATCGACTCCCGAATCCAAACTCATTTTCAAAAAGACCAGTTTTCCTGATTAAAGGGTTTTTCTAATGTTTTCTCAATTTAAATAAACATTGGTGGCGACTTCATTGATTTTTAAAGCCTAATCTTTTTCGGTCGTCTCGTCGCAATCCTGGTTGCGACAATTGCCCTTTTGATACATCACCTATCACCTTATCGAGAGGGTGATATCTTGATGTCCTCCATTCCTTGGGAAGGTCCATGACTTGTGAGTCCTTCTTTCTTGAGGAGTCAAGGAGTTTTTCTTCTTGCTTCTTAGTTTCCTTCTCTCTATTTTCCAAGTGGGTTCTTTCCAACAATTCAACTTTACCAATTCCAAGGATCTTCCCTTTGTTGTTATCACCATATATGACATGAGCATGCTTCTTGGGGGCAAGGAAGGAAAACTTGGAGCCATCACCGGTCATGTGCTTAGAGCAACCACTATCAAGATACCAACTTGAGCTTTTAGTCTTCAAGCACACCTTGGTCTCGTTGTCTTCACTTTCTTCTCCTTGAGCCATGAGGCAAAGATGAGCTTCTTCATTCTCTAAGCTATCCGAAGAAATCATGTCATTGTCCTCCAATGCTATATATGCTCTCCTTCCTTTCTTTTCTTTGGAAGGTCTTTTCTCAAACTTCTCCGTCTTCTTATGATATATGGGACACTCCATTTTCATGTGTCCCAGTTTTTTACATTCATAACATTTTGGAGGTGTTGAGAATCCTTCTCCTTTGTGGTAGGCTTTCTTTTGAGGGAAGAGTGGCCTTCTTTGGAATCTCTTCTTCTTTAAGAATCTTTCAAACTTCTTCATAAGGAGACCAAGATTCTCCTCACTTAGCTCAAGATTTTCTGCATCTTCTTCATCATCTTCAATTGTAGAAGAGGTGGCTTTGAGTGCAATCCCCTTTTTTCCTTCTTATCATGCTCTTCATTTTGATTGAGCCTATTTAGATCTAACTCATGTTCTTGAAGCTTCCCAAATAAGGTGGCTAGAGTCATGGTTGATAGATTCCTTGATTCCGTAATAGTCGTCACCTTTGGTTGCTAATTCCTACTCAAACATCTCAAGATTTTGTTAATAAGATCCTCATTAAGAAAAGTACTTCCTAATGAAGCAAGATGATTAATGATATGTGTAAATCTCTTTTGCATTTCTTGAATACTCTCTCATTGGTTCATTCTAAACAATTCATATTCATGAGTGAGAGTGTTTATTCTTAATCTTTTTACCTCATTTGTGCCCTCATGAGTTACTTGTAGGGTATCCCACATTTCTTGTGCGGTCTTACAATTTGACACCCTAAAGAATTCATCATACCCCAAGGATGTGGTAATGATATTCTTGGCTCTCAAGTTGTATTGAACCTTCTTTCTGTCCTCATCGGTCCATTCACTTCTAGGTGTATTAGTTCTTACATCATTTATAGTACGTGTGGGAACAAAAACACCATTTTCAACAGCATCCCACACATCTAAATCAATAGCTTCAATAAAAACCTTCATTCTTTTTTTCCAATATGCATATTCATCCCCACTGAAAAAAGGAGGTCTGTTTATAGAAGAACCTTCATTAGAAAAACCATTTGAAGTCATCACTTCTCTTGAAGCTACTAAGCTCTTTACACAAGAGTCTAACTCTAATACCAATTATTACCAAGTGGCCTTAAAACTCAAGAGGGAGTAAATTGAGTTTATAAAAACTTTTCACAAATCTTTTGAAAAACTCTTGATTACCAATTTTTGTTGAAGCTATTAATTAATATAAATGAATGAATAGATAAGATAGGAAGATATTGCTCACTAACGAACCAATCAAGAGAGAAATATTCAAAATAAAACAGATAAACCAATGCACAAACGTAAAGAGAAGGGTTTAGAGAAACAAACACAATGGTTTATCCTGGTTCAGCCACTTCTTGTGACTTACGTCCAATCCTCAAGCAATCACTCGAGATTTTCTACTAAATTCTAAGCTTGAATCGGGTGCTTGTGACTTTTACACATTGGAGCACTCAACAACACATTGGGATGCCTCACCCTTATGTTTTGAGCCTCAATTTCAAGGGATACCTCACCCTTTACAGTTTGGAGGGATGTCTCACCCTCTCTATAGATTATACAAAGATTGAATATGTAGAAACTCTCTTCAAAGAGTAGATAATACAAATTGAAACTCAGTGGGTATTTGATTCACAATTTATGCTCAAAACAGAGTATTAATGGAGAAAAGATGGAAACTCATATTTAATGTTCAACCAAGTTTTTTCAGATTGATTGTCTAATATTCATAAATGCCCAACAACTTGTATTTATAATCCATTGAAGTTTAGAGTCATTGGGAGGTGGTTGGAGCATTAAATGCTTCGTAACTATCTGTTAATTTCTATTTTTGGAAAACTTTCTTATTCGAATAAGAGAAGCCTTATTCAAATAAGGCTTTAAATAGCACGAAGGTATTTTCCTCTGTAATGTGTTATTCGAATAATAACATTGTTATTAAAATAATCGTTTAAATAAATGACTTCTGGAAATCATGTTATTCGAATAACACTTATGTTATTCAAATAACTCATTTGAATATTTGTTTTCCTGGAAACTTGTTATTCGAATAACAGGTTTGTTATTCGAATAACCATTTAACAAAATGGTTTCCTGAAAAGCTTGTTATTCGAATAACCATTTAATAAAATGGTTTCTTGAAAACATGTTATTCAAATAACACTTATGTTATTCGAATAACACTCATTTGTGCCAAATCAATTTTGAATCATTTATTCAAATAACACAGGGCTTATTCAAATAAATCCTTTCCTAAAAGATTATTTGGAATCTCTGACTTGTGTTATTCGAATAAAGAACTCCTTATTCGAATAATACATGTGAAAAACATGTTTTATATCTTTTAAATGTTGTCCTTGATTCCATATGATCTTGTAAGCTTATGGACACGTAATGGTTTATTCTTTGGAAACCAAAAATCATATTGAAGCCTTGAAAACTTATGTGCTATTTTGAAATGTAAGTTTGAGCAATTGTGAATCTTTATATACCTTTACATTTTGATTGAAATCCTAAAAAACTAATCTTGAAGGTCTTGAGAGTCTTGGACTTGATCTTGCAACATCTTTAAGTTTGTTATCATCAAAACAAAATCTTTATGAGATAATGCCAAATACAAAAGATACATTCCTTTCCTAGTTACTAAGGATTCCTATATTATCAGAATATTTATACTGCAATCAGGGCAGTTGTGGGATGATGGACTCTAGAACCCTGAACCTGGTGATGATGTGGCACCAAATGAACTTTTGAATTCGGGCAAAGGTGATCGTGACCAAGGGTTCTGCCTCAATCTATTTTGTAAGATAATCTACTACCACCACCAAGTATTTCAATTGACTAGGTGCCTGGGGGAACAGACCCAAGATGTCCATACCACATCTGTGGAATGACTAGGGTACTAACATCATGGATTATTCATCTGAGGGAGCTTGATAATGAACTGAGTGGCGCTGACATTTATCATAGATCCCAACATGTGCATGGGAGTCTTCTTCCATTGTTGGCCAATGGTATCCCTCCCTAAGTGCCTTTAAGGCTAAGGCTTTGCCTCCCAAGTGGTGTCCATAACTCCCCTCGTGAACCTCAGTCAGTACATATTCTGCTTCCTTTGGCGTGAGGCATTTGAGGAGAGGTGAAGAAAATCCTCTTCGGTATAATTGTCCATCGTAGATGGTGTACCTAACTATTGTCTTGACTAGAGGCTTCCTTCATATCAGACGGTATGGCTCTAAATTGCAGATACTCTATGATTGGGGTAATCCAAGTACGTTATTCCCCTTCCACTTGAAAAATGGTGTGATCCGTGATGGAGGGTTGAGAGAGGGTCTCTTGGATCACGGAACGGATGTTGCTTGGGCTTTTAGTGCTGCCCAGCTTAGACAAGAGGTCTGCCCTGGAGTTCTGCTCCCTTTGTATATACTCTATCTTGGCCTATTGGAAGCTTTTAAGGAGTCCTTGTACCTTAGCTAAGTATCTCTGAAGGAGGGGTTCCTTTGCTTGATAATCACCCCAGATCTGGGAGGTCGCAAGTTGGGAGTCACTGCAAAGTATAATCTTAGTTGTTCTCATGTCCTTGGCCATTACCAGTTGGGCAATACATGCTTCATACTCCGCCTGATTGTTTGAGGTTGGGAACTCCAATTTTAGGGAGTTTTCCAATGTCAATCTTTTAGAATTTTCCAAAATTACTCTGGCGCCACTTCCCTTAGGGTTCGAGGATCCATCAATGAATATGGTCCTAGAAATTTCTTCAAGATCGCCGGGGTCAGAGGTGAGTTCTGCCAGAAATTCAGAGAGCGCCTGAGCCTTTATTACAAGCCGAGGCTTGTATGTGACTTTAAACTCAGAAAACTCGATAGACTAAGCAATCATTCTCCCTGCTAAGCTTGACTTGTGCAGCACCTTCCAGATAGGTTGGTCTATCCTTACCACCACGAGGTGACACTGAAAGTATTGCCTCAGCCTTTTGGCCATGGTGACAAGTGTGAAGGTAATATTTTCAATTTTATGATAGTGGAGCTCTAGGTCTTGCAGAACTTTACTTACGAAATAAACTAACTTCTGTCCTTCCATCGTCTCCCAGATTAGTACTGAGCTTATAACCTCTTCGTGAATTGAAAGGTATAAGTACAATGTTTCACCAGGTTCCAGTCTTGTCAGTATAGGGGGAGAGGACAAAAGATTCTTCAAAGAGGAAAATGCATCCTCACACTCCTGAGTCCACTCAAAACCTTCCCTTTCTTGAGTAGTTTAAACAAGGGGAAGGATTTATGAGCAGCTTTGGCAAGGAATTGTGTGAGGGCCGCAATCCAACCCATTAGTTGTTGTACTTCTTTGATATTCTAAGGGTTTCATATGTTGAGCACTACTTGACATTTGTCTGGATTAGCCTCAATTCTGCAGTGAGTCAGCATGAAACCCAAGAACTTGTTTGCTTGGACTACGAAGGTGCACTTTTCTAGGTTAAGTCTTATGCTATACTTCCAGAGTTGTGCAAACACTTTTTCAAGGTCCGTGATATGCAATCTGCCTTGTGGGGTCTTTACTATCATATCATCAATGTAAACCTCCAGCATCTTCCCCACTTGGTCTTCAAAGACCTTGTTCATCATTCTCTAGTAAGTAGCTCCGGATTTTTCAAATCGAAGGGCATGACCCTATAGCAATAGTTTGCCCTATCAATGTTGAAGGCAATCCCTCGAGATACATTGGGATCTGGTTGTACCCAATGTATACATCCATGAACGACAACAATCGAAAGCCGGAGGAGCTATCCACCAGTTTATCCACATTGGGAAGTGGGTACAAATCTTTAGGCATGCTTTGCTTAAGTCTGTATAATCTATGCACATTCTCCACTTCCCATTTGACTTCTTCATCAAGACCACGTTAGATAGCCATGTGGTATACGATACTTCCCTGATAAAGCCGGCACTGAGTAACTCCTTTACTTGTTCTTCAATAACTTGTTACCTTTTTGGGCTAACTTTGTTTTCTTTTGGGAGAACGGCCTGGCATCCTCCTTGATAGACAGGCGATCACAGATGAAGGCGAGGTCAAGCCCAAACATATCGGATGACATCCATGTTACCAAGTGGCTTCCAGTACTCAAGAGGGGGGTGAATTGAGTATAAAAACTTTTTCGCAAAACCTCTTTTTAATTAAAACAAATATCAAAAGCTTAATAAATAAATGCACAGAAAGAATGAGAAGAAGAGAATAAACAATAAAGAACAGTGTAAAATAAATGTGCAATAAAATAAATTGCTTAAAATAAAGAGATTAGGGAAAAGAGAAGCAGGCATAGTATTTATCCTGGTTCGACCACTAACCCACTTGTGGTCTACGTCCAGTCCTCGAAAGCCGAGATTTTTCACTAAGTATACAAGCTTCAATAGGTGCTTGCTACCGTTACAAAATAGAGCACTTTTCACACACAGGGACACTATACCCTTGTGCTAAAGTCTCAGCCTGCAGGGATACCTCACCCTTATACAAACCTTGAGGGATACCTCACCCTCGATACAAAATATCAGGAAATAGATGAAGAGAAACTCTCACTCAGAGTAAGTAATACAAATTGAAGCACTATAGAGCTCTCTAACAATATCTCAGAATTTTACCAAAAGAGTACAGAGAGAAAAAAGAGAGGAAGTATGCAAACAGTATTTTAGCACAGTTCAAAAAATAAGAAATAAGGATTCGTGTTTTTGCAGCCGTGAGGGAGGTCTCTATTTATAGAGCCTCTGATCAGAAAATTTCGCTGGAGAAATTGATTACATAATTAATGCATAAATCCGTTGCGTATCAATTTCAAAAACAGAAGCTGAAAAACGTGGGATATTCAAATACAATACTGTGGTATTCGAATACCACTGATATATATATATAAAAATGGTTTAAACTTGAAGTATTCGAATGTCGTTATAAGGTATTCGAATACCTTTTATATCAGTGTATAAAACAACAAAACAGACCCACGTTATTCGAATACCATATCACGGTATTCGAATGCCTTTAGCTGAAAACACGTTTATTAAAGCCTTTTGAAAGGGTGTATTCAAATGCCTTACATGGTATTCGAATACCTCTATAAAAACACGTTGTATTCGAATGCCTCAAAGGAGTATTTGAATACTTTATTAAAAACCACGTTTGAAGAGACTTTTTTAGAGGACTGTATTCGAATGATTTTAAGTTTATTCGAATGCTTCTGTTTGAAAACGTTATAAACACCTTTAGAAAACAGAATAGGTGGTTTCTAATTTTCACAAACTTTTTGATATAATTAAGAACTTTAATTTGGTTTGTGAGAAAACATGTTTTTAGATCTTTTGACTAAAACACTGAGATATCCTATGAGAGCTCTGTACAATAAAGATCCTAAGTCCTAAAGCTAAGCTTGAACACCTTGGACTTGATCTTCTCATCATCTCATCATCTCCATATTTGTTATCATCAAAACTCATCATCAATGTTGTATGGTAATCATATTCTCCCCTTTTTTAATGATGACAAACTAACAGTGAGAAAAGCATTAGTTCATATAAACAACAAAACAAGCATAATCTCCCCCTTGCTTTTGGAATCCAAGAGCCAGTGTTAATCCTGTCTTTTCTCAAATGGAGTTGATTATTATTATTCTCCCCCTTTTGACATGATCAAAAAGGATATATTCAACTAATAAGGCATAGTGATATATATAAGATAAACAGTTATAGTTGACAAGGAAACAACACTCATTGCATTAAATGAAAGTGGCAAGCACATTTATATAAAAGTAATGAAAGGGCAACAATACAATAAACAGTAAAAATAGAACATAAGCGACTGGTCCTAAGACTAAGCAAGTCCTAGAAGTAGGCATCAGGTGGTGGAGGAGGAGAGGCAGGGTCATTGCCAGACAATAGGGCTCGAAGGGCAGCCTGTTCACGCTCAACACCAGTGATTCTATCAAACAGAATAGTGAAGGTGTTCTCCATGTAGTTTCTGTTATCCAACAGGGTAGCCAGAAGTTGCTCATTCGTGACAGGAGCGGGAACATCAGCAGCAGCAGCAGGGGCAGCAGGGTCGTTGTCTTCATCATCAACTTCCACTGGGAACACCCATCCTTCATCAGTCCTGATCATCTTCATTTTGTTAAGAGTAAAGGAACCAAAGACGTGATGATGGGTTAGCGGGGTCGCGCGCTAGGTTTCCAGAATGTGTGGATACTTGCCTAAAAAGGCAGTGATGATTACGCCGTAGGGAAGTTCACACCGCTTTTTACTTCATGCCCTCATCATGTGCTTCATAATGAAGACAGGCCAGTTGATCTGATGGCCTTGCTTGAGAACCCATAGCATAAACACGTCGTCTTCACTCATGTAGGCGTAGTTCCCACCTCTAGGAGCGAGGATGTGGGCATAGGCATAGTGGAGGAGCCTGTCCTGGCTCTTCATCATGCCCCCTTTGACTCCTTTTTGAGTCGAAGGTAAAGCCAATCCAGGGCGAAGAACATCCTCAATTGCTTGGTTCTTGTCGAAGAGTTGGAGGAGTGAATCTTCGTCAGCAAAGTGGCCAGTGGACGGTAAGTTAAACATCTGAACCCAATCGCTGGGTGTGATCACGATGTTTTGATCGCAGATGCTGGAGTGTAGTTCCTGACCTTCGATCTTCAGATTGCAGTAGAACATTTTGACGAGGTCGGGATACAACGGAGCAGAGAAGGAGCAGAAGCGAAGAACGCCTTGGTGGCTTAGTCGGTTGAGAAAGTCGAAACCACCTTCTCGTTCGAAGAACCCCAAGTCGAGGTACTTAGGATGCACCAAGTTGCGCTCTCGAAAGTGTGTAACGAAGCGCCCGAGCTGTTGCTCATTAGATGAGAGCCTGCGAAGGTCCAACGGGTTGTTGCACGGAGCCGTCTTCGTACGAGGACGCTTAGAGAGAGAGGAGGATGAGGCCATGTAGGAGAGGAGTGGAGGAAGGGCAGAAACCGTGAGAGAGGGAGGTTATGGAGGAGGGAAAACCAAGAGTTTTGAAAGTGGGGATAGAATAGAGAGGTGTATTCGGATACGTGGGGAAAAGGGGTATTTAAAGGAGAGGAGAGGGTATTCGAATAGGAGAGCTCAACAGACGCGGTCTCCAGACGGGGGGTATTCGAATGCCACGCCAGGTATTCGAATAAAACACCAGGAAAAGGTTGGCCGCCACACGAAGGTATTTGAATGCTTCATGAAGTATTCGAATACTCCAGAGACAGAGGAGCAGGCTAAGGGATCAGGTATTCAAATGCCCCTATTGGCATTCGAATGCTCCAGAGAGTTATTCCATGGACTGAGACATAAAAGTCTCTGGGTATTCGAATGACCCTTTAGGGTATTCGAATGCCTTAAACAAAAAAACGCAGGTTTACTCATAAAACAGTAAGGTATTCGAATACTTTCATATGGTATTTGAATAACTAAGCAAGAAAAGCACTTATAAACATCCAGAAAGATAAACGCATACCTGTTGATGAAGTACCTGCAAAAAAAGATTTTGGGAAAACTCCGACGCTCAAGTCAGTAAAGATTTAAGAAGGATTAAACATGAATTTAAGCAAATAAAAAGCATTTAAAAGTTGGATTGATCAATTATCCCTAATTCTCCTCTTATATAATAAAATGCTTCTTTTGCTAGGGGTTTAGTGAAAATATCTGTAAGTTGCTTAGATGTTTCAACAAATTCAAGAATGCAATCCCCTTTTTGTACGTGATCTCTGATAAAGTGGTGTCTTATCTCTATATGCTTTGTTCTAGAATGCAGTATAGGATTCTTCGAGATATTTATTGCACTAATGTTATCACATCTTATTGGGATGTGATCAAGCTGAAGGCCGTAGTCTAAGAGTTGTTGCTTCATCCAAAGGATTTGAGCGCAACAACTCCTCGGCTGCAACATATTCACCTCGGTAGACAAGGCCACATTGTTTTGTTTCTTGCTATGCCAAGAAACTAAAGAACTACCAAGCAAGTGGCATGTCCCACTAGTATTTTTTCTGTCCAATTTGCACCCAGCAAAGTCAGAGTCAGAATAGCCTATTAGGCTACAAAAGGCACCCTTAGGATACCATAAGCCCATTTGTGAAGTGCCTACTAGGTATTTCATTATACGTTTGACAGCACTTAAGTGAGATTCCTTAGGATTTGCTTGATATCTAGCACACATGCATACACTAAACATAATATCGGGCCTACTAGCAGTAAGATAAAGAAGAGATCCAATCATACCTCTATATTTCATTATTTCTACTGATTTACCTCCTTCATCTTTATCCAAGTAGCAAGATGTGCCCATCGGAGTGGCCATGTGTTTAGCATTTTCCATTTCGAATCTCTTGAGCAATTCCTTAAAGTATTTGGTTTGACTTATGAAAGTCCCTTCGTCTGTTTGTTTGATTTGAAGTCCGAGGAAGAAGTTCGAGTTCTCCCATCATTGACATTTCAAACTCATTCTGCATCGACTTAGCAAAATCTTTGCAAAGGGATTCATTAGTAGCACCGAAGATAATATCATCCATATATACTTGCACAAGAAGAATGTCATGATTTTTATTTTTAATAAAAAGAGTAGTATCGACTTTTCCTCTTGAAAAACCATTTTCCAAAAGAAACTTACTCAACCTTTCATACCAAGCTCTAGGAGCTTGCTTTAAACCATATAAAGCTTTTTTAAGTTTAAAAACATGGTTGGGCAGTTCATGATTTTCAAAACCTGGAGGTTGTTCAACGTATACCTCCTCTTGAATAAAACCATTTAGAAAAGCACTTTTGACATCCATTTGATATAATTTGAAATCCATGATGCAAGCATAAGCAAGTAACATTCTAATTGCTTCTAATCTAGCTACAGGTGCATAGGTTTCTTCATAATCTATTCCTTCTTCTTGATTATACCCTTTAGCAACCAATCTAACTTTGTTTCTAGTTATTAATCCATTTTCATCAAGTTTGTTTCTAAAAACCCATTTAGTTCCAATTATAGGGTGATTATTAGGTCTAGCAACTAATTCCCAAACTTGATTTCTTTCAAATCGATTTAATTCCTCATGCATAGCTAGGATCCAATGTTCATCATCAAAAGCTTCAATTAAATCCTTAGGTTCAATTTGAGAAACAAAAGCTAAGTGATTACAAGTATTTCTAAGGGAGTTACGAGTACTTACACCTTTAGAAACATCACCGATTATTTGATCAAGGGAATGATATTTTGAAGTTCGCCATTCTTTGGGAAGTTCCAAAGCTTGCGAATCCTCTTGTCTTAGTTCATCCTTTCTTTCCTTGATTTCCTTTTCTTTACTGTCCAAATGTGTTTCCGCCAATATTTCTGCAACATCATCAACAACAAGATCCTTTCTCGATCCACTGGGTCGGATTTCATCAAATGCAACATGTATAGATTCTTCAATAGTCATAGTTCTTTTATTGTAAATGCGAAAAGCTTTTTGTGATTTGAATAGCCAAGAAATATACCTTCATCGACTTAGCATCAAACTTGCCCAAATTATCTTTTCATTGTTTAAAACAAAACATTTGCAACTAAAAACATGAAAATGTGAGACATTTGGCTTTCTTCCCTTATACAACTCATATGGGGTTTTCTTTAAAATAAGCCTTATAAGAGCCCGGTTCATTACATAACAAGTCTGTACTTTACAAAGATCCGCCCAAAAGTATTTAGGAAGGGCAGCCTCATTAAGCGTAGTTCTCATCATTTCTTCTAAAGAACGGTTTTTTCTTTCTACAACTCCGTTTTGTTGTGGAGTTCTAGGGGCAGAGAAATTATGATTAATGTCATGTTCATCACAATAATTTTCAAAAACATTGTTTTCAAATTCGCCACTGTGGTCACTTCTTATAGAAGATATTTGAAAACCTTTTTCATTTTGAATAATTTTGGCAAGTCTTTTAAAAACTAGAAATGCATCATTTTTGTTTGCAAGAAATAAAGTCCATGTAAATCTAGAAAAATCATCCACAATCACTAAAGCATAGTAATTCCCACCAAAGCTCATAGTTCTAGAAGGTCCAAACAGATCCATGTGCAAAAGTTGTAAAGGTCTAGTGGTAGAAACTATATTTTTTGCTTTAAAAGATACCTTTATTTGTTTACCCTTTTGACATGCATCACATAATTTATCTTTTATAAAATTAAGCTTGGGTAGTCCAATTACTAGCTCTTTAGAGACCAACTTCTTTAAGTGATCCATGTGAATGTGTGCGATTCTCCTATGCCATAACCATGAATCATCATTCTTACTTAAAAGGCATTTCGCATCATTTGAAGATATATCATCAAGACTAATCATATAGATGTTGTTTACTCTATGACCAATGAATTTAACATGCTTGTCATTTTTATCTTCAATTATGCAACAGTTTGAATCAAATATAACTTTATTTCCTTTATCACATAATTGGCTAATACTAAGCAAGTTATGTTTCAAACCCTCAATAAGCAAGACATTTTCAATGGAAGAGTTAGGGTTCTTACCGACTTTGCTGATTCCAAGAATTTTACCCTTGTTATTATCGCCATAAGTGACGTGTCCATGATTCTTGGGAATAAGTGCGGTGAACTTTGAGTCATCCCCGGTCATGTGCTTGGAGCAGCCGCTATCAAGGTACCAATTTGAACTCCTGGCTTTCAAGCACACTTACAACACAAGTTTAGTTTTTAACTTTTGGTACCCAAACTTTCTTGGGTCCTTGTGTGTCAGTTTTGGGTAAAGTACCCTTGGGAACCCAAACCATTTTTGTTCCACCTTTTGTACTTATATTTTTCCTCGCATTACATGTTGAAGCACTATGTCCTTTTCTTCCACAATAAAAACATTTTATAAAAGGACTACTTGAAACACTAGAATGCACAAAGAAATTTTTATAGAGTTTTTGTTGATTTTTCGGGTTATAACCTATCCCGGCTTTTTGAAAAACCACTCTTTGTCTTCCTAATAAAATATTTAAATTATCCCTTCCAAAAGTAAATTTAGAAAGAGTGTTCTTTAGGTCTTCGTTTTCTTTTTCAAGTATATGACATGAAGAACAAGATGAAGAAGTAGAAGAATATGAAGGATGATTTGTGCATGCATCAATGATTCCTAAAGTTTCGTTTTCAATTTTCAATTCTTCTATTTTTTTGTTTAAAACAAGAATTTGATTTTCTAAAGAAGAAATTGTTTTCTTAGATGAGGAAATAATTTTTATGAGTTTTAAAGATTCTTCATGTAGTTCCTCAAAGGTATCTTGTAACTCATCGTAAGAAGGTAAAGTATTAGAACTTACCTCATTTTCGCTTTCTTCTTCATCTCCTTTTGCCATGAGACACAGTTGAGCTTCTTCACTATCTGAACTGTCAGTTGAGTCCATGTCGTTTTCATCCCACGCTATATAGGCTTTTCTCCCTTTTCTTTCCTTGAAGGGTTTCTTTTCAAATTTTTCCTTCTTCTTTTGATAGACTGGGCACTCCATTTTCATGTGACCAGGTTTGCCACATTCATAGCATGTTGAAGTCGATGAAGTTCCTTCGCCTTTGAAGTGTGTCCTTTTAGGAGGGAATGGAGGTCTTCTTTGCGTTTCCTTTTTCCTGAGAAATTTACCAAACTTTTTAACTAGTAAACTTAAATTTTCTTCACTTACCTCAATGTTCTCTGAGCTTTCTTCATTTTCTTCATCATCATTTTCGATTAATGAGGAAGTGGCTTTGAGAGCTATTCCCTTTTTCTTTTTATCGTTTTCTTCGCTTTGACTTAGTCTGCTCAGTTCGAGTTCGTGCTCATGAAGTTTTTCAAAGAGAGTAGCTAGGGTCATTGTGGACAAGTCCCTCGATTCTGATATTGCTGTCACTTTGGGTTGCCAAATCTTGCTAAGACATCTCAGCACTTTGTTAATCAAATCTTCATTAGAAAAGTTTTTGCCTAAAGATACAAGATGATTAACTATGTGGGTGAACCTCTTTTGCATTTCCTGAATGCTTTCTCCTTGGTTCATTTGGAATAGTTCATATTCACGAGTTAGAGAATTGATTCTCGATCTCTTAACTTCGCTAGTACCCTCATTGGTAACTTGCAAAGTATCCCACATTTCTTTAGCAGTTTTACAATTTGAAATTCTAAAAAACTCATCATATCCCAAAGCAGTAGTAATAATATTTTTGACTTTTAAATTAAATTAAACTTTTCTTTTGTCTTCATCAGACCATTTATTTCGTGGTGTTTCGGTCCTTACACCATCAATCTCATGTGTGGGTATAAAAGCGCCATTTTCGACAGCGTCCCAAATATCTAGATCAATAGCTTCGATGAAGATTTTCATTCTTTCCTTCCAATATGCGTAACCATCCCCATTGAAAAAGGGTGGTCGGTTTATGGAGGATCCTTCTGAAAAACCATTTGAAGAAGCCATATACTCTTGAAGCTGCTAAGCTCTTTATACAAGAGTCTAGCTCTGATGCCACTTGTTACCAAGTGGCTTCCAGTACTCAAGAGGGGGGTGAATTGAGTATAAAAACTTTTTCGCAAAACCTCTTTTTAATTAAAACAAATATCAAAAGCTTAATAAATAAATGCACAGAAAGAATGAGAAGAAGAGAATAAACAATAAAGAACAAGTGTAAAATAAATGTGCAATAAAATAAATTGCTTAAAATAAAGAGATTAGGGAAAAGAGAAGCAGTACATGATTTATCCTAGTTCGACCACTAACCCACTTGTGGTCTACGTCCAGATCCTCGAAAGCCGAGATTTTTCACTAAGTATACAAGCTTCAATAGGTGCTTGCTACCGTTACAAAATAGAGCACTTTTCACACAGGGGACACTATACCCTTGTGCTAAAGTCTCAAACTCAGTAGGATATCTCAACTAGGATACCTCATCCTTATACAAACCTTGAGGGATACCTCACCCTCGATACAAAATATCAAGAAATAGATGAAGAGAAACTCTCACTCAGAGTAAGTAATACAAATTGAAGCACTATAGAGCTCTCTAACAATATCTCAGAATTTTACCAAAAGAGTACAGAGAGAAAAAAGAGAGGAAGTATGCAAACAGTATTTTAGCACAGTTCAGAAAATAAGAAATAAGGATTCGTGTTTTTGCAACGTGAGGGAGGTCTCTATTTATAGAGCCTCGATCGAGAAAAATTTCATTGGAGAAATTGATTACATAATTAATGCATAAATCATTGCGTATCAATTTCAAAAACGAAGTTTGAAAAACGTGGGATATTCGAATACAATACTCGTGGTATTCGAATACCACCGATATATATATATAAAAACGGTTTAAACTTGAAGTATTTGAATGTCGTTATAAGGTATTCGAATACCTTTTATATCGTGTATAAAACAACAAAACAGACCACGTTATTCGAATACCATATCACGGTATTCGAATGCCTTTAGCCGAAAACACGTTTATTAAAGCCTTTTGAAAGGGTGTATTCGAATGCCTTACATGGTATTCGAATACCTCTATAAAACACGTTGTATTCGAATGCCTCGAGGAGTATTCGAATACCTTATTAAAAACCACGTTTGAAGAGACTTTTTCGAGGATTTGTATTCGAATGATTTTAAGTTTATTCGAATGCTTCGTTTGAAAACGTTATAAACACCTTTAGAAAACAGAATAGGTGGTTTCTAATTTTCAAACTTTTGATAAAATTAAGAACTTTAATTTGGTTTGTGAGAAAACATGTTTTTAGATCTTTTGACTAAAACACTGAGATATCCTATGAGAGCTCTGTACAATAAAGATCCTAAGTCCTAAAGCTAAGCTTGAACACCTTGGACTTGATCTTTTCATCATCTCATCATCTCCATATTTGTTATCATCAAAACTCATCATCAATGTTGTATGGTAATCACAGTCCAGGCCAAGAGGTCTTTGTTTTTAAGAAGGAGCTCAATCAGCGGGTATCTCTATTCTTTCAGTCTAATCTTGGTGACCTAGTATGGTTTGGCACCGAGTTGGACAGACTATAATTCGCCCTTCGATTAGGGTTTAGTACCTCGGATTTCCTCTCGAACATCCAGCTCATTCATAAGGAAGTTAACCTAATCTAGGACCAGGCTAAATGTAGCAACTTTTGCTTTCTTGGGAACCCTGCAAATTTTGAGGCTTTCGTTACAACATTTTCAGGCCGCAATTTGGTCGTCTTTTACTATAACAACATCGTCATTCTTGCTAGGAAACTTCATGACTATATGGGTGGTGGACACCACGGCACCAAGTGCTTTTAAAGCGGGGCGGCCTAAGATAATGTTGTAAGCCGAGGTGTAGTCCACGACCAGAAACCTTACCTTGACTATCTTGAAGAGTTTATAGGACCCCAGGGTCAAGTGGGTCTCATAATATCCCGCCGGGGTGATCTTCTTACCAGTGAATCCTATAAACTCCCAATCGTCGGGGGTTAGGTGCGTACGTGGAAATTCTAACTTTTGGTAGAGGTTCATGAACATGATGTTTGCTGAACTCCCTTAGTCCACGAAGATATGCTGGACTTTGGCATTAGAAATTATTCCCGAGATGACTAGTGAGTCATCATGATCTGGGATAATTCTGCCATAGTCCTCATTTGAAAAAGTGATGGGGACGTCTTCCTCTCTCTGGTTCGTGACTTAGACTCGGAGTGGGAGACACTTAACACTGCCACCCTAAGGGCCTTCTTCCGAGTGCCATTAGATGAATCACCACCAACAAATCCACCTACAATAATGTTAATGGTTCTGTCGGGTTGGGTGTGGTGGTTGTCATTATCATCAAATGGAGCGTCCCTGTTCCTGTCTTGCCAGTCATTTGTATCACGACGAGGTGGACTCTGGGATCTTCTCTTGGGGCTCCAGGTTCTTCTTCTTTAGCGTGGAGATGGGCTTTGTCGAGGGCTGTGTCTCCCTTCTCTCCGCCTTCCACGACGTTCATCGTCTTGAACCCAGCTGATGTATTGTTGCAGTCGTCCTGCCCTGATTAGGAACTCAATTGCATCGCAGAGTTGATAGCAATCCTCGATTTCATGGCCATAGCTTTTGTGCCATGTATAGTGTTTGGAGCGATCTTTCTGTTTGTGTTTTTTTATAGGAGGCAACTTCTTGATGTCTTGAAACTCTATCTGTAACACTTCCCTCAAGATTATCTCGCGTAGGGTGTTCAGATGAGTGTAATTGGAGTACTTGCGTCGGGGTGGACTATTCCTTGGAGTTTCGGGACCGTGAGGAATTATGGTTGACTTTCTGGAGAGAGGACTCACATTTCTCCCATCTCCTCTGATCCTAAGTTGCCTCATCAAGGTTTATATATTTTAGAGATTGTTGTCGAAATTCTTGCATGTTCTCTGACTTTTTCTTTGCCAAGGACGCAAAGAACTCGAAACCGGCCCGGAGACCACTTCTGGCATAATGGAGGGCAATTCTATCATCAAAGTTTTCCATGTTAGTACATGTCGCACTAAACCTTTTAACATACTCACGAAGGTGTTCGTCACGCCCTTAGAGAATCTTAGATAAATATTCAATGGACTTGGGTTGTTCCTTGCTAGTAGTATACTGGAGCAAGAAACGTTGCCTAAGGTTCGACTAGTAAATGATGGATCCTCGTGCAAGGTAACAAACCATTTGAGGGCTCCATTCTTTAGGGAAATGGTGCGCGTAAAATACACTAAGAGCAAGTGCACTCTATCGCCAAGTAATATAGGACTTGAGTCCCAGTTATCGATCCCACGAGGAATAATCGGTAATTACTAGATTCGATAAACCCTTTGTTATCCAAACAATTGAAAGTGTATGAAGAAATTCAAGTTAAAATCAAAATAAATAAAGAAAAATAATGAACAATTAAACAAAGAAAAGATAATCAATGAGAGAAAGACTAGGGCACAAGGTTCACTTAAATCTAATTATTCAAATTTTCTTTCAATTATGATTAAGGTAATTCTTTTGCCAATATTCTCTTATTTGTTATTGAATCCCAATGGTCATAGATGAAACAATATTTTATTCCTAATTTAATTCACCTATTTGGTCATTTAGTTGAATTAATCAAGAATGCATTAAGTTTCAATTCAAGAGATGAATTAACATACCGTCAATTCCATTGGTAGGATAAATCGATATTTGGTCATTCACCAATTTAATCCTAAGCTTACCATATAGATCCACTCATTGAATGCGGATGGTCACCGGTCAAATAATGAATTAATACATGCCAAAAGTGATCAAATTCTGACAAGAATACAAGTAATATGATAAACCCAAAAAGAAATTACCATAATCAAATTAGAAATCAAACCCAAATAATTAAGAAAACAAGATCCCCCATAGCCCTAGCTATGAGTTTAGTTACTCAAGTTCAATAAAAACAAACTCATATCAGAATACAAACCCATAGAAAAAGGAAAACTGAAAAGAAAGGGAAATCAAAACCCCTTTAATGGAGATTAAGATCTTCAAGCCTTCAAGAATCCTCCTTTAAGCCTTCCTCTAAGGTCTGCTGCCGCAAAACAACTCTCAGGATTAGGGATTTTTGGTGTAACGTGCTCAATCAAAGAAAGTTCCCTTGCTAAACTCGTTTTCTCCCTTTTATAGAAAAGCTGACAAATTTTCGTATCTCACTTGCATGATTTTTCTCACCCTTTAGATGACCGATTTTGCCTTTGATCTCAACAGAGAAGTTGTAGGATTTTCTATTAGCTTTCCAACACCACAAACGGCGTGTCGATCTGATCTCTATAGCTCAAGATATGACTTAATTAATGAGGAATGGTCAAGATAGTGTGGGAATCCGAATTTTGCTCCAAATCAAATCTCTTTGAGAATCCTTATCCAATCTCCAATCTAAGATTTTGTATCCAATTAGAACTCTAATTAGCATCTAAGAATAGGATAAGAATCCTTCACATATTTATCTTCAGGAATTTCTTCTTTTTGTACAATTACCTAACAAAAACACACAAAACACCTAATAAAAACACAATTAAACAATACTAAAAATATAACAAAACTAACAAACAAAATTTATTAAAAATAAATAAAAGGAATATGAAAACTAAGGAATTGAACCGTCAAAATAGAACATGTTGACGGTTCATCAACTCCCCCACACTTGAGCTTTGCTTGTCCTCAAGCAAAGAATAGGAATCAACAACAAGATCAAACTCAACATCAAGAAACATGAATCAAAGGAAAATTCCACAATTTAAAGAAATTCAAGTTCAGCAATCAAATCCAATCAAGTAAGATCATTTAACACTTAAACAATTAAAGGTTTGAGTCTAACTTGCAACTGTTCTCTTCATCAAACATCTGAGATCACTCAACTTTCCATCGCTCAAGTGTTTAAAGGTCAAAGAGATCACTCAAATTTCTCTTAAAAAATGCAATACCATAGGCTTGCTTATCAATCCCATCTTCACTTTCAAGTTCACATATAACACAAGAATCAAAAGGACTTTCCTTTGGTTGTAACGGGGCCAAGGGTATAATGGAAGGTATGAAGAAAAGATAAAATAGGGTAAAGAATGCTCATGAATAAATCAATACAAAGCAAAACCAGGCTAAAAAGATGACAGATAGAACATGATGCACAAGAATATAATAACTTCTCACTTTCAACCTAATATTTTCATTATTCTTCACCAACAACTCTTTTCTTTTCTTTCTTTTTCATTTTTTTCCTTTTTTTTCAAACTTTTTTTTTCAACCCTTGAAGACAAAAGCAACCTTTCAAGACTTTTCAATCAACACATCAATTGCTCCAAAAAAATTCAACCTAATTATTCAATTGGGTATCAAAGAAATCAATTTCAGGCTCAAATGAGGCAACTAAGGGGTTATTTAATCAATGCAACTCTGGAAGTCAAGAAAGAATTAAGCCTAATTGCCTTAATCATATTCAAGTATGCATGTGAATCATTAAAGCCTCAACAAGATATCAAAGCAAGTTCTAGCGCACATCAATCAAGAGAAAACTCACTCCAGAAGAAAAATCTAATCATTAAGGCTCAAAACTCACTTTCTGGCTAAGTTGATAAAGAGAACAAAAGCAAGCAGACATGGCTAATTTCCAACTAAGATGCTAAATTTCACTTTACTTCAATAAAAAAGATTGCTTCACACATTATCAGCTCATGATCAATGGAATTCCCTTCAAAACATATCTCCATCAGCTCAGAATAAATCAAGAAATCAACACATAATTCCAATTTAATTACCAACATTACTCAAGTGTTTCAACAAATTTTTTTTTGACAAAAATTGTAAAAGTACCCCCCACACTTAAGATAAACATTGTCCTCAATGTGGAAGAAAAAGAAACAAAAAGGGGGAAAGAAAAGAACAACACAACCTGATAGACAAAGATTCAATGTCAGGCAAAGGAGAAGCACAAGAATCAGCGTAGCAACACAATCTGAAAAATAAAATTCCAAAACACATTAGTAGAATCTAAAAGAAAAACAAAAATAACAAAAACAACTAAAATAAAATAAAAGAAGAAAAAACACAGGTTGCCTCCTGTGCAGCGCTTGTTTAACGTCATTAGCTCGACGTTGTCTTTTCAGAAGAATCAAGGTGGCTTAAAGCAAGAGAAATAGGAGGATGTCTTCCTCTTTTCAAAACAGTTCTTCCTCCCTTCAATAATGGCTTTGGGACTGCTTCCAACAGAATTGTGAACTTGACAAGAGCTTGACTGTCCCAATTGCTCCTTAACTCCACTTGGCCAAGGTGGTTGCACTCGATCAATAGATGAAGGACCAATCTGTGAAGAAACATGAATCTTAAGAGGACCTTTATCTGTCTCAGCAGCTTGACTTCCCAAAAGATCAACATCAACACTGTATGATGGCGGGGGGTCTTTGATAGCTAAGATTTCCTACTTCTTAGCTTGAACAAAATTAATCGGGACATGGAGATTTGACATTGGAGAAGATTTAGCTTCCCTAAAGACATTGATGGTCACATGATCTCCATTCACTCTCAAGATGAGCTCACCTCGAGGTACATCAATCATAGCTCTAGAAGTGGCCAAAAACGGTCTTCCAAGAATGAGAGGAATATCAGCATCCTCTTCCATATCTAGCACCACAAAATCAACTGGGAAAATGAATTTATCCACCTTCACTAAAACATCCTCCACCACACCGCGCGGGTAAGCGAAGGATCTATCAGCCAACTGTAGTGAAATGTTGGTGGGCTTCGGTTCCTGCATTCCCAATTTCTTAAACACAGAAAAAGGCATCAAATTAATACTAGCACCCAAATCACATAATGCCTTATCAAAATAAGAGTTACCAATAGTGCAAGGAATAGTAAAACTCCTTGGATCTTTCAATTTTGGAGGTAACTTTTTCAAAAGAATGGTAGAATACTTCTCAGTAAGACATACAGTCTCAAATTCCTCAAGCTTGCGTTTCTTTATAAGTATTTCCTTCATAAACTTCGTATACTTGGACATTTGAGATATGACTTCAACGAATGGAATATTAATTTGTAATTTCTTGAATATCTCCAAGAATTTGGCAAATTGCTGATCTGGCTGATTGTTCTTAAGCCTCTGAGGGAATGGGATCTTGACATATGGTGATGGTTCATAGACTATGCTCTGCTCACGATCCTTCTTTACTCTCTGCCACTTTGGTGCTTTCTTCTCAACCTCTCTCTCTTGGTTGACATCTTCAGTAAGGACATTGTCAGTTGCCTTCTCATCTTCATGCACTGACTGAACAAGAGTATCTCTAGGCTCTGACATTTCGTTCTTTTGCGGAGACTCCCTAAGTTCCTTACCACTTCTCAGGAAAATTGCATGGGCCTGTTCCCTAGGATTAGTCTCAGTAGTGCTAGGCAATGTCCCTGGTGCCCTCATTGTCATCAATGTAGTTAGCTGACAGATCTGAGTCTCCATGTTCTTCATTCTGGCATCAGAATTCTGCATGTATTTCATAACCAGATCTTCAAAACTTAGCTTCTCTGCAGGTGCTTGGAAACCAGGAGGTGTTGGTGGAGCTCTCTGTTGATTCTGCTGATAGCCTTGCTGATTTCCCCATTTAAAATTTGGGTGGTCCCTCCAACCAGGATTATACGTATTGGAATACGAATTGTATTACTGCTGGTTAGAATTATCAATAAAATTAACTCCTTCAGGTTCAGGGGCAAAAGGACTACCAACTTGACAATTTGCACTTGAATGACTTTGTCCTCCATATGCTTCACAAATGATAGGTGGGGCTGCACTATTTGTCACCATCAAAGTCTCCACCTTCTTGGTCAAAGCTTCCAGTTGACTCAGAATTACAGTAGAAGAATCAACAACATGTACACCTGCTTGTTTCTTAGGAGCCTGGCGCTCATTCTGCCACTGATAACTGTTCAACGCCATTTCTTCAATCAAAGCTTAGCTTTCAGTAGGTGTTTTCCTCCATATAGTACCTCCTGCAGCAGCATCAATGAGTGAATGGTTTGCAGACGACAAACCATTATAAAAAGTCTGAACCTGCTGCCATACAGGAAATCCATGATATGGACATCTCCTCAACAACTCCTGAAAGCACTCCCAAGCTTCATAAAGAGTGTCCATCTCAAACTGCACAAAAGAATATATATTATTTCTCAACTTAGCAGATTTAGAAGGAGGAAAATACTTAGCCAGAAACTTTTGTGTCAATTGATCCCATGTAGTGATGGAACCCCTTGGAAGTGACGTTAACCATTGGCTTGCTCTGTCCCTGAGAGAAAAAGGAAAGAGTCGCAATCGAATTGCATCATCTGTCACCCCATTGTACTTGATAGTATCACACAACTGCAAGAATCTAGCCAAATGCTGATTAGGATCATCTGAAGGCAATCCACCAAACTGAACTGAATTCTGAATCATGGAGATCAATGCTGGTTTGATCTCAAAATTATTTACCTCCACAGCTGGGCTTATTATACTTCCTCCATACCCTTCAGCAGTGGGCATAGAGTACTCAAACATGGTTCGCTCTGCTGGGATAGCTCTTTCTTCACGATTGGCCTCAATAACTAGTTGCCTCTCCATCATGTTTATGTCTTCTGCCACAGCTGCAATAAAAGACTGCTTCTTTAACCTGCGGGCTGTTTTCTTAATTTCTGGATCAAAAGCCAAATCAGGATACTAAGATCGAGTAAGCATAAACAAAAAAAATAAGAAGTGAAAAAAAAATTAAATGAAAAAATAAAAATAAAAATAAATAAATAAATAAATAAAATAAAAAATAAAAATAATTAAAATAAAATAAAATAAAATCAGAAATCAAAATAATAAAAAAAATAAAATAAAATAAAATAAAATCAGAAATCAAAATAATAAATAAAAATAAAAAATAAAATAAAATAAAAAAAATAAAATAAAAATAAAAATAAAAATAAAAATAAAATAAGGAAAAAAAAAGCGTCTAAATTAACTAGAGTTTTTCGCTTCTAATATTACCAATTTATTCCTCAAGAAGCGGCGCCAAAAGCTTAGTGCGCGTAAAATACACTAAGAGCAAGTGCACTCTATCGCCAAGTAATATAGGACTTGAGTCCCAGTTATCGATCCCACGAGGAATAATCGGTAATTACTAGATTCGATAAACTCTTTGTTATCCAGACAATCGAAAGTGTATGAAGAAATTCAAGTTAAAATCAAAATAAATAAAGAAAAATAATGAACAATTAAACAAAGAAGAGATAATCAATGAGAGAAAGACTAAGACACAAGGTTCACTTGAATCTAATTATTCAAATTTTCTTTCAATTATGATTAAGGTAATTCTTTTGTCAATATTCTCTTATTTGCTATTGAATCACAATGGTCATGGATGAAACAATATTCTATTCCTAATTTAATTCACCTATTTGGTCATTTAGTTGAATTAATCAAGAATGCATTAAATTTCAATTCAAGAGATGAACTAACATATCGTCAATTTTATTGGTAGGATAAATCGATATTTGGTCATTCACCAATTTAATCCTAGGCTTACCATATAGATTCACTCATTGAATGCAGATGGTCACCGGTCAAACAATGAATTAACACATGTCAAAGTGATCAAATTCTGACAAGAATACAAGCAATATGATAAACCCAAAAAGAAATTACCATAATCAAATTAGAAATCAAACCCAAATAATTAGGAAAACAAGATCCCCTATAGCCCTAGCTATGAGTTTAGTTACTCATGTTCAATAAAAACAAACTCATATCAGAATACAAACTCATAGAAAGAAAACACAAAGAAAAAGGAAAACTGAAAAGAAAGAGAAATCAAAACCCCTTTAATGGGGATTAAGATCTTCAAGCCTTCAAGAATCCTTCTTTTAAGCCTTCCTCCAAGGTCTACTGTCGCAAAACAACTCTCAGGATTAGGGATTTTTTGTGTAATGTGCCCAATCAAAGAAAGTTCCTTTGCTAAACTCATTTTCCCCCTTTTATAGAAAAACTGATAGATTTTCGTATTTCACTTGCATGATTTTTCTCACCCTTTAGATGACCTATTTTGCCTTGATCTCAACAGAGAAGTTATAGGATTTTCTGTTACTTTCTAACACCGCAAACGGCGTGTTGATCTGATCTCTGTAGCTCAAGATATGACTTAATTAATGAGGAATGGTCAGGATAGTACGGGAATCCGAATTTTGCTCCAAATCAAATCTCTTTGAGAATCCTTATCCAATCTCCAATCTAAGATTTTGTATCCAATTAGATCTCTAATTAGCATCTAAGAATAGGATAAGAATCCTTCACATATTTATCTTCAGGAATTTCTTCTTTTTGTATAATTACCTGACAAAAACACACAAAACACCTAATAAAAACACAATTAAACAATACTAAAAATATAACAAAACTAACAAACAAAATTTATTAAAAATAAATAAAAGGAATATGAAAACTAAGGAATTAAACCGTAAAAAATAGAACATGTTGACGATTCATCAGGAAAGGGGGAAGGCACGACATAGTAACTGTGTAGGTTCCCCATGGAAGCACATAGATTGTACGTAAGCGTCTATGTGTTCTTGGGGGTCCGTAGTCCTGTCATAAAGCTCCATATTGGCCGGGAATTTGAAACTTCTTGGGACTCGATACTCCAAAAGTTGAGCAGAGAATGGTTGTTCTTGAACATCGGGGTCTGGGTTGTTATTGACAACATTGAACATAGTGGCGTCAGCATACGGTTCCCTTTGGTTGTTATCCGCATTCTGCCTTCCATTCTGACGTTGCGACCTAAGCTAATCTTCATGCACAGCCGGTCCTAGATCCTCCAATCTACGATATTGTTCTTATAACATCATCATATGTTGTTGGACCACATCTTGAAATTGGTGTCTGGATATATGGGATCGATTCGTGCTTTTTAGACGAGACTCACGATCATCAGCTTCAACGTTCGTGAGTCCTAGGCGCTGATGCATCGAAATTCTAGATCCATGAACGTCAAAGTTGGCTCCTTGCATGCAGATTCCAAGTTTATCCCTCACAAGAACCTTGCGTGATGGGTGGGGGCTTTCATCAAAAAGTCAGGTTTCATTCCCATCGCGTAATTGTTCTGCGTTGGATGCCTGGTTTCTCGCAGCGAATATTGCAGCAACTGGTGGTGGAATAGGGTGGGGAGGACATTGCGTTATCGGTCCTCGCCTTTGGCCTGTAAAGGTTTGCGCAGCGTCTCCTCTCCTCGAGATCTATCTTGTGTTCACTATGGTTGAGTGGGAATAGAAGTTTATGGTTTCCCACAGATGACGCTAATATTCTGAAGTGGATTCAGAGGTATACCTGAGATAGGCATGTCACGATGGTTTCCTCCTTGTGCAGCAGCAACAAAGCGTGTTGAGACGGAAGGATTGATACCTGCAAAGGGACTCTAATGCTCAAGTCAGACTATACACAAGTAGGGTTTATGCAATAAGTGATAAGTTAATTGAAAAGGTGAATAAGCTTAGTATTTATAGAAGTTTGAGAGATATGTTCCCGTAACAGTGGCAGGAAGAGATACGTTCCCTTGTTAGTTGCTGAGGATTCCTATATTATCAGAATATTTATACTACAATCAGGACAGTTGTGGGTTTTTATTATTTTGCAAGATCATGATTGGCAATAATAGATATTCTCAAGATCTATCCGTTGCGCAGATCTTGAAGCAAAGTGGTTGCTACCCAATGCCTTGGTCCAATAGGCATAGAGCCGAGATCCCGTTTATGTCCATAAGCGAATCTAATTGAGGATATCAACGACGGACTCCGATATGTCACAGGCCGAGTGAATCCAAGGGATATGATCCCATATCATGGTCCAAAACAATGCTTATTGTTCATATGGCTCCTTGGCTTCTCCTTTGATGAATGCCACAGCCATACAACGAGTAGTATGGAGTTACTCAACTCAAATTCTACGCCTAATAAAACATTTTGAATTTCAATAATGTTATCTCTTCCAACAAATATGAGGATGGAGGACGAATATTGAGGAAGAAAACAAGAATGTTAGGGACTTTTTTAAGACTTGCATGAGTAGTCACAAGTACTGACAGTACAACGTTTCTGTGGCCATAACCTTCGACGATTCAACAATATTTTTTAGTGTGAGTTGTCATAAACTTTTAAGTTATAACAACTGATGAATAATTTAACGCAAAAATTATTGAAAAAAAAAACTTAAAAAACAGCTTGACGATGGCTTGGCAATTGGCAAATGGAAACAAAAATGTCGTGGCCGAAAGTGACACATTATGTTACCTTTGGAATCTAACCGAAATTGAAAATGACTTAATTTAAATTAATTTAATTTAAAAATTATATTTTATGTTTAAAGCTCATTAAAAATAAGATTTGATTTGATTTGTAAATCACATCTTGTATTTTTAATATTAAAAAATAAAAATTAATTTAATTTGTAAAATCTCATTCTTTTAATTTTAGAAAACTTGTCAAATTTGGTATGATTTAATAAGATTTGATTTTAAATAAATAAACTATTTTAAATGATTTCCAAACATCCAAAATGATTTCCAAATCTAATTTAAATCTAATTTTTTTCAACGAATTTCAAACATAAGATTTTATTTCTAAATCAAATCAAATTAAATCATTTTCCAATTGTAATTAAATTCCAAACATTGTGGTTTTTTGTTTTTTGGGAGGAGGGGTCCAATTGCATGAGCAAAGGCAGATAATTACTCACTGGAACATATATCAATACAAAATGCATCTGGCTTTCGGCCCCAATAAAATACTTGGTAGGCCTAAATTATGTTCTTCCCCTTGCAACATTGAACCTTCCCAATGATTATCAATTAAACCAGCAGGTTACCAATTTAGCACCACATTAGAAAAACAAATTTAGTTACATGTTGAAGGTCGTGGTTTTGGTGGCATATAATAAGAATTACCAGAGTCAATTGGAGTTTGCATAAGTGGATTCCATCGGTCAAATATTATACGGCCACCTCTGCCAATTCTTCCACGAAATTTATATGAAGGTGCTGACACCCCATTTTTTGTGATAGAATCTGGTGGCAGAATCCCTGCCATGGCCAACTTATCTGGAAGTAGAGGTTTTGTGAACAATAAAACTGGCTCAAGAGGATCCTGCATAATCCCATGCAACAACTCATCAACAACCATAGTGAACTATGAAGGTAACAAAAATATGGGAAATGTATAGGAACTATTTCTCACACAAGGAGAGAGATAACACAAAGGCAGGGACAAGGAGAAGAGGAAATTACCGAAAAACAAAGAGGCAAAAAAAAACTATTAAATTACCAGTTTATGAGGCCATCCATGTGGGACATATCTCCTCTTAAGCTCTTGCTTTGTGCTAACTGCAGGAACCATGGGCAGCAGGTTGGTGTCATAGGAAGGCAGGCTATGTACTGCAGAAGGCCGTGTACGAGGAAGACGGTTTGTCATGACATCATCTGAATCAAAAAATTCCTCTTCACTTGAAACAAACTTGGAAGAGACGGGAGTAAATCCAGCGAGTGCCAAGTTGTCTTCCAAAAACTCAGTTTCATGCTGAAATAGAGAATTACACAATATTGTTCATAAGTTCAAACAAACTACTTCACTCAATATGCATTTTATTGCCCAGTAAAAAGAGAAAATAAAGTCCACAGTCCACAACACCTATAAGTTCCTAAGAAGGACAAAATTGGTCCAGCAAGGTGCATAAAAAAAATAGTGCAGTTTTATACGCAAACAACTTTTATTTTTCTTTTTTTACCCCCTTAGCCGATCCATTAAGAACTAGAGAACAGATATTGCTCATTACGCCTCTGCTTAGCAGACACTAAAATAAAGGCAAAAACAACAAAGAGCAATCTCTCATTGCCTTCACTATGTTCAAGATGCCTCGAATATATTTGAATAGGAATTGTACTCTAACCCATAACAAATGAGTAACGACAGACACAATCAGGCCAAGATTCCAACCAGATACAGGAATTAACGCTAAGGATTAGCTTAAGTATCAACACAATAAGTATACAAAAGGATACACGTACCTTATACTTCATTTGCATCCTCTGTAGTGTAACTTCACTCTCCATTACTTCTCTTTTTTTCTCTTCCCTCTGGTTATGATCGTATATCAACAGTTCAACACAATTAGTATGAATGCAAAAGGATATAAATAGAGTAAAACTCTCCAGACATAACTTGAAAGTCACACCTTGATCAAAGCTTCCAACAAGCTCTTAGCTTGGTCAAGGTTGCGCCTAACCTGTTCATGGAGAGTGTTAAAATAAATTTTTAGGTAATATATATTGCACCAAAAAATTCCAGTTTGAAAGGAAAGAACATTTGGTAGTCACATATTTCTTCAGACAGACAATTACGATGAACATTTCACAACTACAGAACAATTTAAATCATATCATTTAATCAGTAGCTTTTAAGTTAGAACAACTACCGCTACACTTTGAAATTCGTGAAACTTTAAAAAAACTAAATGAATTCAAATCAAATCAATTTTAATTTAAACTGACAATCACATGCATTATAGTAGTACCATCTAATTCTATTGCATAAGCAAGAGTATTAAACTAAGAAACCATGAGGTAAACACCAATAGAAGCATCCCACTCTTTACTATTTTTAAACTTGTGTTGCCAATTATGTTTTCTTTTGAAGGGAATTTGTGATTAGTTTCAATACCAAATTTTTCGATTTCATGTATTTAGCTGCAAGCTGTCTTATCAACCAAATGGCTTCTATTTAAAGCATGTCAGTAAAAGAAAATTTGCAATAAATTACCCTCCATTAAGATGAGTACTTTGGTTTACCGAATTCTCTGTTGTCTTTCAAACAATTTCCAGCACACAAGTCATGCACTTAATTGTGGAATACCTATTACTTGCATTGTTCATTCTCTTTGGTCAAATTATGATCAGCCCTCACCTACTAATTAGTGTGTTTGTGCTAGGATGACAATCATCTTACTTATAACCCCAAAATTGCTGATTGTTTTCAAATGCATGACTTTTACATCATGTTTTCTACCAAAAAATTGTGCCCTTGACAGTTGACAGTGAATGACAGAAGATACTATAAGACCAAAGATCATGACAAGGTAAAAATGTTTTTTACTAAATTTCCAGGTGAGGAAGTACTATTTGCACTCAACACATATAGACAATTATAGCATATCAAAAACAGATTTCTGTCTATATGTCAGAAGAAACTTGTTTAGAACCACAGGGAATATGGGTCAAAATGTAATTTAAGAAACTTGTTATTCCCTGTAACAATAAATAGAGGAATAGGCCTCTACAAATCCTTTAAACACTCTTACATTCACTTTCATAAAAAAATAACAATTCACAAAACAAGGGTAAACGGTAAACCACAAGTTCATAAACCTACTATCCCACTCACAACACCAGGCCCTCAAAAGAGAAGAAGCTTCAAGCTCATTTTTACTAACTTCAACACATACCTAAGAATCAGAATCATCAATTAAAGGAGCTAACCTGGCGAAGCTTTTCAAATGACTGCACATTGTTTTCTCTCCTTTGCATCTGAACAGAAAATCGGAAGGGCTTAGTCAACCAAAACTTATATACAAATTTCCATAAATCGATGCCTTGGAGGAAAAAGCATTTACCCAAAACCGAGGTACAATGAAAACAAGAGCCAAGTTTTCCACCTACCCTTCTTGTGTGAAGCCTGTGGGCCTTCTCCCTTGGCCGAAAGACATTATATGGGTTGGTGTCATTAACAGGTGGAGGTGGCTGCAAGCAAAATGCAGTTCATCTGTCAAACCTCTTCATAATGAGCTTGTCAAGCATACTACTTTAGGCAGACAACAAAAAATGGAGTAACTCTAGCTACTTATGGAAGCAGCAAACTGCAAAAGAAAAAATTTACAGAGGAAGATTTTTTGGAAAGAATGGATCCAGGAATGAAGAAAACTTGATTATGAGAAGGCAAATTAAGCCAAAAACGTTAGTACTCACAAAGAACTAGAAAACTTGTCATCAGCTAAATCGTTAACATGGCTAAAAGAATGCCTAAATAATAAACCAGTAAAGAACAAGGGATTAGAAATTCAATTATAATCCCATATCAAAATTTGACATCAAACCATGGCTAGTTATGCAAAAGTAGAAGAAACGCTGTTAAAAAAAAATTATACAATATACATCTCTAGACAAATCAGTCAAAGATATTGTAGCTGAATTGAGTAATAGAACTGATGAATAACAAATCAAACATATTTATATTAAATTTAACTCAAAAAACATATACACTAATATATCAGTGACAAAGAATATATTAATTGTAATGTTCTGAAAGCTAACCTGCAATCGTCGCAAAATGGGCTTTTGCCACCGTTCTCGCTGCCCCCAAAAACAAGGTAAACAAGAAAAATAAGAAATAAGGCATCAATATTTTTGTTAAATACTGACTAATAAGCAAAAACAGCAAATAACTAATTATGATGAACTATAATTTAGGTAATATGAATTCATAGTGGGATAAGCACAAAATCTCCTATATATATATTTTTTTCCTTTCTTTTTCATTTTCCCACTGACACCTAAGGCTATAAGCCTTTTGTTTTTTGCTGCTACAGATGCATTAATAGTTGTCAACCAAAAAGTGCATCACGTAATGCATTCATTAATGAAGAACAATTAAGCAGCATTTGGCAGCGATTTGAATGTGTTAATGTGACGCAAGGCAGCATCACACATGATGCTGCTATGCATCACCGGATTATACTTTTTTTTTTAATTTGTTAATTTGATTTGAATTGTGGCAGTGATGTTGGTGTATGAATTTTGAAGGACTATTTGTGATATATCATGCAACTGAGTCATTGTAAATGATTTATTCATCATCTTATTCTCTTTTTTGCAATTTGTTAAACATTGATAACATATTTTAATTATGGATTGAGATTCCTGACAATGGAATACCCATAAATCATAATTAGCCAAAGTGACGGCAAAATCTATAGCTTTCCGGAGGTGAGGAGATCTCTTAGATTTTGCCAGAAAAGCTGGCGGCATCTTAGGTTATCTCCAATAACAATCTTTACCCATTCTTTTTTGTGTTGTCATCTTATCCATGTAATTGTTATGGATTAAGACCCGGTGATAGAATACCCATAACTAGCCAAAGTAACGGAAGGAGCATATTCTAGCAGTCTCAACAAATCCCTCTACCCATCAGCATCCACATTCAGTCACGTGAATGTTAGTATATACCAAGCCATGGTCAGTACAATTTCCAGATCTCATAATGAAGGCAATTATTGGAAGTCATTCCGAAAGCTAATTTGATAGACAAAAGGAAGCATGTCCATCATAAGTGATAGTTTGATGCTGATTCCATACCTTCTCTTTCCAGTAATCATACACACACTGGATAACTGTATATTTGATGGACTGTGCTTGTAAGGCCTAACATTTAAAAAAGACAACTTTTTGATAAGCCCAACGAGAATCATACAGACAACATATGCAAAGCAATATTTGTATTGCAGGATAATTATATGAAATGCATTCTGAAATTTGAAAGATGCTCCTACAGTATAAAGAATAATAAATTAATAAATAATAACCTAAATAAGGAAATCTTTGAAGAAAACCAATAATTCATTGGCATCATCAAGTGGCAATAGACTACTAAAATATTCAAATTTTTTCATCTACCTAGAAAAAATGTACAAACAAATATCCATCAATCAAATATTAACCTTCAAAAACTACACTTTAATTCAACATTAGCATAAAATAGTCCAATATTGCAGTTAGACCCTTATAAGGAAAACACTTTAACAGGAAATATCCATGATCCAAGTTTAGGGTAGTGTTGAGATTTTAGGTAAGAAAATCAATGTGCAATTCTCTTACAAGAAGAACCCAGTCAGCTTTCTTGTCAAAGTGTTTTCTCAATACTATTTATTCATTACATGTACAGGTTTAAAAACTGTTAAGAAATAAAGTCCACTGGGCCTCCTCCATCTAACAACTTAAGCTTTTAGGACAGTTGGTTCTTGACATGGCATCAAAGCCTCTTCAACCAAGTGGCGAAGAGTTTGAGTAATGCCACCCCCAAGCTTCTTAATTATATAGAATTTCAGCACAAAGTATGGTGGGTCTGTGCTTTGAGCACTTCAAGCCCAAACAGCTTTCGCACGAGGGTGCATGCCACAGATAAAAAAATTCTCAGCAAAAGTGGCTGAAATTTAAAAAAAAAAAAATTGCAACAAAGCAGTCCAGTCTCTTTGTATATCAGTAATCAAAGTTCAATTGATACACCCATGAGCAGAGAACTAAAGAGAAACCCAAAACACAATTCTATCCATAACAAATGTAAGAGCAAAGAGACACCCTTCAAAATTTGGGGATTCCTAGCCAACCAAATACACCAGAGAACTGCATAAACTACAAAAAGCACCCCCCCTCCCCCAACTAACATATTATTACATAATAAAGTACCTAAATTATAGTGCAAAAAGGGTATACTACCATTTCTGAACTAGACCTATACATAATGCACAGATTAGGAGAAAGAGCTGCATGAGATCTGTGAATCTCCAGCAAGTTATTTGTATTACTGCTATTAAATATCACTGTCAAAACAAAAGAAATTGATGTTAGAGGAAGTTCTGAAGTTTGAACTTCCACATGGGTTTATCAAGGAGGAAACCTTGATGATTAAGCGAATGAGTTGCAAACTAAAAATAGGAGTTACAAGTAACACAACAGAAGAATTCAAAGTCCAAATTCTCCTATGCAGATTGGAGAAGTGATGAATAGAATTAAATAAAAGCATAAAGAACTCTAATTCCCTCTTGTATACTGGGGGAAAAAAACAGAACTCTAATTCACAAGTATCTCAATCATTCTAGTCTATAATTCCAATAAATATTAGGACCCTGGACCTGGAATAGAATATTTTTTTTTACTGGGTGAAGGATAGGGATACTACTTCAATTGAGTAATAGCACAGTAGCACACAGCAAAATTTCACTGGTGTAACAAGTAATCAAGTGCAGTTTACTTTTTCTCCCCCTATATCACTTATAAGAGTATACTACTGCTAAATTACTTGAACAATTACTTCGCGATTACATGTTCTCCTTCCCACTTCTCTTTCTCTTTCTCTTTCTTTTCATTCTTCAAAATTCTTTTTCTTTTGTTCCTCACTATTACTTTAACTTATTGTAGTGGTATTTTTCAAAAACACCCTTATACTAATTCCATTGACAGCTGCCCAATAATAAGAATGGCAGTAGAATCCTCATGAGAACCATTAATAACTCCAACAAATTATAAGATGCAACTACTTAAGCAGGAATTTTGTTTAAGATCCTAGACTCTTAGCATATAACCATTATTACTATTAATCAAAGACTTTTGTCCCACTCCATATACATTTAGGCTTTTCAAAATATAAATGATCTTTTCCTCAAAACATATATAGTCATTCAAGCTCCTTCATTATTTCATACTAATCTTCTGTGAAGGTTAGGTTTTATATATTTCTGGACTTGTAGTGTCAACTTTTTTTTTTTTCAAAATCCCACCCATCTCTGGTTACTTTGCATAGTTATCATGAATTTGATTTCTCTGAGTTGTAATGAAAAGTCCACCAAGTGAGGTTCTCCATCTGCACTTTAGCAAAAGAATTATTAAACAAGTTTAATTAACTTTGTTCATGCCAGTGTCTCCAGAACTAAGTTGCAGGTCATTTCTTAGCATACTACAGCTAGGACCATTACGCATGAAATAAATCTTTCCTAGCTGATCCACTAACAACTAATCATTCAAGAATCACAGGAAAAGTATCTGTCCTTAGTAAACCACGTACATAATAATTAAGCATTAATTAAATTTTCATTTAGCAAAATCTAACAGCAGGACCAACCAACATGTAGAAACAAAATTATTCAAGAAGATGGATTCTGAACACATAAAAACACACTATAAAAAGTTTGACCTCAACAGCAGTATCAAGCCGTAGTTGCACAGGAATTGGTGAACCAAGAGTAGGTGTTATAAGTCCAGCTCTTTCACGAGCTTTATGATCCAGTACCTCCAACTTGTAAATAAGATTCTCAAACCTATCCACCAAACAATTTAAATGAAAACTGGAAGAAAAAGACAACAGCATATATAATGCAGAGTATATGTTAACATTACAGGATGATATGAAAAGATAACTGGAAAACAACCAAAAACTCAATGGAATAGAAGACTGACTCAAACTGCATGAAAAATCCTTGTTGGGTTGAACCACAGGGTTTTCAGGTCGGGTCACATGTCAAGCCAAACCCAAAATTAAATGAGTCACTTTATAACACTAACAAAACCATTCTGTTGAATGTCTAAAACAACCACTTTATATGAGTAGGATCCATATTGTGTGGGATTTCTTTACAATAATGCAATCTTGATTCAAAATTCAAAGTCTACTTAATAATTTCTATACAATAAAAGCTAATTCATTGTGACAGAAATGATAGTTAAATAATTCAATCAAACCATGATCATGAGTACCAACTTGATTTCGAGCAATCTGGAATACCGAATACATAGTACAAGATAAATAAATGAAAACAAAACAGCATATATAGATGAAAACCACTAAACTGAAACAAACCTCTTGCAACCACGAATAAATAAATTAACTGAAGCAATAAAGCCAGAATTCAATCTAAAAAGTTACATTTCATGTGTCAGAATATTCCTTTCTTCATTAAACTCTGAAAGCCAATCCTCATCTTCATTGTCCAAGTCATACTCAACAAACTCTCCAATCTCAGCCCGAGCTGCAACAATTGAAAGAAGTTTCAGTACAAGAATTGGGATTTACAAAAGAACCTTCCAAAATTATTCTGATATAACTAAATCATCTATATAGTGGCAGTACCTCCTCTTGCCCTCAAATAGGAAGTTGGCTGAGAGAAAGTGCAAGAATAGTCCCTTTCATATGTATCCACAACAACAAACTGAGGAGTAGGTATTTCAGCAGCCACTTTCTTATTGGGAACTTGATGGACCTAAGAAAATTAAATAGAAGTTACTGATCAAATCGACTATATTTCTATAATTAATAGACACTAGCTGGTTTCTTTCCTACTATCAGTTTTTGATAGAGAAGCAGAATTATCAATGATCAATTTCTGAATATTTGAAATTTCAACTCCCAAGACTTCTGCACAATATTTATTACTAATTTATCATAGATGATATTGAGGTAATCTTAACCTGGTAACTTAAATAGCAGATCATGCAGGTTAACATGGTGAACATTTTTCTTATTTGTACAAGTACAGGGCAAAGTGCTGGTTAGTTATAGTACAATAGCCATCCTCTTGATGCTAACTACAATAGTAAAATCTAGCATATAGCTGGCAACTACTAGAACACTATACAGGTAATCTGAAAACACACCGGACTTAAAACAAGCCAACATAGTGGCATACACAAAAAAGAAAATAAACAGAGTAACTAGAAACAGGATGCAATAAAATAGCGCCATGAAGCTTCAAGGTAAAGCCCCCATACCTCATTTTCAACCTCAGGAACAGCACGTAGTAATTGCGAATTACGAGTCGAAGCAGGTGCCTCATCATCTTCAAAGTCCTTGAGGGACTTGACAATGGGGAGCTTCTTGTGAATGTCAAGTGGTCGAGGCCTGAAAGACAACCTACTCATTTCTACTCATCAATTAATTTCCCTTCATTTCCACTGTTTTGAAACCACATGTGACATAGTCTTAATCCCTGTGTTTGAAACCACATGTGACATAGTCTTAATCCCTATGAAGCTAAAACTACACCACTACAAATATACACACACAATCAATGCACAGATTCAAATGCTGTAACGTCTAGGAACACAACCAATATACATGGCCACTGCAAAATTCAACAAAATTGCACAGTCTTGGCCAATGGGCACTGCATATTCATCAAAATTATTCAAAATCCCAGAGGAAAAATTTTGAATTTTTTTGGGGCGAAAACAGCGAGAATTTAAGGATTTGCAGAACAATCATTCACAAACATAGTGAATCACATAAATGCACAAAGTTCCTCAATTCAAAATTTCACGGATGCACGCCGAAAATAGTCAAAGAAAAAACCTAAATTGATTCATACAAGTTTGGGACTCGGAAAAACCTAGCAAGGCAGTGACGTGTAGTTTCTCCGTTTTGGTGAATCTGAATTGGTTGTGAGTGAGTGTGGTCGAAATGAAGAAAACCCTAACCCTAACCCTAACCCTAAATTGATCTATCTTTTTTGTTTTTATTTTTTTTCTATTTCTCAAAGCTTGAGCTTTCCACTTTTTTTGTTTCAGCTCCGGTGCCCTCTTTCTTCCCCGCGTTTCAGACACCTCCACTATCCGGGGTGCATACCCTGATCTTTTCTTTTCTTTTTTCCCTCACTATTACTCGCACTTTGATTTCTGTTTTTGTTTTTTTTCTTAAGGATAAAATGCCAAAAAAATAAAAGAGAAAGGGCCAAAAAAGAGTATATCCTTAACTTGTGTTTACCTACGAGTTTTATTTTTTTAATTTTTTATACGTTAACTTGCAAGTTTAAAAAAAAAGAGTATATCCTTAAATTGATTCTTTAAAGATTAGAGTTTCGTCATATTAGATTTTTAAAGATTTTTTATTAATTAATTTTAAAAAATATAAAATATGATAAATTTGATAGCATTTTTATATTTTTAAAAGATTAATTTGACAAAAAAATTTAAAAAATAATATTGTGACATGCTAATCTTTAAATGATGAATTCAAAATTTTACTCATTTTAAAAATGATTAAAACAAATCACGAGTAAACATTTTTAAAAAGTAGAAAAAAAATTTCTTCACGTACATCTGCTTCGTTAAAAAAAGTTCACATGTAGTTTAGGGGATCACTTAAAACTATTATAACTCTTTGAGGTTTGGATTACAGATCAACATTAGGTAGAAAAAATGGATTAAATATATTAACGATATTGATAAAAATGAATTAAAAATCATAAATTTAATGTTGGATTTCATGCGAATCAAAACCAAAACATTTGTCTTACCAAAAAAAACAAAACAAAAACAAAAACATTACTTAACAAAAGTAATAATTTTTCACATGATCGTTTGAATGAGGGATTGTAATGCTGCTCAAGAGTTTATAATAATTTCAGATGATTACATGAAATACACATAAAAAAAGTTAACGATAAATTATAAATTCATTTAATCAAATGTATGATGACATGAGAATTTTAAGTAGTTAAAGGACTCAAGTTCATTCTACTCAAATTAACACACGTTGATATAGATTTACTAATTTAATAAAGTTTGAGAATTTTTTAATCTTTCTAAAAACTTGGAGATAAATTGCACATCAATTATATTTCAAGAATTCTTTTTTTAATTTTACCTTTTTAAAAAAATAACAAAAGACATGTATCTCTTTGTATTGGAACATATATTGAACTTGCGTTTTAGCTCGTGTAATGCACAGATAATATCAAAAATAAAAAATAATACAAATAGAATAAAATAAAATAAATTTCTTTAAATTGTCTTTTAATAAACTGAGTAAAATATAATTTACTATAAACAAAAATTATTTTTTAAATTCAATTAAATTCTCTCTATTTATATATAATAGTAATAACCAAAAAAATATTATATATCATAATTGAATTAGAAGTATATGTTAAGACCACGGTTTTTTTAAAATAATTACATTAAATATTCAATTTTAAATATAATGTGTCGTTTAATATAAAAGAATAAAGGTATCAAAACTGCATCAAATTGACAGCTAAGAGTTCTTGAAAGATTTGGATTAAATATGCCTAACTTAAGAGTTTTAGTATCATATTGATATTGAGTAATAATTTCAATTGGATTGCCCTTTGCGAATATGGTTACCACCACCTCATCAGGTTTATAGTATAACTCATGCCTGCATAATTTTCTTTTAAAAAAAAAAAATCAACAATCTCTGTGTGATTAGTATCTTTCTTTCAATTGTAATGTGTCAATGCACATGTAGCATCCATAATAAGCAACCGGTATTTATAAGTACCTATCTCTTTCTCTTAGGTTTAATATTTAAAGTGAGTTGTTAAGTATTTAATTAACATTTACATATATTTAAATATTTATTATAAAATTAGCATCATTCAATTGAATATTTAACAACTCGTGAGTACAAAAAAATAATAATAATAACAACTCACCTTGAAAAAACTATAAAAATACCATATCACTTCCCTGGGCAACAACTACCAAATAATAATTTCAAGTTCTCCTAATCAATAACTAACAAATTGACTATTTATAAAAACATTGTTTAACGTGTGAAATAAATTTATCCAAATGAACAGATTTTGATAAGTTCTCCTAAAGGCAAAATCCAACCTTTCAATAAAGAAACTAACAAATTGTTAAACTATAGGAAATAAATTTGCGGAAGATAAATTACAAAGTAAAACAATATAATGAAAACTTAAACAAAAATTGCAAAGTTTAAAAATTGTATTGATTGGGATCTGTTGTGTCTATATGAATTGGTACAAATGATATTTATAGCTAAATTCTATCCCCTACCAAAACCAACTTCTCTCGGCTAGATCTCCTAAAAACAAGCAACTAAATCACGTCTAGCCTACCCATGATTCTTTAAACAACGGCTACCCCTCAATTTCAACTCCTATTTCCTCGGCATGTTTTGTGGCATCCGTTGATAATTCTATTTGCCTTCCATCAACTTTCAATCCAATATTTTTAATCCGCCCACTAATAACAAGTTCAGGCATATATAATAAAAACCCTTATCATTATCAATTTACTTTTTTGAACTTTGTTTTTGGGTGTCTTACATTTTTCAGTGATTTTGAAGTTGAATAAATGTTAGGTTTTTTGCTCAATTTAATGCCCACCTTATTAATCGTCCCGATGTAGCAAGTATTTTACAATGTCGATTTTGCATACTACTTGAACCTCCCTTGGTAAGAGGTAATATTTGCATGAAAAAGAGACAAGCACAGACTTTTCTATGGGAGTATATCTAGTTTCGGGGTCATTAAGCAATCGGCTAAGATAATAGATAGATCTTTCATTTCCATCTTCATCATCTGTGCCAACATGTACCGATTGATTCAGTGGGACAAATATATATAATTTTAACGGCCTCCCTAATACCGGGGAACTATTGGGGGTTAGCCAAACATTGCTTTATTTGATAGTCGTTGTGCTCCCATACTAATTCATATCCTTTAATTTCAAGAACGGGAAAAAGCTTTTAGTTTCTTCAAATTTGAATTTGAAATGAACCTTCTCAAGAAGTTAATCTTCGATCAAATAATTCTTTTTTATTATGAGGGGGTCTGCATCTAATACAACTTTGGATTTATTTTTATCAACTTCAATCCCATGTTTATGAACCAAAAACCCCAAAAAGTTCCCAGCTGATACTCCAAAAGAACACTTAGCAGGATTCATTTTTAGATTATGACGTCTCATTCTCTTAAGAGCTTGTTCTAAATCGTCTAAATGATGGTTAAAACCATGTGATTTGATTATGACATCATCAATGTATACTTCCATATTCTTCCCTATCAACTCATGGAAGATAGCATTCATTGCTCTTTGATACGTAGCGCCAGCATTTTTCAATCCAAACGGCATGACTAGCCATTCGAATATCCCAATAGCGCCAGGACACCGAAAAGTGTCTTATGAACATCTTCATTAGCTATGAAAATTTGATTATATAGCATACCCATCCATTAACATTAAAATTTTCGGTTACAGAATCGACAAGCATATCAGCTATGGGCATGACATACTCATCTTTTGGAGTAGCAAGATTTAAATTTCTGTAATCAGTACAAATCCTAACCTTCCCACTTTTCTTGATTACAGGAACTATATTCGACAGCCATTCTTCATATCTAGCCGTACGAATGAAACCTGCTTTAAGTAGCCGTTCCATTTCTTCCTTAATTTTAGGTATTAGCTCTGGATTGAATCTTCTGGCAGCCTGCTTGTGGGGCTTAAATCCTTCTTTGATTGGCAACCGATGCTCTACCAATTCACGAGAAAGGCCTGGCATCTCATGGTAGTCCCATGCAAAGCAATCCTTATACGTCTTTATTAAATTAATCATTTGACTTTGTTCTTCCTTGCTCAACAGGCTGCTTATCCTCGTCATTCTTGGTTCCTGTTCAGTCCCTAAGTTGACTTCTAATAAAGGATCTTCAGCTGAAAAGGTAGGAATCTTCCTGCTAATTGGGGACTCCCACCTCTCTTCAGATTCATGCCCCCTAGGCGTATCCGCTGAACATTCTTCTTTCACCGTTACCTCTGACTCCATAGACACAACCGTACCAATCCTATGTTCGGTTTCCAAGGAAATACTTTCAATCACTTGGGTCTTGTTATTCATTTAAACATAACCACAAAGGTCGTAAATCGGCCGGACGTCAACAAAGAAAGCCATCGGTAGTTAGGTTACAAGATGCCCAAGACCCTTCTTCATATCCTTCGGGGATAGTGATTGGCTCTAGCCGGGCGAATAAAATATAGCCTCGACCATCTTTACGGTGTAAATGGATTCTCGTCGGTGACACCGACTCTTACCTTATCCCCATCCCAAAACATTAACATCCGGTGTAAGGTGGAAGGCACGACCGAGTGGAATGAATCCAATCCCTTCCTAGCAATATGGAATAAGTAGACTTAGAGTCTACCACAAAGAAAGCGAGCTCAAAGTTTTGCTTCCCACGGTGATGTCGGCCACCAAAATTCCTAAAGCAAAGCCGTGGCATCCCCCCGTAAAGTTGGTCATTTTCATATTCGTGGGAATCAAATCCTACTTACAAGCTTCTTCATTGTAGCCGAAGGCATTATATTTAATATTGCTCCTCCATCCACCAAGACTCGACTAATAGTCTTACCGTTAACCCGAGCCTTGATGTATAAAGGCTTCAAATGCTTGGTCATTTCCCTTACTGGCTTAGGGAATTCCATTTTGGGTTCTTCTGAAATAGGAGCTAACACAGCCCACTCAACTTCTCAAACACATCTCCTTCCAATTTCTCGGGTTGCTCTTTTGCCAAGCCAAGAACTCACTAGGAATTAACCCCACCATATTAGTTTTGAGGGGTGATCTTCGTCTTCTCCTAGTATAGAATTCAACACGAGAATCTTCAAATAGAAGGTCCGACGTAAGTTCCTCTTCCAGTTAAAGGTACTGTTCTTCTATTGTTATGACCGGTACCTCTTCGAAGTCGTATTTCATTCATTAATCATCCCCGAAAACCTTGTTCTTCCTCTCCAAGACAATCTTGATTTCCTAACTCAGACTGCCCCTGTCTTTCTTCCTTTGGTGGTCCAAAGGCAACCTCTAGAATCTCACCACTTGAAGTCTTAATCTCAAACGGTCGTTCTCTTTGCCTCGCCTAACATAGCCAAAGTTTGTTTCATTCTTGATTTATTCCTCTGGGCCCTTCTTTTCGAGTTCTAGTCATCACTCCCTGGTTCTTTCACCACGGGGTCTTTCCTTTTGCATATCGTTAATAAACCAATGTCCTTGCTCCACACCGATATGGTTTAACCATTCGTTGGGGCCTAATGACGTTTCATTTTTAACGTAATTTTCAATGTAGTCATGCCCTTTTCCACGTCAAAACGAGCTACTCTTTTACCTTTGTTTGGTATAGGAGACTCGTCCATCATGGGTAACCTTGTATTAGCCAAAGCATCATTATACTCACCAGCTGTGTTTTTTCCCGGAACCTTCTTGGTTGCTTCTCCAATTTTGGTTGTAGGCTTTCTTGTTTCCTCAAAATTCTTTCTCACGCCTGAAAAATCCAATCTGCCAAAGACCCTGGGCTTAAACCCATCTATTCTGTCCCTAGGGACTAAAATGGTCTTCCCATTCGGGCCTCTGTATACATCATAGTCTGCCGAATATTGTTTGACTTTAGCCTGTCTTTTCGGCTGATTTCTCTCCATCGTGCCAGATACTGTAGGCCTGTTGTATTCGGCCGGTGTATTTATCTTGACATATTCATTGTTTACCTGGGGTCGCTTTAATCTATCGAACACAGATAATCTCTGATCTATCATTTTAGATTGATTAGACACAGTTAAAGCTCTTCCAGCCCCATATGGCTCATCAAACACACCCTTTTGTCTCCACTAGTAACGTATCGGCTGTTTCCATCGTTTAGACGGTGAGCAGATACTGTCTCCCTGAGAATGAAACCATATTAACCCCAACTGAGGGAAACGGATCGGTAATGACGGTCATCTCGTTTTCGGCTAGCTTAAACCTTCCTTCTTTCATGGCCTTTTGTATAGCTTTTCTGAACACTATACAATTAGTAGTAGCATGAGTGTAAGAGTTATGCCACTTACAATATTTTTTCCCTTTCAACTCCTCTGCTGGGGGAATTTGGTGCCCTTCGTTCAGTCTAATTTGTTTATCCTTGAGAAGATAATCAAAAATTTGGTCTGCATTTTAGAAATATCAAATGAATAATCAATCTTACTTTCAAGATTTTGGACCTCCTTTCCTTTGGGGGCCTAAATCTTTGGGCATGAATATGGTTTTCCCTTCACTATTTCTCGCAGCCATGACATCGCACGATTGCTCTAGTGACTCATCCGACAGATAACGGATCTTCAACATTAATTACACTAATTAGATGAGGTCCTCTGTTCTTGCTAGACCTTCTTCTTTCTTTTTCTAGGATGTCTTTTCTATCCTGGAGGCCTTGGAGGCCAACCGACTCAGTCGGCCGCAATCTTACCCTATCAACTTCTCCCTAAGGCGAGGGTGCATGTTACTAATGACCATGGAAGAATATTCAACCTCGAGCGGTTGCACGATACACTTGCTTCTTAATTTCTGAACCTTTCCAAGAAATCCACTCGGTTCATCCACCATTTGCCTTAGATTCATCATGTCGCCCACAAGTAACATCCGGTGAGGCATATAAAATCTATCATGAAAGCAACGCTCCATGTCGATCCAATTTTGTATGGAGTAGGGGCCAAGGAAGAATACCAAGTGAAAGTCGCCCGATCGAGAGATAAGGGGAACAATTGGAGCTTATAAAACTCATTCGATTTGCTTCCCCGCATTGGGCGGTGAACACGCCAATGTGTTCCATAGTGGATTTACCATCTTCCCCGAGAAAGTAGTAAAGAGGAGTTTTAAATCCTCTAGGCAAAGGCATCATCCTATCCACCCACTCGGGATAGGGCTTCTTATACACGGGCCCTGTAACCTTAAGCGGATTCCAAAGTGTCTCTCATGGTCTCGGCTATCATTTCGGATCTATCGGTGAGGGCCCTATCATCCAGGGATAATTTGACACTAGTGGTCGAACCGACCTCACGGCCTAATAGGAGCATTCCCACGGCCGATGGGGCACCCGATATTGCGATCCCGAATGGGAATTGCCCCCGGTTATAGCCTGGATGTGGAGGATTATTCGCCCATGGTGAACAATCGGCCGAACCGGGGCCACATGAGGTACATTAACCCATGGCGATCGGTTCTAATAGGAATAGATTACCCATAGGAAACCCCTCGGGGTACCTATTGAGGTAGGAGGATGTTGGACCAGGGCACCTCCCCCGCATAATCATAAATATACACAGGAGGCCCGAAGTACCGAGAAAATTGGGCCACCGGTTGCGGCCCACTGTGTACTAGCACCTATCACGAAGTGCTAGGCGCCGGACACGCAAGCCAATTGTTCCGTTACCGGGGGGTCTCCGGGTATTTGTACTTGCCCATATTGTAAGGTGGATTGGATTCCCTTTGTCGGGATGAGGAGGTGGAATATGGGGACTATCTGCGGCATGCCCGATTCGGATGGACCGAAGATTGTGGTCCTGCCTGAGTCTGTCCGAGGAGAAGATCCCGTAATAGCCGAGTGAACCGAGACCTCACCTGCATTTGATTGTTTTCGCTCAGCTTCTCTAACAAAATGCATCTCATTATGCACCATGGGCTTCACAATTTCTGAAAGTTGCCTTGACATATGATACATTAAGTCATTCATCCCTTGATCAATTTGGTCCCGAATAAATGAAGTGGACATTACTATTGGCTGTGGTTGATCAGAGAGCTCTACTGCTGAAGTAGCAGTTGTAGTAGAGGGTGTAGGAGTACCCATTGGCTGGGGTGAAGCAAGCATTCCTAGAGTAGGCTGAATGCTTTCCTCTGAAGTCTTTCTGCCTCCGTTCTTCTTGCTAGGTTGGCTAGTATCCATACTGCTAAGATTTTTGTCGGACCTTAGGTGCATACGCCAATAATGATCTGAACCGGGAGATGGAAACTTCTCAATCTGCTCACCTTAAAGGGTCCCACCGGGCGTGCCAAATTTGTTTAACGTGTGAAATAAATTTATCATCCGAATAAGACTTCAGCCGATGAACACGTATGGATTTTGATAAGAAACAGACGATTTGAACTAAAGGCAAAATCCAACCTTTAGCAAAGGGTTCCCAAACTCACTAAAGAAAGCGTTTGGTATTAAGGTGAACTTAAGAAGCCTAAGAATTTGAGGTTAAAACTGTAAACGGCTAGGAAATAAATTTGCGGAAGATAAATTGCACAAAGTAAAGACAGTATAATAAAAGGCTGAAAACTTAAACAAAAATTAAGCAAAGTTTAAAAATTGTATTGATTGGGATCTGTTGTGTCTATATGAATTGGTACAAATGATATTTATAGCTAAATTCTATCCCCTACCAAAACCAACTTCTCTGGCTAGATCTCCTAAAAACAAGCAACTAAACCACGTCTAGCCTACCCATGATTCTTTAACAGTTCTGACCCCAACGCTACCCCTCAACAAATCTCAACTCCTATTTCTCGGCATGTTTTGTGGCATCCGTTGATATGACGAAGATCTTTGGCCTTCCATCAACTTTCAATCCAATATGCTTCAAACTTCTTTATTGTTTTGATCCTGGCCCACTAATAACAAGGCCCATCTCACCCTTAATGGGTATCGCATTTACATCCTCTTTCGGCTAATAACCTTTAGCTACGGCTAATCACCCTTATCCAGCCATTATCAATTTACTTTTTTGAACTTTGTTTTTTGGGTGATAACAAACATAAAAAAGCTGAAGTAACATTCTTTAAAAGTTCATTAAAAATTGGGTTAACATATATTTTTAATCTCTATATGTTATACTAATTTTTAATTTAGTTCCTATATAAAAAAAGTTCTTAATTTAGTCCATATGCATATAATTATTTTCAATTTGCTCCCAACTATCTGTTGTCATTTATAAGCAGTGAAGTGTAGAGATTAAATTGAAAATAAGTATCATGTATAGGGACAAATAATAGAGGTTAAAATATATTTTGATTCCTATATGTGATACTTATTTTTAATTTAGTCATTATATTTCATAATAATTAGGTCTTTATATTAACGGTAACAAACAATAGGACCAAATTAAAAACAATTATTATACATATAAAGATCAAATTGAATTATTTTTTTTGTATAAGAACCTTACTAAAAATGAGTGTTATTTATAGGGACTAAAACATATTTTAACCATAAAACTATAATAATACCAAAATATATTCAGCATAAATACATCAACTATATCACTCTCCACATACAAAACAATAGCCCTGGATAAACATCTTTTGCAGATATCTATGTTGTGATCTTTCCCAATCATTACTAGAAAATTAGCTTTTAGAGACTAATTTAATTACCAAAAATATTCGGATGCAATAACAATGGAAATAGAGATTGATATGAACAAGAAAAAAAAACCTAACCGAAATAAATTCAGTCACTAAATGATCTAGTGACCGAATTAGCAATAGATATATAAGGTTAACAAAATTAAAAATATAAATGATTTCTTTTCTTCTATTCGGTTGTTATTTTTACTAAATTTAAAATTTTATATTTTTTAAGAAAAAATTAAAAAAATAGTAACTCATATTTCGGTCACTATACGTACGAATTTTTTTATATTTATTTTAGGAAAAAGTTTAAAAAGGTCATTATATTTATTGATTTTAAAATTTATATTTCCTAAAATAGCGACGGATATTTCAATTACTATGTTTTTAATTTTAAAAACAATTAAAAAATCCAAGCGTGCTAATGATTAACAACCGGAAAATTGGTTGCTATTTTTTTACTTAGAAAATAATTAAAAAATTGACTTATATAGTGGCTGAAAATTGGTCGCTAAGTCAAATTTTTTTTAAAAAAAGTAGCGACTGATTATCTGATTGCTAACGTTAGCAAAAGGAAGCTCGTCTATATATCGGTTGTAAAATGTTCTTCAAAGTTATATAACATTCTAGGGAGTCCTAAAGTCTTCTTCGATGTTATAGATTTCTCTAGACAACAAGTCCTTGTATGAAAACATAAGTGTCCAAGAAAGGTATATATTCTCGACCGTAATCCAGCACTACAAGAAATTTACTATTTAACGACTGATTTTAATAAGGAGATTTTTCCTCGCAATTCCCTTACTAATTAGCTACAAATTTGCGAGGGATTAGCAAGGAGAAATTAATTCCTTACTAAATTTCAAAAATAAATGTAAAGGTGGAAAGAATTATTGAATAGTGAGGGAATTACGAGAATTTTCCATCGCTAATAAAAGTCTCTCGCTAATGTAAGTATCAGTTTAATTATTTTTAGGGAGAGAATTAGCGAGAGAATTCCATCACAAATTCCTCGCAAAACTTGATAAAATTTTAAATTTGAAATTTTAATACAAACAAGTAAATAAAGAGAAAAGTAAAATCCTAACTCAGTAAATCTCAAAATCCCTTCCCCTCCATCCGAGCATGGCAGCAAGCGACCAAACTCTCCTAATCACAGCTCGTTCTTAAACTTGAAACCTAGGTCATCCATTGGCTTATTCTCATGATTTTCCCAAACCTCAGTGGCTCTCATTCCCAAACCTGAATCCTAGGTCATCCACCGCATATGCTCTATCCAGCCACCACTATGGGTTTGGCGTTTTTGCCACTTCTGTTTCTACCTAGGTAACATTCACTTCATTTTCATTTTAGATTTTATTGTTAATATCTCTATCTCTGTGTACAACTATATTGCCACGAAGGTTAGTTCTCAATAGGATTTTAGAAATTTAGTATTTCCTTTGATTTAAAAAAAATAAAATTAGAAAGCATTCGAACTAGCATTTTTCTGCAATCATATGGAATTGAAGCAGTTCACTGCACACTTCGATTGTGGCTTTCTCGGTACTTTCAAATACCAACACATTTTGTGAAGAAGACTATAGGCATTACTTAATCCTCTATTAAGTTAAATAATTAAATTCCATGTCCATTAGAGTTTTGACCAAATTTGCTTCTGCCCAGGGACTTGGATTTCTCTTTATTTAATTTTTTTGGATTTTATTTTTTTAAAACTTTCTTCTTCAAATTGAATTTGTAAAGGCATTTATAAATTTGTTCCTCTTTAAATTTAATGCTTACAAGTTTTATAGCCATGGAGTGCACCCATATAATGTGGAAATGGCTATTTCAAGATCTGGAGTTTTGTTGTTATAGTTGAATTGCTACCTTTAGAATTAGATAACCAGTCTCTATCCTAGTCTTTGTTGCTTGATGCAGAATTGTTTCTGATACACTACAAACTCGGTGTCAGTGGTGCAAAACCTCTCCTACACAGCATTTGATGTAAAATTCTATCAGTGGTGCCACTTCTATTTTTGGTCGCTGTGGGTTTCAATTTAGGTTTTGTCCAGCCACCGTTGTGGGTTTCGTCACTCAATTTCATTTTCATCAATCGTTAAAAGAAAGTGCCAGATGATGGCAATGCCATTATTACGTATTTAGTTTTTATTTTTTATTTTTAATCTTCGAGACAAAATTGTAAGTGATGTAGATGAGGTTTATATTTGTTGTAAGGATTTGACACCAAATCACGTATTTACAAATGCTAGAGTGGTTTTCTAAGTTGGTGGAGCTCTAGAGGCGAGGAATATTGGTTAAAAGGAAAGGAAAAGTGCAAATGAAGTTTATGACTATCACAGAGGAGATGAGCATATAACGTGGACTCTCTATTAGGTAATGGATCTTCTTTCATTTTGTAGCATTTGCCTCTAAGTTTGTGCTTACATTCCTCACACTGTGTTCATATGGGTAGTGGTTATTGGGTATTGATTTAGGTTGGTTTGTACACAAGTTTATGTGGTGTGAGGCAGAAAGGGTGCAAGGGATTTTTTTTTTAATGAAGGATGATCAAGAACTTTGATGCCTTTGGTGATTTCTCATGGTGTCATATTCGTCTTGTAGTTTTGTGTACTAGTGTCTTTTCTTAATTTTGCTGAAGCAACAGCTACCATGGCGTTCTTCCTCTTGGCACCATCTTTGGTAGAAGTTAAAGTAGAGAAGTTGTGTTCTGGGACAGCTATAGCGAAGTGAAATGCTAAGAACAAAGAGAAGATAGCTAGGATGTCCTTGGCTATCTACTGAGCTCTATACTTTAAACTATTATATATAACTACCATAGTGTTGCCCCTAAGTTTTAGCTTTGATGTATGTTTATTATCATCTCGTGTTAGATATCATACCTGGTCAGCTCCTTAGTATCTCCATTTACAACCTGTATAATGATCATTTTAGTTAAAATTTTTGACAACTGCATGGTTTTATATATCATCATTGGAATTTGGTAAATGGTTAACCAATTGTGTTGTTGAAGAACAATATCTAGGATCATACTTTATTTTGATCAACCAATGATCAAAATAAACTAGTTTCTAACTTGGCTCTTAGCATGTTGCTTTGTGCGAATTTAAACTAGTTTAAAAAAGAATCAAATCAGTTTTGCCATACTTCCTGGAATGTAAGTTTGAATTAGTGAAATCTTTGTAGTTTAGGACTTTAGTTGGAGATCCTAATAAGTAAAATCTTTGTAGTTTACATAACTGCAATTCTATAACAATGTATTACTTTTAAGGGAGAAAAAAGTAATGGTAACTTTTTATACCTGTTTCTTTTGTGTAGTGTTTAGTTATATATTCATGGAGGATAATTTCTTTTTTTTTTTTTGTAATTACTTGAGTTTTTTTGTCTATCTTGAGTATGGCATAAAGACATTGGTATTTTAGAGGGAATGCCTAATTACTTTTGATATGTGTTTATTATATATTCTTCCATATGTGATTACAAGAGGCAGAGTTGAAGCATCTGGTTTCTTACAAAGATCTTTATGCCAAAGTTCAAAAGAAAGATGGAAACTATGTCTCAAAGTGCTCAGAGAACTTCATTGTAAGTGTCTTTAATATTTAAAAGTTGTTATATTTGTTAAGCTATTAATTTTTTTATTAATATTTTTCTTGTTTTGTTATTTTAGGAGTCATATGACACCGTAATGTTAGAAAAGTATGGAGAAAACTCTTTAACTCATCCTATGGTTGACTCAGAGGTGTGGTTGGATGTAGCGGGTCCCAACAAGAAAGGACGGGTTCATGACATAGGTAACAGCTTGTACATTGGCATTAATAACACCATACATGTTTCATCCTCAGAGGTTGTGGGTCCTTCCCGCTCTACACCTTTAACACAGGTAGACATAACTAACATTGTAAATGCAATAGTGGCAATAGCAATGGCAACAATGATGACTTCTTTTGTCGAGACTCGATTAATCCCTATGTTGGCGCTCATCTTATCTACGATCCAATCAGCAAATCTTGCTCCACAAGCACCATCGCAAGGTGAAACAGCTTAGGAGGGTCGAGAGGATGATGATGCAGACAAAGCAAACTTAGACTGATTACTTGTTCTTTTTATTCTTGTTTTGTACGACATTTTATAAACTATTTGTATAACTTTGAACTATTTATATAATTTTGAATCATTAATAGCCTTATTTTAGATTATTTGTATAACAATTTTGTTGCTTTTCATAAATTTATTTGTTGGATTTCTATCTTAATTGAGAGGTTTTATACAGGTGTATTTTGGATATTAAAAATTAAGTTTTTTCTATTTTAAATTGACCAAAAAAAATCAAACTAATTTGTGAGGGATTAGCGAGGGAATGACGAGGAAATCAAAATAAAGAAATTAGCGATGGATTTGCGAGGGAAATCAACAAGGGAACATCGAGAGAAATTAGCGAGGGATTGGCGAGGGAATAGTGAGGGTAATTAGCGAGGGAATAACGATAGATATTGGTTGTACTAGATCTAAAATTAGTACGAATTTCTAGGCTATAGCGACAGAATAGCAACATAATTTTCCCTCGCTGATTTACAATGGAAGGTGTCATATGACCAAAGTTCAAGGGGGTAAGTGTAATTTACCCTAACTTTAATCAACATATGGCAAATATTCTCATATACTTGCCGAAAAATAGTTATGTCAAGCTTCCCATCATTGGTATGAGATTTGTCTAAAGCTTGGTAAGCATTTTCAACCTCATATAAGCATTTGACTGGTTCTTTATTGATTGATAAAACCATGTCTCATTGTTTTAAATGATTCTCAGCCTATGATCCAACCAAATAACCCAATAGAAGGATTACATAACTTTTTCATGTTAGAGGACTTGAAAATCGGATTTATGTTGCTCATTTAAATCTTCCAATGGATCATGATTAAACTAAAAAGTTTAGAATGTAAAAAATAGAGAGAGAAAAAACACTACAAAAAATTCAAGTTTTAGCGACAATTTTTTTTTGGCAGATTTGTGGCCATCGATAATACAGGTCATTTTTGGTAGACAAATCCGTCAAAAAACTAAATGTCAAGTAAAAAAAAATAAAATAAATTTTTTGTGGATTAATCTGTTGAAAAATAAAAAAACACCATTGATTTTTTTTTTCATTTCTGGCTACTAATCCGTTAGTAAATATACCGATTTATTTTCTTGAGGTTTATCACTGGAAAATTACTCCAACTTCCAAGGAGGACCGTCGGCCAATTTCTAGCAGTTGATCTGCCAAAAATCACGCCACTAGAATGCTCTAATAAATGAATTGGCTATGTATTTTGAGGTTTCCAGCAGATTAGCCACTATAAATTCAAAATTTTTGCAAGTAAAAGTTTATGGCAATGACTAATTAGCCAAAAAAAAAATTTTTGTAAGAAACACCGCAATAGCTTCCCTTTCATTTCTGTGTTTTCTCTCCCATACCACCACCGCATCCTCCTTCCTTCTATACTAGCGACCACATCATTCGTCGTCGCATACCAGCCACCAATCCCAAACCAACACTGCCACCACGTCTTTTGTCATTCTCTCCAGTTCCAACCACACCCATGCCTTCACTATTGTCGCCCATACCAGTCATCATTACAACCACCACACCACCTTCCTCTGCTAATGACGATACCCACCATAGGCGATCACTGCCGCACAAACTGCCAATCACTCCTTCATTGCTGCCTCTACCATATCATAGCCACTCTGTTAGTTCCACCTCCAACATCGCACAAATAGTGAGGTGGTGAATGGCCAGTCTATGTGAGTCCACCCCAAGCCGGTGCATGGGCAGCCTACTTAAGGCCACCCCAAGTCATCACATCTTTGAACATGGGCGTGGACGTAGTGCATGGGAGACGTGGGTGCATGGCATGAAATCGATATATTATTTTTTATTTGAATGTTATATTTGTTTATAATATGTATATGTATGCATGTATGTATATGGTGTTTATATTTTGAATATGTGTTTATGTGTATATTTGAATGTATGTTTATATGTACAATATACTGTTAATTATTGGTGTTTGTGTGCTAGAATGATAGATAATTTATATTATGATGCTATATGATTTGAATAATAACATTACATTGTATAAGACTAATACTACTTTATTATAAGAATAATATAGTATTATGTGTTAATTTTAAAATTAAAAGTGACAAAAATAGCAATATAAAATATATTAAAATTTTAAGTGAAGAGGTTGATAAGTTATTTAATTTAATAATTTAAATATTAAATTAAAATAATTATTAAGTAATATTAATAAAATATAAAAAATATAATATGAAATATAAGAAAGTAAAATTTTGAACTATATAAATAATTACATGAGAATGATAAATTATGAAAATGTGTGCCTAACTGTCTAACGTACGATGTATACACATAGGTTGGAGACATGAGGCAATGTCTCAGATCTTGCAGACGAACAATGACTTTAAACTAAAAGGAATGACAAATATATAAGAGACATTTGTTACAAAGTTATGAATTGCGTAAACTAAAGATTTAAATTTAATCAAATATAAAAAAATATATTATGAAATTATAGAAAGTGAAAATTTGAACTTTATCAATAAATAAATAAATAATTGATTAATTAAATAAGAGGTAGCGTGGTAGATCTTGTAGACAAACAATGGCTTCAAACTACGAAAAGGAATGTTGAATATATAATAGACCTCGGTTATGGAGATACAAATTGCATAATATAGTAATATGTTATTGTTATTAACACTTATTTGTATGTATATTGTGTTTGAATTGTTGAAATAATTAATGCTCTACTTAATTAGGAGGCTCTAAACCTTAAGTTAGACGATATTAGTTTTGAACTGATAGGTTAAGTGACTTTGAGCAGTCCAAGATTTGATTGCTCAAGTAACTTATCTTCTATCATATTCTGATTGTGAGAATGATAACTCTAGTGATAATATTATCAAGTGATAAATGTGATAGAAAGTTTGAGTGGTGACACGAGTCCACCTCCTATGATGATGAGGAGAAAACTAGGTAGGATGATGTAAGAAAAAGAAAAAGAAAAACATTGCAGATTAAAAAAATAAACTTACATGTTTTTGTGAAGTAGATTTTCTGATGGACAGAAGGCGCATGGTGGAGCAGTTGGAGAATATGCTAAAAATTGAAAGTAGGCAAAATTTATATAAAGAATGATTTCAACAACAAAAATGACGTTAAACAAGAGTCTCGTGGAGAGGATATGCTTGATAAAATCGTGAGCTCAACATCATTAGGATTAGGGAAGTTGAATGGATAGTGCTTAGACTATTGCCCTTGGTGACGATGGAAGCATGTGTAGCCTTGCATTTGTCTATCGAATTTTGGAGAATAGTTAAGAGAAAAATAATTTCAGAGATATTTGATTGAAATTGGGATTAGGGTTTTGATAGTGATTGTGATGACAAGTGGAGTAAATTTAATTTTCTTATTACATGTAATATAATTAGAACTCAAGGGAAGACTATCCATACATAACGAATGAGTTTAGGAACTGAGAGCATTAGTATTAGGAAAAGTAAAACTTTTTTATTTTTTAATAAATTGTTCTCGCTCCTGTTTAAAGATTTTCATATTAGATCTCTCCTGGTGAGTTAGGATAGAAATGTTGGCAACTATTCAAAAAGTACTTTCTTTTTTCTAAGTAATGATCCTTATAAAATACATCAATCATCATACTTGTCACCAACAATTTAATACTTGAATTTTCTTAACATTCTTAGACTTTTCCTTACATTTGATGATAGCTACATTGCACAATTCAACCTATAATGCCTTCCCCAATCTTGAGACCTCTTTGGATTAGAGAAGTTATATGGTCCAAATCTCTAGATTAGAAAAACATATGAGTTGATTTCTGTAAGATTTGACTATCAATAACTGTTTGGAGGAGCGTACGTAAGAATGTTAACAAAATTCATATATTTAACAGTTGAAGACAATGATAATGATTAATATATTTCACAACAATCATTGTTTTTAGAAAAATTATGTTTCTCAAATTGTAGCAAACAAGATTGGTATCCCAATTTATCAGGAGAGAAACTAATACAAAAATTTTTTAAACACGAGCACGATCGATTCAAGAGTTCAAAAGTTAAAAATGGCTTTTTTTTATACAAGCACTCATAATTTCTAGACTAATTCGTTAAATTTGGATAGTCTTTCCTTGAGTTCATATTGTATTACAAGTAATAAGATATATATATGCTTTCACTTGTCGTCATCATCACTTTCAAAATCTTAATTTCATTTTTGTTCAAATTCCTTTGAGATTAAATTTTTTCTATTATTCTTTAAAACTCGTTACATGATTGCAAGCAAACACATGCTTTTTGTGCCACCTACAAGGGTAATGATCTTGGAGTTGTCCTTTTAACTATCCTAGTTCTAATAATGTTGAGTAAACAACATTATCTGGATATTCCACTCCATTATACTCTAGTATAATTTCATTTTCATTGGTATCATCATTCTTGATAAAAAAAATTCATTTACTTTTGGTTTCTTTTTTATTCTTCAACTTCTCCACCAGGGGGCTTATTCTTGCTAGAAAAATTACTTCATAAAATCATGTAAATTCAATATTATAATCCACAATGTTTTTCTCCTTCTTTTTTTATATCTTGTTACCTAGTCTTTTTCTCATCATCATAAGATGTGGATTCATTTTTACTATGCAAACTATCGATCATATCAACCACGTGAAAATATTATTGTTAGAGTCATCATCTCACTATTAGTGGAAGACGAAAGATGAGTAGAGTGATCGAATCTCAGACTATTAATTCAGAATTACTTATATATTGATTTTGGCGGATCCCAGTAGATTTTCCACAACAAAAAAATTATGGTAATAGATACTTTCTTTTAGAAAATCCGCCAAATGGCTGATTTCCACCGAAAAATCTTGTTGTTTGACAACTCGTGATTTTTTTTGGTGACCAAATCTGCTAGTTTTTTTTTATGAATTCCAGTGGATTTTTGTTTCTGGCAAGCATTTTTCCGAGAAACCACATTATGCTAGAAAATTGAATTTCCGATGAATTTTGAAAAATTACCAACAAATATGGATGACAATAATTTTCAAATTTCTTGCAGTGAAAAATACATAAACAAGAAGAATCCATTAGTGAATTATTTTAAAAAGGTATGTGAAGCAAACCTAAAATATTTCACCTTAGCATTGCCTATAAATACACTCCAACCCCATCTTCCATTGCCATAGCAATTAGCATATTTCTTAATTCTAAGTGCTTAGAGAGACTCATTTACCAAATAGGTATAAGTAAAAGTAAAATTTACTAAATATGTGTAACTTAAAAAATAATTATCAAAATAGTGTAAGTCATGACTCTCAGTCACGATTTACATCTGAATTTTTTTTTATTTTTTGTACTAAAGTCGTGATTCTATGTATTTTGTATTTTTTTTTAATTTGACATAGAAGTCGTGATTCCCAATCACGATTTCAGTATAAAAAATAAAAAATATCTACATGTAAGTCATGACTGATAGCCACAACTTATTCTATTTTAATAATTATTTTTAAATTATACTTATTTAATAAAATTTACTTTTATTTATATTTATTTGATAAATTAATCGCACATATCTACGATCCATTTCTCCAGTAACAAATTGTATGGGAAGTCTACGCTGGCCACTAGAGACATGAAGAAGCCTTATGGTTTCAGGTAGGGCACAATGGCTCTAAGCGAGACCCACACGATGGCTTCCCTGTATCAACAACAACAATATGGTTGTCTACTTGGGCATCACAATTTACCTGTTGGGAATGAGTTCTCAGATAAGTTTATGGAGGAATTTGTTGAATGACCAAATAAAGATTTTTTGAAGGTTTTGGTTCAATTGAAAAAAAAAAAGTTCTCGTGAGAAGAAAGTATCACGATTATATTTAGGCGAGAGAGATGGGAAAATTTCCAATCAAGTCTTATCATTTCCTTATTACATGATAGAGCTATCCTCTTAGGGCTCGTTTGGTGGTCAGGATAGGATAAGAACGAATGAATCAGAGTAGGATAGGATATGAGCGGGATAAACTGTTATCCTATCTAATGTTTGATGTCCACGAGATAACCAACAAGATAACATTATGTTATCTTGTCTTGTGTTTGATGTAAACCAGATATTATCAGGATATGATATAAATTATATGCAAATGACAAATGTACCCTTATATCAGAATTACATATTTTTAAAAAAAAATAACTTTTTTTTTACATTTTGTACATTTAAATTATAAAAATTTATATAAAAAAACTGCACAAAATAGATAGAATAAAAACGAAAGTAAGAAACAGAGAGGTAAATGAGATAGGGCTATCAATGTGTGACTAAAGACTTGGAGGGAGGCATGGTGTTTGGGTTGCTACGACTGCTACGTGAAGAGGTGGCCGATTCGCGCGGTGAAGGAGCGGTTTGTGTGGCACGAATGGCGCATGGATAATGAGATCCGCGACGTGGAGGCGCGCGACGACGGCTCGTTGTGTTGGTCGTGGACGGACCGCGATAGCGTGTTCAAGGATTCACCGAGATGTAGAGGTTTGTTTGGGTGGAGGTTGAACGTTGGTTATGGAGGTGAGGGGTTGGACCGTGGTGGTCTCGATGGATGGGTAGTGTTTGTGATGGTTTGGATGAGGTTTCACGTGGAAGATGGTTAAAGGATGAAGGATGAAGGTTGGTTAATGGGTGTGGGTTAATTGAGGACTAGAGTGGAAAAGAAAAATGATATCCTATCCTATTTGCTTCTAACCCAGCCTCACCCCTAGGATAAAATTTTAACTAGAGAGTAGGATAGGATAAGCTGACAGGATAACCATATCTTATCCTATTGATTCACCAAACTATAGATTAAAGTAGGATATGATAGCTTATCCTATCTTACCTCCCCTATCCTGGTCACCAAACGGACCCTTATAGTAGAATAAAAAAGTTAATTAGATCTGTATTATCATGTGTTTACACCAAATATATGTTATGATGTGATAGTATTTTTGATATTATTATGTCATTCTTATAATGTCTTCTAAACATTGTTTAATAATCTTTTTAATTATTAAATAAAAAATATTAAATATCTTTTGTGTTTTTAAGTTATTAGATACATTTTTTATTTAATATTTTATTTATTATGTATTAAGAGAATTATTTAAAAAATATCTTTTAAGAGAATATACCATTATTATTTTATTTTATTTAATGTTTACCTTAAGTGGACCATGCCCCCAACAAAATAACATGTAAGTGGGATTGTTCCTTAGATAGAAATTGAATGAGAATGAATTACCACACGTGAATTTTAATATGACAAATTTATGTAAAGAGAAAAATAAATACAAATACCCTTAACCATCTTATAAATTCTGGTAACACCCCACTTGTGACACACTATTTGGGGTCTTGTTGTCTATCTTTCTTCGTATAACCCATCACGTGAAAAACTCAGGAGAAGATCCATTCCTGAAATTAGATTTATTTGAAATGATAGTTTTGGCTTTCTCATGTGTAAGATCATATATACTCAACAAAACAAATACCTCGAGTCTTTCACATTCTGGGCAATGACCAGATATAAAACATTAAAAAAAAAAGCAAATAACAAAAAACAGGGCAATTACCAGTTGTGCACAACATTGGTAGAATGGATCAAGAATTTAAGTTGAAATTGTGGTGGCAGTTGCCTTATGACTATAGAAATTACAAATAATTACACAAAAATTTAACTGATGTGACGTTAATTGTAGTTTTCGTGTAATCGCAGAAGCCTCCAAAACTGCACTTGCAATAGTGATTGCATATCACAATTTAAAATCTTGAAATAGACAATTGATATTGTATGATTGATTTATATGAAACAAACAGATTTTTATTCTATGATAAGAATATTTTTAAATTAATTTTAGACTAAATATCTCTTTGAGTGATTTTAGGAATGCAGCACAAAACTAAATAAGCTTAATTCTGCATCATTCTTGCAACTTGAAAATTAAAATGATTCAATTGAATTATATAAAGGAGTAACATTTGACAATTTGAGCATCAATTTGTATCGATTGAATATTTTATTATTTGGAGTAGAAGTTTGTAAGATAATAAGCAGAAACTACGAGGAAGGCGATCAATAAGCTATGCAATTAGGACAGTTTTAATAATTCTACGGTGTATTTTCATCACTTACATAGAAGCACATGCATGGCATGTAAATGTAGAAATGGGTTTGCCAATAGCCTTGTGATATAATATAATGTTGAGTGTATTGTTTTTTATCATAATTTGTATATATTTTTATAGAAAATATTTTATGTAGATCAGAATATATATATTATATTTATATTACATGTTAATATAAAAAAATATCAATTTATCTTATATGTAATTATAATATTCTTATAATATATATAATAATTTTATGATTAAATTAAATAAAATTAAATATATTTTTATTAGATGAATATCAAGAATATATTTTCTTAGTTCCAACAAAATGTACAGCCTATGAGAAGCCAAGTACCAGTAGCTAGTTGCGGAGTCACATCCCTCCCATCTTGAAGTTGGATGAGTTGCCATAGCACTCTCTCACCCATGCACGGCTGCACCACTGGCCACCAAACACATTTCGATATGATGAGTCAAATTGAGTCCACTAGTTATCTTTGTCACCACGAATATTATCAATGGCTTCCCCAAGATCCTATCCTCCATCTTAATAATGGAATTTCACTATTTTTGCAAGCTTTTTGTTTACAAAATAGAAGAAAAAAGTTTTAAATTTATAATATTTTACAAATTGCTTAAATTGTTATTATTAGCCTCGTTTAAGTAATTTATATTTTGTTTTTGAAAACTATTGATATATGCAAAAAAAAAAAATTGAATACTTGCACAAACAAGAAAAAAAATTAAAAACGATTGAAATGGTGTCATTGATTATTTATGCATTTTGGTCTATTAAAAGTATACGTATCGTCAAGTTAGTCTTTTATTTATTTATTTTTATTTCTCAAAGTATTCTTATTCGGTAAATGAAACATTAATTTTTTAAATTGATTTTTAATTTTAATTTTAATAATACACTATATAAGAGAAAAATCATTTTATATAATAATTTAATCATTTTATATTATGATTTATCCATTTACTATATGTGTGTCCATCCTGTTTAATCATATCATGTGCTCTCGTCATTAGTTGTCAGTTTCTATTAATGTGTATAGATATAAATAGAAAAGATTTAGATTTTTTAAGTATATAATTTTAAATTTAACTTTAAAATTTATGTATATATAAATAATATTATTAAAAAAATTATTTACACATTTAATTATATTTTAAAAGATTAATTTATCACCTATTAAATAAAAAATTATTTTAGAAACAAAAAAAAAAGTGTGAATCCCTCTCATCATTCTTTAATTTGTATTTAGATATTTTTTTATTAATAAAACGAAACAGAACAAATAGAAATGATTAAAAAAAAAGAGAAGAAATAAAACATAATTATCATACTTTTTTTTTAAAAGATTAAAATAGAATATAATAAAATTTTATTATTCATGTGTTCCTCCCATCTCACTTTAATTTTCAAAAAATAAAAATTAGACATTTGAGAGAAAAGAAGAGAAATAATTTTTTATGTATTCTAATCTTTTCTCATATATTTTAAAACTCACAAATCAAAAAAATTATTTTTCTTCTTCATATTCTTTTTCCATTATACTCATTAAGTATCATCCAAATATAATATTTGTGTTTATCAAACTTTTTTATTGGGAATATGATAGTTTCCCAATTACATCTTATTGCCCCATCCTTTCATCACTCACAAAATCAGTCAATATCAATAATAATAAAATAATAATTCCTATTATAAGCGTTTTATACTTTTATTTTTAAAAAATTTAACACAATTATATCGAGAAAAAGAATAACTTGAAAAAAGGTGATTATATTTAGTCCGGAAATTTTCTATTATTATTTTAGGATATGGAACGGTAAAACGTGGATTGAACTATCTTTTTAAAATCATATTTTTTCTGTATATAAGAATATAAATAAGGATTAAATTTTAATATATTATTATTGGTGTATAACTTGTTTACATTATTTCAATAATATTTTCAAAATATTAAAATAACTTGACTTTTGTAATAACTATCTAAAAAATGTGAAATTCTTAGGTGCCAATAGATTATAAGATAATAGTAAAAAAAAATTGACAATGATAATGGATCAAATCTAAACTAAAAAGGTATTAAAATAAAATATGCACTTGGATCTTTTAAAAGTATATGTATCATTAAATTAGTTCATTTTTATTTTTTATTTTTTAAAATATTTTTATTTAATAAGTAAAAATTAATCTTTTAAATTGATTCTTAATTTTAATTTCAATACATTATATAAAAGAAAAAATATTTTATATTATTATTTAATCATGTATTATATGAATGTCTATTCTTTTGAAATGTATCACATTGTCTAATCATATAGTGTCAATCTCAACTAATGTGTATAAATCTAGAAAGAATTTAAGTATTTTAATAATATAATTTTAGGTTTAATTTTAGAGTAAATTACATTCATTTTCTTTTAAATTTGATAATATTACACTCAGTCTTATTCTTTTTTTAAAAATAATGTTCACTCTCATTAATTGATCAAGTTGTATAATTGTAAAATATTATTAATTAAAATCTATAGAATTTTCAACATTCACAATTATTTATGAAAAAAAAATTTAAAAAAATATTATTATGTATAAATATTACCAATTAAAATTTGATAATATTTTTTATCGTTAAAATTTGATAATATTACTAATTAAAAATAAATATATATTTTTAAAAAACTCTTTACATATTCACATAAAGAAAATTGTAAAGGTTTTTTTTTATAAAAAAATATTATTATATATAAATATTATTAATTAAAATTGTAAGATTTTCAAGATACTGTGATTATTTTTAGTATACACAATTTTTCATAAATAATTGTGAATGTTAAAAATTTTATAAATTTTAATTGATAATATTTACACAATTATATAATTTGATCAATTAATTGAGGGATGAGTGTCATTTTTAAAAAAATGAGACTGATATTTTTTTAAAAATATTTTTTAATAAATAATTGTGAATATTAAAAATTATAAATTTTAATTGATAATATTTATATAATTATACAACTTGATTAATTAATGAAAATGAGTATCATTTAAAAAAATAAGACTGAGTGTAATATCATCAAATCAAAAAGAAAATAAGTGTAATTTACTCTTAATTTTAAGATATATATATATATATATATATATATATATATATAATATGAAAAATCCTCATTTAAACATTTAATCTTACCTTAAAAAATTAATTTGCCACGTACCAAAATAGAAAATATGCTAGAAACCAAAAAGAAATGCCGGTCCTCTCCAGCCTTCTTTAGTCGCTGCCAAACTTTTTATGGGGAATCTGATAGTTTCCCAATTACGTCTAATTCCCCCACCCTTTCATCCTCGCAAAATCAGTCAATATCAATAATAATAAAATAATAATTTCTATCATAAGCGTTTTATACATTTAATATTAGAAAATTTAACACAATTATATCGAGAAAAAGAATAACTTGAAAAAAGGTGATTATATTTAGTCCGAAAAATTTCTATTATTATTTTAGGATATGGAACGGTAAAATGTGGATTGACCTATCTATTTAAAGTTATTTTTTTCTAGATATAAGAATATAAATAAGGATTGAATTTTATTATATTATATTGGTGTATAACTTGTTTACATTATTTAAATAATATTGTCAAATTATTAAAATAGCTTAACTTTTGCAATAACTATCTAAAAATTGTGAAATTTCTAGGTCCCAATACATTATAAGATAATAGTATAAAAAAAATTAACAATGATAATGAATCAAATCTAAACTAAAAAACACTAAAATAAAATATACATTTTGGTCATTTAAAAGTATATGTATCATCAAGTTAGTTTTTTTTTTTTTTTTTTTATTTTTTAAAATATTTTTATTTGATAAGTGAAAATTAATATTTTAAATTAATTTTTAATTCTAATTTTAATATACTATATAAGAAAAAAATCATTTTATATTATGATTTAATAATTTTATATTATAATTTAATCATATACTCATATCACGTGCTCTCATTTTTAGTAATGTCAGTCTCTATTAATATATATAAATTTAAGTATAAAAGACTTAAGTCTTTTAAATATATGACTTTAGATTTAACTTTAAAATTTATATTTATATAAATAATATTGTTAAAAAAATTTATTTAAATATTTAATTATATTTTAAAAGACCAATTTATCACCTATTGTGCAAAAAAAAAAAAAACTCTACAAACCAAAACGAAGTGCCGGTCCCTCTCCAACCTTCTTTAGTCTTTACCAAACTTTTTATTAGGAATCTGATTGTTTCCCTAGTACATCTTATTTTCCCATCCTTTCATCACTCACAAAATCAGTCAATATCAATAATAATAAAATAATAATTCCTATCATAAGAATTTTATACTTTTAATTTTAAAAAATTTAACACAATTATATCGAGAAAAAGAATAACTTGAAAAAGGTTATTATATTTAGTCCGGAAAATTTCTATTATTATTTTAGGATATGGAACGGTAAAATGTGGATTGAACTATCTTTTTAAAGTTATAGTTTTTCTGGATATAAGAATATAAATAAGGATTAAATTTTAATATATTATTATTGATGTATAACTTGTTTACATTTTCAAATAATATTGTCAAATTATTAAAATAGTTTAACTTTTGCAATCACTATCTTAAAAGTGTGAAATTCTTAGGTGCCAATACATTATAAGATAATAGTATAAAAAAATTGACAATGACATTGGATCAAATCAAAACTAAAAAATTATAAAAATAAAATATGCATTTTGGTCTTTTAAATGAATATGTATCATCGAGTTAGTCTTCTGTTTATTTATTTTTTATTTTTTAAAATATTCCTAGGTAAATAACTAATCTCTCAAGATATTATTAAGTGTCTAAGTAAAGATCCTTATTAATAGCGTTATTTTTATATACATAAATTTTAATATCGAATTCAGAATCATATGCTTAAAAGACTCAAATCTCTTTTACTCGGATTAATACACGTTGGTGTTAGTTCTCCATTTATAAATATATCAAAATGATCTTATACTATTAGGATCCGTTTGGTATGAAAAATATGACAATACTTGATAGTATTAGACATAATAGTATAAGGTCTGATAGTATAAGACCTGATAGTATAAGGTCTAATACGTAATAATTGAGAATATCGTGGTGTTTAAAATTGTAATAGAAAAGTCTTTGCAATAGTTTATACATCAAAATTCAAGCAGACCTAATCACATCCCCCGATGCTTGATTAAGTTATTCATTATTTTAATGTATAAGAGAGATTTGATAGATAAACTTATATAATACAATATTTACATCAAACAACTGATAATGTTATAATGTGTTGTATTAGTTCATCCTATTAAGTCTAATACAACATGTCAAATATATCCTTAATTTATGACATCAAATTAGTCCTTAGAGCAAGACCAAATTGACCCTTAATTTTAATAAACTATACAAGAGAAAAATCATTTTTATATTATGATTTAACCATGTACTTCTATATTATTAAAAAATTTAATTGATCATTAATTTTAATGCCCCATCGGAGGCTCAAAGTGAGGTGGAGAGGGAGAAGAGAAAGGTGTGTGAGAGGCTGTGGGGGATCGAACCCCCTTCCTCTCAAATCCATCAAATGCCCAACACCACTGCGCCGAAAGGATTGTGGGCAAGAGAATTTAATTTTAATCTCAACTTTTTTAATAATTTAATAAAACATTTTGTTTTAAAATATTCTTTACTTGAAAGAGTAATTTCTTAAAATACGGTCAAGCGTTTAAGTGAGAATTCTTTTCAACGATATTTTTTTATATACATGAATTCTAAAATTCAAGTTTCTTATACTTAGAATAACACATAATTCGATAGTGATATAATTTTTTTTGTATTAATCATTGATTAAAATTTAATTATATCTCATCTAATCATGTTATACTAATTATCATTTCGATGCTATGCACTAATTTATAATACTTCATATTTTTTTATTTATGCAAAAAATAGTTATTTTAAATGTATGAAAAATAATATTAGACATGCATATCTGATTTAGATCATTATTGTATTTAAGAAAAATTAGTTTTCAATAATAATCTTTTATATAAATTGGTAATTAAGTTAGTATTCAATTGTTCCTCTTTTGTCTTTTGGACAATTTGACTGAAGTGTTTATTTTATTATATGTATAAATTATTATAAAAACTTAACTATTATAAAAGAATTTAAAATTAATATACACTATATTAATTTAACTATTTTCTAAGTGAGTTTTGATGCACTTTCTTTTAAGAATGATTTTGTAGTATTTTGTATTCTCTAAAAAGACTCTTGATAATTTTTTAATTATTTAAAAAAAGTATTTTAAGACATCAAATTCTTTTAAAAATATTTACTATTTTAAATAATTAGGAGGATGTGAGAATATTTATTAGGAGAAATATTATTTTAATTATGTAATAATAATTGTCAATAATAATTGACACAATTAATAAAGACAAATCGTATCAATTAAGTTAGTTAACGTTCAAATTTTATCACAATTTGTTATTGATAAGTTATATATAAACATCTTTATAAGTGTTTGTAGAGCTTAGTGGAATATTGAATAACCATCTTTGATTTTCTTTAAAAAAAATATAAAAGTTTTTCTAATAAATGTCCTTAAGAAATAAAAAAGATAAGAAATTTTTAAATTTTTAATAAACTAAATACATCATTTTTAATAAAAAAGATTTATCTTTAATTTCTTAGCAACCTGACACTTGTTAGAAAAACTCAAACTGTAATGATTTATTTTTGTGAAAATATTATGTAATAATTTATTATTAAAAATGATAATGAAAAACATTACTAAAATAAATGAATGAAAATATTTATAACTAATAAACCGTCGTTAACCCTGCCAAAACAGGTTTGCACAAAGTACAAACTGTCACTTGTCTAGGAAATTTCGTGCTTTCCTACAAAGGTGAGAAAAAGATTGGCGTTGAAGATAAAGAGCATAAACCGCGACATTGAACACATACCCAACCTCTAATTTCTCTCTCTCTCTCTCTCTTTCTCTCTCTCTCTACCTTGTCAAGTTGAACCTTTCCCTCTCTCTCTTCTTCTTCTGGCTACGTCTCCATTCCATTTAGTTCATTCCACATTCCAAACGCTTCAAAAACCAGCAACACCAACACAACTCTCTCTCACCTCTACAACACTTCCACACACACTCTCACCATTGCCATTTTGCAATGGAAGAAGCTTCTGGTCCTGCAATAAAGTCCCAAAAACAACAACAACAACAACAACATGGGAAGAATAACAAGCTTCAGAGACTCCATTGCCCCGTCAAGAACTATGACTGGGGTCGACCATGCAGAGACTCCCTCGTTGCAAGGCTCTTCGCCATGAATTCTGGGTCCCAATTGGATCCCAATGAGGAGGATGTGCCTTATGCTGAGCTTTGGATGGGTACCCATGAGTCAGGATCCTCCTTCCTTGTCTTGGAAGGTTCAAAAAGAGTGACCCTTAAGTCGTGGCTTTTGGAGAATCCTGAGGTGCTTGGCCAGAAGGTTTTGGAGAAGTGGGGTGGTGATCTTCCTTTCTTGTTCAAGGTATGAAATATGAATATGATCCTCCAATTCTTCTATATGAACAACATTTTCGTACATCATTTTTATCATAGTTACCGGAAATGTAGTACGTGCGTATATGTGGTATGAGTATAGGTATATGATTCGTCACTTCTTGTGATTATATTATAGAACTTCTTTTATGACAAATTCGATATGCAATACTCAATACGATGAATCTGGTATGCAATTCGCAGGATGGTTGAACGAATCCGATAAGTATGACTTTTATATCTGATTAACAATGTACAAATATTTGGTTAACAGTGCATTACTAGTTTCGTTAATCACATAATACACATTGTTAATTGAATATTTATACATCATGAACCAGGTGTAAAAAGTGATGTACAAACATCATTTTCGTATGATCCTCTGAATTTTGGTGCATGTGGGTCTCTCAAAGTTAACCTAAGATTGAGTTTTGTGTGGTTTTTTGGTGTTTAGGTGCTGTCAGTGGCAAAGGCCTTGTCTATACAGGCTCACCCTGATAAGGAGTTAGCCAGGACTTTGCATAAGTTGCATCCTGATGTTTATAAGGATGGGAATCACAAACCGGAGATGGCCCTGGCTGTAACTGAGTTCGAGGCTCTATGTGGGTTTATCACTTTTCAGGTACCTGTATACTGTGGAATCTTTTACTTCTTGAGAAATGTTTCTTCCACACCATCTTTTTGTCACCATTTCTTACACCTTGTTTAAAAAAGAGAAGAAAAAGAAAAAGAAAATAGAATGAGTTAAAAATGTGTATTTTTCTTATTTTATTAAAAAATAAAAAATATATAAAAAGATGTACAAATAATATTGTAATTTACATTGTTGCTTTTTGCGAGTGTATATGTATAATATAAGAATAGAATATTTATATTTGTACACCATATTTTTTATAATAACTCCACATTTTTCTTTGAGTAAACAAAAGTGAAAATTACACTTTTCAATACTTCCTCTTTCTTTCTTTTCTTAAAAAGGAAAGTGTAACATTTAGTAGGACTGCACAACCCGACCGGTGGACCCGCGAACTCGACCGACCCGACCCGACCCGATCATACATATCCGGGTTGGTTCGGGCAGACGGCCTGGTTGGTCGATCTAATAAATTTCTTTCGGTTCGGGTGACGGGAAAGTGAACCAACGACCCGACCCGATGACCCGATTACCCCAAAAAAGACGTCGTTTTGAGTAATTTCTATTGAAAAATATTTCGACCATAAGAATACCCGATCACTCGTTGACCACTTTTTTGTTATGGTATTTTTTATATTTTATTGACTTATTTGATTAGTGTGGACATTTTTTACCTCCAAAGCAAAGCTAACATTTAGTATAAAAAAAGTATGCGAATAACATTTTTCATAAGAATATCTGTTGCTTTTTTATTATGGTATTTTTTATATTTTATTGACGGTGTCAAGCACAAGCCTTTGGTTTTGCTCAGAGAAATTTTCGTGTTGTCTTTCTAATATACAGTCCCGGAAATTGATGTTGTAAATTTAAGCCCTGGAATTTTCTGTATGTAGTCTTCTTATTGATGATGAATTACAAATTGGAGTTTTTATCGAATCAATTGACTGTTTGGTGTGTTCAAATCAAACCATTTTCTATTCATTTTTAATTTGGTATTATGCTCTTTAGGTGATTGGAAAAGACTTTTCGTATAATTTATGATGACTGTCCATCTTTTGACACTTTTCGTTAATGTGTCCATCACATATTCCCTTGTTCACAGGCTTCTCTCTGATGCAACCTGTGATAGCCGACCAAACAATTAATTGAGAGCTTCAAGTGAAAAGATCAAATAATAACCGTTTCAGTTAATAAAACATGCAAAGTGTTTTTTAAAAGCTCAGATTCAAAAGTGGAAGTTTGATGCCTTTTATTATAAATGTTATTAACTTGAAGCAAGTTAGCAATCTGCTGTGGTTCTATTCAGGAGCTTAAGGCCGTGCTTGCTGTCCCTGAGGTTGTGGAACTGGTTGGTGCTGAAAATGTAAACTCGGTCTTACAAATCACTGATCACGATGGTGAAGAGAATGTAAAACCTGTTTTGCAGACAGTTTTCACCGACCTCATGTCAGCAAGTAAAGAGAGAGTAACTAGTGTAGTAGACAAATTGATAAGTCGTCTGCATAAGGAAAGTCAGGTTAGTTAATAACTTGCTCTGTTTGTTTTGAAATTTTTAGGTTACGTGCAAATTTAATTTTGTTATTCCTTTTCTAGCATAGTGTTATTTGAATATTATATATATTCTTTGTGAATGTGAAAAAATGTTATCCAGAGATATATGACATCCATTTACAAAAGATCAGAAATATGAGGTTTAGTCTGTTCTTTTTGTCATATAATATTTATGGTTATTAGCAACAAATACTATTTACTCTATAATCATTTTTTTTTTCTCCTTGCTTCTGTTCCTCCATATTGTGGCAGCTTTAATATTCAGCTGGGATCATATTTCAGATGCGTTAATCTCTTTACGTTGCCATGAAACAATAATTTATGCTTTTTTTCTTTTATTTATTTGTTAATATACACGTGTTACTAATGTGATTAATCAAGACCATAATATTCTCATTTTGCATCAGGTGAGGCAGTTGACAGATAAGGAGCAGCTGGTGCTGCGGTTGGAAAAACAATACCCTGCTGATGTTGGTGTCATAGCAGCCTTCTTTCTTAACCATGTAAAACTCACTCCAGGTGAAGCCTTGTTCCTTGGGGCAAATGAACCACATGCATATATTTGCGGCGAGTGCATTGAATGCATGGCAACTTCAGACAATGTTGTGCGCGCTGGCCTTACTCCAAAACACAGAGATGTCCAGACTCTTTGTTCCATGCTCACATACAACCAGGCAAATGATGCATCAACCTTGTTACTGCAGTTTTTTTAGTTGAATATTCAGTTTCCTTATAGAACTTTACTATTTTCTATGGTTATAAATTGTCAATAATGACTTGTTAAACCATGCATTTCAGCCTTACCCCTGGTCACTTGGCTGAGGCATATGCAGAGATTGTGCAGTTTTCGTGTTTCATTAGATAACTAAAACATCAATGTTCCTTTTCCTATAGTTTTGAAAGTGGCAACTCAATAGGTGGCATGAATAAGTGGGACTCAGTATTGTATGTCATTTTTCCTCTATCTGTTTACTCTTGCAGGGTTCTCCTGAGATCCTGCGAGGAGTTCCTCTAAATCCATATGTAAATAGATACATGCCACCATTTGAGGAATTTGAGATTGATTGCTGTATTCTTCCTCAAGGGGAAACAGTGGTGTTCCCAGCAGTTTCGGGTCCTTCCATGTTTTTGGTCACAGTTGGGGAAGGAATGATGAACACAGAATCACCAACAGGACATGCAGTCACTGAAGGGGATGTTCTTTTTGCGGCTGCCAACATTGAGATTAGGGTTACTAGTGCATCCAAGTTGCATCTGTATAGGGCCGGGGTTAATAGCAGATTTCTTAAAGATTGCTAAGTTTCAATGCGGGAGAGGGAGGGGAAGCTTGGGGGGTGATAAGCTCAACACATGCTTTTTGTAAGTCAATATTACAATTAAGTGTTATATGTAACAGCAGCTGTTTAGTGTAAATGCAAGAATAATGGGACCACATAGTAGAGAGAAAAAGTGGATAATAAAGAGGTGGGTTGTCTTCAATATTCTGCTCCAAGTTGTTTCCAGTTCATAAAAAATGTACCTTAAAAGCCTTTTCAAATGTATTTCTATTTATCTATTTATATGAATAATTGATGTAGCCACAAATATTTTGATGTCTTTATTGTTCTAATCGTATGCAAAACTTAATGATTCTCGTCTACTTCATTAAAAACCTCTAAATGATTTATATTTAAAAAAGAAAACAGAGACGAGAATACAGATACTGTAGCCCAAAAACTTTTCAATTAATATTTTATCCATACATTTTAGTAAGAAGTACATAACCTTGAGTGATTGCCCTTCTCCATTTAAGATGATATATGCTTAAAGAATAGAAGATAATTACCGCATGTCATATAAGAACACAAGTCTCACGACCATACCATGAACCAAGAAATAAGTAGATATATATTGATTATGAAAACGTCTCAATATAACCATTTGATTTCCCTTCTAGGACAAACTTCCAATAGCACCTAAATTGACCATTCAGTTGACAACAGTAGTAAAAGCAAACAAAGTCCAGCATCAAGATTACCCCAAAAGAATGCAATTTAAAATTCAGGGCCGCATCAGGCACACTCTAAATGCTTCCTACAGCCACAGAAAATACTCTGTAATAATTTTAATGTCATCTAGGTGAAGAAGTATCAAACAAAATCCCAAAAGTCAAAATTTTGGATATACTGAAACAAAATATGTAATGGCAAAAAAATAGAGACTCCATTAAGCCAAGCAGCATTTCAGGCTTCTGTGATCGGATACTCAAATACTACATCTTTTCCAGTAAGCTTCCTGTAAACTCCAGAAAAAGTCTCCAGCTTGTATTCAGTGTTATTGCGCTCCTTGGGGTCCAAGAAAACCTTAAATTGACACATTGTCAAAAGGAAACTTAGAAACAATTTATAAGGGAAAAAAAACATTTAAATTAACATCAACTTCGCAAGCTGTTACCTTGATTATTTTTGATCCATCAAGTCGATATCTGACCCGTTTGCCAACAATCTCTGCAGGATGCACAACATCCTCCAGCATGGCATCATGGACAGCAGTCAAAGTGCGAGTTCGGGGTCGCTGAACTGCAGAGCCTTTCTTTGGTGGCCGCACAATCCTTCTTGTGGCAATCAAGACAACATCCTGTCATTTGGTACAATCTTCCATTAATACAAATAAATAATAAATAATAAAAAACATATAAAAGAAAATCAAAGACACATTAATTTCATATCAAGGTGAATTGCAGTAAAAAGAAACCTTCCCACTAAACTTTTTCTCCAACTCTCTGACAAGTCGAAGATGAACCTTGCGGAACGCCTTCCTCAATCTGTAAGGCACATAAATGACTACAGCCTTGCGATTCCCAGCCACATCCATTTGACTGCATGAAATAAGTTTTCCTCATGATGAGAAAAGTTTTTGTGACCAAACATACAGCAACTGATTATTCATAACATCCTTACATTGCTTGATTTATATAGAGATCTTTTAAGTCACTTTTCAGTTCCGAATTGGTGTTCTCCAAGTCAAATAGGTACTGCACAGGCATCAAATTGCAGAGTCTCAATAAAGAGAATATGTTGAGTTTATGAAAAAGATATATTCTCCTGAAAGAGAGATGGCAATAACCTGCGCAACTATCTCCTCAAATTCAGTGGGCTCGGCATCCTTATCCTTGTGGATTTTCTTCCTGGAAGTGTACATTTTGATCAATCTGTTTCATGACATAGCAGCCACTATCAGAACCTTAGTAAAAATAAGAATCATAATGAATACCTTACAAGATGCTATTACAAATTTACAAGCAACCCAAACAATATTCATAGGGTTAGAAGGGTCAAGAAAAAAACTGCATAAATAAGCATATAGAATTCATAAAGACATAAACAAAAGACCCACCACCTATCTCAGGATTTTCAGTAACGAAGACTCAGATAAATCTGAGACATTGTTAACTGAAACAGTTTTCCACCTCCCCTCTCCCTCTCTTTTCTCTTTAATTCTCACTTACTGAGCTAACAGGAAAAATATCAACATGCTCAAAATGAAAATTGAACAAGAAATAAAAAGCTTCTTGATATCATACATGCAATTATTCAATTCAAATAAATTTTACATGGTGATGAGGTTTGGTGATGAAACATTGCCAGCAAAAACGCACATTTAAAGCCAAAAAAAAAAAAAGAGACAGATTTTGAGGGAATATTACACAATTATGGATTGGAAAATAAATAATAAAGGGAATATTTCCACATAGCAGGTTAAATTTGGTGAGAATAGAAACAAATGCACAACAAATAAAGTGAGAGAAATTGAAGAAAGCAGATACCCGATAAACAAAGTGAGAGAATTGATGAAAGCAAGGAGTAAATACCAAATGGAGAGTAACCCTTCGGCAGCTTCAGCTCGATTCGAGAGAGAGGAACAGAGAAAGGGGGCGAATACAGCAAGGCTTTTTAAAAGTATGACAAATAGCGTTCAGGTTGCCCTAATTTTGGACGGGAAATAGACATAGATAATGTTAAATGTGCACATAAATTTTTATCTACTACGCTAACAAAATTCTATTTAGCGAATAATTAATTAATTTTAAATAAAATATTCTTTTTAATTCTTTCATAAATATTTTGATTATAATTTTTTAAAGGCAAAATAACTTAATTTAAACATTTTTTTAATATAAAGTTTATGAATATGTTTGAATTAATTTATTTTTTATTCAAAATAATTTATAATTAAAAATATTTTAAGAGAATTTTTAAAAAATAAACAATAATTTCTTTAAAATAATCTAATCCAAACTTCTTTGCCATTCAGATCTTAAACCATTCAGATCTTAAATCAAATAATAATTCGTGATTTTTTTTTTCTAACTCGACAACTCACCCATACGTTACCTAAAAGCAAACAATTCAAAATAAACATCAAATTTAGATTATAAAACACAATAACTATGAACTTATTTTTCTATTTAATTTTTTTTCAATTATTTTTAAAAACTTGTCACCATCATGGTTATAAAATGAAACGAATTGGAACGAAGGCCCAACAAATTTTCCTATATGGATTGGCCCATAATCTATGAACCCAAAATGCAAGCAACTGAAACTTGAGGAAGAAAGAAGAGGAGACTGTGTCTGAACATGAAATCAGCCATGGATTTGTGATTGAGCTACACTTACTTTGAATCATCACACTCTTCACTCTTCACTCTTCTTCTCCCACAATATGATGTCCGCGAACCAATTCTCCGAGGATCGGGGTTCTCCTCCTCATCATTTCAGGTAAAACAAATTCCCCATTTTTCGAATAATTTAGTCATAATCAATTCTGGGTATGCCCCGTTTTCGAACCTTGGTTCAAATTTAGGGAAGAAAAGGAAAAAAAAATTTAAAGATCTTTAAACTGTTAATTCTAATTTTCTGAGACTGTCAGTGGAATAGGTGATTTCAACTTTTTGGTGCATTTGAAATGTACCAATGTTTTTGCTGTTTCTTTGATTCTGTAATTTTAATTTTTCAGTTGTTTTAAGAACTGGAGCCACTGTGTCATTTTTTGGATAATTATTCCAAGTAATATTTACTCTGAATGTTTAATATCCATTAGTTTAGTTGGAAAGTAATACACTCAAATGTTAAGATTTAATCTAAATTTTATTAAATAATATTTTAAACTTAATCCAATGGTATGTATGGTTATACTGTACATGTGTTATGTTTTTAGTGGACATAGTATAGTACTGTCAGACTAGATAAGAATTTCTCAGATTAGTGACAATCTACTGTGCCATACTGATTAGTGATTAATTACCTATCTTCTGAGCTTTTTGTAGAAGAGGATTGTATATTTGAAGTTTAGACTTTGGTTTGTTCTTATTTTGCTGATGATGTTTTTCCCTTTGTAGACACGCACCCATGCAGATAATTCATATTGTTGCAAATTTCATGAGGATATGGTCAATATACTCCATGTACCGCTACTTATCCCATACCGGAGCTTCAGTTGTTCTTTTCCTGTTTGCGTGCCTGGCCCCGGCATCCATCCTATTTTTGATTTTGCAGAAGCCTTGGAAGGGCAGGCCACTTTCTAATACTCAGGTAAATTTAATTTCTGCTTTATGCAGAGAGTACTCGGAAGAAGCATTAAATTTTGACGTTAAAGGTTATCATGATATGCACATTCCTTGACAAGTACCATTTGTTTTCAGGTTGTGCCGTCTATAATAAATGGTGCTATAACAGCACTGTATCTGGTCTTGTGGGGAAAGGGACTGAAATCATGTGGACCAGTTAGGTTGGTTTTTGTATGCTTGAAGAAAATTTCAATTAATAAGTTTAGTGTGCCAAGTGCTTAGTTTTAACTTCTTAAATGCCTTTTGAGTCATACGGCATCATGACTGAAACAAAGTCATATAAATCCCTGATTTCCAGTTTGTCATAGTCCAAGTGATGTCATCCACCACAATTATATAATTATTTCTTGATCATGTTAGTATTGATGTGTTGACTGATGCTTTGAATGGGAATTTTCATTTTTGATTGGTTTATGAACTTAATGTAGTTATTGTTTTTCTTATTAATTTAGAGCAATATTGGCTGAGTATTCTGGTGCTGTCCTTGGAGTACTTTCTGCAGTGTTATATGGGAGGAGAAGCCATCTGTGGAAAAAGGTAACTCTTCACGTTCATAGGATATACTATATAAATAATACCATGTACTCCATATGAATTAATACCTATCCTACAAGAGTTAGTTTTTTGCACATGTTTCTCCTTTCTACTTTATTTGTAGAGAAATATTATATAGACTCGGATTCATGGTAAACCCTATATATGACAGCATATCCACCATTAGATTTCAAAATATGCACATATTTATAATTTTAAATTATATTTTGAATGGTAAATATGTTGCCATATATAGGGTTCACTGTGAACCCGAATTTATATTAACATTTAGCACTACTCTTATCTGTATTGATTAGTCTCTTCCGAAGTTGTAACTTCTTCCTGAATTGTTTTACTTTGCCTGATGAAGATTTCTTTTTTCTTTCCCCTTTCTTTAAGTTCTGCCCATTATAACATGTTGGTTGTGGATACAAATATGAAAATTGTTTCTTGAGTTTTTTCATGTTCTTTGTTGTATCTAGTCTTTAGCTGTTTTGGAGGATCTCCTATCCTCCCGTAGTTGTGTTTTCCTCCTTTCTCAAAACTATATTTTTGTATCAAAAATATATATGAAATTGTTAAACCTTCTTCTTTGATAAAATAATAAATAAATTAAAATTTATGTCCAGGTTGTATTATGATATATTCAAACAGATAAAATGATGTGATGTGCCCTGCTGGTTGTGATTGGTGAGTTTGAAAGATAAGTTTAGCATCTTCTCTAATCAGGTGGATACTTTTTTATTTTGAACCAGATAGGTGGCCTAATCGCAATGTTGGCATCTTTTTACCTGCTATCTGAAGGCTGGGCTACGACAACATATTCTCCATTCTATATCCTTATTCAGACTGAGTTATTTTCTCTTTCTTAAATTGGTTTAGTGCTAAACTATCTTTTGCTCCCAGTATTCCTTTTCTTGTTTGTCAAGTCTTACATCCTTTTTCATCTCTTCCATAAGTGTTGTAAACTTAACTGGAATTTACCATGGGAAGATAGAGATGATTCTGAGGCTCAAACTGAACCAGTTTTGGGCTTGAAGCAAATGTTAGTGCCTATTTCTGCTGGTATCTTGTCGGCCCTCAGAAGGGTGATTGCGAGGCGCGTTTCAATCAAGGTGGTAACATTAATGTAATTTGCAATTACTACTTTCTGTTTGGTGTGAGGTGCTTTGTGTGTATCCTAATATCTAATCTGGAACATCTTATGTTTTCAGAATCAACTTAAAAGGCGACTCCATGCTTTAACTATTGCTTCTGCAACATGTTTTATGTTTCCTATTGCCATGTGGGACATGATCATAGTGAGTTCTATAATGTGGTTTTCATTTTTAGGTCTAAATTAGGATAGGCTTATTATGTCCTTGTGGAATGCTTCTTGTATTGTTTTGTGGATTTGGCTTGATTGATTTTTGACAATTTCGGTAACCCTCTTCCTTTCCCCCTCCCCTTTGAGTCCTTCAGGGATCACCTTCTAGCAGCAGTGGAAAGTTGCCATTCTCTGCTTGGGCCTTCTTGAGCACTATTCTCTTTGGAAATATTGTAATATTCTATGCTGACAGTATTGCAGAGGAGAGGTATGCCATGATAGTCTTGCATAAGTAATGGTTAAGTGAGAAAAAGGATGGTGCTTTTGCATGTTAGCAATTAGTTTTCTTGTGCTCTTTAGATTATCAGACAAGGTTCTACATGATAACTATTAACTAATTGTAATCCACCTGTAATATTCTCCTCATTCTTATTGGAAAATTGGCTTCAATTTTCAGTTTTATGAAATTATAGTTCCATACCCAGAAATTAATTACCTTATTTTTGTCTGACTTTATGCAATGTATGAAAGAATTTGGTTATAATTAGGTCTAATTAAATTCAAATTTGATCTGGTAAGATGTGAATTGTATTTGAAAGTTCTGTACGGTGGAAGACAAGATAATGCATGGGATTTGATGATTTGAGGGTTCTATTTGTGGTTCTGAGGCTACTGAAAAATCATATTTTTATTGTAGATTGCACATGGTTTTCTCCTCACCAAGGCATTTAATGGTAGCTGGTGCATGCATCATCATCATGGAGATTGTGTACAAGATGGATTTTTCCCTACTGGGCTTCATGGTTTGCTGCTTAATATTAGGTTTTGGTATGTTTAGTAATTATTTTTAAATATTAAATATTCTCATCAAATTTTAGTTTTCATGGATTGTTTGTAGAGCTGAACTAGCAGTTAATTCATTGTCATGCCTTTTCTAATTTTTTTTGGGGGCATTAGGTTTGCAATTCAGCTAGTGGGGAAAGATGTTAAAATAACCAGCTAGTGTCAGACTCATATTTGAGACTATGATTTTATCTATTTTTTTTTCTAGTTCTTACTTTTAGTAGTAAAATTCCTTGATGATGCAAATGCTTCTAACTCAAACGACCTAATTGTGCTTTTAGCCGCTCTTTGGTGTTCTGCTCATGATTGTTTTAATAACTTGCGGAGAGTTCGGGCAGCCCAGCTGTATTCATAGTTTTCTCATGTTCTTCTATTTTCTCCCTTTTGTTTTCTCTTGTTTTAGAGGATACCTTATCCTTTCCCTCGTTGTACTTATGCTTTCTTTCCCTTTTCTTTAATAAAATTTATTTTTCTATGAAAAACACAATGACAAAATTAGTACATGTTGGGTGGTGTTTGGTTTGTTTTCTGTTTTCACTTTTAGTTTATATGTTTCACTATTAATTACAAAAATGCCACTTTGTTTTCACTTTGTTTCTGGTTTGCAAACTTTTGTGAAGGAAATGGTAAAAACAGAATTAATGGGTGCTAGCAGAATTTGAGAAATAGTGAATATTAGATTTTCTTAAGGTAACTTTGCTATCCGTCATGAGCATTGAAGCTTAAGTTCTTCGATTTAATTTTGGACCACTATCAATGTAAAAGTTTTTTTTTTTTAACTCAATCATGCATTGGCACATCATTAAAAGAGTTTGTCTATGTCAACTCATGATTGAGTGAAGTGTAAAAAACTTTACATTGACAGTGGATCAAAATTAAACTCTTTAAAGTTCTTTTTTCCTGAGAAAGTAGTGCAGCAATATTAATGGCTTAAGTAATTATTTTTTGGGGGAATAAGTGGACTTAATATTAAACTTAAACAGTTACAAGTGGTGGATGGAAACTACTTCATTCAAGTACAATTGTTTTGTTTACTCTTCTTCTGTTTGATTATTTTTCTGGGACTACTGGAATAAAACTGAATTTTTCAACATTAGTTATCTGTATTATTGGATTGCCTCTGCCTATACTCTTTCGTTTTTCATTCTTGAAGACAAAGTTTGTTATTCATACAGTCATATGGTGTCGCTGAACAAAGTGTTGATGAAAAGTAACTATGGGATATGCAGTAGTAGTACAACAATGTATACTCATTTTTGCTATCAGTTTTGCAAAATCTGATAAAAGATTTAATAAAACTAAGCACAGTATAATGACATACTTTCAATGAACATTATTTCTTCTTTCTTGTTTCTGCTTTTTTAGTTGTTTTAATTAATCTCAAATGCTCATTGCAATGAAATTATGTAGGGATATATGAAGCAACTTCATTGGAGCGCAATAGAAAAGATTCTATCCGAAATTCAGATTTATCAAGTGGAGAATTTGATAATCAAATCCAGATGTCTTCACTACCTACTTGAAGTATGTGTATTTTTATTCCTTCAACTTTTTATTGTGAAATGTGAATTTGTTGCCAATTGTTTATTTGGTGTGTGTGTTTATGCATGTCTACCCTGAGCCTTTGTTTAATTCAGTCTATAGGTATGGAACATCTAATTGATACTCGACAGCAATTTTTTAGCATGAGTATCAATATTGTACTACTGATTCTAATATATGATGAGCTTGATTGCCAGTTTTTGCAAGTTCCATTTAATATTCACTGTAAACAAAAATTATATAAACATTTAAAAATATACAGGGAAATGAATACAGAAAAATATTATGAATTGAAAGAGCACAAAGAAATATGCCCCTTTTTGGATAGATTTATGATTGCAAATAAGATGACCCGTTACACATAAATTAGAAATTGAGAAGGTCCATTGTGGGAGTGATAGACACTTTCAGACACGAAGGTTGCGCATGGAGCATAATATATCTAGTGATAAGAATCAATCCCTCATTTGTTCTTACATGGTTTGGCTGCTTGCTGTTTCTTTATGGAATACATTGTTTGGACTTTCTGGTGAATGCTGGGTGTGCCCTAAAGCTTTTTGTGGTTTTCGTTAAAGTAAAGAGGCTAAATTTTGGTGGCAATTTGCAATCCATGCTGCTATTTGGTGCATTTGGTTGGAGCGTGTGACATGTTTTTAAGGTGGTTTCTTAGGCTCAGCAGTTGATTTGGGATAAGATTAGGCAATGAGCTTCTATTTGGTGTAAAGCACTCTTTAATGGGGTTTTCCTAACAGATATGCAAAGGGATTCTGCTTTGCTCCATTGTTTTTTTCTTTTTTTCTTTGTTTTATTTTTCCTTTTTTGTTTTGGAGGATCCCCTAATCTCCAATCTCCAATTTCCTTTTAATTTTCTTCTCTTCACCTTATTGGATTTCTTCTTTTATCCAGGAAAAAATAATTACAGCAACAAAAACCTGCTTTTGTTAATTAGACCTAGAATGTTACATTTTGACTATTTCTTGATTTCAGCTGTTGTCCATGCATCATCATCCATTGCAATGGCACACGAGATTTCGTTACTTTCTTCCTTGGCTAGTTGTTATTCACTGTCAATAGTATTAGTTGATGTGGAGATAGTTTGCTTTAAAGATTTAGGGCTTTGCTGCTGTTTATCTGCTGAATAATGTGTGTTCTTGAGAAAATTAATCTCATTCTGATTGGTTTGCTTCTTATTAAATCAGTTTGACATGAGGTGAAACTCTTCCTGTTTATTGCTAATCAATTGCCATGTTGAAGTCTTGAAGGAACACATAGCTACAAATGTCATATGAATTGGATTCTTTTAACATATACAAACTAAACATATTTCCTAGTGGTAAAAACTGAGATGAAAACTACAACAATAACAAAAGTCTTTTCTCACTAGGTGTGATTAGCTACATGAGTCAAATGATGCCATTGTGTTATGTCAAAAACCAAGTTTTTAGAAAGGTCATTTAGATCTAAGTATTTTTTAATAGTTTCTTATAGAGTTTTCCTTAATCTTCTTCTACCTTTATTTATTAGGCTACCCTCCTTCTGATCAACTCTTCTTACTGCAGCTTCTGTTAGTTTTATCTTCACATGGTCAAACCATCTTAGGCGAGATTCTGTCATCTTTTCTTCAATAGGTGCTACTCCTAATTCTTCTTTGATACCTTCATTCCTAATCTTATCTTTTCTTGTAAATGAAAACTGAGATGAAAACTATGTCCAAGAAAATGAACATTAGAAAACATTGCATAAACCAAACACACCCTTACAATGATAGTTATTGGGATCACAAAATGTTTTATTTCATACAGGGGATCGGAAAGAGATAATTTCGGTTCCCTTTTATGCGTGATTATAGGAATTGAACCACAGTCAACACTATCTTTCTGCCTGTCATGTTATTGCTGGGAAAGCTGGTGCAATCACTTGTTTTCCAGTACCCTTACCAAACAACATTTGAGCTAAACACAATAACAAACCCTCGTGACTTGAGATTAACTTTACTGTTATCAAGGCATGGTAGGTTTGTGGACAGTGCTACCAATATATTCTGACAGAGAATTGGAAAACAGCTCTTGTGCAATTTTGGTGACAGAAGATGGAAGGATAGAAATTGAAAACGTTGGATAGATTAATAAATAATTTCAGTTTTAACGTATTGCACTCCACCTTTTCCTTGAGAATGGGGAGATGATGTGGATATCTTAATAATGCTGGTTGGTTTTATCTGAAGGAATCTAAAGTTTGTTTGTTCTCTTTTTGCCAGGATGTTTGGGTACACAAAGATAGGATGGATTCTGTTTTGACCCATAAGCCTCTTGCTATCTTGAGTTATAATTTGTCACTTGGCAATTTCGTTTTGTACACTCGTTGCGGAAAAGCTGTTATCCACTGTGAAGATGCATCATCCACCTCTTTTGGGGAGTTGCGGCGGAGAGCTTGTTATCCACCAAATTCTTGATGATTGATCTGATCTCTTGGAGATTGAAGTGCACTTGTAACCTACATTATTTTGCTTCTTACAGGATTATTAGTCTGCAGTTCCTTGTGTAGTTTAGGAGTAATTTTCTATCACAAAAAAGGAAGAAGCTATTCATTAGTTGTGGTCCTGGAAGAAGTTCTTTGAATGTTGATATAATTGAATCACCCATATATGCTGACTACACATTTTTAAGAAAATTATTGAATGCCAAACAGATGGTTATTCTTTGCATCTACCCCCGCCCCCCTTCTCTCCCGCCCCCTTTTATTTGTCCTTTCTTTTTTCTTTTATTTTTTCTTTTTTAACCTTCTATTGTTCCCTTAAAGTACATGATGAACTGGATTTACAACAGCGTTTGTACGGTGGACCAGGCTGGAAGTGTATACTGATCCTTTTTCTCCACTTGTGCTGCCAACAAGCTGCCCTACATATATGTTTGATTAGTGTAAATATTAGCTGTATATAGTTGTACCCTTAGTTTTCCTGTAGATGTACTTAAATTGTGAACCAACTGTACAATTTACAGTGACTACATGAGCACAAGACACTTATTTCCGTTCAGTGGGTTCTCTTTTTCTCTCATTCTCAACATGGTAGCGTGCTTTTTCTCATTTCAAATTACCACATTAAAAAAGTTTAGAGGAGGGGAATGTTGCCACATTTCAAGTTAAGTGCATTACTCAAGCATTAATGGAGGTTTATAATGGTACTTACAAATAACTTACTAATAAAGAAGGACTAAAGCACAAATCGAACCTAAGACTTTTTTTTGGTCGATGTTCTTTTTTATTTAACTTTCATTGGCATATTTTCATCTTTTAAGTTTTAATAAAAAAAACACATTGCACTTTCTACATCGTAGCAAGCTTATTCCCATTTCAATATGCATACTCAGTTTGCGAGCTAATATGGCTAAACAACTGCTCTCAGCTAAATTTTTGAGACATAAGACAAATTCAGTTGATTTGTGATATGATCATATAGTCTCCAACGCATTATTTTTCACAAGGGGACACGCACATTGAAGTTTACTCCATTTTATTAGAAATGTTAGCATGATTAATTATAATTGAGATTATTATTGATCATAATTAATAATTGTAATTGATTTAGTATAGAATTAGATTGATTTAGTACAAAATTATATTTTATTATTTTTCTTTTTCGTACAATCGTCTTCTTCTATAAATAGAGGTTAATACTCTTGTATACACTTATTCAAATATATATACAAATTTATCAATATTTGTCTCTCTATTTCTATTTCTAACATGGTATCGGAGTCATGGTATCCACTTTGAGGATAGTTTCTTCTTTTCGCTATGTAGAGTTCATGGAACTCGTTAGAATTATTATTCATGACCTTTAAACCCAGATTTAGTTTTGTTGTTCTCTTCATCTTTGTCCACTCCAGTCCAATCATTCCGCTCTTCTGTTGTGCATCTCCGTTGCACTTCTCCGCTGCGCTCCTCAGACTTCGTCCTAGATTCTAAAATTCGTTCTGATGACAGGACTCTGTTTCAGATTCCGTCCTAGATTCCAGATTTCGTTCTGATGGCAGGACTCCGTTTCAGATTTCGTTCCCATTGTAGACTCTAGACTTCGATCTAGACTCCAAATTCCAAACTCCAGACTCAATCATCATCTTAGCCGATTCCACACTTTGGTTTCCAAACTCAAGTTGGTTTCTTCTATACCCACTCGAGTTTGAGGAGGGATGTTAGCGTGATTAATTATAATTGAGATTATGATTAATCACGATTGATTTTAGAGATGATTGTAATTAATTTAGTATAGAATTAAATTGATTTAATACATAATTATATTTTTTTTTGTACAACAGCTTCTTTTATAAATAGAAGTTAATCATCCTGTATACACTTATTTAAATATATATACAAATCTATTAATATTTGTCTCCCTAATTTTATTTCTAACAAGAAAGAAAATATTTTTCAGATGATATTGCTAGTAGTTTTGTTAATTCAAATAATCAACAAGCAAACATATTCACTAATGAGATATTAGTGTACAAACAGCTTAGATGCCTAGGCATGAGATGCAAACATATTCACTAATGAGATATTAGTGTACAAACAGCTTAGATGCCTAGGCATGAGATGCTTGAGTATAAGATGTCTGGCATATAGATTCTCAAAAGTTCTCAAGTTTGTCTAACTTCGTACATGTCGAGACATATGTAATGTCCTTGTCTAGTTGCACTTACTTGAAGAGATAACTCAGATTATCGCCGAATTGCTTGATGGTGTATTTAGATGAAGTATTTTGAAGAGGAAAAGTATTTTTTGCAAGAATTTAAAATCCTTACAATGAAATGTCTTGTTTGGATTATTAACGGAAGCATTTTAAAAATTTTAAAGTATTTTAATCAGGTATTTTATAACTCAAAATAAAAGATTTGGCACTTGGTGGTCTTACTTATATACATGAAAGAATATAGTAAATATTTGATTCTTGGAATAAAATCAAATCTCCTAATTATACAATATCTCCTAATTATGATATACTCTGAAATAGGAAAACAAAAATTTATAATAAAAGGAAACTAAAGATCTTATCAATGCTCAACATTCCTCAAATGGGAACATATAAATTATATGCACCAAGCATGTTACATATAAAATGAACCCGATGACCTCTAAGAGATTTGGTAAAGATATCTGCAAGTTGAATATTCAAATTGATAAAAGTAATCACTAATTCTTCACTTTGTATCTTCTTACAAAATGACAATCAATTTTTATGTGTTTGGTCCTCGCATGGGATACCAGTTAGAAGCAATTTGTAAGGCTACCTGATTGTTACAAATAAGTTCTATCTTTCCTAGTTCACAAAATTTGAGTTCCTTGATTAATTGTTTCAATTATATCAGCTCACACATTGCAAGTGCCATAACATGGTACTCAGCTTTTGCACTGCATCTAGCCACAACATTCAGTCTGTTGCTCTTCCAAGCAGTGACGGAGCCAAGCCAAATATTATTTCTATCATTTGAATAATATTAAATTTTAAGATGTAAACTAAGATTTGTTGGAGGATTTTTTAAGTATGTCTCAATTCTTTATTATTTTAATTGAGAGAAATTTTGGTGTTCATCATGAGAAAATAGTTTTCTTTGAAGGAATTTATCCATATCAGCATGCCCTATTAAAAAAAATCACAATTAAGATCATATTACTCCATCAATTTATCTAAATAATTAAAACAATAACACTTGAAATTTTCAATAAAACTATAATACACAAGATTCAAAGTAAACCCAAATCATGAAAGTAAGAACTAGAAGTACTAAAAGCATATAAACAAAATACTAAAACTATGAAATTTTGTAATACTTTTTAAAAAAAAATAATAATCAAAGGGAGAATGTGCTCCCCCTCAACTAAACGTGGTTCCACCATTGCTTCCAAGATATTAGGTTTCCACCAAGAAGAACACAATATCCTGACGTATAATGTCTATCAGATGGGGAACCTGCATAATTTGTATTTGTATACCCCATAATTTGTGTGTATCCTTTATCTTCTTATGATAAACCTTTTTCCAAGAACACCTTTAATATGCCTGATCTTAATGACCTTTACATGGTGAATCAAGAAACTAAATGTGGATACTCATTCAAAAGATATATTTGGTCGGGTGATTGTCAAATAATTTAATTGGCCAATCAGTATGTGATATCTTCCTGGATCTGATAGCAATTCTCCTCGACCTAGATTAAGTTTCGCTTTAGGATCCCTCAATGTATCAAGTGGTCTAGAATCCAACATTCTAGAATCTTTAAGTATGTCTAGAGCATATTTTCTCTATGTACTTGATTGTGCCACTTCTATTAAAATATTTCAACTTTCCCCGATCTTTAATCTGAAAATGATTAAACAAGTGCTTATTCAACTTAACAATTCCTTCCTGATCATCTCCACTAACAATGATATTGTCCATATAAACAACCAGATATATTGAAGTTCCGATCAAGGAATGATGATAGAAGCTCCGAACGAGGAATGATTATAAAAAATTGAGTAGTCTACTAAACTACGAACTATGCCAAGTTCAGATATAACAACACTAAATCTACCAAACCAAACTTGAGGAGACTATTTTAAACCATACAAAGATCTGTGCAAACGAAAAACCAACTTGAAGTGATATATACATGAAAGAATATATGGTTGAGTTGCTTGATAGAATTTGGCTCTCAACATTCTTAATTATATAATGAAAGAATATAATAAATACTTGATTCGAGGAATCAAATCAAATCTCCTAATTATATATAATATCTGCTAATTATGATATACTCTAAAATATAAAAACAAAAACTCATAATAAAAGGAAACTAGAGATTTTAGCAATATTCAACACTCATAACAATCTTAGATATTGTTAGAAGCGGAAATAGAGAAGAGAAAGTGACTGAATATAATCTGTATATTTTTTAATGTGTCATATACAACTGCTCTACATGAATTTATAATGCAAAGACTGTACAACTAAAGTTCAAGGTAGTACAACTAAAGAACAAGAAAGTACATGTAGTACAAATACAACTAACATAGTACAACTAAGCTACTACGCTAACATCTCCCCTCAAATTCAAGTGGGTGCAGAGGAAACCAACTTGAGTTTGGAAACCAGAGTATAAAAGTGACCAGGATGATAAGCTTTGGTAAATAGATTGGCTGACTGGTCAAGAGTTCCAATGGAATTGAAATGAAGAACACCACAAAGGATGTGTTGGCGAATGAAGTGGCAATCAATTTCAATGTGTTTGGTGCGCTCATGAAAGACATTATCGTGGGCAATTTGAAAAGCGCTTCTATTGTTACAATAAAGGGCAGTGGGGGATTACTGAGAAATACCCAAGTTTTCAAGAAGCCATCGAATCCATAGTATCTCAGAGGTAGTATCAGCTAGGGCACGATACTCTGCTTCAGCAATAGACCGAGTAGTAGTGAGAGTTTGCTTCTTGCTATGCCAAAAGATGAGAGGGTCACCAAGGAAGATACAATAACTAGTAGTGGAGCAACAATTAGTGGGATCGACACCCAAGATCAGCATCTGAATAAGCCAATAGAACTAAAGGGGAGTCAATAGAGAAATGGGGACCATGAAAGAGTATTTCCTTGATGTATCAGATAATTCAAAGAACAACAACATAGTGAGTGGAACGAGGTGCAACCATGAATTGGCGATGAACAACATAGGAGATGTCAGATTAGTGAGCAAGGTGCCATCCTGTTGAATGAAATGAACATTGGGTTCAAGAGGAGAGTGCTCAGTTTTACTGTTTGTAAAGCCAAACCAAGAAGTGAAGGCAAAGGCATACTTAGCCTAAGATAAGAACAATCCATCACTAGAAAAAAGTACTTCAAGTCCCAAGAAATAATTGAGAGATCCAAGATCCTTCATTTCAAAACTCTGACTCAATAACTATTTAAGCTCAACAATGCTAGTAGTATTATCACCAATAATAATCAGATCATCAATATAGAGAAGCAACAAGATAGTACCTCGATTAATTTTGCAAATAAAAGAGCAGAATCATGAACACTGGAGGAGAAACTAAGTTGACTGACAGTGTTATGAAACTTGGCAAACCAAACTTGAGGTGCTTATATAAGGCCATATAAAGCTTTGCGAAGATGACAAACATTGTTTGGTAAACAAGTGTAACCAGGAGGTGGACGCATATAGGCTTCTTCTTCCAATTCACCATTGAGGAAGACATTTTTCACATCCATATGAATAAGGTCCCATTTCTGAGTACCTGCAATAGCAAGGAGAATGTGAACTAAAGTGATGTAAGCAACATGGGCAAAGATCTCCTCATAATCAATGTCATATTCCTGAGTAAAGCCCTTAGCAACCAAGCGAGCCTTATAACGTTCAACAGAACCATTAGAACGAGTCTTGATCTTGTACACCTATTTACATCCCACAAGGGTCTTATTAGAAAGAGGATCAACAAAGTCCCAAGTATTGGTGTTCTCTAAAGCCTGTAACTCTTCTTGCATAGCTTGCTGCCAATGGAGGTCTGTGAAAGATTCTTGGTAGGACTGAGGTTCATGAAACAATAACATAGTGGAAAAGCAATGATAATCACGAAGATAAGTAAGTTAAGTTCTTGCTCCAGTTGGATGTTCATGAGAGGGAGAAGAAGTAATCTCAAGAACAGGATCAATAGTCAAGACTGCTTCGTCAGGAATGGTTGGAACTTCAGGAGTGTTTGTGAGCCCACTAGAAGAACTTACGCTAGAATCATTAGGAAAGAGATCAATAGAGAGGTTAGTGTAAAAAGGAGTCGAAGTGGAGGGATGGACTTGAACTGGAAGAGTGGGGAGAACATGGTGTCTTCCCATAAGACGACATGATGAGAGATACGAATGTGTTGAGAGATAGGATCCCAATAATGATAGCCCTTATGTTCAGTGTCATAACCAAGAAAGCAACAGAGACGTGCACAAGACTCAAGTTTAGTATATTCATGAGATTGAAGGAGAACAAAGCAAGCACAATAAAAAACTTTAAGGGAGTTGTAATTTGGAGAAGTGTGGTGGAGACATTCAAAGGGAGATACATTACCAAGAACAGATGAAGGAAGATGGTTGATGATATAGACAATGGTGAGAGCGCCTTCACCCTAAGTGCGTTCGAGACAAAAGGAGGAAATGAGCACGGCTCGAATAGAGTCAAAGATATGACGATACTTTCTTTCAGCACGACCATTTTGCTGAGGTACCACACCTAGAAAACTCAAAGAGTGTACCTTGTTCAACAAGAAATGTAAAAAGATTTGAATCACGATATTTAGAAGCATTATCACGACAAAAGACTTTAATCAATTTTGAGAATTGAGTTTTAATCATAGAATAAAAATTAATATAGATTTGAGAAAATTCTAAATGATTTTTCATTAAATATATCCAAGTAAAATGAGAAAAATCATCAATAAATATCACAAAATAGTGACAGCCTCCCATAGTGGGTGTGGGAGCTAGACCCCAAATATCAAAATGCACAATATCAAAAAAAGAAGTAGAAATGGAAGTACTTTCATTAAAAGACAAAGCAGGTTGTTTAGTTGTTTGACATGAAGTACAATGAAAAGAGTTTTCCTTAACAGAACCTAAAATGCTTTGAGAAATGAGGGGATGCAGTTTGTTGAGGGAACTGTGACCAAGACATTGATGCCACAACTGAAGAGAAGAAGTAGTGGAAGTTGCACAAAGAGTTAACGTCAGAGAGGGAGGAACATGGAGAGTAGTGAGCTCAAACAACCTGCAAACTTGACGACCATTCCCAATGATCTGCCCCGTCCGTGGATCCTGTACAAAACAACCAGAAGAAAAAAAGGTAAATTGTAACCAAGATCAAAAAGTTGTCTAATAAAGATAAGATTAAAGTTTAGTTTAGGGATAAGATTCGTATCTGCAAAGTAAGAGTGGGTAGAGAGATGAGACCCTTATGACTTACTTTCATAAAAGACTCATTAACAGTGTGAATAGTGAATAGTATCTTTAGAGGAGAGCAAAGAGAAGGCATGGGATGAAGAAGTCATATGATTACAACAGGCAGAATAAAAAAAACCAATGGTTATTACCTGGTAGGTTTGCTAAGGCAATAGAAGTGTTACTAGAATAAAAAAGAACTTGTTTGAGGATGGATTTGAGATCACTGATATCTGGGAAGCAGAGTGGGAAGCAGAGAGGGAAGCATCAGTGGTAGTAGTAGCAACAAGTATAGGCTTGGAGGATGAACTGATACGAAATTGAGACTTATTTTGATCAAGCCTTAATAGACGAGTAGGGCAGTGCTCGATCAACTGTCCTGGCTTTTTGCAGTACCAATAGACCATGGAAAGGCAATTTGTTGCAATGTGACCTCCCTTTTGGAAGGTACAATATTCTATATTAGGACACTCAGGAAGAAGATGCCCAGGCTTGCAGTAGTGGCGACAAAATTTTATTCCTTTATCAGCAACTGCAAAGGCCAAATCTATTTTAGGTCGAAGAAGATCGAATCTAGTTTCTTCAGACTTGAGATGAGGAAAGACATACTCGAGTGTAGGCAAAGGATCCTGATGCAGTAGCGATGCTCGAACAGGCTTATAATCATTAGTGAGAACCGTTAGAAATTGGATAAGCCTGGTGCGGTCATGATAATCCTCATACAGCTTAGCATCAACTTTTATGCTTCATGGTTAGCTCACACAAGGTCAGTTGATCCCAGATAGCTTCCATAAGCTAGAAATTCATACGCAATCTGTCTGGACTCTTGTTTTAGACTATTGAGTTCCTTCAACAACTGATATAGGTGAGATAAATAAGAAATTGTGTATCGATTCTTCAGATAATTCTATACCTTTTTGGTAGTTTCGAAATGCCCAAACTGCAAATGAATACTTGGAGTGGAGGTATTATGAAACCAAGTGATGATATGATGATTTTTGCTATCCTAATCTTCTAATTTGTCAACAAATTTTTCTTCAGTGTCATCTTTAGCTTTAACAGGGTAGATAATGTCACCTATCACATATCTCCAGAGTTTGCCTTTCAGAAAACCATGCATGACCTCAACCTAATGTATATAATTTGAACCATTGAGCAAAACTGGAATAGGCTGAGCAACATCAAACTTTTCCATTATAACAAACAAAAGGCAATAGCAAAAAGTGCATTTTTGGAGCTGAATTTAGGAAAAAGAACTTCAAAAATAGAAAGATCTCACTGAGAGGTCTAGTGCCACGTCAGCAGTGTCATGTCAACACAATGGTCTTTGTCAGCAAGTTACGTTAACAGGGAAGGACACGTCAGCGTCCAGTCAGCAAGGCGCGAGTCAACACACAGGTCAAAAATGGGTCATGGGTTTAGATCTAGAGCAAGCACATGAACTACACGGGTGGAGGAAAAGGGTGGCATGTGGAGGCGCATTTGACAGTGAAACTTTGCAAGTAGGCAGATCAGAGGCCAGCGATGAGGATGGTGCCGACATTGTGGAAAACCAACGTCATGAAGGGTAGTAACCAGAATTGGCAACAGTCTATAACAGAGATACGACAGAGAACCAACAGAGAATGGCGAGCAACGGAGAATTCTGATAAGGATCAAGAGCCTAAGCTCTTGATACATGTTAAAAGCGAAAACAGAGAAGAGAAAGTGACTAAATATAATCTGTATATTTCTGAATGTGTTATATACAACTGCTCCACAAATTTATAATGCTAAGATTGTACAACTAAAGTACAAGGTAGTACAACTAAAGTACAAGAAAGTACATGTAGTACAACTACGCTAACATAGTATAACTACGCTACTACGCTAATAGATATATAACTTGGAATTTTCAAAACTACCAATTCCTAGCTTTTACATATAGTTAAAGTGATTCTTATGTGATACTATCACTCATCATAACTAACCAAGTTTACTGAAAAGGCTAAATTGAAAAGTTTTCAAGTGAGAAGAGCAATGAATTTCGAACTCCCTGCTTTGAGGATTCTGGTGCTCAAACTTGACAAAACATGTTGTCACTCATTATCAAGGAGAAGGTTGGTCGGTATTCGAAAGTTGCAGGAAAAAGTAGTACAAATTCAGTCAGAGGTATTTGATGCACTTGAGATAGAACAAACAACTAACAAAGTAATATTTTGATTGAGGGGGAAAAAAAACTCCAATGACATTCATAACAACTTTAACTCAAACATGAATTTCTGAAATTCTTAAACTTCAAATGAAATTCTTATTTGGTTATGTGCGAGTGTAAGCAGGTGCCATCTATAAGCCATGCTTGTTTTTTCTGGTTGTTTTGGTCATTGCTTTGGTGATTACATGAGTAAGAATCCCAATAGGGCAAAAAAACAAGCAAAGAGAAACTGAATGCCGAGTCTCAATCTGATTCTCTAGTCCATCTTGAAAAACTTGCCTGGATTCATAGCCACAAATATGTTATTAGAAGAATAACTAAAGAACGGGCAAACAAGGTAGAAACAGTGAGGAGGAACAGGGAATGGGGAGAGAGGAAAAGAAAAGAAAAGATGCAGGACCTTGCAGCAAAAAGATCAACAACCAGCAGGTGAATCCAGGCAGAGGCTAAAGTCATTTCATTGGAGAACATTTTTCCTATACTAGTCAGCTGCACCATGTATAAAAGAAGATAGCACAGTTGGATATAACTGTTTTGGAAAGGGAAACTTAACTTTATTGATGAATACACACCTCTGGTAGCAAGTATTTACTTGCAAAAATCAGTTCAACTGTCTCAGGGGTCCAAGAAAGGTACAATAAATATGCATATAGAGCGCCAAGCACTACATACGGTACACTACTTTCCATAGACTTTTTAGTCTGCATTTTAGCATTTAAGGAAAATGAATCAGGCACATGAACTATAGAAATCAAAACTCAATGCATGGTATGAGCAGGAAGAATATCAGAAGATTCAGAACTCACCAAACATATAGTATAGTACTGTAGAACAAAGTACAGAAATAGAGAGAGAGAGAGAGAGAGAGAGAGAGAAAAGCATACATGTATATCTGCATAAAACATAATTTTTATGCATATTATCTATACTTGTGAAAAGATATTGTCATGAACCAAAAAATTGAAGATGAATTATGATAAGAAATTTTCCCAACTATAGTAAGAAACATACTAGCTCAGAATTTGGTGCTAGAATCATGAGTGTGTAAAATGGGAGCACTGCTGTTGTTCCCATTGTAAAGACGCTGCTAGCAAGTTGAGATCCTGACAACCCTGCAACATGAAGGTAGAAAAATGAATATAGTGAACTAATATAGTTACTACCAGTTATACAAAAAGAAGAATGTTCAGTGAGCTTAATACAAAGAGTATAAATGAGACCAAAAGAGATTATGAAAATTGAAAAACACCCTCTGCTATATAGAATTATTTATGATGATAGACACACTCATTCCCATTACATTTTGCATCACAACAGAAAAGTCCAACAGTTAAAAGTAAAATTTTATACACTCAACCATAATGATTGTAGGAAATTTATACTCTTAAATCAATTCCCTCGCGCCTGATGGGAGGAAAACAAAAAGAAGACTATAAAATGAGGGTGTCCACTCTTGTGGAATCAAGACACAAATTACACCAAAGGAACTCACAAGAATGATGCAAGGATTGTCCACAGTGGAACCTGGCAGTACCTGGACCTGGTCTTCATCTTGGATTTAAATTTGATCCACTGTCAATGTTAAAGTTTTTGACATTATCATCTAATCAAACATTGAGACATCATTAAATGAGTTTGACTATAACAACAACTACCTGAAAAGTCAAAATCTATTCATGATGTGTCAATGCATGATTTGAAGATAGTGTAAAAGACTTTAAACTGATAGTGGATCAAAATTAATCTCACTAATCTTTAGGCCATTTAGTGCAGCAAAAGTTTTGTAACAACTACTTAAAATTAATGTTCAGATTTGATAGCAAGTTTTAACATTGTCAAGTTCCAAGTATGTTAGGAGTTAGAACAAGCAGTTCAATTCGAAATTAAGCTATTAAAGCTTTTTGTTCTCCAACCAAAATGTATTTCTTCAAGGATTTCAGCCAAAGTTAAGAGTATGCTACAATATAACAGAAAATTAGGAATTCAGAACAATGAAGATAGGTGAAATCAGTAACTGCGTGAAAATTGTAGAAAAAGAAAATACAAAGCTAAAAGGACAAGGCAATGGTAATAAATGGTCTCCAAAACTTGAAAACAGAAAGCAGAGTAACTTAATGAAGCATGCATTCAAAACCATGTCTCCTTAGGCAACACGGTACAAAGTTATATCAGACATAACACTCACCCTCTTCCAATAGTATACTTGTATTTAATGTAAAAAAGTTAACTAACACACACTTATCATTGCTTTGAGTGTCCATATAAATATAATGATACAAAAGTACCTGCAATAATTTAGGTTAAGACGACAACACCAGAAGAGGTAAGCTAACTATATAAATGCATCCTTTATATCAATCCCCTAATTTGGCATCTAATACAATTTACTAGTAAGATAGAACCAACAAATTTCACGTAAGAATCATAGTATCCAATACTACTCCTAGAAATTCCTCACAGCCATTGTTAGTTCTATTGAATGGTAAATCATATCAATTAATCAATGAAGCAACTACAGCTTGCATCAATGGTATTATATTGATCATTATCCAGGGGGAAATTTCATGGGTTAAATTGACCGTAGAACACTGAAAGTGAGTTTTTTTTTGTTGGTACATGAAAGTGAATTTAAAGCAAAGAGACCTATAACAGAACTCCCAGCTTCTACAGTAAAAAGCTAGGTGACATGATATAAAACCATCTATGTGCAAATTCAAAATGCCAAAAACTTTAGTAGAGTGCTTAAATTAATTTGGACTAGCACTTGACATATGAATCTTGGAATCGTAAAACCGAGTTTCAAAAGTAGCAAATGTAGCATAAAAAAAGATTACATGAAGCATATACATGACTGGCTTTTCGATAAGGAACCAATCTCATAACTTTTGGTTTCACAACAACTCTTGATCCTCCTATGAAACTCCAATCTCTGATTAAGTTGACTCTACTTCTCACAATGCGTTGGTTACAAAGCTCAGCACCATTACTTCTGATAGGAAAAGGTAACTTTTGCCCCTTCCCAACTGTACCACAAGGTTTTATAGTCTGCCCCAAGTGATCAATCTATAAGAAATAGAACCTCAATTGTAAGCAACCTTCTAGAACCCAGAAATATACACATGTTATCTATACATCAGAATAAACAAACAACATGGTTGATCTTTATCTTCCATTATAATTTAACTTTTTTATTAATTTAAAATAACCAGATTGTGCAGATGATTCTGTGAATAACAGATCAACTCAGTTCAATATGCAAGGATCACCTGAACAAACCCATAGCTGCTATCTCAAACCAAATGCAAAGTTTCATAGCAAGCAGTGAAAAGATGCATATTTTATGTGTGCAAGAACATGATGGTAATAAGTACTTCTTAATAGGAAAACTTCCTGAATTTATAGGTTTGGAGACACAGAGTCAACTTTTTGAAGTAGAAACTCCTTTTTAATATCACCATACCAACATGCCTCCTAGTATAGATCCATAGAATGAAAAAACACCTATCTCAGATATCAAAAAATGCACAAATGCCCATTTCATTAGTAATGTCTTACTGATTAAAATCTGTGCCAGATGGCCATTTTCAATAAAGATTCAAAATGAATGGAAAAACCCCAGAAGAAAAAAAAAATAAAAAAGAGAGAAGAAATCCAGAAGACCTCAAAAAAAAGTGAGAGAAAAAAGCAAGCAACTAATAAAAAGTTGCAGATATACTTAGAAGCACTAAGAGAATATCAAACACTGGATAGGATAACACAGAAATAGTACCTTCAATGCTAATGGAGAATGGCAAAAGCAAGAAGAGAAAGCCATGAATGAAGCAGAACAAGGAAACCTAATATTAGATTCAGCAACAATGGCCGCTTCATAAATAAATAATATAATGCACAGCAGTTAGCAGTGACATGACTTTCCACTAGAAAAGAAACAAAGCAGTGAAGGAGAGACCCCAAAAAAGAGGAGAAAAAAGAGTAATTGGCCACTAACTGAGAGTTAGAGTTGTATGGAAATGGAAGACAGACAGATGGGTAAATGCACTAAGAACAAAAAAGTTGGCGAAATAGCAGGACAACGTTCATCTCCCACTTGCATCATCTTTTGGCGGGTGCTACTATGCAACCGACAAGTTTGAGTGTATTATATTCCTAAACTTCTACCTGTAATAATAGACTTTCTTTTTTTACATGTTACATTTCATTTTTTTTAACTTATTTTTTTTCAGACAAGCACTACCATCGAAGGTCGGCTACCGATCATTAGATAACTGTGTATACTAATTTTTTTTTAAATTATTACTGTTAAAAAATTAAAATTATATAAATAATATAAATAAAAATAATATCAATTAAAATTATACTAGTTTTTATATTTTTTATAAATAATTATATATACTAAAAATTCTATAAATTTTAATTAATAATATTTATACACAATAAAATTTATAAAATTTTTAATATGTATAATTATTTATGAAATAAATAAAAATTAATATAATTTTAAGCGATATTATTTTAATGATAATTTTTTATATAATTATGTAATTTAAGAATAAAATAGTAACTATATAAACAGTAACTCATGACTATAAATAATACATTTTTCTAGTTATGAATAATACTTTTTTTTCTGGTGATGAACAGTATTTCACCGACGTAAATAATATTTTTTTGATATAAACAATATTTTCACATGTTATAAATAGTAACAACAAATAGTACAATAGATTATAAGTCATTAATCATAATTATTAATCTATTTTTTAACACAATTAATAATTAAAATAAGTTTGATCTATCACAAGAGAGTGTATATTAAAAATGCCCTCATCTTTTCTTGTCTGTTACTTTGTTTTGTGGGTTTTATAATTCAGTTCTTTATTGGATGGCTAGTGCCTACGTCTACCACTATTACTGTAGTTGACCAGAGCCTTATGCGATGTACTCTTGTTTGAATTTATGAGTTATTTTTTTATTTGATAATATTTATATATAAATTTAAGAGTGTATAAAAATTATTAATTAAAATTTATAATTTTTTTATATATATAGTTATTTATAAAAAAAGTAATTAGATTAAACTTTTGTATAAATCTAAATATTATTTGTTAAATTTAATATTTTAATCTTAGTTATTAATTTATTTTAACATTAAATCAACAATTAATTTGTATTTGGTCTAAAAATACTTATTTTGACAAAAATATTTTTTTTTATAAAGGGTCAAAAATTTATCTTAATTCGTAAAAGCAGCAGGGATGATAGTGATAATAAAGGTTATAGAGATGATAATGATAATAATAATTGTAGTAGTTGATGCATATTAAAAGTTATAAATTTAAGTGTAAATTATTTTAAGTAATAAATTTTTGGGAGTCTGAGATTGATTCACAAAAAATTAATGAAGAAAAATTTATTTGACATAAGAAAAATATTTTGTCACAATAATAAAAGTAATAAAACTTAATCACAAATAAAAATGATTTACTTGGGTTAGGAGATCCACTATTGGTAAATAAAATATAGACAAGATTAATTCTTTTTATAACTCAATTAGAATTTACACATAATAGAGGTTCTACTCGAAAAATACAATATTCAAAGTTTATTAAAAATTATATACATAATTATATTATGATTCCTTTAATCATCTATTAATATCATCACTTATAAATGGGTTCAACCATTCATTGTGACAACTTCTTGTCTACAATGAATCAAGATCTCCACTTTACAAGGAGCATTTCTAAATTGATTGAAAACAAAATACAACACGTATAATGACTACTTGAAAATATATCATTTAAGCACAAGAAAGAAATTAATCTAACATTATTTCATTACCAAGAGTTTCACCCTTTCACCCAAATAAAATGAAACTTAGTTACTCATAGACAAGAAGAAAGGAAGAGAGAAGAAAAAAAAGAAAGAAGAACATAACTTTAATTTAGAACAAAAAAAAAAACTATAACAACAAAATAGCATGATCTTGATATCTAATACCAAGACTCCTAAATGATCAGCCAAGGCTTCCTTTTATAGAGAATTAAGGATACAAAATGACAAGAGGATTGAGTCATGAGTGAGTAGATGAGTGAAAAATGCCAAATGACTTTTGGTGAGTGAAAAATTATGGAGATTCTTTGTCTGTGAAATCATTCAGTTCTGAAGTTATTGAATGCTTCAGAATATTGAAATGTGGTTTTCATGAAAGTTGTAGGCCTGGATCTTAGCTTTCAAATGCCACTAGAATTACCTCAAAAGGTCATCTACATCCCGAGATATAGTCCAATTACTGCACAGTGTTCAGACCCGATTACAGCTCCTCTGTTCTGACTTCCAAGCCCAATATGACCTCCAAGGAGTCCGATTTCAGTCTTATGTTCTCATGAAACTTGTAGATATAAGTCTTAACTTGCAGATACCAAAATTTCAACCTAATCCAAACCTTACAATCCGAGTTATGCTCTAATTACTGCATACTATTCAGGTTCCATTCACAAAACTCATATTTTGACTTCCAAGCCTAATTAATTTCACTAGATGTCTGACTTTGACCTCGAGCTTTCATGAAAGTTGTAAAGTTATCTCTTATCTTTCTAACAAGTAAAATGCATAATTAGTAGACATTTAGAACTCAAGATATGGCCAAAATATAAAAATAGTGTAAGACATAAATCATGCTGAAAAAATCAATTAAGTCCAATTTGAGTCTAAACTTATAAAACATAATCAAACTCAATCAATTAAGAATATAAAAAGTATAAATAATTAAAAATAATAATTTATTAATATATAAAATATGTGATTATCGGTAGTGATAATAGTAGTGATGACGATAATAATAGAAGTAGATAAAATAATGTGACAATATACTATTTAATCATATGCTATTACATTTTTAATTAATTTTGACTATGATAATAATTATATCAAAAATAAAAAATGAGTAATGGGATGATATGTAAAAATTCATGTAGTGATGTAGTGGATAAAATTCTTACACATCCTTGTATCTAAATTGAATTTGTGGAATGAGTCAATTTAAACATGCATTGTACTTGACAAAAATTATTTAATTAAGGTTGAGTCAGTGGCCCAAGTCTAGAGAATTCACCTATGTAACAACTGTCTTCACAATACTACATTAGAAAGGGGAAAAAATTAAAAAATTGTGTACTCTATTTCCTTCACGAGCAGTTCCTCAATTTTTAGAAGGAAAACTTTTTTTAAAAGTGTATGTATAATTGATATTTTTTTAAAATATCAAATTTAATAAAAATAAAAATAATAATAATAATAATAATAAATATTTAAAAATATTTAAAAAATATATACACTATTAATAAATATCAAAAACTGTTTTAGAATTTTAACTAAGAGTGACTTTCACAACCTTTAAATAGGGCCCTTAGTGGGGCAAAGCAAAAGTATAAAGCTATGATTGACACTTTGCACACAACAGTCTTAACTTCCAAGTTCTCTGAATTTGACTCCCTACTCCTCTATCATGCTAAAATTTGCTTGCTTTTTCGTCATGTCCCTATCTCCACTTTTTTGGCATTTTCCAATCTACTGAAGCTTTGTAATTTACCAAAATCTCACCTACAAACAAGCACATATATTTTTATTTTTTTCTTTGTCCAAGTTAACTTAGAAGTCCACCATTGTCAAAGAACATTGGGTGTTGGTGTTGTCTAATTGGGATCACCACCTTTGTTGCGACACTCCCCACTCACAAGACCACAAGGACACAAAAAACATTTCTTATTTCTTAAGTTAGAATTGTGTTCTCCCAGTCATAGCCTCATTTGAACACTTGAGGCATATATATATATATTAATCAGGTCACATTCACTTGTATGTAAAGTATAAACATTGACGTTCTATCCTTCAAAAAAAAAAAAATTTGTCCCTAAGTAAAATACTGGATAAATTATACTAAAATGTCTTGAGATTTAATAAAATTACACTAACTTCTCTCTTATTTTAAAATATTATATTTACTCTATAAACGTGTATTTTTCACCTGTATAGAGCTACACATAAGCTTGTATGAAGGGTTTGTATGTGTTTGAAAGTAAAAGTACATAAGACGTTGAGGTTGTGCTATCTTCACAACAACCCTTGATTAGTTTGTAATATTGATTAGATTAAGACAATATTGGTTTTGACTCTTATAATTGTCGCGACCGTAATAATCGCGGTGAAATAGCAACTTAAATTAAAATATTATTTTAATTAGGAGTCGCCACTAATTTTATTTTAATTAAGAAAAATTAGAAAACCTTTAATAGAAATTAGTCAAACCAGATTGAATTCGGGAGTAGGTTATGCGTAGGGAAGGGTGGAAACTTAATCCCACAAAGACCCCTAACACACCCATCCTAAGACGGTACCTTAAGTTAATTATGCAAATTCTTAATAATCTTTAAAAATATTTATTTTACCCCTAAAAATAAAATAAAATAATGAAATCAACAAATAAATTATAAAAAATTAAATTTTGGCTTGACGGAATAAAAGTCCTGCTCCTACGTATCCTCAGGTGCAATGAGGAAATCAAAGTCACGTAGTTCTTTAGAAAATATTTGTGGGTTGATTGATTTTATTAAATAAAACTTTAAAAATTTGAATTAACAATGATCGTCATAATTTCGGTTATTCAAATTAAGGATTAAATAGGTGAAGCTTCGCGTCACGCTAGTAGACGTCACCCATTGATTATCAAGTTTGTTACAAAATTTTTATTTAAAATTATCAATTAGCGATTTAACTTAAAAATTGAAAAAAATATGATAATAATTTAAATATAATAATAATAATAATAATAATAATAATAATAATAATAATAATAATAATAATAATAATAATAATGATAATGTAAATCATCAAATTGTCAGTCAGCAACTCAGATGTTTACAAAATGTAAGGGTTAGCAAGCTGTCGCAACTCAGGTAACCCATATTATTATTATTATTATCATCATTATTTTAAAGAAGGAGAAAAAAAAATTATTCTTATATTTTTAATTTATCTTTTCCTTCTTCCCTTTTTTTTTTATTTTTCGGCCCAATTGTTTTTTTTTTTTTTTTTTTACCTTAAGCCCACTTCCTTTAAACAGCTCAAAATAACCCAAAAAAAAAAGTGCAATGAAAACCAAAAAAAAAAAAAAAACACAACTCACGGTTCGAGAAAGGGGATATTTTGCTTCCTTCTTTTAGCTTTTTGCGAAAACCAATCGAGAGAGAAAAAGGGGCAACCGACGCCAACGGTGAGTGGTCGACGATGGTGGGCTAGGAGGTGAAGGCGGCGGTCGGTCGGATACCGGCGGCGGCGGTGGCGTGATATGATCAGCGAGGTGCGGCCGAGCCGCTCAGAAGAGTCAGACGATGGTGAGCGGTGCGGCTTCGAGCTCGTCGACGGTGTGGAACGGTCGGGTGAAGTGGTTGCCGGTTTTTTTTGGTTCGGGAAGCGCGAGGTGGTGAAATGGGTTGGTCGGGCGCTACTGAGTTGCAGCGAACGGCAGCTGCAGCGGATCGATCACAATGGGATGGTGAGGACTTGATGGAATGGAGCGACCAGCACTGGGTTCGGTAGCTGAGAACTCGAGAATGGCAGTGGTCACTAGGCTGCTACTGCCCAGTTCGTGATAACGGTTTGGTCACGGATCTGAGATTTGGTTACAGTTTGCGGTGGCTCACGGTGAAGGTCGTGGACTGATCTTGGTAATGTATCGGCGAGATGGAGGTTCGTGAATCGATGGGATATGGTGATTACGGAAGAAAGACCCACGGCTATGGTGGTTCAAGGGGAGTTGTTGAGGGTGGTAGAGCTGAGGATGGGTGATGGTTGAGGTGTGTTATAGAAGCTCAAAGATGGAGATGATAATGAAGGTGTTTATCGAGGATGTGGAGGGTTGTTATGGTGTGATGGCTGGTTATGGGTGTTTTGGCAGAAGCAAAAGGGAAGGTTGCATAAAAAAAGTAGGCAGAATAGGGCTTCAAGGCTGAAAAGTCCGTCGGGTTCTGAGTGTAGGTTCTGTGTTTTATAGGAGAGGATTAGGTGAGGTGTTTGAGTTAGAATGTGATTAGGATTTTGTTTAGGATAAGTGATGGGAGGTTTAGGATAAGCTTGTTTAGGATGAGTTTGAGATAGGATGGGTTTATGTTAGGATAAGTTTGTGGTAGGATGAGTTTGAGTTAATTTAGGATAGGTTGGTTTAGGATAAGTTTGTGGTAGGATGAGTTATGGTTAGCTTAGGATAGGTTTGTTTGGGATAGTTAGGATAAGTGCTTAGGGATTAGGATAAATGATGGGGTCTGTTTTAAGATAAGTGATGAGTTTAAGTGTGAGGATAAGCGATGAAATTTGTGGGTTAATGAGTGATGGGTTAACGGGTTGGTTTATGGGTTACGGGTTAATGGGTTAAAAGATTATTATTATTATTATATTTTTTTATTTTTATTTTATTTACAACACGCCCCAGACAAAATTGGGCGTTCACAGTTGCCCCTCTTTACTTGTTTCTTACTAGATAAAAAAAAAATAACCGTAGTTTTTCATTTTATCATGGTAAGAAACGAGTAAAGACATGAACTCGAATTTTGTTCGGGAGCGAAAAGAAACAATGCAAAGAGCAATGCGCTCAATGATAGAAACTTAAAAGACAGAGCCGATGCGCTCAAAAGCAAAAGACAGAATTGATGCGCTCAAAAGTAAAAAAAAGACAGAATGAAATGACAAGGAGCCGATGCGCTCAAAAAGTAAAAACGAGAATGAAATGACAAGGAGCCGATGCGCTCAAAAGTAAAAACAGAGCCGATGCGCTCAAAAAGTAAAAACGAGAATGAAACGACAAGAGCCGATCGCTCAAAAGTAAAAACGAAGTTAAAAAACGAGGAGCCGATCGCTCAAAAAGTAAAAACAGAGCCGACGCGCTCAAAAGTAAAAACGAAGTTAAAAGAAAGGAGCCGATGCGCTCAAAAAAGTAAAAGACGAGAGCCGATCGCTCAAAAGTAAAGAACGGGAGCCGATCGCTCAAAAAGTAAAAGCAGTTAAAGACAGAGGAGCCGATCGCTCAAAAAGTAAAAACAGAGCCGATGCGCTCAAAAGTAAAAAACAGAGCCGATGCGCTCAAAAAGTAAAAAGACAGAAGTTAAAGACAGGAGCCGATGCGCTCAAAAAGTAAAAAACAGAGCCGATGCGCTCAAAAGTAAAAACGGGAGCCGATGCGCTCAAAAAGTAAAAACAGTTAAAACGAGGAGCCGATGCGCTCAAAAAGTAAAAGACGAGCCGATACGCTCAAAAGTAAAAGATAGAGCCGATGCGCTCAAAAAGTAAAAACAGTTAAAAGACAGGGAGCCGATGCGCTCAAAAAGTAAAAGACAGATCCGATGCGCTCAAAAGTAAAGATCGGGAGCCGATGCGCTCAAAAAGTAAAAGACAGAAGTTAAAAGACAGGGAGCCGATGCGCTCAAAAAGTAAAAGACAGGAGCCGATGCGCTCAAAAGTAAAGAACGGGAGCCGATGCGCTTAAAAAGTAAAAGACAGGAGCTGATGCGCTCAAAAGTAAAATGCAAATGCAAGAAGCTGATGTACTCAAAAACTTAAAATGTAAATGCATGGAGTTGATGCGCTGAAATGGAAACATTCATGACAGTTAGACAATGCCTTAAAATCTCTTTCGTTCTCTCTCTTTTTCTCTTTTTTTTCTTTTATCTTTATTCTCTCGTTCTTTCTTTTTTCTCTTTTCTTTCCTTTAATCATTCGAACCAGCGACGACTTTTGGAAAGCTTTGACCAATCAAACCCTTGTTCACTTGCTTTTCTTCCTCAGACCCTTTGGCTATCTCAGAATCTTTTTAACCCTTTTTCTTCTTCATTTTTTTTTCAACTCTTCCTTTCCTTCTTGGCAACAAATCACTTCAACCAAATGTCACATTGCAAACTTTACTTTGAGCTCTACGAGATCTTTCAATCTAACTCAATCATTGAAGGATTGCTGTAGAAATGTCAGAATCAAGCTGTTGACCTTAAATTTATGTTATTTGAGACTTAACTTAATGAGTTAAACATGCATTCATGTATGGATAGAAATTCGTTAAATGAACAAACTTCTCTTCATTACTTTGGTAATATGATGAATATCTGGTAAGACACATGCTTAAGACGAAAACATAGAAACAAAAGAAAATTGCAAGGGAAAGAAAATTTGCCCCAGTTTTGGTTCCTTGTTCCTCATTCAATTGATTCCCTGCAACCATTTGATAATCCAAATATTGTCTCTGTTGCTAATTTCTTCGACACATCTTTCCTTTAATCTTTCAGACATTTTCCCCCAGTATGGCCAATTGAACATAAGATAAAAATTGCCCCAGTTTGGAGTTTCAGACCTCCTTCCTTTGAGATTTTGCCTATTTATTTGTCCTAACTTTTGCTTAAGCCGCCCTTTCGGGTTTTCGACCTAACGGACCTCTTTTTTTTTTTTTTTTTTTTTTTTTTTTACTCTAACTTTTGCTTAGGCCGCCTCTTTCGGGTTTTCAACCTAACGAGCTTCCTCTTCTTCTTTTTTTTTTTTTTTTAGGCATAGAATCTCTTGACAACATCGGTATTTCTTGGCCTTGGCAATTCCTCTCCATCCATATTCGCAAAATTAAAGCCCTCGAGAAAATGCTTGCTTAACGATGTAAGGACCCTCATAACTCGGAGCCCATTTTCCTCTAGCATCCTCTTGATTAGGGAGGATCTTCTTCAATACTAAATCTCCTAAACGAGAATTCTCTAGGACGGACTTTTTTATTAAAGGCTCTGGCCATTCTGCTTTGATACAATCTGTCCATGACAAATATTTGCGCGATCTCTTCTCTTCTATCATATTCAATTGCTCATATCGAGTCTTCACCCATTCGATTCTTCCAACTCTGCTTCCATCAATACTCTTAGAGAATGAATTTCAATTTCTATGGGAGAGACGGCTTCCATCCCATATACCAAGGAGAAAGGCGTTGTCCCAGTGCTTGATCGTATATTGGTACGATACGCGTGCAAAGCATAGGGTAACATTTCGTGCAGTCCTTGTAGTTAACAACCATCTTAGCCACAATTTTCTTGACATTCTTATTTGCGGCTTCAATCGCACCATTCATCCGAGGCTGTAAGGAGTGAATTATGATGCTTGATCTTGAAATTTTCATGAGAATTTCTTAATCTCGGCACCATTGAGATTAGCGATTATATCGTAATTATCCTCTGCGGGATTCAGTATCTGCGGAGACAATATCCTCTTGAGGAATTTCAAAAATACCTTTTGAGTAATATTGGTATACGAGCAAGCTTCTACCCACTTGGTGAAATAGTCGATTGCTACTAAAATGAAACGATGACCGTTGGAAGCTTTGGGGTTAATCGGCCCAATGACATCTATTCCCCACATCGAGAAAGGCCATGGAGATACCATATTGTGCAAGGGGAATGGAGGTGCATTGACTCGATCTGCGTATATTTGGCATTTATGGCACTTTCGAACATATTCTATGCAGTCCGCTTCCATGGTGGACCAATAATAACCGCTCTTTAAAATTTTTCGTGCAATCATATGACCATTAGCATGAGTCCCACAAATTCCTTCATGGACTTAGTCATGATTAAACGAGCTTCCGAGCATCCACACACCTGAGTAAGGTGCCATCATGGCTTCTCTTGTATAGAACTTCCCATTCAAGAAAAAGGCCATAGCCAACCGGCGAATAGTCTTCTTATTCACTTCACTTGCCCCAGTTGGGTATTCTCTATGTTGGATATACTGCTTGATATCATGATACCAAGGTTTACCATCTGGCTCACCCTCCACATTGGCACAATACGCGGGCTCACTATGTACCTTTACTTGGATGGGCTGGACATTATTGTAGATATCCAACTTAGTCATTACGGCCAAAGTGGCCAAAGCATCTGCGAACTGATTCATGTCTCGAGCCATATGGGAAAAGGTCACCTCTTCAAACTTTTCAGTCAACTTGGTCAAATACTTTTGATAGGGTACCAACTTTGAGTCTTTAGTTTGCCATTCACCATTCACTTGATAAATGATAAGTGCTGAATCTCCAAATACTTTTAATTGCTTAATCCCAAAGTCAATTGCTACTTGTAAACCACAAGCACAGGCCTCGTATTCCGCAACATTATTAGTGCACTCAAAATCCAACTTAATAGCAACTGGATACTATTTTCCATCTGGCGAGACAACAACAGCTCCTATGCCACTGCCATACATGTTGACTGCTCCATCAAAATACATCTTCCACGCAGACTCCTTTTTCCTTCCTCTCCTTCTGCCATCAAAATTTCTCCATCGGGGAACTCGGATGTCATTAGTTGTCCACCCTCAAGAGGATTTTGCCAAATGATCCGCAATTGCACTCCCTTTGACGGATTTACGAGTCATGTACTTGATATCAAACTCGATAATATCACTTGCCATTTTGAAACCCTTAATGAGACATGAGGGCTTTCGGATATGTACTTCAGAGGGTCCATTCGGGAGATCACCAAGTGGTGTAATAGAGCATGTACCGCCGTAATCGTTTTGAGGTCCATACTAGAGCACAACAAGTCTTCTCAATAGCCGTGTAACGGCTTCTGATCATTAAACTTCTTGCTCGGGTAATAAATCGCTTGCTCTTTTTTCCGATTCATCGTCTTGCCCCAAACATTGCTCCCATTGAGGTTGTGATCTGATTAAGTATAATATCAAAGGACGGCCCGGTGTAGGGGGTACCAACACAGGAGGGTTCATCAAATAAGTCTTTATCTTATCAAAAGCTTCTTGACATTCTTCATCCCATTTTCCTGGCTGATGCTTCTTCAACAACTTGAATATAGGCTCACAAGTGCTGGTCAGGTTAGCAATGAACCTAGCGATGTAATTAAGTCTCCCGAGAAAACTTCTCACTTCTCGCTCTGTCTTAGGAGAAGGCATCTCTTGTATTGCCTTTGCCTTATCCGGATCCACCTTTATCCCTTCTCTGCTAACGATGAATCCGAGTAATTTTCCAGTGGATGCTCCGAAAACACATTTATTAGGATTGAGCCTCAACTTATACTTCCGAGTCTTTCAAATAATTTCCGTAAGACTGCTACATGACTTTCCTTTTCTTTGGATTTGGCTACCATATCATCCACATAAACCTCAATTTCTTTATGCATCATGTCATGAAATAATGCAACCATAGCACGTTGATAGGTAGCCCTGGCATTTTTCAATCCAAAGGACATTCCTGTGTAACAAAAGGTTCCCAAGGTGTAATAAAAGTCGTCTTTTCTTTGTCATCAACATCCATGGGTATCGATTATACCAGGAATACCCGTCCATAAATGAGAACCTATGATTTCTTCTTTGTATTGTCAACAAGAACATCAATATGGGGAGCGGGAAATCATCTTTTGACCTGGCCTTATTTAGATCTCTATAATCCACACACATCCCGACCTTCCCATCCTTCTTTGGTATGCGGCACAATATTTGCTACCCATTGCGGGTGTCTTGACACCTCTATAAATCCGACTTCTAGTTGCTTAGTCACTTCTTCTTTGATCTTTAATGACATATCCGGTGCATTCTTCTCAACTTCGCCTTTTTGGTTCTACATCCGGATATAGTGGAATTTTATGTGATGCTATTCCAGGGTCTAATCCAGGCATATCTCTGTAGGACCATGCGAACACATCAAGGAACTCTCTCAATAGTGCCACCATTTCTATACGCTCAGGATTATCTACTATTCTCAACTCCTTCTTATCTTCTTCTGTTCCCATGTTAATTACTTCTATTACCTCATTGCTCACATCAAACTTCCTCTCTGAGTATTCCAGCATTTTTCAAATTCTTCAACAATCTCTTTCTCTTCACCAAATCCTAGATCCTCTTCATCAAACATTGCAGGGGAATCAATTGACAAGTTTTCAAGGTCCCTCTCACGAGACGAATTCTCTACAAGACTCACATCCCTGGAAAGTAATTTATGGGGAGTTGGAAAGATAAAATAGAGTAGAAATGATAAAGCAAGAGAAGGAAGTCTTTTTTTTTTTTTAAAGAAACACAAGAAAAGGAAACTAATAAATGTAAAAAAGAAGGTAAGCAAAGAGAGTGACACAGAGGAAAACATGCAACTTTATTTAGTTAATTGTCTCAAATAACATAAATATAAGATAAAAACATAGCTAGACATAAATATCTGCTTGTTACAGCATGACTAGACAATTACTTGGAAGCAATAACATCAATCATTGATTCAGATTGCCAGTTCTTCAATGGCTCCTCTTCAGTGAAAGGCCGGATTGCTTTGTACTCTTCAGGGCCTTCTTCATGCAATGCATTGATAGTAAGATGGTATTGTGGACGAATGACTTCTTCAGGCATGATTACTTTGGTTGGTGCCGGGAATGTCTCCCTTAGGTGAGGAATATGCTTCATTTCGCCCTTATCACTCCTTTTCCCCAAAGTCACATTCTCCATTCTCTCTTCCAGAGCTGCTTCGTACCCCAATCCGAACTTGTCTAGCTTTTCTGGAAGTGAAATCGGTGTCCGAGTTCCTTGCAATTTTGAGCCCAGGCCTTTTCCTTCTACGGTACCCGTTATTAGTCATAATTCGGGCCACCACATGATTCACGTTTGCATCGAGGGCTCACCCCCACCGAGTTCGGTTTCAACTACCTCAAAGCTATGCCACAAATTCTCCTCATCTTTCTCTGCACTTTCCACATACGGCACTGAAACCGATTTTGACACCATGATTTCTTCTTCTCCGTGTATAGTAATAACCGACTCATTCTCGATGTATTTAATACTCTGGTGTAGTGTAGAAGGAACAGCGCCAGCAGCATGGATCCATGGTCTCCCCAGGAGCATAGTGTAACCAGGCTCAATGTTCATAACTTGGAACAATACCCGAAAATTACTTGGACCAATCTCTAATGGCAACGTCACCTCTCCTAAAATGCCTCTCCTATTTCCATCAAAAGCTCGCACTACCATTTCTCGAGGTGTCAGTTCATCCTCACTTATTGACAATGAGGTTAGAGTCGACTTCGGTAAGATATTTAGTGCAGACCCCCCATCAATCAAAACCTTTGCAACTATATACCCTTTGCATTTAAGGGTTATGTGTAAGGCCGTGGGTTTTTCTCGGACCGAGAGGTGATCTCTTCATCCATGAATGTGATCATGTTAACGTGCTTTTTACCGGGTCCACCATGTCGACAACATTCTCGGGGTAACATCGGGTTTGACATAAGCCTCATTCAAGTACTCTTAGCGGCGCTTTTCGATGTAACTCGGATGTCAAACGAGTGACAAAAGAGATATCCTTCTTTGGAGTCTTCTTAAGTGTTCCATCACATCGTATTCACTCTGTTTCATAATCTTCAGAAATTCTTCCTCCTCTTCTTTCCCTCTCTCCTCTTCTCTTGCATTTTCCTCCTTACCCCATTCTTTAACATTCTTCTTCTTCTCTACTTCTACTGGGCCATAACATCGCCCACTCCTTGTAACTATATTAGTCACACACCCTTCATCCTGGAGTATTTCAGCAACTCGGGGCTTTGAAGTCTCTTCCCCGACTCCTTTTGTTTCCACCCTAGCTTCATAATTCCATGGTACCAAGTGGGTATCATCATAAGCAAATGGCATTGGCTTCTTGACTGTAACAACTACCCTCCCTGGCGCCGGGACTTGGTTGAGAGGCGGCACCTTCAGCACAAAGCGTTCTACCACACTAACTTCTTCAGAGGAAGCTACCCCTTGTTCAGCTTGTATTATTCCCAAAGTGAGTAAATCCTGGACCCGAACCTTAAAGTCCCAACAGTTCTCAATATCGTGTCCTGTTCCCCCACAATGGTAAACACATTTTGATTCTTCATCGTACTTCTCCTCTTCTTTTACTGATGAAGCTGGTGCCGTGATATCATAACCTGCTTCCTTCAACCCCTTAAATATTTGAGTCATCGGCGTACGCAGGCTCATGGCATTCCTTATTGGGGGTCCTTCCATCTCTAAAGCATTCACCACATTCCTTTCACCATGATTAGGAATTGGATTGCTGACAATACTAGGTCCAGCCTCTTCTTGAATATCCAGTTTTCCACAAGCAATAAGCTTTCTTACTGCCATCTTGAAAGACTCACAGTCCTCGATTGAGTGCCCGAAATATCCATATGGTACTTGCAAGTTAAATTGGGGTTGTACCATCTTGGAAATGGTGGTTGTAGGGACGTACGGGGTTCCACGAGATGAGGTGAGCATCAAATAACCTTTGGAATAGATCTGCGTTTGAGATGGACAGTTTTGGGAAAGGGGTAGGTTTTGGGTACGGAAACGGCCTTGATTTTGGAAGTTTGGTCGAGGTTGTGGGTAGTTTTGGAAATTTTGCGGAGGCCGAGGTGGGTGCGAGTATAGATTGGGCGAGTTGGTGCATATGGTTGGGGTATCGGGATGGTGTTGATTTGGAATGGTGGGTTTGAGGTATACTTACGGGAGGAGCGGTTGGGCGGTAGATGGGATGGTGCAGGTGTCTGATAAGAAGGGTACGTGTTTGGGTTGTATGGGGGTGGTCGGTATGCAGGGTAGGATGGCGAATATCGGGGTCGTAAAGGCTGCAGATTCTGCACATAACTCACTTCCAGCTCTTTTTTCTTAGGGGGAAACCCCTTCTTGAAACTACTCTCATTATTGCCAGCTGGCAATTTTCCAACCTTTACCAAAATTTCAATTCTTTCTCCAGCAGCGATTAAATCAAGCAAAGTCTCTATAAGCGGCGCCCGCCATTGTCCCGATATAAGGAGCTCCTAAGGTTCCCAAGAAGTATGAGCACATCTCAGTCAAAGTTAATGGCGGTTGTACTTGGGCGCAAGAGTTCTCCACCTACGGGCATATTGTTTGAATGTCTCCTCATTTTTCTTCGCAATGTTCCCAATGCTCTCGAGTTGGGGTTGTATCAGATTAAACCGATACTGACCCATAAATAAATTCGCCCAGTCATCCCAAGAGGAGATTTTTGAGAGGTCCTGTTGGATACACCACTCCAAAGCAGGCCCAGTCAAACTTTCATGAAAGAAATTGACGAGGAACTTCCAATCCCTTGACCAAATGGACATTTTGGTAATATAAGTTTTTAGGTGGAAAAAAGGATTGGTGCTCCCATCATACTTGACAAATTCAGGGACTTTGAAATCCTTGGGGATGACGATGTTAGCAGTAGGGCACAATTCTTCTATCCCAAGGGGACCGTAGGTCTTTGGGACCCTTGATCGCCTTAATTTGCTCTTCCATCTTTTCCATCCACTCTTCTTTCATCTTGTCATTCTCGAACAGTTGCATGTCCGATCTGGGTAGGAAATCCAGTTGTCATCATATATGGTTTCCCACGTGAACTCGGTATTACCATGGACCTCATTGCGAGTACCTTCTAATGAATGATATCCTTCTCCAATAGGAATCACTATTGATGCAGTGTTTGAGGTTCCTCCCACATAAGGTACCTCAGTAGTGACTCTAGGGTTTGTCCTCATGGAAGTGGTATTCAGTGGGTGGGAGTGCGCCCCGGTTACTCTATACCTCCAAGCTGCCCCATCAAGGTGAGGGTCTCCCTCATGGCTGACAACATTTCCTCAATTCTTCTTTGAGATTCTGTCACCTCATTCACCCTTCCTTTCACTTCATCTACTTCCAAACTTAGGTTCCTACCTTCGTTCTCGGTACCGTCATTCTTTGCAAGCAACCTTGTTCGAGCCCTTGTGTTATGAACACGGGTTTGATTGGTGTCTTCTTTCCTTGGTCGCGCAATGGTTTTAAATTTTCTGTGAACAATCAAAGTAAAATTTGTTAAAACAACCATGATTATTATTGATTTGTTAAAGGACCATTGTTAATTTGTGCCAGGCGGATTTGAGTGAGTATCTTTAATCTTTGCTCATCATGACTGTTTCTTAGAACGTCTTGTTCAAAAGTTTGTCATGACCGTCTCATTCAAAAGCAATGGATCTTCAGTGCAACATAGGATCGGAAGAACAAAAAGGCATACTTTATTCAATTGAAAAAGAATCATCAATATTATTTAAGAGGAATACATCATTTCCACTCTACTTGAAATACATCATTGTCTAGTCTAATTCCTCCTTCTCAAATGACTGCACCCTAATCATCTGCTTCATTTGCCCAATAAGATTCTTGCAATATTCAATAAAGTCATTGATCTCTGCCGGAGTCTTAAGAGGATCGACCATCTTATCCGCCACCTTTAAGTAATAAGGAATGTCTGCGATCGCCGTGTTGGCTAGGCATGCCAGCTTCGAGAATTGGTCTCTCCAAAAATGGACTTCTTCTTTCCATCCATTAATGTCCTCGTCTTGTTGTCTTGCATGATCTATCATTTTCTGCAAGTCCTCCTGTCCCTGTCGCAATCTTCGCTTCATACCCCGCAATCTCCTCGACAAGTGCGCAACCTCTCGGTCGATCATGTCTTCATATCTGGTTGACACCGTCTCCACTTGTTGCCTCATACTATCTGCTTGCTGAAGAGCCTTATTCTGTGCTGCTTTGGCAATTACGAGCAGCTCCTTGAGTTGTTGATTTTCTGTCAGAGCCTTATCTCTTTCCTGCCCTCGGAGCCTTAGTTCTTTATTTGCAGCTTCCAAACATTTTTTGATTTTTGACATACTATCTTGCTCTGTCCTTTGCCTTTTGTTTGCTTTTTCGAGAGCAACATTTTTCTCAGCATTTTCACGTCTTAAAACTGCACATGTCTGGCGAACCTTTTCCAACTCTGCCTCTAATTTCCCTTTTTCTTTGTTAGCTTCAGCTAACTTTTCTCTTATTTCTTCATCTTCTATCGAAGTCGAGGCAAAGATTTACCAATTGTAGAGGTTCTTGGGATTTTAAAGGGTAGCTTAACTTCCCGCATACTGTTCTTGACCCCCACTGTAACTTTCTTTAACTCCGCAGCTTCTGACTCCTAGCTCTTTACTTTTTCTATTAACTTTCTTCCAAGCGTCTCGCACTCTCCTAAGTGTCTCAGTACACTCCATTTGCATGTCATAGACAAAAGGAACGGTTTTCAATTCTGATGGTGGCCCCATCATGGGATAGCCTAATTGTCGCAATGCCAGTGCAGGGTTGTAGTTAATGCATCCCCGAGTACCCATGAGAGGAACATTAGGAAAGCCTTCACACTGATAGACCACTGTTTGCCCTTCTTTACGCTGTGGGTACCATACAATTTTCTTTTCCTCAAGTTTGGCCAATTCTTCGGCCCATTCGCGGCCGTTCCTGGTTTTCAACTGGAGCATCTTGAGACTTGTAATGGGACATGGGTCCTTGTAGCCCCTCTTGAACATGTGACTTGTGAGCCATACGAATAACATTGGTAGACAACATAAGATCCGCTTACCCTTCTTTTCATGGCAGAAATTCAAAGTATAATAAACATCAGCAAGAAGAGCTGGGACAGGATTAACGACATTATTCCTTCGAGCGAGAAACACATCTATCGCTGCAAAATCTATCAAGTCTTCATTACTCGGGAATAGGATCTTTGCCATAAATAGTGAGGGCTAACACATCCATAAAGGTATTCCAGTCTTCAACCTTGGCTAGGTGGTGCATGTGTTCTTCTAAATATTTCCTTGGGAATCCCTTTGTTCCTTTCCTATTTTGCTTTGCTTTTTGCAGATCCTTCACATGAATCTTCAAGATGTCTGCTATGGTTGGCATGGATGCATGGTGGCCTATAAAGAGGTATGGCTCTTCCTTTTCCAACGGCAAGCCCAAGATCTGCTCAAACTCTTCCAAGGTGGGGGCCAACTGACAATCTTGAAACGTGAAACAACGCAATGGTGGGTCGTAGAATTGGGCTAGCGCGGTAATAGCTTCTACCTGTACATCAACCTCTGATTCAAAATCTTCCCATATCTCGCAGTGAAGGTCGGGCGTTGCGTCTTCTTCAACATTCGGCCCAAACTTAACGGGCTTTACGTGTCAACTTCATTGGCCTTAAGTCGCAAAGTCTTTTTCAAAACAACCTCATTGTGATCGATCCCATGACACGTTCCATTATTAATCAAAGATACTCACTGTTAATCCTTAGGCACTTAGTTTCAACAGTCCCTCAACAAACCTGGTTTTAACACATAAGAACTGTCAATGCATGGTTTTTGGAGAAAACATGATGCGAAGAATGATGACTTGTGATGCAATAATGAGTGAGTGAGTTGTTGGTCCTTTAATAATGACTCATCTCCTCTTTTTTTGGAAAAAAAAAAATTTTAAGAGGGACGCAAGTATGGTTTGTCACATTAAAAGACTGAACAACTCACAAGATATGGATAAATCTAAAGGTAATGAAAGGTGTGCTCCCTTTGTGTCCTAATGGGGTTGCCTTAAACTTGGGAATTCTATCCTAAGGATCTAAGAGTCTTTCTCGGTTCGTGAGAACTTCCATGGAGTGGCTTTTCTATTTTAAAGGTCTCTAGAGCCAAGTCTATTTCAGAATGTTGACCACGAAATAGTGGGTAAACCAACTAGGTGTGGGACATTCATGAAAAAGGCGCACTCTAGATGAGGTTTTCGCGATAACCAAACAGGAAGTACATCCAAAATGGCTACCACTACGCAACCTCTACTTAACTTAGGATTCACTCGGACCGGGTATAGGGCCCCACTCGAATGTGTGTGCTTTACGTGTAGGTGCGGTGGGTGTTGGGAGCGTACAAACCTTCACAATCCTAAAGACTACCCACATCCGCAAAACCAAGCAAATTCAAAACAAATTCCAAAAGTTTTCTACCCTAAGGTTGAGATAGTACAATAATTAAAAATAATATATATATAAAAAAATCATCAAATAATAAAAGAAAAAGAAAAAGGGATAAAACAAACACATAAAGATCATAAAAAAATTTGCATAACTAACTTTTACAGGCTCGACTCTCAAGTATCCCGATTAGAGTCGCCATCCTGTCTGCGCGGCAAGTAATAATCGCGGCGAAATAGCAACTTAAATTAAAATATTATTTTAATTAGGAGTCGCCACTAATTTTATTTTAATTAGGAAAAATTAGAAAACCTTTAATAGAAATTAGTCTTTGAAACCAGATTGAATTCGGGAGCCGGTTATGCGTAGGGAAGGGTGGAAACTTAATCCCACAGCACCCCTAACACACCCATCCTAAGACGGTACCTTAAGTTAATTATGTAAATTCTTAATAATCTTTGAAAATATTTATTTTACCCCTAAAAATAAAATAAAATAATGAAATCAACAAATAAATTATAAAAAATTAAATTTTGGCTTGACGGAATAAAAGTCCCGCTCCTACGTATCCTCAGGTGCAATGAGGAAATCAAAGTCACGTAGTTCTTTAGAAAATATTTGTGGGTTGATTGATTTTATTAAATAAAACTTTAAAAATTTGAATTAACAAGCCGTCGCGGCTCGGTTATTCAAATTAAGGATTAAATAGGTGAAGCTCGCGTCACGCTAGAGACGTCACCCATTGATTATCAAGTTTGTTACAAAATTTTTATTTAAAATTATCAATTAGCGATTTAACTTAAAAATTGAAAAAAATATGATAATAATTTAAATATAATAATAATAATAATAATAATAATAATAATAATAATAATAATAATAATAATAATAATAATAATAATAATAATAATGATAATGTAAATCATCAAGTTTGTCATAACTTCGGATGTTTACAAAATGTAAGGGTTAAATTGTGTCATAACTCGGGTAACCCATATTATTATTATTATTATCATCATTATTTTAAAGAAGGAGAAAAAAAATTATTCTTATATTTTTAATTTATCTTTTCCTTCTTCCCTTTTTTTTTCATTTTTTCGGCCCAATTGTGTTTTTTTTTACCTTAAGCCCACTTCCTTTAAATAGCCCAAAATAACCAAAAAAAAAACTGCAATGAAAACCAAAAAAAAAACACAACTCACGGTTCAGAAAGGGGATATTTTGCTTCCTTCTTTTAGCTGTTTTTGCAGAAAACCAATCAGAGAGAAAAGAGGGGGCAACCGACGCCAACGGTGAGTGGTCGACGATGGCTGGGCTAGGAGGTGAAGGCCGGCGATTCGGTCAGTACCCGAGCGGCGGCGGCGGCGTGATATGATCAGCGAGGTGCGGCCGAGCCGCGCAGAAGAGTCAGACGACGGTGAGCGGTGCGGCTTCGAGCTCGTCGACGGTGTGGAACGGTCAGGTGAAGTGGTTGCCGATTTTTTTTGGTTCGGGAAGCGCGAGGTGGTGAAATGGGTTGGTCGGGCGCTACTGAGTTGCAGCGAACGGCAGCTGCAGCGGATCGATCACAATGGGATGGTGAGGACTTGATGGAATGGAGTGACCAGCGCTGGGTTCGGTAGCTGAGAACTCGAGAATGGCAAAGTGGTCACTGAGGCACATCGCCGGTTCGTGATGACGGTTTGGTCACGGATCTGAGATTTGGTTACAGATTTGCGGTGGCTCACGGTGAAGGTCGTGGACTGATCTTGGTAATGTATCGGCGAGATGGAGGTTCGTGAATCGATGGGATATGGTGATTACGGAAGAAAGACCCACGGCTATGGTGGTTCAAGGGGAGTTGTTGAGGGTGGTAGAGCTGAGGATGGGTGATGGTTGAGGTGTGTTATAGAAGCTCAAAGATGGAGATGATAATGAAGGTGTTTATCGAGGATGTGGAGGGCTGTTATGGTGTGATGGCTGGTTATGGGTGTTTTGGCAGAAGCAAAAGGGAAGGTTGCATAAAAAAAATAGGCAGAATAGGGCTTCAAGGCTGAAAAATCCGTCGGGTTCTGAGTGTAGGTTCTGTGTTTTATAGGAGAGGATTAGGCTGAGGTGTTTGAGTTAGAATGTGATTAGGATTTTGTTTAGGATAAGTGATGGGAGGTTTAGGATAAGCTTGTTTAGGATGAGTTTGAGATAGGATGGGTTTATGTTAGGATAAGTTTGTGGTAGGATGAGTTTGAGTTAATTTAGGATAGGTTGGTTTAGGATAAGTTTGTGGTAGGATGAGTTATGGTTAGCTTAGGATAGGTTTGTTTGGGATAGTTAGGATAAGTGCTTAGGGATTAGGATAAGCGATGGGGTCTGTTTTAAGATAAGTGATGAGTTTAAGTGTGAGGATAAGCGATGGGTTGTGGGTTAATGGGTGATGGGTTAACGGGTTAGTTTATGGGTTACGGGTTAATGGATTAAAAGATTATTATTATTATTATATTTTTTATATATTTTTTTTTATTTACAACACTTCCCGGACAAAATTGGGTGTTCACAATAATAGCTGCCAATAAATATTGATCCGATGCTTGAATTCTTTATATTGAGGGAGAAATTGTAAGATCATCTTCAACTGGTAGAAAAGAAAATTCTCAAGAGGAACAGCTGAGCAAAGGCATCAAAGTACACTAAAAATCTGTGGAAACATATAAAAAAATATTTTACGTACAATTTTTATATATACACAGTATTTACATCGTATGTTAATGTAAAAAAAATATCAAATCAATCTATATGTCATTGTAACATTCTTACAGAATACAGAATGAATTTATAAATATGTTTAAAAAAATTAGACATATAAAAATTAGATAAATAACGAGACTGATGGTTCAAGTACCTCTTAAATCCAGTTGATGAATTTGTGTTTAGATTAATTTATTTTATACTAAACAAATCTTAATAATCAAATATTAGAGTAATTTTTTGGCTAAAAAGAAATCACTAGTGTGATTACCTTGAACTTGAAATCATTGCCGGAACTAATTTTATGTTAGACCTCTCACAATTAAGTAGTATTCAGTTCTATATTAGCATCATTTATTGCCGTCCAGCCTCTTCTTCTCTCTCTCTCTCTCTCTCTCTCTCTCTCTCTTTTTTCTTCATGTGCAGATCGATAGGTGCTTGCTTTGTCACAAATCAAGGGTCTGTAAAAAGGAAAAAGCCATGCCATGCAGTCTCATCAACACCATGTCAGTCAAACAAAGGAGGTTCCTAGTTAAGCCTTAATCAAACTTAACCAGAGCAGGCATAAGAGCCATTCTTTTTGTTCCCACTATATTCATTTCTTTTCTAGTGTAAATATATAAACATTATATATATTATTCACAGAAAACATGGCCACGGTCTAGTAATTGACCAAAACTGTAAAGAACAAACATAACTTCCAAATTTGATGCTCTAGCTAGTAGCTACTTCTGTAGAAGCAATAGCAATTTTTTTATTCCTTCACTGAAACAATCTGAATATTCTTCTTTTGAATCAAGAGATAGCAAAAATAATTAGTATTTAGAGGAACATTAAGTATGTTTCAAGCTGTGCTCATCAAGCCAAGAAATGATGTCACCGAAAACTTGAATAATTATTTCATCAGGCTCACCCTCGAGAAGAGAATGGTAAGCATCCTTGTAAAGCTTAAGCGTCTTGTCTGAACAGCTTGCTTTCTCATACAAGGCTTTGCTCACTGATGGATCAGTCACAATATCAGCCTCCCCATGAAGTATTAATAATGGTAGAGAGACCTGTAATCACAGCCATTTCATGTGAAGAAGAATAAATTTCATTACACTATTCTCAAATGACTATTCTCTGGGGAGAAATACTGAAATTTCAGGTTTAAACAATAATTCTATAAATGAACTCTCAATCCCAAAAGTACATTCCTTTTGCAGTAATAATCTAATATTTGAATCCTAAGCTCCAAGATATACTATTATGCAGGGAATGACAAAATTCCTAAACAAGTTAACCATTTTTAGGGCAATTAGCTAGAGAGTATGGACACTTTATAGTAAGGTTTACATTTGAGCATATTAGCACCTGTCACAGTGGTACAATGATATTATGTACAGAACTACAGTCAGCTCTTGTTTAGGGAGAAGAAGGATTCAAAATACATTGCTGTGTTGTAAGAAGCATGAAAATATCTTCATTGCCTTCTTTCCTATGAATTTAGATCAATTTAAGCATATGAAAATTAAGATAGGAAGATCAATAGAAATTTCCTTTTTATGTAGTAAAGTGGTGTCTCAACCCGGAGCAAAAAAGTAGTCTTAAAAGGATCAGTATTTTTATATGCAGTAACCCCAGGACATGACTTTTCTATGATTCTTAAACATCTGGAATTTTTTAAGTGTCTTCTCTAGAGACATTTTTAGGGTTTTGGAGCTCTTCTAGTTTAGAGTTTTTATGCATTAGTTTCAACTATTGAACTTGTTTTGGATAAAATTTGTCCTACTCCAGCATCTTTCCACCGTAAACTTCTGATCTTTTTGGTACATCAAGGACTTGTTATCATGATTTGAACCTATGACCTTTACCCAAATTCCCACCAACTCCAACCACCTGAGCTGGACCTAGGTAGATAAAACAAAATTTCTGCTCTTATATAAAAGGAAGAAGAAGAAAACAAGGAAGTCAATATATTTAAAAGAAATTGAGATCAACCGTCATGTTAAACATCCAACATTAAAAGGAAGGGGACTAGGTAGAACAGAGAGAACAAGACAGAATGAAGAAAGTATGAATTAGAGTGAACCAAAACATAGTTTTCCTGTTAAACCCCAAGGGCTTGCTTTCTGCAAAGCAAACTGTTGCTTTTAACCATTAAGTATTCAGCCCCAGTTGCATTTTAAATGCCAAAAATCCTTTAAATCTTATGCCTTATGAGATCCACTTCTAAAAAAGCCCATAAAGGCTGAATTAAATTAACCTTAATAGAAACCAATTATTTTATTTTATTATTAGCAAGAACACTCCTCAATCAAACACCACTTCTGCAATTTCTTTATAAAATGGGGTTTGAGCATTTGTCCTTATTTTCAAGGCTAAGCATGAAAATTATCCCAAAAGAGTTCAGGGAGCCAAGGAGAGAGTGTGTTCATACAGGTACAGTTTTGTTTAGACTTTAGACATTTAACAAGGAAAGTAGATAAGTCAGAAGATCAGAGCATACTTCTTTCAATCGCCGTTCTATTTCTTGAGTAGTTCTAAGCATTTCTAAAGCAGTCCGCAAGCGTGGTTTATCCTTGTAAGCAACAACATTATAGGCTGCCTGCAGAGCCATTAGAAAAAGTGTCAAGTACTTATTAACACACAGATTACCAAAAAGAAATGGATGAAAAGGATTGGACAAAAATGGAGTAATAGTAGGGGCAGAAGGAAAGATGTTCAATGCCAAAATCATCATGGAGGTGTTAATATGTTTAATCTATAGATGATCTTTGGATTTAGATTAGCAGACCAAAAATAAAATTCTGTTGGATTACAAAATACAAACCTGTTCCCTCTTCTTCAAATCTCTGAATGCTGCCTCTGCTAAATCCTTTTGTGGAACTAACTTGTTCTTTGGAAGAACATTGGCTACACCAATCAGGATCTTAGTGAGCCACTTTGGTGGAACCATGTCATCTGCAATCTACACAAAGTTTCTGGTCAAAGGGAGTTCCTAGCAAAGCCCATCAAAACTCATAAGATGATTGTGTTTGAGGAAAGATACTTTACACATAGGTGCAACAAGAATGGCACCATCCCACGCCTTAGGTTTTTTCAAGTGCATCTTTAACACAACAGCTCCACCCATAGACTGTCCAAATAGGAAGCAGGGAAGAGAACGAAACTCTGGGTTTTCTGGCATAAAATAAACCAAATATTTTGCATGAATACGATAGTATCAATACTCCCTTGGTATTAAGTTGTTTAACTTGTTTCCAATGTAAAATGAAAATGCATGTAATATATTTACAATTTTGTAAAGAATGAACTTTTATTGTTCCATGTTAAAGCCACATTTCCAGTTTCCATGCAAAGAAGAACACTCATAAAACGTTAACAACTTCGATGTACGCCTTTCTTTGAACTCATAATGACACTTATAGGAGACAACTGAGATATTTTTTTAATCAGAAACACAACTCTAAATTTTCCAACTGGTCATGATAAGAGACCAAGAGTTTGCTAATAATTCTCAGTAACTCTATTTGCAGAACATCTAATTGACAGATGCACTTTAGATACTGCATAAATTGGAAGATATAGAAGCTTCAGCCTAAGAAGAAAAATGCGATGAAAAACTTCAACCTGATGAATTGCTTTTTCATAAAGCTAAATAATTTTCCCTTTTCAAACAGGGGTGGAACTACATCCCCCTTCCCCAACCCTCCTCCAAAAATAATAATAATAATAATAAATAAAATCTAAAGTTCCCCTTAGCTTTTAAGTTGACCCTTTCAGAAATTTAATTTTTCCCTGAAAACACACATTTTTGCTCTGGACCCTTTGATGTTTTAATTCTAGTTATCCTCCTGCCTTAAGACCCCTACAAAACACAACTTATCAGTTGACTCTCATTTTTTCTGATATTCTCCATGAACCTTTCTATTATGGAGCATTACTTCATATAGACTACTTTCAGAAGGAAAACTGCAATACTTTATACAACAGAAGTAAAAAAATTCTGCATTTCTACACAGACCACCAGGACACAATATAGTATTTGATCCCCTTCCTGAGGAGAAACTAATGCTAACTCAACAGATTTATAATATTTGAATTTCATAATGACTGAGAATTTCAAGACAAGGGGGTTGATGCGAGTTTAAGTACCTTTGATTTTGCAGTAGTGCTCAATGACATCATCAACAAGCTCATTAAAACTGGGAATATAGCAATGTAGACCTTCTGAAAGACCAAATCCTGGATAATCAATAGCAAAAACTCCATATCCAGAGGATGCCAGCTTTCTAGCTATTCCTGCAAATAATTCCATGATACGATTGAGTTGCTAATCCACAAAATAACTGAATTTAGTTACTTATAGCTACCAGTTCTTGATACCAGCTACATGCCTTCAAAGAAAAAAGAGCAAGTGTCTCCATAACCGTGACAGTAAAACACTACTGCTTTGGGCCTAGTTGCCTCAGGAAGCCAACTTTTGCAGAAGATTTCTCGGTCCTTCGAGTTCACCTCATATGACTGTTGCATAGCACATCAAGTAATCATCACACATCAATAGCAGAACAGGACAATGACAAGGTGGCACTAATGATGATTCATAGTAATAGTAAGCCAATCTCCATTTTTTGAGGTGACTCAGAAGAAGAAACATAAATTGTATGAAACTGTTTTAGACTGAACTTCTTACCTCTTTTATATTCAATCCATCAGATGGAGTCTGCAAAACAGTAAAGCATAAAGGAATTGATATTAACATTTAAAAAAGGAAATTAAATTTTATTAACTTCAAGTGACATAGCACATCAAAAAACTGATCACTGCACCAGAATGTTAATACCAAAAGGCGGGATTATGGAAATGTTAATAAATGGATGGATTTGAAAGAGTATGGACAAGAAAACTATACGAATTTCATTGCACATGATAGTGCATGTGATGCAAAGAAAGTAAGAAAAAATGAGCAGGCCACAATACTAAAGTCAGTATAATTTTTTTCCAAAAAACATATATATATGTTGAAGGAGTAACAACTACCTAAGCAATTGACTCAAATGTATTAATTATCAAAAGTTCCCTCAGATTGTTGAGCAGTTTTATCACATTTAATGTATTGATGGCAGACCCTATTGGCTTTAAGGCAGATGTTGCACTTAAGTAGAAAATGTTGCACCTCGGCTATAACATTTATAATAATAGCTAGAACAGACCATCTCGCTCTTTCGTTTCAACCCTCTATGGAGTGGCAAGAGAGAAGGCCTTTATCTCTTTTATGATAGCAGTTTTATCTCAAAGACTAAAAGTCAATGTTTTGAGACCACCTAACCATGTTGAACCAGGTCTCAATCACCAAATTAATGTCCTCAGAACTAAAGAAAGAGAAAAGGACTAAACGAAAGTTATTGCAAATTTGCAACATCAAATGGATGCAGTCTTCCCAGAAAACAAAAAGAATAAAAATTTATCCATAAGGAACAAAATCAAACAATTTTTTTTTTTAAAAAAAGAACAACAAACTATGGGAATATTCATCAATTTCACAAACAAAAACAAATTAAAACCATCAGATAAAAGACAAACAAAGCCATACCTTAAACAGTATATGGTCAATCCCAAGCTGAATATCCTTGAAGGCCTCACGAGCACGCCTTCTAGCGGGGACTTCATCCATGTCAGCATTCAAAATCTTCTGCAATTCACCATTAACACCAGGTAGCCTCATGGTCGATAACACCTTTATCTCTCTCCTCTTTTGCCTTTTGCTTTGGATTTGAAAACAATATGCAGCCCTGAATTCTACACCATTCCAATAAAAAAAAACACGTGATTCAGCCTGATTTAAAAGACACAAACAGAACCAAACGAAATTGACTCTTACACACACACACCATGAATATATATATATATATATATATATATATATATATAAAAAAAAAAAAAAAGACAGGTAATGGGAATAGAAAATAGAAAGCTATTTTTTATTTTTAATTTAAGTTTTTCGAAGTACCAACCATCCAAAGGGTGGCGCCTGTAAAGCTTTGTGAGTCAAAGAGCCATATGCATTTAATCATTACTTTATTTATTTATTTAATTATTTGGTGAATTAATCATTACTTTATTAAGAACAACATATAAGGGATCCGAAAAATAAGGCAAATCTGATTCAGGGAAAAGGATGATGACAGGAAAATACAAAAGGAAAATGTGTAGAAGAAATAGATAAGCAAAATAAAAATAAAAAAGAGAAGAAAAGTATTTTCCTTTTGGTTTTCTTAGGATGAAAGTTGATTATGGAAGCTGGAATTTGACTAAAGTTACAAACTTTGTTATAAAAAAAGAAATAAAAATAAAAACTAGAAGAAAGGTATCTTCGTTTTTGGTTTTCTTAGTATGAATGTTGATTACGGAAGCTGGAATTTGACTAGTTAGGAACTTTGTTATGGGTTTGTTTGTTTGTTTTTCTTATTATGATATTGTTGAATTGAATACGTAGGTGTTAAGGTTGGGTTGTTGAGGTTTGTAGTGGGATCAAAGTGGCGGTAGAAGGTTCCAAGGAGGAAGAAAGGAGAAGTTGGTCGGCGTGTTTTGGGAGAAATTATTGTATGTTTGTTGACCATCATGTAAAATTATGTTTACATTCCTTATATTTTAATATTTTAGTATTTATTAATAATAAGATTTATTATTAATTTATATATATAGTATTCCAACTTTATTTTTTATTTTTTATAAAAATAATAAATATATAAATTAGTAATAAACTCTATCATTAATAAAAATTTAAAATTTAAAATATGAATAATATAAATATAATTTTATGTGACATTTTAAGAATATATAATAATTTTTTTTTATTTTTAAAATAATAATAAATATATATTTAAGATAATTTTAACTATTAATTTTTTTTCTTCAAAATATATATAAAAATGTTTAATTTTTTTTATAAAATATACATTTATAATTTGTTACTACTTCCAACCGTAGAATAAATTCTCGCTAACGAAGAGAAGTGAAGAATAAAGAAAGATTGGGATAAAGATTACAGATCTTTATTTTTTATTTTTTTATTTAAATTTTATTAAGTAAAATATAAATTTAAACTAAAAAAATTAAAAATATATATATAATTAAATTTAAAATATTAATAAAATTTAAATAAAAAATAAAAAAAATGAAGAGAGATAATTTTCATAAGAATTGATTGTTACTTTTTATAGTACACGTATGCTGCTGACTTTAACACCACGAGTGAGATAAGTGTCGCCATTTCATTTGCTGTTAAAATCAACTAATCAAGCTTACGCAAGCTAACTTGTCCTATGTCAAGGTCAACTTTGGGGAAGCGTCCCGTATGCTCTCTGCAAAGTAGGATGCTATAACATTCTAAAATGACATGCAAGCTTACGTTGTTTTAGCATCCTATGCTCTCTCCACTATAGAATTGGAGCATCGATGCTCCACAAAAATGACATGCAATAGCAAGCTTTATGACTTGTTGTTTTTTATTTTAAATTTTTTGAGAAGTTGTTAGATTTATTTTTTTAAACCTTATCTATTTAGTTTTTGTTCATTAGTCCTTATGCTCGGTTTAGTCAGAAAAAGTTTTTTTTACTTGTCAAAACTTATGAAGTACAGATGCGAACATAAACATGAAATACGGTAAAGATATAGATATAAAAATACATTAAACTTAAAAAATTGTATAACACACACATACGTACACACACATATATATATATAAATTATTATCGAGTAAATTAAAGAAGTTGATTTAAATATATATATATAATTGTAAATTTTAAGAAATTTTTTTATAATTTATTAATATTATTTCTTATAAATTTAAAGATTTATAATATCTTAATATATATTGTATGTGTCAATATTTACTACTTAGTAAGTCCTTTCAAAAAAATATGAAACATAATTTCTATTGACATTTTCTAACAAAAATTTTTAAACTAACTTCTCATAATAGAACTAATCATATACAAATACATGTGCTTCCAAAAAAATTAACTAGAGGAAATAATTGTGTGAGGTAAACTTTAGTGACGACGAAGTGGATGGCTTAGTATGGACAGAGATAAGAGTAGCAGATGAAAATAGTGGTGTGTGAAAAGATAGAACTTAAAAGCTTAATAGTGACATGTGAAAAAACAAAACTTAAAATACTGGTATGTGAAAATAGTGACTAGAAACGTCAGTCATGTGATTAGATTTGGGTGAGTTACGAGCATACTAATTAGACGTTAGTCACAAAGACTAATATTTTTTTTAAAAAATATTAATAGGTCGTGTTCAAACCGTGTTCGAGCCATGTCCAAGACGTATCCAAGTTTAAAAAATAATTTTTTTAATCGAACACATGTGCCGTATGCACGTCTCCATGTGTCCGACACAGACATGTGTCTGACAAGTGGATACACATAAAAAACAACATGTCCGTGCGTCATAAGCCAAAACTCATCTCCATTAATGTCCTGAGTTGTTTATCCCCTATATTATTGAAAAACTCTGTTTCAAAGTAAAAGACATTTACAATGCTCTTAAAAATGTTTGGAGCATTGATGCTCTATAGAAATGACTGGTAATAAAATGTCATTCTCTTTTTTTTATTGTATTTTAAGTTTCAAAACTAAAAATTTACATTTTAGTCCTCCATTTGTTTAAGTGTTTTCAAAATTACATTTTAGTTCTCTACCTTTCTGTTCTCCTATTTTTCCTTTCTCATTGGAGCCAATATGCTCCTTTTGCGTTGCTCATTTTCACAGTGGTGTCGTTGCCTCGAAGATCGGTCAGAGACAATGATATGTGGATAAAATATACACATCTTGTGCTTGATTTGAGGTAGATTTGGGTATGCTTTGATTTATTTATGTTAAAATTTATGTCGCTTTTAATCTAATTATCCTTGGTATCTCATGATTAGTCTTTCTTTATGTTTTTAGGTCCAAAAGAGGTGTTTTGACATGGCTCTATGAAGTTTTGGATGGATTCATTACAATGGAGTTGAGATCGGAATTTATATGACCAAGATTTGCGAAGTTTTTGACCTTTGCACGATAAGATGAGCATAACTTGAGCTACGGAGATCGAAACGAAGTGATTCCGGTGGCACTAAAAAGCTAAGAAAAAGAGCTACAACTTTCATAATTGATTCTCATTCCAGAAGAAACCACGGGCCGTGGAAAATTCCACAAGGCCATGGGAAAACTCATGGGAAGTTGCCAAAAAATAGAAATTTCCTATTTAATGCTATCTTTTGAGATTTTATCAGATTATTCTCATTACTTAGGGCTCAATTAAGAGATTTAACTGATTACACACCTCTTTTAGGGTGGATCCTATATAAAGAACCAAAGGATTAGAGACAAAAGGCAATTTTAGTTTTTCTTCAACCAAAGATTGGAGGCTAGAGTTTTGAAGACAAGTGCAATAATGATTGAAGTTCAACCATTGAAGACATCTTTTCCTTCTTTGTCTTTTCGATCTTCTCTTTTTATCTTTTTCTTTCCTATTTCTTGAAATAGAATCATGGTTGTTTCTTCAACTTTTGTTTTCGTTTGCGCTACATTAGTCATGAGTGGTTAAATTCCTTTTTCTAATATTAGGTTGCAACTCTTTACTTTTCTATGTTGAATTGTTAATTTGATTTTTTGTTAATGAAAAATTATTATTCTTAATTCATTCTTAGTATGCTTAATGTTTGTAGTATATTACCAGCCATATTTACATGATCTTAAATTTTAGGTGAAGGATCAAAAGATGAAACTTAATTATTAGATAATCTAAGAATTGAACTTAAGAATTGAGACTTAGACAAAGACTTAAATCTTTTAAAGAACAAACGATTGTCATAAAATCTAATGAATTGAAACTTGGATTAATTGCCATGAAAATGAGATTGATGGAATTTTAACACGTTTTTAGTGCCAAGAAATTGAACTTTAAACAATTTAGAACAAATCGCTTTCAAGAACATAATTGAATATTAGCAAAGAGAATATTACAATTTATCATAATGGGTAGTGTAATGAATTCCTAATTTTAAACTTTCAAATCTTGACCGAATCTTAACTTTTTTAGATTTATTTGCTTACTTTATTATTTTGATTTTTGTCTTGATTTTAATTGAGCTTTCACTATTGTTTTAACCGCTTAAATAATCAAAGTCACCGTAAAGAATTAGTAATCAATCAATCATTAAGAGAATAATCTTTATTTTGCTACTTAAATGATCCGTGAACTTGCAAAAAATTCACTAAGTCGAAGGCAAGAGACAAAGATGATGAAGAAGTGAGTGTATTATAGATGAAACTGCAAAGGTCATTCAAGCACTAAATAATTGCAACTGCCTGGGGTGGGGTTACGAAGAAGGAATGTCTCCCAGTTTTGTGTATAATTTTATTTATTATTATTATTATTTTGGGTGAAAGAAGTGTGCTTTCTTTTTCTCTTCATTTGACTTTTACTTTTTCACTTTCAGATTCAATTCATCAAATGAAAGAAGAGTGAAAAAAAATCAATAATAAACAAATAAAACAAAATGGCTAGGAACATAAAAGGAATTTAGTACTATCACCAAAATTAAAAATTTAAACCATTATTTTAAAATTAATAACAAAAGGAAAAAATTGAATCTAGTACGAAGCCATTTTGTTTCATTTGCCAGCGTTGAATTTATGAAGCTGCTATCCTGTTGCCCTACTTCGACAAGAAATTGCTGCTCCACAAGTGTTGCTGTGTTTGTTCGCGTGTTGAAGGTGCTCGTTTTTATGGATGTGAGTGAATACTATGACAAAACCCTCTTATAGTTTCGCAAATTTGTCTCTTATGTGTGCTGCCATGGAACTTGGATTAATTGCATCTGCAGCACATTAATTTAGTTTCATAAAATATCATTTCAATAACTAAAGAATCGAGATAATCGATGATTTCATTGTAATTTACTTACAAATAATCTGATTTTTATTACACGAAGAGAGTTGTAATTCTTCAAATTTTGCAGTAATTTCTCGGCCAAGTTATAGATAATTTAATAACGCTCCACTTGAAATCAAATTCTCTAACAACAAGAAGGGGTTAATCCCCAGATTGCTAAGCTTAGAAACAGAAAATTAATAACGCATTGACTTTGGAAGAAGAAGGTAGATGTACCCACAAATTCATGAAGCAGTAAAGTAAGTGAGAGAGGACAATTAACAAAGTGTGCGATTCTATTTGGGTCTGGTTTTGTTCCTTTTCATAGGCATATATATCAATGGTAATTGCTGGTAATGGTGGGCTTCAATTTGAATCCTCCGGTGTTGACAACCTTGGTCGCAGAGAGTGTGGGGATTTGGGGATGGGGACCAACTTGCAAATGTTCAACATAAATTTTGATGTTTTCAGGACTAAACTTGTAAGTAACATAGGGACCTGTCATCCAAGTTACAAGTAATGTAATCCAACCTTTGAATTTTTTCATTATAAAATTAATGATCATGGATTAATGAAGCATCTATGCTCCATATCTTAGGTGGAGCATAGGAAACGTCGAACAAGGATGCGAATATTGCTCCCTGTGAAATGAGAGAAAACCTTACCGTGAGTACAGGTAGCAGTATAGAGTTGTACGAAGTATTGCAAAAGACATAAATACTCCTAAACATGCTAAACACGTAATTAATATACTATTCTTAACACTCCTCGAATATGAAGTTTAAGAAAATGAACTAATGGTCAAATTAGTCTTTAAAAAATAAGTCGGTTATATTAATTTATAATTGATATAAATTATTCTTGAAATTCTTAAATATGTATTTTATCATTTAAATTAGTCTTTGTTTACAGAAGATTATCATATCCATAGATACTAAATTGAACGATAGAATGTATATTTAGAAACCTTGAAAGTAAAATTTATTATTTAGGAATTAATATAACGAAAATTGTATCTTTTAAGGACTAATTTAACTTTTGACTCCCAATAAAACTCATTGCCCATTATTTTAAACTTTAAGTTAGACCAATCGAACCAAACTCTCGACATTAAACATTAAGGTCCAACCCAACCCAACAGACAAGTTCATTTGCAGCTCCCAACCCATATTTGAACTCAAGTACATTAGTCCAAATTCTTCCTTCACTAGCTTGTCAAGTTAGCTAGAGTTTAGCCTTAAATAATTTAGTATGTGTACATTCTCATTAAGTATTATATTTATATTGATATTAATGGCTTTGAAACAGCTCACCTTGCAACAACAATCAAGAAACATTTAGGATTGGTTTGGTATCTCCTTAATAATAAAGTTAAAATTTAATGATGAAATTTCTCTTTAATTTTAAGAGAATATTAAACTAATTATTAAAATAAAAACAGATGTGATTCAGTTGACAAATTAAGTTTTATATGAACGAATGATATGAATATAAAATCTATGAGAAGTACTTTATAATTAAGACAAAGTCAACACTCAAATAGAAATTAGTCTTAAACCAAAAAGGTGTTGACCCACCTCTAATATTAAAAATAATGCAAAAATTGGTACTTGAGGATGGTAAGAACTCCTTGATGTATTAAAATTTTTGACTAAAACGTAGAATAAAGATAAGGATAAAATTACAATTTTCTCAAACAAGATTTATGAATTTATTTGTCAAATCAAACATCTGTAAGCACACAAAAAAATATAGAAAACAAAATGGACAGTTGTAAACAAACTTAAACTATTATTCGTAACAAAAAATAAAAGAAGAGAAATTAAATTGTAGTCTTGGATTTCTAACTTAACTTAAGAACCTCCTTTTAATCTTCTTGTAATTGTAGCGCCTTATATAGCACGGTTTATTCAAAAGAAAATGAGATTGAATAAGAAACATCACCTGGAACCATATATCGCATTGTGGCAAGAGTCGTAGTTTGTGTGATGGAATCTCCTCCACTCGAGTTTTGCAATGCCAAAATCAGTCACATAGGTAACCACGTCTTCATCTAGTAATATGTTACTTTGTTTTAAATCACAATGCACGATTGGTATAGAACCATCATGATGCAGATAATCTATTGCTTCTACAACATCTATCATTATGCTTAAACTATGGATCATATTCAAGCTATGATGGAGAAATTCTAGCATGCTCTTAGAGTAAAATAAATGTATGCTCCATGATAGATCTCTACCATTTTGTTTTAAACAATAAGTGTATTCTCACTATGATGTTCTGAACGTAACCACTTCTCCAAACCCCCATTAGACATGTAGCTCAAAACCAATGCCTTGAAGTCAATGTTATTGAAACTGCTAATGATTATAGTTAGGTTTCAAGGGCGGACATTGTACAATTCACACTCAGCATCAAAACTCTTAAATGCTCCTTCCAGTCCCAAATAAAATACTTTTATTGCAACATCCATCCCATCCAAGAGTACCCCTTTATATACTTTTCCACAGCTCCCTATACCGAGTAAGTTATCATCATTGAACCTATTCGTTGCTTGCTAAAGTTCATAGTATGAGATTCATCTCCACTTTACCACTTGTTGATCCAACTTTGAATTTTTAAGCACACTGTGCTTTTGGCATTTTAGCACATATATGAATGCCAATATAAGCATGGTGGGTAATGCTGGGGGTAAAATATATTTCAACATATTTTCAATCATTTTTTTGGGATTTACCTGTTTTGCATTCTGAGAATTGCAAGTATGGAGCACCACATAGTTCTTTATTCCCCGTGAATGATTGAGCGGAGAAGTTTGCTAAAGGTCCCCAATGGGGAATTTCTCCTTTCAAACTTATTGGAAGACACATTGAAATATTTTACATACGAGTTTTAATATATCATCTTAAAATATCTTCTTAATAATTTTCTTAATATTTAATAAAAAAAATATTAAATAAAAAATTAAAGACATTTAAAACCTTAACAACATAAAAAAACATTCAATACTTTTTATATTTAGTAATAAGGAGAATTATTAAGAAAATTTAGAATTATTCTTTAGGGAAAAAATTTCTAAAGTAAACTTATCTGTAAAATTTAGAATTGAAGGTATGCAAGTGAATCCTACTGGACAACGGCAACTCTAACAATTCTTTGCAGCCACGAATTGCAAAATGTATTAAATTGCTACTTGAGCCTGCTGACAATTTTTAGGGTCTAGTGGGGAATGGGAATTACTTGACTACGGAGAGTTTACTCAGAAATATGCAAGTCTCAATTCAGGGTCACACATTGACTATGCTAGTTTATATCCTCACTGTAGCAACTGGCAAGTGCTGATTTAATATTTGGTGCAGGTTGACTTTCAATTATAGGCCTCATATTTCTAATTTCAGTGCTTTATCTATAAAGTTCTGTGTAGCAGGAAAATTTATTATGCTTTATATGGTGATTGTTAATCATTACCTACTGAAGCACAATATCATCATCTTAAAAGATTGCACTCTACTTAATATCACAAACTAAAGTTTCAACACTCGGATCTACCTACATATCAGTGGCTTGAATTGCCTAACTCTCTCGAATAGCTATGATACTGTAGCTCTACAAGAAGGTATTTGATAAACCCTCTGGTTTACCCCCATAAAAAACCCAAGATCATTCTATCCCACTTATAAAGGGCACTGACCCTATTAAGGTCAAGCCATACTGATATCCCCACTTATAAAGGGCATTGGAGGTTTTGTACCGACTGTCGGGCCTTAAATATAGTCACTGTTAAAGATTGTTTTCCAATTCCTACAGTGGCTGAGTTATTAGATGAACTGCATGGAGCTCAATATTTTTCCAAGGTAGATCTTCGGTCTAGTTACCATCAATTATTGGTTAAACCAGAAGATAGACATAATCATTTGGGACACCTAGCACTAGTTTTGGAGTAGCTGCAGAAACATCAACTATTTGCCAAACTTTCCACAGGCTCATTTGGCTTGCAACAAGTGAAATATTTGGGGCATCTGGTCTCTAAAGAAGTTGTTGCTATGGATAAAAGTAAAGTTCAAGAAATCTTAGATTGTCCCTTACCTTCTTCAATGAAGCAATTGAGAGGGTTCTTGGGCATTACATGTTACTATAGAAGATTTATAAAAAGTTATACCTCTATAGCTGCTCCACTTATCAACCTATCAAAAAATGGACATTTTCTCTTGGACGGATGAAGCTAGTGTAGCATTTTCAACACTAAAGAGAGCTATTATAGAAGCCCCTGTATTGGCCTTGCCTAACTTTTCCCTCCCTTTTACAATGGAAATTGATGCTTTAGGTGTTAGCATTGGAGCAGTGCTCAGCCAAGCTAAACAACCAATAGCTTTCTTCTAAAAGAAACTCTCCAACATGATGCAAAAACAATCCACTTATGTAAGGGAACTATATGCGATCATTGAGACAGTTGCTAAGTTTTGACACTATTTACTGGGGCACAAGTTTGTCATTTTAAAACAGACCAGAAAAGCCTGAGAAACTTAACTGACCAGAGTATTCAAAAACCTGAGCAGCAACAATTAATGGTTGCCTAAACTCTTGGGGTTTGATTTTTCGATTAAGTACAAATCAGATAATGAAAATTCAGTTGTCGATGCCCTTTCCAAATCATTTCCTTTGGCTTGGTCAGAACCTCAACTCAGCTTTCTAAACCAACTAAAGAAGGATTTGGCTAAGCTACAACAAATAATTAGCACTTGCATTGTTGATACTCAAGCCCACTCCAACTATAGGGTGAAAGACTTTCTTCTGTATTGGAAAGATGGATTGGTAATTCCATCTACTCCCACCCTTATCAACACTATACTTCATGACCTCGATGCCTGTCCAATTGATTCAAGGTGAATCAGAACTTGTGCACTCATTGCATCTCATTTTTACTGGGCTGACATGAGACAACAAATTAAAGAATTTGTGCAAAAATGCCATAGATGCCAACAAGGAAAGACCACCAACACATTACCTGCGGAACTCCTCCAACCCTTACCAATTCGCACTACAATTTGGGAAGACATTGCTATGGACTACATAGTTGGCCTGCCTCCATCTCATGGTTACACAGTGATCTTGGTTGTGATAGATGGACTCTCTAAATATGCCCATTTTTCAGTTCTCGAATATGGTTTTACTGCTGCTCAAGTAGTTGAAACTTTCATACAAAATGTGGTCAAATTACATGGTATGCATCAGTCTATCGTTTCTGACAGAGATAAAGTTTTTACCAAATATTGTTGGCAACACTTATTCAAGGTACTAAGCTTGCAATAAGCTCAGCATACCACCCACATACATACAGATAGGCAATTCGAAGCCTTAAACAAGTGCCTAGAGATGTATTTGAGATGCTTTTGCTATGATAATCCTAGGTATTACTGATTCTTGGAACCACACCAACTACCAGTTGTGAGGTTGAGTTGAATAGTTGTGTTTCTCTTCAAATATCTATATTTCAGTTTCAAAGTAGGTTTAAATGTTTAATTTATATAATATCATTGTGGTGCCATTGATTTTGGCCAACTATATGCTTAATGGGAGGCTACAAATCAATCATCAATATAATAATATAATAATATATAAAAAGAGAATCATGATTTATAAATTTCTGTCAATTGACAATTTTTTTTTTACATCTATGTCTCAATAAAATTATGACAAATAATATATTAATTGGGTGACATGCATCATATTTAATATTTAAGGAAATAATTTTAATTTTAAAATTATATTAAATTCATATTTATGATTCATTGATTTATTACCAGTAAACTATCTTTTTTATGATTAATGTTAAATTATATCCTGAAATGCTTTTGACAATTGGACATTAAATTTTCAATTCAAATCCACCTGAATCAACGCAATAGCACTATTGGAATTAGTAATAAATGCTTATCAAATTTATGCGAATTCATGCAATATGAAATTTGAAATTAATTAGTGTGGTCATCGTATCATCGTATTTTATTATTTTAAATTTCAATCAATGTCAAGTCAATCTATAGCAATTGCTTTTCACATTTCATTAATTTATTATAATTATGATTTATGTTACATTTGCACATTCCATAATATTTGTAATGCATGCTATTTCTGCATATTAGAAAAAAAATCTAATTGCAATTGCTATAATTATTGCAAGTTGACTCTTTCTAATTTTAAATTTAATACATTGCATATTCAATTCTACACTAATATTGAAATATATTTGGTACACAAAATATTAATGCCCATAATATTTGCAATGCATATTCCACGGGCTAACATATTCCATTTGCATATACAGATTCATATAAAAAGAATGCATATATAGATTTATGAATAGTTTTGTCAACTGTCAATCAATATCAATATTTAATATAATATATATATATATATATAAATTATATTTATAAAATTCTAATACGTGTCATTTATAAGTTGCATTAACAATAACTTATGATAAATTTCAATTTAAATTTTATTATTATTATTTTATTAATAAAAAATATAAATTATTTAAGAATTCATTTCTTATTATTGTCAAATGTTATCTCCAAATTGTATGATTGTTATCGAACACCCTTTATTGAAACTTAATTTTTTGTCTTATCTTATTAAAAGAATTTGAAAATTAAATATGATTGAAGCTAAATTATGCCTCGGTATATTATTGTCAAATGTCATCTCCATTAAACATGGTTGTTACTTAACAACTTTAAAAATAAAGTTATGGCTAGAAAGTTTAATGACTTGAACACCTTTTTAATATTTATTTTAACGTTTTTATTTGGTGATCATTTTTAAATATTAGTAAATTTTAAATATGTATTCAATCTAAAAAATATGATTAAAAACTTATTCATTTATATTCTCAAAATAAATTTAAAATTAGTAACAAAATCTTCACCATGGAGTTTGACGACGAGAGAAAATTATTTTATTTATATTCATTAAATAAATTCAACATATTAAATAATTCTTCCACTCCCATATGTATTTAAAAATGGGATGAGAGTTTGATTTTTTTAGTCTTGCATGTCTCTTTCAAATTAAAAAACTTTGCTTGGATTAATGTAATTATAATGTTTGTCTTGCATATCTCTTTTAAATTAAAAAATTTTGCTTGGATCAATGTAATTATAATGTTTATATATATATATATGAAAATTTCTTTGATATATTTTTAATCAAAAAAAATATTATTATGAAACTATATTATTATATACATAGATGAAGCCAATGGAACTAACCGCGACTCTAAAGCTCAAAACACTCTCTTAATAATAAGTGAAAATTTTTAAAATATTCTAATTTTTTTTATATAAACTTGGTATTTGACTCTTTTAAAAAGTAAAATAAATATTTAAATTTCAACTAAAAAATTCTACTCTATCCATAATCTATATCAAAAGAGTATAGATGTATTTTCTTATTAATAATAAATAATTATCATATATTCACGGTGCAATTCTAGTACTAGGAAATTCTCTTCTCTGACAAGTGATAACAAGGTATTAGCCATAAAGAAAGGGCACCAACTTGCCCAAATACCATTATAATAAGCAGGTTATTGAAAATTTGAAACACACTAGGATTTTTGTTGGTTAAGCAAATGTCACTGTCATTAAAATAAGCAACAAAGGAAGGGCTCAAATAACAATAGTAGTGCTTGTATACTATATGGTCACTTCCACGCAAGAATGTCTCCCATTGTGAAGAGTGGTCTTCAAGTTCAAGAGAATATCCATATAGGACATGAATCCCTCGTGGGAAATTGAAGTATCAGTGGTAGATACAAAATATGTGGCCTTCAAGAGAAGAAAGGGAGTGTTCATATATTGTGTTTCTTTCAATTTGGTGTCTCGTGATACCAACCGAGCAGCAGAATATTTGGCAGCAAAGACTGCAAGGAAGTGGGTGTGGTGCCTTTGAAAGGCACCGTTCTCTTGTAGTTTTCATTTTTGTCTAATGGGCTTCTTGCCCCACTTATGGGTCTTCCTTTGTTTGGTGGTTTCTCTTGATCTACGTATTTTTTATTGAAAAAATGATTATCTTACACCACTTTTTATACTACCCTTCACATAAGAATCGCTTACTACTTTGCTTTAGGTATACATCCCCCTCACCCAAAACAAGAAAAAACTAAAGCCATCAAACTGCCTTGAAATTAACCCCCAACGATTGATCTCCTGCGTTGGTTTACTTCCAAATTCAATATATAATTATATATTATCTACCATCCAGTTTTATTAAGTATTGTATAATACATTTTGGTAAAAACTAACAATAATAAGATTTCATAGATACACAGGACTTTGATTCTTTAAGTGCACATAAGATTCAGCTCCCAACTACTACTACTGTTACTTACTCACTATCTCAACTATCACCTACATCTTACCCACCATATCTAGGTTACTCACTACCTATAGGTTATACGCCATCTACAAGATACTCACCATCTACTTACACTTACCCACCATGTCCTTTGACATTTACCCTTACACCATCATTTTCATACCCACCATATATGAGTTACCCACCATATTCTCACCCAACACAGTCAGGACCTTCTTTTGACCCTGACCCTTCTTATTGATATGATCATTACACTAGGATTAATTTATCTACCTTTTATTACATTTGCTTAATTTGGAATGATTGTATGTATATGTATAAATGTTTATGTTATGTATCCTATAGATGCTCTATTGATCTGAAAATCTAAATATATATGGATATGTTTCATTAAACAGGATGAAATATTTTTGGGAATGTCCAATTTTTAGGAAAAATTCTATCAAATTTCTCATAGAATCAAAATGTTTGAACTACTAAGGTTAGCTAATTTTGATAGGCTTGCTAGGTTGATATTCTAACCTATGAACTAGTCAAGACATGGTTTTGAGTGGTCACAATTTTATCTTATGCTATTGTGACATACGTATATTTGTTTACACATTTTTTAACTTAGTCGCAGGTTATAAGTAAATTATAAAACAATTTTGTTTATCGTATGATTAAAAATTTCTATGCCGTAAAAAATAAAATTTCTAATAAAGTAATTGAATTCGGTAAAACTATAAGAGAATAATTCTATTTGTATTTACATTTAAAAAAACATAGTGGTGTACACTGGTAATGCTAACGCATCAAGCGTTACTACATAGATAATGCCAACATGTCTGACATTATTGATGTGTAGATAAAATACACACATCTTGTATTTGATTTGAGGTGGATTTAGGTGTGCTTTAATGATTCATGTTAGAATTTATGACACATTTAATCTAATTATCCTTGATATCTCATAATTGATCTTTCTCTATATTTTTAGGTCCAAAAGAGGTGTTTTGACATGACTCTATGAAGCTTTGTATGCATTTATTGTAATGGAGTTAAGCTCAGAATTTATATGGTCAAGATACATAGAGTTTTTGACCTTTGCGCGATAAAATGAGCATAACTTGAGTTATAGAAGTCAAAACGAGGTGATTTCAGTGGCATTGGAAAGCTAAGAAAAAGAGTTACAACTTTCATGAAAACCATTTGTCCAAAAAGTGACGTTTTGAGCAATTAAGGAGTTACATATAGTCGTGTGTAAATTGAAAAATGCTTTTGTCAAACTCACATGACCTTATCTAACTTCAATAAAGCTTTTATGTGGGAGACATGGCTGTGTCTCTTGGTCACACGGTCGTGTGACCCCTGAATATGCAAATTACTTTGTTTTTGAAGCTCGCACGACCGTGTCGAGCAATCACACAGTCGTGTGAGGCTTCCTAGCGTGAAAATTAAGTTGTTTTACTCCCAAATCATTATAAATAGGGCAAATTGTAACACCCACCGTAGGGTATCACATTTATGTTACTTAATTATTAAATTACCCATTCTTTAAAATAATATGCTTTGTAATATAAATACGAGCTGTAAAATTTCTTAATATTAATAAGATAAACTTAGCGAAAAATAAAAATATTACGACATCATCACAAATAATTTACATCATATATACACAAGTCTTAGTATTGTCATACTTAAATATTTATAGACCATGTTCTCAAAGTATTTGAAACATTATTTAAAACTAGCATACTGCCCAAGTATTACTAAATAGCAGAACCCTCAGACGGGTCCTCTTCAGATTTCTCAGCAGGTAGGAATCCGACTTGATGCGAAGTCCTACGGACAGATGTCCGCGCAGACGACACGATACTAGTCTCACTAGGAGTACGGTAGTAAACTCCCCAGTAATGTCTAATGGACAACGGAAACTCTAAGTGTACATAAACATTTACACTGAAATAAGGATTCCCTCGATAAAGCCTACTTAGGGTAATCTTCAAGTCTCCTATATAGTAAATACACGCTCTATCTAGGTCAACATGCCACACTTCCGGTCATCCACGAAATTTCAACCTCATATATCCTAGGAAACTAGGCATCGTCATCTTCTTAGAATTCAGCTTCCTCCACAGAAATCTGCTCATCTTTGCCTTTTTGTTCAATTCCTTGCTCAACGTTTTTACAAATATAAATATAGTACAAAATAGGCATACAAAGAGGTGAGATCACCTATGCCAATACTAACATGGTAGCATGGAGATAACACATACAATATACCATACAGATGCATCATACCATATTTACAGTTATGCCATCAATATTATTTATCATCACAATAGATGTAAATAAATAATAATTACGATCATGCCCTCAATAATATCCAAATATTTAACAATTCAATTATCATAAACAATAATTATGATAATGCCCTCAATATTTTTCAAATATTCAACAGTTCAAATATCACACCGATATCAATACTCAATAATTATGCATGTGCACATAGACTCAATTTCCTACTCCATGGAACTAAAACTCAGGTTGGAGAGAGTGACCGAAAAGATCTGTCTGTACCAACACGCTTCAGACCATGTGCTATATGTATTTGCACATCTAGCATATACACGACAGTCTTTATCAGATCTTGATTAAGAATAGTATTTCGGTCAGGATCATCAGTGTGTTGCATCGGTCAAACCCACGGTACAGAAGAGCTACCAACTGCTCATTGTAGGCAACCCGCACCCCAATGCCCCTATGGTCAACAAGTAACTTACACTACGTATATCGCATTCACTCAAGAGGTATATTCTCTCCTAGGCAATTAGCCTTATCCAGTCCATCCAACCTCCCCAATGCATGTACAATGCACCATTCTCAGTTCACATTCATCATCTCATGTTCAGGATTCACATATTGTCCCAACAGTATCTTTACTGTATTTTCATCGCGTAATCATATTTTTACATTTTCTCAATCGCGTAACTAAAATTACTACTTTTAAATCGCATAAAATATTTTTAACGTATTTTAAATTCAAAATAAGATTTTTCTCAAAAATTAACCTTATTTTCATTATTTACCTATTATTCCTTCTATACAATAATATTTACATAATAGCCCCTCTTCATAAAATAATATTTATATGCTAACCCCTCTTCAAATAATATTTATAATAAAGTCTATTTTTAAAGAATATTTTCAATATAGTCCCTCTAAAAATATAATTTTTAATATAGTCCCTCTAAAAATCAAGATTTTTTTACTACTATTTTTCAGAAAATTGTATTTCATAGTTTTACTTAGGATATTCAAATCAATCATTTTTAAAATAAATTGAGGTTCAAACCCTTTCAACCTCTCTTTTCCATTCATATACAAAAATTTCATTTTTCAAGTGACAAAACACTTTGTTTCCATTTCTTTAATCCTTGTACTTAATCAATTATATTTCCATTTTGAAATCACTTTGTCTCACAAAACCAAGGCAAAACAAGCCTTCAAAAACCATGGTACATGGCCATTGAAACCATCATATATTTTTCCTTCTAAATCAACTAAGTTCCCTTCATATTTTTACACAAACAAAACCATTAAAATTCATCCAAAAATCGTGAACACTTGGTCTTTGAAACCAACCCATCTTTTCTTTTTCCTTTCCTTTCTAATCATGCAATTTTACCATTCATGAAAATTTTAGTTTGGAAACACCTATTTTAAGGTGTTGAGGCTGAAACCCTCGTAGTCATTGGAACCAAAAATTTGTTTTCCTTTCATAATCAAATCATGGCATACATGTATATATTCATCATATTATATAATCAAGCATACCTTAAAGTAATAAAAATCACATAAAGCATGCAAACACAAATAAATAATTTAAAGCACATAAACACCCACACATAATTACACAACCAAGGACATAAATCCTCACATGGATTCATCATCCATCAAATACAAGATTCATCTCTCACCACCATACTTAGTTGGTGAGATGGATCTCCCTCTTACCTATTGAAGAACCTCCCAAGCTCATTGGTTTGTTCCTTGAGTAAGTGATTCACCACCAAAAGCTTCTTAAACACAAAATAAATACAAGTTTATTAGCATATTAAGTTTGAACAAGGAGAACCATGGATCAATCATGGCTTAGAACATGAAAATAAGACAAGTAGTGAAGTTTCCTTACACTTCACCTCAAAAACCTAGAACTTGATCATGAAGAAAGTCCTTGAAGATGAAAGATTTAGAGCTTGAACTTAACTACAAAGGTTCTTGGATTGATGTAAGGATGCAAGATATGTGGTTGGTTAAAATTATAGAGTGATGGAAGGTGTTTTGGGTGCCTTGGCCGAAACTAGCATGAAGAGAGAGAAGAGAAAATTTTGTAAAAGCTTTAGGATTTTGGAGAAGACAAAGATGAATAATGAAGTGGTCTTGAAATTCCCTATGGCCTTAAGCCATCAAAAACCGTCCCCCCCTCTTGTACACTCAATGAGTGGCAAATTTTACTAGCCACCATTTTGAGTATTGTTAGCCATTGATTAGATCAATGGTTAATATTAATGTGGCTTCTAAGTATAGCTTCTATATTGATAAGACTAAATCTAGGCCATTGGATCTTCTCCTTGAAATCCTAGCCATTAAATGTATCTCCAAAATGAAGGGTCAAGATCTCCTCTTCATACTTTACATCTAAGGGTTACAAATGGTCCTAGCCACTTTGTAAGATCAATCTTCATCCTTGATTAAATCAATGGTGGATATCCAAATGCTTCAACCTTAAGCTTGCTTCTTATTGGTCCATCATAAAGTCGTCATAACCACTAATGTTGACTAAATAGTATAATATTTATTTTTATCTGCTATTACCCTACGGACATAGTTAATTGTAATTTTTATCGTCCGATAATTAAATACAGTTCAAAACATAGTAAAAGAAAATTTTCAAAACTGTTTCCGATTTCGAATTTAATAAGATCTCCCGTCCCTATCTCAACAGTATAGAATTTTCTGGCTCTGAAATTTTTTTTACTTTTCCGACCCTGCCTAGACCCACATACGGCTCTGGGCCCATAACAGCCCAAGAATAAATTAAAATAATCAAAAAAATATAAAAATCTCATAATAATCCATAAAATCATAAAAAATATAAAACTTATGAAAATCAAATCAGATTAGCAAAAAGAATTAAGAATCAACAACAATAATTAAATTACTTAAGATTTTCCTTGGCTCAAAATTTATTATTTTCCTGACATGGAGTAAATCACACAAAACGATCAAATATATTCACGGAATACTCAAAATAATTTTACAGTATACAAAAATCACTAAACAGTAGAATTCTATTATTACTGTCAAATAGTTAAAAAGTTTGGGGTGTTACACAAATTCTTAAACCTAAAGGGAGCTTTTTGGTAGAAACTTGTGTGACAGCTGGTTTTGACACAGAGGCTGCAAGAGACTTTGAAAGGTACAAGGATTGAATGCTAGGACTTGGAAGGCAAGAGCAAGAGTCATTGAAGATCAACCATTGAAGTCTTTTTCCCCATCTTCATCTTCTTCATTTTCTCTTTTTGTTTTGGAATCATGGTTGTTTCTTTAACTAATGTTCTTGTTTGTACTACAATTTTCATGAGCGACTAAACCTATTTTTCTAGAATTGGGATGAAACTCTCTATTTCTCTATGTTGAATTATTAATTTGATTCTTTGTTAATGGAATTATTGTTCTTGATTCATTCTTAGTGTTTTTAATGTTTGTAGTATATTGCGCATCATATTTACATGAACTTAGGCTTTTGGTGAAAGATCAAAAGATGAAATCTAATTATTTGATAATCTAATAATTGAACTTAGGAATTAAGATCTTGACATAGGCTTAAATCCTTCGAGAGGTAAACGATTATCATGAATCTTAATAGGTTGGAACTTGGATTAATTGCCAAGATAATGAGATTGATGAAATTTTAGCACGTTTTTAGTGCAAAGAAATTGAGCTTTAAATAATTTAGGACAAATCACTTTCAAGAACATAATTGAATATTAGCAAAGGTAGGATTATAATTTATCATAGGGGATAGTGTAGTGAATTCCTAGTCCTAGGCCTTTAAACCTTGATTGAATCTTAACTTTTCTTGATTAAATTACTTATTTAATTGTTTTGAGTTTTGTTTTGATTTTAATTTAGCTTTCACTACTGATTTTGTTTACTTAAATAATCAAAATCACTGTAATAGTTAGTAATCAATCAATCCTCATGGGAACAATCTTTATTTATTATATGTACGATCTATGCGCTTACAGAAAATCAACAACAATTATTACGTGAAGAACGCCTGCAGCAATGATGCTATTATAGAAATCTCATCTGTGTATGACTGTCATACAATCTGCAAAATGATATGTACAAAGAATTAGGAAGCAAAATGATATGTAGACTGGCAACGCCAATGGGTGTGGCCTATGCATATAAATAACGCCAATGCACATGGCATTATTATGTGAAAAATGCCAACAGTACTAGTACTATTATGTGGATAACGCCTATAGATGTAACATATCCCCGTAAGTAATGCCAACTGCTTTGGCGTAATTACGAGGATAGTGCCAACAACTTTAGTGCTATCTACGTGGCAATTGAAAATAACACAAAAATACAACGTGACAAAAAGTATGACAGTTTAGTATATAATTTCAAAAATATGATAATTTGATAAATAGTTTTGTCACTAAAAATAGTTTGGTCAAAAACCCTTTTAGGTCTTAGGCATTGGGGTTTCAAGTTGCGTTGGGGTTCCAGTAGGATTCGTATCCCTCATTGTATCAGTGGTTTACATCTTTGACAATTTTTTTGATCTAGTAGTTTTAATCTAAATTTGCTAACTCTAATCTTACAATTTTTTTTGAGCTAATAGTTTTAATTTCAATATTTTTGTATGTAGTGGATTTGTAATTGTGAAGGCAAATTAAGCCTCCCGCAATTATCATAGGAGGCTACAAATTACAAGTTCTTATGTTCTTTATTTTGTTTTCTTTTATGTGCAACTTCCTTTACAAATTAAATGCAAAAAAATTAAAAATAAAATCGTAAAATAGTTCAAGCAGATATATTCATCCAAAATGTAGTGGACAATTTGACTAAGATTTTCGAAAAAATTATCCACCAGAAAATAAAAGAAAAAGATTTGATAGAAAAATTTCCACTAGATTTTATGACAACCCAATTCCGCTGGAAAGTTCTAAATCCCTTAAACTCACACAATTTTTGGGCACACTCACATAAAACCCACTTTAGCACTAACATCGAGTCACCTCCATCCACATCTAAAGCTCCATTGGTGTGCAATCCCTAAAGCAACTCCATAAACCATCACTCCATCTTCACCAAGATCAAGCTTCCACCATTGCCATACTCAAGCTTACATCATGCCTTTCCTTGTCTCCACCCTTTGTGCCCTAACCACTGTTGAATGATGGCGAGCGGTTGAACGACAGCAAGTAGAGGCAGTGAGTGTGTCTTTCTCTCCACCATTATTCATTCTTATATTTGTTGGTCTTCTATGGTTTCCAATTGTCAGTTGTGGAACTAAAAGTAAAGAGTGAATTATACTATGAAGCACGGACACGCCATTTTTGAGGCGTGTCAGCATGTCAGACACGTGTCCGTGTCAGACACATGAGGACACTCGTACGACACACGTGTCCTGTGTGTACAAATATGTCTGATTAAAAAGTTTTTTTTAATTTGGACGCGTCTCGGACACACTTGGATATGTTTAGGACACAGTTTGGACACGAATCATTAATATATTTTTTAAAAAATATTAGTTTTCATTACTAACGTTCAATTAGTAAGCTCGTAACCCACCTAAGTCCAACCACATGACTAACGTCTTAAGCCACTGTTTTCACATACAAATATTTTAAGTTTTGTTTTTTCACACGCTACTATTAGACTTCTAAATTTTATCTTTTCACACATCACTATTTTCATCTGCTCCTTCTACCTCTGCTCGTACCAGGCCATCCACTTCATCATCATCAAAGCTTGCCTCACACCAATGTTCCCTCTAACTAATTTTTTTTATGCACATGTACTTGTACATTGTTAGTTCTATTAAGAGAAGTTATTTTAAGAGATTTTTTAAAAATGTCAATAGAAATTATGCTCCATATTTTTTAAGATGGGCTTACTAGGTAGTAAATATTGACACATATGACATATATTAATATATTGTAAATCTTCAAACTTATAGAAATGATATTAATGAATTATGAATTTTTTTTCTTAAACTTTGCAATTATATATATATATGTTGTGTCTGTGTCCTATAATTTTTTAAATTTGGTGTTTACCTATATCCGTGTCTGTGTTGTGTCTCGTGTTCGTATCCATCTCTGTGCTTAATAGGAACCATACAATTTGGAGAGAGGAAAGAGAGAGAACCTTAGAGTGGGTCTATTTCATCGAACATAAGAGCAACATTGATTCTATTAATTGAAGTTTGAATTAACAAGTTTTACAATGGTGCTTGTGGGTGCAGTTGTTTGTGGGATTTTCATCTATGGAATATTAGGATACTCATCATTACTTGCAAGCGTATTTGTGCTCAATGAATGTTTTAGGTCAGTTTTTTTGACTAAACTGCCCTTAGTGACAAAATTATTTATCAAATTGTCATACTTTTGAAATTATATATCAAATTATCACACTTTTTGTCACATTGAATTTTTATTATTATTTTCAACTGCCACGTAGGTAGCGCCAAAGTTGTTGATATTATTCTCGTAATTACACAAAAACGGCTGGCGTTACTTATGTGGATACGCAATAGCGCTAAGCGTTATCCACGTAATAGCGCCAGTGACTCTAACGTTTTTAACGTAATAATGCCATGCGCATTGGCTTACATTGATTTAAATAAGTTACTTTGTCTTGTTTTCTAATTCTTTGTACATATCATTTTACAGATTATATGGCAGTCATACACAGATTATGGCGTCACTACTAGATTTTTGTGTGGCTGGCAGAGACATAATACTAGCAATGGTCCTTCTCATATTTTTCCACATTGTTGCACCAACCATACAGGGTAATGCGTCAGTTTGTTCTAGACCAACTCATATGAAGGAGATTGCACCAACTTTATGATTGACACTCAATAACATTGGCGGGTAGGCATGATGAGGATTGGCGAAACGCGCACCTTATACACATTGGCACTTGGGAGATTCGAAAGGAGAAGTGTGTTACTAGAAGGTCATTGGAAGCCCCCATCATTGCGCATTCTGAGTACATGCACTGGTATAAAAGAATTACTAGACGTTGAATTTTTTGTACTAGTGCATCTATTGGGGTTGTGGTAAGTTATTTAGCAATATGTTTTGGTCCTTATGGAATGTATTTTGTATTGATGATGACATATGTTATATATGTTTCTTAGGCTGACATTGCAGTGAATCAATATGCTTAGGGTACGAACCCTAATTCAGGATTTAGTATAGTTAGCCTTCGAGAATCTGCCGAGCAAATCTTATTTTCATTGAAGGAACATGATCGTATTACAATGGTACAACTTTGTCCAGCTCCTCCTACAGATGACATTCTAGGGCTACCTGAGTAGACCGATGAATAGAGGGCACGCTGTAGAAAAAGGACAGAGTTAGCGAGTACTCGGACAAGACTTCGATAGTCAGAGGACTTTGATTCTTTAAGTGTGCATAGGATTCAGCTCCCAACCACTACTACTGCTACCTATTCACCATCTCAACTACTACCTACATCTTACCCACAATATCTAGGTTACCCATCACCTATAGGTTACTCGCCATCTACAAGATACCCACCATCTACTTACACTTACCCACCATATCCTTTAACATTTACCCTTATACCATCATTTCTATACCCACCATATATGAGTTACCCACCATATTCTCACCCAACACTGTCAGGACCTTCTTCTGATCCTAACCCTTCTCATTGATATGGTCATTACACTTGGATTAATTTATTTACCTTTTATTACATTTGCTTAATTTGGGATGATTGTATGTATATGTACAAATGTTTATGTTATGCATCCTATAGATGCTCTGTTGATCTGAAAATTCAAATATATATGAATATGTTTCATTAAACAAGATAAAGTACTTTGGGGAACGTCCAATTTTTAGGAAAAATTCTATCAAATTTCCCATAGAATCAGAATGTTTGAACTGCTAAGGTTAGTTAATTTTGATAGGCTTGCTAGGCTGGTATTCTAGCCCATGAACTAGTCATGACCTGATTTTGAGTGGTCACAATTTTATCCTATGCTATTGTGACATACGTATATTTGTTTACACTTTTTTTTAACTTAGCTGCGGGTTACAAGTAAATTATAAAATAATTGTTTATCATATGATTAAAAAAATTTATGCTGTAAAAAATAAAATTTCTAATAAAGTAGTTGAATTCGGTAAAACTATAACAGAATAATTCTATTTGTATTTACTTTTTAAAAAAAATAGTGGCGTACACTGGTAACGCTAACGCGTCAAGCGTTACTACGTGGATAATATCAACACGTCTAACGTTATTACATGGAAAACACCTGCAACAATGACGTTATTACATAAATCTCATCTGTGTATGACTGTCATATAATCTGCAAAATGATATGTTCAAAGAATTAGGAAGCAAAATGATATGTAGACTAGCAATGTCAATGGGTGTGGTGTATGCATGTAAATATTGTTAATGCGTGTGGCGTTATTACGTGGAAAACGCCAACAACATTGACGTTATTATGCGGATAACACCTATAGATGTGGCGTATCGCCGTATGCCAACTGTTTTGGCATAATTACAAGGATAGCACCAACAACTTTAGCGCTATCTACGTGGCAGTTGAAAATAATAAAAAAATATAGTGTGACAAAAAATGTGATAGTTTGGTATATAGTTTTAAAAGTATGTTATTTTCATAAATAATTTTGTTACTGAAAATAGTTTGGTCAAAAAGCCTTTTAGGTCTTAGGCATTGGGGTTTCAGGTTGCGTTGGGGTTCCAGTAAGATTCGTATCCCTCATTGTATCAGTTGTTTACGTCTTTGACAATTTTTTTGATCTAGTAGTTTCAATCTAAATTTGCTAACTCTAATCTTTCAATTTTTTTGAGCTGATAGTTTTAATTTCAATATTTTTGTATGTAATGGATTTGCAATTGTGAAGGCAAATTGAGCCTCCCGCAATTATCATAGGAGGCTACAAATTACAAGTTCTTATGTTCTTTATTTTGTTTTCTTTTATGTGAAACTTCCTTTGAATTTTAAAAAATTGATTATCCGGACTATATAGTATATAAATTGTTGTCTATGCGACTTAAGCTTCAATTTTCCTTATCATGTCTGTCCCAATCTATCGTGATTTCTTTGAATGTTGTTTGATAAAAATGATGAAAAGGTTGGGGAGTAGTAATCATGGACAAAGAAAATTGATTAAATAAATAAGCAATACTTTATTTTAAAAAATAATATAACATTTCAAGTGAATTGGCTGTAGGAAATATTCTAGGGGACAAAAACCACATCATTATTTTTTTAGAAGATATGTAAGGTTCTGAAACTTGAATCAATCATTGAACTGATGAAGGGATTGATTTATTATTTAATGGTTCAATTGTAGTCGAATTGTAGTTAAACTGGTATATAATTTATATAAAAAAAATTATAGGCATAAATTTAATATTTAAACTATTTTTATTTTAGAATTAAAAGTTTATTTAATTGATATCAATAATGTTAATAAGTAATATTAATAAATAAATAAAAAGAAAGTAATCTTAGGAGGGGTCCATGTGTATGGTAAAAATATTGTTGGGAGGGATCCTCACTTAGCGCTTGACCTTATTTAGAAATTAGTCTCTCACCTATTTGGTAGAGGATATTCTAAGAAACTAAAAACAAAATAAGTAAAAGGAAAGTAAAAAATTAGTATAACTCTTTATAATATTAAAAAATAAATTATCATAATAATTCAAAATATATTTTGTATTATGTAAAAATATTAATTAATATTTATATGTTTTAAATTAAATAAATATATTAAATATATTTTGTATTTGAAGTAAGAATGTAATATATAGTACAATATATGCATATAGACTAAAGAAAGAGTGGCATGATGGCCACACACTTAGCCTTGAAATATAAGGACCCAAGTTCAAGACTTAACCAAGGAACTTTACAATATTTTTGAAGTTGATCTTGAACCGGTTTGTGTGATGAACCGTGGTCAATTCATCGGTTCTCAGACTGATTTTCAAATTACCAGTTAATGTGGCTTGACTAAACCAATCAATAGTTCAATTTACGGTTGAACTGATCCAATCAAAGGTGAATTTTTTACAAGGGTTTTTTCGAACACCATTTTTTTGTTGGAGATTTTTGTTTCCGTTGAATTTATAATAATTTTCGGAGGCAATATAAATTATTTTAGAAAACTATATGATATATGTCTTTTCAATCCTCATTTTCACCAATCCTTTCTATACTTTTGTCACCTTTACAACACAAAACTTCTTTTCAAGTCGGTGAAAGATTATACTTACCTTAACAACTTCTAGTAAAGAATTTAAATAATTTGATTTTGAATTTTTATGCTGCTATTTGTTTTCGCGGTGATTTATGATGAGATTACAATGTAATGAGATAATAAGTTCGTAACTACAGAGAGAGTAATATGGGACTTGGCTAAGATAGCCAACTAGAAGAGAATGAATGAACCTCTCTTGATAGGGAAGACAAATGGGAAGCCTAACTTATGTTGCTGAGAGATAAACTATGCTAGCAAGGGGTTATAGATAAAGGGAATGTATGAGGGTTACCCAATGATGCACGGATACGGGTACGAGTATCCGGTACGATACGGGTATGGTATGGGAGTACGACAATTTCTTAAAAGATAGGATACGGGTACGACATGATACGGCATAACATATATATAAAAAAATCATAAAATATGTCATTTTAAATAACTTAAAGTATTAAGTATCAACAGATAAATCATAAAAAAAATCAAAAGTACAAAATAAATAGTTTTATTAAATATTAAATTCATTGTCAAAAATTAAACTATTCATTATCCATGGATAATAACTGCTTTTCTAACTCTGGTTCATCAAGTGATAATGATGCAACGTCAAGGCTTTCAGCACCATCAAACGACACCCATTCATCTCCAAAGCAAGATCCCACATTTTACTCTCTCCTTTATTATACTTTTCGCTTCTTCCTAGAAAAAGACGAAGATTTGTATGTACATATACTAAATCTTCACCCTTTTAGGATTAATCTTGTTTCTCTTCATGGAGTGAATGAAAGAGTAGGTGCTCCAATTCCGTTCACAACATGATGATGAGCTCGGTTGTCCAAGAAGCTTCAAAGCAATGCCTTGGAGTAATGAGGCTCCAGAACCATAAGTTATCCACCATTCTTTTGGCTCCAAAAGAGCTCTATCCGCTAAAGAATCTTGAAGGCCAAATTCGTCTAACTCTCCAGAGAATTTAGAAAACTCTCTTGTTACCTCTCTTCTTTCATCAGGATCAGTAAAATATCTTCTTAAACACTTCTGTCTCTCAGTAGAAATCTCATGATCTCTATGTGGAGGAACTCTATTTGGTCCTTGTTGAAGCCATTGTTGACTATAATACCTATTTAATAAAAAAAATTTAACTAATATTAATACCATAAATGCAACAACTTAATTTTAAAAAAATAAAATTAAAAATGAATCATTCGAATTTACTTAGGATTTAGTGAATGTGCTAAGCAATGCAAGGGTGTATAACTTTTTGTCCACCGATCAATAAGAATTTGATAAACAACACTATAGAAGGATGATGTACCTCCTTCTTCGACCCTTTCATGGTAGAATATTATAGTCTTCACTTGCTCAATCATTGAGTCCCACATATCATAAATTAAGTGAAGCGTAGGCTTATCAAGGTATCACACAATCGAAGCATATCACAAATAGGTCTCGTGAAAGAAAGAATATAATCCACCTTGTCCCACCAAGAATCATCAAGAATCATTGCTTTCACATGTGTTGCCTTTCCAACATCATCCTCCCTATAGGTGTTCCACTTCTCACTAATAACCATATTTTGAAGACCATGTTTGATGAGCCTTAGTCTTTTTAACATGACTATTGTGGAAGCAAACCTAGTCTCGACAATAGAAAGTAGTTTTAAAGTCACAAACTCATTAAATATGGTAAGCCTCATAGAATGGTTCATGATAAAATTTCTAATAAACATAGCATCATCACTAACCAAAGTGATCCAATGACATTCCTCATAAACGACCTCATTCTTCTCTGTGTGTCTAGCTGCACATATATTTTTCAAAGCAAGATTGAGTGTGTGCACCACGCAAGGAGTCCAAAAAATATGAGGATAGTCATTTTCAATAAGAAGTTCAGCTGCCTTACACACAGGGGCATTATCAGTGATAATTTGGATAACTTTTTTGGGTCCAACCTCTTCAATAGTGGATTTCATTAGGCTTGCTATGTAATTCTTATCTTTTATCTCCTTAGAACCATCAATGGCCTTTAAAAATATAGGACCTCCATCCGAAGCGGCCATAAAACTAATCAGTGGCCTCCTTTGCGCATCAGTCCATCCATCAGTTACTATACTTATTCTCTTTTCACTCCAAATCCCTTTGATTGGTTCAAGTAGTTTCTCAACATTTGCCCTTTCCCTTTGTAACAATGTAGTTCTTAGAGAATTGTAACCAGGAGGAATAAAACCAAAGCACTTGTAATTATTTGCAAAGAAACTGATATGAACTAATGTAATAAGGATTGCAAGTTTAAGATTGAAGGCAAACCGGCAGAATAAAACATCCTAGCAATTTCAGACTTAAGTTGCTCTCTAGCTCCAGCATTGAAAGCTTTATCTAAAGGGTTACCTGCCCTTCTTTTATTTCCTAACACAGATTGTGATGATTGTTGAAATGAGTCAATAATAGATGTAGGAGGAAGGGGAACATTTCTTGATTTTCTTGATTCTTTAGCACACTCAACAACTTTTTGAATTTCAGCTAAGTATTCGTCATTCATATTTGGACATCTATCAATTCCAACACCAGTAAGTCTAAGCAAGTGGGCCTTGACTCTAGTATATGAACCATAATAATGGTTCTGACAAAAGTTACATACACATCCTCTATTTCCACCATTATGGAGCGGGGACTTCATCTCTTATGACATAAGCCCAAAGAGGAGTATTTGTTTTTTGCTTGTCATCAACAACAAATTTACTAATTATGTTGTTAGAACTACTATTAGGCTCGGACATTTTGATCTAAAAAAATAAAAATAAAAATTTGTTAAAAACTAAAAATTAAACCCAAAAATTATAATTCATAAAATTAATAAATATGATAAAATTAAAGTCACATATTAAAATTTTTCAATCATAAAATTTTTAAATATTAAAAAGTATCACTAAAAAAATAATCAAGATAAAATTTTTAAAAATTAATAATTCTAAAACATTAAATTAATTAAAAACTTAAAATTTTTGCAATCACAATTATATTGCTAGTTAATAAACTTGAAAGTTTTTAATTACAAAAAACTTTTCAGATTAAAATTATATATATTATATATTATACGTGTAAACATTTAAAAAAGTTATATATATATATATATATATATATATATATATATATATATAACCAAAAAGAATGATGATAAAACATCAAAACGTGAAACAAAGAAGCTTCACGCAAGCTTCACGCGTGTGTTGACCGTGAAACAGTGAAATTTGAAAAAGTAAAAAATTTAATATTAAGTTATAAAACAAAACGTAACTAGATATGTATATCAGTATATGTTATAATAAGTGGCTTAAAACTTAAAAGCCATCAGCTTTACCTGAACGGTGCAAACGGCGAAGTCCCTGTTTGACGAATGACGAGGAAACAGAGCACCGAAATACTAAGAGTGAAAGTCTGAGAGAGCTTCCACCAGAGAGACCGAGAGAGCTTCCACCAGGGAGAGACGAGATGAGCTTCACGGACACAAGCACAGCAGAGGTCGGAGATGGAGGTTGGAGACTCACCGGAAAAGTTACAGTCGCAGATCGGAGAAGGAGGCTGCAGATCTAGAAAACCATGGGTGGATGGGTGTTTTTCGACTCAAAATATAGGGTTAAGGTGAGTTAAATAAGCTGAATCTATTTGATAAGTTAAATCCCAAAAAAATCTCAAAATTTTCGGATTGATTTGATTCACCGACCATTTACGCGTTTTTTACCGTTTTGGGACGTTTCGGAACGTTTCAGAACGTGTCCGAAAAAAAAAAAAGAGAGAGCTTTCTGTACGTTTTCCGGCGATCTATACGCGTTTCCGTTTTCAGTATGTACCGGACACCGATATGGCGGCCTGAGAGCCGTACCGGTGCTTCATAGGTTACCATTCTTTTGGGATATTTATTGGGCTTTATTTACTTTGCTTGGTATTTTTGAGGAACACAAAGGGGATTTAGGAAAAGAATTGACTTCATATATTTGGTACAGTGGTCATAGGTTTTCTTGACATGGTTCAGCTTTATTTTGAGATTGGTTGTGACAAGCACCTTTTGTTAGACATGAGATTTAAAAGCTGACTACTAGTGTTAGAACGAAATAGTTCAATTGTTTAGCTTCCTAGTTACTAGGCTTCCACAACATAGGCTCTCAAGACATCCCATTCCTTGTACTATATCATGAATCTCACATCTCAGGGGATGAATATCTCAAGATATCTCTTCATTCAAAGCTTTTTAATCCATACGATAGCGTCACTCTTGCGCCTAGGCTACGTGAGCCGCATTAATTGCTAGCCACCTAATCTTTAACCAAGGATCCTCCTTGGTGAGTTGCTATCCATCAAGCATAAGCTGCTTCTTTCTTGGGAGTTGAAGTTTCATCACCTTTGGTGTGAAAGTGATTGCATGGAAGCTTTGCAGTTAGTCACCTCTAGTGCCCTCTCAAGTTCCATGTCTACTTGGCTGTCATTAAAGACAATCGTGAAATCTTGCAAAGATAATGAGTGATGACTTTCTCCTGTGCTTCGTGTTGTTGAATCATAGGGAGAGACTAACAGAAGAGAAGTCTCTATTAATAGGATAAGCGAGAAATTGTAATAATAAATCTGATGCTATATTTTAACTCAATTTTAAGATAATGAGTTTACAGATTTTTTTACTTGTATATTTTTCACTTAACTCATTCTTTATTAATATGTGACTTTAACATTCATACTTGAATTTTTAATCTTCTCACTTATATACTCTTCACTTAACTTATTTTTTATCAATGTAGAATTTCAACATTCATACTTGAATTTTCAATATTTTTTTCCTCAAGTGTGAGTCCTAACATTAATATGTTTTTCCTCAAGCATAAGCGATTCTGAGTATTTGCGGGATTACAAACCAAGACCCAAATCTTGTCAATGTGTTCCACAATATGGGTTAGAACCGAACCCGAGCACAAACCACATTTTCTAAATACTAGACCCAGATAAACCATCGACTCTAAGACCACTTGTTGAACCATAGGGGAAGCTCAATAGTAAGAAAGATTTCCATCAATGGACTAAGCAAGAAACTATAATAATGGGTCTGACATCATATTTTAACTCAAAATTTTAAGACAATAAATTTATGAATCTTCGTAATTATATACTCTTTATTTAATTTATATTTTATCAATGTGATACTTTAATATTCACACTTAAATTTTTAATATAGCAAAACCAACGGTGCACTCGCTTTATGTCTAAGTCGGGTACCAAAAGTGAAGAGTGACTCTACATCAGGGATATCCCTCCTTCTAGCATAGTCCCTTTTTGCTTGGTGATGGCTTAGGAATTTCTTTTATGCGTTTTTCCATTTTGATTTCTTTCCAATGTACTAAAAAAAATTGAATATCAACAAAAAAAATCATAAAAAAAATATTTCTGACAACTCATTATTATAATTTTATGTGAGTTGTTGCAACCTAAAAAATTACAAAGCCAAACATAATTGGAACTCAACATAATATAATTGTTACATAGATTTTATCGGGTGGAAAATAGTAACATGGGATCCACGACAGATTTTGTTGTTAGCAATTTGGACAACGTCAAATAAAAGATGACATTAAAGAAAAAAGTGACATTTATGACATAAAAAGGACCAAAAAAAAAACCTTGAAATCAAATCGAAATATTCGTAAAACATGAAAGACATTAATAGAGTTTTGACCAAGTAAATATTAGTCTAACATTTAAAGATTATTAAAGTAGAGAAATTATTGTATAAATCATAAGCACTCAAATTGGATGTACTAAAATAATCACATTATTGACTATGATAAATTATGATAATTAATTATTAATTAATTCTAATATTTATCTATTAATTAATGATATGAGCAAATAAGTACAATCGTAACATGGTTGCTCCATATTTATATAAAAATTTCTTATAAAAACATCTCATCATCTTAAAATAAAATTAAGAAATGTTACAAACTTCTTTAGTATATAACCAATACCTTAATTACTATATAGAAATTAGACAAAACAAAACGTCCAAGTGGTTATACAGTTTTTAAAAAGAAAAATTAAATGATTAAAAGTAACATTTTAAAAATATTTAAAGACAAGAAACTTCAGGTTTTTTTTATTCAAGAAAATTAGTCCTTTTTAAATGTGTAAACAATTTTAAGGCTATTTTTTTTTCAAATATCATTATTTCTAGCTAAATAGTTTAATTATTTAGACTAATAGATTTACAGACACTAATGTTTCTATTAATTCATATTTTTTATTTGTAACCATCTATCTCTATATTAGTAATTTATTATTTTTTGTTTGAAATTATTGTTTTTGCTTGCAATAATTCAAAGGTAAAATAACTCCTAATTAGTTATTATTTTATAAATTATAAATAATTATCCACCATTGATAATTAAGTAATAATGATATGTGGTAAGAATTATTATTTTATCTATTATTTTTTATTCTTTATTATTTATGTTTAATAAAAAAAAGATATTTTTTTTAAAATAAAAAAATTGAATATCAAATCGTAAAATTCCCTTTATAATAATAATAGACTATGAAGCACAAACATGGATACGAATACAGACACGATACGGACATGGATATTACGAGAGACACATCAAATTTAAAAAATTGTAAAATACTGATTGACATATATATATATATATATATATATATATATATATATATATATATATATATATAATTACAAAATTTAAGAAAAAAAATTTATAATTCATTAATATTATTTTTATAAGTTTAAAAATTAACAATATCTTATGTGCCAATATTTGATACCTAATAAGTCCCTCTTAAAAAATATGCAATATAATTTCTATTAACATTAAAAAAAAATTACTAAGCTAACTTCTCCTAATAAAACTAACCATATACAAGTACATGTGCATCCAAAAAAATTAACTAGAGAGAATAACAGTGTGAGGTAAGTTTCGGTGACGATGAAGTAGACGACTTGGTACGAGTAAAGGTAGAAGGAGCAGATAAAAATAGTAGTGTGTGAAAAGATAAAATTTAAAAATTTAATAATGAAATGTGAAAAGATAAAATTTAAAATATTGATATATAAAAATAGTGACTTGAGGCGTCGTCAACCATGCAATTGAGTTTAAGTGAGTTATAGACTTATTAATTAAATGTTAATCATAAAAATTATTTTTTAAAAAAATATTAAAGATTTGTGTCCAAATAATATTTTAGATGTGTTTAAATATATTTAAAATGTGTTTAAACTATGTTTAAGATGTGTGTAAATTAAAAGTTAATTTTTTTAATCAAATATATTTAAATACATAAAACATATGCCTATTATATAGTTTGACATAAATATGTGTTTAATACAACACATTTTAAAAACGATGTACACGAGCTTCGTAATAAATAATGAGATACCATTGCCCCAATAGTCAATATGAAGGGATGTACAAGCAGAAGTCTGACATCTTGAACGTGTAGCACGTGCTTACTTTTACTGTTCTCAAAAGGTAGTGGGATTCCAGAGCATAAAAAATCAAGACACGTTTCACCACGTAAATGTATAAATATAATCATAACAAGAGTGAAGTGACACTTGAGGATTTCTACGTTGTGCACCCACTTTTTCTGTGCGCAAATTTCGCGCGTGTTGATAGATTCATCAACAAAAACAAATTCCTATTATTTTCCCGGAAAATAGTTCCCCATTTCGATGGAAAAGTCAAAGGGAGATGTGAGTTCGTGGAGGCCAGCTTGATCTGTGGGTATTAGTCTATGAATCATGTTCCTTAGGTGTATTTTTCTTCAAAGTTTAGAATGCTTTAGTATAAATCAACTATGAATAATCATCATTCCACTCATTCCCAAATGGTTTTTTGTCTCTCAAAATTAAAGCCCTATTTAAGCCCATAATCATTACTATGTTTTTGTTTTTTATTTTTTCCAAATATCTATTTTGATATTATTTTAAACTCTGAAATATTAGAATATTTTGCCTCCTACTTTTATTTTATTTTATTCAAAATGTGTTTTCAAACTTTATTATAATTCAAGTTGGCAAGTAATTTTGAATGAACGATTTAAGGATTTTTACTATATTATTAGAGAAGAACAATATTAGTATCTCAAATAAAAATTAATCCCACATTTAAAAACTATGAAAATATTAGTAAGATTAAAAAATGTGTTTTTAAGATTTAGTTTGTATTTAAAATAATTGTAAAAATTTGATTATTTTAATAATTAATTATTATATAAATTTTTTTTGTTATAATCAATTATAATTAAATCAATTTTATGTTTAGATATATTAGTTGAAAAATAATTTTAAACTAATTTATTTCATTTGGATAGTATAAAAAAGAATATTTTTATAAATTTAATTATCAAAATAAATATAAAATAATTAAAAAATTATTTGATTTAAAGAAAAAATGATATTTACATCTCAAAGTATAAGGAATAATCTATAAGTTAAAATTATAAGTTTCAATCTTCAGTATTATGAAAATAAGCTTAAAAAAGTTTTTTATAATGCATTGAATTTTATGTAAAAGTTAAAATTGATTTTACCAAACATATTATAACACTATTAAAATAATTTTTTTTTTCAAAAAAAAGTTGAAAAAAGCTAATCCTAAGTATTTCCAAACATGCACTTAGATGATTGTTTAAGAAGCTTGTTTTAGCATGTGTTTCAATACCTTATGTCAATTAATCAGGAAAATTATTGAATTTAGTGCATCTTTACAACACAAGAGTTATTTTTGTGTATTATCTATTAAGCATCAAACCTCAAGGGGTTGGCCTAGCAGTGTACGAACATGTGATGTGTCGATAAATGCACGATCATAAGTTTAAATCTTAGTTACGCCAAGTTCTTGGGACTTGACTATAAAATATATTTTTGTGAATCTCTTAATCTTAGCATAAATGACTTACTTTTGATCAGATCAAGAAAGTGAATTAATTAAAGTGTATGCAAGCTAACTCAGGCTTTGCTTGACTGCAATATAATAAAAAAATATTAAGCATCAAGCATGCTTTATTCAATAACTATGAAGTTATTTTTTTAGCATAAATGTTAGCATTTAAGATAGGAGGGGTTTAATAGAAAATTCCTCAATTCAAATATGAATCACAACTCTCTAATGCACAAACAAAAGTTGATGACTATTTTCTATATACCAGCTATAGCTGTCAAAACGGGCTAGTCCGGCTCATTTGAGCTGGGCCAATTCGAGCTGGGTCATTTTTGGGCCAGTTACATTGGGTTATGTAAGTTTTAGGCTGATATTTTGTCAGCCAAACTCATCTCTTTTTTAATGTAAATTATCGATCAAATTTTACCATTCATTCAGTAAGTGGCCTATTCGAGTTATTTTTAATTTTGAGTTAGTATTTTACTAGCCTAACTCGTCTATTTTATCGGACTATTCGAACTGATCCATCAAACTTAACCTATTTTGACGACTCTAATACTAGCCGTGCATGTAATTTAGGGTTTTATACACATGCTAGTTTTATATTTTTTGTTTATTTATATATTACAAAACTTATTTTCACTGATAACTTAGTTAATATTAAATTAAAATTGAATTTAAATTTGATGCATTGTCAAAGTACACTATAGTTTAACGATACATTGACACATCAATAAAAAGTTAGATTTTTAAGTAGTAGTTATAATAGTCAAACTTCATTTAGCAACCCATAATTAAATGATAGGGTAAAAAAGTTTACGCAGTATATTATTTACATTTAACTGTGGTCATTAATTTAAATTTTCTTATGATATTTAGGAGGACTATATTTTAGAATAACAAGTTACTTTGATTTAAAATACACGATAATTGTAAAAAACTAACAAAATTGATTACAAAATTTTGATTCTTTTTTAATTTCAATTGGCAACAATGTAAAAAATATGGTAAATTGCACGTGATACTGTTCAACTTTTGACTTATGTGCATATTAGATATTAAGATTTGAAAAATGTATAAATGATTGTTTGCACTTCATGCTTCGTGCCAGAAACATCATTTATTAAGTAAACCATTATAGATTTGACAGAATTGTCACTTAAGTTTCATGTGACACCAAAAAAATAGTGAATTTTTTTTTATAAATGAAGTTTAATGATGCTATTGTTGAAGATCAAAAAATGAAAAATGAAAGTTAATGCATTTCATATTAATTTAATTTGATTTGGAACTCAAATCTTATCTTATTAAAAAAGAAAAAGAAATCAAATTTTCTAAAATTTGAATACACTTTAGTGTATATATATATATATATATATATATGAATAAAGATCATTCTATATTTTTTTTTTTAAAATATAAGACTGTTGACATCTTTTTTTAAGGGTTTAAGGTTTAAAATTTAAAATTTAAAAAAGAATTTGAGTGGCTTTGAGTTTAATGAGTCATGGCTGTTGGTGACTGGTCATGAAGTACACAAGGGAAGGCCTAAGATTGCTATGATGGGTTTGTTGCGGGTGGAGGATGATAATATCTGGCGAAGCTTCGAGGAAGAAGGTGGTGGTTAGAGATTCACAGAAACAAGGTTTTCAGATGAGTTTGTCTTTGGTGGAGAATGTGAAGGGTGCCTGATTTGGTTTTAGAGTCTTTTAGCCATGGTTTTAAGTCGTCTAGCTGCATTTAAAACTACGGCTAAATGACTAAAGTTTTGAGCATAAAAAAATTGGTGTAGGAGAAGAAAGGCTAGTAAGAGAGGATAGAAGTGATGAACAAAATTGATTAGGGACTAAATTATAAAAATAAATATCCATAGGATTTAATTATAAATAAATTAATGAAATATTTTCTAAATAATTAAAACCCATTACAACATGTAATTTTGGTGGTCCAACCATTAAGCAAATAGTCTACCTTAAAAGCCACCTAAGGTATAAATAACAATTTTCACTCAATTATTATCTTTTCGCTCATACTCATAACCTTTTAAATTATCTTTTATCATTCCCTCATTTATTTGAGCATTAGAGTCAGCTATACACAAGAAAAAACAAATTGGTAACAGATATTCATCTATGAATAACTCAACAAGCCTATCAAATTTTTAGTGTGTGTTTAAATTACAGTTGGTAAACTTAAATTTGATTGAAAATGTATTTGTAAATTTAAGTTTGATTAAAAGTAAATTTGTAATAATTTGATTTATATTTAGAAACTTTTATCACAAAAATGAATTTAATAAAATAAATGTTGTATAAATAAAAATAATTAAAAAGGTAAAAATTTATAATTAAAGCAAAATTTTCTCATTCAAATTTTCTAACTGAATACATACGTAAAAAAAACTTGCTTTGACGCAAACGTAAGTTTAGAAGAGAAAATGTGTTAAAACAAATGAAAAGTCAAAAATCCAAACAAAATATCACACCGTTTGAGAAAACTAAAATCACGTTTGCACTTGCAAACTGGTTTCCAAACACACACTCATTGTGCCAAAATGGTTTTGGCTAAAGTAGTATTTTTCAATTAAAATAAACATTGAATGGAGTTAATAAACAATTGCAAAGTGCGAGAAGCATTGCCCAACTATATATATAAACTTTGGATAAAAACGACGTCGTGTGAGCTCGTTTTACCCTGACCGCACAACATAATTTCTCCACTATAAATTGAATCCAGCTGCCAATATGCCCTTCCTCTCCTTCCTCGTTGCTGCCAGCTCCGCTGATTTCTTCTTTCAGAGGATTCCCTCAAGGTTCCTCTCTCTCTCTCTCTCTAAGATGTCTATGTTTTCCACGTTTTTTTGTTCCAGATCTGACCCAGTTTTTAACATCATTGTTTCTTCAAATTTTAGTAAAGAGGTCTGGTTGGTTTTAAATGGCAAACATAACATGTTTCCTAGGACAGATCTACTCAAATGTTAGCTTTGCTTTTCAATGTTGTCTGTTTTGCTCTTCTTTTTTTTTGAAAAAAAGTTTCTTTTTATTTTTTTGTTTTTTGTAATTGAAGATTATTGAAAACCCCTTTTTGGTTCTCTACCTGGTTGTATTTTAAAAATGGAGACATTGATTTTAGGTGGGTTAACATAAACCAAAGGTTGGTTTTTTTGTTTTTTTTCGGTGTATTATCCATGGTTTTCATGACCCGGAAAAAAGTTTGAAGATTTCACAAGGTTTGAGCTCAGATCTGCTGTTGATTTGTGAATATGATTATACCCTTGTCTGTAGGTTCTGGAAAATTGGGAAAGAGTGAAATGGGTTGCGGAATTTCTTTAACAAGTTTAACTTTTTTTATTAATTTTTATATTTATTTTTTGACTCATTGAATTGATTAGGCTAAATGGATCTGTTAGAAAATTGAAGTTAGGGTCTTTCAATTTCTAACAATATGCTCTCAATTTCTTTTTAAATAATTGGGATTTCAGTAAATAAAACAAAGTTCCATCTTTATATATAATTATATATATTTTATGGACAATTTCTGAATATTTTGTTGTTGTGTGTTTAGGCGTTCTACTGTGGAATAAAACCAATTTTGAAGATGAACTGTTATAGTCTTCAGCAGAACGCCTTTGCAGCCTGTGAAGAGACGAGAGGCTCTATTAACCTTACTGATCAGAAGGAGCCTGTCATTTGCCCTAAGCCACGCCGAGTTGGGGTTTTATCTAACATGCCTATGAGGCCCTTAAGATGGCATTTGAAGTATCCCTTAGAATCAATCGCTTGGTTTTTGAGTTTTGATGACATTGTTGTGTTTTAAATTCCTTTGAGGATCTGATTTTTTTTGTGTTTCAATTTTTTGTAGTCAATTAGTTGAGGGGTCTGATTCAAAAGCTGGGGCAGAGCTTCTGGACATCATGTTCAAGAAGGTAAGTTATGACTTCATTACAAATTGTCTAGTTTATATTTAAACGTAGGAGGATAAATGATTTTCGAGTAGGATAACTTTATTAGATCATCATTATTTGGTATTCTTGTAATGTATGAATTTTTAGTATGATAAATGCTTTGTTTGTTTGAGAAGACGATTTTTGATATATCTAAACTTCTTAGAATGGTTTTGGGCTGAAAGAGATGTAGTTTTTCCATAAATTTTTGGTTGTTGGGATCTTTCTGATAAATGTCATAGGCTGAGATTTTGATGTAATGGATGTTTTCTGACTTTAAACTTTGATTTGTGAATTGGTATCTTGATTTCAATAGGAGAGTCATGGGGAAGAATTTGCAAATCAGGTAGCCTCCTCTCCTCCATATTTTTGTGGATCTCCTCCGGTCCGGGCTGCTAATCCATTGATCCAGGATGTTCGATTTGGAGATGAAAAGAACACTCCAATATCAGCAATTTCATCACCATCTGGTTTACCATCTCCATCTTCAGCATCTCGTAAAGGAGGATGTGTTAGGATGAGTTTGGGACTTAAACCAGCTGCAGTTAGAGTAGAAGGATTTGATTGCCTCAGCAGGGATCGCCAGAATTCCAGCATCCCTGCTGTTGCTTAAACTCCATTCAGAGAAGTGTACATAGGAGCTAAGTGTGACCACTTATAAAAATGACTTAACTAGAAAGAATATCTTTTGAGTAGTTCAAGGGAAATGCAGTAAAAGCAAACCTTGTGTTCTTGAGAAGGTTTGGTATTATGTAAAGAGCATGTTCTTTTGTAACATAAGGCGGTTGGATCTGAGTGTCTTCTAAATTTTTTAGGTGATCACCACGAGAATGTCCTGTATAGAGAGTTGGTGATTTTTCTTATCATCCTTGTATATATATCAAGCTAAATTTGAAAGTATGTCTATTATATTTAATGAATTGAACTTGGTATTTCTAATCAGAAATGCCATTTGAATGTTCTCACTTAAGTCAGTTGAGTTTATGATATCAATTTTGATTTTTGGTTGGAATAGGCTACCCTTGTGATAGGTGGAAAAGTAACACTGCTCGGTTTCAACTTCATTTATTATCCAAGACATTCTCTTTTACTCCTCCCTCCCTCCTACTCTTGTAAGCATTATATAGCATCTCTTGATTGTGGAAAAGGTCCTTTTGCGACGGGGCGTAACTCAATAAGATTGTTTTCGGAAGAAGCGTCTACAAGATTGTGACCCCTCTCCCCTTATTTCACATTATCAATGTGTTATATCACCGACAAAAGATGGTAACGTGATGATGGTCTTTGCATTTGTTGGGTGGGTTATGGAACATTTTTAGTCTCTAAGTAGGGGTGTTTGTTAAGTTGGGTAGTAGAAATTTCTTCTCTCGACTTAATTCGATATACTCATGACTGGGTGAGTTGGGTTAAATCTATTTGTCTAGCACACATTAAAAAAAACATCTTTTTTGTCACATTAATTGTCAAAATAAGAAATAAGAAATTTATTACATATACCAAATTTTAATTAAAAATAATATATGCTCTAAATAAATAAAAAAGTTATATAACTAATTTTATACAAACAAAATAAGTTTTAAACAAGATAAATAAATATAATAAGTTTTGTTAAGTTAACACAAATATAAAATAAAATTAAAGTAAAATAACAAGTTTTAAAAAGCATAAATAACAAGTTACATTAGTTAATTAAAGTTAATATTATCACATATAATATATAAATTGATATAATCATTTACTTTATTATTAATTTTTAAGATATTCTTTATCATCCAAGTGATTAATTAAAATTTCATTGTTATGGTCTGTTAAATGTTTCATGAGTTTCTTATCTCTATTTTCTTGATTATATTATCAACGTGAATACAAAGCTTACACTTAAACTTAACTAGCACTATAAAAAGTCAAGGGAAAACAACTTTGAAATGTTACAATGACTAAACGACTTATATATATATATATCAAAAGAAATTACTTGAGTGAGTTGAGTTTATTTAAATTACACTTTCTAAACTCATTACTCGACTCGTACTTTGCAGGTTGCAGGTTGGAGTGTCTTCCAACCCAACCCAACTTGCTTACCCAATCTAACTTACATTTTTTGAGTTAAATTAGGTCAAAACTCAAGAATTCATGGATTCCCAACCGACCAAACACTCAAGGGAATAATATTGTGTCTAAGTGATAGTTTTTAAAGGAAGTCATGGCAGTGTTGCAGCACTCATGATTTTCATTTTCTTTTAATTATTAAATAAAAGTTATGTCTAAAGCTTTTTTTTTTTGAATAATTGAAAAGTTTTTACTTTTTATATTAAACGAGAGAGAATCATCTTCCTTTAATAGTAACATTTTTAGAGAAAAAAATATTAATGATATCACAAATCAAGGGATTGAGATATATCAACCAATTCCAATCCTCATAATACGAGAATTATCTTCCTTTAATAGTCACACTATTAGCGAAAATATTAATGATACCACAAATCAAGGGATTGAGATACATCAACCATTCCAATCCTCAGATTAGCAGAAAGGAATATTGTTGCTGACCCACTCAAAATATTTACTATATTGTGTCACTTACAATTCAAGGGAAGGACCCACTCTCGGCACTCCTTTGTTGCTGACCCATCCGGATGATTTTTGGTAAGTCAACTGCAATTTTACGATTGCTGCAACTTTCAGCAAGGTTTGTTGCTGTTTTAGTTCCATCAAACCTCCAGCTTCATTCTTCTTTGTTATTACCATTATACCCCATGGGAGGGGTAATAACTAATATGTCTTCTCTCTTCTAGTAGTGTAACTGATACACACAAAGATAGGCTATGGACTTTTGTTACATATACAATGAAGGGAATTAATAAAACTGGAGGTGGTGGAAGTAAGTAATGAAAATGAAACTATTGAAATTTTGAATACAGTGTGTCATATATACTCAACGGTTTGGTGGAATTTGTTGAAGGTACTACTGACTATAGGACTCCCAATTGATCAAATTGGAGTTGAAACTATCTAAGGAACAAAATGGGTGCTGTCAGTGTTTGTGTTAGGATGCAGCTGGTTTGCCTTTTAATCTGGTGCATGTATCTTAATTTGTTGCAAACAGTAAGCGTGTATTTGAACTATCTTATTTTCTATTTAATCAAAGGCTTATTGAGAGAGTTTTTGAAAGATAAGTGATTATTTCCGTAGAAATAATTTAATCCAAAGATGGTTCAGTTTTCTAACTTTAAGGGTGAGTTTAGCCTCTCTTTTCCCCACCTCTTTTTTGGTTACAAAAGCTATTTTTTCATTCATTCATAGGAATCTTGAGATGGAAATGAAACGTTTCCATGTTTGGTATAAGACATAAAAAAAATATTTCCATAAAAAATTTATTCCCAGACATATTTTTGAATGATTATTCCCACAAAATCACTCCTGGCAGGAGAGGTGGGTTGAGTTCTTTCCATGGGAATGATTCTTGATATGAAAAGACTCATGCCCAACTCCAAAATTGGGAGAGGGTTTGGGGACAGTTGGTGTAGTTTTAAGGACGATAAAATTGGGATCGTTACGTAGCTTTTACGAGTTTTTTAATGTTAAATTTATAAAAATTGAATTAGACTTATTTATATAATCAAATCTACATTAGAACTTGAGTTTGTTTTTTTAGTTAAACAAAATAAATGAGCTTGATCAAGCGTTTAACGAGTCGAACTTGAATAATTGACAAATAGATCAACTAATTTACACTTTAGGTGATGATCACATATTTGATACATTAATAAGCCTTCATTTTTAATCATTTACACTCTCCATGTACTTAATTGATTGAGTTTGATTATGTTTTGTAAGTTTGGACTCAAATTGGACTTAATTGAATATTTTAGCATAATTTACGTCTTACGTTATTTCTGTATTAGGGCTATATCTTGGATGTAGGTGGTCAAATGAGATGAATCTGATAACATTTTAAAGATAAGAGAGAGCTCAATAACTTTCATGAAGACCTCAAAGGCCCAATCACACGATTAGATAACTCAAATTGGGGTTGAAGCAAGAACTAGAGTGCTGTTCCTGACAGCTTGATCTATGTGTGTTGTTCATGCCATATTTCGAGCTAGAGGTTGTCAAATGGGCTGAAATTTTGATTTTGAATAGTTGAGACCTATATCTACAACTTTTATGTTGAATACTTTTCCAGAATCTGAGGTCTAATAGGTGATATTGGGCTTGTAAGTCAGAAAAGAGGAGCTGTGACTGGGCCTGAGCAGTGTACAGTAATTTGAACGTATCTAGAGTTATAGAAATGGTATTGGATTCAAACCAAAGTTATTTGAAAGTCAACATCAAGCCCTACAAATTTGATGAAGATCACATTTGCTCATTCTGACGCATTCAATGACTTTAGAGCTAAATGATTTCAGAGACAAGGAATCTCCATAATTTTCCACTCACCAAAAGCCATTTGGCATTTTCCACTCATTTTTCACTCATCCACTCACTAATGACTCAGCCCCCTTGTCATTTTGTATCTCTAATCCTCTATAAAAGGGGGCCTTGGCAGATCATTGAAGGTGTTAGGTGTTAGTTACCAAAATGATGTCATTTTGTTACTAAGTTTTCTTGTAGTAATTTTTCTTTGTTCTAAATTAAAGTCATGTTCTTCTTCTTCTTCTTTCTTTCTTTCTTCTTATCTATGAGTAACTAAGTTTCATTTTACTTAGGTGAAAGGGTGAAGTTATTGGTAATAAAATAAGGTTAGATTTATTCTTCTCTTGTGTTTAAATGATTTATATTTTCTAGTAGCCATTATACGTGTTATAATTTGTTTCTTATAATTTAGAAATCATCTTTGTAAAGAGGAGTTCTTGATTTGTTGTAGACAAAGTATTGACATAATGAATGCTTTAACCCATTTATAAGTGGTGGTAATATTTTTCGGAAACATAATATAATTACGTATATTATTTTAAATGAACTTTTAACATTGTATTTTTCGATTGAAACCTCCATGTTGCGAGAATTCTAAATGAGTTATAAAAAGAATTAATCTTACTTTTATTTTATTTACCAAGAGTGAATTTTTTAACCCAAGTAAATAATTTTTATTGTAGTAATAAAATATTCACTTCACCTTAATTAATCTTCAACAATTCCCTATGGATCGACCTCGAACTCCCGAGAAATTTATTAGTTGAGACAACCTGCACATGGGTTTGCAAATGCGACAATTGAAAATTGTGCATCAAGTTTTTGGTGCCGTTACCGGGGACTTGATTTGAAGAACAAATTTATGGTGTAAATATTTTGTGTATATATTCTACTCTTTTAATTATTATTTTTTTGTACGTACTAACGTACTAACTTAGTGGGAGAACCTCTCCCTTAATCATCTATAATTTATAATCATTAATGAAATAATCTTTCTTCTTCTCTTCTTTCATTGAGCAAAAAATCGACTTTGTCGATTTTCTAGTTTTCATATTTTAAATTTACTTTTTACACTTTATTTTTTGTATTTATTTTTTGTATTTTATTTTTTGTACTTTATTTTCTCGTATTTATTTTTTGTCATTTATTTTTTTTGTTATTTATTTTTGTTTACTAACTTACTAACTTACTAACTCTCTTACTAACCATCTAACTTTTTACTTTATTTGCTTCTAACATTTTAATTTTTTTTTTGCTTATTAACTTAATTTGTGGTTGGTTCATACCACACCTACTTTTGTTAATATTTATATATCTATGGTGGCTGGTTTATACTACATCCTTATTAAGTTTCTTGTATATGCTTAATTGGTATCAGGATTTAAATTCTGATCGTTTGGTTAGAGTTAATTCAGGTGCATTACATATTGATTTGTTTGAATCACAATCACATACATCAAACACCATGGCTGAAAACGAAAGTGTGCATGATGAACATGAAAATCAACCATTGCGAACCATGCGTGAGTATTTGCAATCATCTCAAAATTCTAGTCCATCATGTTTTATCTTTCCACTTAATGCTAATAATTTTAGATTCAAGTCAGGTATGATTTCTTTACTTCCTAATTTTCATAGTTTAGAATCTGAAAGCCCATACTTACATCTAAAAGAATTTGAGGAAGTATGTACCGCTTTTCATGATCAAACGTGTACTGAAGAAGTTGTTAAGCTTAAATTGTTTCTTTTTTCTTTAAAAGATAAAGCAAAAGCTTGGCTTAACACTTTGAAACCAAGATCAATTGGCACACGACAAGAAATGCAAGGTGAGTTTTTAAAGAAATTTTTTCTAACACATAAAACCAATGCTTTGAAAAGACAAATCCAATTTTTTTTCCAAAATTCAAATGAAGCATATTTTCAAAGTTGGGAACGTTTTAAAGATTTGTTGAATTCTTGCCCACATCATGGTTTTGAAAAATGGCACACTATAAGCTTCTTTTATTAAGGGTTAATACCTGAAACTAAACAATTTATGGAAATAATGTGCAATGGTGAGTTTCTTGATAAAGAACCTGATGAATCTTTAGACTATTTAGACCATTTGGCTGAAAATTCTCAATCTTGACATGCTACTAATCCTTCTGAAAATTCAATCAGATCTAACCTTGCAAATTCTAGTAAAGGAAAATATCATCTTAATCAAGAAGAAGATTTAAATGCTAGGTTTGTTAGTTTGACTAGAAAGGTTGAAGCCATGGAATCTGGGAAAGTAAAAGAAATCAAATCTGTGCAAAATGAAGAAATTTGTAGCATTTGTGATGAATTGGGACACTCAACAAATGAATGTCTAAAAATTCCTATTTTTAAAGAAGTTGTGCATGAATAAGTAAATGCAATGAACAATTTTAAAGAGCCATTCACTTTTTCTTTTTCAGATACATACAATCCGGGATGGAGAAATCACCTGAACTTCAGTTGGAGGACCAACAATCAGGCACAATTTATGCAACCACCACCTCCTCAGGCACAATAAGATTCTCAAAATTCTCAAGGATATGCACCTTATGTCCCACCATATAGGAAAAACCTTGAGGGAACATTACATGCATTCATGGAAAAGCAAGAGGCCCTTAATTACCAAAACATTCAAGCTATGGTTGACATAAAAGACACTCTTGCTAAACTTTTTTCTGCACTTGCCATTCACGAGAAAGGAAAATTTCCCTCTCAATCTCAACCAAATCCCAAGGGTCAGTACAGCCTAAATGAGGGTAGTTCAGAAAGTCAAAAAATAGATCAAGTCAACTCAGTGATAACTCTTAGGAGTGGAAAGGTTGTTGAAAAACAAATTCCTGAACTTTTTGAGAAAGATAATGAGTCAATTCCCAAAGATGAGGAAGGGGTTGATAAGGCACCTAATCAAAAGGAGACTAAACCCTCGCCTTCACCTCCATATCGCCTTCACCTCCATATCCTCAAGCATTAAACAATTCAAGTAAAGTGAACCATAATAGTGATATTTTTGAAATTTTTAAACAAGTGAAGGTTAATATTCCTCCGTTAGATGCTATCAAACAGATTCCTTCTTATGCCAAATTTTTGAAAGACTTGTGCACTGTTAAAAGGAAACATAATGTGAAAATGAATGCTTTTTTGACTGAACAGGTAAGCTCCATTATTCAAAACAATAATGAGTTGAAATATAAAGACCCTGGTTGTCCTACAGTTTCATGCATTATTGGTGAACATAAAATTGAACGAGCTTTACTTGATCTTGGTGCTAGTGTTAATTTGCTTCCATATTCAGTTTATCAGCAACTCAACCTGGGTGAGTTAAAACTAACTTCTGTAACTCTTCTACTTGCTGATAGATCAATTAAAATTCTGAAAGGAATAGTAGAAGATGTGTTGGTACAAGTTGATAAATTCATATATCCTGTGAATTTTATTGTCTTGGAAACTGAACCTATAGTTGACAGTTCTAAGTCAATTCCTGTTATTCTAGGTCGCCCATTTTTAGCAACATCTAATGCTTTGATAAATTGCAGAAATGGAGTGGTGAAGCTAACATTTGGAAATATGACACTGGAGCTTAATGTTTTCAACATGTGCAAGCAACCTCATGAAGTTTATGATGACAATGAAGAGGTTGAAGGGATTGAGGCCATTATAGATGATCATCTTCAAACCAGGAGTTCTTCTGACCCTTTAGAAATTTGTTTAATTAATTCATTGAATTCATCTACACAATTAGATGATGATGTTTCTGAAATATGCTCTTTGCTTGACTGTACACAGGAAATGGAATACAAAGGAAGGAAGCCAAGATTCGAAAAGCTAAAACCTATGAATAATGATACCCATGAAGAAGTACCCACATTGGAACTAAAGTCATTACCTGTTGGGTTGAAGTACACATTTTTGAGAGAAGAACAAAGCTTTCCAGTGGAATTCAACATCACAATAAAAGACAAGAAAGGAGTCAAAAATATTGTTGCAGATCATTTGTCCAGACTTACAACAGACTCATCTTTTGATAGCACACCTATCAATGATTCTTTTCCCGATAAATTTTTATTTTCTGTCAATTCCATGCATTGGTTTGCTAACATTGTCAATTTTCTTGTAACAGGTAAGATGCCGCCTCAATGGACTCACCAAGATAGAAAAAAGTTTTTGATTGAGGTGAAAAATTTCTATTGGGATGACCCATATTTGTTCAAATATTATCCTGATCAAATCTTTTGGAGATGTGTACCCTACAATGAGGTAAGTAGTGTCATTAAATTTTGTCATTCTGAAGCATGTGGAGGTCATTTTTCTTCAAAGAAAATAGCTACGAAAATCTTGCAATGTGGATTTTATTGGCCCACATTATTTAAGGACAACTATATTTTTTGTAAAAGTTATAAAAGTTGTCAAAAATTGAGGTCCATTTCTAAAAGAAATATGATGCCTTTGAACCCTATCATTGTCATTGAAATTTTTGATTGTTGGAGAATTGATTTCATGGGTCCATTTCCATCATCATTTGGATTTGTGTACATTTTGGTTGCAGTTGATTATGTCTCAAAATGAATTGAGGCAATTCCATGTCGACACAATGATCACAAAACTGTTTTGAAATTTTTAAAAGAAAATATTTTGAGTCGATTTGGAATCCCTCGAGCTATCATCAGTGATGGGGGAAAACATTTTTGCAATAAACCATTTGAATCCTTAATGAAGAAATATTGCATCATACACAAAATTGCTACCCCTTATTACCCTTAGACAAGTGGACAAATTGAATTAGCAAATAGGGAGATTAAACAAATTTTGAAAAAAAACGGTTAACCCAAATCATAAAGATTGGTCTTTAAAACTAAACGATGCACTTTGGGCTTACCGTAGTGCTTTTAAAACATCTTTAGACATGTCTCCCTATCGGTTAGTCTATGGAAAACCTTGTCATTTGCCTGTAGAATTGGAACATAAAGCATTTTGAGCCATTAAAGCTTTCAACTCAAATCTTGATGATGCTTCCAAGTTATGCAAATTGCAATTGAATGAACTTGAGGAATTGAGAAATGATGTATATGAAAACTCAAAGATTTATAAATCTAGAACAAAAGCTTTTCATGACAAATCAATTTTGAGAAAAACTTTTAAAATTGGTTAAAAAGTTCTGCTTTATAATTCTCGTCTTCACCTATTCCTTGAAAAATTGAGATCTAGGTGGATTGGTCCCTTTATTGTCAAACATGTGTATCCTTATGGGGCCCTAGACATTGAGAATCCTAGGAATTGTATTGTATTTAAGGTAAATGGACAAAGACTCAAATCATTTTTGGAACATTATGTTGTTGAGGTAGAATCCATCTCTTTTTCTAATCCTTGTTATGAGTAGAATTTATTTTAATGTTGTTTCTTTCTTTTTGTAGTTCTTTGTGTTCCCAGTTAAGTGGCGGATAACGGTATACCGTGACTCTCAAGTCGGTTTGTTTTTCAGTTTCCCATAATAACTGATTCCTTCTCCTTCAAAATACATGTCATTCTCTCAAATCTAAGAAATTATTTCCCTTCTATTCCTAAAAAGGCTCTAACCAAAATCTACAAAGCTAGGTGTGAAAGACTGAGACTATTAATGTACAAGGGCATCCCAGAAGATTTACGCTGGATAATCGAAGCAAAAGTTCGTTTAGCTGGTGAATCTTCAGATTCATTTGTCCCATACAGGCGGTCTCGGTAAAAGTTCATTTTCAAAAAGGAGAAGAGTAAAAAGAATGCAAGTTTGTTACAAGTGTGCACGATGGAATTGTAACACGCGATATCGTTCTTTGGGAATAGTTTTCATAAACAGAGAAGATAAAATATTCTTCATCAAGAATGGACTGAGTAAGGAGTCATTAGATAATATCTTATTGACTCTTGAGAAGCATTCTTATGGAGTTGTGCAGCGTGAACTTCTTAGTTTGTGAAATCTCTTCAGGGATGAGTAAGAGCGTTATAGTCTTGGGAATATGACTAAAAAAGACCATGTTTGCCAATTTATAAGAAAATTGGATGGGAAGCTTATCCTTAACTCATAGAAGGCGTTTAAGCCATTTCTGGACGTGAAACCAGAGGAAGATGTGAGCCACAATTATAACAACATGTATATATTATCTTGTACATCTCAAGAAAAAAAACAACAACAACAAAAATAATTTTTTTAAAAAAAATTAAAAAAAATTATTTCTTAATTTCAAACTTTTCTGACAACAGCCAACCTACCCATATAGGAGTTATTATTACTTTTTCTATTCTCTTCCCTATTTAAACACTCAATTTTCTTCACTTTCCTGCAACTCATAATCATTCAAAGAGAGTGTGAGTGTAAAATAGATGGAGCTTCTTCTTCTTCTGTTCATAGACTTACCAATATCTGTGTATTTTGTGGGTTAACTTATGGGAAGGGTTTAGAGTATGTAGACGCAGCAATCACTCTTGGTCGAACATTTGCTGTGAGGAAAATTCATTTAGTATATGGAGGAGGTAGCATTGGGCTAATGAAGGCTGTATCACTTGCTGCACATTTAGGAGGCAGTCAGGTTTTAGGTATCATTCCTAGACCTTTAACTCGACAGAATATTACTGAAAAAATAATTGGGGAGGAGCTTCAAGTATCATCTATGGATGAACGAATAAGGACAATGCTTGCAAATTCTAATGCATTCATAACCTTACTGGGTGGTTTTGGTACATTGAAAGAAATTTTTCAAATTGTCTCTTGGGCCCAACTGAACATCCACCATAAACCCATAGGTTTGCTGAATGTTAATAATTTCTTTAATATTTTGTTATATTTTCTTGACCATGCTGTAGAACAGAAATTCATCACACTTTTGGCAAGACGACTCCTTATTTTTGCTTCCACTGTTGATGAGTTGATTGATAAATTAGAAGCTTTTGTTTATGAACCGATCTAAGTAAATTCGAGATAGATTGGTCGAAGGCAAAGAAACAAGGAGGCGGCGACAGAAGAGAGGCAACAAAGAAGGAAGGTAGCAAGGAATAAGAGTGTGATCTGTCACTTCATCTATAACTATCCTTTATCTTTAGTTTTTTTTATCGTACTTTATTTCTGTTTAAATTTGTGTGAGATTTTTACCTATCCTTTACCGTACTTTGCAACAACAGGTACTATCTTCTATCCTTTACCTATCTATCTTTGACATTGAGGACAAAGTTGTGATCTGGTTGGGGGAAAGGATAGTTGTGTTAAAAAAAATAAAAAAAATAATTTTTTTTTAGGAAGTGTGTGTATTAATATGTTTGTTGTGTTTATATATTTGTCAGTAACTTACTAAACCAGTTAAGAATGACAGAGTAATGAGTAAATTTTACTCTTGAGACGCATCTTAGTTGGGGTAGACAACTAGTTTGTGTAGAAGTAGCAATTCAAATTTAGAAAAATTTGCATGATTGAGTTAATTGTCTTCTTTTTTAAAAATCACATGCTTGGTTATGGATGTTGAATTGGTGGACTGAGAATAATAGAATTATGTCTTGTGAGATTTTGAGCCTATTGATGAATAGATTGAACATTTGTACCATTCTCTTCTTTCTTGTGTGAATTTCACTCATGAAATTGTTATTCTAGAACTTGCTTTGATTCTTTTTTAGACTACATTTTCATATGCATACATAAATATGATTGAGACATTTTTCTTAAAATAACTACTTTAATCAAATAGCCAGCCTTGCTTAGCAGCATATTGTCTCAATATGATATCAAACACTCTTATGATTTCTTGGAAATTCTCTGATTCCTGCCAACGTAAAGCATTGGAAATGACCTTTTTTCCCTTGCTTAACCCATTTGAACTTATTTGACCATTCTTTATTTCGAACTCATTATATGTCTTAAATGAAAAACCATGTTCTTACCTGGCCTTAGAGAATAAGAGAACATTAGCTTTGTCATTTGATAAGTTCTTAAACAAGTGTGGGGGTGTGTGTGTAGAATGGTTAAAAAAATGTATATATGATGTTCTTTTTTTAAAAAATAAAAAATAAAAAATAAAAAAAAAAAAAAGTAAGTAAAAAAGAAAAAGAAGGTCAACAAGGTAATAAAGGAAAGGAAAAGAATATGTAAAGGGAATTTGTATTAGGTGGAGTTTGGATGAACTTTCATGCTTGTTAATTGAACTCAGCATTCATGCTTTTTTATTTTCTTTGGTATTTAACTTGTCATATCTATATTACCTTCTCTTTTATCTTGACCCCATTACAACCTTGATTAAAGTCCTTATGATTTGTGTGTGCATGTGTTCTGAGTAGTGGAGAAGTAGAAGATAAGCAAGCTTATGGTAGTGCAATTTTCATGGGTTGAATTGAGTGAAATACCTACCTTTTAAACACTTGAGGGATTGAGAGTGAATTTTGTGAAGATATATTATTCTTGACTCATGCTTTTCAATTGAAGTTTCCTTACTTGATGGTTTGAGATGTGAAGATATGTTACCTCATGAATGTTTTGATTACTTGAATGATTGGTTGCTCTTCATTTTTAAATATTATTAGAAATTAAGTTTTTTAGAGTGTTTAACTTTTGAGTCTGTTTCATTTTTTCCTTTTTAGTTTTGGTCTTGTGTGTTTTGCCCAGGACTGCAAAAAGCTAAGTGTGAGAGAATTTGATGATCACATATTTGATACATTAATAAGCCTTCATTTTTAGTCATTTACACTCTCCATATACTTAATTGATTGAGTTTGATTATGTTTTGTAAGTTTGGACTCAAATTGGACTTAATTAAAATTTTCAGCATAATTTACGTCTTACGTTGTTTCTGTATTTGGGCTATATCTTGGGATGTAGGTAGTCAAATGATGTGAATCTGATGACATTTTAAAGATAAGATAGAGTTCTATAATTTTCATGAAGACCTCAAAGGCCCAATCACACGATTAAATAATTCAAATTGGGGTTGAAGCAAGAACTAGAGTGCTGTTCCTGACAGCTTGATCTATTTGTACTGTTCATCCCATATTTCGAGTTAGAGGTTGTCAAATGGGCTAAAATTTTGATTCTGAATAGTTGAGACCTATATCTACAACTTTTATGTTGAACACTTGTTCAGAATCTGAGGTCTAATAGGTGATATTGGGTTTGCAAGTCAGAACAGAGGAGCTGTGACTGGGCCTGAGTAGTGTACAGTAATTTGAACGTATCTAAAGTTATAGAAATGATATTGGACTCAAACTAAAGTCACTTGAAAGTCAAGATCACGCCCTACAAATTTGATGAAGATCACATTTGCTCATTCTGACGCATTCAATGACTTCAGAGCTAAATGATTTCGGAGACAAGGAATCTCCATAATTTTCCACTTACCAAAAGTCATTTGGCATTTTTCACTCATTTTCCACTCATCCACTCACTAATGACTTAGCCCCCTTATCATTTTGTATCTCTAATCCTCTATAAAAGGGGGCATTGACAGATCATTGAAGGTGTTAGGTGTTAGTTACCAAAATGATGCCATTTTATTACTAGGTTTTCTTGTAGTAATTTTCTTTAGTTCTAAATTAAAGTCATGTTTTTCTTCTTCTTCTTCTTCTTCTTTCTTTCTTTCTTCTTATTTATGAGTAACTAAGTTTTATTTTACTTGGGTGAAATAGTGAAACTCTTGGTAATAAAATAAGGTTAGATTTATTCTTCTCTTGTACTTAAATAATTTATATTTTCTAGTAACTATTATACGTGTTATAATTTGTTTCTTATAATTTAGAAACCATCTTTGTAAAGAGGAGTTCTTGATTTGTTGTAGAAAAAATATTGGCACAATGAATGCTTAACCCATTTATAAGTGGTGATAATATTTTTTGGAAACATAATATAATTACGTATATTATTTTAAATGGACTTATAACGTATTTTTCGATTGGAACCTCCATGTTGCGAGAATTCTAATTGAGTTATAAAAAGAATTAATCTTACCTTTATTTTATTTACCAAGAGTGAATCTTTTAATCTAAGTAAATAATTTTTATTGTAGTAACAAAATATTCACTTCACCTTAATTAATCTTCAACAATTTCCTGTGGATCGACCTTGGACTCCCGATAAATTTATTACTTGAGACAACCTGCACTTAGATTTGCAAATGCGATAATTGAAAATTGTGCATCATTAGGTACATTAAATTTCTTGGAATGTCATTCCCTAAAATATCATTTATAAGAATTCTACTTTTAGGAATAAAAAATCAACTCCTAAATCAATGGTGCTAAACATCTCGATTTAGGGCAACATTATTTTAAAGAGAGGGGATAAATGTTGAGAAATTACTTCTTCAAATTAAAAAGACTTAGAACAAGAAAGGAGTGAGTATAAATGAATGACGGGTGGATTGATGTGCAATGGAGGCATCATTAATTTTATGGCTGCATCTAACTGTTTTTTTTAAGTCAATTGATGAGAAACTATGAACACTACACTTTATTCAAATATTTTCCCTTTTCTTTTTTTACATTTTCCCAATACTTTTATATAAAAAAAATGGTGAAGGCAAGTGAAACCTTTTAATGAATTTCGTAAAATATGTATTTTCTTTCTTCCAATTAATGACCATGAAAAATAATAATAATAAAAAATCAACAAAAAGTTTCTTAAGGTCTCAAAAGAGAAAGATCAATCAAGCAAATTCACATCCCAAATCCCATGCTCTTATGTAAATTCAGTCTAACCCATGAGTTTAGTTACAAAGGTTCTAGGACCTAGATAGGCCGAGTACCAAAAAAAAACCCTAGATAGGCCTGGCTGGCTTTCATAACATGCTAGGCCCATGAGGGAGTCACATTCCAGCACTAAATTGTCATTTGATTGATATTGATGCACCTTGATTGAAGAAGAGGAAATTGGACTCTATTTTATCCACTTCTTCCTTTTGTTCCCATCTACACTTCTTTGAAGTTTGCAGCTGATGTTAACCGTCAAGAGACTTATATTATTTGTCTCAATATTTTAAGTACGATTTATATATTTATTGAGTCATTTTATTTAATATCAATTAATTTTAAGTTAGAATCTCATATAATATCATAGTTAAGATCTTATCTTCTCTACCTATTTTGTTAGATTTATCCCGTTTACTTCGATAAACTCACCTATTTCATCTAAGCATTTGTGAATGGAAAGTATCAAGAGTATCACATCGGTTACTTCAATATTTTAAATACGAGATTTATACATGTGCTGAGTCACTCTAAACTCTACTTAATCTCAATTTTAATTTAGAATTTCATACGTACAATTCAGTCCTTATTGCACCTCCCCAACCATATTGGTCCCATTTGTTTTGCTATATTTTAGTCCCAGCACAGGCAAGTGGCTACGCTTTATTGCCCTTTTTTTTACTTTGTTTTCTCTCCTTTGCCTCACCTCGCCATGCCATTTCTCTGTACTGGATGAAAGTGAAAACTAATTCATGTTTTTTATTTTAAAAAATATTTTCAGTGACTTAAACTTATAAACTCTACATAAGCCTATAGGCTATAACTAACTGAAAAAACAATAAACATATCATAATTTTATATTAAAAGAGAAAGAAAACAAATTACTCTATATGTTTTTCTCCGTTTAGAATATTTTTAAAGCATCTATTCGATCTTCCATTCACAAAATGCAACAGAAACAGCCAAACAAATAAAAAAAATCATATCACATTACCTATTCCTCAACCTCAGATATTATTATGACAATGGCTTTTGTTTTCGTTTTCCATTTATTGCTATGAAGGAGTCACAGTGGCTTGACTCAGTAGTCAGTATAGACCGCACAATTTATATGGCGGTTATCCCATCAAAATAACAATTTTAAAATTTTTTCTTTCCAAAATTTTGGAAAAATTAAGGATGGCTGATATGTTATAGAACTCACTCACTTCAAAAAAATTGAAAAATAAATTAAAGAAATTAGTCTCGTGTCAATGAAAAGTTATATCAGATGAGTCATTTTATTTTATTTTTAAATGATAATGAGTCTTGAGTCTTGAGTCTTGAGTCTTGACGTAATAGTAAGGTACTTGTTACTTTGTGATCTAATGATCCCGAGTTCTAGTGTCGGATACAGCCTCTCTATGGAGAAAGGGATTATATACATATGACTTTCTTACGGTGCTTTAAAACTGAACCGGCGGAAATCAAATCGTAAACCGAGTCATGGTTTTATTAGTTTAATCAGTTTAATCGAATCAAATCAGATAATATAATAAAAAATGATTAAATCAGAAACATAGAAGTAAACTGACTAGTTTAGTTCGATTTTTAAAACATAATCTTCATATTTTAATATACCAATGGAAACCAAGTAGATATCGGAGTCCTTTATAATTTCCAATTTCAAGAGTATATAGATACGTCATTCTATCGACCTCGTATATGTCATGTTTGATTAATGTATGATGTGGTCTTGAGAGTAAAGGAGGTGAAACTTCTTATCTATTTCTTTATCTTAATGTAGCCTTGTCCACAAATGTAGCTATCTAAAGGGTCAAGTCTTAATGCAACCTAAAAGGAGTCAAGTTATCTATCACAATTCACAACTCAGAACCGCTAAATGATTTATCAGTTGGTAATCCATGACTACCAACAAGTTACAAACAAAAGATAAATAAGAGAATCATCTTGAGATTAATTATCAGCTAAGGATCAGATTCTGGTATATGGCTTTGGATTCTGGCAGCTCTAGAAAAGCTGTACTACATGGTAGTACCAGTGCATGATCAAATCCGATTGTGTTTGACTGTGTTTGTGCCCTTTCCAAATTATAATCATGATTTGTAAAATTCAGAGAAGAAATGACACAAACAAAATGCTATAGTGCCAGTTCCTGACATAATCTTAATTTGTCTTTCTCTTCCTTTGCACATACCAATCATTGATGTCTTGCATATACCAATGATTTGTGCTTTATAGAGTAGTTTTCCTGATTTGTTTATTGAGAATTAAAATAAAAAGGTTTTAAAAGTTCTGTGTAAGTATTAATTACTAGTAACAAAAGCTATACAACTATCTGTGTTAAGAAGAATTATACGATTCATATTTGGTTTTGGAATTTCAGTAGCTTCCTGGCATCATGAGTGCAAGCTGAAGTTATTATTAGTTAAAAAGATTGACAAGAAACTATATGCATTATATTCATATTTTTGAAGCAGTTTGCTTTCAAATTAAGTTTTGGACTTCTTGGAGGACCAAAGTATAGGAACATTTATACATCAAGTGTGTGGCAAAGTAAAGGCCTTTGTTAACCATCATTTAGTGACACTATTATAACTTCAACTTAGCATAGATTGACTCACTACAGAAAAATCCAAGGATAATGGGTTCTTAAAATAATTTAGGAATAGAGCAACAATTTATTCATGAGTACTCATCCATTCATTTCCATTGGAAATCCGAAAAACAGAAACCAAAAATACAGGATGAAATCTCAAAAAACAAAAACAAATGGGAATAACAAAAAAAAAAAAAGGTTCTTACAATGGTTGAGTACAAACAAAGGTGGGGGGCTACAAGTGTTTTGCAAATTTCAAATTTAGTTGCCTGGGGGCTTGTAGGCAATGAAACTGATGCACTGCACTTGGCGACGGTTGTCAAATCCAATGATACGGACGAAAGCAGTGGGGTATGCCTTCTTGCATTCCTCAAGCTCCTTCAACACCTGAGCAGCATCAGTGCAGCCAAACATAGGCAGCTTCCACATGGTCCAGTAGCGTCCATCATAGTATCCAGGTGATTTGTTGTGCTCACGGTACACAAAGCCATGCTATACACACACACACCAAATGAAACAAACAGATCAACCATCAAAACTCAAAACTAAAAATCTAGGGTAAAGGAAAGGAAAAAGCTTATTACACATCTCATTCTTTCTCACATATGTACAGAATTAGAGTGTAAATGTACAGAAAACTAAGTGGGCTAGTTATAATAAGATGGTGAAAATTGTACGGCAGTGAAGTGATGTGTGTGTGAGTAACATTGTTGTAAAGGAAAACAAGAAAAAGAGTCAAAAGGGTTGCAAGTTGATTGACCTCCAACTCGAATTCCAAGCAAGGAACCCATCCCTTCCTAAGAAGGTATTCTATTTCCTTTCTCAAAGCCTCAATGGAGAGTGGTGGCAGGTAGGAAAGAGTCTCGAACTTCTTCAAGCCAAGTGGTGGCCACACCTAGTATAGTATGCATAAAATTGAGTAAAGGGGTTAACAACTTGTACATGTAAATTGTAACCCTATGGTACATAAATATATATGTGACATGCATTTTAATCATTTTGATGCCTCTTTATGTATGTGGTGCTGTCTTAATTACCTGCATGCATTGCACTCTTCCACCGTTGTTTGCAATGGAGGTTATGTCATTGTTGGCCTTTCTGGTAACTGGGAGGCCAGCTATGGACTTGAGGCCAGTGAATGGAGCCACCATGCTGGGCTTAACGGTGGTGACAGCAGGGGAGGAAATCATAGAGGATGCCATTTCTTTGTTCTACTAAGCAGTTCTGCTTCAGCTGCTAGATTTGCCAAGCTTCTGCTCGAACTTGCTATATATAATGGTGTAATTTGGATATCTGTAATCCAATGGTCTTAAATGGAGGGGATTGGATGCTGACAAATTTCAACCGTTGGATATTATAAGTGATGACATTACAGCATATTGGCCACACGAGGGTGGAAATTTTTGAATGGTAGCCTTATCGTTAGGCACCACTATGGCCGTGCCACGTGGAGGAACATCCATAATCTTATCTCCTCCTTGGAAGAACGTAAATGTGTGATGGTGGTGGAGTTGATATTTTTGTTAGTCATTTCCCGCAAGTCCCATTCCATATTGGCCTTGAGCATATTTTGTGACCATCATTTCTCACGTATGATTTAAGTTAATACCCTTTGTCCCTTTGCTATGGTAATATTTTATATGTTTGGAGTGAAATTCAGCTTGGCTTTGCCTCTTCATGGAGGTAAAGGTAAAGGTGAATTTGTACGGGGGAAAAAAATCAAGAGAACCCTTTCAACTAACACTCTTATCCCTTTTGTTGGGTAGCTGAAAATGTGCTTCTCTAATCACCATCACGCCAATTCTTTTACTATTAACTCAAATTTTCAGTAGCATATATACTTGTTTTTATGTTAGATTTGTTTAAAAATCTCAATAGCAAAGTAGATAAGCAAAATGTGTACATGGGAGAAGGGGTGGTAGAGAGGATGATGGGGCTTATCATGCTTGGTTGGTTAATGGCCAAACATACATGCTGAAAATATAAGATCCACACATAGTTATGCCCATCAGTAAATAGATGCACTCAACCAAACGATCCAACAACCTTATCTTAAAAGTGCATTGCATGAGATAACAATTATAACGCTGAAAAATCAAAAGTCATGTATTCCTCAAGAAGTTCTGAGACAGTGACTCTTATTATTTAATCTGACAAAATATGAGAAGACCACTGCCAAGAAAAGTGTAAGCAACAATTTTTTGCTATGGAAGTTCAAGACTGAGAAGTTGTTAGGATTGTGGACGAAGTTGATTAATAGTTGAGAATTGCACCTATGGGAATTGTCAAATTCTCAGTTTGGTATAGTAATTTGTTTAGTTTATGTTAGTTCCATTGTATTTTTCAAAGGATTTTAGCGTAGTCTTTCTTGCAGGAAGGCATGTTTCTCTTTCTTCTGAGCTACAGCTTTGTCTGCTTGTAAGAATTTTTCTAATTCATCCCCTCAAAACAAAAACAAAAATATACATGATTTTACTACTATCCAACTCAGTAAGGTTAAACACCCGTTATAAAGGAAAGGAAGGCAAGAAAGCATATATAGAAAGGAACCATTGCGCTTCAGAAGATAAATGATTATGCAGAAAATATCAAAAGAATAATATCATCCTACTCCCCCCTCCCCCCTCTCAATCTTTCTCCTTGCTTCAAATCATATACTCAGAACCCCCCTTCCTTCTTCAGTAACACTTCTCAACCCACTGAATTCATCATTCAACCAAAATGTCTGAAATTTGGCATAGAAGCCAAGGAGCCAGCACCTGCACAACCCTGAGTTTTCTACTCTGATGTAATGAAACAAATTGATTTTCACGCTACCTGTTTACCACAAATTCTACACGTGATATTCTAACCTAAAACCAGTTGGCAATTCCAATTGGTTTTAACAAGCCTATCAAAGTAGATAGAAACAAACTTAGCGAAGTAGACGGAAATAAAGGTAAGATTTTGGGTCTGATATCATGTGAGATTCTAACTTAAAATCAATTGGCATTAAGTGGAATGATCCAACAAATATATAAACCGTACCTGAAATATTGAGGTTGGCGATATAGTACTCTTAACACTGCATAACTTCTCCTTTAACTAGATCACTATTTTGCTTCAAAAACTTTACTTTCTTTCAACTTACTAACACGTGACAAAATAGAGTATCAAAAGACGAGTGCAGAGTACTAAACTAATGTCAGCAAGATGAGAGCCTCCAAAGATTCCTCTAAGCATGCTAAACAGTTAGGCTTCACCGCTTTCCTTGTGCTCTCTTCCTTCCTCACATCAAAAACCTAAATAATGCCTTCAATTCAAGAATACACAGTCCCTTAGAGAAGACATCTCAACAATTTAAAGGTCCAAATTTGGTGTGAAGGATTACCCCATAATTACCAGACTCTATCAATAATCCTGCAAATCGCGCACCAATTCATGATATTTTGCAGTGTTAAGAAAGTCTTGTAATTATATGGCAAGAAGTGACGAACTGTGTACTGGTAACTTGGTGGTAATTATGGATCACCCTATGCTAGAACTGAAATCAACAAGTAGCATAAAGCTGCCAATTATCATTCTGAGTAGATGGAAAAAGCAACTAAAAGGACATAAAACCTAATAAGCCCATCCCATTCCTGTCAAACATAGAACTCAATATTTCAAGATTTATTGGGAATACTCTTATCAACCTGCCTGCTGAGCAGGGGTCTAATTCTGGTTTGCTTTCTCTTAAGGATGCTTTTTTGTATTTTAAGCCATCTAAGCTTCATTGTGCTTGGTCTAAATTGATTTGGAATCAGTCAATCCCTCCATCCAAATCCTTTATAGCTTGGAGATTATTAAACAACAGACTCCCAACTGATGAACATCTGCAGAAGTGTGGTTGCATTTCAGTTTCTGTTTGCAGTTTGTGTTATAAAAATTCAGAATCTTCCAATCATTTATTTTTCCAGTGTTCTTTTTCTCATAAGTTGTGGAATTGGCTGAGCTTGGCTTTCAACTTTCCAGTGGACTCTTCCTCTTTGATTTTAATTCTTTCTATCTGTTCAAAGCAGTGGAGCCAACAAGCAAAAGATGTTGTTGCTGCAGCAATAATAAACACTCTTTGGACAATTTGGCATTGTAGAAATAAAATGAGATTTGATAATAAATCTATATCTGCCAGAGCTGCTGTCAGTATGATTTTTGCATCAACCTCTCTAACAGGTAATACAACATCTAGTTATGCCTCTTCTTCAATTGAGGAATTTTCAATTCTCAAGTTTTTCAAAGTCTCTTGCCATCTAAGGAAAGCTCCAATTGTCAATCAAGTTAACTGGTCTCCTCCGGATTGTGGTTGGATCAAAGCTACTTCGGATGGTGCTGCTAGAGGTTCTCCAGGCCTTGCAGGTGGCGGTGTAATTTTCAGAGATAAGAGTGGTGCAACCCTTGGCTGTTTTTCGGATTTTTATGGTATCATGGATTCACTGCATGCAGAACTCACAGCAGCTATGTCTGCCATCATGGTTGCACATAGTAAAGGATGGAACAAGCTTTGGTTGGAGTGTGACTCCTCTTTGGTGATTCAGTGCTTCAAATCTCCTCTTTTAGTTCCATGGGACATTAGAATCAAGTAGAAAAATTGCCTTATCATTGTTTCCAAGATGGATTTCAAGGTTACTAATATTTATAGGGAAGGAAATGCTTGTGCAGACAAGTTGGTATCATTTGGGGTAGATTTAGATTCTAAATGTTACTCTTGGTGGAACTTAATCTCTAATTTTATTAGGACAGAATTCTTCTGTAATAGGTGGGGTCTGCCTAATTTTAAATTTTCTTAATGCTTGTTCCTTTCTTTTGAGTAAGGTCAATGTCCCCCCAATCTTTGTATTCTTTTTTATTTTTCAATCAATAAATTTTCTTTTTTTTACCAAAAAAAAAAAACCTGCCTGCTGAGCTGAAATTATTTGAAACTGACATCTGACATCAATTAATCAAAATTCTTCAGCAACAACTTCCATCTCGCTAGTACGGTAGTAGTAGTAGTACCTTAGAAGTTAACAACCAAAAACTAAAAAAACAAAATATTTTCTGAAAACAAGTTTGAGATAGAGTTTCAACTCCAACTAGTTCCGGCGAATTAACAACAATCCAACAGGACTCACATTAAAATTGTTTGAAACAGTGCTATATGTTGCTTACTGACAATATTAATAAAAGGGAGGATAAGAGATTACATATCTGAATGTTACAAAATCCGACAATGTGCTTAGTTACAGAGACTGAGAGAATAACATGTGATCCATGAGGGAGGGCTTTTCCTTGATTTTGAGAAGTGATTTTTCTGTATAAAGACTTTCTGTACCAGTAATTATGGAAGAAAATTTTGATGGGAGAGGTGAGCAATGAGGGAAGACTCTTCCTTTATTTTTATTTTTTTATTCTCAAAATTTATACACTACAATTCTAAGACTACACCAAAATCTGAAGTTGAAAGCAATTGCGAATGTTGTCAATTAAAATTGTGAGATTCGATAGAGGAAAGTGTGTATTGTGGTAAACATGACATGTTAGAACATCATATGTGCACGTCTCTGTCAAGTATTTATAGAAGTGTGGGATAATTGCCCAGTATCCCATGCTGAGGATTCCTGAGAAAAATGCTTGAGTAATTAGAAAAACACAGTTTGGATCACTTTTGGATATTGTTTTCTTGCTACCCTATTGCAACAAGACTTATGTCAATAATAAAGTTAAGTGTATTTGGGACCATGAATTAGTCTTAATTGTATCAATAAAGGAGGCAATGACTATCATGATTTGGTTTATTAGTTGACATTATTGGATGAAGTCATCCTAACTATGTGATGTGTACAGGTATTATATAGTTATAGGTCTAAACATCCACTAGATAAGACCCAGGAGCCCAACCCAAAAGACCCAGGAAGTCCATCATATTAACATGATGTTGGACTCATAACATTGCCACCCCTTCATACATTCTGGTCGCCCACTTAGGGTAGCTTTCACTTGACCCTCTTGGTAGAGTCCAAACTCCTCCCAAAGACTCTTAACGAAAGCGCCAATTGTTATGACTTAAACCCATGAGGAGAGCCCAACCCAAAAGACTAGTCCATTAGGTGGGAGAGTCTCATGGCTCAAGTACCACATTGAGCTTCTTTAGTTACTCAATGTGAGACTCATAACACTCAGGTCCATCATTAACATGAAATTCATACATTAAATCTACACATTAGACAAACCCAAAGAAAGAAATGGGACTAATCAAGTCATACAGGTAATTAATAAGATCTCTACACAAAGACAAGTATCAAAGCAGCCAAATTAACCCTTTATATATATTTATATTATATTTGGATGACAAAGAATGAGGAAAAAAGAAAAAGAATGAAGAGAAGGGGAATAATCTCCTTTGTTTGGAAGTTTAATAATAAATAAGAAGAAAAATGAACTCAAGGGAAACTATTCATCCTCTCTCATCCTTAAATATCAAATTTTTGTTTCTTCCAAAATTAGGATGGAAGGGAAAATAAGCTTATAAGCTTAAAAATAAATATTTTAAATTTCGTTCCATTCTTTTATGATTTAACTTCCAAACAAAACAATGAAATTCTATTCCGTTCCCTTATTAATCTTCCAAATAAGAAGAAAAATAATTTTGTTTTGTTCCTTCCCTTTAGTTTCCTTTCCAATCATTTCCTGCTTGTTCCATTTTGTTCCATCTTCTTCTGGAGAGCTCTCTCTCTCTCTCTCATTTACTTCTCCTACATGATTTCTCGTACATATACTAACTTAAGTATTGAAGTGTCTTTTACAAATACTCATTATCAATTTGTGACTAGAGCTCCAACTGCCCAGCAATCACTAGAACAAGTAGGTCAATTCTAGAATCAGATTAGTACATGATCATATATATTCTTTGAGTTGAAGTCATGTACTGAGCTTTGTTGTTTAGTTCTAGAGTCATTCTTATAAACAAAAACAAAAAGTTAGAGTTAAAATTACAATCAATTTTGTGCAAATGAGAATGATGAAAATTTTCCTGATGTGACCTATAATTAATTGTGAGTTTTTTATTTTATGAAAAAAATGATTGATGAAACGATTTAGATCTTTGGGTAAACATAACTAGCCTAATATTGGGTGCGTTTGTTTATACTTTTTTGGCAAGAAAAATACTTTTTTTAAGGAAAAAAACACTTCTCAAATACTTTTAACTGTTTGAATAAAATTTTTAAAATAAACAGAATTTAAAAATAATTAATTTTTATGTTTTTTCTGAGAAGTTTAGAGTGCATTTGGGTAAATTTAAAAAAAATTATAAGATAATAGAAATAATTGATTAATTTTTAGATATTTTTATGAAAAGTAGAAGTTATTTTATGTTTGGATACAATTATAAAAAGTAATTTTTACTTTTCTCTCTTCTATTTCATCTCTCTACAATTGATTATTTTAAAAATTAATTCACTCCTATTTTTTTATTCCATTTTTTTTAAATCTTATCCAAAAATCTATTCATGTTTCATAATTACTTTCTTTAATGAAAATGCTACTTTCCTTATAAAAAAAGCACAAACAAACGCAAAGATGAATTGCTTCTAAATTTTTTTTGAAAAGTAACATAAAAAATATTTTTTTCATTTAAAATTACTTTTTTAAAAGTTTATCTAAGCACACCTTATTAATGATACATTTATTATGAATATAAGTTGTGCACAAGTTATGTTGGCCCAGTATAGTTTGGTGGTGGCAGTAATGTAGATCTTGGCCCAACATTGAGCCTTGATAGGGCCATTTAGTATTGGACATAGGCTTGATCCACTCTTGCTGTGTTGTGAGATTTAGATTTCTTAACTTTACATTGAAGAGCCTTTTGTCTGTGCACGTGAATATCATTCTACCATCATGCCCCCCTCCTCCTCTCCCCCCTTCTTTTCTTACATTATTTTCTTACATAGGAGACATTATTTTCTTACATAGGAGGTGCAGATACTTGGTTAAGAGAGATAGAGAGAAGTGGGTTGGGGATTTAACTTCTGAAATCAACATCACGTCTAAGGGGTGTTTGGAAAAAGATTATTCAAAAACCATATGCACTGTTCCCCAACAACATGACGGAAACAAAAAAAAAAACTGTTATAATAATACTTTTAATCATATTTGATAATTTCAATTTTAATATTTTACATGAAATTTAATGTACCGATTAAAATTTTAAAATATTTTTTATAATGTTATAAATTTTTTTTTTTTTATTCTTGTTGAAAAAATTTATAATTTTAAGATTTATAGATTATTTTTTTATATTTTAAGATGTTTTTGAAAAATTTTAATATTATATTTTTTGACAAGTGGTAGTTAGAAAGCAGCGTAATCAATCAAATAAAAAATATAATTTAATAAAAAAAGGAAATTCTATATTCTAGAATATCAAGCCATTGATATTTTATGAATAAATCAATTTAATGATACACCCTCCAAAAAAGTGTATATTATTCTTTTTCTGAAATTATCACCTAAGCAAAACAAATTAGCATAACAAATTTATTTAATCATATTTCAACTAACATATTTAACTTTTACATGAAAATATAAAATATTTTTTATAAATTATTCTTTACACTTTAAGATGTAAATATTTTTTTCTCAATCAAATAACTTTTTATCATTCTATATAATTTTTAATTATTAAAAAATCAAATTTTCACTTTTCAACAACATATCTAAATATAAATATTTTTTTTATAATCGATTTAAAAAAATTATACAATAATTAATTATTAAAATAATTAAAACAACTATCTCAAACATACACTAAGCGTGTTTAAGATAGTTGTGAAAATTTGATTATTTCAATAATTGATTATTGTATAAAATTTTTTTTGTATAAAAACTTTTGTTATAATAAATTTTATGTTTGGATATATTAGTTGAAAAATTATTTTAAACTAATCTATTTTATTTAAATGGTATAAAAATTATTTTTATGTATTAAATTATCAAAATGGGTATAGAATAATTAAAAAACTATTTGATTGATTAAAAAATTATTTGATTGAAGATAAAATAATATTTACATATTAAAATATTGAATAATCTCAACAAATTTTTTTATAAAATGTTCAAATAATAGCTTAAACACCAATTTTGATCATCAACAGCTTTTTTAGATAAAAGCTAAACATGTTGCATTTCATTGGCAACAACTTTTTTGGGTGTCCAACGTATGTTGGAGACAAAAATAATCCATCACAAACATGCTATAAGTCTTAAAAGATTTAGGACACCAATGCCGATTGAGCTACAAGCTACTTATCATCACAATTTTATTTTTATGACCACAAGTATTGTTTCTTATATTTTACAGCTTTTCATTTCATACAGTCGCGTTTTTACATCTTATAAGATCAAGGTAGATTCAAGGGTGGAGCCACATTGATTCGAGGGCGAGCACAGGATCTCCCTAATTTAAAAAAAAAAAAATAATAATAAATATTATATATAAAAATTAAAAACTTCAGTGTCTTTAAAGATAAAATATATTACCGGTCTTTTCCCTATTTCTCAATTGACTAAAGTTTTACTTCTCTTTGGTTATAGGTATTTATTAGTTTTTCTATTTTTACTCTCAATTTTTTAAATACTATTTTTTTAAAAGAAAGTGGTTGAGTTTTTTTAGTTATTGTGTAGTTGTTGTTCTTTTTGTTTGTCTCTATTACTTTTCTTCACTTTAGGCAACATATTCCTTTTTTTAATTCCATGCTTTTCTTTCCGTGATCTCCATTGTGGGATTGATATTAGACATTTCTATTTGTTGTTCTTTTTGTATTTTTAGTGCTTCTAGTTATTACTTTCATGGTTTGACTTTATTAATATTTAAAATTTAAGTTTATATAATGTAGTTTTATTGAAAATATCAAATGTTGTAGTTATAATTATTTAGATAAATTGATGAAACAATATAATGACAATTGTAGTTTTTTTAATAAGGTATATCTGTATGAAAAAGTTCTTTAAAAGAAAAGAAATTTCTCAGGATAAATACTCAAATTTCTCTCAATTAAGGTAACAAAGAATTTAGACAAACTTAAAAAATCTTACGATAATCTTAATTTACATCCTAAAATTTCATCTTAATTATCATCAAAATGATAGAAATAACATTCAAAATTCAAAGAAAATATTAATACTCCTCATAACTTCTAAGCCAAGCTTCGCCACTGGATTCAAGATCAATTTTTCTCTTCCTTTTTTCTTCTGGATGCTATTACTATTAAACTTTGTATAAGTGAAAATCTGTGTGTATCTCCATTAACCAAGCTAGAAGTATATAAATATACAGAAGTTCTTCTGCCAACCAACTAATTAACTCAAGTCTCAACTAACTAACTCTCTAACAAACTAACTAATATTGCTAACTGAAATTAACAAACTGAAATAACTAATAAATATAGTAATACTCCCCCTCAAGGTGGGAAGTAGATGTCAATAAGTCCCAGCTTGTGAATCATGTTTAGGAACTGAGCAGAAGGCAAAGCTTTGGTAAACAAATCTGCCAATTGATTACTGGTTTTCACATGAATCAGTTTGATGAGACCAGAAACTACATTCTCCCTTATGAAATGGCAATCAATGTCAATGTGTTTAGTTCTTTCATGGAAAGTTGGATTGGAGGCTATGTGGATGGATGCTTGATTATCACATAATAACTGAACTGAACCAGTTGGTATGGCAAAAGCCTGTAAAAGCTGAACCATCCAAACAATTTCACTAGCCACGACAGCCATTACCCTGTATTCTGCCTCTACTGATGACCTTGACACAGTAACCTATTTCTTAGACTTCCAGGAAACTAAAGAATCACCAATAAAGAGACAATAACCAGTAGTTGATTTTCTGATGTCTACACAAGAACCCCAATCTGCATCAGCAAATGCAGTCAAAGTGAAAGAAGAACTCGATGGAAATAAAATGCCATAACCAGGTGTGGCCTTTAAATACCTGAGAAGGTGATGAACAGCTTGCAAATGAGTAGTCCGTGGTTTAGACATAAACTGACTCAGCTTATTGACACTGTAAGCAATGTCAGGCCGAGAAAGTGTCAAATATAGTAGTCTACCTATGATTCTTCTGTATTGAGAATCATCAGATAAAAATAGCTCCATCATCCATGCTAAGTTTCAGGTTAGGATCCACAGGTAAAGATGCAGGTTTGCAATCTGTAAAACCAGTATCCTCTAAAAGAGATAAAATATATTTCCTTTGAGAGAGATGAATACCCTTAGCAGATTGAACAATTTCAAACCAAGGAAATATTTCAAATTGCCAAGGTCTTTAAGTTTGAATGCAGACTTTAACAAACACTTAACAGCTTCAATAGATTGAGAATTTTGTCCTGCTAAGATGATATCATCTACATAAACCAAGAGAAAAATAATAGAGGAACTAGATCCCTTACTGAACAAAGAGTAATCATTCTTAGATTGAGTGAAGCCATGAGTTAGTAAAACAGTAGCAAATTTTGTAAACCACTGTCTTGAAGCCTGCTTAAGACCATAAATGGATTTATTCAATTTACAAACTGAATTCTGATTAGAACTCTCCCCCTGAGGAGTATATCTAGGTGGTAACTTCATATACACTTCTTCAAACAAGTCTCCATTAAGAAAGGCATTGTTTTAATATCTAATTGCACCAAATGCCATTTCTTAATTGCTGCTAAGGCCAAGAGAACTCTGACTGTAGTGAGTTTGGCCACTGGTGAGAAAGTCTCAACATAATCTATACTATCTTGTTGAGTAAATCCTTGAGCAACCAGCCTGGCTTTATATCTAGCCACACTTCCATCAGGATTATATTTGACCTTATATACTCATTTACAGCCAATTGGCTGTTTATTGTGTGGTAAAGAGACAACTGTTCATGTTTTGTTAGATTCCATTGCTTGCAACTCCTCAGACATAGCCTGCTGCCATTCTGGAATTTTGACAGCTTGATGAAAAAATTAAGGTTCATAAACAGTGGATATTTGACAAATGAAGTGTTTGAATTTAAGACTAAGTTTACTATATGAAGTAGGAGAAGGTATAGAATATGAAGAAGTGAGCTGATTGCATTTGTAAGAGGACAAATATGAAGGAGGTTTGGAAATCCGAGCAGATTTTTTGAGTGAAACAGGAGGAACATATGGTGAGACAGTAGATGCAGGTTCTGCATATGAGGAATCAAAACCTGAAAGAGAAGAAGAAAAGGTACAAGGAACAATGTTTGTTGAGTGGATAACTGTATCAGTGGGAGGATTAAAAGGAACATCAGTAGTAGGTACAGTTTGAGGAAGAACTTGATTATAAAGGGGATCCAGAGCTGGATCAGTATGAGGAGTGGAATAGAAAGGAAAGTATCTTCATGGAAGACAATATCTCTGGAGATTTGAAATTTTCTGGTTTTAAGGTTATAAAGTTTATAAGCCTTATAACCAGTAGGGTATCCTATGAAAACATATGGCTGAGCTTTAAGAGAAAATTTATTTCTAGTGGATTGAAGAATAGAACAGTAACATAGACACCCAAAAATTCGTAATGAATGATAATCAGGATCCTTAACATAGAGTTTAAAAAATGGGGAATGATTATCCAGTAATGGAGCAGGGATCCTGTTAATGATTACCCATGTATTTCATCATATATAGGTGGACTTTGTTATTTTGCCAACAAAATAGTTATACCTTCTTTATACTTTTCTTGTTTAGAAAGTTAAAAGTAGAGAGTGTTTGTTAGAATGTGTGTTTTTCCTTTATTATTATTTAAAAAGTAAGTAATGTAAGAATAGTATAATGAAAATGGTGTTAAAGTAATATTATTGTATATGTGCTAACAATAGACGGCAAGGCTGTATTTCATGACTTTATTTGCTTCGAAAGAGGTGGCTTGTTGATAATGGCATGGTAGCTATGATGCGTATACACAGCCTAAAGTCTAAATCAATATAATCCAGTTTACAAATAAGTTGAAGATTACAAATTTATAATCCAGTTTGAAACAATTAATTACTACTAATTGGATTTACTCAATCATTTATATAATACCAGTTGTGTAATCAAGTTTTCTGTCTTGAATAAGCAAGCTCCGGTTACTAATGAGAAAGAGTAAAAAAAACACACACACACACACAATTAACCTGATAAAAGTCAAAGTAAAAATTCTAGATCTACCATTCTCACCCTCCATCACTACATAGTGGCAACTGCAAACCAAATAGCCAAGAAAAAGAGGAGGGATATAATGAAACGGTTGCTTGATACATATGCAATGGGTTACGTGGTGCCTCCATGCAAAATACAGTGACAAAGCACTCGTACATACTTCCAACATGAACCTTGACTTCATTCAACACTACTCCAGTCGGTTGGTGGAACCCACACTTTATGTTTCCAAGTCCATGTGTTACTCTTGCATGTCCACGTATCAATAAAGGAAATGAAACTCTTACCTCTTTTCCTCTCTCGCGATTTTAACTCCTTTACCTTCTCTCTTTTTCCTTCATTTATCTCCTTTTCTCATTTATCCTTTTCTTCCATAATCTCTCCCTCTCTAAATCTTCTCCTCAAAAACTCGTGTATGGGGAGTCCAAGAAGCAAAGCAAAACCCCCGACTCTTATTGCGTGATAAAAGTTTTCCCGAGAAAATAGCGAAATTCAAAAGAAACTAGTTAGAGGAAAAAGATATTCACCTATCAAATTTACATACCACTTTTATATTGGCATATAAATAACGGGTAATCATAATGAATGGATGTAAAATATATTATTAATCAATTTAAGATTTTAAGATTCATTATATAATATTTAATATTATTAAATTTATCGATGATTTAATTTAATAGATGAATATTCAATTCATCCATTAATCTATTTTAATAGATTAGATGAATGAATATCTAATCTACTCATTTAAAAAAAAATCCATCTCTAAAAATTTTAATTCTCTTTCTAATTTTTTTTTCTCTTTCTAAAAAATTCTCTTTAGAAATTTTCTTTCTCACTCTTAAATGTTTCTCTTAAAAAAATCAAATGTCCAAAAAATTTCTTTTTTTCTAAGAAGTTTCATGCACTCTCTAAAAAAAAGTTTCTCTCTAAAAATTTCTCTCAAAAAAATTCTCTTCTTTCTAAAAATTTTATCTCTCTAAAAATTTTTATTCTCTCTCTAAAAAAGATTTTTTTCACACTCTAAAAAATCTCTTTCTAAAAAATTAGATTAGCAAGGATTTAGTACTCATTAATTGAAGAATGAAATAATCATTGCATTAGATATCCATTGGATTAGTTTTTAATTGGATATCCATTGGATATTCAATGCATGTTTTAGTTAGATTAATAAATATCTACAACTAAATTTAATTCATTTGATCCAATTTAATAATATACATTATTTTAATTATATAAACTAGACTAGTTTTAATATAAATGAATTAGATAAATTAAAAATTAATAAATTTTATTGTTAGACTTATCAGTATGTATTATGTGGTGATCAGAGATATAATTGATTAATAATAATAATAAATGATTAATATTTTCGATCACCACATAATAGTATAATATATGCTCATCACCAATTATTTACACGCACTAATCAATAGTGTAAAGCTAATGTGTAAATTTTGATGTGTAAATATCATAACTATTAATTAGAAGAACTCATAAGTAACCATATACAGGTTTGTGTGTAAAATATATATATATATATATATATATATACTCCCCACACTCCACTATTTACACCCAAGAAAGCTTATATACAATTCCCCTTGTTCTCGTTGTAGCGTCATCTTAGCCTTTCTTTGACGCTGAAAATGAAGAGGATTAGAACTAGTAGCCCTTACTACCACTACTACCAGGGTCTTTGGGAGAACTATGGAGTTGAAGTTGGTGAGAGCTCGAAGAAGTCAAGGATGAGTGCCAAAACTCGCTGCAAGCAAGCGCAGAGGGAGAACGTGAGACCCTATTGCGTGATTTGTGATACGATGGCAAAGGCCATGATGGGGTGTGTTGAGCAGCAGAATGGGGAGGAAGAAGAGAAGAGAGAGGTTGTGGAAGAGGACGTGGTAGTGGAGATCATTGGAGAGGTTGAGGAAGAGAAGAGGGAGGTTGTGGAAAAAAAAGTGGTGGAGAATGGTGAGGTTGAGGAAGAGATCAAGGGAGATGATGAGGGTGTAAAAGAAGTAGTGGTAATTGATAATGGCGTTGAGGTTGAGGGTTTTGGTGATGGAGAGAATAATGCTGGTGGAAAAGGTGGTGGTGAGAATAATGGTGGTGGTGGAGGAAATGGTGATGGTGGAGTGGTGGGAGATGTGTTGGAAGAGAAGAATATGGACCTGTTTTCAAGTGACATCTTTGGAGAATGCGATTTGTTGTCAGGTTGGGAAGAGTGGAACTACGAGAAAGAGCAAAAGTGGGATTGCTGCTACCCTTTCTACTGGGAGACTGAGGATGGTGCTTATAACTATTGGGATGTTCTGGGAAATGAAGCTGCTTCTGATGACTGGGTTGAAAGCCTGTGGCAGTTTTGAACCTTGAAAGATCATGGCTCCCATGATCTCTCTGCTATCCCTGTTTTTTATGTTTAATTTGTAACATAATTTTGGTCTTTACTTTTACTTCAAGTAATCCACTTTTCTGGGGTTTTTTAAATTGCTGTCTTTATGTTCGTGGTCTGAGTAAAGTTGGAGTCAGTTTTGTTACTTTGTGACAGAGGTCAAAGTTTTTATCGGTAACTGTAATGAAACTTCATCTTTTGTATAAGTTGTTGTTGCTTTGTTCGTAAAATTTTCCCTTTTTTGCTATTTATATTTTTTATATCTTATACCTGTAACGTTATATTACAGCCATATGTGGACAATAAAATGGCCTTATTATCGTAACACCATTGACTTATATATAAGATGGCAGTTTTTTTCGAATTGAATCACATGTCGCATTTTCCTATTCCTTTTCCTATCCTTCCAATCAAACTTTGCCAAACTCAATTAAAATATCACATTATCTTTCTCATTTTTAATAAAATTTTATAACCATAATTTTTTTACCTCACTTTTTTTTATCTCACTTTTTATATTACTCTCTATATTATTAATTACATCACTTTCTTTAACTTAATTATAACTATTAAAAAATATGATAAAAAATAATGTAAGGTAAAAAATGATGTAATAACATCATTTTTCAAAAATTTAACACTCACATTCCGTCATCTTTTTGTTCACATCTTATCCCCTGCACTCCCCATCCTTTGGCAATATCCTCTTTCTCTTTACCAACCCACCATTATTTTTCCCAAAACTCTCACCGTCAAAAAATGTTGCAAGCGGGGCACTTTTGAGTTCTTTATTCTTTTTGGTCAGAAACTCCATGGACGAGTAGTACAGAGGCAGAAGCACCAACCTTTTTCATGGATTGCTCTATGTTATCTTCTCTCCTACGCTTTCTCTCTCCGCCAAATTGCTTCGTCCCTGCATTCTTACTTTTATTAACACACACATGCACACTGATTTGAACCTATTTTATATATCTAAGGAGTTCTAATTTGAGTGGAAATATTTCATTATCACTACACAGCATTGGTGGCAGGATAATATCACACGTATTGATCGTAAGTTTTGCGAGGCTATAGTGAAAGGCAATTTCAACAGCTTCATCCATGTCCAAAATATTGAGAATATACTCACTTCAAACAAAAACATCGTTGACATCCTAAACAATTGAAAATGTTTCAGAACAATTTGTGGAAACAATTCTTGATATTAAACATGCTGTTACCTGATTTATAAATCCATTATCCAAATCTTTAATATCAATGACAGTTTTATCTTATTTGTTCATGGGCACTGTCGTCTCTACGATGAGATATAAATATCATTAGTGCTCCTAGAAGTAAGGAGATGATGGAGGGGTGTGTTTCCATTAGATGAAGATAACCAGAAGTGATAGTGTTATAAGTTTTTCATCAAAAAAGATAGAGATGATGTGTTATTTTTAATTGAGTTGATGAAATTGGATTGGAAGGATAGGGAAGGGAACAATGAAGAAGGAACAGGTGATTTTAATCAATTTTTTTCCCTCCAAAAGGTGCACAATAAAAAAAGGTTTTATTTTTTTATAATAAATAAAAAGGAATTTATTTAACTTCAGATGTGTCAGAAAACACACTCACATGTATAAAAAAAAAAAAGAAAAAACTACGGTGCAAGATTAAAGGTTGCCTTGAGGAAGCCGCATCTCTAAAGTGGTTGCCTTGATCCATGGCTATAACTCATTTTCTGCTGAGAAACCACTCAATTCAAGATCAATCTTGGCTTTCAAAAAGCTTGTTTGGTTATCTATGGAAGGGTACAATTCCGAGTCCAAAACAACACCCAATGCAGACCCTAGCTAGGTAGTTTAACTGCCAAGTTTTTACCAAATTGTCTGTCATGGCAAAATTATCTATTAAAAATATTATTTTTTAAAATTATTTATTAAAATGTCATTTTTTTGAAATTATATATCAAATTGTCACCATTTTGACTAATGTAGCATTTTTTTTATTTTTATTTCGTGTGAGAAACGCTAAAGAGAGTGATGTTTTTACAAGAAATGCGCCATGTTAAATGACGTTTTTTTTATTTAAACACTATGAAGCACATACATGGACATAGACATAAGACACGACATAGACATAGATACGGTGACATACCAAATTAAAAAAATTGTAGGACACAACGATATATATATATATATATATATATATATATATATATATATATATATATATATATATATATATATATATATATATATATATATAAAATACAAAATTTAAGAAAAAATTTATAATTCATTAATATCATTTCTATAAACTTGAAGATTTATAATATCTTAATATATGTCATATGTACCAATGATAGTCATATGTTACAATATCTTAATATCTTACTAATTGAACGTTAGTTATGAAAACTAATTTTTTTCAAAAAAATATTAATGAGTGGTGTCCAAGCCGTATCTTAGATGTGTCCAAGCGTGTCTGAGATGTATCAAAACTAAAAAAAATATATTATCTTTTTAATCAGACACATTCAGACATGTGGGACAAATGTGTTGTACGGGTATCCTCATGTGTCTGACACAAACAAACCTCAAAAATAACGTGTCCGTGCTTCATAACTTAAACACGCCAACATGTTTGGCATTTTGAGCATGTATCTTCTCATATGCCTCTGCCCCTTCTTTACTATCTTCTTTGCCTCACCGAACATGCACTAGCCAAAAGACTCGCCACTACACAAACCCACTCGGTATTATATAGAGGGGAAAGTTGAAGAGTGACAGTTGCTAGTGTTGCCTTGGAAATTGGCCTATGATCGTAGGAGGTAGATCCATGTTGCTAGTCTTGCCTTAGAAATTGGCCTATGATCGTAGGAGGGAAATTGGCCTATGATAGTAGGAGATAGGTCCATGTCCTTCATTAATATTATTTAAGATAAAATTATGAGTAAACTCTTATATTTTACTCCACTTGAGATCCCATCTTTTTTAGTTTGATCCTTCTTATGACAATATTTTCAATTCATAACTCACGAGCATTTCTTTTATATTTTTAGTTAACGTAGAGGGACATTTCAGATTTCACATTTTCATAAACATGTTTGGCATAGTTCAACCAAAGTTCAATCATGAAGATTCTATGAAAATTTTGACAGAGTTTCCCCGAATATTAGACCTCCCCAAAAACACATAAGCCTGTTTTAATTCAACCATGGTACCAAGATCATCAATAGAAAAGCTGCAAACATGTTTAATAAACGAAAGGTACCAAAATCACAATAGAAAATCATCAATAGTCATATAACAAAAACCACTAAATATAACATTTTCATATACACTAATGACATATAATTGTATGTCAATGAGATGGGTCAACATCAAGATGTGGTGGTATGTAACAGATATAGTCGGAGTGGTAGCAGTGATAGGACGCCGAGTCATGTGCTAGCTTGTAGTAATGGAGTCATCGGAATGTCGAAGTCGTGTTCGAGTACTCGCTAACTCTGTCTTCCTTCTACATAGCGTCCCTTGTTCACTGGGCTCCTCGAGTGGCCCTAGAATGTCATCTGCTGCTGGAGCTGGACGAAATTGTTCCATTGTAATCCGATCATGCTCCTGCAATGAATGTAGGATCTGCTCAGCAATGTGAAAATATGAGAGGAACCATTGCTAGTGTTATGCTCCTACCAGCCACACAAAAAAGTGGAAGTGATGCCACATTCTCATCTATGTATGGTTGTCATATAATCTACAAAATGATATGTACATAGAATTAAGAAGCCATATACAGTTAGTAATTAATTCAAATGAATGTAAAATAATACATACTTCATTATTCTTCAGCTGATCAAAAAATCGAAGATAATATTCAAGTACGCCGATCATAGTATCACTCAAAACTTTGAATTGGAACCCAGATGGAGGTATATATACCCTGAAAGCGCTAAGTAAATTTATGCTTTTGCCCTCAATACACCAGGCGTGTTGGCATTTTTATTGTAAACGTGGAATATGCTAAAAAGAGTGACGCATCCACGTGAAAAATGCCAAGCTTGTTGGCGTCTTCCACGTGGATGTGCCACCCTCTTTGGTGTTTTTCACGTGGAACAAAAAAAAATGTCACGTTGGTAAAAAAGATGACAGTTTAGTATATAGTTTCAGAAGAGTGATATTTTAATAAATAATTTTAAAAAAATGACATTTTAGTAAATAATTTTGCCATCAAGGGTAGTTTGGTAAAAAAAACTTAGCTGCCATTTTCTCAGTTATGAGCTTCAAATTGCTTTGCTATTCATGGTTCATGAAGCTGGACAAGTAGGAAATTGCACATATAAACCAAAGGATTCCACTGCAAAATGTGTAGCATTTGTTTATGTATTGGATCATTATGGAGATCCAAACCACTAGGGTTTCCCCTGAAGATGGAAGATATCACCATTTTTGTGGTTTTTGGTTTGGGTAAAATGGCTAATCAGCAACCTTCCAATTAGACTGCTGCGGCAACTTGCAGTCCTTCAGGGAAGTGAGGAAGGGGATGAATTAGAAAAGCCAAATTGGAAGATAAAGATGAGGCTTAAGAATATATATAACATATAAAATAAAATAAAATAATATAAATATAAAAACAAAACAAAAAGAGAGAAGAAAATGCTCCCTACCTTGTACTTGGAACTTGGCAGGCTCACTACACAAAATCTAAGCTAAAGTTTCTTCAACTAATATACAACAAGATCGGAGTTTGGATACTGTAAATGAGAAGTCTAATAAGTTTATATGCTTTGCCAGTGACATGAAAAGATAAGAAACTTAGTCCAACTTATCACTAATAAAATTTCTAAATCATCCTAAAACTTCGGCCTAACAATCTTTATGTGAAAAACAAGTCATGTGCATTTAATACTTTTAAGAATTCTAAAATTATCTCTGGGTTATCTTTTTTTCTTTTTTAATTAACTAAGACGATTATTAAAATTATTTTTTAAGAAATGTTAGTCTCACAGCTAAGACATAACTTAGTCAAAGACAAATAAAAATATTATTTTTGGAAAAAAAATTGTTCTAAAATGAGTTTATGTATAAAGTGAACAAGTAAGAGTGTATAATTATATTCACAATTAATTTAATCTAAAGTATATTAAAATCTTAACTCATTAATAATTCAAGGATGAATATATTCTTACTTACTTACTTTACACACAAGTTTATTTTAGAAGAACCTTATCTAATATTTTTTAAGATGATTTAACATTATTTTATCATTAAATGAGTAATGCTAAATCTTTTTGAAAAATAATATTTTTTATTTTCTTTATAAAACAAACAAATCCAAAAGAAAAATTCGGACTTGACTTTATTTTTTATCTTATCTTTCTTTCTTGAGTAAATAAGAAATTACTATTTATTAGGTTGATAATTTAAGAGTATTTAGAGTTTTTTTATTTTGTAAATTAAACTAATTTTATGTATTAAAAAAATAATTATTTAATGTTGACTTTTGCTGTAACTTTGGTATCGACTTCTAAAACTACATTAATTCGTCGCAAAATTTTGCATTTCACTAAAATATGTTCATTTAGTACCCATTGACACTTTCCTTACGGGTTTGTTTAGTATTAGAGGAAAAAGGAAAATAATGGATATAATAAAAAAAAGAAAATATAGAAGAGTTATTGCTCACTTTATTTAATATTATCTAATAAAAAAAAAAGAAGTTTCATTTCTTTTATTTGATTTCACAAATAAAAAAAAAAACATGTTAATAATATTGAGATGGATAAAACGATTTGAGGCTCACTTCAATTTCCTTCCTTCTAATCCTTCCAAAAAAGGAGAGATGAAAAAGTGTAGGACTCATTAATTCTTCATCCATCCAAATTTCTTTCTTTCCAATCTCTCCTTCATACCAAACCATCTTCCTTTCCTTTTTCTAAAATATCATACCAATCAAACCATAACATCACTCTTTTAAAGTACTCCTATTCCTTAAGACATAAGTTAACCGAATGAGAAAAAAAAATGTACACTTATGAAATATCCCTTATAAAATAGTGATGCACTCCTCTTGTTTAAACAACAACTTTTTTTAATTTAATTTTAGCTCAATAACTGTAAGCGGGTGTTTAATATTAAAATAAATGAATTTGAAGTTACAATATATGAAGGGATTGGTGTTGAGAAAGGAACCTCAAAAGACACTCAAATATGAGATCACAATATACTTAGAACATGTTGAGGTTGCATGAGTTCAATATAACTGTTGTGGCAATCTTAAAAGTATGAAAATAATTTGATATGGTGATTCCATAATTTGCATTTAAAAATTTATATATCATAAATAAATTAGAGCAAAATAGTTAAATTCAAGGGAAGGTGTATGGGATGTTCTTAGTTGCAAAGACTTCTCCAAATTAGAAAAGGTGTATGGGATGACCTCTATAGATTTTGGCTATCATAAATAAAGAGGAGTATAAGCAAACTTAAATTGCGCCTCTAACAATTGATGACAATTAAGATGATAAGTATATTTTACAACCAACATTATCTAGAAAAAAGGTACTTCTCAAATTGATGCAAATATTGATGTCCTAGTTCTTTAGGAGTAGATAACACTACAAAAAATGCGCTATTTTATGGCGGTTTTTAACTCTCGCCAATTGAATTGCGGCGATTTTAAAAAATGTTGCATTTACGTTCGCCGCAATATATTGCGACGATTTTTCCGCGATCCCCACAACAGTGATTATTTTGTAGCAGTGTTAAACCCCCACAATTTGCGGTGATTTTTTTTTTAATTTGCGGCAGTTTTTAACCTCCACAATCTGTTGCCTAATTCTATTTACCAAAAAATTACAAAGGTTTTAAAACCACCGCTATTTGACATTTTTTACTTTCTTAGGGTTTAAAATCGTTGCAATTCATCTAATTATTTAAAAAAAAGATTTACTATATATTTAATTTTTAATTCTAATAACGTTTAAGATGCACAATCAAAACAATTAATTTTACAAAACTGCTGATATAAATGTGAATCAAATAGTATTAAAAATATTCATAGTAACATAAACATCACAAGTTCGATCCATAATAAGCTAAATAAATTCATCCCTTGTAACCTAAACTTACAACTTAAAATCCTTAATAACCTAAAGTAGTGCCATAATAAATGAACATAAAAAATTAATACTAAATATGCTCTTGGTGGTTTGTGTTACTACTACTAGATGATCTTCTTGCATCCAATGGTGTAGTAGGTTCACTTGAAGCATCACTTGGCTGAAATAGTAAAAGACATTTGGTAAGAAACTACAAAAAGATAAAGAAAGAGAGTGTAGCAAGTTACTCAGAAAGCTAAATTACTCAGACTAATTGTTCAGATTCAATTATCTGAAACTTTTTCTCTTCTCAAGGCCTTGCTAAAACCTTCTTAACAAAAGAAATAGTTTTGTGCATATTACTTGCACTGGTTGTCAAAATTGCTAAATTATTGACATTGTGCCTAAGAACGATCTTTAGGAATCTGAGCCACATGGGGCCTCACTTTCATAAAGCATTTGATCTCATTTGATCCAACAAAAGCAATCAGTTATATAATTAATAGTTCTCTAGAAGCATTTTGATAGACCTCCTATTACTAAGGTTATGAGAGGACGGTAGGAAAAAAGGAGCTGGAGTATCCCATGTGGGTGAGAAGGATAATATGGGAATTATAAGGAATATACATGCTGTGCGAGAGGAGAATAATGAAATGGCTGATGTGGCAGAGAGAAAGGAAGGGGATTCGGGTAATGGGATGATTAAAAGCGAGAATGGAGAGTGAAGGAGGGATGCTAGTTGTGAGTAAGGAAAGGATTGGGGAGGAAGCAGACCCTCGAAGTTTTGTTGGGTTCTACACTTGTTTTCTTATTATTTCTTTCATGTTTCTGAGTGTATTTCATCTTCATTCTGCATCGATATTGATCAAATATAAGTAGCAGAGAAGGTGTCTCTCGTTAATATCAATAATACAATGTTTTATCTTTGGTATCCTCACATTTACAGAAATGTACTAGCATATAGATGGGAGACAAATTTACGGGGCGGGGGAAGGTAGAAGTGAATTTATTTATTTATTTGATAAAAGAATAAATCCATTAAGACAAAGAAAAGATAATTACAAAGAATTATGATGATAAGGAGTGGATTTAATTTTACCTTCGCATCATTACGAACAAACTGGATTCCATGTCCAAGGTATATGGTTGAAGAACAAAACTAGCATTTCTCCAATCTCATTGTGCCCCAAGACTCTTAGAACAGCACTTCACTAGAAGAAAATGGTCCAAAAAAGAAAACAATAATAAGGTATACAATATTATTGCACAAACCGCCTGGAGGATAAATTAAGAGATACTGTTGGCATCTACTTATATCATCAAACTATTGCAAGCTGAAATCTTATCAATTAAATAAATAACCAAATGAATCAATAAAATATCAAAGAATGCAATAAAGTCAACAAGTATTAAACCATTACCACATGCAACAGAAATCAATAAGTGAGTAAATAGCATCCATTAGAACCTATCCCTTAAAGTATACTATACTTAAAAGAACTTCAAAAAAAAAAAAAAATCACAAAAATTGACAAAAATCCCATAAGATTGAATAAAGCCAACATATCGTCATATTTAAATTAATTTCAAAATTCTATAAGAATGAATGAAACAAACATACTATATCAGTCATGCAGCCTTAACAATTACAATAAGCAAACTTGATGCAATCCTTAGGCACATATTGGACAAAAAAAAATTAATCGCAATCTGAAACAAAGAAGTTCAAATATAGGGAAACTTTAAAAAAAATTATAGACAAAATAAACTCAAGGGATAATCATTCTAATGCCATAACATTACATTCACAAAGCAAACAAGTGTAGAGAGAAGTTAAAAGTGAAAATTGTAACTAACTTGAAAAAAAAATTAGAGTGAAAGAGTGATGAAAGATAACTCACTTCAAAACAAGTAAAGGAAGATAAATCAATTTGTTGATATTGCACCTCCACTTGTGAATCTGAAACAACCAACCAAAAAAAGGAAGATAGAATTACCCAATCAAAATAAAACCAAAATATCTTCATGTAGACAATATTGATACAAACTGATTTATAATAGCACTATTAAGATTTTCAAGACACCAACTATATTTACAGGACACTTAACCATAACACACACCATACTTCATCTACTTAGCTTCGAGTAAATTCAGTGATTCCAGTTAAAAAATAGAAAGCAAATTAAAAATTAAATTAAGCATACATTTCAATCATAGCAATCAAGACCACTTAAACATATGGAGCAACTAGAATCATCATTGAAAATAATCATATTACATATATATGCAAGTGTGAGCAAGCAAGACACATGGTGCAACTCTACTCACTTGTACTTTTTTCTAAAGTTACTATACTTGCCTACTTTCTTGCAGCAGACCCAGAGGCAGATAAACATTCCAAGTTGCTAGAAACTCATATTTGTGTGTAGGTGGTGCTAGATTCTTAAAGCAGAAATCACCTGGTCATGCATGTTCAAAGTGAGGGTAGAATATAGGTTGTTTTTCATTGGTAAAGCCATCAAGGTAAAATAATAATGCCCGTTTTGTTGAACAACATTGATTACTGAAACAATTATGGCCATAGTAAAGGGTAAAAGCTATCTTATTTCTTCCCCCAATCGATCTAAGCAGTAAACTTATAAAGAATTCCATGCAAAAATTATAGTTTTATATTAAACTAACAAAAAATTCGTTCAGAGAACATGATTGAAACATTAACTTCATTAAAAAAAATCCAAATCAAATCTAGTAACATTTTTCAAGCTAAGAAAAACCATCCTTCAAGCCTCTGTCTCACTTTTCGGATGAGTTTGGTCCCCTCTTCTTGCCGAATCCCACCACTAAAATTACACAAAGCAAAACCCCACATCAGATACCACAAATTTACATGTTCTATTTACATTACTAATGCAAAAATAAAATAAAATAAATAAAAAATAGTGAATCTAAAAAAGGGAAACAAAGCTGGAGGTGCAATTAAGAATTTGAAAAAGGCAAGTAAACACCTGAACAACAAAAAGCTAGGATTAGAGTTTTGAGGAATACTGGTAGTGACGAATCGACGGTTGTACTGAATGCGCTTGTGGGTGTTGGTATCTCAATGAATATGTGCAAGTGTACACAGTCAACAAGTAATAAAGTGTGAGTAAAGATCGTTCTCACGAGGATTTACTTGTATTGAGTATAAATTCTAGAATTAACCTTTCCTATTTAATGTAATAAAATATAGCGAAATTGTTAAGCATGTAAGGTAAATAGAATAATGAGGTATCAGAGCAGTGAGTAATAAATGCAGGAAATTAATGAAAGCGATAAATGAAGTATTTTAAAACAGAGATGGAAACAGTTAGGATTCTAATCCTTTGTAATTATTAACATCAGGGTAATCTATGCTTCAGGATGCTACAACATTTAGCCCACGGGATAATGTTTTGTTTTCCAGCAGTAAATATTGAGTTCATTAAAAGCGTCTTATTCCTAAGTTCAATTTAATTTCCTCAGTGGTCATAGAAGTACGTCCAGCTATTAAAGACTTGAAGGCTATTCCTAGCTCATTCAACACAATTAATTTTCCAATTACTTGTTCTATCTTTATCTTCTAATCAAGTCCACCAACTTGGTTTTTCCAAACGAAATCAGTTGATATTTCAGATTAGTTGATCATGCTAAACAGAAATTAGGTATTAAAACAGAAAAGAAGAAAATGAATAACATCCATAACATTGGACTACCCTTCAGTACAAATTACAAATTCATAAAATCCCAACCAAAAGAATTTAGCTCATAATGAGCTTGAAGACAAAACAAGCAAAAGAATTGAAAATTAAAGGCATTCTTCGTAAACAAAGAAGCTACGAAATGACCAGCAGCAGCTGACGGCTCCTTGCTCAGCTCTCTCTCCCCAAAAGATATTCAGTACAAAAGTCACCCCCCTTTTGTACTAGCCCCCAGAAAAATAGGGTTACACACTCTCTCTCATGCTTCACTTTTTGGGCCTTTACAAAGTTAAATATTAAAATATTTCTTGGCCCAACTCTTGAGTACACTCAACTGCTGCATTATATTCTCTCTCTTTCCTTTTAAGCGTGAGTATGTCGTATTTTGTCTTCTAGTGGCCAAGAGTTTGAAATTTGGAAATGATTTTATCTTATAATGGCTTTCTCCCACAACCGCAAAGATTCCAAAACATCCAAAGCGCATTCCTTCAAAGAATTTACACCTTTAAGACCTGCTCAAAATTAACTAAAACCTTCATCAATAACAGATCAGAATTTACAGCTATTCGAGATTAATCAGATTAAACACAGATATTTATTCAATCAAATAAAACTTGAAGTTCTTCTCCTAAACTGATCAAAACAAGAGAAAGTGACTAAGCTAAAAGGATAATAATAACTCTTATTTCTAAGAGTTATCACACCCCCAAACTTGAACCATTGCTTGCCCTCAAGTAATGACATTCAACAATTACTAACAGAACAAAATCAGAATAGTATAAGCAAAGTCCCTGCCAATCGTCAGATGCAATTTTTAGAATTATGCTCAACACACCATACTATTTTCTTAATCACTTTCCAAAATGTGTGTGTGATTTCCCTAAACTCTCAATTCAGTTTTTAGCAAGGACCTCAATCAAACCACCCCTTAACAAAGTCTTAGGGGCAATGTCCAAATGTCCCTTGGAATTAAGGGTGAAGACTCACCAGATTATCTTCCTAAGAACAGGGGCTTAACATATTATTGGATTTGTCATATCGTTCATTTCACTCGATTTTATTCTGTGTGTAAATGTTTCACTCAAACATCCAACACATGCAACTCTATCATATGCTTGACAAATTTCTATCAATCAAGAGCACACACACATTGTACACGGTGTAACACCCTAACTCTGATACCAACTAATGTAACACCTTGGCTAGGGCATCACAATTCTGACTTCTGACTCATAATCTGAAAATAAGTTCGCACAAATTTTGAGTTATAAAAGATGAGTTTCAAAATTCCTTCTTTACTGAAACGTAAATTTACTAAAAATATTAGGTAATATTAAAAATTTTATTTTAACTATTCATTATGCAATATTAACATCAATTAATATCATAATTTAAAGAGAAATATAAAATTAACAGACTTATTTTTTTTCTTTTTTGACAGTAGCAAATCCCATGACAGGTCCTACTTAATAGCACGGTACAACACTAACGAAAAAATTTAACATACTTATTCCTTTTTCTGTTCATCTTGATGCATCAAACATCTGTTCCTTTGTCAACACTGCACACTTTCGAGTCCTGAATGTCCACTCCTTATTGTTGTCACCAATCTCAGAGTATCCATCGCCCGTTATATCTAAGACAAGTCGATCTTTCTATTATTTGATTTTAACAGTACAGACACAGCAAAACAATATAACAAAGAGGTGAGATCACCTACACCAATACCAATATGGCAGCACAGAGATAACACAAACAACAATATTATACAGATAGATCATACCATAATCATGTTATTAGCATTATCATCATCATCATCCAAGTATTCATAACAATCGTTATAACCAATATTCCTCAATTAATATATCACATAGATATAAATGTTCAGATTATCCATATGCACAAAGACTCAGTTTTTCAAAAGCAACTCCATGGAGGTTTTCACAATTTCAAGAAGAATGCTCTGGTCAATTGTCAGCCTTAGCCCAAAGACAATCTCCAGTTGTTAAAAAGAATCGTGTTCTTGTCGGGTATCGTCAATGCGTTGCAACGGACTGCATCGCCAAGTGACACAGTGGTACTCGCTACTGTCCACTGGTCGATCCCGCGCCTCGACGCCCCCAAGATCCATCATAGACCTCACTATCAATTCTCATTCACTCTTCAACCACAAGGGCCATAATAGCTATTAGCTATATTTTATACAATGCACGAATATATCAGTGCAAGTCCAACCCCAAAGGGCCAAATCTTTTCAATTTCATTTGTTCAATGTAATCATATGCTTCAACGCATATTTTTCCAATGCATGTATAATGCACCAAATCCAATCACAGACATATCTTTCCAATGCATGTATAATGCACTAATTGCCAATCATAGGCAAAACATGTCATTTTCTCACACAGCATCCATATACTGGTTCTACAGTATTTATACTGTATTTTCAATAGAAAAATTATATTATCACATTTTCATAGTTATAAAATTCTTTCATCGTGTTTTCACAAAATTGCGCAACATTTTCATTTCATTTTTCATAGTTCCAAAACGTTTACATTACCATTTACACATCTGCAACTCTACTTGTTGCACCTTTAAATCACGTATTAAAATTTTTAACATTTTTCTTAATCGTATAAAAATATACGTTTCTCAAATCGCGTAATGATTTTTCATCATTTTCAAAATCGCGTAACTTAATAATCATTCTTTTAAGTGGCATAAAATATTTTCCATCATTCTCAAAATATTTAAAACACTTTCCAAATCACATAACGATTTTCTGTCATTTTCACAATCACGTAAAAATATTCTATCATTATTTAATCATGTAGTAATTTTTCAATAATATTTTCAATAGTATAAAATATTTAAACGCTTTCCAAATCGCATAGAAATATTTTAACATTTTTCAAATCTCATAGAAATATTTTCTGTATTTCAAATCATTTTTAAGATACGTAAAATATTTTTTTAACATTTTACAATTACGTAAAATATTTATCAATATTCCAAACATTATTTTGGACTTAAATAAATCAATATTAATTTCAACACATTCTTCAAATTGCGTAGCTTAAAAATCACGTTTTTAAGATACGTAAAACATTTTTCATCACAATTTCATTACAAATAAATATTTCTTAACCTTCAAAAATTCCTTTTTAATTTTTTCTCAAAATAATATAACTTTGTATTTTATTTTTCATATTTTTCTTATTCAAGAAAATCTTTTTCCACATTTCTTAATTCAAGAAATCCTTTTTCAAATATAATCCACAAAATTACCTTTCCATTGACATAAATCAATGTTTCAAATCTTAAAATTTCCAAACGTACTTCAAAACTTGAAAATAAGTTATACTTGAGTAAATTCTCAAAATACCATTATATTCTTAATTTTTCCCTAAATCATTTCTAAATTAACCTACTTCAAAATAAATTGAAGTTTGAAAATATTTTCGTTTACAAAACTTAATTTTTCAAGTGAGTAAAATACTCTGATTCCCTTTTCAAATTTCTTGTATTATATTAATTATATTTCCACTTGAAAAATTACTTTGTTTCATCAAAATCTAGGCATTACAAGCCTTCAAAAAAATGGACATAACTATTGAAAATCATCAAAACATTTTTCCTTCTAGATTGATATGATTTTACACAAACAAAACCATTAAAGTTTTATTTTCAAAACCAAAGTACCGATTGGTCATAACACAAACCCATTTGTTCAAATTCATTTTCACTTTCTTTGCAAATCCTTTTTCATTCTTAGTCAAAAATCTTTTCCCTAATATATATTTTCTCAAAATCACTTTTTATTGATCTAGTCCTACAAAATCATATTGAGTTGTTTTAATTATTGTTTCTTAACTTTAAATTTCCTAACATTTTCCAAAACCTAATAAATAAATTCTCTGTTAGAAATTTTAAGTTACAAACATTTTCCTTTATATTTCTAAATCACTTCTAAAAATTGATTAATTTGAAGTTCAATACTTTCAATCTTCTTTTTCTTTTATTTATGAAAATTCCACTTCACTTAATTTATAACACTTAATTCTCTTTTCAAAAATCCTTATTTGAAAACTCTTGTATTTCATAGCATCAAAATATTTTTCTAAATTATCAAAACCTTATAGATGGCCATTGGAACCATGAAATATTTTTCTTCTAACTTAAATAAATTCCATTCTTGTTTCTACACAAAATAAATCAATAAAATTTTATTCTAAAATTTGTATTCATGTTTTCTTAAAAAAAACAAACCTTTAGTTCATTTTTCATACTCCTCAAATCAATCCAATTTTATTCTTCCATAAACATATTAATTTGTAAACACCTATTTTGAGGTGTCTTGGCCGAAATTCTCTTTGTTCTAGGGATCAAAATTTAATTTCCTTGTTCTTGAAAAATTTCAACATTGACCCTCATCAAGGGCATCAAAACCGTAGCTCTTCCTTGGTCATTGGAGTCAAGATCAATTTTCTTTCCATCCACACATCATGGCATACATATATATATTTCATCATAAATATCACAAACATGACATATACTCATCATGCATATTATAAGTATACTATCAAAGCCATAAAATCATGCAAAGCATATTAAGCATAGACAAAAATAATCAAAGCACAAGAAAATAAAGCAAAGCTCATAAACACACAATTAATTATTACATGACCATGGATTGGAATTCTCACATGAATTCACAATCCATCAAATATAAGACCATCTCCCACCACCATAATTGGTTGGTGAGATGGATCTCCCTCTTACCTCTTGAAGATCCTCAAAGCTTCTTGATTTTGCTTCTCTTTCCAAGTCCTTTACCACCAAGGGCTTCTCAAATTCAAAACAAAATACATAGAAATTAGTATACTAAGCTTGATTAAGAGGAACCATGGATCAAACATGGTTTAGATCATGAAAAAGAAGAGAAAAAATGAAGTCTTCTTATACTTCACCTCAAAAACCCCAGAACTTTGTTCTTGAAGAAAGTTCATGAAGATGAATGATTTAGAGAAAGTCTCCAACATGAAAGTTGCTTAGAATATCATGTAGATTCAAGATCTATGGTTGGATGAAATTAAAAGTGATGGGTGGTGCTTTTGGTGGTCATGGCCGAACCATTTGGTGAGAAAATGAAGGAAATTGGTTGTTTTGTGTTCTTGGCTTGGTTGAGTGATGAAGATGAATGATTTAGAGAAAGTCTCCAACATGAAAGTGTTTTGAATTGATGAGAGGATTCAAGATATGTAGCTAGATAAAATTATGGAAGATTGGAAGTGGTTCCATGGGTGGTGACCGAATGCTCAAGGAAGGAAAGAAAATGGTGTTGTTCTTGGTGTTCTTGACAAATTGGAAAAGAGAGAAGAGAGAAAATGAGTTAAGTGTTATGAAATGTGATACAAATGAAATCAAATGGCTGAATTGAAGTGGGCAGCCGTAGCATTGCATGGAGAGAAAGAAGAAAATAACTTTGCTTTAGGAAAATGACTAATAATTGGTCAAGACATCTAATTAATGTCTTTAAGCTTTTTCTTTGGCCTAAAAAGGCTACTCCAACATGTCTCAACATGTCTCTTCTTCTTTCTTGCTTCTCCAACCGCCCCCCTTTCATCATGCAATCCAAAGGAAGCAAACAAAACAATAATGGTCATATTGACCATGACAAACAATAATGGTCATTAATTTAGTTTGCATGACTATTATTGGTGGTTCAAGAACCATGTAAAAGTCTCCCTAAGCTGCATGAAAATCGTGTGGCTCATTGAGTATTTTAGGGAATTAATTGTTCTCAATTTTCACCTAATTGCATGCTAATTAATTAGGTAATTAGTTAGGTTAAATTTCCTAACTAATCTTAACTAACATTCTAACTATATAACTAATTAATTAACATATTATTTTATATATTATAATCTCTAATTAAAATTAGGATATCTAATTAAGAATTAGATTATAATAATTTAATATTTAATTTAGTTTACTTAACTTATTAATTAGGCCATTAGATTAATCAAATTAGGCTTAATTAGTTACTAATCAAATCATTGTTGACTTCATTTTTTCTTTAGCCTAAAAAGGCTACTAAAAAAAAATTGTCTCCTCTTAGTCCAAGTACTCCAAAATCGTCCCCCCTTCCATAATGCATGAAGTTGTCATCTTTTTTTTTATACAATTATTTGAAGCATTCCTAGCCATTGATTAATTCAATAGTTAGGATTTAGGTAGACTTTTAATTTAGAAGATTTAATCTAAGCCATTGGATCCTTCTCCTTTAAATTCTAGCCATTAGATGTGTCTTCAAAATAAAGGGTCAAGATTACTTCTTCTTACTTTTAATCCAATGGTCATAATTAGTCTTTGCTACTTTTTAAGACCAAATCTCCACCTTGATTAATTCTTCATCCAATGGTCATAAATGGTCTTTGTCACATTTTAAGACCAAATCTCCACCCTTGATCAACTCTAAATCCAATGGTTGTAAATGTTCACTTTATATAATTAATTTTACACCGTTGATTAAATCTACGGTTGATATTGAAGCTTGCCTAATTAAGTTTATTCTCACACCATTGATTAAATCAATGATGATTATCTTATGTTTCTTTATTAAATTTATTTCTTAACCATTAATTAAATCAATAGTGGATATCCAAACCACCAATGTTGACTTAAGCAATATAATTTCTATTTTTATCTACTAAAAATTCCACGAAAGAATATATTTACTGTATTTTTATCTTTTGATAAATAAATACAGTATAAAACAAATTTTCTAAAACTATTTCTGGATTCAGGTTTAGTAAGATCCCCTGTCTCCGTCTAAACAGTACAAATTTTTCTATGCGTAGAAAAATTTTTTACTTTGCGAGACCCACCTGGGCCCACGTAAGGTCACCTGAGCCCACCTAGGACCACCTGAGCCCACATACAGTCAAAAAAATTCATAATCATCCACAAAATCATAAATATTAGAAAATGTATGAAAATCAAGTCAGATTGTTAAAAATAATTAACAGTCAAGAGAAATAAATACAGAAAGATTTTTCTCGGCCCAAAAATTATTATTTTTCTGACACGGAGTAAATCACTCAAAACGATCAAACACGCTGACGGAATAAACAAAATAATTTTACAGTATCCAGAAATTACTTAACAGTAAAATTCTATTAACTATCAAAATTACTGTTTAAGATATGAAAAATTTGGGGTGTTACACACAGCAAGAGGACTTAATGGGTTTTAATGAGGCTAAGGTTTGGGTGTGGAATTTTGGGAAAGTAGCTACTTAGGTGGAGTTCAAGATCTTTGTCAAAATTACCCACTCCCAAATTTAGACATTTCTGAATATATATATTCGTATTTTTATTATTATTTTGGGGGAGCCTATTTTTTTATTTATTATTATTTATTTATTTTTTATTTTTTATTTTTTTATTTTTTATTTTTATAGGCAACCCACCCCCAAATTTATACTGTTGGTTGTCCTCAACCAATGTGGTCAGAACCTATAAGTAGGTAACACTTGGACACAATCCTAAACTCCAGCTAACAGGGTAGTACATTATTTTTCTGGGATTTGTAGCTTGTAATGTGGCTTGTCACCAATGAAGAAAGGCTTAGGCTCAAAGGGGTTCAGAAAGGGTAATACGTGAGGGTTGGCCTTTGAAGTCTCAGTAATTAACAAAAACAGTGCCTCAAGTCAATTTGTGTACAACAATGAAATATGCAATCAATCACAGAAATAAGGCAAGTTTTGCAGAGAAAAGACATGTATGGAATGCATGCTGAACTGAATCTGTTGAAGTCCAAAAGCTCACAGGATTGATGCTGTAAAGTTCTACAACACTACATTCAATCTCACTCACCCCTAAACTTAGGTTGAAATCTAATTCGTACCTCATCTATTGTTCCTTGAACAAGGGTCTTTGCAACCCAATTCCCCCAATTGATTAGTGTCTTTTGAAAGAAGTCATTCTGTTAAATCCAATTAGAGCTAGGGATTTTGTGAGGAGAAAAGATTAATTCAAGGTATGAATGTGTTTCACATGTAGTAAAGTAAAACGTGTCTTCATCAGATGCACATAGACAACAAACACCATTCATTCATTAATCATGCAATCAAGGTGGGGCCCATACTGATCATTGAGCCTACTATATTTAAATAGTGGGGGCAAACAAAACTACAATTGTAAAATAGAAAGTAAAACAAACAAAAGCAAATTAAAACAAACTAAGAAAGATCAAGGGAAATCCTGGTCATCTGATGCTGCAGCACCTTGGGTGTTTCATCTTACTCAAGGCTGAGCCAATCTTGCACTGCTCCTTCTGCTGCCGGACCTGGTGATCTGCTTCATTGTTGTCTTGACTGTAGCTGAAGTTTCTTTGGTAATAGCCAACTCAGCACTTCTTTCTTTTTCAGCTTCATCTTCCTCCCCGCCACCATTGCTTGGCTGAGCCTTAGAGGCTGTGATGGACCTGACTTTCCCAACTCTTCCTATAATAGGCATGTTATCTTCAGAGCCAGCACTGGTTGCAGTGGGAGTCGCCTTAGCATTTCCAGCAATTTTAGTTGTTTTTCTGATCATGGGAGGAGCTTGGTGCTTGATTTTTCCCTTCTTTGGTGGAGGGGGGTCTTCTGGGGCTTCATCGATCATCTTTTCTTTTCCTCTCTTGGATCCTTGTGGTTGAGTTGGAGGTGGTAGTGGATCTCTGGGTGGTGGTGGTGGTGTCCAGTCAGAACTAACTTCATTGTTATTGATGGAGTGATCACTAGCAGTGGGATTCACAGAGGGTAGTTCAGGGTCTTGTTCTGGTGCAGGAGGGTTAGCAGGTGCAGAATCCTTAGCAGGGTGTGTTTGTTTCTTGGGTACAGGGGAGGAATACTGGAATTGGTCAAAGAGTGCGTCAGGAAATAGAGGAGGATAGCTACCTTGCCTCAGCTTGTTGATTCCAAGGGTTCTTTGCACCCACAGATGTTGCTCCTTAGCAAATTCCCAAAAGAGTTGCTGCTACTTGAAACTATGCTGCAGCATTTGATAGTAGTGGTCCACTTTTGTGCTCACGTCATCTGGCTGTTCCTGCGGCCTAGAGGAAGGAACTGAACTTTGCACCTTGGATGCGGATGCACCAAAACGTTTGATAGCTAGCAGATCGATGGCTCCCTTGTTGTCCATAATTTCATCCTCAGACAAGGCCTTTATTCCACATCGCAAACATAAAGAGGTGATTAAAGACGGGAAAAACAACAGTCCTTTCTTCTTGAATGCACAAGCAATAATTTCTCTCTCAATCAGTTGTCCTATATCCACATTCTTCTTCGTCAGAATGCAGTACAATAGGACTAACCTGTCCTTGTTTACTGTTTCTAAATGCGCGGTGGGGAGAATCTTGGTTCTGATGACATGATACCAAACTTTGGCCAAGGGGGTGAGATCAGGCCTGGCTATTTTCCAATTCTCATCTGACTGAATCCAGTTTGCCCCTTCCACTGTGACTTCCCTCATCATATCAGTCAGCTCTGTTTCCTCAGCATTTTTCAACAAAGTCAGGTATTTATCTTCAACACCCTTCAAGCCCCATCTTCTGTTCAATGTGGTGGCAGAGAACGATACCTTGGAACCTCTCACTACAATATATTTCTGCTCTGGTGCGGTCAGATTGGCATAAAACTCGCGCACAAAAGGGACAATGGGTTCTCTTGGGTGAGTCACGAACTGCTTCCAGTTGTGATTGTCTATGAGCTCACTACATCCTCAGTGAGCCCGTAATGAGGGGAGTCCAGAATGAAGAAACCCTTCTCCAAATGGAAGTTCCGCTTCTTGATTTCCCTTTCAAACTTTAGTCTACCTTCCTCATCCACAAAACGCAAGCTAGTTTCCTCATCAGAGGAGGGTGAACTAGTAGCAACGAGCTGTTTGGAAGATTGAGCTGGTGCTTTAACCATGGTATTTGAAATGGTATGAAAAGGATTGGGTTGATGGTGACAGAAAGAGATGGGTGAGATAGAATATGTGAGTGGGGTTACGTGTGGGGCTAAGGCAGAGAAGACAATGGCTTTAATAGAGAGAGGGGGAGTTTAAAGTGAGAGGTGAAGGATGGAGATGATTGATGGAGGGGAAGGTGACATTAAGTGCGTGGTGGGAAGAAATGTACATTCCCACGCTGGCGCTTGAACTTGGGAAACTAAGAAAATTTAATACCGTTGCACGCAGCTCTTGTGCTTGCCCAACAGTCACCACTATTACAATGTTAACTGGGCCTGACTTGACCACACACCAACCTGCCCATGATCAACCTTGGGCTTAGAACGCTCTAATCAGTAAACTTATGTTAATCAAGTATTTATATATATATATATATATATATATATATATATATATATATATATATATATATATATATATATATTTATATTATATATATATATATAAATTTTTTTTATAAGATTACTAAACCAACTTATAGTAATCGAAATTTAAAAGATAAAGTAAAGGATATAAAGCTGGGCTGCCTCCCAGTAGCGGTTGGTTTTGTGTCTTCAGCCTGACTCCATACTGGTGGTTAAGGGTCTAAAAGATGAGTGGTGGCCTTCATTCTTGCACACGGCTCACCCCAATATTGCTTCACTCTTTGTCCATTTACCTTGAACTCCCTTCCAGAATTTTCTTCCAACAAATCCATAGCTCCATGCGGATACACCTTGACCAATTTAAATGGTCCAGACCACCGGGATTTCAACTTCCCAGGGAACAATTTTAATCTGGAATTAAACAAGAGCACTTGCATTCCTTCAACTAATTCCCTGGGTTGGATTTTCTGATCATGCCATGCTTTGACCTTGCTTTTATATACTTCAGCATTTTCATAAGCAAAAAGCCTGAACTCTTCGAGTTCATTCAGCTGTAGTAACCTTGCTTCTCCAGCTGCTTGTGCATCAAAGTTCAACTTCTTTATAGCCCAAAATGCCTTGTGTTTCAGCTCTGTTGGTAAATGGCAAGCCTTGCCATAAACCAATCTGTAAGGAGATATGCCAATGGGGGCTTTGAATGCCGTTCTATAGGCCTAGAGAGCATTATCTAAGTGCACAGACCAGTCCTTCCTAGAAGGATTCACCATTTTTTCAAGGATTCTTTTGATCTCTCTGTTGGACACTTCAGCTTGTCCACTGGTTTGAGGATGGTAGGCAGTAGCCACTTTATGTTTCACTCCATATTTTGCAAGCAAGTTGGCAAACAGCTTGTTACAAAAATGTGTCCCTTCATCACTGATTATGGCCCGAGGAGTGCCAAATCTGGTAAATATGTTCTTGTGCAGGAATTTTGTGACTACCCTGGCATCATTTGAAGGCAATGCTACTGCTTCTACCCATTTAGAAACATAGTCTACTGCAACTAAGATGTAGGCATTTCCATAAGATATAAGGAATGGTCCCATAAAATCTATTCCCCATACATCAAACAACTCAATCTCCAAAACGGTGTTGAGTGGCATTTCTTGTCTGTTGGAAATATTCCTTACCCTCTGACATCTATCACAATTCTTGGCAAACTCGTGAGCATCTCTGAATAAAGTGGGCCAAAAGTATCCTGATTGCAAGACCTTTGCAGCTATTTGTTTCCCTCCAAAGTGACCACCATAAGGGGCAGTATGGCAATCATTAAGGATAACATGCATTTCTTCCTCAGCAGCACATCTCTTCATGATCTGGTCTTGGCATCTTTTGTACAGAAAAGGTTCATCCCAGTAAAAGTATTTAACTTGATGCAAAATCTTCCTTTTCTGCTGAAAATTCATTTCCATCGGAATTACCCCACTGACCAGAAAATTCACAATGTCTGTGTACCAGGGTGCTGCAGCATTTTCAATCAGTAAAAGGTGTTCATCAGGAAAATTTTCTTCAATTTCTCCTTGAGGCTTCGTTTCTCCTTTCTCAACAATTCTAGAGAGATGATCAGCAACCTGATTTTCAATTCCTTTCTTATCTTTGATCTCCAAATCAAATTCTTGAAGCAAGAGCACCCATCTAATAAGCCTTGGCTTGGCATCCTTCTTGTCAATGAGATACTTGATTGCTACATGATCTGTGTATACTACTACCTTGGTTCCAACCAGATATGATATGAACTTGTCGAATGCAAATACTACTGCCAACAATTCTTTTTCTGTAGTGGTGTAGTTGATCTGATCATCAATGAGAGTCTTGCTAACATAATAGATAATGAGGAAGATCATGTTATACCTCTGACCTAGCACAGCTCCCACTGCAAAATCACTTGCATCATACATCAATTCAAATGGTTTCTCCCAATCTGGTGCTACTATTATGGGGGTAGTGATCAGAGCCTTCTTCAGAGTTTCAAAAGCTGATAAACATTCTTCTGTGAAATGAAATACACTATCATGCTCTAGCAGTTTGCAGAGTGGCTTGGATATTCTAGAAAAGTCTTTGATGAATCTCCTATAAAACCCAGCATGCCCTAGAAAACTTCTGATGCCCTTAACAGAATTGGGTGGGGGAAGTTTTTCAATCACCTCAATCTTAGCCTTGTCCACCTCTAAGCCTTTCTTTGACACCTTGTGGCCTAGCACAATGCCTTCCTTGACCATGAAATGACACTTCTCCCAATTTAGCACTAAATTAGTTTCCTCACATCTGTCCAGCACCTTTTCTAAATTGTCCAAACATCCCATGAATGAATCTCCAAAGACTGAAAAATCATCCATGAAGATTTCCATAGTTTTCTCAATAAAGTTAGAAAAGATGGCCATCATGCACCTCTGAAAGGTTGCTGGAGCATTACAGAGCCCAAAAGGCATTTGTCTGAAAGCAAATGTACCATAAGGACAAGTGTAAGTAGTCTTTTGCTGATCTTCGGGTGCCACTGCTATCTGATTGTCACCAGAATAGCCATCCAAAAAATAATAAAACTCTCTTCCAGACAACCTATCAAGCATCTGATCAATGAATGGTAGGGGGAAATGATCCTTCCTTGTGGCCTTGTTTAACTTTCTATAATCCATACATATCCTCCAACCTGTGACTGTTCTTGTAGGAATCAGCTCATTCTTCTCATTTTTCACTATAGTAACTCCTCCTTTCTTTGGAACTCACTGCACGGGACTTACCCATACACTATCTGAAATGGGGTAGATGATTCCTGCATCAAGCCATTTAATGATCTCCCTTTTTACCACCTCTTTCATAATTGGGTTCAATCTTCTCTGGCCTTCAATACTGTTCTTGGTATCTTCCTCTAACAGAATTTTGTGCATACAAAGGCTAGGACTGATTCCTTTAATGTCTACCATTTGCCACCCAATAGCTTTCTTGTGCTTCCTCAAAAGTGAAATAAGACTACTTTCTTGCTCAGAAGTTAAGAAAAAAGAGATGATAATAGGAAGAGTTTCCTTTTCTCCAAGATAAGCATACTTCAGATGAAAAGGTAATTGCTTCAATTCAAGGATGGGAGGTCTTTCAACAGAGGGAACATTTTCCGTGAAGGTGTCTGTAGATATATCTAATGATTCATATTTTCTGATCCAGGATCTATGTGCCACATTTCCTTCAACTAGTTGCTTTAATTGTTCATTTCCAAAATCAGTTTCCTTATTCAGTTTAGACTCATGCTCTAAGTCTCTGCCTGATGCTATCAATTGCTCTTGCACCAGAGAATCAATATCAGTAATAACAGAACAGCTTTCTATATCTTCATCAGGATAATGTAACGCATTAAAAATATTAAAAGTTACTTGCTGATCATTCACCCTTATAGTAAGTTCTCCTTTCTGCACATCAATCAATGTTCTTCTAGTTGCCAAGAAGGGTCTTCCAAGGATGATTGGGATTTCCTTGTCAGCCTCAAAGTCTAGAATAATGAAATCCACTGGAAACACAAACCTGTCCACTTTGATTAGGACATCCTCAATCTTTCCTTCTAGGTAAGCAATAGACCTATCAGCAAGTTGCAAAGTCACAGCAGTAGGCCTGGCTTCACCAATATTCAGTTGCTTGAAAATGGACATAGGCATCAGATTAATACTTGCTCCAAGATCACATAAGGCTTTTCCACAATAAGTATTTCCTATAGAGCAAGGGATAGTAAAGCTGCCTGGGTCCTTCATTTTCTGAGGAACTTTATTCTAGTAACAACTGGCTGCTCTCCTTTGTCATTGCCACTGTTTCAAATTCTCCCAATCTCTTCCTCTTAGTAAGAACGTCCTTCATAAATTTGGTGTAGTTGGGCATCTGCTGTAGAGCTTCAACTAGAGGTATGTTAATGTGCAGCTGCTTCAGAATATCCAGAAACTTATTGAATTGCTTCTCTTGAGCTGCCTTCTTCAATCTCTGTGGAAATGGAGGAGGTGGCCTCTCTGGAACCATCTTGGGTTCAGTCCACTTAGGAATAACTTGCTCTGTATCTTCAGGTCGTGGAACTGATTCATGCTTAGATTCTTCGGTTTCAGCTAGTTCAGTTACCTTTGTTCCCTGCTGCTTAGTTGCTACAGCATCCTGTAGCACTTTACCACTCCTCAGAGTTACAGCTTTAACGTGTTCCTTCCCTTTATCATTTGAAGACGATGGAGACTCTGTGGAAGCTGGTAAAGTGCCAGCAGGTATGTTAGCTAATGCATTGGCCAACTGACCTACTTGGTTCTCCAAGTTTCTTACAGCGGCTCCTTGATTTTGGATTTGAGCTTTAGTTTCAGCCATGAAACTTTTCAACATAGCTTCCAGAGATGACTCCTTTGCAGGAGCATGGTTCTGCTGCTGAATGTTCTGTTGCTGTTGTTAGTATTGTGAAGATGCATAACCAGTAGGAGGATTCAGAGCGTTGTTGTGATTACTGTAGCTGAAATTAGGATGTTGCTTCCAGCCAGGATTATATGTATTGGAAAAAGAATTGTTCCCTCTATTTCCCACGTAATTCACTGACACTGGATTGTCAGGACATTCTTCAAACAAATGCCTTCCTCCACAGAAAACACAAGCTACTGAATCTACTGGAGCCATAGTAGGTTCACCCATAACAGGTTCCTTGCTGGTGTTAACCGCAGTTAGATTTTTCAACATGTTGGTAATGGCAGCAAGCAGAGCAGACATATTAGTTATCTCCTTCACTTCATGAATACCAGCCACACCTTTAGAAGAATTTGCTCTGCTGGTTGGCCACTGATAACTATTGGCAGCTATGCTCTCAATTATCTTATAAGCTTCATTATAAGACTTAGTCAAAAGAGCTCCTCCAGAAGAGGCATCCAACATCAACCTCGAAGGAGGTAATAATCCATTGTAAAACGTTTCCATTTGAATACACACAGGAATGCCATGATGAGGGCACTTTCTTAACAGATCTTTAAACCTCTCCCAAGCTTCATACAGTGATTTATCATCATTTTGCCTAAAAGAAGTAATATCATTCCTCATTTTGGCATTTTTAGTGGGTGGAAAGTATTTTGTCAGGAATCTTTCAGCCAATCCATTCCACGTAGTAATTGAATTAGGTTCCAAAAAGTTCAACCAAGTCTTTGCTCTGTCTTTCAATAAATAAGGGAATAGTCTCAATTTGAATGCATCATCACTTACCCCAGGAATCTTGAAATTGCTAGCCACTTCCAGAAATTGCCTTAAATGCAAGTGGGGATCTTCAGTAGGGGCACCACTGAACTGCCTAACAGTTTGAAGTATTTGAAACATCATTGGCTTGAATTCAAACTGCTGGGTAGTTATTGCTGGCCTTACTATCTTAGTATTTATCGTTTGGGGATCAAAGACTGCATAGTCTCTAATGGACCTCTCTTTGTCATTTGCCATGTCAATCATACTAGGTTGCTCCTCATCAGTTACGAAAAGATTAGCCATGAAGCCTAACTCAGAATGTTGGGTCAAAGCACATTGTTCTTTGGTTCTCTTCCTTAAACTCTTAGTCGTTTTCTCTATCTCCAAGTCAATGTGAAACTCGGGTTCACCCTTGCTGCGCATACAGATTGCAATACCTGTCGCTGAGCACAGTACACCAAGCTTTTAGAAGTAACAAAAATGGATAAAGTTAACAAAAGAATTTAAATATTCAACACTAAAGTCAATCCCCGGCAACGACGCCAAAAACTTGTTAGTATCTCAATGAATATGTGCAAGTGTACACAGTCAACAAGTAATAAAGTGTGAGTAAAAATCGTTCCCACGAGGATTTACTTGTATTGAGTATAAATTCTAAAATTAACCTTTCCTATTTAATGTAATAAAATATAGCAAAATTGTTAAGCATGTAAGGTAAATAGAATAATGAGGTATCAGAGCAGTGAGTAATAAATGCAGGGAATTAATGAAAGCGATAAATGAAGTGTTTTAAAATAGAGATGGAAACAGTTAGGATTCTAATCCTTTGTAATTATTAACATCA